>CM069524.1:135534388-136950221 GCA_035773235.1 Eospalax fontanierii
CCAAAGCCTGGTAAATTTTTTGGCTGAACTTTTTGATGTTGAACTCTTGAACTTTGACAGATCATTTTGGAAGCATGTTTGTTTCAAGGGTGCTTTGGGGTCACCCTTACAATGAGGTTTTCATGTAGAAAATGGAAGGAAGCAGGAATGTCTACAGCAGGAAATGAAAATAGCAGGCATTCCCCCAAAGTCCCCAAAGCATTGGTCTTTGACTACAAGACCCTGGCTAGGGCTAGAAATGCTGACATTGCTGTCCTGCTCTGTTCTAATCACACATTCATTTACTATTTGGGGGTTTGGAGATAGAAACTGAAGGCTGAATCATGGAGATTTTCCTAGACAGTGACATCTTCTGCCTGTGACTGATTGATAGGTGCAAAGCCAGCCTGTGGTTGCTCCCATTAGTAAAGGTTCTGTAGTGGACAAGTCAGTCTCTTAGACTGTCCTGAGGCATCATTTTTTCTTTCCACATGTAACATACATTTGCCTCTCGTGTAGAAGACCAGTGCAGCCTCCAAATCCTTTGTGGACACTTGTAGTTTCTGAGGATCGACAGTGCCCAGGTCTCTAGCCACTTCTGGCTCCAGCATGCATCATGTTTCCTGAGAAGCTGGTCTACCTCTGGAGAGTTGAGCCTGTAACTGCCTGGTGGTAGTCTTCAGTGGGTCTTGTGCATATGGCAAGTCCAACAAAGTTATTATGAAACTAATTTCTTTATGCAGGAAAGCTCAGGAAAGAAATTCCAGAGGGTTAGTTACCAAAGTAGAAAGAAAGCTTGGAGAAGGAAAATCATATCAATTAATGTAGAAAAATCATTTGTCAATATATTTGACTTCTGTTGTCTTCTACTCATAGTCCATTTGGAATGTGGGGGAAGGTCCTCATGTTCTTCATAAACATCCATAAAACAACTGTAAGTAATATACTGAATTATAAAAGATTTAACACTTTCTAAGTTTAAAAGAAGATATAAATTTAGTAAAATGGATATAAGATTTATATGATGAAAATCACATGCTGATAAATAAATCAAAGAAGACTTAAATACTTGGACAGACATACCATATTCTTGGCTTGAAGTGTTCACATAGTAAAGGTGTCAGTTCTCCCTAAGTTGATCTATAGGTTTAATGTAGTTCTTACCAAAATGTTAGTATGGTTTTTAGTGGACATAAATAAACTCACTCTAAAACTCTCAAGGAAAAGGAAGGCCTCCAGAATGGTCAAAAACATTGGAGAAAGTGAAAAATAAAGGGAAACGAATCCCACTCCTGATATTAAAGCTTACTCAGAAACTACAGTAGATTCTTAAAAGAACAGGAACACATCTCAGTGGAGTAGAACTCAGAACCCTGAATTATAGTCACACAAATATATTGCTTTTTAGTAGAAGTATAAAAACAACTGAGTACAAATTATTCAGTCAATAGCATTTTCATTAAAGATTGCTGGGAAATATGGATGTCCATCAATCAAGAAAAAAGAAGCTTTACCTAAACATTTAATGGATTATGGACTTAATTGTGAAACTATTAAACTTCCAGAAAATAAGGCGTAGAAGAAATGTTGGAACCTGTGGCAAGGTGAAGAGTTCTTAAGACTTGCATCAGAAAAGCATCCATAAAGCAAAGGCTGGTAAATCAGAACTCACCAAAATTAAAGATCCTTGCTGTGTTAATGGTATTTCATGAGAAATTACAGCGAAACTTAAAAATTTTCAGTGAAAACAAACTGTAGCAAAACTATAAACCACCCTTAGAACATAGTCAAAAGATACCAACCAGCATTTCACAGAAGAGAATGTGCAGGGAGGGATAAGTGCAGGAAAGATTTCAACATCAAATGTAAATCAGTCCAGGACGGGTATCGCCACTCACCTGTAGAAGGACTGCAGTGAAAGCAGTGACATCAAGTACTGAATTCAAAAGCATGAATCACTTCATGGCTGATGAAAATATAAAACGGTAGAACCACTCTACAAAGCAGTTTGACAGCTCCCTTTAAAACTTAAGCTTTCTAAGCACAGAAGAGGAAGAAGGAAGATTCATCATCATCATTAGCTACAGAACTAGATGAGGTCAGCCTGGAATACACGAGACCCTGTCACAAACAAACAGAACCTGAAACTTACCAAATGACCCAATGATTACACTCCTGTGCTTTTATCTCAGAGGCCTGAGGACATCTTCACCTAGCAATCTGTGTGTGCACATTTATAGTAATTCTCTTTATAATAGCCCCCCACCTAAAACTCCCTCATCTCTTGCAATGGGTGAACAGTTAAACTGTGGTATGCCCATTTCATGGTCTGCTATTTAGCAATTAAAAATACATGAGCTGTAGATGCACACAGCACCTTGAATAAACTTGAAATTGTACTGTATGAAAAGGCTTTAGCCCTTTAGAAGAATCTACAATACATGATTCCTTTTATGTACCAATTGCAACATAACTACACAGATGGAGCAATGATGCACATAGGTTTCTTGATTGTAGTGGGAGTTACTCAAAGCTACACATGTGATAAAATTGTATAGAGCTACAGCCACACATACAAAGGAGTACGTGAACAGCTGGAGAACTAGTTCTGTGAGCTATACCAATTTTAAACTTCTGGTTTTGTGTTGCACTGTAGTAATGCATGATGGTGTACTGGGGAAGGCTGAGTGAAAGGTGTATACAATCTGCTTGTATTTTTCTTTTTAATTCCTTGTAAATTTATGATTACTTTAAATTGGATAATTAAAAAATAATAAAAGGAAAAAGATAATGCCTTGAATGTCCTTTAAAAATCCATATACACTGGCTGTAGCTCATACTAATAATTTCCATGGGTAGACTTAGGTGTCTGGGTTTTTTCCCCAAACTCTTTAGGTGACTTGCATACACGTTTTGAAAATCTGTGCTCGTCAATGCGCATGGCTGTCATGATCATTTTCACCCCTGTCCTTACAGTGACAGCAGAACTCACAGAGCCCTTGCTCCACACTATTTGAGCACTTGACCTCCACCATCGCATTCACCATCAGTAATAGTCTCCATTCCCAATTCACTGCTATCACTTGGACTCCTTCCATTGCGGACCAGATGATCCCTGATGGATGATTCTGGAAGCATAGGCATTTGGTTCAGTTTGGAAAGGAGCCTGAGTTGGCATGAGTTCTGGTTCATTGCCCAAAGCCTCCTTGACTTTTCCCTGTAACAAAAGCAAACAAGAACTGGAAGGCTCCAGAGTGGCATTGCTGTGGCTGTGCTTTGAAGAGAGCACTGCTTTGTAGGTGTGGGTCTCTGGGAGTCAATGTTGGAAACCCTTTGTTGCTGTGATCTTTGAGGTTTCTCATCTCTCCCCTCTTCCCTGAACTGGTCCTTCTAGGTGTAGTCCTTGGTCATGGTACCATTTGGAACCAAAGCATGTTGATCACAGGAAATGGGGAGTGGAAATGTGAGCCATAGTTTCCCAGGACTGGACCAGTGACACACGCTGGCACAGTTCATAGGAAATGCAGTGTGTAAGGCCGCTTCAGGACACTCAAGGCTATGCTTTGAATATGGCCCAATGGGAGGTTTTTGAGTCATGGAATGGAACCTTTGTGAGTGGATTAATGCCCTTTTCATGAGATTGGGTTCACTCTGGCCATGCTTGGCCCTTTTCCTATATACTGTGTGGTCCACTGACCATGATGAGTTGAAGTACCTGGAGCCCCTTATCAGAAGACAAGAGGCAGCTTTTCTATTTTGGACTTTGCAGCTTTCAGAATGGTAAGCCAAAGTAAACCTCTTGCTTATAAATTAACCAGTCTCAGGTATTCTATTATAGTATCTGAAAACTAAGACATTTGGTTTGACTCAGGAAGAAGTTACAAAAAGGAAGCAGCAGAGGTCCGCCCCTGTGTACTTCCACTGATTTTGTTTAGCCTTGTGGTCTGGCAACAGGGTTTGCAAGACAAGTCATGAGTCAGGCCACAGTCTGGCAGGCAGTTTTGTTATCTCTTTTGGGCTGCTGGGTCAATCTAGTTCATAATTTTTGTGTCCTTAAAAAGAAAATCCCTTACTGCCAAAAATGTTTATATGTCTGTGACATTGCAGGGAACACATCTGTTTGGAGACTTGAGGGTGTCAAAGAAGAGAAGGAAAGCAAAGGAAATCTTGTCTCTGTCTTTCATCTTCCAAGGGGTACTGTTCACATAGACAGGTGTCTCCTGAAAGCTGGAGTCAGCACTGATGTAGCTTGAATGGCTGAGCCCCATCTAGTGGTTCCACAGGACCCAAAACCAAGTAACAAAGAAACAGAGATGACCAAGCCTCATAAATTCACCCCTAAGGTTAGAATCTCTCCATCATGCCCTGAATTCATTCCCTCACCAGCCCCTGCCGGTCACCCACTGATCTGCCCCTCAGTTTCCTTTTATGCATTGTATGAAGCATTGGTTTTTATTTTCCTGAAGAATTAACAAGTCTCTTGACAGTGTCCAAAATGAGGAGAGGGTACTATTGTAGATGTATGTTCCTTTTTCTGCCTTTAGTCAGTGTAACCTCACTGATGTCCCACATGGAGTGGATGGAAAACTTTCTGACCTTGTAGGGAAAGAGAGGTAGCCAAAGGACAGGTGGCCATTCCTTTGGCTAATTGAATCTCTATTCTGACAAGGCTGTCAAACTTGGTACCAACCAACTCCTTTTGTCAACACAAGTTGACAGCAGACATTTAAATTAAGGTCAGTATCAAGGTTCTTTTAAAAGAAGGACAGCTCAGTATCCCATCATTTCTGATTCCATGCCGTGGGTGGAGCTGAGTCCCATGGGGACTGGATGACATATAGCAAAAGGGTGAGTGGCCTCTGCAGGCCACGGTGCTAAGAACACGGATGTCATCTCTCCTCTGCTGCTTCCGCCTGCGATGGTTCATTCCAGGAGCTGTGGAACCTACAGGAACGTCCCTTTATCAATCCTTCAAGGCTTTTTGCCAGGAACACCTTTAACATCTCTGATGAGACTTTGTGGGAAGGGCCTCTTTTTCCTGTTTTAATAACCCATTATCAACTACAAAGTTACCGCTAGTAAAAATATCAATTATTGCTTATGCAAGACTTGGCATCACTTGAAACCGCATTCCATCCTCATTTGAGCCAAAATTCAGAAAGAGTTTGAGGACAAGTTGTGTACATAATCATTAAGTCTGCCAAAAGAATGTATTTTTATCCTGTAAGTTGAACGCCAGCTAAGCAGTAGTGATTACTGAAAGAAACTGTAATTTATACTAGGGGAAGTAGAGATTTTTTTAAGAGATTAAAAAGTATTGCTGAGGGAGGGTGGGAGGGAGAGAGAGAGGGAGGATACAAAGCCCTCAACTGCATAGAAATTTCAAAATCAAGCCTCTGGTTTTAGAAAAATAAAGTATCTTTAGAGTGTCCATGGTATTTTAAGCAACATCACACGAGCTAGTGTAGCCACATGCTGCATCACATCATTTTGGGCACTATGGTCCCTAAGATGATTTCACGTAAGGACAGAAAGCCATCATAGCTTACAGAAGGACACTCCATGCATGCATGGTATTTGCACAGTAGTGAAATTGCCTAATGATATATTTCTCAGCTTGTTCCTGGTCATAAAGTGAGCAACATACAATGTGTTTAGTCAATGGACAGTAGTGTGATTACCACTCCTTACAATGCTAGCCCGCAGAGTAGAGAATGAGGAGACCCAGCTCTTAGATTTCCAGTGTGCCCAGAATATGCCAACATGAATGCCCTCCCTGGTCTCACTCCAAAACTTGGCAATCTGGTCAGATATAAAAAACACGAAATTTTGGCTTTGACTAACCATGAAGTGATTGTTCTAAGTCTTCTGCTGCCAGGCCAAAAGTGTGGTGAGAATTCTGACTGTTGGCTATCCACTTGGAAAGTTCCCTGGACCTTGTGGGTACCAGGGAAAAGATCTTAAATATTTGAACTCTCTTGTGTGCTGAAGAGGAGCTTCCTTTGGGCTGGTTAAGAAGACAGGCTGGAGTCTGTGTGTGGACACTGATCGAGGCAGAGATAAGGCTGGAGGAGAAGTGGTGGTCTAAGCTCAGCCTAAACATTCTAGAGGACATGTTCTGAGTCCCAGGATATGCTAGACTCACCTGGAAGCCCCTTTCAATTACAGATGCCTAACTCCTCCCCAGAGGTCTTGTAGGCCCTAGGTACTTGTATATTAAGTTGCGTGGGTGATTTTCACCTTATGGACTCGGTCCCAGACCTTGTTTGGAGTGCTTGCCAGTGTAGAATTCCTCTCCAGATGGTCTTGAGGTGTGTTTGACTACCATGTCCACTGGCCATCACTGACCAAACACCCAGAATGACCAACTCACAAGGAGAAATGATTTCTTTGGGCTTCCCCTTTCAGAGGACTCAGTTTATCATCACATGACATCATATGAAGGACAGCAGGTGGCAGAGCAGACGGCTCACTGACTGCAGGAAGCAAATCGCAGAGGTGAAGGAAGAAGAAAGGGCACACCTGAAATTTCTCCTGCTGGGCTCCACCCTCTAAAGATTCTACCACCTCTTAAGAGTGCCTAATTGGGGACCAAACCTGTAACACACAGGCCTTTGTGAAACATTCTATATTTAAACTATAACAGCTACAGCAGCAACTTCAGCCTCATTCGGGAGCCTAGTATAAACGGGCATCTTCACCTGCGCTACCCCCACCACCCCATCTCCACATCTATTCTTCACCGTACCCCTCATACGACCTGAGTCAGAAACTGGCAGGCTTAGCCACCTGAGCTCTTATATTCCTCCACCTTGGGCAAGTGTTCTAAACTAAGCTGCAGTTTGATATGCGCTGGTGTACACTAAGGCTGTGATCCTCAAACTTTGATGGGTGTTAGAATACTCCGGGAGCTCTTAAGAACTCAGGTGAGTTCATGCCTCACACCAGTAAAGTCAGTGCCTCTGATTGTAGGAGCCAGACACCAGTGTTTTCTCTAGCTTTCTAGAAGAGTCCCTGGTGTAACCACATTTGCCATTAGGAATTTAGCTCGGTCTGTCATGGTCTTCTGATTCTAGAATTTGCTTTTCAAATTCTGGTCCGTCTCACTGGTTTTTAAGTTGCATTAAAGCAGCATATAAACTGTCTTGGAGCCTGTAGTAATATACATTATATTTGTAAATTGTCATGTGCTGTTTGAGATTTCTGAGAAGCTGGCTCTGAAAGTGGGGTTCCCCTTTAGACCCAAGCATGTTTATAACATCCTCCACAACTCCTTGCCTGGAGATGGGTTTGCTCCCTGCCAATTCTGTGACAGGAAGGGCAGAGAACAGCAAAACAGCCCGAACAAAAACATCATGTCCTTGAGACCAGCTAGAAGGTAAATCGTTTGTAACAGAGGTTACCGTTGATTATTTCATGATATAAAAGTGTCCACAGGGGGAAAGAGAAGCCAGAAGTTGAGTCGTTGGAAGCTCTTCTATGGAGTGAAAGCTCAATAATAAACTCGACTGACTGCCTTAGCTTTCCCAGGTGGCTTCTGCTGGATTTGGGGGTACCCAATTTCATGATGTTTTGCTATTCTTCCATCTGTCCATCCATCCAGCCAGCCAACCACCCATTTATCACTTGCTACTTATTCTTTGGCTTTGGCTTGCTATTTGTTTAACCAAAAGTATGGTGAACTGTACAGAGCAGATCTTCAAAGGGATTCTAGCATCCCCCATTGGAACCATGGCTGGTGGAAAGTGTCTACTTTTGACTTGTGTAATCAGAAGGACTTCCCTGGATTCTATGTTCATGCGATTTTCTCAGAAATACCCAACTACCTACGGAACATGGGCAAAGAAAACAGCACTCCAGGAAGGTAAAACCCTTTAAGAGAAGTTTTAGATGTACCCATGCCGTTTTGATTTGATTGGCCTGAGGCTATCAAATCGTCGGTATTTAGCCCTCTATGTGGTTAACACTGCAAGACTGTCAGAAGTGTAGGAGCTGTTAGCATGCAAAGCTCTAACAGAGAGAATGCATGAAAGCTGGTGGTGGTATGGAGGCGTGCAGATGGAGGAAGGGAGCTAAATATGTTTAAGATTTAGTGTAGGGCATGCACAAAGTACAATAAAACTATATGTTAAAAAATGTAAAACAGAAGGACAAGTTTTGCCTTCAGGGTGACTCTGAGTCATAGAGAGAGGTACTGTGGTGGTCTAACTCCAAGGATACCCTTCCTGTTCAAGGATGGAGGGCTGCTTTAGAAAGGAAAAGATGTGTAAACTGGTATTAAGTTCCAAATGGACCATGGGCATGAACAAAGGCCCTGGGGCACTGATGAAATATAGGAATGCTGAAAGGGCTGGGGTGGCTATGCCTTGTGATGAACACTTCACAGTCCTAGGAGAGGCTGGAAGAATGTGCACTCTGGTTCCCACATACTTCCCACCTCCCTGACAGGACAGAAAAGCCAGAATCCAAATAATTAGTCCATAAAGCCTACCCCCCCCCCCCCCCCCCGCGTGCGCGCCCATGATTGGTTTCAAGAAAATCAAGGGGCTGATGGTTGTTAGGAACAGGAAGGTCCCTGTCTTTAGGACTGTGCCTCCCTGGAGCATCTTGTGTCCTTTGATGTCCCCAAGGAGTCTTTGAACTTTGGGAGGCAGCAGGTCCTCTCCTAACTGCAGCCCCTCCCCCAAGTCAGTTAATCTCTCCTCTACACTTTGAAGGAAGGGGCAGGAAATGCTGGGGCCAGTTTCTCGTGCCCATTAAAAGGTCGAGCCCTGAAGAGCTGTAAGAGAAGATAGATGCCTCTGAGGAGGGCACTGGGCCTGGAAGCTGGTGGGGAAGGAGTGGCCTCCCTCATGCCCCATGGCATCTTTTGGATTCCTACCACACACTGCGTTTTAAGTGCTGAATAAATTAGCAAGCCCCACAGCCAGCCCCTTTGCCATTGGCTGAGAGATCTCACAGCTGCTATTGTCAGGGCAAAGTTTATTAAATCTAAGCTTCTTAAAACCCAAAATTGTTAAGCCTATATAGAATTGAAAATAATCTGTCTTAATTGAAGGATGTTGTTTTATTTTTTTAATTTTATGTGTCCAAATATTTTGCTTGCATGTATGTAAGTATGCCATATGCATACAAACCCATGGAGCCAGAAGAGAGCTCCAGATCCTCTGGAACTGTAATTACAGATGGTTATTAGTTGCCATTAGAGCATGCTGGGAAATGAACCTGGGACCTCTGGAAGAAGAGGTGAGGCTCTGAACCTTGGAGCCAACTCTCAGCCCTCATAACTGCTAAAAAGGAGAACTACTGACAGTCTTTTTGCTTCTTTGAGAGAAGACAAGGCTGATACAAAACCCTTTTACCCTAAGCATTTCTCTCTCTCTCTCCATGTGTGAGTGTGTGTATGTATGTGTAGGTAGGTAAACATGTCATGTGTGAGTGCATAGGCCAGAGGAGGATGTCAAGTGTCCCGTTCTACCACTTTCCACTTTATCCCCTTAACCCAGGATCTGAAACTTGTTTTTGGCTAGGTTGGCTTATTTGGGCTAGGCTGGTTGGCCAGCAAAGCCCCAGAGATCCACGAGGCCACACCTATCTTTGATAGGAATGTCAGAAATCTGAGCTTAGGTCCTCATGCTTGTGCAGCAAACCCTTTACCCACTGAGCCATCTCCCAGCCCCACTTTGAACATTTCCTCTAAATGATTGCATTTGTCCCATGGTGCCTGTAGCAGTGGGGCTTAGCATTCTGCAGGGCACATGTCAGGCAGTGGCATCCAAGCTGGTGGGTGAACTCTAACATGGATAGAGGAAATCAGGGGGAGGGAGAGTAGCTGTTTGGGCCCTAGGGCTGAACCTGAGCAAACCTTCAGCTCATCAGGAGGATATGAGTTCCTGCGTGTAAGGGAATGCAATAGGCAGAACCCATGATGCCTCCCTCTTCTCCATGTGGACTGTCTTGTTGCCCACCATGCCTAATGCTGTAATGCAGAGTCAGGGACATCACATGGGCAAAGAATGTCTTTTCTGTCTTTTCAAGACTGTGGTTTGCTAAGAGAAACAGTATACATTGCACATACATGATCCATTCTCACCTATATGATATTAGCCATTACAGCAAAGCACTAACATCGGTACTCTACTACTCCTGTCTGACGCAGAGACCATAGGAACCATTTCCTTGGGCTCTTCATCCTACTTCTAACCTTCATTTTCCCAACACAGCCAACGCTACTTTGAGGAGAGGCCAAATCTGACATCAGAATCTCAGAGCTTTTGAGAAACTGGTTGGCTCAAACCCAACTGAAGCCAGTGCTTCCGCGGTGGCAGCTACACTGACTCTAACCATCGCCTCTGTTGTCTTCAGTCTCTCGGGTGGGGCTGGGAGGGGTTGTGCATTGTGGGAATTCTTCCTTGATTCTTTCCATGATATGTTTGAGATTTCTTGAAACAGATCCAGAATTAGTGTGCTATTTTGTTTAAGATAAGATCCATCCAAAGCCATTAAGCTATTATTGTATCTGACACATGTGACATGAGGCCCATCTGTGCCCTTGACCTCACAGTCATTTAGAGTTAAAATGACTGTGTCCTTAATGCCACACATTTTCGTTAAATACAACATTGCCAGAAATAATACATGCCCTGAGACATAAACCTAAAATAACATGGAATTTTCAGTCAGGTAATCTTTAATTTAAACTAAAAATAACCTGAACAGTAGTTTATATAAACCTCAAGTATCAAGACTGCCAGCCCCCTGCTAGTTCATCAAGCTGTAAATTTATGAGGCACTTAGTTAGCATTTGAACATTTTAAACCAGATCAAGTGTGAGCTATATTGGAGACAAGCCCCAGAAAGCCAAGAATCCCATGCCTTACCAACCCTGCTGACTAGAACATTCCTCTCGGAAGGCCTCCTGAGGGCCAGCAGAGGGAAACCTCGTGGCCAGTACCGCACCCCTTGGTCAGCTTCTCTAAGCACCTGTGTCACTGTCCGCTGTGTCTCCAGAGGGGCTGCGTTCTCTGGCCAGCAGCAGCTCATAGTGCGGGGGAAGGAACCTCTTTCAGTTCATCACCAGTTTGATCACCAGGGGAAAGTTGGAAGTGGTCTCCTGTGTAATGTTCTTCTATCTATGATGACACAGTCCTCCCAGCTCTCCTCCTCCTGTGCTTTTCCCAAGCAGTGTCCTTATTGTCCACTATTCAGGAAATCCCTACTGGGGAGGATGAGTAGCTGCTTGTCAGGTGACAGCAGAACAGTTACCTGGTGTGTTGATTCTCCACAGGGTTGTGGCCCTGGCTAGAAAAGGTCTCACTACCTGAGCCAGACAGTACTGCTGGTTTCTGGTAATATATGACAGCAAGAAAAGAAGTTTGGGAGAATTCCTGTTGGCAGACCTGAGGTCTTTAGAGGGATTTAACCATTTCTGAAACATCAGATAAGGCTGCGCCTAGTTGGGGAATGTGCAAATGTAGTCTTCGGATGTAACTGGTGATCTGTTTTTCCCCTCAGGGCTATATCAGTATAATGGACCTTCTGTGACAGAAGAGAGAGAGAGCCAGTGAGGTGGGCGTCCCCAGCTCTGAATCCCAGAGCCCAGGCTTTCTGAAATCATTAATGTTCCCTTAAGAGGCAAAAAGTTCCTTTTCTTTTGGGCTCATGCTCCCTGTGTTCCTAAGTATTTCCTGTAAAGAGGCTACAAATCTGCCTCTTCTATTGGCGAGACCATATACAAGATAGGGAACCTGGTGTGTAATTCAGAGAAGTATTATGGTACCTGTGAGTTATGACCATCCTGGCAGTTCCGCATGCAGAATACGGACTGTGCCTGCCAAAACTGTGGACAGAAGCTTACTTGCTCACATGCAGTGGTTAAACCTTGTTATAAGGTAGAAGCCGGAGATGCTTTTTCATGAGATATTTTTATTCTCATATTTTACTTACTGAAATCTATCAAAAATTTTCGATCATTAAAAACCATCACCAGTATAACTTAAAGATATCAAATCTGACATTACATTTAAGGTAGTCAACTTTTGATATCCTGGTGAAATTCCAGTTAGTTCCTTCAAAAGTAAATATGAAGCAGAAAGAGAGAGGGTGGGATAAACAGGTAGAAAAAAATATTAAGTTGACCTCCCTTAGCATAGAGTCTTCAGGGCCCATCCGTGTTGTTGCATATTAAAGAATTTTCTTATTTTTAAAGGCTGAGTAATATTCTGTCATATGTAAATAACACACTCTATTGTTTAGGCACTCTCTAAATGTTGGCCATTATCAGCAGTATGAAAATGAACACGAGAGTGCAGATCTCTTTGAGATTCTGATTTCACCTTTAAAAACGTATATAACAGGGATTGGAGACATGACTCTGTGGTTAAGAGCACTAACTGCTCTTGCAGAAGACCCAGGTTTGATTCCCAGCACCTACATGGTGGCTAACAACCATCTGCAACTCCAGTTACAGGTGAACTGACACCCTCTTCTCCACTTACATACATGCAGGCATTACACTTACACACATAAAACATATATCTAGAAGTGAAGTTGCTGGATCATACACTAGTTCAGTAGTCCTGAGTTTACTTTGTGAGGTTTTCCATACTGTGTTTCCGTAGCAGGGAATTATTTTGTATTCTGACCATCCGCATACAGGGGTTCTCTACATCATCACAGATAGGTGCTACATCATGATGGGTGTGAAGTGCTATCACCAGGTCATAGGATTTCATTTCTCTGATAATTAATGACATTGGTCATATTTTCTTAGACCTGCTGGACATTATGTGTTGTCTTTGGAGAAGCATCGATTCAAGTCTTTAGCCCATATTTCAGGTTATTAATTTTTCATTATTGACTTACATGAGTTGCTTATATATTTTGGAAGTAAACCTTTTATTTTATGCTAAGTGAAATAAGCCTGGCACAGAAGGAAAAATACTGTATGATTTCCCTTATATGAGGTTCGTAAAGCAATTAGATTTATGGAATGGAAGGATGGAATGGCAGTTGTGGTGTGGAGAGCGGGAATGGAGACAAGGCATGCGTTTCAGTCATAGAAGTGAACAAGGTCTGAGCCTTTACACAGCTTGCAACTCGAATTAGCACTATTGGATTGGACACCTAGAAATTTAAGTAGAGATCATATTAAAATTTCTTACCACAATAAAATAAAATGTAGAAAATGTAAACCTCAAAGCTGGTGATGTATTTCTGTGTTTGCCTTACATGGTTAGGGCTCTGGGTTCAACTCCAACACCACAAAATTATTTAAAATTAATGAATTTTAAAATGTAAGCCTCAAAAAGGAAATAATCCTACTGAGTGGAACTTAATTTGCAACAGAATTTTCAAGTTAACTGGAAATTGCTTTCCCATGTACTTAAAAAAAAATCAACATTTTCTGTTGCCTACCAAAAAGAAAAAAAATTATAAAAAGCAGAGTAGTTACGTTGAAAAAAAAAATAAAAAAGACTCACTTTCTTCAAAGTAACCACAGGAAATATATCTGAATTATTCCCACTGCCCAGAATTGTCTTTGCTTTTCCTGTTTCTTTGGCCTGAAAAAGATAAATGTGTGATACCTGAAACCTATCTAGGAAGAAGTAGTTGGATGTAGACTATTCAAGCAGAGATGGTTCTCATCCTGTGAGCTGTTTGCCTCTTTACTAAATTAACACACCTGTCACCAGTGTGAGGTCTCTATTATTTTTTGGAACATTAAACATGTAATCCATTTGGCAAGTATTTACTCTGAGAAATCCTATGGAGAAGGTATGCTGAGGACATCCAGTAAGTGGGATGAGCCTGTGCGAACCCAGAGGAGAGCCTCCAAAACTCTTTAAAGAGGGGCACACAGCTAGAAGCACAGAGAGAAAGCCCCACAAGTTCTCCTGGTCCCTGATAAGAGTTTTTCAGTTGACCAGTTATCCAGAAATTTGGTTCAAGTAGAAAAACCAAGAAAATTATATTTAGGTTTTTAAAAAATATTTTATTTATTTTGTTATTATTTTATGTGTATGAGTGTTTTGCTTATGTTAAGTGTGCCCATGTTGTGCAGTGCCTGTGGAGAGCAAAAGAGGGTGTCAGATCCCAGGGAACAGGAGCTACAAATGCTTGTAGTTGACATGTGGGCATTCGGAACCAAACTCAGATCCTCTGCAAGAACAGCCAGTGCTCTTTACTGCTGAACCATCTCTCCAGCCCCCTATTTAGGTGTTTTAAACAGTTTAAGTTAAACTTTATAAAACATACATATTCCATTGGGGTGTGTGGTGTGTGTGTACATATATATATATATATGTAAAAGACTTATAAAGCTGTCTGGGACCATTTGTTCTTCATCTCTTAGAATTTTCTTATTCACTCTTCCTTGGCAGCCATGCACTTTAGCTACCAGTCAAATGAGCTTTCGTGAAAACAACTCTGCCTTCACTATTATATGTCATTGGCTAACCCACCACAGAGCCCCATGTGTGAACTCACATAACTCGATCACTGGCGGCTGCAGGTTTGAGAATACATTTGACCCTGGGTAAACCTACCCTCCTTAACTGGTAGGAGCAGATGTATGAAAGGGCCATGCTAGCCCACGATCCAGGGTGCCTGAGTGCCAGGCACTGTGTTTTTTGGAGGATGTGCTTTTGCCTGGGTCGAGCCTGGGTGGCATCTTCAAAAGTAAGAGTATAGTCAGTCATGGCTACTAGACATGCAGAGGAGACAGGTGACTCTCAGGAGATATCAGCATGAAGTGGCAAACAAGTGAATTGAAAGATGGTAAGAGACACCAAAAGTACATCGGGAACTGGAGCTGGGGAAGCATTTGGAACCTCACCTACCTCGATCTCCTTTCCCAGGCTGGTGATAGCTTGAAGTTAAGGATGGTGTCTTTTGCATATTTCATCTTCTTCTGGCATGTTCCCTGGCACTTGAGAAATATCTAATATTTTTATTTTATTTATTATTTTTATTTTATGTGTATGAGTGTTTTGCCTGCATGTGGGTAAGTGCACCCATGTTGTGCAGTGCCTGCAGAGGTCAGAGAGGGCATTGAATTCTCCTGGAACTGGAGTTATAGACTGTTGTTAGCCACTACGTGGGTCCTGAGAATTGAACCTGGGTCCTCTGCAAGAACAGCTAGTGCCCTTAACCACTGAGCCATCTCTCCAGCCCCTAATCAATAACTTTGAATGAATCAAAATAGGTGATTTTTTTTCTATTTCACTGCAATGGAAGAAAAAGTGCTTCTGTGATGCATACTGTGTTTCTCCCCTAGAAATCATGGTTGGCAAGTTAGGGGTGAGCCGATCTTGTGTGATCTGTGTCTCAGCTCACCCCAGTGTGCTAATTTGAATAAACTAAGCTCCTCATTCAGTTCAGTGTATAGTCAAACTCCCATGCCTAGACATGCTTCTAGTGTCCCTCAGGTACTGTAGGCAGGGAAAGTAACAGAACTCGAGTACTCATGGCACCCAGAGGACCAGGATGATCTGGCATGGACATCATTCTCTGTTTCTCTCATGTTTTCTGTGGATGAGGAAATTATTTAATAAACAGGCAAAAATATGAAGAGAGTTATGAAAGACAAGTCACAGTTTTTCATGAATTTGGAGACTCGAAACCAAGGCATTCAATAACTTGGTCTTAGATAGCTTCTGCTAGCTCTTAGCATGGTGTGGCTCATTTCTACATAAAACAAAACCTTATACCACTATTAGTTTGAGAAGCCAGGTTTGTCCCTAGAAGCCTAGAGTTTAACAACTGGCAGTCACCATTAATTATCATACTTAAAATCTCATTTATTGTCTTATTACTGTCTATTTGCTCAGTCTTCATACAGTCAGTAAGCAAATCACCTTCTCTCAGCATCTTTATAAACTCCTGACTGAGGTCTGCACCATGAGAACATTATCACCCTACATCACTCTTGGTGCTTTAAGTTGTTCATAGTACATTTGACCTGGGACCTATATATGAAACATCTGTAGCACAGCATCCCCCTATCTCTCCTTCTCTTTAAACAGCCTGGGGATGAATCACGACGATGACCACTCCTCTTGTGCTGGCCGGTCACACATCATGTCAGGAGAGTGGGTGAAAGGCCGGAACCCCAGTGACCTCTCTTGGTCCTCCTGCAGTCGAGATGACCTCGAGAACTTCCTCAAGTAAGTCCTTGAGTCATCCTGTCGTGTCAGTGCAACAGAAAGTTCTTCCGGAAGACCAAAGATGGGTGTCTCAGCAAGTGTCACTTGCTGAGAAGTAAATCTTTGGGATGAATTCTTATCTGGCTTGGGAGGTGGACAGTGCAGAGTGTCCTGTAATGGGCAAAGACCTCCTCCTGAGGGCACAACTGGGATGATGTTGGGTATCTTGTATGTGACCATTTAATTATTGATTGATTGATTGAAATATCATTCAGTGGCCCTGTCTTGCATTTCTCTGCCAATCAGTGACCATAATTGTGCACCACTGGAAGGATGGCCCTGGCTGCTATAAAGCTGAGAACCTGCTGCTTTCCTTGGTAACAGTGAACTTACTGGAGATGGGTTTGCTGACTTTCCCCTTGTTTTGGGAAGGGATGCGTTTTTCTTACTAGCACTTTCTTGCTGGAGGATGTTCACACCATTTAGTTCTCTGATTTCTGTAGAATAGATGCCCCCCTTCTTGTTTTAGACTCTGGTCACACCAAGCATACTCATGGATGCTGCTGATCCCTTGGTGTTGTATCTTGGGGATATATGAACCCCAGTCACTTTTCGACTTGGTCATATTGACCCATACAAAGCAGAGACAGAAGTGAAGCACTGAGTCTTACCTACTGGTTGAGTTTCACAGGCCAGCCCCACCTTACAGTGCCCACGGAACATGGGCTAAAGTGGTAAAGGCATCTTCTGGGGTTTTCTCTGATTCCTGTGGATGGGAAAATTGTTAAGTAAACAGGCTTAAAAATGAACTCATTGTTTTTAAGATAGTCTGTTTCCACGGAGTGTTTGTAATCACAGACCCTAATAAATACTGTAAGTCACTTTATCTTATTTCTCATCACCCAGAAGGGGGTCACAGTAACAAGATGGGGTGCTGTGCGTTTGCTTAGGTACATAGTTCTGGGCCCACTAGTGATAGATGGCTCATGTCAGTGCCTGGGAGAAGTGAACCAACCTCAGCCATGTCTACATGCATGCAAGAAACTTTTTCTTCAAGAATAATGTCAAGTGTCTGGATTTCATTTGCCTTCTTTAAGGATAGAGAAGGAAAAACAGTAAGCTTCTATCTCCTAAAATGCCTAGTTTGGTGAAATGTACCTCTGATTCTAAATGAGCCATCCCTTTCAGGTTGAAATCTGGAAGTCCTCTGTAGAGTGAGTCACCTTCTGTGGTGGCAGGAGGCTTGGAGAGTAGGGACAACAAGCCTGGCATGCCAGCTTGGACCCACCAAGTTTATTATTCTTAAAATAAAACAACCCTAACTTAGACTTTTTCTATGTCCATGGGAGCTTTTGCTCAAAGCCATATTCTAATGCAATATCATAGAACTCTATTTCAAAAGCATTTTCATCAAACTCCCCAAATAAAGCCCATTTCTCATTGCCTTCAGAACTGAGATCCGTGTTTAGCCATGTAGCAAAAGAACATACCAAAAAGTGTGTGTGTGGCGGGGAGTGATCCAGGAGTCTAGTGCTGAGATTTGCGTCCCCTAAATCACCCAAGGTGTATCCTTCTGAGAGACTGAAAAATCAGGTTGATCTGCTTCTTGACCTTTTCAGATCCAAAGTCAGCACCTGTTTGCTGATCACAGACCCCAGGAGCCAGCATGCTGTGCGCCTCCCACACAAGCTGCCAGGCATGCACTATAGTGCCAATGAGCAGTGCCAGATTCTGTTTGGCACCAATGCCACCTTCTGCAGAAACATGGAGGTAAGCACTCAGGGGAGGGCAAAACAGAGAGATGCACAAGCCCGGCCCAGTCTCAGCAGGCCCGACTTACCCTGAAGGTCATCCCCCTTAACACGTGCGAATATGTACATACCCATATGCATATGCCTACACACAATCACATACATAGACGTGTGTGTACATCTTCACAGGCGTCTGTAGTGGCGTGCCTCAGATAATCCAGCATACAGACACCCCACATATGGTTTTGCAAGCAAGCGTCTATCCACACACAGTCTTGCACACAGGATGTAGAGGATACCTTGGGGCTACTGACACTAGTAGCCTGATATGGGGGATATTTGTTGAAGCCCTTAGCTCAGGATTAATCTCTAATTAGGAAGGATGTGTGGTGACCTTCTAGTGTAGGAATGGGTTGGCAATTCCAAGTTGACAGCTGCACAGAGGCAATCTCCGGAATGAAACTACAAGATCCTGAGGTGCCTGAACCCCCCATAGATGCCAGAAAGGCCATGGCACCTCCTGAGTGCTTCCAGTGAATTGGTTCAGGACATTGAGGCAACATCTCTAGGTTAAGTGCCATCTGCCATTGGCGGGTTGGGGGCATCAAGAACAGCAGCACCTCACAACCAGACTAATGATGGCTGTTAGCTGCTTCTCTCAAGGACACCAATCCACGATGTGGTTCTGAATTCTCTCTGCCAGCAAGGGCTCCTCCAGGCTTGACCAATGTGATCAGTCCCAGGACTCCATCATCTCCAGGGCCTGGCATGGTGCCTAATGCTCACCATCAGCCACTGCATGGCTTCGTGCTTAAGGCTGTACCCATGTGCCTGCTGAGAGCATCCTTTCTGCTTACACCCAGTCCCTAGAGTGAACTGATGACACAGAAGCATCTAGAGAGGGCAGGTTTCAGGGGGACCTTGCTGTTATGAATGAAGACAGTATAAGACCAGTGGAGAACCACCTAGGTAAGACCCTTGGGGAAGGTCAGAAAGCCTCTGGGCTAGAAAAGGTGAAGCAATCCGGGAAGAGCTGCCCTGCTTGCACAGGACTTGAACGAGGTGGCAGCTAGACAGCGCTAGAACCATTTTCCTGTCTAGGAGCCAGGCACCTGCACACCCTTGGGGAGGAGAGACAGGAAGAGGAACACACATGTAGTTTCCCTGGCTAGACTCTTGTACTATCACATGAAACCCTGACTGCAGCCCTCTCGGCAGAAACTTTGAACTTGTTTTAATAGGTGGGGAAACAGGGGCCTAGAGAGGTTAGATGAGGGAAGGCCTGGAAGCCAAGCCCAGCATGCCCCTTACTTGTAGAGCCAAGGAAAGCTGACATCATTTAAAAACAGACCCCTGGAGGAGAAAGGCCACTTGGGATTCTCTTACCTTCATTAGCATCTTTTTTCCCACAGAGAACAATTAGAGGTAAGGTTAATTCTGCTTCATAATAAGCTTTCTACCTAGAAGTTCAAAATCGAAATAAGCCCTCTGAAGATGGCTCCAAATCGAAATAAGCCCTCTGAAGATGGCTCCTTTGTCGGTTCTGATGTTGCTGCACATGAATGCCTTCAGCTTACCAGCAACTACAGCTCACGGTCCAGGCTAGCTTTTGTTTGACAATGTCACCAGTAAATAGATCAAAGTAAACTGCTGTGTTCCAGGCCCTTTTACTAGAAAAAGTGACTATATGTGTGTAGGGAGAGAGGGATGATCTAGTGGCACTTTGGTAACTACTAGCCACAGAGTCACTGGTCATTGTCCCCTCCAAAGCTAGTGGTGCTTCCTTCAGGGGATTCTGGCAGTGAGGTGATAGTGACCATTCGCATTGAAGAACGTGTCCCGTACCTCCCTGTGGTGCCTGGAGAATGGAGAACGAACGTGTGGTATGACCCTGAACCTGGTCATATCTCTCCTAAACAGATAGACATCAGAACAACACCACAGTTCCAGACTGCAGCTTGCTCTGCCCTCAGTCAGCTAGTTCCCTGTCTCCAGAGCTCTGAGCTCCGATGACATTCAGTCTTTCAGAATGCTGCGTCTACCGTCGGGCCTTTCTCCTTCCTGGAACAGGATCTCAGTGCTTCTGGGTACCCTGACCTGCCGCCTGCCCCCAGCCTGCCATCCCCATTTACTTCTTCTGTCCCCCTTGCCTGGTCTCCCTGCTCTCCTTTGGGCCTATCAGGTGGCTCAAGGCAAGGAGACGAGCTGCTGTACAAAGCTCTCTCCTCTGCCCAGCAGCTCCTTTCTTGGTTGTCTGTTGAACTCGATCCTTCATGTTTTTTGAATCTCGTATTTTATTTTCAAATGTTACCTTCTCGATGAGGCCCCTTGTAACCAATCTGAGATTAAAGTCTCGTCACCTTCCCTCATCACCCTTGCCACACCCATACCCTAAACCCTGAAGGAAAGTCCTGCTTCCAGATACTTACTTTCTTTTAACTGTCTGTTTCCTCGCCTATCCAAAATAATTTAAAGCAAAATATGTGAAACAATGAGCATTTAAGACATTGGACATGAGGCCACAGAGGCCTGTGATGATTGAGAGGGGTGAAATAAGTGGAGAAGCCTTGGATCTCTGCTCACTTACTACCTGGACAGCCTCCAACTGCAGACAGGGAAGAAGAGCTGAATAGACCTGGAATCTGGTTATCCAGAGCCCCAAGGCAGCTGGAGTCCCCAAGGCATTTCTGAGCCTATGACTCTCACAGAAGAGCTCTTGTATTCATTCCTTTTTTCCACTGTGACTAAAGACCAAACAGAAACAAGCAATGGGAGAAGAAGTTGATTTGGGCTCATAATTTCACAGGAAAGAGTCCCTTGTGGTGGAAGGCATGGTGGCAGAAGCAACTCCATCATAGCAGCAGGGCATGAGGTGGCAGATCGTCGTACATCAGTGGATCAGGAAGCAGCGTGCTCAAGTTATATCAGAGGTGGATGCAGCCCTCAAAGCCAGCCCCTAATAGCCTACTTTTGCCAACTAGACCACATATTCCAAAGGTTTCACACCACCAGTTTGGGACCAAGTGTTCAAACGCTAAGCCTAAGGGAAACGATTTACATTCAAACCAAAACAGCTATGCAGAAAAGCTGGGAGACCTACAGAGAGTCCATTGACTACTCAGCTTAGTACAGTGCATGTGTGAGGAAAAAACCCTACTCTACTGTAGTGATAAGTGTTGGGGAGATAGCTCAGTAGGTAAAGGCACTTACTGCCAAACCTTACAATCTGAATTTGATCCCCGTGGCCCACATAGTGGAAGGAGAGAACCAACTTCTTTAGGTTGTCTTCTGACCTAAGCGCAAACACACACACACACACACACACACACACACACACACACACACACACAGGCCACAAAATAAGTAAATGAATGAGTGAATAAATAAATGTAATAAAAATTAATGATAGAGGGTGGATTAGCTCCTTTTCTGTTGTAGTGATAAAATACTGTAACTAAGGCAAGTTATGATGGTTCTGGAGGATAAGAGTCCATCACGGCATGGCAGCAAGAGATGGCTGAAGCAGAAAGCTGAGAGCTCACATTCTCAGCAGCAAATGACAGAGAGAGAGAGAGAGAGAGAGAGAGAGAAAATGAATATATATGAATGAATCACAAGGCCATGAACTCTCAAGGCCCACCTGTCCCCAGTGTTTCCTCCGGTAAAACCACACCTCCTTAAAGTTCCATGATTCTTCCCAAGCAGCATCAGCAACTGACCAGGTGTTCAAATACTTGAGTCTATAGCAGATACTACTTTTGCAAACTACACAGAAAAAAATCTTAAACAGAGCCAGAAGATTAAAGACATGTGTGCAGATAAATATTAAAATTACATTGCATTTCTCATTAGAAACAATGCAAGCAGATAGTGGAATTTTTTTCTTAAAGTATTGAAAGAAATGTCAGGTAATGCAAAACTCTATACCCTGCAAAAATCTTTCAAAAGTAATTGTGAAATAGTTTTTTCTATTATAAAAAAGCTGAGAAATCATCCTGAGCAGGCCTATGCTATAAGAAACATTAAATCTCTCAGCAGAAAGGAGATGTTAGTAGAGATCCAGATCTGTACAAAGGAATGAAGAATTTTGGAGGTTCGTAACTCAGTGGGTAAAACATAAGGTTTTTTCAAATACATATACATGTCTTTAAAATACCATTGGTCATTTAAAATACAACTGTATAACAAATGTAACAAGAATGTTCTTATGGTAGGTAAATCTCCACGTCTTACTCCCCAGAACATATGAGAGTTTATGTGACAAAAGTGACTTCACAGATGCAAGTAAGTCATCTTCACATGGGGTGTTTGCCCTAGATCATCTGTGCTGGCCTGATGGGATCAAAAGGATCATCGATAAGAAGGAGGCAGAGAGTGATGGAGTGACAGAAGAAGCAGGGGTTTGGAATGACACAGGGTGTGGGCATGATACAAGGCAGAAGGTGCTTCTGGAAGCTAGAAGAGGCTAAGCACTGCATAGCCTTAGGAAGGAAGCAGTCTTGCAAATAGCTTGACTTTAGCCCAGTGAACAGGATTTAAGACTTCTGGCCTCTAGAACTATAAGACAATCGTATCGTCAAAACTAAGTTTATAGTCATTTGTTATAACAACAATAAGAAACTAATACAGCCATTTAGAGTTATGACGTCTGCACAAAAGCCAGAAAGAAAGAAATGGAAGTGCACTGTGGTAGGGATCTTGTGCACAAGGAAGAATGGAGTAGTCCTTTCTTAGTCACAGTTTTACTTCCCAAGGTTTCTGTCACCACAGTCAACCACAGTCCAAAAGTATTAAGTAGGAAATTCTAGAAATGAGTTTAGAAAGTTTTAAATAATTTCTGTTGCTAATACACTGTTATAACTGCAATTTTATTAGTAATTGTTGGGATTTTTTTGCAAATTTTGCAGAAGAGATTTTGATCATATTTAGGCCCCTCCACTACCTGACCCCTCCCCTAGCATCCCCATCATCTTCATGCATTCTGTCATGTCTGTTAAGGCCTTTCAAGCCAAGTTTCTCTTCCCCAAATATCCCTTTGTGTGAATCCATCCATTGGAGTCTGGTCAACCAGTCTAGCATCATTGCCTTATAGAAAACTGACTGTCCCCCTCCCAATAGTCATTAGTTACCAACATTTCCTCAGCTAATGGGAGTTTCTTACCCATTTTCCCGCTTCAATGCGGGGCTTCATCTCGTTTGAACTTGTATGGGTCTGGTACATGCTGTTACCATTGCTGTAAGTTCGTTTGAGTAACTTTCCAGCTGTCTGAAAAACACTTGTTTCCTTGTGGTCTTCCACTACCCCTGATTCTTACGGTCTTTCCGGCCCCTCTTCTGCAATGGTCCGTGAGGTCTGGATGGCAGAGGTCTGATATAGGTGTTCAGCCCTCTGCAGTCTCGTATCCTCTGCAGTTTGGCCAGTCGTGGTTTTCTGGGCTAATCAACATCTGCTGCAGGAGGAAACTTTGCTGGTAAGAGTTGAGAGATACCTTAATATTCTCTCTGCTTCTGTTAGTGATTATTATTGTCAATAACCTCTTGTGTGCTGAATTTATAAATTAAACTTTATCATAGGAAAGAAACAGTATATAAGACTTTAGGTATAATTGTGGGTCTAGTCATAAAATCACATAAAGACAGAGTTGGTAAAGATTTATAGTATCAATTATAAAACAGCTGAATAACAGAGGAAAAATACATGTAACTTTGCTTATGATGATCATGATCGCGCTCATTCAAAAGAATGTATCAAGATGGATTATAGATACATATTGTAAATAATATTCCGTCCCACTCAGAAACCAAGGCAGTGCACACATCTTCAGGGTCCTTGATGTATTTCATTTGGATGTGATTTTTTCTCGTGACCCCGTAACCCTCCCATCTCCATGTTGGCATCACCAGTTGTACAGTTCTCACACCAGTAATCACACCAATTATTGTCTTTATATCTCCAATTGTCTCCCATGAATTCAGAAAAACCCATGCTGTGAGCTAGAGAGATGACTCAGTATGTAAAGCACCTACTTCGTAGGCCAGATGACCAGACTCCAGATCCCCAGAAGCCACGAGAAGCTGGACACAGTAGCACATCTGTAGTCCCAGTTCTGTGAGGAGATGGGAGGTGAGGTGATAGGAGGATCCCTGGATGCTCCCAGGCCAGTTAGCCTGGTCTACAGGACAGTGAAAATAAGAAAGACTTTGTCTCAAATAAGGTGGGAGGCAAGGAACAATACCCAGGGTTATCTTACACACACGGGGCGTGGGGTTAAACAACCATACTATGTAATTCTTAATATCATTTTCCAAACCAGTTTTGGACCCCTATAATTGGGGAAAAAAAAATCTACCTACTTACTAGATCTCATAAAAAGAAACAAAATGTTCACAGACAGTAGTTTTAGGAAAGAGAATATTCTGAAGGAATAACAACTTTAAAAATCCAGTGGAGCCTCTTAAAAGCTGCATTCCTGTGTGGGAATCAAGAACACCATCCGTGTTCCCAGGCCTTGGGCTTCCTCAAAGATGAAGACCAGCAAGGAAGTTCACAGCCACTGCCAGGCTGAGTCCCTGTGCAGAGCCTGCAGGGAAGCTTGGAAAAGTACCTAGACATTAATGAGGCAACTGTGTGTGTTGTGTCTTTCTCTCCATCTGTCTTTTGTCTTAAAATTCTCTATAGTTAGGCAGTGCCTGGTGGGACATGCCTTTAATCTCAACACAAGTGAGGTGAGGCAGGGGGAACTCTGTGAGATTGAGGCCAGCCTGGTCTATATAGTGAGTTCAAGGCCACCTGGGGCTAAAGGGAGATCTTGTCTCAAAAACCAAAAATCAAACAAACAAAAAAAACCCACAAACAAACATATTCTGGGACTGGAGAGATGGCTTAGCAACTAAGAGCACTGAGTGCTCTTGCAGACAACTGGGGTTTGAATCCCAGCACCCACGTGGTAACTAACAATCATCCATAACTCCAGCTGCAGGGGATTCAATACCCTCTACCATCCTCCACGGGCATTGCATGACACAGATGCACTTACACACAGGCATAACACTCATATGCATAAAATAAAAATAAAATGAATAAAAAATGTTCTGGAACATTAATCCTACTGTAGAAAATAATAATGAACTAGGAGGGAAGTTGCATACAGTCCAGGGAATAAAATAAATACACCCGTGCTGAGGGCTTAGATGGTTGTTTTGGTTTTTTGCTGTTTTTGTTTTGGAATATAGAACCTAAGAAGAAAAGGAAGTGGGTAGACAGATATTAGCCATCTTTCCTACTTGTGGGTCATCTCAATTTCTCTTCTGTGTCTTCTGAGGAACAAAAGTTTACCTACTGAAGGCTGGCAAGATGGCTCAGTAGGTAAAGGCACTTGCCTCCAAGATTATCTGAGCTCAATCCCTGGGACCATTGTGGTAGGAGATGAGAATGCCTCCCATAAGCTACCCTCTGACCTCCAAATACATGCCATGGTCCACATATGCCCCCATACAAACATGCATACACAGAGTAAATACATGTAAAAAAGTTTCTTCGCCAAAAGATGAGCCCAGAGTCATTCCTCACAGAAGGTGGCAGGGAGGGTCAGGACCCTGGTCCCAGAGACTCTCTGGAGACTCCATTTCTCATTGATACATCCCTGTGATTATCCTGAACCGAAGTCCTAGGATGGTTTCACAGGATTTTGTGAAATGGATTAAGAAAGTGGTTGCAATTTTATTTTTTTGCAACTTCTAATTGAAGTGAATATGCCCTTCCCTTATGAAAACTGTCAATAAATTCCACTGTCTTTGCAGTTCCCAGAACAGTCATTTATATTAGGAAACACGGACATTTTCATTCTGTTTAACAGCCATGGCTAAGATGGCAAACCATCATCTCCACAAAGTTACAGTGATCATTACATTCCCAGGCCAACTCTTGGAATATCATGTGTTGATATTCACATTACAGGCGGTGAGTTGCCTCAGTAGGCAAAAACAGTTACCACCAAGCCTGAAAACCTGAGTTCCTTCCCTCAAGGTGGAAGCAGAAAACCAACTCCCCAAAACACTGGCACACACACACAATGAATAAAAACTTCTAAAGAAACATGCTATGGGGACTGGAGACATGGCTCAGCAGTCAAGGGCAGTGGCTGCTCTCGCAGCAGAACAGGTTCAATTCCTAGCACCTATATGACAGCTAATGGCCGTCCATAACTCTATTCAGGGGAGCTGACACACTCTTCTGACCTTCTTGGTCACTGCACGACTTGGGTTCACTTACATGTAGGCAATACACTCATACACACAAAAATTATTAAGAAATATAATAAGAAACATAGACTGTGTTACATAGAAGGAAGTATCTTCACTTCAAAGACTTCAGTTTGCCTTCCTGCTAATCCTGTGTGTTTTACATTATTAGGCATTGAAAACATGACTGAGGAGGGACTGATGGGAGCCACCAGAGGCTCAGCACTTTGTGCTGGAGAATGACAGGCAGGCTGATATCTGCTTGCAGTAGGAAGCCCTGGCTGCCTTGAACCCTTGCTCTTCCTTCGGTAGAATTTTGAATGCAGACCTTCCTTGTGACTAGACGTCCTGTATGCTCTTCTCCTGACACTGACTATGCATAGCTGTTTTAAGACCCACAGAAATTGAGAACAGTGCCCTCACTCACAGGAAAAATGTTGCTGCAGTTTGTGTTAAGAGAAGGCTAGGATTAAATACTAACCAGATTTCTGTTTTCTTAAACATTGGCATACCCCAAAACCAAGAGAGGTTAAAATATATTCAATTTTAATTTTTAGGCTTCTGGACTCGCCCCCCCCCACCTCTATCACCATTGAATCTTTTGTGTCTGTCTGCAGAATGCTGGTATTGTAAGGTTCAGGCCTGTCTATGGAAATATGAACTACAAAAAAAAAAAATTGGCATCCATAGCTGGCATTTGTTGTAGAAGTTATTGGCAAATAGAGCTGTCTCTTCTGTTAGCCAATGGTAATGTGATGTTTTTAATTCAATAAAGCATTTCAAGAAAGTCCAAACATAAAACTTATAAACATTGAAGGGTAAATATTTATTAGAAAGGGGAAATGAACTTTATGCAATTAGTATAATCAGTCTCCTTTACGATTACGAGTTCCTCCTGTCCCCGGACAAAGTCATTCCTCAACAAGGCTTTAAAGCTGTCAAAGCGCAGATGTCTGCCAGGTGAGGCAGAGAGTGGGAAGCAGAATGCTAGCCACTGTTGGCCGGAGGCAAGAGTGCTCACTGCTACTGGTGCCAGGGGCCAGCGGACAGGGATGACCAGAGGTGTCCAGACCGGCGACCCCGTCTCACAGAGCCCGGGCCTTCTCAGCATGAGGACGGCACTTGTGTCCCCGTCACTCCGGCTTCTGGAGCCATCACGCATCTCCACGCCAGCTGTGTCCTGGCAACACATTGCACCTTCGCTAGCCGGAGCCTGTGTGGGATGAACATGGGCAGAAAGGGAGGTGGCTCTCCGACAGAATTGTACACACTGTAGTTGGCATGAGCACAGGTGTGTCTATGTGCCAGGGTGTGCACAAGGGACTGCTATATTGGAGTTGCACAGGTTTTCTCAGAACAGTGTTGAGCACTGAAGCTGTGAGCTGATTGCTTCAGGAAGACAGCAGGGTCTGCAGCAGTCATTGGTGGAGTGCGCGCTCTTCTGCCTAACAATCCTGCCTCCGTCTTTACTGTCCTGCACTCGTGGCCTTGGTTCACATTGCACAGTGGTAGAAAAGATGGTCTCCCTAACTGGTCTGCCCAGGTTCCACTCCTGTCTCTGCCTAGTAGACCTGTTCACATAGTCTTTCTTTGCCTCGTTCTGCTAATCTGCCAAATGAGAGAGCAAATCCCATGGAGCCATCTTCAGGTTGACATGGAACTCCAGTGATAGATGACCTAGTGCCTTCAGCATGTAGCAACACCCAGTGAGTATCTCTGGTGTTTTTCTGTTACCTTGTCTCCCCAACCCAGTGAGAAAACAACAGATGCGAGTGACTCTCACATTGGCCTGCCCTTTTCTTCTGCATCTGTGTGTCCTCCATGTTTCCTGATACCCTAGAAGGCTGGCATCCCCAGGATGGCCCTCTAGCATCCAGCAGGTACCTCTGCAAACTCCCCTTCCCAGCTGGAGAGCTTTGTGTCCTGCAGAGAGAGGTCTGGATGTCTTGACAGATGCAGAGATCCCTGTACATCCAGGAAGCTCTGGAGTTCACAATCCTGTCTTAAACTTTCAGGGCTGGGGGATAGGTTTCAGGCCTCTGTTGCTTTCTATAGCTTTCTCCAGGATCCCTATCATCAGCCTGTGCTGGAAACTACTGCTCTAAATAAAATCTGTCCTTTGAATGCCAATGGGCCTGGCCAGAGCAGGAGACTGGCAGGGACTAGCAGCCTGCCTAGCCCTGCCCGTCTCAGACAGGGCTGTGCGGCCGAATGCAGGGCTAGACTCCCGGCTGCAAGCTGTCGTGCCTGTCTCAGTCTCAGCTCCTGCCCAGCATCTGCAGTCTCTCGAAGCTGTTGGACTTTGGCAGTAGTTGGCCTGAATTTTCCAGAAGTGTTTGAAAGCTTACAGTAGACAGCTTTCTCAGAGAACTCTCCAGACTAGACAAGTTGTATTGTGTATTATCTTTCATTCTTGTCTCCTTGCCAGTTCAGTGCCCCAATGCCCCAACCTCACCCCGTAGCACCGAGCCCTACCCAGGTGAGGGTCTTCACTACTCTCAGGAACATAGAAGGAGAGGCCACACCCTGTACATAGGAAACCTTCCAGGAGCAATCCTGGCATGCTGACCTGGGGGAAGACTTCAGACTGCAGTAGTATTTGTGGAAAATTTGGATTAGTCACTTACTCATCCAGCTCTTGGCATTTTATCTGCCTTTGGCTTGTGTTATCAGCAACACATTTTTTTTTGAGACAGTTTACATAACTATCCCTTCAGGAATCGCTCAGGGTTTGAGCTCCTCTATCAGCTCACAGTGAGTGTCCAGTGAGAAAGAAATGAAAATCATAGTCATCTTCACAGGCCTTGGAAGGCCTACCAGCTGGAGAAAGTGGAAAGGAAGGACCTTTGTGCATGACTGATGGTGCCTCAACACCTTCCTGGTGTTTTACCATAAAGAAGGAAGCCTGGTGTGGCCAGGTTTCCACATGGTACCAGCAAGAATGGTGCACAGAATAAACCTGAATGTACCTTGTGCCAAAATTTGAGTGTGGCTTGTAAGGTGACACAGGCTAAGTCAGAGAGAGGAGGAGAAACAGAGTGGGGGTGGATATCGATCACTGTTTCATTTCCTGGTAGTTTGTAGGAACCAGTGGCTTTCTGCTGCTATTCAAGAGCTGCATTCTGGCCTTAGAGTCTTCCCTGGATGTTTGCACTGCCCTGCAGTACCATGTTTTATTGAAGTCAGGACCATGCCACTGGTAGACAAAGCTTGGACATGCTTAATCCTCTCTGGCACCCCCAAAATTTCCAAATTTGGGGACTCGGGTTTCTGGATTAGGAATGCCCAACCAGTAAAATCTTTTCAAATATTAATAGAAAAATCTAGAATAATTCCAAATTCTGAAATAATTCTGGTCGCAACATTGTGGATAAGGGATCATCAACCTGTATGGAAACTGACAGGCAAAGGGAACAGCCTGAAAATTAGAATTAATTGTTCTGTTTTACTATAAATGAGAAAATATGGTGAGCACCCTTGCCTGGCTGATACAGAGAATGTGAGGTCCAAGGCGGGAGAGGTAGGAAGCAGAAGTTGAGGACTGATGGAGAGCTCATATAACCCATGGGCAGGAGCATGGGTTTGGAGGGGTCAAGACAGGACTGGCTGTTTAAGCAGTCATTTAACTCCATTTTCTCATCTGTGCATTGGGAACAGTGACTGTCTACCCCACGATATTTATGTGAGTAGTCATGAGATAATTCTGAGAAAGTGTTTGTATCATGCCTTGGCTTTCAGTTTGTTAACTTTCCTTTTACCTTGTTGACTGAAGACATTGCTTTACTTAAAAGTACATTCATTCATTTCTGCATTCATCCAGCCTGTGTGTCTTTATTAGAGATGTATTTGTGCCACCAGAGCTGTGTGAAGGAGTGAGGTGACGACATGAGGATACAGCTGCTGTGTACTAGGACTTCAGCATCCAGAGTTCATATGGTCCTGTGGATCAGTGAGGCTGATGCACTCTCAGAAGCCAAATGAGCTCTTCCTGGTGGAGAAAGAAGAAAAGACTAAGTGGGGGAGTCTGTCCTTCCACCAGTTTGGTTCAGTGGCTATTCATAAAGACTAAGCTCCTTGGATTTGACCTTGAAGGATATAGAGCAATATGATACCCATTAAGATCATTATTTTAGTCCTGAACTGAGCTCCCGAGGGGCAGCAGAATGGCATGTTCACTATGCAGGCTGTAACTCTAGGACAGTATAGATCAGCCTATGTGAGGTGACCCTTGAGACAGGCTGGCAGACCCCTTGAGGCAGGAACAGCCACCTTTCACAGACAGAGTTACAATTTGGTGCAGTTGGACAGGGCGCATGGAGGTGTGGAGGGAAAGGCAGGGAGTTCAGGGAAAGGCCTAGCTTGGCTGACTTGTGGCATGACTAAGAGTTTTGACTGGGTCCTGAGGGGAGTAAGGAGGTTTATGTGGCATTTGTGTGTGCTTTAGATTTGCAAGCTGTGTGGAGCATTTCAGTGCTTTCAGTCAAGACCTGAAGTGATGGTGGTTGTCCAGATGAGAGAGGAAGAGGCTGTCAGGAGGCACTGGCAGTGAGGGGGAAGCAAAAGAATGTGTTCTGGAAAAGCCATTACTATTTTAAAATCCAATCTTTCAGCTTGTTATTGTTTGAGAACTTCACACATGAATATAATGTGTTTTGATCAACTCTACCTCCCTAATATCTCCATCCATTTCCTTCCCAACCTCATGTGCCCCTTTTAAAAACCTCCAGAATCCCCTTAGGGCTCCATACATGCCCATGGGTATGCAGCCACCTCTGGAACATGAGTAGCCTCTCAGGGGCCACATCTCTAAAGAAAACTGACTCTCCCTCCCCCAGTAGCCATCAATTGCCAGTAGCTCCTCAGCTAAGGGTAGGACTTCATGAATCTTCCCCCAATATACTGGGGTTTTGTCTGGCTTGATCTTGTGCAGATCTTGTGCATGTAGTCACAGCTGCTGTGAGTTCATGTCGCGATGGCCCTGCTGTATCAGGCGCATACCCACTGGCTCTTAAAATCTTTCTGCCTCCTCTTCCTCAGTGACCCCAAACCATGTAGGGAAATGATGTGATATAGATGTCTCACTGAGAGCTGAGCAATCCACATGTTGGCCAATTATGGATCTCTGTATTAATAGCCATCTATTACAAAGAGAAGTTTCGCTAATGAGTGTTGAGAGATGCACTAATCTCTAGGAAGAAAGATAAGAACTTAGGAGGGTAGTTTACTAGTTTTAGTACACGTGTTATAGATGCTGTTAATCAGTTTCTATTACTGTAACAAAATAGATAACTGAGATAACCAACTTATAAAAAGACCAGTGGTTAAGAGCTCTGAATGCTCTTGCAGAGGACTTGGGTTTAGTTCCCAGTACCCACATGGTAACTAACAGCCTTCCAGGGGATCCAACCCTCTTCTGGCCTCTGTGGATATTGCACTTATATATAAACAGGCAAAACACGCAGATACATAAAATTTAAAAAACTTTAAAAAAAGACCACATATATTTGGGGCCTCTGGTGACATAGCACATCATGGCAGACTGACCATGGTAAAGCAAAGCTGTTCACCTTGTGGTGCCTGGAAGCAAAGGCAGAGATGATCCGGGTTCTGATATCCAACTCAAGCATACTGTTCCCATTAACTAGAAGACCCTCCCCGATAGCCATCCCTCTTAAAAGTTCCACCAATTTCCAACAGCATCAGGCTAGGACCAGCCTTTAACACATGGGCCTTTCGTAGATAGGTGCCTCCCTACCACAGATGCTTGGTTTTCAATGTGATCTTTTAGTTTTATGTTATGTGTTTCCTGAGTAAGCAAAATATGCACAGGATGTAGGATCCAGTAGCTATTATACATGTCCTTTTTCATTGAAATATTAACATATTGCTGTTCTGTAGTTGTATTTACCTATAACACAACATGAAACACTCAGAAAAGTACACAAATTATAAGTGTGTAGTTACATTGATATTTTTACTAGCTGAACTTACAAGTGTGGCTGGCATGTCAGGAAGTAGAATGTCATCAGACATCTAGAAGATTCCGTGTTACTCATTTTTGTTCACTCACTCCCAATGGTGACCAGCACTGTACATTCTGGCCCCTCAGTTTATTTTTGCCATCTTTGAATTTTATGTGAAATCAAGTGTGCGCACATCAGTTTTTGGTAGGTCTTGCCCAACTGATCTACAAAGAGGTTTATCTCATGCACACTCTCCTATCACCATGGGAGAGTGCCTGCCTTCCCTGTACCTTTGCCTGTGATTCTTATCTATGTCCGTCTGAGCATTTAGAAAATGAGTTCATTTGCAAATGGAAAGGCATTTCTTTTATTATATTAATGAGCTCAATGGATGAGTATTTATTCATATATTGAAGAAGAGCCTGTGTGTTTTCTGTGAACTATCGTCTTGAATATTTTTATTGTATTGTGTCATTGAACTTTTAAACCTGATTTGTTAGAATTTTCTGTATTACGGAGATTGGACCTTTAGCTGAGGTATGACTTTTCAGCATTTCCCTCTTTCATCTCACTTGTGTTTTACTTTGTCGTGTTTTATGCATATGTGTATGAAGTGAAATGTCTCTTTAGTAAGTCTCCTGGGTTTCATGCCTTGCTAGAAAGGTCTTCTTCACTCCTAAACTATAAATAAATTTATTTCTATGGCATCTTCTCCTACTTTTATTATTTCACTTTTATATTAAAATCTTAAATACAACATCATATATCTCAGCTTAAGCTGTGAAGTACGCATTCAATCTCACTTTGCTTTTAGGTGACTCCGTTGTTTAAGAACATACCCCTTGCCCCATAAATTTGAATCCCACATTTATAAAATGCTGTTTCCTTGCTCTTTTTAAAAATATATATGTATTTTATTATTGTATGTGTATGTATATGTGCCTGAGTGTTTGCATGTGTACCATGTGTGTACAGGTGCCCATGGAGGACAGAAGAGGGTATTGAATCCCTGGAGTTTGTAGGTAGTTGTGAGTCAGCTGATGTAGGTGCTGAGAATTGAGCCCTGGTCCTCTACAAGAGCAGCAAGTGCTCTTAACTGCTGAGCTGTCCTCCTGCCCTCAGGACTTATTTTTAAGTATAGTTCTGGAGTTCCCAGTCTACCCCACTAATCACAACATGCACTTCTCAATGTTTATGTGATCGTAGCTTTATAAAATATTTAATACAGTGCACATATGCTTTTCTACAATATTACTGGGCAATCACTTCTTGTTTGTTTTCCCATGTGGTCTTTAGAATATTCTCATTTAGTTCTAAATTGTGTTAGTCTGTTAAATTCAATTATATTCTATTGTAAATTAACTTAGAGAAAAATACATTCTTGTACCCCTGAGTCATCCTAGCTGGTAATATCATGTTCCTTTACATGTATTCAAGATGCCTTCCCAGTCCACCTCTCAGGAAAATTTAAATTTGTCTTTGTGTAGCTCTTACAAGTTTTTTCTATTTATTTCTACAAAGTATTTCTGTTCCTTTTTAAAATGAAATTTTCCATCATATCACTAAATTGATTAACTTTTGTATTTGTAAAGGAGTGCGATTTCTACATATTAATGAGATAGGCAGCCATCTTACTGAGTAGACTCTTCTACATATTCAACATAATTTGGTTGAATCTTTCAGTTTTCTAGTTACACAATTCATTTTTACCTTCCCCTGATAACTGGATATCCTTTTCTTCTTGATTTTGAGGGGAATGGTTCTTATATTCCCCCATGAGATAGATATTTATCAACTTAAGAAAGTATCAGTTTATTAAAATATTAAGTTTAATAAAAATCATAATTGAATTTTGTTAAATGTCTTTTCACTAGCCATGGGGAGAAATAAATCACCCCTCACTGTTTAAATGACTGCTATTTAAGTGTGTGAGTGCTGTGCCTCCATGTCTATATGAGCACTGTGTGCACACAGTGTCCATGGAGGCTAGAAGAGGTTGTCAGATCCCTTGAAACTGGAGATACAGGCTCCTCTGTGGGTCCTGGGAACTGAGCCTAGGTCTTCTGCAAGTGCAGCCAGTGCTCTTAACCACTGAGCCGTCTCTCCAGCCCTATGCTCACTTTTTGAGTTACTAATATGGTGAATTTTATTAGCAGCTTTTCTAACATTAAACTATCAGAATTCTTAGCATAAATTTGGATTGGTCATGGTATGTTAGTTCAAATTGTGCTAGTATACACTATTTAGAGTCTTTGCAACTGTTACAAATGTGCTTAGTATTTTTTTTCTTACCCTCATTCTGTTTGGTGTCAGTGTTACATAAAATTAGTCTAGAAAACAGAGAAATCTTCCGTCCTTCTTTCCATTCAGCTCATGTTTTTAAACATTTTAAGGGCATTGGTGTTTTCCATTCCTTAAAGATTAATCAGAAACATGAGAAACACAGTGTTAGAATCTGTCTGGGCAGCTGCAGGGTACCTCTGTAAGTCTCTTGCATGATTAGTCTACAGACTCGTGTTGATTGCTGTGACAAAATTCTGGCAATAAGCAATTTAAGGAAGGAAGGATTTATTTCAGCTCACAGTTCTAGGAATAGTCTATTATGACAATGAAGTCATGGTGGCAGGAGCTTAGGACAACTGATCACATTGCATCCACAGTTAAGAAAGAAAGGGTAATGGCTCCTTGTGTTCAGGCTAAGCAGTCCAGGACCCATATCTGGAATCAAGACAGGTATGGCCAGAAGCTAACTTAATTTAGATAATCACTCACATGTGTGTCCAGAGGCTTACCTCCTAGATGATTCTAGATCCTGTCAAATTGATAATCAATATTAGCCATGATAATGTGTGTGTGTGTATGTGTATGTGTATGTGTGTGTGTGTGTGTCTGTCTGTCTCCAAAAGTCAATGCTAGGTGTCCTTCTCAATCATACTCCACTGTGTTTTTGAGACATGGTCTCTCATTGAGCCCAGAGCTTACTGAGTAAGCCAGACTAGCTGTCCAGAGAACCCTGGGGATTCTCTTGGCTCTCTCTGCCTCCCCAGTGCTGGGATCACAGATGCCCCTTGCTATGCCAGGCTCTTATACATGGGTTCTGAGGATCTAAAATGAGGTCTTTATGCTTGCATGGCAAACACTTTATATGCTGAGCCATTTCTCTAACTTTATAGACATTTTTATGTCAAAACAATAGTTGTATTATTTTAGGTATTCATAGAAAAATCATGTTTTTTCCTATATAAAAGTTTCTGAATGGTTTGAACCACATTTGAGTTATTCCCTTCCTTCTTTGCTGTTTGCATGCTTTCATGCTCTCTCTTCCTTTTCCTTTTCTTTTTACTTTATGAGTGTTATACCTGCATGTATGTAAGTGCACCCATGTCATGCAGTGCCCTCAGGGGACAGAAGAGGGCATCGGATCCCCTGGAATTGGAATTAGGGATGGTTGTTAGTTGCTATGTGGGTTCTGGGATTCAAACCCTGGTCTTCTGCAAGAACAGCCAGTGTTCTTCACCACTGAGCCATTTCCTCCAACCCATTTCCTCTTTTTCTTGAATGATTTAGGAAATGTTTTCTGTAGTTCACTTTCCCAACAAAGAACCAGCTCATGTATTTCTTTGGTTAGTTTGCTTCATAAATAATGAATTTCTTCTTTCATCTTAATTCTGTTTGTTCTTGCTGGTGGTGATGTATTGTGGTACTGAACATTGAAACCAAGGCCCTGCACATGCTAAGCAAGTGCTCTACCATTGAGCTATACCCTCAGGCCATTTTAACTTTTTTGAGACAGGGCCTTAAGTTGGCCAGACCGACTCTGAACTCCTCTTGTAGTCCATGAAGACCTTGACCTTGTGATCCTCTTTCCTCGGCCTTCAGAGTATCTGGAATTATAGGTAGGTACCACCAGGCCTGACTTTACTCTATGGTGTTCATTTATTTGTTTAAGTAAATTTATATTATTTTATCTCAAATGTATTAAAGTTGATACTTTTTTTCCTTGCTTATTAATGTATTTGGGACTCTAAACATTTCTTCAAGCATGCTATACATCTTGATATGTTTTCTTATCTATTATTTTCTTCATTATATGCAATTTGAGTTATGATTTTCTCTTTGTCCTCAAAATTGTTTAAAAGGAAATTTATTTTTTGCATATCACAAAGTTATTTATTCTCTACCTTTAAAATTTTTTATAGTATTTTCTAGCAGAGTGTGGTAGCCCATGTTTGTAATCTTGGAACTTGGTAGGCTAGGACAAGAGGATGGTGAATTAGAGGCCTACCTGGGCTACAGGGCAATATGCTGTCTTAAAATAATTTTTTCATGTCCCTGTGCTGCAGTTTTAATTTCTGTAGTTTACTGAGGATAGTTTTTATGATGTTCTGTGACCATTAAAGACGTACCTGTGACACATTTTTTTCCACACTAGCATTCTTTCTATTCTAGTCTTTCTATTCTATCTTATGTTGCTTAGATTTTTTGGATCCTTACATGTTTTTGTTCATTTGCATGGACTTAAACAGATAAATTCTTTTATTAACTTCTCTCCTGTTGCTTATCTTCATAGCTCAGAGCAGATTTTATTCAGTGAGATTTAATGCTATGAACCATGTGGTGCATAGATACTAAATCACCCTTGAGGGTTATATTTTGTTTACAGAATCAGTACCAGGAGTCTTTCTTCATCTTATTTCATGCTTCTGGGTCTAGGTTCAAACTTGACTGACATTAGGCTTCTTTTCCTTTGCTTTCATATTTTACGTCATGAATCACTTTAAGTGATTGGTTAAGTGATTTTTAAGTGATATTTAAGTGATTGTTACATAGCATATGGTAGAATTTTGGCTTGTGAGCTCATATGAAGGATTCTTATCTTAATACGCAAGGTTAGGTCACTTGTTACTATGTCAGATGAATCCGGTCCTAGATCTTGCACTGTACTTATATACGCTCTGTCTTTTCTGGATTTTCCTCACTTTTCTGTAAGTTTCTATTTTAGAAGATTGATGATATTCCTGTTTTGGTGATTCCCCTGCCACAGACTGAACATGTTTTTATCTTATTCTTAATCCTCCATGTCTTTATTCTTTAGACACTTTAAAAATATCTTGTCTTTGGTATTTGAAAGCATACAAAAAAAGTATGTGTGTTTGTTCTTTGTTGTTTCTTAACAAATTACCACAAAATATCGTAGCTTAAAACAAAGCATATTTCTTATTCTTTCAGGTTCTGAGGTTAGGAGGTAGCCATGGTTTAGATGGGTCTGCATCTGACTCCCTGCATCTTTACAAGACTGTGGTGAGGGCAGAGCTCAGGCCTTCTGCTCATTTGAAAGCTCAACTCGGGAAACGTTTGCTGCGCAGCTCACTGAATCACTTATAGTAATCACTGCAAGCACTCTGTTCATTGCAGGTTATAGGACCAAAAGCACTTTCATGCTAGCTCTTCTGCCAGAGGCTGGCCCCAGCTTCTTGTCACATGGACCTTTCTAACATGGCAACTTGTTTCAACAAAGCAGGCAAGACAAGAAGGCAGCTAATTCGGAGAGCCTCTAAGGAAGGCAGAGAGACCACAATACTTTACAAACTGATCAGAATGTCATATCCTGCCATTTGTACTGCATTCTGTAGATTAAAAGTGAGTTATAGCCAAGGAAAGATGGTAGACATTATCCTCTGGAAGGCCAGTGTGGGAAGAAATGACTTGGTCTCACAACCCAGGGAGATCTCACTCCTCTAAAGAGTCCATCAGGAGATGCTGGGGATCACAGCTGAGGCCAGAGAACTCTATTGCTAGCTAACCACCAGTGTTACAGATATGTCAGGAGATAAGACAGAACTTAGGCTTACTTTGGTTTATTAAATACATGGAGGAACCAAAGACTTTGTAGGTTCTTACAGACATATTAATTAGCACCACAGGCTTAAGCTAATGGGTACCTAAAAAGGCTTGCAGAGGAGAAGAGGGAAGAAGATGGGAAGGAGGCAGAGAATAATGATGAATAAGTGATGAATACAGCATCAAATTTATCCAAGTATATTAGTTACTTGTCTGGTGCTGTGATAAAATATCATGACCCAAAGCAACTTACAGAAGGGTTTATTTGGACTTATGGTTCCAAACGAATAAGAGCCCATCATGATGGGGAGGCATGGTGGCAAGCTTGCCAGAGGGAACAGCAGATTGGGAGAGCATATCTTCAACAGCAGACATGAAGCAGAGAGAAAACTGGAAGTAGAATGAGGCTATGAACTCTCAACCCCCCCCCCCCACAGCGGCATACTTCCTTCAGCAAGCCTCCCCCTCCTGAACGCCCCCAAGTAGCAGTGCCAGCTGAGGACCAAGTGTCTCAGTACATGAGCCTATGGAGAATAGAGCTCATTCAAACCACCACATCAAGTGTGCTTTGGAAAACTGTCCTGGTGAGGCACTTGATGGTGGCTAAGTAAAGGTCAAAGGCTATAGCTCTAAAGTATCCTTTCTGCTTATTCCCTAAAATATCAACACAAAAGTGACCACCATCCTGAGTCTCAATACCATTGTTTTTCCTGGGCTTGAAATTTATGTAAATGAAATCATAGGGTATTCTTCTAGATCTGTCTGTTCTGATGTTGATGGGCACTTGGGTGATTTCCACCATGAGAATAACACAGATAGTATTGAAATTAACATTCCTGACGATGCCTTTGTACAACAGATACAGACTTCTTTCCATTACATTCTTGGGAGTGGAACTGGAGACAGTGTAATTTGTGATGTCTATATTCAATACTGCTAAAGAATTTTCAAGTTTCTTGAATAAAGTTAGAATCTTATCAATTCACAGCAGTTCCTGTTAAACTGTATCCTTGCCAACACTTGGAATTCTCCATTCTAGCTATTCTAATGGCCATGTAGAAGTATCTAATGATGATCTTAATTTGGCTTTCCCTGATGACTAAAGAGATTTGAGCATATTTTCATTTGCTTAATTGCCATTCAAATGTATTCTTGTGAAATTCTATGTTCAAGTCCTTTCACATTTTCCCACTAGGTCATTATTTTATTCGATCTATAGCAGTTTGAGGCTGTTGTTCTCTTTAAATATATATACATATATATCTGTGTATATATGTAGATATATACATACATGCACACATAGGTGCACGTGGTAGAAGCACTGTATTCGCTATATGCATTGCAGACACCTCCCATCTATTGCAAATCTCTTCTCTATATTCTTTTAGCTATCTTCTGATAAACAAAAGCTCTTAATTCTGAGAGTATAATTGGTTTTTCCCTTTTATTGTTAGAACTTCTGCGCCCTTTTAAAAAATTTCTCTCTAACCTCCCTCTCTTTCACTTTGATTATTAGGGAAGTTTTATGAGCAAGTCCTGTCTATAAAATGCATAATAAACAGCTCACCCCACCTTCTTCCTCTCTCTCCTAATGTGACCATTATTTCTCTTAATCCCAAACACTCCTGCCCCCTAATTGCCCTCCTGGGTTCTCCTTGCCTCATGCACATGTGCCCGCACATGGATGCAACACTCTTGAAGAACTCTTAGGTGAAAGTGCAAGGAGTCAAACATTTTATGAGGTGCAGTCAGTCTTTATGGGAGCAGCTGTGCTATACTCAAGTTTTCATCTTTTTACCACTCCATGGAGAGGTGAACACTAATGGGGGCTTGTAGGCTTTGCCGAACCCGAGTACACAGCATTCCACTCCAGTCGCCGACTCCTTTGAAGGCACAAAGCAGTTCCTCCATGCTTGAAAAATGAGAAAGAGCCATGGGCTTTCCTTAGCCCTTTGTAAGAGGTCCCTCCAGCACTGTTTTCCTTCCTTTCCCCTCGTTTGTCCCTTCAACCTCTAAACATTTTTGACTTCAGATTGCACAGTTAAGCATCTATTCTATGCAGATGTTTGAGATTACTAGCACCGTGGACTTCTACCCTGAGCACACACCCTTTGTGAGCATCACTGCCTCCTCACTGTGCCATGCTGCAGGGGACTCTCTCACGTTCTCTGGGGGCACCAGCTATACATTGGCCACACAGCGGAGGGTGAGGTCTTCCCATTCCAGTTCAAGCTTCTTTAACCATGATTGGGTCTGGCATCTGGGAAGCACTGTGTCTTTAAAGGATCCTGAAGTACATCTGTTTCCAATTTGCAGGCCATGATCATGGTGAGGATTTGGGTGCAAGTAGTTTATGTGGGAAGCAATCCCAGGAAATATTGTGAGGGGCTGTCTGCAGGGGAAGAAGTGGAGAAAGGTGCATTGATGGGTGGGTAACTGCCATGGGCAATGGGACTATTGCACCAGGAACCCCCTTCTCAGCATCATGTAAACATGCCTCTGAATCCCCTCTCCCATCAGAATGGGGTCAGCCAGCTCCCATCTCTTGCAGTTGACGGCCCTGTCTGCACACAAGTCCTTTGGGGAAGGAGAGCAGCCATGCCTGCCTCAGTAATTTCGATAATTTGCCTCATTCTGAGCACTTTGTCAGTGTCCAAATATCTTATTAATACAGTTGGGAGTCTGTCTTTTTTAAATGCCTATTCCTGTTTTAGTAGAATTGCTTTAATTGTCTATTTGCATATGTTCCAAGTTTTGCTAGGTAAAATACTGTAATAATTTATGCCCAACTCAGCAGAGCTGGAAGCCAGGCAAAGAGAATGGAAGGCTGCTTCTGCACTTTGGTCTCTCATTTCTACCCCTCCCCCCCGCTGGCTGTTGACCCCCCCACCCCACCCGCAACCCAACACACCAACCCAGGGCCTTGGCCCCAGAACTGCCTCCAGCTAAGTTTGGCTACAGCTGTTCTGTCAGCTTATGGAGTCTGCTTTGTTCTTTGCACTGCATGGAAGAGATTCGTTTACTTACTGCTCACTCCTGGGAGGCAGGAGCCATCACCCTGACACCTCCACTGAGTTCACTGAGTCCAGAACTACTGAATTCAGCTCCATGAGACAAGCCATCCTAGGAGTAAACGAAAGGATTCCACTGAACTGAATGAGCCCGTTGAAACGACGCGCTGATGTTTCAGATGTCCAAACTCATAACCCTGCTTCTCCTCACATGTTCTGAGTGGCGGATGCTCCACAGCTCTGACCCCAGCTGTGACCTGCGTCTGTAAGTATTTTGGCAGTCATGGTTCCTTCCCTTGTCCTACAGCATCTGATGTGTGCTGGGCTATGGTGCCTGGTAGAAGGAGACACGTCCTGCAAGACCAAGCTCGACCCTCCTCTGGATGGCACTGAGTGTGGGGCAGACAAGGTAACCCAGCTTCCACCACCCCTAGCAGACCGCCCCACATCTCCTGGGCATTGAGCACCTCTCCTTCTGGAAGGCAGGCACACTGTGCTCAGGAGCCCCTGAAACACCCCTGAGCACCACAGTAATGCCTAGAGAGAACACTGCAGGCCCACATGGTGTGTGTGTATCACCTCTTGCTTTCTTACAAATTCACAAGAATCAATCTTATTTCTTTGATATTTTTGTTAAATTAACTTATTTTGTTAAATTTACTTAAAGGGAAACGTTTCAATGAGTATATGTAAATGGAAAAGTAGTTTCGTTTGCCATACACTAATGAGAATCAGGTTGTCCAGTTCTAGATAGATTTTAGAAAACAAGTTGTTCATTATGGAGAAATGAGACTATCAGGGTCATAGAGAAGTGGGCTGGATCAGCAGCCATACAGCTTCTTCCGTAGTCTTACTGCAAGCTTCAATTGGCTGTTTTGTTTGTTGCTTTCTCTCCCTCCTCCCTTTCCTCCTCCTCTTCCTCCTCTTCTTTTTTCTCCTTCTCCTCCTCCTTTCCTTCTTCCTCTTCTTTCTCTTGTTTACTTGAGAAAAGGTCTCTGTATATATCCAGGCTGGCCTGAAACTCGTGATCCTCCTTTGCTTCTCAAATGCTGGGATGTCAGGCCTTATTGCAAGCCTTGCAAGAGTTAAGGCAGTAATGTTTCATTTTGATGCTGTGTTAGGAAACCACTAAATCACAAACTTTGGGAAAATCTGTTTCAGAGACTGACTTTTTTAATTCTCAGAAATAACCAAACTGCACCCACCCAGTTCTAATTGCTCGCTCTCTCATCTCTATCCCTCTCTCTCTCTTCCTCTCTCTCTCTTTCCTCCTTTCCCTTCCTCCCTCCCCTTCTCTCTCCTCCTTCCACCCCCCCCCCCCCGCACCTTCTCTTTAGGGTCTTGCTATATAACCTGGACTGCCCTCAAACTTCTGACCATCCTGCCCCAGCTCCCTATGTTCTAGGATTCCTTAAACCCAACCCTGAAATTCTGACTGTGAGCCTAAAAATGCTGCATCTAGAGAGAAACACCTCCATTAGTCAGAGTTATAGAGCCTCCGTGTTTCTCCCTTGCCTTGTGGGTGAATCCTTTTCCTTGAGAGTTTAGGAAACCTCATTGGAGCACATCCCCTGTGAAACTTTGTGACCAACTCCAGGGGGTTTACAGGAATCAGGTTAGATAAGGAGTGTGGCCTCAGTTAGCTAATATGCACACCCTGGGATAGACTGCGCTATAAATGTCAGAATGAATTTGGGCACCAGGAAGAAGCACGTGGCTTTGCTGAGCATGGCACTTCTGTGTTTCAGTGGTGCCGGGCTGGCGAGTGTGTGAGCAAGACGCCCATCCCTGAGCATGTGGATGGAGACTGGAGTCCATGGGGCACCTGGAGCATGTGCAGCCGGACATGTGGAACAGGAGCACGCTTCCGGCAGAGGAAATGCGACAACCCCCCGTAAGTTCCTCAACACCCCTTTACAAGGTGTTACCCCCACTCTATCATTCCTTCCATCTATGTCAAGAATTGTGTAAGAGAAGCAAGCTAGATCCAAGACTTTGTGCTAGGGCCTCGAGTGTGTCACATGGAGTCTGAACTTTGCTAGAGCTTTCTGCGGACAGGGACACAGTGGAATCCTGAGGGTAGTTGGCTCCTTTATCCTTTGCCTGGCACTGGTAGAAAGACTCCCTGCGACATCTGGATGACAGTCTGTCTCACCTGCCTCAGTCCACTTAGTTGAGAGTCATTCTCAGAGAGCCTATAGACCTTCCAGAAGGAGAGGCTGACCTTCACCTTGGCTTTTGGCAGATTTGGGAGCAGCTTGAGAATGAGTCAGGAGGTAACTGTGGATTCAGCTATTTGTTCATCTAAATAGTTTTCAAGGCTTTCAAGAACTATGTTTTTCTCTTTAAATTCCCTTTTATGGACTTTGATGACACCAGGACCTTCCTGTTTACCCCTGCAAGTTTGCTCTGGAAAACTCAGGGACAGACATTATGCTCCATTAGAATAATTTCATCCCCAGGGCTTCCTCCCTCCTCTGAGCTGCCCCGGTTTTAAATGTCTCCTTTGACCGTCTGTTTTGTGTCTTGGGTGTCATCAGTCACATCTCATCAGCTTGGAAAGTGAACAAGTGGTGAATCGTGACTAGAAATGAGATGCTTTTCTACAGTTAAGTCATGTTGATGAATAGTTGGCAAGTACTGGTTGTGTATAAAGTGCTTGATACTCAGGCTGCTCCAGTTAAATCAGGGGGGTGGGCCATAGCACTTGGATGCTTTAACTGTTTCAGAGAGCCAGCCAAGGCTAGAACCACCTTGCTAAAGAGAATGTATATTCTTAGTTTAATTGGTGACAGGACCATTATATTTTCTAGTAGTGTTGTAAGAATTGTCAGTATGTGAAAATGTTTTTTAAAAAATTAAGATACAGCTGAATGCATAGTACCTAGTAGGTATTTAACCTGCTAAGAATGACTTCTTAACTAAAAGCCTAGATTACTTATTTTTAAAAATATTTTATTTATTATTTTTATGTTATGTGTATGAGTGTATTGCCTGTATGTATGTAAGCACACCCATGTCATTGCAGTGCCTACAAGAGTTAGTTTCAGATCTCCTGAAACTGGAGTTACAGACAGTTGTTAGCTATCATGTGGGTGTTGGGAATTGAACTCAGGTCCTCTGCAAGAGCAACCAGTACTCTTAACCGCTGAGCCATCTCTCCAACCATCTAGATTGCTTCTTAATGAAAAGGTATATTATTAGAAACCTGTGGCTAAGCGGTGAGAAATGAATACACAGTGATTTAATTTTTTGCATGGTTCTCAGTTGAAAGTAATAGCTGGACCTCTGACTCCAAAAGCTGTGGGGTTGGATTCATAGAGCTGACATTTCAACTTGGCTAGGTGGTCTTTGGCCATTTGACCTCAGGGAAGACTCTTCTGTTCTCTGAACCTCAGTTTCCCCATTATAGGGCACTGGTATGGAAAAGTAGGAAGAGCCAAATGTGAAAACTGGAAAAGAAGTCTTCAAGTCTTGGTCCTATTTCTTGCACTACAGCAATTGATGGATTTTACTTGTCTCCTCATCTAAAAATTGGAATCATTCACGAGAATGCATATAATGCCCTCTGTATTTCATATGTGATCCTTCTTACCATAAGCACCGACAGAAGAACCAGAATGAAACCACCTGCCTTGCCTGTGAGCCTCAAAGAACTCTTAGTAGCTCAGCAGAAGGTGGAAAGGCTTAGTAAGTGCACAAGGTGCTCAGGGCTGCTCCATATCTTTGACTAGAGCCCATGCATCCTGGCTCAGAACTTCCTTTGGCTTATTACATATGTTAACTCCCATCAGGTGACACCCGCAAACATCATACAGAGCCTCTAAATGCTCAAAGTCCCCCATGTCCTGAGATGGCAGGCACACTGGTGGCACTTGGGTGAGGATAGTACTTGTTGATATCACTTGGGTGAGGACAGTACTTGTTGTTGATATCACTTGGGTGAGGACAGTACTTGTTGATATCACTTGGGTGAGGACAGTACTTGTTGATATCACTTGGGTGAGGACAGTACTTGTTCATATCACTTGGGTGAGGACAGTACTTGTTCATATCACTTGATGTCACTAGTGCTGGGAAAATGCACTAGGCACAACTCTCAAGAGATACAGCGTTGTCCTTCTGTCTTGTGGTAGCATGGGATAGAAAGTCCCTAAATTGGTAACCTGCAGTACAGGCTTGTAGATCATTGCGGCATGACACCATGACTGGGCTCCTGTCACCATCCCAGCTGCATCCTACGTTGGCCACTTGTAGTTGCTCTGGGCTAGGTCAAGGACATTTTGTGACTCCCCCTCCATCCACTCTTACCCCAGTCCTGAGAACTGCATTGCCATAGCCTGCCAGGAGGTATCATGTGTTTGGACTCTAATCCCATGCCTCCAGGTCCAGTGGCCCCAGAAAAGAGATAGGTTGTAAAAAATCTTTCATTTATCTTCCTGCACCCAGATCGCTCACCTCCCACCACCATCATGGATTTTATCTCTTGTTGTTCATCTTCCTGTTGTAGGTCTCCACATAGGCATCAGCACTAATGTTCCTTCTGGCCCAGTTTCTGCTGACCGTCAGTATATGGGGCAGGGTGGTGGTAAAGTGTACCAGAATGAGAAAGCTACTTTTCTCACTCCTGCAAGTCTGCCTCCTTCCTGTTGAAACTTCAACAAGATATAATCTGTTTACCTTGAGTCTGCAGAATGCTAAGCATGGGCTTAAAGCAATAAGAAAAACAAGTGAAGACTTTTCCACCTTCCCATGATTTTCCTACCTGTTTTTCAAACTGGACCCTTTCAACACTAAGCAGTCCTCTCAGCCCACGTCCACCCTCCTAGTCCATGTCAGCTCCAAGCAAATGCCTTGCTCTATGGCATTTCCCCTTTTGTCTCATTTAGATCTGCTTATCACAAGTCTGTAACAGGTCTGGTGACTACAGCCCACCGTCACCATGTACCGGTTCCCTAAGGCATGTGGAGTCCATTGGGCCAGACCCTGAATGCTATCAGCCATGTTATCAGCCACACAGCTCTGTTGGAGAGGCATCTTTTCCATTTTCATTCTTCAAGTACACAGCTGAGTCACAAACATTTGGTAACTTGTCCAAGGTTACACAGGTGGGTGCAAGCTGACTGGTTTGATGATCTGTTCTGGAAACCAGAAGTCCAAAATCAATGTGTCAACAGAGTTGGCTCCTCCTTGAAGGCCTGAAGAATGTGTTTGCTTTTTTCTTGGCTTCCTGGCAGCCTTTGTTCTCCCTGGCTTGCAGTCTTCCCTCTGAGTTCACATGGTGTCTCCATGTGTGTCTTCCTTCCTTTTCTTTCCCTGGAAGGACGCTGATCATTGGACTTCTGGCCCATCCGGTCAGAATGTTCTCGGCTCAAGATCCTGAAGTACATTTCCTAAGACCCTTTTTCTAAGTGCAGAAACTTCTCGGATTCTAGGTGGGTGTGTCTTGGAGCGGTTGGGTAGAATGGCCACCATTTAACCCATCTTGCCCATGTCTGCTCTTCATCCCCAACAACACACCCCAAGACCTTTGTAAGCACTCTCCTGGCTCTAACTCACCTTCACCTCTAACATACCTTGCTTTTAGACCTTAGCCCATTCCCTGACCACCCTGCTTAAAGCGGGATGCTATTCAGCTCTGCCCAAGTACCCGCCTAGTATTGCAGCCTGTTGTAACAGTTTCTCTTATATCTCGGCTCACTTCTTTTCACTTTGTCCTCTTGCCTTTGAGCTTGGTGAAGGCCCAGGACAGGCTCCACCTTCCCCCCTCTTCTATAGTAGAGCAGTAGCTTCATAAAATGTGCCTGTTTGTCCAAGAAAATCAATCTCTATGTCCTAGAAACACAAAAATATAACCAAAATAATTGGGTTGTAGAGCAGATTGCCAGGTAAACTCCCTTACCTTGGCTCACCTCAGAGAATCCTGGAAGCTCTGAAAAGTGGGAAGTGTGGGCCTGTCTGTAGCGCACAGCTTGAAGTGCCGAGGCTTCAGCTTGTCACCCAGCCTTGCTTGTCTTAAGAGAAGTGTCATGCCTTTGCTGTATTTACACCTCGGTAGTCCATCTGATCATTTGCAGAGCAATGCAGCTTCATTTCCTGATGGAATAGGAGCAACTCACCCTATCATCCTGGGGAGAGTTCTACAACGATCTCACCTCCCCTGAATAACCCAGGTGAGCAGTATGACAAGGGCAGACCTTGGGTAGGTGGATTCACTGCAGCCATGGCGTTCCCTGAAGAGGCACAGGATCGGATCAGCACTGTGGGCCATTCAGATTTGCAGCATAGGTTCTGCTTTTACATAGTGCCTGTGTGGTGACTGTTGCAAAGCACAGCTGATCAAAGCCTGGGAGTCAAGTTCTAACCAATACAATGACCTCTCTCTGTCTCTAAAATCAGCTGGCTCCCCGCCCTGAGATTTCAGGAGGATGGCCAGAGCTTGCTGCTGAGTGCAGCTTGGAACGCTCCCATGGCCCTTCTGCGCCACCTTCTCTGCATGCATATCCCTGGCTCCTTTCCTGGCCTGCAGCTGGTTTATTCACCATCCAATGATACTGGCAAGTAGCCCCGCCCCCAACACCCCACTTTTCCTTTCTAGTCTTGGTTGTTGCAGATATTGGTGATTATATTTGCCAGCTGACAGAGGCTTTGAGGAAACCATCCATGTTTTCAAACCAGCTTCCTTAGGTTTGTCCTTTTCTGCCATCTGTATTGCTGCTGGTGGGAGTTAGAAAATTCATCTCTATTTTGGATTCTGGTATCTGGTGGAAGGCTGGTTGCAGGGGGAGTTGGGGGAAAAGACTCGAGTGTACTTGTGTAAAGAAATAGCTCTGTCCCAGCAGGAAGAAATGAAGGGCAGGAGTCAGAGGCTAGATGCATCAAGATCACTGCAAAGAGGAAGGAAGCAGCCAGTCACTCAGTACCCAGTGAAGGGATGGGTGACGAGGAAGAGCTCTCTGACACTGCTGAGCTTTGTTTCCCCAGTGAGATCCCACCCATATGCTTTCAGTGTATTAATGGCCTGGAGCTCATACAGTTTAAAAAATCTAAATCTTTTACACTTAGCAGAAATTACATTCGTTCCTTAGATTCCTTTCAGGATAGACCTTAACATTGGAACTTCTGCCCCAAAGGTGCAGAGCTGTCACCTGCCTTCTAAACTCGCTGAATTCGCCTGACTCTGTAGCAGGAGCTCAAGGAATAGAGTTCTGGCTGTCTGTTGAGCTCCCTGTGTCACTGGATTGTAAGTGGGTCTGGTTGCTCTTGTGACCTTGCCTTTTGAGCCGCCTTCATTTAATAGGGCAAAGCAGAAAACAAAGTATTAACAGGTGGATGCTCCTATTCCAACCTACCCGGACTTGTATGTCTATTCCATTTTAAGGGGCGAGCAGACCTGTTGCCACCTGGACCCCCTACCCCATCATCTCTACTGCCTCTCTGCTGTCTGAGGTGCTGTGGAGCCAGTCTAGCAGGAGACTGCCATTGCCCTGCAACAACTTGGGGAGGATCAGAGGTGGAGGGGATTCACCTTTCTCTCCATGCCTGTTTCTCCTCAAAGCCTCACTATCATATTCTTTTTTATTATTTTTTAAATGTGTATATAGAAGTCAAACCTGAAGAAAACTAAAACTCCCTGCAGAATATTCTTCATTACAGTCAAACTCACAATGTGCAGCACCCATGGAGGTGCATACCAGTGTCTTCACTGCCAAGGTGCTTTAAATGCTACCAACCCAGCTCCCCTGCCATGAGTCTTGTAGGTTTCTACTTGCTCCACATCCTCACTGAGAAGTGCTGCCGAGGGTCTTTTCCATTGGGGCCACTCTGGTGAGCATGTTGCAGCATCTCCTGGAGTTTGTATTTGCACTTCTCCAATCAACTGTGAAGCTAAGCATCTCTGTATGTCTCCCTTTACCAACTGGATGTCCTTTTCTTTGCAAGGTCTATGCAGCCATTTTACAATATAGCTAAGCTTCTAGTGTATCAATATTTACAAGGTCCTGAAAAAGAACTGAAGATTAGACACTTTAGACACTGAAGATTGATGTCAGGATGCATCCTTTTTTTTTTTTTTTTTTTTTTGTATGCATATGTGCTAACAGTTTGTGTGTGAAGAGGAAAGGATGATGGGTGTCTTCCTTGATCAGAATATCCACTTTATATATTGAGGCAGGGTCTCTTACTTGAATCCAGAACTCAGTAATTCAGCTAGTCTAGTCAGCCAGTCTACTCCCAGAGCCCCTTGTCTCTGCCATCCAAGTACTGGGATTGCAGGAAGGCTCCTACACCTACTCAGTCTTCATGTGGAAGCTAGGGATCCAAACTCTGCTCCTTATGCTTGTGTCAGCAAGTGTTTGGTTCACTGAGCCATGTTCCCAGCTCCAGATAATAAATCTTTGAAAGCCCTCATGCCCCAGCTGACTGCCTCTATGCCAGACTCCCCCTTGGCAGTTGATGGGAAGTTCATTCTCAGAAGCAAGAGTTAGGTTTCTCATCTCTACCTCTACCTCATGCCCCTAAGGAGTTATTTCTCTACTGGAGCTTTGCTTTATATTCTCATCTAAAGGACAAAGTCAGGAACTATTTCTGATTCTTTGTGTAGACTTAATAAGGTCACAGCTTTGAAGGCCTGGCCGAGAGTCAGCCCCCAAGAATGCTAGCTATTTTATGATCACTGTTTATATAAAAAAACACCTCTTCCTTCCTAGTGTCTTCTCTGTGTCCTTGGATGATTTGCCTTGCTGACCCCTCCCCACAAGGAAGAGCTCAGCTTTGCAGGGCCACAGAGCCTGTGCTGTGGAGCCCATAAGCCTGGGTCTTCCACACCTCTAAAGGTAGACTGAGTGAAGAATGTGGGCCCACTTTCAGCTCTCAAAAGGAAATGACTCCATTCTGTTACGAATTCTGTTATTTTTTACTGTCCTCATTTTTGCCGTGTCAAGCTGGGTTTTTGTTGTCTTAATCTTCCTGGATATATTTTGTTTTAACCCACCCTGAATACCTTCAGAGGAACTCTCAGAGTGAATGAGAGTGCCAGCCCTCTGTTCCCCACCCACCTCATGTGGATCTGGCCTTCACTGCCTGCCCTTGCTGGCCCCAGGACAGCAGCTCCCAAGGCCCATTATGTCCATATGAATCGGGCTTCTCCCAGGCAACTCAGCATGGGATCCTTGGTAAACAGGTCTCTTTGTGTCCTCCACAGAACTATCAGGACACCACTTATGAATCTCCTTCCCAGCCATACTCTCCACAGATGCCCTCTTTCTCTCCATTCTGTGTCATGGATAGAGAGTGCCTCTTTCCAACAGTTAAAAAACAAATAAAAAGCAACATATATGCAGGAGGGCTCACTGATGTTCTGGTTACTCTAGATGGCCCTTATGGCTATCTCCCCCTTATCTACAAGGGTACATATCCATGAAACCACGGATTAATGCCAACCCCTATATATGCTGTGCTTTCTTCTTTGAATCCAGGTCCATGAGTTTAACTTAAAAATCAGGTACAGGGGGCTGGAGATCTCAGTGGTTAAGAGCACTTGCTGCTCTTACTGAGGACCAGGATTGGTTCCTATCACTCACATAGCAGCTAGCAACTGGCAGTCACGCCAACACCCTCTTCTGGCCTTCATGGGCATTACATGCACATGGTGCACTTACGTACCTACAGGCAAAACATTCATATACATACAATAAAAATAACTCTGTATATCTTTTAGAAATTAGGCATAATAAGAGTTTAATAAAACTAATTAGTGGTAAATGAAATGATTACAACAACATGCCATAATAAAGGTAATTTAAAACTTACAAATTGTTTATTTCTGACATTTAATATTTTAGACCATGTTTGACCACCTGTAACTGAAACTCTAGAAAACAAAACTGAATTTCAGAAGCCACTGTATTACATGCAGGGCAGAGTGAGGTTATGTGAGTGGTGGGATCATTTCTAGTAAACCATGCTGGCTGCTGGGTTGCTCCTCCCTTTTCTCGTGTCGATCAAAATAATGATTCAAATATTGTTTAATCAGTATTTTGGGACATGAATCTTTTTTTCTTTTTCCATCTTCACATGTATGTTTTCATATCCTTGGACACACCCATGTGTGCGAGTGTGCATATATATGTGTGAACATGGGTGTGGAGGCCTGAGGTGGATGCCTGGAGTCTTCCTCCACAGCTCTAACACCTTATGTATTAGGGAAGATCTCTCAGTCAAACCCAGAGCTTGCCAATATGACTAGTTTTGCCAGCCAACTTGCTCTGAGGATCTCCTGCCTCCACCTTCCAAGACTGCAACTATAGGCAGGCAACTATGCCTACTGGGCATGTACATAGGTTCTGTGAACCCAGACCCGCATAGCAAGTGTTTCAACCACTGAACCATCTCCCCACCCCTCACAGATCTTTTAAACGGGGCAGCTGTAATATAAAGAAGCCAGGTGATTAGAGTAATGGGGAATTAGCTAAGAGGCAAAGAGAATGCTGAAGAAACCAGAAGGGCGGGGCTGGGGGACAGCCAGAGTGTCAGGGTCTGAGGGAGAACCCACAAAGGGGGAGAAAATCTGGCTGAGGACACTCTTCATACAGACCCAGGTCTGAAATTCTGTGGACATTAGGGTGCAGCTGGGGCCTACTGGATGACAAGGAATCAGTCTGGAAGTCAGCGGTAGGTATATAAGGGGAGAAACTGCATTGAAGAGTAGGAAAGGAATCTGGTTCTGACTTGACGCCACCCTCTGGCTGCGGGAAGATGCTGCCCACAGGCCCTAGAGCAGCACACTGAGGGAGGAAAGCCTGTTTCTCTTCCAGTATCTCTCTAGTACCTTGTACTAACAAAGCAGAGTATTGTGCCTGCTTTAACTAGAGAACCCTCTTACATTCTCCAGTCACTGCCTAGTATCCTTTCATTTGAACTTGAAGGATACTGTCCTGTGTTTCTCATAATGCAGGTCTAGTGATAACATGCTTTTTCAATTTTTAGCTGGGAATGTCTTACCTTTCCTCTCGTTTAGGAGGTCAGTTTGGCATAAAAAGAATTCTTCATTGATAGTTCTGTTCTCTCAGCACTTGAACTATATAGCGGCTCCCTGCTTCATCTCCCAAGGCTTCTGATGAGAAATCCAATGGCGATCTTATTGAAGATGCCTCAGATGTGACCTGTCTTTATTCTGTTGGTGTTTTCAAGATTCTCTTTTATCTTTTGATAGTTAATTGCAATGCATCTCAGTGTGGGTCGCTGTGTGTTTTTCCCACTTCCTGTTTGCTGAGCCTCTTGGATTTGTAGATGCATATCTTTTCAAATTCTGGAAGTTCTCAACTCAGATAGTCTCCTTGTCCCTTTCCCTTTCTCTTCTTCTGAAACTTCTGTCAGATGTCTTCAGCCGTCTTGACAGTGCTCCTGCTGCAGGTCTTTTCTGCTTTGTTCACTCCTTTTTTTCTTGGTGCTTCTTAGATTTAATCATTTCAAAAGTCCTACTTTCAGGTTTGATGCTTCTTTCTTCTGTCTACTAAAGTCTGCTTGGGATTCATTTTACTGTATTTTTCATCTCTAAATTTTATTTTTGTTTCCTTTTAATAATTGTTGTCTCGTGCTCATATAGCATGCTCCTGTCTCTTTATTTTCATTTAGCTCATCAGCATCTTTAGGACAGCTGTTTTAAAATATTTGTCTAGTAAATCTAAAATCTGTAATCTCTTGAGGACAGGATCTGATACTGGGTTTTGCTCCTTTAAATGAGATACAGTTTTCCATTTCTTTGTGTGCCTTGTGATGTTTTTGCTGAAACTGGGCATTTAAATCTGTATAGGCTCTGGGTTTGGTATCTTTGATGTCTTTGCTTTGTGATTGAATAGTATCTGTATGCCAAGCATTGACTTGAAGTAAAAATTTAAGATTTTTCTCAGATGTTTTCTGACCCTAGAGATTTTCCTGGCCACGCTTCATGACTTTCTAACTTTTGAATATCCAATTGCATTTAAATGACTTAATCCTTGAATGCCTGGCTACTAGAGGGAGAAAAGTGTTGTGGGGAAGGGGGAAGCTATTCACTGAAATTCCCTGGAAGCCACCTACCTGTTGGGGGCTTCAGTAGTGTCAGTGATCCTCTGTGTCTATACCTCAGTGGTCAGAAGCAGCAGTCAGTACTCACAACACAGACGCTGGATATTTGGAGACTACGGCCTTTCTAACCTCTCCTGGATCCCTCAAGCTGTGTCTTGGCTGCCTACCATAGAGCTAGGGGCAGAGGATGACTACTAGCTTCTACTACTGAAGGCTGAAGTGGACAGATATTAACTGTGGTTAATTCCTGGAATTAACAAAGCTTTCAAATACACTCCAGAATTTCAAAATAGTTACTTAAGACAGTTTTAGAGAGAGATTCCTACTGTGTTGCTCATGTACAGAGATGCCTGGTACTTTCTACTCTGCCGTCTCTCTTGCTTAACTTCATCTCTCCTCCCGCCCCACTCTCTCCTTCCTTTCCCTGTCATTGGAAGGTAAATTTTCATAATATCGTTCAGTTCTGTCTACTGCTTTTTAAGGGCCATCTGTACGAGGCTCTACTGGAGGCTGATGCAGAATGGCAGGAAGACAGGCACCAGCTTACCATTCCTTAAACCTGATTGATATTAAACAGCATAACAGAGATCCAAACAAGAGAATGAGCATTCCAGGTGGGAAGGAAGGTGGGATGGAGGTGGCCTCAGTGATGAGCAAAGGATAAGGGCGGTGGAGGCAGGGAGCTGGACTGGAGGCCGAAAGAACACTTGCTCTGGAGGAAGATCCAGCATGAACAGAGGTATGGAGAGAAGCAGCTCAAGCACAACAGAGATGTTGCCATCATGGCCCAGGAACCAAGAGGTCTCATACATCATATCTCATCTCCTTTCTACCTGCCTGCCATCAGCTGTAAAGGCAACCTGTGTAAGAGGATCAGGCAAGTGTAAATCAGGAGGAACTAGTAGATGAAACTGAAGATCTAACAAAGCTTGATGCTAACTCAGGAAGTCAGATGACATGGACAAGCTGTGGCCCAGACCCTAAGTTATGTAAAGGCTGTATCTTTCTTAATTCTAGGTATCAACCTGGTTGGGATTTCTCAACTACATTTCTGGTTCTGGTCTAGAAGTTTCTGACCCAATGTTTCATGAGTCTTAAGTTCTGTGAGCATTCATTAGGTCCTTGTGATGCCTGCTCTGTGAGTTTGCTGGGGATGCTGAAGCAAACTCTCACAGATCAGCCATCTCAAGCAACAGGAATGTTTTCTTATAGTTGAGAAAGCTGGATGGTCAAGATCAAGGTATCAGCACGGCTGGTCCCTTCTCAGGATTGTGAGCAGGATGGGTTCCTTGCCTCTCTCCTAGCTTCTGGTGGTTTGGTGGCAATTTCTGATGTTCTCTGGAGTGTATAAGCCTTATTAAGATCTCTGCTTTTATTTTGTCTTGGACTTCTCTGTGTGTCTATCTCTGTATTTCCCCTTTTCTTTCATTTTAGTTATTTTTACATTTAGTGTGTATGTCTGTGTGTGTGCGTGCATGCACATGTGTCATAGCATGAGTGTAGAGAACAGATGGGACCTTACAGGTGACTGTTCTCTCATTCCACTTGTGGGTTCGAGGATTGAACTCAGGTCATTGGATTCGACAGCCATCACTTTTACCTGCTGAGCCATCTTGCCAGCCCTTCATTTTTCCTTTTTATAGTAACAACAGTCATACTGGTTTGGGTCTCACTTTACTCCACTGTGAACTCATATTAACTAATTACATCTGCAGTGACCCCATGTCCTAATAAAGTTACAAGTCTGAGGTTAGGATTTCAACATATAAATTTGAGAGAAGGAGACAAGTTCAACTTGCAACATCATGCCATGTGACATATAGTACATCACTCTTCCCTTCAGGGTCCCCAGTCATGGAAACTTACCTGTCGCCATGGAGAAGTGTCTCCTATCATCACATCCCATGTGACTTTGGAGAACCAGTCCCTCTCTGCCCTTCCATACTTACTTTGTGATACAGGAATCTATCTGTTCTGTCTGTGCTGTGTGCCTGAGCCCATAGTTCTTGGGAAGGTAGCATAAAGCTAAGTATGCCTCCATCTAAGTATGCCATGTGACCGTTTCTCTGAGTTGCCTGTCTGTTTGCTTTCAAGGCAGAAAACAGAACGCAAGGCCTATCTGGCTTCAGATTATATCAGCCTTTTAGATATTTGGCCATTTCCTAACTTGAGCCTAATCTAGAGACCAGAACTCAGGACCTCTTGATTAAAGCCACCATTGTCTGTGTAATCTTCCCAGTGTCTTCCACGGTAGGTGTAGGGGTGGGAACCATTTCCTGTTGTGTGTGAAGTAAACATCAAGGTGTGCAAGAGGCCTTTCCTTCTGCCTGGGACATTTTCTCCAAGATAACTGGCAAATTATGAGCACTGGGCCACATCTGCTTTACCACCTGTTTTTACAAATAAGGTTTTATTGAAACAGAGCCACATCCATTATTTTACATGTTGTCCCTGGCTGCTTTTGTAGTATGATAGCAGTTTCAATAGACTGTGTAGCTCACAAAGCCAAAAGTACTTGCTCTCTGGCCCTTTCTGAAAAGGGTTCATTGATCTGTGGTGTATGGAGACTTCTGCCATGCTCTCCTGTTACATTTGTCCTCTAAAACTGTGGTCACAGGATGATCTGTGAACAAGAAAAATAGCAAAGTGAATGCAAGAAATATCCTCCCCCAAAGAATTGATTTATGTGTACAAAATCCAGCTAAGTGGTATGTGAGTGTGTAAGCATTTGTGGTGCTGTTTTCTCTCTTACAGTGAGTTTCAATAAAAAGCACAGAATGAAAAAGCAAGAAATCTCACTCTGTTTGTCACAACCTTGTTACCACAGAGATGCTTAGAACACTTGAGGTTGTATAGATCAGAGTCCCTCAAGGACACCTTGGGGCTTCACAGAGGAGCTGAGCAAAGCCATGCTGTGGCCAGTCCGGCCAGCATCCTGCCACTTTGTCTCAGTGCCCCTTAGCTGTGCAGACTCTGCCAGGGAACACAGACTGGTCTCCAAAACTGCTTACCACATCAGTCAGTCTAGACATGACACCTAGAAATCCAGGCCACAGTGTTGACCTCACATTTGCCCTGATTAAGGTGGCAGAGCTGGAGCTTAACTGGCCTCTACCCAAAGAGACTGACCATGAACATGTAAATTAATCATCTACTTTACTTTATAAAGTATGAGAGCTATTTATTCACTGGTCCTGAAACTTGGCGACCTCTAGAGCATACCAAGAAGTCATTGAAAGGTCTTCATTTTAGTGAAGTTTTTATTAAAAAAAAAAAAGCAAATTTTTCTTTTCAAGGTTACACATGGCCAAGTTTTAAATTCAGATGAAAAAGACACAACTGTGGACCTTGCTGAACTGATACTCACTGGATCCTGGATCCTGTTTCCAGATGACCTTGATTTACTGTCCTTGGATGTATTTTTCTGCTGGCTCACTTGAATGTGCCTCCAGTGTGGGGCTGGGCTTGCCCAGATGTGGTCTATAGAAGAGACCAAGTTGCTTTGGAAACCTTGCCCCACCCCCTTCTGGCAAGAGTCCAGTGCCCTTGCTGTTTCCACCAAACCAGCTGCTGACACAGACTTTCTTCCTTCTAGCCCTGGGCCTGGAGGTACACACTGCCAGGGTGCCAGCGTGGAGCATGCCGTCTGCGAGAACCTGCCCTGCCCCAAGGGTCTGCCTAGCTTCCGGGACCAGCAATGCCAAGCCCATGACAGACTGAGCAGCAAGAAGAAGGGCCTGTTGACAGCAGTGGTGGTTGATGGTAAAGGCACATGGCCCTTCCTTTCATCGCAGCCTGCCCCTTCTTCCCCCAAAGCTGTAAAAGCCACTTAGGGGGGCTTATAGGCCCCAACTCACCTAAGAGGACACTACTACCCACTGCCCAAGTCAGCCTTGGCCCTACCTCTGGAGTAGTGAGGCTAACTACTAATGGCTTGAGATCTCCTCACAGCAGCTATCAAGGCCGACTGCAAGCCAGGTTCATTTACAGCAAAGCAGGGGTGCTGACATGTGTTTTCCAGTGCTATGTGCTGAGGTACCAAGAGCAGGATGGTGTCTCTGTGTGTGAGCCATTTTGCTTTCTAACACTGATACTCTCCTGTGTTTCTTTCCTTGGTTCATTTTGGATTGGCTCTTACTCTGTGCCTGGAGTGGTTGGGAGACTTTTGAGAACTGCAGATACAATCTGGGAGACATGAGAATTGACCCAGTTCACAATTTCATTCTAAGAGTTTTATCTCTAATCGGTAGACTGTGTGCCCTGAACTTCCACAGTATTTCCAATACCTAGAGTTGTTTACTGGTGTTGGATGTGGTGTTGGATCATATCTCTGTAGGATCTATGATGTCTGTTCCTCATAGTGAGAACATCCCAAGTCCAAATTCAAGGTGTTTTTTCTACCTAAAATCCTTCCTCATTAAGAAACGCAATATGGTCTCATTTATCAAACACACTATGTGCCAGGCACAGGTTAGTTCCACATACATCATCTCATTAAGTATGCAAAGGAAGCTTTGTAGAGGATGAGAGAATGTGACAGGTTATGTCTGAGTTCCTACAGCTGATAAGAGGCGAGGGGGTCAGCTAGCCGAATTCTGGAGGGCAGTTGAGTCTGAATATAGCCAGTTGTCATCTGGCTCTCAATGCTCGGTGAAGGCAGGAAGCATGACCTCATGGGTACAGTGTGGGAACTTTTGAGGAACTAAATGGGTCTGATTTTCATATGGAATCTGGGCGTTTTGCAGAAGAATGCCATTCTGGCATCACACCTTGGTTTTCTTCCCTATGAAACCTCTATTCTGCCACCCTCAATAATAAGTTCAAATGTGTCTAGCTGTTTGAGAGGACGGCCAGGCAGTCCTGGCCACAGCCTGACCCCCTTGACTTTAAGCTAGGCTTGTAAATGACACATGACGTTCTGAGTGGTACCTGCTTAGTTTGGGACTCAGTTTCAAGTACTGGAAAACTTATTCCCCAGATATTTTCCTTATTTAAAAAGATACCACCTTCAGGGGCTGGATCATTACACTGTTGCTTAGTCAGCAGAATTCAGAAGGAGTCGAGCTTTCAGAAGGAGTCCTGACTTTCTCTGACAGAAAGGGAAAAAGAGACCTCCTGCTCTCAAAAGGAAGTGTGCAGTTGGAGGGACCCTTGCTTCTCACTGTCTGGCCTTTAACCTGGTACTTAAGGAGCCTGGAGATTTCACCTACCTCAGGCACATTCAGACCCCCTAATTGGGACTGGGGCATTACCAGGCAGAGCTTCTACATTCCAGTACAACGTCCAGTTCTGATGGAAACCACTGTTTCCAAACCTTCACTTGTCCCCAGACAGCCAGGAAAAGATACTCTGAAGCCTCTTTTTTGTGCTTGCCTCCTTTCCTAGGACCAGAAGGAATGGGGGCAGAGACATTCACCCTTTGCACTCAGCTCTCTGTGTGAAGTTAATTGCTGCTTGCTTGAGTTTTAAATTCTCTTGCTTCATATATTCGCTGCAGAAATCCCACTTCAATACTGTTTGTGCACACATTTCTGGAAATCCAGATTAAACTTCTGTTTCCCCTATAACCACTTAAGAATGGCTGCATTCTTTGGTTCTCTTACCATCACAGTGGCCGAGACTCCTGTTTGTCCAGACTTTCCTCTTGGGGAGGCACCTTGATGAGCTCACTAGGATTAGGATACATCTTTCCACCCATTTGATTCTTGTTTCTTTCTGCCCACGTAACAAACAGTTATATCTAGTGGGGTGCTACTTTTGATGTGAAAAGTACAACCTTATTTGATAAGAACAGCTAACAAACTATAAGTGTTGAGCATTTGAAGGAATGACTCCAAGTTCAGGACTTTGCAAGGGTAGCTGGACCTGTTCTCCTCCAGGGTGAAATTGCCACAGTTTCTTGCCTATAAGGTTTCATTTCTCTCAATATAAACAGAAGCCAGCATTTTTTAAACGGAGCATTTCATAAAAGTACAAACAAAATAATAAATGGCCAATTCAGAAGACTGATTATAAGTGTTCCTCTGAAACCCTATTTTCTAAAAGGCACAGTTCTAGCTGAGCCACGATAGGAACGATTCCTGTGGTTGGGCTCCAGACTCCTCACAGCCCATTATGACTGCCCTGTTCATAGTGCCGCTATCATTGTGGAATTCTTTGGCGAATGACGCATGGTTCAAAAAAGGGGAAGCAATGTTTTCTCTCCCCCGCCCCCCCTTTTGAAAGAATTCTTGCAGAGGTAGACTTTCCAAAGGAGAGCTCAGGACCACAAACCCATCCCGCCTCCAAAGGAAGACAAAGACTCTCCTTAGAAAAGATTTCAAAGAGGAAAAGTATTTACACAGAAACCCACTGAGATGGCTTGTTGCCAAACCCAGCCTGTTTCTGCTTTGCCTGTGGAGTCCTGTCACAGTAGAAACCTTCAAGGGTTCAGAGCCCTCTGCCCAGGCCAAGAGCAGGCCCTGTGCCCACAGAAGTGTTGGAGTGCTGTGTCTGAACAAAGTGGCCCGTTCCCAGCTCCTTCTCTGCACAGCAGACCCCCTCCAAGTCTGAGGCTTTTCTGGAATGAGGGATGTGCTGGTCGGGGCCCTGAATCCTACTCAGCCAAGCTGCCCTAGAGTTGCTTAGTGGAATTGAGGGGCATTATGACAAAGATATTGAGTATCTCAGAACACCCAAGGGCCATGAGGAACCTTCCTCCATGGCCTCCAGGGCTTACCCTTGGGATTCATACCGACTTTCCCACACTGCAGGCTGCTCTTTGCACAACTCCACACACAGGCTAGTAGAGCAGCCCACAGTTCCTCTAAGGCAAACTTAAGTCCCTTCTCCAAATGCTTTGAGGCCAGTTATGGTTCAGAATTCAGAGGGTTTTTTAAAAAGGCATTTGAAAGGTAATTATGGTACATCAACCATATTATATCCTTGCAGGGATTCAGGGAGGCACATAGTCAGACACATGGCAGTTGGTTAAGAACTTCACCAATAGCCTCATTGAGGGGGAATGCTCTCCTGTCAGTAAGGATTGAATTTGCTGCCAAGTGTGTTTGCAATACATAGAAGAAAACACTTGAGTTTTCAGGGATTTTTCTAATTATAAATAGATACTCTAGCCTTCTTTGAGTTCTCTCAACCATGAGACACTGTCTCTCTATATCAAAGTCCAGAACTAAGTTGTCAGGAAAAGATTCTGACCAGTCTGGCTGTGGACAGGTAGTCACTGCTGTTCCAGTTAACCAAGCCCTGTATATCAGGTTTGGCCTTGTGTTCATGGTAAGGTAAGAGACTCTGATTGGCCTGGCTATTTTCAAGTGGGCTCAGCTGGTTCAGTCAGGTGAGGCCTGGTGTTGGGTGCTGGTTTTGAGGCCCTGAAGCCTATGAGAGAGAAGCTTGAATGGCTTCCACAATTGACCAACAGAACATAGGTGAATATCTATGATGGCCTCAAAATTAAGTGGTGATTTCACCTTAATAGTACTTTGTAACTCAGAGAGAGAAGAATAACAGCATTGTGAACCAGAAATATTTTCCCTGTGGAGTACCAGGAGGAATCTTCAGACCTCTGTAAGTGAATGTGATCATGGCTTTCAAGCGTCCAGATTGATCTTTTTTGCCTTGGCTGTGTCTTCCCTTGGTCAACCAGAAGTCCTTACCAAAGGCAGGTCTCTGAGAAACCTGATTCCGAATTTCATCTCAGCACACATCATCCATGTAGAAGGCAATTGGGAATACCCACATTGAAACTACTATATTCCAATCTGCCTCTATAGGATCATGACTACATAAAATGCAAAATGCATTTAGTCCACATTCAAAAGTCCCCATAGTCTTTACCAGTCTTAATGTTATTCAGAAGTTCAAAATCTAAAGTCTCTTCTGAGATTCAGGGCAATCTCTTAACTATAACCCTTGTAAAATCAAAAGACAAATTACATACTTTCAGCATACAATGAATACACATTCTCATTCCAAAAACAATCAGGGCAAAGTGGGGAAATACTGAAACAAAGTAAGACCAAAACCCACCCAGCAGGGTAAATACCAAATCCTGTAGCTCCATGTCTGACGACTGGGACTTCCAAAGGGGTGTAGATGGCTCAGCTCCTCCAACTTTGCTACGTACAACATACATCTCTCTTTTGGGTTGGTACCACTCCCTGTATGCAGCTCTCCTTGGCAGATACCTCATGTCTCTAATGTCTTTTAGGGATCTCCACTGCCAACCAGATTTCACCTTCACAGCTTTATACAATGGACCCTCCCTGCATGCTGCCTGGCCTGTGAAGCTCTCTGAATCTATGGAGGAAGAATTGTTGACCCCTTCATTCTTGCATCTTTCATGCCTCTAAAGCCATGTGAACGACACTGCCAAGTTCGGCTGCCAGCCTGAAATGGACCCTGGCCTGCTTCATCCACATTAGAAGCTTCTTTATGCTGTGGTTTTCCAGGAGTAGAAAAACCCCTCTTTATTTGCCTTTTACAAGTTGGAGGCTTAGCTAGCTGTGATATTGCCCTGAGGGTACTCCTTCCATTGTTTGCATGCAGATCTTTAGGCCTCTCCTTAAAGGCTCTAATCTCTTTATCAAAGAGTAACTCTCTTTCAGTACACGCCTTGGATTCAACATTAATTTCACTAGTGTTCTTTTCTATCCAAACTGTACATTTTGCATTTCTTTCTGCCTCACTGGCATTTTTTTCATTATAGATCTCTAGAATATTCACCATGAATAACCACATCACTGACTCAACATTAACCTGTTCTCTACCAAAGAGATGAATCTATTACTTCTCACCCTAGCCTCAGGCAAGCTCTTAGGCTATGGGCAGTGGCCAGACTCCTTGCCAAAATATCCCAGTTGCTGCTTAAGTACTTATTTCCCTCTGGAACTACTTTGCTCTCAGCACTACTTTCTTTCAGAGTCCTACTAGAACAGCCCATTAAGCTCTGATTACAGCATTCAACTACTTTTCTAGTCTAAACTTCCAAAGTCTTCCACATTCCTCCAAAAACCCATATGGTCAGGTTCTTCACAACAGCCCACTCCTGGCACCAGTTTCTGCATTGGTTACGTTTCTGTTGCTGTGATATGACACCAAGGCAACTTAGAGAAGGAAGAGTTTTGATTCTAGAGGGTTAGAGTCTATAATGGCAGGGGAGGCCTGGGGGGAGGCAGTGGCTCAGGTGGAAAGCCAAGCGGTCACATCTTTAAGCAAGCAGAAGAAACTTCATGTGCCTGGAACCCACAGGTTTAGTAACTCCCAAAGCCCACTTCCAGTGGTGTGCTCCCTCCAGTGTGGACATACCCCCTAAAGGTTCCCGGATCCTCCCCGAACAGTGTCACAGACTGGTAACCAAACATCCAAATAATTTGCTTGAAACCCATGAAGGACATTCTCATTCAAATTACCACACATATAGAACTGTACAGGAAGAAAGAACTGAACAGTGGATGCTCCCTGCCAGAAGCTCTGGCAGGCTTCTATATGGACTGTATGGAGACACACAGGTCCAAGGGAGCAGCAGAGCTCCACAGAATGCTTGCATAGAAACAACACTCTGCAGGCTGTGTGCTTACAGACAGTGCTCTGTGAGCTGTGTGCATAGGGACAGAGCTGTCTATGATGTGTGTCACATAAGATGATGTTCTACTTTCAGAACTTTAGTATTTGTATGTAGAAAATAGGTAAAATAACTCACTGGGATTTTTATTTGTCTTACATTCATCATTTCTTGAAACTTTTGTGTTTTTATTATGAAAGTAATATTCAGGGTATCAGGTTTTGTAAGTTAAATAGACCTATAACATCCAATGAGAGAGAAATAGGAACTCAAAAAAAAAAAAAAAATCTCCCAACTAAAAAAAAAGCTCAGACCCAGAAATATTCAGGGCAGAAATCTATCAAAACTTCAAAATATTCAGGGAATCAGGTTTTATGTTGAGGTCCTTGACCCGTTTGGAATTCAGATTTATGCAGGCTGAGAGATAAGGATTTAGTTTCATTCTTCTAGATGTAGCTATTCAATTTGACCATCACCATTTGTTGAAAATGCTGCTTTTTCTCCAATGTGTATTGTTGGCCTCTTTGTCAAAAATCTGGTGACTGTAGGAATGTGGGCTTACATGTGGTCCTCAATTCTATTCCATTGATCAGTGTGTCTGTTTTTCTCTAGTGCCATGATGGTTTTTATTGTGTAACTTAGTTATACAATAGTTCTATTGTATAACTTAAAGTTTGGGATGGTTGGCATTTCCAGCAATACTTTTTTATTCAGGATTGTTTTGTCTTTTCTAGGTCTTTTGTATTTTCATATGAAATTTAAGATTATTTTTTAAATTTCTATGAAGAACTACACTGGAAATTTGATAGGGATTTCATTGACTCTGTAGATTTTTTTTAATAGGATGGCCATTTTCACAACATTAATTTTATCATCTGTAAATAAAGATATGTAGATTTCTTTCTTTCCTACATCTATCCCCTTTAGCTCTTTCACTTGTCTTCTTGCTCTAGCTAAAATTTTAAGAAATATATTGAACAGAGAGAGTGGACATCCTTGTCTTCTTCCTGATTTTAGTGAAATACTTTGCATTTTTCTCCATTTAGCATGATGCTAACTGTGGGCTTCCTGCACATTGCCTTTATTATGCTAAAATATGTCCCCTGTCCCCTAGGTTCTCCAGGACTTTTCTCAGGAAGGGATGCTGGATTTTTTCAAAGGCCTTTTCTTTATCTAATGTGATCATCGTATGCTTTTTATCCTTGAGTCTATTTATGTGGTGGATTATATTTATTGGTTATGTGTGTTGACCCATTCCTGCATCTCAGGCACGAAACTGACTTGACCATGATGTACCTTTTTGATGTCTTCTTGAATTTGCTTTGCAAGGTTTTTTTTTTGAAAATTTTTGCATCTGTGTTCACCAGAGATCTTGGCCTCTAATATTCTTTTCTGTTGTAGGATCTTTGTCTGATTTTAGCATCAGAGTAATACTAGCTCTGTAAAAAATTGTAATATTCCTTCTTTTTCTGTTTTATGGGACAATTTGAGAAGGATTAGTGTTACTTCTTTGAAGGTTTGATAGATATCCACACTGAATATTTCTGGTCCTGGGTTTTTTTTCAGTTAGGAGATTTTTGTTTTTTGAATTGCTGTTTCTATCTCATTGGATGTTATGGATCTATTTAAACTATTTACTTCATCTTGACTTAACTTTGGTAGGTCATATATATCTAGAAATTCATTCATTTCTTTTAGATTCTCCAGTTTCATGGAATATAGATTTTTTATGGGTATGTATATATTGCTTGCATATATGTAAGGGCACCCATGTCATACAATGCCCACGAAGGTCAGAAGAGGACACTGGATCCCCTGGAACTGGAATTAAGGATGATTATTAGCCACCAGATGGGTGCTGGAACTCGAACTTAGGTCCCCTGCAAGAGCCACCTGGGCTCTTAACCACGGAGTCATCTCTACAATCCTGGAATATAGATTTTAAAGGATATCCTTATGATTCTCTGAATTTCCTTAGTGTCTGTTGTAATGCTTTCCTTTTCATTTCTAATTTTATTAATTTTCATTCTCTCTTTCAGTTAAGTTGACTTAAGGTTTTTTAGTTTGTTAACACTGACAAAGAACCAATTCTTCATTTTGTTAATACTTTGTGTTAGGGGTTTTGTTGGTTGCTGTTTCATTCATTTTAGCCCTGCTTTTGCTCATCCCCTTCCCAGCTATGGTTTGGGGATATTGTTTGTTCTTGTTGTCTTCTAAATGGTGTCAGATTTAGTTTCCATGAGTTTGTGTACTCCCTGTGATTTCTATCGCTGTTGATACTCAACTTTATTCTATTATGGTCAGTTAAAATGCAGTGCTGTTTGAATTTTCCTGTATTTGTTAAGACCTGCTTCATGTTCTACTATGTTAGCGATTTATAAAAAAGTTCCACAGGCTGCTGAGAAGAATGTGCATTTTTTAGTGTTTGTGTGGAATTTCTGTAGATATCTGTTAGGTCCATTGGATTGATGATTGGATTCATTTAACTCCAGTTTCTGGAGTCTTTTTCCCAAAATGAAATGTCTGTTGGTGAATGTGAGGTATTGAACTCACTCACATCACTGTGTTGTTGTTAATCTGTAGTTTTAGATCAGTGGTATTTCTTTTATGGAAATTGGGCACCCCTGTTTTTGGTGTGTATATACTTAGGATTATAATATCCTCCTGGCAGGTTTTTTGGTAACTTTAATTGGGTATTAAGTGTCCCTTCTTATCTCTTCTGACTAGTTTTGGTTTGAAGTCTATTTTGTCAGACATTAGAATTGCTCTGTCTGCTTGTTTCTTAGTTCCATTTGCTTACAATACTTTTTTTCCATCCTTTTATGCTAAGGTGGTGTCTATTGTTGACAGTAAGGTATATTTCTTGGAGGTGGTAAAAAGGTGGAGCATGTTTTCCAATCATCTATTAGTCTGTGTCTCTTTGGGGGGAATTGAGAATGTTAATATTAAGAGTTATTGTTGAACAACATATATTAATTCCTGTCATTCTGCTGTTTTGTGGTGTTTTCTTAGACCTCTTCTGGTTAACTCTTCTGGAATTATTATCTCTGCCTTCTCAAGTGTATTTATCCTTCTCTTTAGACTTAAGTATTCCTTTAAGTATCTTCTGTAGAGCTAAATTACTGGTCATAAATTCCTTAAATCTGTTTTTAATCATAGAAAGTTTTTCTTTGGTTACAGCTAACAGTTTTGCTGGGTATAGCAGTCTGGCCTGGCATCTGTGGTCTTCCATAACTAGTAGAACATTAGTTCATGCCCTTCTAGCTTTCAGAGTCCCCACTGAAAAAATTATCTGTTACTGTGATCTTGCCTTTATATATTACTTGGTCTTTCTCTCTTGGTGCGTTCAGTATCTGTTCTTTGTTCTGTACATTTAGTGTTTTGACTATTAAATGGTATAGGGAGTTTCTTTTCTGTGCCTGTCTATTTGGTGTTCTATGTACTTGTTACATATTGATAAGCTTCTCTTTCCTTAGATATCTTCATTGATGGTGTTGAAAATAGTTCTTGTGACTTTGAATGAGGCTTCTTCTTCTATACTTACGATTCAAAGGTTTTGTCTTTTTATAGTGTCCTAGTGTTCCTACATGTTTTGTTTCTGGGCTTTTCTTCTAAGTTAACATTTTATTTCACTGATTGATCCAATTTCTCTACCCTGTCTTTGAGTCTTGATAGTTTCTCTTCTGTTTGATCAAATCTCCTCTGAGCTCTCTGTTTGACTTCTTGAATTTTTCATTTTGTGTTTTATTTCACTTTAGCTTTCCTTCAGAGACTTTATCTCTTCATTAAATTCTACTGTCATATCTCTAATTGTTTTCACTATTTCATTCAATTGTATTTTCACGATCTTCATTCCAACATCTATTCATATCCTCTTTAAGTTCCTTGAACATATTTATTATTGCTCTTTTGAAATCACTATCTCGTACATCATCTAAGTTGCTTTTCTCAAGGCATATTCTAAGTTTGAGAGGAGATATATAGGTAATCATGTGGTTTGTTTTTGCCATTGGACCTAAGCATCTGGAGTCAAGTTGTTGATAGTATTCTTGGATATCTGATCCCTTCTTTGTTGAGCGGGTATTTGAATCTGTGTTTGCTATTTCCCCCAACTTCTCAAATTGTAAACCAGCTGACTGGGGCTTGGGGTTCAGTCTTTGGGCAGCTCAGTGTTGATGTTCTAATGGGGTATTAGAAGTGGCTCAGGTAGGGCTAAGTGAAACTTCTGACCCCAGGAGCTGACCTTCTGTAGAGTTAGAGTCTTATGACCAATTCTTAGGAGGGTGGGGGAGCTACACAGGACTCCTCCTCAGGTAGCAGGGATGGGTGGAAGGGCAGCTGGTCATCCAGGGTTCCCACCTAGAGAGAATGGGCAGCACCTGTGTTTTGACTGCACTTATCACATAAGGCAGGTTTGGAACTTTCCGCTTGTAATGTCAAGTGAGAGTTCAAAAAGTTTCAGAATTTGATGTGTTTTTAAAATTTGAGAATCTTCAGTAATTCATTAGCAATGGACTCTGCCTTCCCTTTATATCTGGGATTTGCTCAAACAATCGAAGGACAGCAGGCTGAAGGCCAAGGGCTTGACTGTGTCTGTTTGCAAAGTGCACGTATTGCCTGGTCTATCCCATGTCAGCATGGTAGAAGAGAGAGCTCTGGGTTGCAGACCTCCAGGATGATAGGAGCCTTCTAGAAAGCCAAGTAGACAGGGGTCTTTGCAGGCAGAGGGAATGGCCTAGGCATCTAGAAACTCACATGGTTCCTGGACAAGCAGGAACAGGGGTTTTCATCCCATGTGCTGACATGGCTCTCACGACTCTCCCTAGTGGCTTCTGTGGCTCCTTTCTATGTCTTCACTCAGTTTCTTCTAGAACCTTTGTGCTTCATTTCCCAACTCTGCAGTTTTTACCCAACAGCTAGGGAAAGTGTGGGACTAAATACTAAAGCTTTGTGGTGGAGGCTCACTAAAGCTTGTAGCCGAGCCACTGCCATGGAGGCCCTTGGGACTTGTACCCTACACCAGGGGTCACTCTTGTTTACCCTCCCCTGCTTTCCTGTCACTACTGCAGGAGCTCCAGCCTCTATCTTGACACTCAGACAACTTGCATAGAGGCAGGCTAGCATACAACTGTACCTTTATGCATCCTGGTATGTTCAACAACTGAAGGAGAAGGAAATGCTATGTCTTTGCAAAGAAGGAGAGCGAGGAGAAAGAAGCCCACAGAGCTCCCTGCTCCGCCATTTACTGAGTCAGAGTATTTTGCTCTGTGTGCTACTTTAAATGTTCATAGGAGCCAGTAGGTGTACCCAGGACAGGGTTAAGTGACTGCTACCTTCACCTGTGCTATTCTCACTGTCCTTGGGCCCACTGTTCACACATGCCTGTCCCCTGCGTGACCCACACACCCCTTCCCGCATCAGCAGCCGCCAACCTTTCCCTCCTCAGATAAGCCATGTGAACTCTACTGCTCGCCCCTTGGAAAGGAGTCCCCGCTGCTGGTGGCCGACAGGGTCCTGGATGGCACACCCTGTGGACCCTACGAGACTGACCTCTGTGTGCATGGACGATGCCAGGTAATAGGCTTTAACGTTTTTCTTTGGTGGGGCTTCTGAAGGTTCCCTCTCGCCAAAGTGGGCATATGGTGGAGCGGAGGCCTTGGAAAATAGATCTTCTCAAGGAGGTTGGTACTGCCCTCGGTGGCCTATGGTCACTAACATATGCTCATGGCAGGTTTGGGTGCTGAATGAGCAACATATTAAAACTTTGATAATTTTTTTTAGACATCATGATTCGAAAAAAAAGCAGGTAAGCACAAGATGGGACTAGAGGATGAATAGACTTCCATGATCTTTTTAGTAGAACTTAGCAAGTACCTTTATAGTCAGTAGCCAGAGAGGTGGATGTGCCTGGCTTTTGGGGAGCCCTCTACCTGCTGGAATATGGATCCCAAATCCGTCTTGGTGTTAAGCATCCATGACTTGTTAGGATGCTGGCAAATAACCAAAGCAAAGAAGGAGAGAGGAAGAAGGAAATCTATCTACCCTCAGTCAGCCTACTCACCCATCAAAAAGAGCTGCTCCTGATGTGCAGCTAGAATGGAAGGATAGAGAGACTGGGAGTTCTCAGTGTCCAGAAGGGTATAACTCAGGTAAAAGCCAATCCCATCCATAGAGACCGTCTCCCAGTGACTCAGCCCAACCTGAGCATATGCAAGAGTTCTGGTGTAATGAAGTACATAGGGTGACTGATTTATAAATAGTGGGGATCTTTCTCACAATTCTAAAGGCTTAGAAATACAAGGTCAAGGCACCTGTAGGTTTGGCATTGATAAGGGCTCATCTGTCATGAATGGTTTCTTCTGGTTCCATCCTCACATGATGGAAGGAGGGAGGCCTCTCTCTAGGACCTATTTTAGGGAGACACTGATTCCATCCATGAGAGTAGTACCCTCAGGACCTAATCATGTCCCAGAGGCCCCATCTCCTAACCAAATCACAGTGGGAGTTATAGGAATTTGGAGAGCATGCGTCTTTAGTCCACAGCACCCAGGGAGCCTCCTTCCTCAGCAGTAAAGATCTGCTTTCCCCCCTGTAACATCTTCACTGTATCCTTAGCAAATGAGCCTACCAAAAGCTATTAGAGGAAGATACAGATGTAAAAACAATCTCTCAACTGACTCAAACTGGCTCCTGGAGCAAACAGATTCAACTTAAATGGGTTTTCTCCCTGCATAGGCCAAGCCAGTCCCCAAATGGGAATTTCTGAAGGAAACACTTGACAAGACCCAGGCTCCTCTGGTACTTCCTGGCTTTGATATCAAATACAGAAATATGCTCAGTACCTACAAGTGTTAGCAAGGCCACCTCCCAGGGAAGAGGGCTAAAGTGAGAACTTGAACAGGCCCTTTAGGGATGCTTTCCTTGCAGCAAAACATGTTCCAGGCCCCGTTCCTTGGACAGCATGAAGAAAGCCCTTATCATTATTATTGAAGCAAGATACTGCTGACAGCTCTCAGCAAACCTGCTAGCAGGCCAAATGCAGGGCTCGTTTTTCTCCCTAAATTACATACTTGCCTGGGTCATCCTGCATGTTGGCACATTGCAAACCAATGATGTAATTTTTTTGCTAGCAATTTCACAAGTAAAAGCTCTTGTACCCTTTAGGGCAGTGCCAGCAGAGCCATTCCAGCCCCTGGCAAGCATCTTCTTTGGGGTTCTTGCCAACAGGGAGGCATTTTCTAAGAATCCCAAAATTCTCTAGCCAAAGAGGTCCGTGCTCCTGCTAGACATAATTTCAGCTCCTAGTGGTTTGTGTCAATGACCACTTCTATGATTGTGATTTTAATCTCTAGCTTTTCAACTAGAGAATGTTCCATGGTCCATGACAGTGGGTCTGTTGGTCCCTTGTCCAGTGGAACAGGGTTAAGACACTGCTCAAGTCTGTGGGCATCATGAAGCCTGATCCTGTCCTGCAATCTAGTGTTATTTTACTCAACTTGGGTACTACACTAGAATTGCTACATAGACAAGATAGTGTATTAAAAACAGAAATTTGTAGAGGCGGGCAGAGAGATGAATCAGTGGCTAAGATCACTGGTTGCTCTTGCAGAGGACTTGGGTTCAATTCCCAGTACCCACATGGCAATTAACAACCACCTATAACTCTAGTTTCAGGGTACCTGAACCCTCTTCTGACCTCTGTGGGCACTGCACAGCATAGGCATGTTTATAGATATGTACACTCATTCACATAAAATAGTAAATAAAATATTTTTTGTAAACCCAGAAATTTACTTCCAGTGTGTTTTGGAGACTGGAAGTCCAAGATCAAGGTAGCAGTACAGTTGGATTCTGGTGAGGGCCCTCTTCCAGACTGTAGATAGTACAGCTCTTACAGTGTTCACATGTGGTAGGAAGAAAGCTAGTTCGCTCCCTGGCTTCTTACAATGGCACTAATCATAATCATAAGGACTCCACTCTCATGGCTTAATCACTCCTGAGGTTCTACTTCCAAATAATATCACAATGAGGTCAAGGTTCAACGTATGAAGTTGAGGGTATGCACACCCCGTCCATTGCTGATGTGATAGCAATGAACAGCATTGGGAAATAGGCCTTCTTCTTCCCAGGTGACACTCCATTCCTACACAACCCCTCCATTCATTCTACACAGCCACCATCATAGCATTTGTCACCTGCCCTGAGCCTGAATATAATGCAGCAGAGCAGAAACTCACAGGTGCAGACTGTGGCACCTTTTACAATGCTCTACAGGCTCCTCAGAGCCTCACGTGTCCATCGGGAAGCCTCACATGCCAGTTCTCAGAAGCACTGTTTTCCATGGATGAATATACCCAGGAGACCCAGTCCTAGCAGAAGGATCATCATGCCAGTAGATGGCAGGAGCACTGTTTACAAGCATTTCATCATATTAAAACCTTGAGAAATAACTTGCTTTCTGAAAGAAATTCAAAACCATATGCCATTTTTATCACTCTTTCTTCAAAGAAATATTGTGAAGACCAACCTGAGCTCCCCCTTAAGATCTCATGAATATCCAGTTTATTAAAATCATAGTTAATGAAGTCTTATCCTAAACATTTGAACACATTTAAATAAGATTGTAAATCAAATATAAATCGAATATATATGCCTATCTCAGCAGTTGCCAAAATGGAATGTCCTAGATTCCTATGGTACTCGCACATGAATAATGCAAAGAAAAATTGTTAAAGAAAATAATACTTATCATTTGTAAAGCATTATAAGCAGAGGATCCATATCTATTTGCTGATATAGTGGTCTACAATGGCTAAAAATTAGAAATCACCTGCTCTTGCGTGAGACCTTGGTTACGGAGCTACCGCCACACCTGCTTACTCACTTTTCCCTCTGTTGCCTTCAGCTATAAATTTTGCTATTTGTGGGTGGGAGGAACAGAGGATGTGTGGGAAACTTTAAGAAACAGTAACCAGTTGTTAGAATGAAAGGCTCCAAAGTGGCATTTGGAGTAGATTCCACCAAGCTCCAAATAGCAGGCTGATTCAAACCATAACATGAAACATGGAAATACCATTTTATTCCATTTTTATGAGGACAGAGTTCAGTTTCATTTCAGTGAGTCACAAATTACTTAACATGCTGAAATTAAACTTAACCGTGCTCATAAAAGTGGGAGGGAATGAGGAGGAAACTCATACATTGTTTATTTTTCAGTAAATCCCTATGAATCAGGAGGCCTATCATTACTGATTCCTACTGTCTACCTCCAGAAGCAAAGGGACCAAGGCAGAAAGTCTCCAGTATACAACTTGTTTCTGGAGCCACTGATAGTCATCAAACTGACACGTAACTTCACAATTGGTCAGCGAATGAACTGAAGCATGCCGGAGATCTGGGCCTGCTTGTCTTTTCTTTAGTGTAGTCTTTTCACACTTAGGCTCAGTCAGTCTGCTCTAATTGGGGCCATACTTCCCTGGAACCACATTTGTGTACAGATACTGGGCTTGATGAATACCAAACAAAAATGCTTTTAGGGTCTATGAACATCTTCCAGGGAAAAGTTATATCTGATTAATCTGTGTTCTCACCTCAAGAGGAGAACCCTTGACATACTGAAAGAGGAAAGTAATGAGTGGATGAATCACCCACCTGCTCGGAGGACTTCAGTGGTTCAAGAATCTGGAGCCTATGTTATTGTCAAGAATTTATTGGCCTTGCATTTTGTATACAAAGGTGTATTCTATGAGTAGAGATATTAGGGGAATTTATAGGCGATTGTGGTCTCAGAGTAGCTCTGGGTAAAGAAGAGGTAATATGCAGTGGTACACAGCACGTGGGCCTGCCTGTATTTCAGCTTCACCCTCCTGCTTTCTGCCCTTGCCACATGCGCCTGATGTCCCTAGAGAACGAGACTGTGGATCCCAGACCTCCAACCTGGTTTTTCACTAAACCTCAATGGCTAAAGAAGTATTGCTTAGACTAACACTGGAAGCTAGCCAAGACCACAGGACAAAAGAAAGACTCCACCTTTTCTGGAGGACCATCTGGATGGAAATGTCACGAAAGGAGCAAAGCAATGGAAGCCAGAACTAGAAGAAACTGAGTCTTGGACTTTGTGGAATGAAGGTGGAAGTGAAGCGTCATTTAAAAATAAGTAGGCCCTATCCAGTTGTGGCTGCCTGAGAGCACCTGACTAGCCAGAATGGAGATGATTACAGAGTTCCTGGACTGGAGAAACTCACAAAATAAGTACCTATGAGATGCTTAACTTTAAGTGACACATCTTCAGTGCAACCTCTACACATATGCATCTCCCAGCTCTCACCAAAGAAATTTCCTTATGCAGCAGATGGCAATTACACAGAAACCCACAATTGGCCAATGAGCTGAGAACAAGAGGCCACATGCAGAAATGCTTATCCCTGATTAGGACACCTGTTTCAAACCTCTGCCTCCCGAGGCTTGGGTATCACTGTGGAAGAGGAGGTGGAGATATTGTAAGAGCCAGAGGGGTGAATGACCACAAGGCAATGGAGTCTTCCAGACAGCTGGTTAGTTACCCATATGAACTCACAACAATGGCGATGGCATGCACAAGTCTATGCAAGCTCAAAAAGACAAAATCGCAGCACAGACATGGAGAAGTGGGTATGAAATTCCAACCTAACCTAAGGAACCTTTGGCAGCTTCTGGGACGGGGAGAGAAAGTGTCAAACAAAGATGAGACTCTTGGCACCTCAGTGGATGGACCCACACTGATGGATGTTTGGGGACACAAATCAGACTTGATAGGCCATGTGATTATTTTTTAAATATTTTGTTATTTTTATTTTATTTATATGAGTGTATTGCCTGCAAGTGCCTCTGTTGTACAATACCCACAGAGGTCAGGAGAGGGCATCGGATCCCCTGGAAATGGAGTTACAGACAGTTGTTAACCACCATGTGGGTTCTTGGAACTGAACCAGGGTCAGCTATAAGAGCAGCCAGTGCTGTTAACAACTGAGCCATCTCTCTAGCTCCTAATAGTACATTAAATTGAGGAAGGGGCAGCATGGGGGAGGTGCAGATAAGAGAGAGGATCTAAATATCACCAGACTATGTTGTATGAAAATTTCAAAGATTCAATAAAAATAAAATTAAGAAAAAACTTTTTTAAAAGTAAGTGATTTGAGGGCTGCATGCAACCTGGCTGACCACACCCCACCCGCATATGGAGCCTAGAGGGCCGCCCGGGCTCCCTTCCAAAGTATGGAGTCAACTGTGTAAAGAAAACAGAGCAGGAGGAATGGGTCTGTGCTCATAGAAGCTACTCGCCCTATATGCTTAGGAGAGACTCCAAGTTTTTTCCCCTTGGTCTGCAAAAGAAATCTACTGTGCGACACTGCCCACCCTCTGTTATAGATCTCCGCCAACAAACTTAGTGCTCCTCCTCTCCAGTTGTGTGAATAAGCAGATATCATCAGCTGTTTGAAGAAAAGCAGCATCACGGACAGGAAAAAATAAGAAAACTAAACAGACCCTGGCAGAACATTGAGATGATGATAGAATTCTGCACACAGCCAAACTATCAACCAAGCACATGAGCAACCCAAAGTAATTTTGAGACACAGAAGAGCTCTGAAATTTTATTTTCCATGTGTTCATTCCAGAGAAATTACATGGAGCTTAGCAAAAGAAGGACGAAGTCAAGAAAGATGAAGATGAGCTCTGTAGACTCTAGTGGAAGTCACCTGGGGGCTCAGTCAATCCCAGCGTGACAGCTGTGCAGCCCGCCTGAAATCTGCACTCAGTTAACATTCAAACAAGAAGTCAGTGGCTGTCCTCCAACCGAAGTGATAGGATGAGGCAGTGGCTGGAAGACAGCTACTAAACTGAAGAAGGCAAGCACTCCCTTTCCAGCCAGGGAAGACAGGAGAGGGAACCAAGACAGGCTGCTGTCTGAGCAGCCAAATGTGTCTTCACCACACAGCCCAGTGCATATTGACAGTAGGCTAGACTTGGCTGTACCTGATTGTCCCCGACCACAGAAATGCAGCAGGAGATTCACGAAGGGCAGGATCTGAAGCAAACACTAAAATTTCTGACATCAAAATAAAAAGTATGGCAAGAAAAGGGGAGCAATCCCTCCACACTAAAGCTTGAGATGATGAATTTTCCAAGTACAGATGTGTGGGCAGGTATTATAACTGAGTGAATATTATCTAACTTCATACAAGATACACACTTGTTCATAACTTGACAGTGCTAATAGGATGAAGTGTATATATTTTTAAACTCTGTACAACACAGCCCTGTTTCAAATATGAAAGTACTAATCCCCTTCAGATTGGGAGATGAATTTATGTTAGTCTGGGGATCCAAAAAAAAAAAAAAAAAAAGCAAAGGACTACAGCCCCCTTCTTGAAAACTCATTCCTACTTAATTTCAAGTTTTGTCTAGAGCTCAGTTTGATGAAAGATCGTCATTATTGGCATTTATATCAATAAATTATTGATATAAATATTGATATATATTTTGATATAGTATTATATGCTCAACACCAGCCACTAAGGGAGGAGTGTGAGACATGGTGCACAGGCAGCAATAGTCTGTTAGAAAGAACCCATATGTTAAGACTTAATACCCAGAGGCAAAGGAGTGGTTACAGAGCCAGTGAAAGATTCAGTTTAGACATAGAAGAGAGCTCATAGGGCGTAATTAGAGTCACTGATGCTTCAAGTCTTTGCTGAATATGTTCTGTATGCTATCTGCTGTAGTGTGTTACTGTGACTCTCAATGGGCCCCCTCAACCTCCCTATCTGTCATGTTTTCCCATGGAATGCCCAGCACACACTATAACAGTTTCCTGAGGCAGACTATCTAACAGTGACCTGAAGCCCTGGCCCCATCCCATGTGCAGACAGGCCATGTGACCTCACAGAAAGTATCATTCTACGGGACTGGTAGATGTGACAGAGCCACTAAAATCTGTGACTGGAAAGGACTGAATAGGGTGGCATGGCAGGTGTCTGGGGAATACAGCTTTGGAAGAGAGGCCTTGGTGGAGCCTTAAGGGCAGAGAACTCCCAGCAGAAAGAAACCAGAGTGAAGCTGGTGCAATTCAGGGATCAAAAGCCAGAGTAGCAGGGTGTGGTAGCAAGCCTGGCCCAGAGCAGTCAGACCCAGAAAGAATCTGAGTTTTATTCTGAGTGTGATGGAGGAACTGGAGCAGAATGAAGTAGTCTTGGTCAGTGAAGCTGACAATGATGGAGCCCGAGTAGAGCTAGGGAAGTCATTAGACAGGTATGGAAGTCATAGAGAGTCAGAATGGCTAATGAGCAGACATAGGTCTCTTCATATAATGCTCAGTCTAGCAGTAAGGAGCAGAGCAACAGTGTGATAGCTTATATCTGTCTTGCATAAGAAGGCACTGAGCCTAAGAGAAAATAAACACGGGATGTTGCCATAGAATAAAAATTCCGGGCTTAGCAACTAATTGAATGTGTCAAAAGGAACAATCAATTGGCTTGGAGGTTTCAGACTGGGGTGACCATGCTTACCATTTCTAAGAAGGCGCAGGAGGCGTCCATCTGTAGCTGGCCCACTGAATTCAAAGCCTAGGCTAGAAATTCTGTGAAGCTTACTCAACAGACTCAGGAATGTAGGTGCCTAGAAAATGGAAAGATAATAGGGTTTAAAACTAGTTATTGTTGAAGTTTAGTGAGATAGTGAAATTAGTAAGAAAGTCAGAGAAGCGGCAAGGCAGGTGTAGAGTCAGGAAGCTCCATTTCTAGGCAGTCAAGGGAGTGAGAGAAGAAGACTTGCAAGACTTGGGAGAGAATCAGACGAGAGCTCTAATACACGCTGATGCATCTGCAGCTTCTTTTCATGTTGCCTTCCCTTCTGTCTGTATAACTACATGCTCAGGTTAGACATAATGCGTGCCCAGTAACTGCTTTGGCTGAAAGAAACAGCCCCTCTCCCCATGTTGTGCATTTTCAGGTTCAACTGACTTTACATGCAAAATATTTCTGAAAAATAATCGTGTTTGTCCTGAATATAAATGGACGTCTTTCTTGTCATTATCACAATAAATAATGCTTATTTATTGTTAATTATAAATAATATAATAGACAACTGTTTACATAGCATTTACATTGTATTCATTATCATACATACCCTAGAGATGACTGAAAGCATGTAGGAGGATGTGTGTAGCTTTATGCAAATACTACACCACTTTCTAGAAAGAACTTGAGCATCTGGATTTTGAGGAGTCCTGGAACCAACCCCTGGTAACAGAAGGACGAGTGCATAGAAACTGAAGACAAGCAGACATGGTACACAGTGTCAAATGCTACAGAGCAGGGGGCCAAAGAGGAGGAAGGTGGTGTGGCCACTAGATGACAGGGGTCGTTTACTGCTGGTGATGGTTCTTCAGCGCATGGAATCCAGGACTCACATCCAAAAAGACTTATATTTCTCACCTCTGGAGAAAATAGCCTCTGTGACCATGGCCCACCCTTGACTCACCTAGGTTCATGGTTCTCAGCTAGAACTTTTCGAACTGCATTTTGCATGTTTCACAGGAACTGTCATGATAGAAGAGAAACATATACATTCCTTACCAGTTCCTTGTCACCCAGAACTTTTAATTATGCCATGAGATACTCTTATCACCTAGATGTTATATATACCTTAACTTATTCAGCAGAAAAGTGTCCTGAGCAGCTACTGCTACCTAAATAGGAACTTGAAAGCTCACAAATAAGTGATGGATATTCCTTAAGAGCAAATGAAAAGAGTAACTCAGAATCGGCAGCGAATCTTTGCTGTGGAAAGGCTTTAGAGTTTGTTGTTTGGAGTTTGATCATCTTGTTCTCCTGGAACGACAAGGCTCATAAATGCGATTGTTAAAGCTCCGCTAACACTCAGAAGTAATGGCTTCAGTTGTGCTTTACAGTGGCTTCCATTTCAAAAGTCTTTGTCCCCGCCAAAAAAATTCAAGACTACTTTTCCTAACTCTAGAAAAGGGATAAAGCGCCCCATCGGCAGAGTAGTTTGGCTGTTGCCCTTCAGGCCCCAGATTTGCTGCTGTTCAGACATGGGTATTCCTGCTGGCCCTGTTTCCAAGTGCAGAAGGAGCCTAAAATAACACCAGCAGCATGGGCAGAACTCACAAGCCCATCCCAACCAGAGATGAGGCACAGTTTGCATAAAAAGTCATCTGACTTGCCCCTGACTTGTGAAATTCCCTTGACTGGGGTTGGGGGAAGCTGTAGGGACCAAGAGGGCATTTGTGTAGAGCATCCAGAAACTGTCTAATGAGGAAATCCTAACCTAGTTACAAGGCAGAAGGCAAGGAACAAAGCCAGAGACTCACTGTGACAGAGTGGGAATGTGGCTTAGAAATCACACAGTGGAGGAAAGATCTAGAGCTGGGAGCAAATGAGGAAAAGCGGGAAGCGGAGAGGAAGCAGGTCCAGATGACATGAAGAGGTCAGGGAGAGGGGTTAGCTGTGGTGCTGGCCCTGTGGCTATGCCACCAACAGCCTGGACACAGTCACTGGAGAGCTCTAAAGCAGAACACAGAACTACACACACATAACCGGCTACTTTGGCCACCTGTGTCTTACACCTGTGCTTATCGCCGATGCCACCCTGACATCTCTGCCATGATGAGGCAGAGCTGGGTATCCCCCACTTCCAGGTAGGAATACACAGTCCATGGAAAACTCCACCTTTGGTGTATTCTACTTTAGATATTTTAGGCTAGCTGGCCCATTTCCTCCTTAATATATGCCAAAAACATATTTCATAAATTCATAAAAAGCAAAAGAAAAAAACATGCTACAATCTAGATTATATTCCTTTTTTCACTTCTGAAATTGAGAGTAACCCAAACGTTTTCTTATGACTCTGAAATTATCAGAAGTACCAGGCCCAGTATCTGCTGCATCTCATAGAGAAGTCGGAACTACGTGGCATCTGCTTCAAAACCTCATGAATCTTAAACACATAATGACCCAGATCTTTGGTTCTCTAGAAAATCGGCTGTGATGGCATCATCGGTTCTGCAGCCAAAGAAGACCGCTGTGGGGTCTGTAGTGGTGATGGCAAGACCTGCCGTGTGGTGAAGGGGGACTTCAGCCACTCCTGGGGGACAGGTGAGTGCTAGCCCTAGGGCTGCCATAATTAGTGGATCACCAACACGTACTGTGTATTTCACCTCCTTTGCCCCAAAGCTAATGGTTACGAGGCTTGTTGCCTTTAGCAGTGACAGTTAAATTGGAGGTGGAGAGATGAGCTAGTGCTTCTGCTCCATAGCTGAAAGACAAAGAAGAACATCTTCTTAAGCAAGAATGATGTCTTTAAGTTTCTAGAGGTGAATAATTTTCCCAGAAACCAGCTCCCAGTACTCTGCAGCCTAGCCCCAAGGTCTGTGAATCAGAGGGAGCTAACCTACTGGGTGTCAACTCTCTCCCATCACTCCATCTTCTAATGTGCAGACAGAATGTAGCATAGACACTTAGTCACATTATCTTTTCCTCACAATGACCGAAGCTTTCTCTTTGTGAATTTCTGTCAGTGAAAATAGGATAATCTTACACACATCTCTAAAGTGTCCATGAGCCTTATGCTCCAGAGAGTCACATGCCTCTGCCAACTGTGAACCCTGAAAAAGCATGCCCCCTGCTGCTCAGACCTAAACCTTCCCACAGTGACATCCTCAGAGAAGAAGCACGTCATCACTCAGTGAGACTTCCTGCATTGTCTTTGTGGACATAGACTGTTTTACCCAAAAGCAAGAGGCTATTTTCTTCTCTCCTGTCCCAGAGGACACTAGCTTGTGACATCCAATAGAGCAGGTAGTGTGCATCTACAGGAGATGATAAGGAAGGAACAGTCAGGCAAACCACCTAGAGGGTGTCCTCTCAAAGCCTTAAGTGAAAGTTCACCTACCAACATCACCAGGAGTGACATCATCAAGAGAACTCTGTGTCGATCTGAGCTGAAACACATTTATTTAATTTCTATAAATTGCCTTGCACGAATAAAAGCTTTTCATTCAGTTCTACCCAACAAAAGAAACATGGTTATAAAAACTATGGTTATAATTCTCTGTCCTGCAGAACAGCCCATGAGATAAGGCAGAGAGAAGTCTATACACGCCCTTCTGTGTGGGCAGAACATTTGGTCTACAAGAACGTGTCTTCTAGATCGCAGGGAAAGGGGACCTATTACACACTGTGCAGGGTGTGGTAAAAGCCAAACCAGACGTAACAGCAAATGCCAACATTAAATTTAAAAACAGAATTTCAGGGCCAATAAGATGGGCCCGCTGGCAAAGGTGCTTGCCATCAAGCCTGACAACAACCTGAGTTTAGTCCCCAGAACCTACATGATGGAAGGAGTCAACTGATTCCCACAGTTGTCCTTACGCACACACACACACACACACACACACACACACACGCACACACTGTCTTGATTATTATTCTGTTTTTGTGATAAAACACTATGACCACGGTAACTTATATAAAGAAGAGTGTGTTTGAGCTTATGATTCCAAAGAAATCAGAGTCTACCACAATGGGATGGGGAGGCATGCTGGAAGAGGTGGCCAGAACAGAAGGGAGCTCACACCTTCAAGCAGGCACCAGAAGCAGAGTGAGACTGGAAATTCATAAGGCTTACGAACTGTCAAACCCTGTCCCCAGGGACACACTTCCTTCTGCAAAGCCAAACCTCTTAAAGCCTCACCAAATGGTGCCACCCCCTGGGGACAAATTCTGCAAACCCATGGAGCCTCTGGGGGACATTCTCATTCAAACCACAGCACACACTGTGGCACACACACGCCACACGCATACACACGATAAACAAATGAATGTTTAAACTTTTTAAAAAACAATTTGAAGTCTGGAGCTTATGCCTGTCACGTGGGTTCAGAGAGAAATGGAAGCAGTTGGCTTTGGGGGACTGCCCTCTGGAGCTGAACTGTCTGGTGCAAGGGGCACTGGCCACTCAAGTCTATCTAATTTTAAATCATAATTGACTGAAATTAAACTAGCTTAAAAATTGTGGCCGATCATGATGGCACACTCTTTTAATCCCAGCACTTAGAAGGCAAAGGCAGGCATATCTCCATGAGATGAAAGCCAGTTTGGTCTATGTTGTGAGTTCCAGACCAGCTTGGGTTGCTGGGAGACCATCTACAGAAAACAAAAGGTTTTTTGTTTGTTTGCTTGTTTGTTTGTTTGTTTTAATTATGGCCACATTTCAGATGCTCCATTGTTAGCAGGGCCACTGGCTTGAGGTCAGACCCTATAGTTTGAGAACATTATCATCTTCAAAGAAGGTTTCCTTGGACAGCACAGCTCTGAAACTTTGCTGTTGTCTGCTGTTTTCTTTAGTATATTTACTGCCATTTTGTGTCTGGGCAGCATGAACTTACCTAGTACAGCTATGCCACTTGGGAACAAAACCTCCACATTTAGGAGCTGAGAGATGGCTCAGCAATTAAGAGCACTTGCTACCCTTGCAGGAGACCCAGGTTTGGTTCCAAGTACCCATATGGAGGCTAACAATCAGGTGTAACTCCAGTTCCAGGGGATCATACTCCTCTTCTGGCCTCCAGTGACATTGCATATATGTGGTACACTTACATACATGCAGGCAAACACTCATACACATAAAAAATATTTTGAAAAACACTCCACATTTGATGAGGGGTTACTATTTTAGTATTGATTTCTTTTTGTAAATGCAAGGATCAGAAATCTTATTTAGGGCCATGAAGATGACCCAGTGAGTAAAGGCACTTGCCACCCAACTTGATAACCTGAGTTCAATCCCATATGGTAGAAGGAAAGAACTGACTCTTGTCCTTTAACACTCACATGCACACTATGGCAAGCATGTACACATATACATACATACACACACATATATACATACAACATAGTAATAGTAAGAATGAGAAGGAGGAGAAGGAGAAGGATGAAGAAGGGCCTTGTTTAAACTGAAAGTTGTGCTAACCTTCAGTAATCAGAACTGAGTGCATTTTGCTCTTCTGCAGTCAATGGGTGGAGCACAGCCATGCCTTCCCTTGGCCTCTGGAAAATTCAATAGAATACTAAAGAAGGTTCCACCACAACCTTTGAAATCTCCTGAGTGAAACATACAGCTCACTAGACAGCCCCAGTTTGGGGCAAAAGCATTTACTCTTCTCATTGTGCCTGAATTCGAGTCTCTTTACTGGCCTTCGATTGAAGGAGATCATTCATCCATCCACATTAGCACCCTGTTTTCCCACCCTCCTCTCTACCACGTACTGGATCCCTGCCGTTGGGCACAATATCTATGCACAATATGTAGCCTTCCCCCAAATGAGTACAGGACTCTACGGCTGTAGAAGTAGGTCTCCCATGGAAGGAAGGTCCTGCCGAGAGCCTCCTTGGGGTGGCTATCTTACATAGACTTCCAGTTTAATATTTCCTTCTGGCTGCTGAGGCCCAAACATCTCACCTTCAGAGAAAGATAGGCAACGTTAGTGTCACTTGCCTACAGATAGCTTATCAGTTCTGAGCAGCTGCCAAATGTCATACTTCATTTTAAAGCACAAAGCTGTTTTTCTTTAAATCTTCATCATTGCAGTCTGTCAGCATAGGACTGTAGCAGTATGGATTCTATTTATTGAAAATCTCTGTGCAGTGTGTTCATTCACATGTGAGTGAATCATTGACTGCTTATCTAAAGTAGTGTAATTAAACACAAACCAGGAATCGGGATTTGATGTTCTAGAAGGAACAGGCACAGAAATACTGCCAAAGGGTCCTCTACACACTCATCCCAAGGAAACAGTTATTTGGAGTGTAAATATCAGATATACAAACATCAAAGTTAACTGGTCACGGTCAAGGCAGGGCACCTTGCCAAGGCGTGCATACATATCAGCCGTAAAGGATGATTAAAAATTAACTGACAGTCAGGGGTGGGAAAAGGACACTTCTGGCTGAAGGTTAAACCACATCTGTGTGAGACTCAGCATAGGCATTTTCTGAAGGCCCCAGGTCCTGTAGCATCTCAGTGACTACAGCCAAGTAGATTCACTAATCTTGTCAGAGTAGATAGGAAGACTCAGTGACTACAGCCAAGTATATTCACTAATCCTGTCAGAGTAGATAGGAAGGTAACTTTCATCTGCACCCAGCTCCAGGGAATGAGGATAGGAGGAATGTCTTATCACTCATCAGGGTGAACATCAAAGAGAAATGCCATACCAGAGAGATAAACCAACATTAAGTGCAGGAGTTTTGCCAGGTCCTGTGTGAGTTCCTGACTCCAGCCTGAACTCCTCCAGGTTTGCTTACCAAAGCCCCTGAGCTTTATGCAGGGTAGATGCATACATAGTGAGTGTCAAAGCACTATATAAGATAGAAGCCTATGACAGGAGACCCTAGTGCCATACCTAGGGAAATGGCTTCCTAAAAATAGGATGTTCGCTGCCTCCTAATCTGTCACCTCATAGTTCTGAACTGACAAGGTCATTAGCTCTTCAGGAATCAATTCAAGCCAGCATTATGGTAGATGGACTTCCACATACTCAAGCCTTTGGTTAGACTTAAATAGCAAAGCTACTTGAATTTAATAAGTTGAAAATTCCTGGTGGGAGACTTTCCCTCATGCATTAAATTGTCATTTTAATGTTATCTTTAGTTTCTCTTGTCCCATGGAATTGGAAAAATGGCTGGTTCCTATGGCATCCAGTGTGCAGCTAGCACAAAGTTCCCACTGAGAACTAACTGGGATGCCCAGTGGGCTCTGGAATCCCTTTGTGTTTTGTTCTTCAAGTGATGATAGGTTTTTAACAGAGAGGCTGGCATGGTCTTTTTCTTTTGAATGTGGATGTATCCATATCATGTGTTTCTTCAGTAAGGACCATGCCAATCCCTGTCACGTACTGAGTTTTGTGCGCTGTCTTTAGGTGTGGGGAATGGATGTTACATGGGAAAATTCACAGTTGTATGATGACACTTAAGACTTGGTTGCTGTGATTAAGAGTAACACTACCAGTTGCTAACTGTACACATAAACCAGTTGCAATGTGTTTCTTTTTCTCAGTCAAGAACAATCTTTATACGAAGGTGTCCACGTGTGTGATGGCAAAAGCGATTCCCAAGTGTTTCTCATGTAAGACGTTTGACTCTTTCATGTGGTCTTGTAGGTGAAATGCTTGGTGCAGGGCTCTCACTTTTCCTGCGTAAGTGTTTTCTGAATAAAATCAATGAAAATGAGTCATGAATGAAGCCATGGGCAAAACAGTGACCATCAACTGCTTGTATATAACATGTTACAAGACAAGTGTCAAAATGAAAAACTATAATAAAACCAATATTAATGATAAAAGAACCGTAGAATTAAAGGGCTAGACAGAAACATACCTTAGTGTGGCACACTAGGTTTGTGTTCTTGCCAACCACATCTGGAACCTTAGCAGGAAATGTCAAGATTAAGAAGCTAACATTGATTGACACCTTCCTCACAGGGACATTTCCATATCATAGGACTAGATCTCCCTCTTAGTGGAGGGTTGATGCTTTCCTGGCAGAGGTAAAGACAGTGGCTTTGATCTGACCTGTCTATACTGACCTCACATTTCAAGGAGTCCACTAAAGAATGGATTAGAATCACAGGCTTCAAGAGCAATGAGATAGTTTCAGCTACACTTAGGAATAACCTTTAGCAACAAATATAAGATAGTAACACAGACAATATTTCAGATCACAATATTTCAGCTGTGTGATATTGAGGAAGCAATATACTTTCAACAGAAACTATACTTTGAATTTTATTCTTTGTCCTGACTTGGAATTTATAGTCTATTCCTCTCCTATGATACTAGGTAGAGACAACAAGTCACAGTTCCCAAAAGATCACAACAGAAAAAGCTAGAGTCTATACAGTGCCTGTGCTGAGCTATGATCTTCAGTAGGGTTAAGTATATTACATGCATTTATGACTTGCTATATTTTCAAGTTATAATGGCTTTTTCAGGATGTGACCCTATTGTAAGTTGAAAAAAAATCTGAATTCTAATAAGCAAGTTTTGTAAATAGAGAAAAATAGAAATCTATACAAAATCCTTTCTGAATACCTTATGATTTATGATTTGTTTAACAAAAAAATTAATTTTTTCTATATATTTGATATAACATGGAAAAGAATCCTAGAATATAATCAGGGCTATATCTCTCTCCCATCAGCTCAGTGGGTTTTTTTTCCCCCAAAGATAGTTAACTCTGCTAAACCACAAAACTAGAAACTGAAATCATCTAGAAGAAAATCTGCTCAGGAAATTAAGGTAAAAATAATTTCATAGGCAAAAAGGCTCACAGTCTGGTATTAACTGTTTGATAGAGTCAGAACAAACTTAAGGTCAATATTCCTAAGAAATACCTTCTAACTTGAAACAAAAATGAGGTGTCCTAGGATGATGGCAAAGGCTTGATTTTCCCCATGGCTTCTTTGTGAAACCAAATTATTTCCCTCTAACCAGATTTCTCTTGATGGCCAAAACTGTAATGGAAATTTAGTCCAAGATGAAGTCTTGCTCCTTAGCCTAAAATGTGCATGTCTCTTCTGAATTCTTAGAGTAACTCCTTCCTTGTGGTTATATTCATGTATGACCACTGAGCTATCTGGCATCTAATTATGAGATATCTGGCCTGAGGGACAAGATGGCATTTAGGTCTTGGTGGTGGGATTCTTTCTCTTCCTGGTTACTCTTCTGTCACCTAGGATGGGCTTTGAGCTCTGGGTCAGAGCTAGCTAGAGGACAGTGAGTGGCACTTTCTTTGGTTTGAGGACAGAGGCCTGCCTTTCATTTCAAGGACTTTCTCTTTCATTGGCTCCTTCTATATTAAGAACAGAGAATGTGGTCATAGAATAGAAGGTTAGTAAAGTCCACGCAGCACCACTTCCTGCCAGGAGAGGTCTCCTAGAGGGTGCACCTGGCTTGATTTGTCTATCTGCCCTGAGCTCTCCACTGTTGATCAGCATCTCCATCCCAGGAGAGGCTCAGGAGAGGACAGAAAGCAGATGCTCTCTCAAGTACTGCAACTTGTGCCAGCGTTTGGTTTAAAAATAGCGTGGTGACCATGCCCGTTGCAAATGTACCTTGCCCTGGAATGTGGGAAATTAACTAATCAAGGCAAGGCAAGTTTCATACACTGCCTCAGAGTCTGCAGGCCGAGCGTGCTAGCTCCAATCTTTTAGTCACAAAACAGAAAGGAGATGCCACTCTGCAGCAGCTTCCTCTAGAGAACAACATGACTCCACAAGCAGATCTTGTGCCCAGCTGTGGTTTCTGGCTTAAATGGAAATTTGGTCTAATACATATGTTCGTCACTTTTTCCCTGAACAGTTTTGGCTATGTTTTTGACACTTTACTATCATATACACCTGGAATCCAATAATTCTTCAAATTCCCCGGAAGGAAGAGATTTCTCTAAGAAATTATCTGTGGTATGAAATCTAGTGCTTTCTTAAAAGTCATGGGGTTGGAAAAGGGGTTGGTTTTGTTTGTGGCCAATACTTTTTCAATAAGGAAGCATTGTTAGAGCAAACCAACTTTTAAATGAAAACACTTGTCCTTACCCTATGTTAAATCAGTGGTGCAGGAGTCATGTGTAGGCTGCTTAGCCAAGTCAGTGTGCTAGCACCAATCCTGGTGAACTTGGAAGTTACCTGCTTAAAAGACTTTATAGTGGGTTAAAGTCATCCTGTCTTGGGTTTGAGATGGATCAAGGCACAAAAATCCAGAAATGGCTGCCTTCAGGTTGGAATATACTCACATGTGAATGCTTTCTAACCATCAGAGATGATGGCTAATTGAACATGTGCTTATTTCTTCATCTTCCCAAGATCACCTGAGAAAGAAATACAAAGGAAATGTTTTAAAAGTATAAGAACTTATTGCATAGCCCTTGATTACCTCCCAGAATTTGAAGGTAAGACCCTAATGGTGAAGACAGGACATACTTTGGACATAGAATTTGGAGCAGTGGAGCTAGAGCTGACCTGGAAGCCAGATCCTGGAGGATATTATCCAAGCTGCCAAGGAAGAACATCAATTGATGGTCCAACCCCAGCTTTAAAGTTTAATAATCAATAATGATGGGGACAACAAACTATAACAGTGCAGTAGTGGCCCTTTTATCTTGGGGTTAGTCAACAGCTACCTAATTGTACTTAAAACCACTCAACAGGAGGGAACTCATGTGTGGCCTGTAAACACAGTCCAATACACATGGCTGGAGAGGTCACAGATCCCAGAGAAAACCCTACCTCTGTCACATCCCAAGACAAACATAATTTCTTACTGTCACCAGTCATCAAAGAAGCTACTTTTGCAATAGACAGAGTCTAGTATAGAGTTCCACAACTGGTCACACACAGAGAATAAGTATCTGCAAGGTACCCAACCCTAAGTGGCACATCTACAATGGAACCTCTACACCTAAGGCTCAAGGAACTTAGTAGAACAAGGAGTAGAGAGAATACTAATGCATCTCTCAACTCTCATCAGTGAAGCTTCCTCATACAGCAGAAGGTGATGAACACAGAAGGCCACAACTGGCCAGAGTGTAAAGAATAAGAGGCTGCAGAATGTGTATCCCTGCATAGGACCCCTATATTAAACCTCACCCACCAAGGGATCAGGGACCATTGTGAAAGATTACAGAAAGATTGTAAGAGCCGGTTGGTGCATCACAATAAGGAAACAGAGTCTTACAGTTTCCTGCAGCCTTGCTTATATGAACTTACAGCAATCGTGACAGCATGCACAAGACCCATGCAAACTCAATCAGATAAAAACCAGTGTAGATCTGGGGAAATGGGAAGAAGGCGCCAACCTTAGCTGAGGACTGTTAGCAGCTAATCACTGCTGGGTGAGGAAGAGTTGATCTTCTTTATGGGAGTAACACTAGATAGGCTAAACAGGCTCCAGTGGATGAACTCAAACCAGGAGACATCTGGGACACAGACTTAATTTGATAGGCCTTAATATGTGTGACAGAATGCATTAAATCCTGTGAGCAGGCTATGCGGGATGCAGATAAGAGAGGGGGTCTAAATATGACTAAGATGTATTATGTGATATCCAAACAATTCCATAAAAATATACATTGAAAAAAGTATAAAAAGAGAAACAAAGGCATCTCAGATGAACTTCAGCTGCCCTTCCACATTCCCCTCCGACTCCAGCCCTAAGACTCACACAACAGGCGGTGCTTTGTGGAACTTGTTTTACTTAGCATACAGTTTTCAAAATTCAGCCATGTTGTTGCATGTATTAAACATTTCATTCCTTTTATTGCAAAATACTATTCCATTGTTAAGTTAAATATAAGCTTTTGTGTTTAAATTATTGTGTGAACATATATTTTCATTTCCTTTATGTATAATATGTGCCTGGGAATAGAATTGGGTTACAGAATAATTCCATGTTTCACTTTTTTGAGAAACTGCCAAACTTTCACAAAGTGACTGTGCCATCTTGCATTCTGCTTAGCAGTGAATTCAAGTTCTGATTTCTCCATATTCTTTATGTGTGTGTATGTGTGTGTGTGTGTATCTGTATATATATTTAGAATTTTATACATGAGTATTGTATTTACAATTTCCCACCTTTCCCAGTTCCTCCTCCAACTCCTCCCACATCCTACCCACTGTCAATTTCTTCTCCTTTCCTTTGAATATTATTGTACATATGTATGCATACATTTATAAATATACACACACATATATAAAATGCACTAAGTTAATTTCATAGTGCTTGTGTGTGCCTGTGTCTAGGGCTGACCACTCAGGATTAGATACCTGCCTTGCAGGTAGTCCCTGGAGAAGATTGATTCTCCCTTCTCCATTTCTTGCTGTGCTCCTTAATCTGCCTTTTTCTTAGTGATCACAGGCGTGTGACATGGGGCCTCATCATCCTTTCCTTTGCATTTCCTTAATGATAATGATGGATAACATATTTTCTTGAGCTTATTGGCTCTGTCTATTTCCTCTTTTTTTTGAGACATGCCTATTGAAATCTTTTTCTTATTTTTAAGGTGCATTATTTATTTTCTTGTTGAATTGTAAGTTTTATATACTCTGAATACAAATTATAAGACAAATGATTTATAGCTATTTTGTTCCAATGAGCTTTCTTTTTCACTTTCTCTGTGATAGTGGACAAGGTTTTAAACTTTGATAAAATTTAAAGATTTTTTTTCTTTTGTTGCTATGTTATTAAAGAAATCATTGCCTCATCCCAGGGTATGAAGATTTACTTCTATGTTTTTTAGTTTTACCTCCTAAATTTAGGTCTATGATCTATTTTTTAGTTGGTTGGGGATTGTGTTGTTGTTGTTGTTGTCTGGTCTGAGAGAGAAATCCAACTTTATTCTTTTATACATGTTTATCCAGCTATCTCAACACTGCTTGTTCAACAGATTATTCTTCCCTCATTGAATATTCTTGGAACCTTTGCTTTAAATAATCAACAAATGTTATTCCTGGACTCTCAGTTGTATTCCATTGATAGAGTTATCTGTCCTTGTGCCTGTACCATACTGTCTTGATTGGTGTAGTTAGCCAAAATGTTTTGAAATAAGGAAGTGTATGTTCTCCAACTTAATTTGAAATATTGTTTTGACTGTTCTGGGACCCTTGCATTTCCATATGAATTTGAAAATCAACTCATCATGTTTGATAAAAACAAGTTAGGATTTTGATTGGGAATATATTAAATCTATAGATCAATGGTTTCTTTCCACTGTTAAATATTTGGGGTCTGTGGATAGAGCTCAGTGGTAGAGTGTTTGTCTACCATTGTTGTACAGGGTCCAAGGTCACTTCAGTCCCTAGCACACCCTAAAGAAAACTTCCGATCCATGAACATAGGATAACTTTTTATTTATATATAACAAAACTTGTGGCTTTCCTATATACCAAAGACAAACAGGCTCAGAAAGAAATCAGAGAAACAATACATTCACAATAGCCTCAAAAAATGAAATACCTTGGAATAAACCTAACTGAGGAAGTAAAAGACTTTATATGAAAACTGTAAAACCCTGAAGAAAGAAATTGAAGAATACAATTGAATGAAGATGGAGAGACCTCCTGTCCTCACAGACTGGTAGGATCAATACTGTGAAAATGGCCGTCCTATCGATCCCATCAAAATTCCATCACAATTCTTCACAGAAATTGAAAAAACAATCTTAAATTTCATTTGGAAGCACAAAAGACTCTGGATAACCATAAAAAATAAAAACATTGCTGGAGATATCAACACGTGTAATTTCAAGTCATACTACAGAGCCGTATTAGTACGCACAGCACGGGAGTGGCACAAAACACATGTATTATCAATGAAAGATATTCAAGGACCTGTATTTAAATCCATGCACCTACAGCCACCTAATTTTTGACAAAAAATGCCAACAATATACATTGGAGAAAAAAATTTTAATGGTGCTGGGAAAACTGGTTATCTACATGTAGAAGAATGCAAATTGATCCTTCTGTCTCACCCTTAACCAATTCCAAATGGATTAAAGATCCCAATTTTAGATCTCAAACTTTGAAGCTTCCAGAAGAAAGAGTGAGGAGCGTACTTCGGGATGTGGACTCACATTAGGACTTCTGAATAGGACTCCTGCTGCCCAGGAAATAAGACTAGCAATCAACTCTGGGCCCAGGGGATCCAATGCGCTCTTCTAGTCTCCACAGGCCTTGCATATAATGGTACACTGACGTACATGCAGGCAAAACACTCATATGCATAAAATAAAAATAAATACAAATTTATTTAAAATGCTGCAGAGGATGTGGTCATGGGGGACCCTCATGTACTCCTGGTGGGAGTACACATTGGTGCAGCCACTATGGAACTCAGTGTGGAGGTTCCTCGAGCAGCCAGAAATAGATTACCGTATCAGCCATCATATGTGCCCAAAGGGCTCTATTTCCTACAGCAAAGACCTGTGTCCATCCATAGTTGTAGCTGCTTGCTCACAACAGCTAGATATTTCTTAATAGTGATCAGCAGTGTATCCTAGGCTTCACTATATAGGTCTTATGGATCTTTTCTTAAATTTCTTCTGAAATATTTTATTGTTTTGAATGGTACTTAAATTGTTTTCTTAATTTCATTTTCCACCTGTTTATTCCTAATGACATCGATTTTTAGATGCTGATCTCGTGTCTTTCCAGCTTCTGAACTTCTTCTAATAGTTATTTTATTCCTCAGGATTTTCTGTGTATAAGATGTTAGCATGTGCAAATAGAGATAATTTTACTGTTTTATTTCTACCTGTATGTCTTTTGTTTATTTTTCTTAATTGTTCTAAACAGAGCTTCCAATAGAGAGTTAAATAGAAAAATCAAGAAAGATACGTATTTTTAAAATTCTTGATCTTAAGGGAAAATCATTCAGCATTTTGTAATTGGTTACATTGTTAACTGTGAGTTTTTATAGATGCCCTTTATTAGCCTGAGGATGCTTTCCTTCTATTCCTAGTTGAATTTGTCAAATGTTTTCTCTGCATTTATTTGGCTAATCATATAGTTTTGGTCTCTTACTAATAGGGTTGATGATCTTGCATTCCTGGGGTCATATTGGAACATAACAAAATATTCTTTGCATGTTTCTTAGTTAAGTTTGTTGATACTTAATTGAGAGTTTTTAAACATATTCATAATATAACATTGTTCCTAACAGTAAATATTTTATGGTAATCTAAATGCCCATCAACAAGACAGAGTTATAGGAACTTCTTACCAATTTAACAAAAACATGAAGGAGAACTATACATGATAATTCACATGATCTGCAAAGACATCACGTTTTAAAACAGTAAATGTAATATAATGTCAAGCTGTAATGCTGTTGATAACATTTATATGAAATACGGATGAATATAAATATACAATTTATACAAAATATATAAATTTTTATTTCTGTAGATATATTTTTAATATTTATTGTTTTTATTTTATGTGTATGAATGTATTACTTGCATGTATGTAAGTACACCTGTGTTGTACAGTGCCTGCAGAGGTCAGAAGAGGGTGTCTGATCACCTGGAACTGCAGATACAGATGGTTGTTAGCCACCATGTGGGTGCTGGGATTCAAACTCGGGTGTTCTGTAAGAGCAGCCAGTGCTCTTAGCTGCTGAGCCATCTCAATAACCCCTGAAGATATATTTAAACAGAAAGGTATATGAGTGAATATACCAAACTGATAGATTTATTTCCAACAAGAGAAATAATTGGGATAAAATGGACTCAAGATTTATCTCTATTCATTATTCATAAAATTCTTATATTGAGGAAATAGTCGCATGCATTTATGTAAACTTAAAGGATATAAATTGTTTTAAAGTAAAAGTTAATTCACTGAAACACATAAAACCATGTTCTGTGTCAGAGCACGTCCCTGTTCCCTATCCTGCTGTCCTGCCCGTCAAGATCGCACAGACCTGTTTATCACAAGTACACTTAGAGCTTGTCTCTCTCAAAACATAGTAGTCAGTTTTAAAGAGAATGTGCTGTATAAGTATGTAAGTGTGATGTTAATCTTTGTCAAGGTCTTTGGAGTAAGAAATGGTTAGGACAGGCATGGTGGCGCACATGCCTTTAATCTCAGTACTCAGGAGGCAGAGGCAAGTGAATCTCTGTGAATTCCAGGCCATCTGGGGCTACAGAGAGACCCTCTCTCAAAAAAAAAAAAAAACCTAACTAACTAGATAACTGTAAAAACAAACAAACAAATGCTTAGGAGATAAGTAAAACATACTTCAGAGTGATCATGAAGGGTTTTCACCAGTAATTAGGTTGCACCCTTTGTAGGTTCATAACATGTTTGCATAAATTAGAGGCAGTGAAAGGAAGGAAGAGAGGCTTTAGTAAAAGAAGAAGGTCACTGGGGGTGTCCTTGGGGCACATTGCCCTGGCCCGTGTGGTTATGTTATGCACATTATATGTGCATGTACATATATATACATTATTTATGAAATACTTCATTTTAATTGCATAATTCCATTCAAATAACCTTAACTTCACATTATACTAAAGTTCAAAACAGTACAACTATTCCTGTTGTAATCAGTAACAAAATAAGGACAATATTTAGCATTCGTAGGACTCTATCCCATTCAAAAAGATATTTACTAAAAGGCTTTGATGGTATCACTTGTGAATGTGGGAAGTTCTTTTTTATCCTAGAGTGTGAATAGCATCCATCATGAAGAGATTAGAAAGTTGCTTCACATACTTGGTGCTTGCTTACTTAGTTTTACATGCAGTGTGTGGCTGAATTGTAAGTTGTCTTCTATACCTTAAAAGCATGTATAGGGGACTAGAGAGATGGTTCATTATCTGCTCTTACGGATGATCTAGATTTGGTTCCCAACACTCACACAGTGGCTAACAATTGTCTGTAACTCCAGTTCAAGGGAATCTGATGCCCTCTTCTGTCCTCTGCAGGCATTGCACAACATGGATGCACTTACATGCAGGCAAAACACCATATTTTTTAAAGCATATATAGCATCAAATTGACATAAAAACAATATGCAGTATGCTCTGAGACATACTACAATGTCTAATAAAATAATTTATTTTTTCTTCAGAGTGATTTTCTTAGTGCAATGTGGTGTAGGTCGATTTTGGTTTTCTACCTTAGGTGGTTTCAGTTGTTGTGTGCTGTTTTTATGTTACAAATAAAGGCATTTGTAGTGTGAGAAAGTGAACATGTAAATAAGTCCCTCAAAATAGGTATTTGTATAATCTCCCTGTAGTCTGACCCAGAAAGTGCTAAATGTGTTTTAAGTGGAAATTCCTCTGCTGTTTGTGATGATCACATTTGGGAAGGACAGCATCCTCAGAGAGGCTGGTGCAAACGCATGGTTCCCCTGTCTCAAACCCAAACAAAGCTGTTAATGGTTACCAGCCTGCATTTCAGATTCCCAAAGCCACATTGGGCCCACTCACTGACACCGTTGCCCAATTAACCAGGCACTTGACAGTTCCTGATTTCTGCCTTAGCAACCTCCAGTCATCCCTATTCTGAAGGGTCACTAACCACCTCCCTCCAACACTGTGAGCAGCCAAACATGCACAACTCCCACTGCATTTGTAAATAACCAAGAAAGCAGGCAAAAGTATATCCAAGGAGAGTGGCAAGTAGTAGTATAGCCACGGGAGCAGGGGCAGGGCCGGGCTCAGCATATGAAGGGAGTGACCTTGTTGTAGAACATGTCTCTTTTCTTCCACTATCCCGTGGACATCCAGGGGAAAGTCAAACTTCAAGAAAGCATGAAGGAACCTCTAATAGACAAGTGAGACCAGGACACCCATGTTGAATTCCAGGCTGTATTAGTTTTCTAGAGCAGCTATAACAAAGTGCCACAAAGTAGGTGGGCACAGCCTATAGAAACTGAGAGCTATGTTCTTGGGCTGAAGATATGGCTCAGCAGTTAAGAGTACTGGCTGCTCTTGAAGAGGACCCCAATTCAACTCCCAGAATCCACATGGTGATTAACAACTGTCCATAACTCCGGTTCCAGGAGATCCATCACCTTCTTCTGACCTCCAAGGGCATTGCACAACACAGGTGTACTTATGCATGTAAGCTATGCACTCATGCACATAAAATAATAATAAATATTTTTTAAGAAAAGAAAGAAACTTAGATTCTTATCCTGGGGGCTGGAAGATTGAGGTCAAGGTGTAGGTAGGGTTAGGGTTAGTTCTGTCCCCCCTCCCCTAGCTTTTGGTGGTTTATTGGCACTCTTTGGTGTTCCTTGGCTTATAAGGGCATCACCTGAGTCTCTGTCTCCTCTGTGCATGTGTGAATGCAAATTCTTCCTTCTTAAAAGGTGTTTGGAGCTGGCAAGATGGCTCAGTGGGTAAAGATGTTTGTTGTCAAGCCTGATACCTGAGTTTGATCCTGGAAACACAGGGTAAAAAGAAAGAACCAACTCTCACAAGTTTTTCTCCTGACATGTAGAAGTATGCTGTGGTATGAGCACATTCTCCCAGATATGTACACAGACAGACATAAATGTAATTGTTATAGAAAAGTTTTTGTCATATCAGATAAAGACTTGTCTGATTCCAATATGACCTCATCTTCATTAAATATATCTGAAGTGGTCCTATTTCCAAACAAGGTCAGACTCTCAGATACTAGGTTTCAAAATATACGTTTAAGGAAGGAGGTTTAGAGTACATAGAGTACATATAAATGACAGTTTCTCTAGAAACTGGATGGCGAGGAGATTGTGGTCATAGAACTCTACCTAGTTGACTCTCCTGATTTCTCCAGCTGTGCCAAACTGCAGCCTCTGAACCCACCATGGGGCATGCTTGGGCTGTTTAGGTGGAAGCATTGCTACTACATGGGCCACTGATTCAGGACAGAGGTGTGATCAGCTGTATGTCATTTGTCACTGCAGGTTATATCGAGGCTACTGTCATTCCTGTGGGAGCTCGGAGGATCCGTGTGGTGGAAGATAAACCTGCACACAGTTTTCTGGGTAAAACGAAACTCACTTCATTCGCCATTGTTGTTCTGAGAATTGATTTTGCTGATTAGAAGCCAGTCAATTTGGTTCAACATTCTTCTCCCAGGTCAGCTTGGTGTTACGCCTGCACTTCAACCACAGTGATATTAAGTACTCAAAATGGACCAAGCAGCCTGTTGTATTTGGCAGTGAGCCACAAGGTGGGCTTGGGGAGTAAGGCAGAACCAGGATTATCACCTTTGGACAGGAGGAAAATAGCAAAAGAGGAAAGGAAACCATGAAGTGTTGAGGAGGTAGTTTCCCAAAAATCAGTCCTAGAGAGCCTGGTGAACTTGGTCCGGGCTGCATGGGCCTGCCCCTGTCATCCTTCAGGATGCATCCTTCAGTGGCTCTTGTTGAGTCAAAGGCAATGGCCTAATGCTGAATGAAAATACAGAACAGTACTGATTTTTCACTAAGCTCTGTGTACCCTAAATTGATAGAAACTGACCCCACTGACTTCAAATACAAATACCTACATGTCATTTTAGACTTGGAGTTCAACCTGACTTTGTCTTCTAGAGGAACTGATTCAGAGAAACCCCTTCCTAGTCAGAGAAAACCTGAGTAATCCCAACATCACTATCAACCCAGCAGCAAAGATCAGCCTGGTCCTTGTGCACTGGGCAGTCAGAGTACTGCACTGAACATGTGAGTGTGCTTTACAAAGGCCTCTATAAAAGGGTTCCTGATCCCCTCTTGCAAGCTTCCTTCATATTATCTCTTCTGTGTTACAAGGTGCTGTTGGGGTTGGAGGGCAGAAAAATCGAAGCATAATTTCTCAGTATTTTGGCTGAGTTAAAATTGCCCATGAAATGTTTATATTTGAACTTTTACATTGATAGAAAAACAATTCCACATTCCTGTCTTTGCAGATGGTACAAAAGTATTCACACCTTCCTTTGAAATGGTCACACCTTGAGTAACTCTGAGACAGAAGACAGATCTCTAATAGGCAGGTATTAGCAAAAACCACAGACCTATTACAGAGCCTTAGATAGCAATGTTGCCTTATTACAGGGGGAAAAACACCTCAAGGTACACTGGGCACGCCTGCCTTGGGACTGGGAATCTTGCACCAGGTCCCACAGGTGTCTGCTGTCTCTGGGGTCCCAGCTGCCCTGGAGCTCTCCACCACTGGCCTGCTTGTGATCATTCAGGTTAACAGTGCCATAGTTTTCCCACCTCTCCGACATGGGCACTGTCCATCTGTTTCCATTCCAAATAGAACAAAGCTTATAAATACTATCTAAAGCAAGGCCTTGTGCGCTTTGGGCAACTATTTTCAGACTGGCAGCCCTTTACTATGTTCTCAAGACCCTGTCCCCTCTCTTTTCTGTTCACCTAAGGAAATGAAGTTATCATCACCCAATAACTTAGTGTCACACCCAAAGTTTATATTTTCCCAGCTGATGTAATGGGGATATACTATTTTAACCTGGAAGGACATTTTTATTCCCAAGAGACACTAAGCCCACATGGGAGGCAAAGGTCACCTTTTACCCTTATCTTCTTTATGAAATTATAATCCCAGTAGTCCAAGAACTGGCCTGGTTCTGAGCTCAGCACTTCAGTTCTTCCCAAAGCAATGGCAGGAGCCCACTCTGTCCTTTAGCTTCCAGTCCTGGCTTCTAAGATGTCCAGAACCCATCTCTTCCTGACCCCATTCCCAGGTGCCTTTTCCGTCTCAGAAAGATGGAAAGGCTTTTTCCATCTCTGCTTCTCTGTGACAATATAAAAATAACAGAGGGTGTCAGAATCTGTTAAAACCCCTAGGATCTAAGTCCCAGAGTGAAAAGGAACTCTTCCCTGGAAGATGCATTAGGGTCAACAAGAAATGACTAGTAGATGCTGCCCAGGGGAGCAAGTAAGTGCACAGTTAAGTGTCCCTGCAGCTCAGCTCTCAAAGCCTACAGGTCGAGTATGCAGAGAACAGTAGCTTCCTCAGTGACGCCTCCTGGTCACTAAGCTGCGATGCACTTTAGAGACTTGGTCCCTTTCTTCCCCATTATACAACATAGCATCACTAAGCTGGCCTCACAGGTAGCAAATGGAATCTGAATCCACTGATTCCATGAAGTCTCTCAGAATTGCCAGTGATGTCCAATCAGGAACGCAGACTGACCAATGGAGACACATGCTAAGCCTTCATCGTGTACACTTCAGAAAAGCTCATCTCTGCCCCGAAGAATTGGTTTAAATGCCTGAATTATTTAGCTCTCCCAAAACAGTGCTGTACCTGCATGGGAGCCCAGAGCCAGCCTTAGTCCCCTTATCTTCTCCAGAAATCATAATCCCAATATTCTGGGCCCTGGCGCACGGACAGGAGCAAGCCTGACGGTGGTCCATGCTTGTTTCTAAAGTCAGTTCCAGCAGGCCATGTTTCCACTCTGGGCTGGGTGCTTTGGAAGTCAACTCGGTATAATTTTGAATTACTCTCACATTTGCTGGGAGCAGTTCCTGAAGAATTTCACCCCGCCTACCTTCAGCCCACACTGGCTGGCTTTCTGCTCAAAACCACCTGGAACAGGAAATGCCTCCACAGTTTGTATCCATGGCTAAGAACAGAGCTGGCTGAACTCCGAGTGGAAATAAAAGAAGCTGATGTAGTGCCAGGAATCAAATGGGTTGACTGTGGGTCAGGTCTTCTAGTTGACTCTAGGAGGGAGAGAGCTGCAAAGAACCTCACCAGCTTTCCACGCCCTCTGGGCCGGAGGAGAGCAAGTGAGTAGTGGAGAGAGCCCACCCCTGTGTCTGCCAGTTCTGATAAGTGTATTAATACCTCTCCTTGCTCCATGGAATGCTGATCATCTTCTCTTAGAGTGCCTAGCAGTCTCAAGATGGTGGGTAAATATTCACCTAGAAAACTGTAAGACCTTGTGTTCTGGGCCATGTGCAGGTTTGGTTCTGAATTTGGCCCTGTGCAGTGTAGCGAAAAGTCTATCCAACCCTTATTTTTCTGGGCCATGGTTTAAGACATCCAGCCTCTGGCCCAAGCAGATTCAGTAAGGGGACATCCCAATGAATCAGAACTCTGGAACTTGGTGATAAAATCATGCTGCTGGTAGAATCCATTTCTCTTTGTTGTGAACTCTCTTACTTGCCATTAAATCAAAGCATGTATAATCATTTTGAACATCTTGTTGGATCTCCTCTGAGTCCCCAAATCCTAATCTAAACTGCAAAATGAATGATCTCAACATGCTTGCAAAGAGGTCTCAATGCCTGGGGGTACAGGAAGCAGAAGCTTTCTTTAAGGAAAAGAACACATCGTGCACAGGACCTTGGAACAAGCTCCTGCACAGAGGGGCAGCCCTCTTCTGCTGACCATGAACCACTCATAGAAAGCGGGAGATCAGCTCATGCTAACACCTAAAGAGATGAGATGAAACAGCCCCACCAAGCCACTGAATCATTGGACTCCATATGGAAGCTGCTTATTCACTGATAAAACTGATTGTGATTGTATCCCAACAGATCCTGAGACTGACGTTTCACCTTTGTGAAAGGAATGTCAAGTACTAAATGCTTGATTTTAGCAGAAAGTTCTGATTTTTCTACATGAAATATAGGAACTTGTAAATCTTGCCTCTTGCTGACTAAGTGACTCCCACCCACATCTAAAGGGTTGGAAGCATGGCCCTCCTGCTTTAAATTCTTCTGCTGCTGAGACATTTTGATAGAGCGTCGTATCGCTGTCCTGAGTCAGAGTGCTGGCTCTTTGCTGGGGTCCGAGCAGCAGTAGTAAGGTGGCATTTGCATGTCTGCAAGCTCATGACCACCGTGGAGATAGCTTCCAGCCAAGCTTGGGCACCAGACTTTCTTCTTTATGGAACCAGAACTATTCTTCTCCCTGTGCTTACTCAGGACTGTGACTCCCATAATTCTGTGCTGTGGACCAACACCTCCAAAGCCAAGATGGTAACCCACAGAACTCCCAAGTGCTGTGAGAGTCAACTCCTGCTCCCTGATGGCATTTGGACAACTCGAAGCCTCAGTGATGAGGGTGTTTCTACTTTGGATAACAATACACACCATTATCAGGGCCATGGTTCCTAGAGCTCATTGTCACCAGCATTCCATTGTCCAGCATCTGCTTCCCCAAAGCGTAGTCCTCAGTCCTGTGGCGATACCCAGAGGTTCCTCCATGGCTTCTCTGACCTGACCTCCTACAGACCTCTTGAGATGTGTCTTTCACTCAGCCTGTAGGGTAGGCCAAACCCTTCTCAAATAAGCAGAGGGCTCTGCAGCCAGGATCCACTAGGGCTCCACTTCTGTTTTTTTTCCATCATAGTTGTTGCCTCTGCCCTGGGGCCCCCAGGAGCTATGCAGATTATTATAATAACTGTCCCCCCACCCAAGCATGGTTTCTATCATCTCCAGATGTGTCCTCCTGCCCTTTGATAGCCCTTCCCACTTGACCTGCCTCATGTTTGACTTTGGGCATGAACCAGAGTAGTTTTGAGTTCACTGAATCACTTGCAACATTTACAAAAGAGGCTAGAGAGGCATGCACATGAAGTCAATGGGAAAGAGCCACCTGGGCAGGGATTATGCAGAATGGGAACAGAGGTCCAAGTGCATATGCCAGACCCACTGCGTCTTGGGGCTGCTGAACCTATGTTGGTAAATAGCTGAGGTGACTTCTTAGAAACCTGTAAGAGTGGTTTTCTCTGATCTGCTCTGCCTTTGTCATGACTGGTAATTTTTACAAGCCAGTCTCCTTAGGCACATGTGACAGACAAACCTAGTCTTCAGTACCTGATAGCTTCAGACTACAGGATCCAGGGGCTTCAAGTGATATGCCAGGAACAAGTGTCTTCCCGTCCTGGTACCCCTGTCCTTTCTGGGGGCCTTGTGCCATGTGGCAAGATCAGACTTCTGTCTCTGGTGATATGGGGAAGTAGGCTGCTTCTGCCTAAGTGAATGGAATGAAGTCCCACCAGGTTGAGTGGTAGCACAACTCTGGAGATGGGCAGAGTTAGGGAGTCAGATACATAGTCAAACTAGAGGGAAGACATCGTCCTAAAGGAAGCCCTGGGGCCCATCTCCTGAAGAGAGAAAAATAAGGGGAGCAGCAAATGCCTAGGCACTAACGCTGGCTACCACACAGGAATGTGCCAGGACATGACCTCTAGGCTCCCTGTCTAGAGCCTGGAGAGGAAACCAGTGGATGAATGCGGGCAGTCAGTGCATGTGGGAGTCACCTGCTTAAGTGAGCTGAGGCGACAAGAGGAGTGTCACCCAACCCATCTAGTCTTTCTGTGGCAGATGGGCTCCATGAGTGGCCCAGACATGACAGTGAGTGGCATGTGACTTTAGAAAGAGGCTTTGTCTCACTGACTGCTGGTTACTCCAGAGTCCTCTGCCCGAGTCACAGTGACAGCCACTGTCTGCCTCCTTCCTGAGACCGCCCTCCATCCCGTACCCTGTTTTCCTAGCCAGACTTGTGGAAGAAAGAGTTGCCTTTACCTTCCACTTGCTCCTCCCTCCCCAGGCCCCGCCACAAGTGCATTGCAGCCTCCTAGGGCCTCACTTCCAGGCCTTCACAGACTCCCACCTCCCCTTCTCCCCCATTTGCCTTACCAGCTAAAGTTTCAGGCTACTTCTTCCAGGAAGTGATCCCAGTTGCCTGTCCTTGTCTGTGTCACTGTCATACAGCAGGTGAAACTTTGTCATATCGATCTGTTGTGTGTCTCTTCCCTAGACTCTAAGCTCTGTGACAGCAGTAGTGAGCGCTCTGTCTTGAGACCTCCTCCAGGAAACACTCAGAATAGGAGGAGAGACTGGCAGGTGCCCTCCAACTCTAGAAGCATCCTCAACTTGCTCTTTATTAGAGGGCTTTGGTCTCTTATTTTTCCTTCCCGCTACTTCCCACCAGATGACACTATACACAAAGTAAGTCTGTTTGAGCACGGACAAGAAACTATGTTCCAAACCTCCAGAGAAGGTCAAAGACAAAGAACACCTCCATCACCTTCACCTAAAGATGAGAATGCCAAGTGTGTTAGACTTGGTCTTCTGAGTTTACAGCTCATCTCTACAACTTCATAGCTGAGTGTCTCTTGGCAAGTTCATGAACCTCTATATGCCTCCCATTTCTTCATCTGTGACATGAGAAAAATAATTCACAGAGTTACTGGGAAGACTGAATGGTCAAGAGTACATGCAGGAGCTAAATGGTAACAAGTACTTCTGGAAGAGTGCTCTGCAGGTATTGATGTTAGAATGGTGAAAGAAGAAACTGAGAGTCCCAGTGGTCACACTGCCATTTCAGTAGCAGGGAAGTGTTCTCTTTCCTAAGCTTTCTCTGTGCACAACCTCTGCTGGGCATGCTCCACACCTGGATGTCGCCATGCTGGACAGCAGCCTGCCTGTTTCCTAGTAGATGCTGCAGTTGAGGTGCCCCAAGCTTGCTTCTCCAATGCATTTGTCAGGACTGTGTTTGTCCTGCATACCATGGAGCTGAGGTTAGATCGCCCCTGCATTCTGCTGTCTTGATTGGCTGTATTATCAGCAACCTTCTGACCCAGTCTCAACTGACAGATTTTATTTCCACTCTCCCCCTTTAGGTCTCAGTATCCAAAATTGGTGGTCAGGATGACATTTATTTCTAGACTCAGCAGGCAGACAATGGGATATGGGATGGTCTCTGAATTTATTGACTGTAACCTGGGGCCCCCAGAGTGGCATGGAGAAGTCTGGGGTATCAGCGCCCCAGCTGTGTAGAGAGGGTACGTGGGAGCTTCATTCTGGGGAATGACCTGAAGACTTTCTGTCACCCCTTGCCATCTGCCTCCTGCTCAGTGCCAAAGCAGGTCTTAGGGATTTGCAGGGATTTTCTCTAAATAAGGACAAATGAAAGAGGAAGCCAGAATTTCACTGCAAAAAGCTCTCCTGAGTGAGAAGGCCAAGAGACCTAAGCCTGTGCTGTGGAGGCAGCAGCATTGGATACAGTCTTTCCCAGAGGCTTTGAACGAAGCAGAGGTATAAGTGTGGAGACACAAGACCACAGAGCTGCAGTGTGAGCGCTCAGCTCGCACCCCACCTTGACAGCTTTTGGCTGTTGTCACTACATTTGTGAGCAGCCAGGGTTTCCATGCACAATTATGTAACAGAATAGCATCATTCCCTAAAGGAGCATCTACTTTCCAATGTGCGCATCAGATCCTGAGGGCATACTGGAGCTACATTGCCCTTCCAAAGCTCTAGGGAGGGAAGGGTAAAATGGAGAATGCGTTCATTTTTGTTCATGACTAACTAATACTTCATTATGTATATATACATATACTACATTTTCTATACCACCCATTGACACCTAGGCTGATTCCGTATATTAATTTGTTGTGAGTTGTTCTGCAGCAAACACTGTATCTATGTAGTGTGCTAATTCCATTTTTAGTGGATATTTGCTAGAAGTGTAATACCTGTCAATCTACTTTTACTATGATTTTTCCATACTAGCCAGAGAAATACACATTCCTAGCCTCAACATACCAGAGTTACTTTTTCTGCATCCTTGCCAGTGTTAGTTTTTTTGTTTTGTTGGTAATAACCATAGAGTAAGATAATTTTCATTTCCCTGGGAGCTTGTGATTTTGAGCAGTCCGATTTGGGTCATTTGTTTTAGAAGGTTGTTCATTTATTTGTTACAGTTTTTTTCTTATATTTTTAGGCCATTTGCATTTCTTCTTTTAAGAAGTATCAAGCTGGGTATAGTGGTTGACATGTGAGGCAGAAAGATTGCCATGAGTTTAAGGCCAGCCTGGGCCAATGTAAGACCCTGTCCACATGCTAGGAAAAAGTCTGGGAATATAGTTCAGTTGATAGGATGTTTGCTTAGCATTCATGAAGCCCAGGTTTCCATCTATAATACCACTGGGCTTGGTGGAACCCAACTATAACCTTAGTACTAGAAAGGCAGATGTAAGAAGATCAGAAATTCAAGTTCATCCTTGACTACATGGGAAGTTTGAGACATGCCTATGTTAAGGACTATATCTCAAAGCAAATACATAAATTCCATTTTGATGATTTGTCCATATTTTACCTGTCATTTACAACAAGATAGGTGGAATGGCAAGACATGTGATATGAAATAAGCTAAACACAGAAAGACAAGTCCTGTGTATTCTCTTTCAGATGTGGAAGTTTTCTAAAAGGGAAAGCCAACCTAAATGTAGAGGAGTGCTTCCTAGAGAGATGTTGGGGACAGTTAGTAGAGAGGTTAAAAGAAGCTGGGTTTTATCAGTGTGTGTTTTATGCATATATTCAATTCTTACACTGAACCTCAAAACACATACAATTAATACTTGTTAACATTTTTTAAATTCAAATGAATCGGTAAATTTTGCTAAAGCTCTGAAGCATGTTTTATAGCACTGAGCATATGAAAGTAGAACTGATTCATCAGATGAGAAACTGTCCACAGCCATAGGTTTAGATTGGGCCAAGGTTGTCCCTCGTCTCTGGCGCCTCCCCCAGTCCCACTTTAGGACTGGTTCTGAGGCAGGCAGCCATGTTGGAAGATGTGCCATCAGTCCCCACAGTTCACCCTCCCTGTGAGCAGAGAGTACTTTGCTCCCTGTGAGGCATCCTTCTGTCCTCAGTGCATATAGCTCCCTTCCCTCACTTCAGACTCCTGTCTGCCCCCATGGAGTCAAGGTCTCAGACTCAGGCAGGACCCCAAGATTTCCTCTGAAGACAGGCTAGATGCCCCTGATTCCTCAATGCCCAATTTCCTTCCTAGCTCTCAAAGACTCCAGTAAGAGATCCATCAACAGTGACTGGAAGATAGAGCTCCCCGGGGAGTTCCAGATTGCAGGCACAACTGTCCGCTACGTGAGGAGAGGCCTGTGGGAGAAGTTTTCTGCCAAGGGACCAACCACAGTACCGCTGTATCTGATGGTAAGTTGCCAGCTCTGCACACTTGCTTAAGATGGTGACTCAGTAAGTTTGTCAGAGTCCCTTTCCCTACACCTGGGTGGAAGCAGGTGCCTCTCATTCCTGGGAGTTTGTGAGACTGCCTGCTACTCAGGCCTCTCTTCTCCCTTTTATATTATTTATTTATTTGTTTGTTTACTGTGAACAAATACATATGTGCAGCTTTACTGCCCAACATTATAGTTACCTGAACAAAAAGCCTGACTGTTAAATTTACTTTTTAAGATTGGATTCATATTCAGAGGATACCTGTTCTCCCAGATATCTTTTAGAACCACTTACATAAGACCCGTGATTGTGGCACTGTCCTTGGAACTCTTTTTCTCTGGAATGTGTCCTCAAGTCAGGCCCTACCCATAATACTATTCAAAATGTTTCCCACAGCCTTGGAGAAGTATAAGCCGCTCTTACTTTACAAACCATCCTGTCTTTTCATCCCCAGCTCTAGACTATCTCATTCCCCTAAGGTCACCCTCCTTCCTAATCGTCACTGTGTGCAATGGAGATGGGTATTCTGTCTTTCAGAATTCTAATATGCTAATTCTCAAGCATACCCACATTCATTTATTCATTATCTTTTTTGGGTGGAGTACCAAATTAAGGTTCCCAGGAATTAAGGTCAGGTGTCCAGGTCACAAGTCACAAGAGTACTTACCTGGGTTTTGCTGTGGTTAATTAGAAGTCATTAGTCCAGATTATGTCCATTTTATAAAAGTCATTCCTACACATATGTGTTGGTGTGTTTTTAGGTTTTCTATTGGCATGCATGCACATGTGTGTGATATGCATGGGGGGTATATGTACATGCTTTTGTGGGTTTGTGCATTGTACATACACATTTGTGCATGTATGTCAGCACTGGATGTTTTTCCTCAATCACACGCCATACTTTATGTTTTGAGAGATGATCTCTCACCTAACATAAAGCTCTCATCAATTTGGCTAGGTTTGCTGCCCACTGAGCTCCATTGATTCACCTGTCTCTGCTAGGGTCACATACTCACATTGCCATACCCAGCTTTATATGCAGGTGCTGAGGATCCAAGCTCAGATCCTCATGCTTGCATGGTACATACTTTATTGAGTCACCCCCCTCATCCCACCCCTCTTCTGGGCCCCTTCTCCTCTTGATTGTTCTTTTTCCTTCCCCCTTTGAAGTTCCTTTCCTGAACCTTCTCCCTGACTCCTCACCAGCAGAGCACCTAGCTTTTTCAGAAGGAGATACCTCCAGGAAGGACATGTGTAGTCTCATGGGTGGCTGCCTAGAACAGCTTAATAGCAAATGGCCATGCTCAAAATTTGTTTACGCATTCATGGCACTGCCCCATAACTGAAAACCTCCTTTTGGAAATGAACTGTTGATACAGTGTCTGGTCTAGTACCACTCAGATTGCCAGACCCAACATATACCAGCACTTGAGAATCAAGAAAGAAACAGATCACATTGTGAGGTTCCTCCCCAAGTGGTCTTCAGAAACCTGAGATCTTGGGGCTCACTGTGATGTCATTGTTATCTGTTATTTACAGGGAAGTCCCTGCTTAGGGCTTAGACATGGGCCGGAGGTCATTGTAAACAACTGTAAACCTCCAGGGAAAGTCATGCCACTGTTTCCTTCCTGGGGTCTGAGAGAGCTTGTGGATGATATGCAGCAACACACCATTGCTCATTCTGAGTCTCTAGAAAAACAGGGTTTGTGGCAACTTAAACATTTGTCATCAAGGCACACACAAATTGTTCTCCATTTCTGCCAGTCTGTTCTGGAAAGTTTTCACTCATTACATAAGTATTTGAGATCAGGTGACACTCAGAAGATTCTCTGACTACTGCAAATACTGAGTGTGGCCTGGTGACCCCATTACAGCAAAAGCCAGCCAGCTTCCATGCGTGCCATAAACTGATGGAATCTGCCAGTGCATGCTAAGCCACTAAATCCATTGCATACATTTCTGCAAATAGATCTCTAGGGCTTAAGGACCCATCCCAAAGCCATTTCTCCAAGATGAGATTGTTTCCTAGTCCAAGTCATTAAAACAACCCCCCACAGCTATTCCAAGTTCAAAGCAGATATTTAGAGGGGCAGAGAAGGCCAAAGACAAATAAGACCCATGCCGAAACACTGTTACTGCAGGAATTCGCCTTCTCTGACAAGCACTGAGATGAGGATATGTCCCTTCCTTACCAAAAGTTCCTATAAACCAGGCAGCCCACTGAAGCCAGTATATAGCCTCCAGCTGTTTAGACCATAACAAAAGTCAGAGAAAGTAAGTCCCAGCCATCTGGAGTTTTCAACCTTTATTTAATGCTAATTGTTTTTCTCTCTTGAAATGTGATCATCAGTCCATATCACTTTGAGGTTTTAAACCCAGAAATAAAAAACTGCTCTTTCATTCCTATGTAGAGAACCATCGTCCCCAAACCAGGATGTGCACATTACTAGCAAAATTGGGGCACCCACAAAGTCCTGAAGAACAGCATTTGAAACCAATTATACACATGCATACACAAATCATACGTGGCTACGAAATTGCATGAAATTGGTTTCATATGGATTCTCAATTCTTATTCCCACACTAAGATAATAAAGCTCTCTTTTAAAGATTAGTTTAGTTTACTTGTTTTTTTTAAACTGGAGGCATTTTTCCAAGTGCATGACTGCTAGGGAAGTGGACATTTAGACTATTGTGTACACTCTGCAGCCCTTGTCCCAATCCTGTAGTTCAGCCTTGAAGGTTCAAGAAGACTTTGGAACACTTTCCTCCTGTCATCTGACTCACGTCTGGTCGGCCCAAGCCTAGGCAGGTGGGCTATGCATTTTGCCTTTAGCTCCTGCTGGTCTCTCTCCCAGATCTCTGTGACTGAAGATGAACTTGCTAGCTGCTTAGCCCCAAGAATACTCACTGGTCTACAGCCGGGCCACTTCCATCTTCTTCAGAACAGCCTGCTTTGCATCATTATGTCTTTATAACTAAAGCAGCAGAACATCTGCTGGCTTTACAAGGCTTATCTCTGTCACTTGTATTTCCCAGGCAAACTGCAGACCCTCCATTCTGCACCCTTACTAGGACTCCAGATGCATGGATTTTCCAAGTTACAGGATGACTCCCTTCAGAAAAGTACTGATACCTCTCCACATCCACCCACCTTCGGTGTTCAGCCCTGAGCCAGGCTTCTGCCTAGTCATCATGGCTCCATGGCAATGCCGAGGTGCACACATACTCAGCATCCCTAAAACAGGTCTCTTAAATTCCCCTGCAACAGGCCATATGAGCCTGCCATACCCACGTGCGCCCTCTGCAGTGTAGAGATGACTAGGGGTGAGACTGGAGGCCAGAGCTCATTTTCAGAGCTCATCTGGTTCAGATGTCTTTCTAGGGGAAAGCAGCGTTGTCTGCATCTTTCTCATCTGCAAGGGCGGCCTCCTGAGTGAGCTGATAGGACTCTGCCACATTCTGCAGAAGGTTTGCTGTCCCAGATTCCTCAAGTAAACAGGGCTTCTCTGCGGTAGGAAAGAGCAGGACTCGCCAACAATAGTATGTATTCACCATCCCACTGAGCCCTAGGAACTGGAGCCTGAGACAAAGGAGTACCCCTAGCTTGAACCTGCCCTGATCTCCAGAAAAGAGCTGCTTACTCCCTCGTAGAGAAGCGACAGGTGACTTAGATTTTACATTCTACAATCTATGGGGGACCACTCAGTCTCAATGCAGCCTGCATTTTCCTGTGGATACAGGTGCTGTTATTTCACGACCAGAATTATGGAATTCACTACGAGTATACCATTCCTGTAAACCAGAGTGCTGAAAATCAAAGTGAGCCCACCAAGCCACAGGATGCACTGTTCCTCTGGACCCACAGTGGCTGGGAAGGATGCAGCGTTCAGTGTGGAGGAGGTGAGCAGGGGGCATGGGGCGTTGTTGTGCAGTTTCGCTAAAGAAGCATTGAGTTTGGAGCCCAATGCACCAATCCACACAGTGTGGGAACAGAGAACCTGGGCTCCCATAGGAACACTAAGCCCTGAAAGTCTCTGCACAACACATGGTGGAGCTATCCCAGCTCCCAAGTGTTTGTTAGTGGGTCTGTAGTGCTCCTTGGCCTGGGGACTAGACCTGCCAGTAGAGAATTGCCCATCATGTGGCTAGACCACCAGTGGACCAAAAGAGTGACCCTGGGAAAAGATAGAATAGACCTCTAACTTGGTGGAATGACACTGAATGATATCCTCACCCACACCTGAGTACCCTGTCCTCTGTGCCACCTCCCAAGGGGTCAAAATAAAATCCTCTGGACTGGACAACATACACAGCATGAGTCCTGACTCCACAACTCTGCCCATCTTCAGCACACAACCTGCCCTGTCTACTCACACCTACATATTCTCAACTCTAAATGGGATGACTTCTCTAATTCCATCATGGAGATTTCAGGATAAGCCAAAGAGACTGTCCCACTGTGAGGATCAATACCATAAAAGGTGGCTTTTTTATTACTGGGACATTAAGGAGGAGCACTGATAAGTTGCCCATGCTTCAATAAGCTGTTCCCCACTCAGGTTCATGCATATAACTATCATTAAACTCAGGTGATCCAAAAGGACATCAAATTAGGAACTGAGGCTTGTAGGGAAGAAGGAGTTCAGAGAGAGAAAGAAGGGATTGAAAGGATAATGAGAGGCGGGAATGACAAAAATTCAGTTTAAACATGTACAGAATTGTCAAAGAACAGGATAAATTTTTTAAAATTTACAAGGAACAGTAGGAAACTCTTCTGCACTCCTGAACAGAAACTCCTCAGGCAATGTTGTTTGTTACCCCAATAGGACACACAGTAGAGTCATGAGAGATGGGACAAGGAATGGGTAGATGACTCAATCAAGACCAGGGTGCCAGATACCAGCCCAGAGAGTGGGGTGGCAAGATACCCAAGGACAGCCCCACCTATCCCTGCTCTCGAGTGACTAGTGACCCCTAAGATGACATTCTCAAATATGTAATATATACAGCATTGCTTACCTCTTGAAGGACTTGACCCATTGTTCATAGGTAGAAAACAGAAACCATGTGATCAAGCCGTTTGGTTTCTTCTTCTGCATCTCGGCTAACTACCTACACTATGTGTTTTCAGCCTATTCCTCCTGCAACCTGTGGCAGCTGGCAGAGCTGCTCAGTGCCCACACCTTTTCCCGGGAGGCAACTTGTCCAGGGCCCTTCAATGGTGCCCGTGCTGATGACCTCCCACTCTTTAGTGCAGGGGTCTGTGCCTCTGTCTGTAACTAGACTTTCCTCTGGCTTTCCTGGGAGCCCCCAGCTGCCTCTGTGTCCACCGCCTTTATGACACCAATAATTTCCAGCTCCCTGCGCTCGTCAGATCTGCTGCCAAAACTGAAAGGTAGTTTCAACAGGTCTGTGCTTTCATATTCATACAGGACTATATTCGTGAGCCTTAGTTCAAACAGTGTGGTACTTTTATTCATCTCTACCTGCCAAACTCCTTAGACAACAGATCCCACAAGAATCCAGGATCCAAACTGTTGTACTTGATTCTGTTAATCTTTTATGATCACTCTTCCCAAGTCATAGCAATGACTGTAATGCAGTAATGTGAAGCACTAGCCACCTGAAGTTCCATTCCAGGCACCTCACAGGTATTCATTTAAAGTGCTGGAGCAGCAAAGGCAGAGGGGGGTAAAGCAAGCCCGCCCATTGGAGAAATGGGTGACATGGAAGCATGCAGCCGAGTGTTGACACTGTGGTCACTGTGGCACTGTTAGTGACAGAGCCAAGAGGAACCCAGACCCCAGAAGCCACCTTCCTAACCGCCAGTGACTCAGCCTTGCTGACAAAGTTGTAGTCATTGTGTGTTGGGTGCTTAGGGAGCATTCAAAGGAAGGCTAACAGGTGTGCAAAGCTGTCCAAGAGCACTTAGCACTGAGGTACCAGTACCAGTGGGCTCAGTGGGTGAGTGCAGGCCAGCTCTGGAATCACTGGCACAAGTCTGTGTGGCCATACTAGCCACCTTGTTCTTCACGTCTCCCAGCCAGCAGTATCCTGCAACAAGCAGGCAGCCAGACTCTCTGGGGAAGGCTGATTTACAGGTATTTAATCGGGACCAGATCTTCATAGAATTTAAATCTCAAGCTGCAGATCAAAAGATTGGCAATCATTAGTGGAAATAGACCTGAACCAGAACTTTGGCCTTAGCAAACCGCAACTTGTCCAAGGACACAGCTGATCTGAGGTGCTTCTGCTTTCTGATCCTGTTCTAGAGTCTCTCTCCCACAGCATACTGCTCTGCCATGTCGTAAACATTCTAGCCCTATGGATTCCAGTTTTCCTCTTTGACAACTGATACGATATTTACAACAACCACTTTAAATGGCACACTGATCAGCAGTTGCACCCAAAGAGCCCTCCATAAGTGTGAAGGAATGACTTTGTGGGTATGTGAGGCCTTAGTTTCTCAGCTCCTGTGGTTTGGTTTCCAGGGGAACGCAGAACCATCGTGTCATGCACACGGATTGTAAACAAGACCACAACCCTGGTGAATGACAGTGACTGTCCTCAAGCAAGCCGCCCTGAGCCCCAGGTCCGAAGGTGCAATTCTCACCCGTGCCAGTCCCGGTAAGTCGCTGTATTCTGCAGCTTGAATCAGGGGGTGGTGACACATAGTTAATATTATAGACCATTCTAGACCACTCTGGTGTTGTTGCTAAGTGACTTTTGCTTGCTCAAGATAGTCATGTTGTTTAACAATGGGAGCAAATTCTGAGACGTGCATCACTAGGCAATGTAATGTTTATTACACATGTAATCTTTATGTGTGTTACAGTTTGTTATTCCTAGGACATGATAAACAAATTATAACATTAATTCAAGCACAAAAGATGATGAACAAAATAGGCTGATGCTGATCTGACATCACAGACTTCTGCAGTGAAGAGTACTTGTAAATAGAAGTGTACACTAATAATGTAGTTAAGTACATGAACCAGTAACATTATCATTTATTACCATTGTCAATATTGTATCCTGTACTAATTGTGTGTGTTGATGCTGGGGAGAATGCTCAGTTTGTAAAGTGCACAAGGATGAGGACCTGAGTTCGGGTCCTCGGCACACTTGTAAAAGATGGGTATAGCAGCATATGTCTGTGATCCAAGAGCAAAGGAGGATGGGTAGAGACAGGTAGATCCTCGGGGCTCACTGGTCATTCTGTTTAACTAATTTATTAGCCTCAAAAGAAAAGAAGAAAGTGGAGAATGGTGGAGTAAGACACTCAACATCAACCCCTGGCCTCCACATGAATATGTGTAGTCAAGTGCTCCACACACATATGTGCAGATACATGCACACACCCCACAAATAATAATTAACAAATGTGTGCATTACACTTTTATATGAGTAACAGCACAATGGGTTTGTTTCCAGCAGCACTACAAGCATGAGTGATGCGTTACACTGTGACGTGACAGAAGCATAATGTCACTGGATGACAGGATGATAACCTTACAGGACCACTGCTGAACATATGATCTGTTATTTATTGAACACCGTGAAGCAGTACTGTTCTTAATATCTGTCTCCCAGAACACTAATGGAACTATACCGTTCTAGCTGGAAAGCAGTTTACAGGGACAGCATCTCACAGAGTAAACATTGCCATTGGCACACACTTTTAAAAATTTTTTTTGATTCATTTGAGAATTTTTTTTAATTACGATTTTAATTTTATGTGTATAAGTGTATTGCCTGAATTTATGTAAGGTTACCCATGTTATGCATTGCCTGCAGAGCTCAGAAGAGGGCATCATCAGATTCCCCTGGAACTTGAGTTACAGGTGGTTGTTAGCTGCCATGTGGATGGTGAGAATTGAACCTGGGTCCTCTGCAAGAGCATTCAGTGCTCTTAACTGCTGAGCCATCTCTCCAGAACTGATTTGAAAATTTCTTACAATGTATTGTGATCATATTCAGATCCCTCTCCCCTCTCCTATCTCACCTTAGTACACTCTATCTTCATGCCTGTTATTCTTTTTTTACATTTAAGGTATATTTTTATTGAATTTTGGTGCATTTCACACAATAAATTTTAACCATATTTAGATTCCCTTCCCCATCTGCAGCACCCCATATTCTCCCCCACTGGATTTCATGCATTCTGTCATATATGCCAAGGTCTATCAAGTGAAGCTTTCGGACCCAGATGTCCTTTGGTATATTTTCAACTGTCACCCATTGGCACCCCCAAATCACTTTGTCTTAGAGGAAAAGGAAGTATATATATTAGAATGTGATTGTCCAAGAATAAGTGTCCACAGAGATTAATGTCTGTATTGACCTTCTTCCATGGTTAAAATGAACATCCGTGAAGCAAATCTTTGTGTTTATTGTTTGGAATCCATCTGAGCTTCCCTCCTAGCCCCAGCTGAATCGTGATGTGGTCCTGCTGCTCATGTGCTTTGGAGTGGTCTTGGGTTGTCAGCTAAGAGGAACTGTATGAAATGTGTTCATCAGTCCACCTCTTTCTTTCTGGTTGCTTTAGTGAGACTAAGCATGGTACTGTGACTCTAGTGCCCTGAATGATGTCACCCTTCCATCTCCCTTTCTGCCCATAGTTAAGCTGAATGATTTTTGTTTTGTGATTGTGTGCATGTCATCAAGACATTTTTAACTTTGCAAACTAGGGTTTGCTTTGTGATGTGGAGTCTTTTAGTTTCTTAATCTCAGTTTGCACCACTCACCAGACTCAAGAGTTTCATAAACCATTTAGCTTTTACACCAACACTCTTTGCTTTCTTAAACTATTTTTAAAATATATTTGTGTGTCTGTGTGTGTTCACATGTGTGCACATGCATACCAACATGCCGTGACATACATGTGGAGGTCTACTGGGAATTAGTTCTGTCCTTCCGCCATATGGGTCCTGGGGATCAAATCTGAGTTGTCAGACTTGGCAGCAAGCACGTTTACTTACTGTAGCATCTCACTGGCCCTTTGTTAAACTCTTAACACGTGCTTAAGAGAAGACGCATAGGGAAAGCATGAAGGTGAGACTTGTTACATTCATTTTATGTGTTCTTTGGAAATTAAGAATGAAAGGCTATTCTCATGCTAAAGGCCTTGAGGAAAGACTTCAGAAAGGCCATATGATGGTTAGTTTTAAATGTGAACTTGCCACAACCTCGAATTACCTGGGAAGAATGCCTTGAATGAGAAATTATCAAGATCAAGTTGGCCTGTGGGCATGTCCGTGGGGGATTGTCTTGATCGTTCATTGAGGAGACCCACCCTGAACGTGGGCGGCACTGTGCTGGGGTCTGAACTGTGTACATGAAGAAAGCTGGAAGAAGGCAAGCAACATGGTTTACTCGGTGTCTCTGCTCTTTGTTGTGGATGGGATATGACTGGCTGCCTGAATGCCTACCTTATTCTCAGTGATGGACCACGACCTGGAATCAAAAGCCCTTAAGTTGCTTTTGGTCAGGATATCTGTCACAACAACAGAGACTGAAACTAGAACAGTCTTATTGCATAACTTGGCAGAAGCCATTTTTCAAGTCAGCTAATCAGTCATTCCCTCACCCACTCTGTCACTTAGGAGGCCAAAGAAGGGAGACCTACAACCTTAAAGCCTCAGCCCTCAGACAGGTAGATCTGATAGGTGACAATCTCTCCTCTTGAAAACAGAGTGACCGCCCCCTGGAAAAGTGAGCATAAACTGGGGCAAGAGACTCAATTCATGACAAGAAGTGGTCAGGATGTGTTCAAGGTCAACAACAACAAACCAACTTATGCCTTCAAGAATAATATTTTCCAGTCAATGTTTGAAAACTATTTTAGTGTTTAATTTTGTTAATTTCTAAGAGTAAACCAAATAAAATAAAACATCTACTCATGCAGCACACCCCTCCCCACAGCAGGCCTATCCCACATCTATCAAACACTCAGGAATAGGGTTTAAAGGCACCAGTCAAGCACTTTGCGTCCTGTGATGATGGAGTAGCTTGTATGAGACTGTCTTGCAAATAACAACAAAGAACCCTGAAGAAAATATTAAAAGCAACTTTAAAAGCTAGAAGGCAGGCAGAAATGAGAGAGGCAATGAGCAAAAGACCAGAATTGCCTTGAGTCTCCAGTCAGCTTGTCACTGAGTGGAGGTGATGGTAGCTTCTTTTGCATTTCTGCAGCAGAACAACTTAAAGGGGCCTGACTTATCTTGGCTCACAGCTTCAGATGGTTTCCATCCAGCATAGTTAGTGGGAACATTGTGGCATGGCTCAGTCCATGTGGGTGGCAGAAGTGTCTGGTAGATACTGTTCACTTAACTATGATCCAGGAAGCTGGGAGAGTGCCAGAACCAGGGGCCAGACAATATGCTTCAAAGTCCTCCCTCAATCCCTAGTGACTTACTTCTACCAGTGAAGCTCCATCTCCTAAAGTTTCCACAGCCTCTCATAGTAGCACCACCTACCAGGGAGCAAGCCTCCAACACGTGAGCTTGTGGGAGATATCTTAGACTCAGACCATAACAGAGGCCTTTGCTGGATCTCTATGAGACAGCGAGGACTGTGAGGGATTTCTGTCACCTTCTACTGGTTGAACTAACCAGAGATCTTCAGGAAAACCACAACAGGTAATAATTGAGAAGGTCAAAAATCAAGAAAGGAAAGAGCTATAGAGGGGCACTCCCAGATTCTACATCTATATTTAGCCCCATTTCTGAGAATAAGACATAGACAAGACAAGCTCCACCCAGTGGAAGTAAGAGCAGAAGAACCAAGCTAATGTTAAAGCTCCTGCCCATCACAGGGGGTTAGTGCTTTGAATATTTTTGCAGCTGTTTTTGATGCCTGCTAAGCTAGTTCGGTACTCTACAGTGGTGCTCCAGGCTAGTTCGGTACTCTACAGTGGTGCTCCAGGCTAGTTCAGTACTCTACAGTGGTGCTCCAGGCTAGTTCGGTACTCTACAGTGAGTGCTGCTCCAGGCTAGTTCGGTACTCTACAGTGAGTGCTCCAGGCTAGTTCGGTACTCTACAGTGAGTGCTGCTCCAGGCTAGTTTGGTACTCTACAGTGAGTGCTGCTCCAGGCTAGTTCGGTACTCTACAGTGAGTGCTGCTCCAGGCTAGTTCGGTACTCTACAGTGAGTGCTGCTCCAGGCTAGTTCGGTACTCTACAGTGAGTGCTGCTCCAGGCTAGTTCGGTACTCTACAGTGAGTGCTGCTCCAGGCTAGTTCGGTACTCTACAGTGAGTGCTGCTCCAGGCTAGTTCGGTACTCTACAGTGAGTGCTGCTCCAGGCTAGTTCGGTACTCTACAGTGGTGCTCCAGAACTGCACAAAGAAACTTCTCTGATGAGGTCTCAGAGATACATTAATCCATGAGTATAAAGATACAAATTTAGAGAGTAGTTTAATATTATGTCCTCATAGAAACGTAGTAGTCATAAGTTCGTTCACTCATGGGGCCTATCAGTTCCCCAACCATGAGTTCTTGGCCAGATTTACAGTACTAGGCATGCATTTTCTCCTGTGAAACAGGCCTTCAATCCAATCAGAAATAAGTTGGTTATCCTCTACTGCACTCAGGCAGCTATTGTAGCCATGGGCATATCTTGCCATGCTAGTCATTATTGTAGTTCACAAGGTTCACAGCTGGATAAGACTGTAAGACTTGATGCCTTGCTCACACACACACACCACCAAGGAGCTTCCATGGGACCTTCTGGTTCTATGAAAGCTAACCAATAAGGAGGAAGCTTCTCAGTCAGTACAATTTCATTTCTCCATGTCCTATGGCCAAAGTGTGTGGTATCTTTAGCAGTGGGGTCTTGCCGTTAAGTTCTAGTGTATAGCCAAGAACAATAGCAAGAGCCTGTATTGTTTGTGGGGGGAGAACTCTGGGATACCTCTGATCAGCTACTCAATACTTGGTACTTGACTTTTTATTTGACATCCTACACATAAGGAAAACTATATGCTCATGGTCACATAATCTCAGCAACATTGAAAAGAAGAGTTCTAAAGCAGAGTTTTAGAATTTAAAAATACATTATGTGACATCTTAAAAATGCACTGAATGGATCTTTCAGTTGATTGGAGATGACAAAAGAAAACTTGGTAAACTTACAGAGGCACAGACATTATTCAGTCTGAAAAATGATAAGGAAAAAATTATAGACAGTGACTCAGTTACCTGCGAGGCAAAATTAATCATTCTAACATAAGTGGAATTGTAGTCACAGGAGAGGATAACAAATGGAGCCAAAATAATCACTGAAGAAGCAGTCGCCCAAATGTTCCCGTGTTACTAAAAGAAGAGCGACAGTCCAGCCACATCTTCAAGCAGATTCCAGACGATCCAAAGCCTGTAACAACTTCTGATCATTATGCCAATTGGGCCTATGTAGCAAGTTTGTGAGTCTGCTTCCCATGGGTCGTTTAGGTTGTACTAGAAAACTTTAATGAGAAACTCATGTGGGAAAACACCTATAAAACAAAATGACCTAAAGAAGCACGTGTAAATTCTGTGAACAGTGCTATGGGGCCGCTCTAAGCTGGTGACAGAAAGTGTCAAGTACATAAGGCTCCAGGATGCCCACAGTCTTTACAGCTTGACAAACCACAGTCATCACAGTTGCACTGTAGTTGAACCAAGTTCTGGCTGTGTATTTGTGAGACTAAAAGTGACTCCAAAGCACAGCCTTGGTAACTCCATGGGAAAAGAGTGGCAAAACCAGTTACAAAGGTCTAGCTTACAGACCAGATACAGTACCTGAAATACTTTTCTTTGCCATCACCCTCTAGGAAGTAAAAACTCTCTAGTTCTTACATGGTAGTGTGCACTTATAATCCCAGTATTTCAGAGGCTGAGGAGCAAAGATTGTGAATTTGAGTCCAGCTTGAGGTGCATAGTAAGGTGTTGTCTTAAAAAACAAAATAAACAGAAAGTCTTACTTACTGGATTATACAAAATCAGTCCTTAGTTGAATTTAGCCCATGAGTGATAGTTTGGTGGCCCTGCTTTTCATCTCTGTTTATTGCTTTCACCATGGAGATTCTGGAATCTCATTCACGGAGAGCCTGAGCTCTTAAGGTCCCAGCTCTGGGATTCATTGTCTTATTAGACAAAAAAGGACATGCTATTATGCCGGATCACTTTTTCTTGCCTGATTGATCATCTGCTCAGCATCCAGCACAGCCCTGAGCATGCACTGCATCTTCTACATCATCATCTCCTAAATCATCCGGCCCCTTCCAGTTCACCAGGTGGAGAAAGCCAGACAGAGCCTCTGCACTCCTCCAACTTGATAGATACGAGTATTCTCCCTCCCCTACAGTCGCGTCTCTACTCCACTCTCTCCCAGTCCCTTTCTGACTATAAAACCATATAAAGCCAGCATAAAGAATGCATGGAAATGCTATAAGCAGGAGAGAAAATGAAGTCAGGGAAACAAAAGGCAGCACCTGGAATTTGACAAAAGCCTGCGAAGGAAACACCAGATGGCTGCTCCAGGTAGGCTTTATTTGTTGGTTTGTTTATTTTATTCTGGACCATCTGACCCTTTATTGTTGTATTGTTGAAGAAGGCACATGAAAATGGATTGTCATGATTCAGCAAATAGTATTTATTGTTTGACTCAAGAAATGTGTCTGATCATAGATTTTAAAACTCTTGGAAATCCCAACAAAATACATATGCACATATATGCATACACAAGTATATATAGATATACATTATGTACATGTCATGTATCTACTTTGTATATGTAATAGACATACCTTTGGACAATAACATTGGAACCATTGCAGAGCACTGTCTAATTGTCATGTATCTTTGATAAGAACCTGTGAAATGGGAAGAAAGAGCGTCCCCTAGAGGGTTCTTAGTCTCATTCATAAAAGAATTTAAGAATGGGCCCAAACAAAAGCATTAGGACAATTTTATTAGAATTTAAAGAAAAATCCTCAGGGCAGGCCAGCTGGGGATCTCAGCAGCTGCCTTGAGAAGGAGAGTGGAGGGAGAAGAGAAAAACAGCCTGCACGGAGGTCAAACAGATGCCGACTGGCAGCCACATGGTGGGGAGAAGGAAGCGTTAGAGAAAAAGTAAAGAAATGCAAGATGCTAGGGCAGCCCAGAGCCTTAGAGAAAGCATGTTTAGGCAAGTGATATGAAGCAGAAAAGGAAAGATTATGCTTTTCTGAAAAATTCAGAAAATTGGGCAGACTTACAGATACCTACATGACTGGGTCCAGAAGCACTGCCCTGGGAGGGATTCCAGGCAGGAAAAGTTCACTGTCTCATTAGCACACTAGGTATTCTGCTCATCTATTTAGCACAACTTAAGGTGGACCTGCCTTCCTAGGGGTGGTCCTATGACTAGATGATTGACCAGTGACACTGGAAAGATGGGTCTTTCCAACAGGTAGACTACAGATTTTACAGTTTTAGCCAGTTAATTTTCTGGAGCTATTTGAAAAGTGGAGAACTTGGTTTTAGAAAAATCAGGGCTAGGAAAAGGAGAGGAGAGTTAACACATAGGTAAAATCTGCCTTGTGTAAGACAGATGGAACTTGGAGATGTGTAGGGTCTAGAGAAAAAAATATCTGTTTGGGATGGGGTGGGCATGATTGGAGGGTGAAGCCTGTAATCCAAAAGGATAACCAAAGAACCAGTGGTATGAATTTTATTTTAAAGAAATCCAAAAGATCCCATTGTTGAGCCTGGCCCAAGGCAAGAGCCTTCTATGTCGTTGTCACTCTTTGACCTTTCAAACAGCAGAGGTCTGCCTTTCTGTCCCATTTTTTTCTTCTCATTTCTTCTCATCTCCCTTTAGGTTTCCTCAACCCTCTTTTTCCATTGAGTTCATGACAGTTTCCTTTGCCTTCCCAACTGCACACCATTAGCACCTCTTTATTCCAATCTGATGCCTAACTCTGTGGATACCTCTCTCCCAAACCCTCTGTAGCCACATGGAATCTGGAGTCTGACATGCAGTACAGATGGCCCCTCTCCAGCATCTTGCAACCAACACAAATATCAGCAAACTGGCAAACCTGGCCCCAACATTGGCAGGAGAGGCAGAGATCACAGATCAGATCAGCTGTTAGGACTCTAGCTGGCAGCCTTTGCCTTGCTGACCACAGTCTGTGGGAAGAGGCCCCTATCATTGGCATCAAAAGAGTGATGCTGTGTGCCAACCCTAGAAACCCAGTTCCAGACAGTGCAATGGGCTCCACTTGAAACCCAGAGCTCATGTGTTACCAAATTTAACATTTTTGCAGTCTTTTAGAGCTTATTAGCCACTTGAGAAGCTATTCCAAGTTATTAGATATTTCCCTATAGCATTTATGATTTGAACTCCTTCCCAGACAGTACATGTTGTACTGTACATTGAATTAGGGTGATTCAGAAAAGAACATTCAACAACTTACTGGCAATTGAATTGAATAGTCATCTGCAAGGAAGTGTATTTGGTTTTTAAATTTGTCCTCCTTCCTCAATTACCTTAACCATACTAGTCTTGTTTTTGGTTAAAATTGAATGGAATACCATGCTTTCCTAGTAAGTATATTCTGGGTTGGGGGGTACACACATGTGCATAGAGCACTGGGAGATCATGACAAGAATGAAGTTTGAAACATGTGTATCTTAAGCCACAGGCATGATCTGAAAAGATGCCATTGTTTAGTCCATTTCTTGCTAGTCTAAAACTTCAAAGTTTTACTTCCTGCTTTCTTCTGAAATAAAATCAGTAAACATAACTGTGAGACTCTTGGTCTACTGTAGGCCTTGGTGGTGGTGTAAGAAAGATGAGGGGATACTTACATGACTGAATTCCAGAACTTGTTTCACACATTATCCAAATTCCAGGACCTTGCTTATATTTAAATTCAATGGCAAAGTTTGGAAACCTTTCTTTGTTTATCCAAATTAGGAAATGAATCAAGATGGAGGAAGAGAAAGCAATTTCAGAATTGTATTGATTCTTTGATTCTCCCTCCCTTTTGTTATAACAGACAAGTGAATCTCCAGATACCAGGTTCATAGGTAACTGGATTTCTCCTGTTAGGAACTATTGACTTATAAACTCTGTAACCTATTAAAAGAAGTCTTTTTCTCTTTCTGTCGTTTCTGAGTAATAAAATATAGAGACCATTGTACACTTAATATTTCCAATTAACTTTTATGTAATAATTACAGAAAAGGAAAAATAATGGAAAATGGGAAAGTCAATCTCAGATATACTTAAAAACAGAAACAGCCAAAGGCAATAGTTTACTGACCCCTGACTTACATTACTACTTTTGCTTCACCTACTAAATGTGGGGAGGGACCTGACCTTCAGCAAGAGCCCAAGTTCTAAAGGTACCAGAGTATACAAAGAGCATGTCTTTCTGTTCTTTTGTTACAAAATGATCCATCTGAAATGAAGGGAAATGTATGTTCTCTGGATTGTGGAAGGAACATCAGGCTGTAGACAAAATGACTCCATAGTGAGGGGGATGGTGGAGGATTCCCTAACTAGTAGAACTGCTGGAGAAGTTTTAGAAACAAGTCTAATGGGCACAGTGATTGCATCCTAGAACAATCCCTTCCTCTTGGGATCTAATGTATTAAGTTCCATTCTGGCCAGTTCTCTTTAAAGGAACTGTCTACATGTCTGAAAAAAATCATTCTTTTCTCCTTAAAAGTACATATTTATGTAAAAATGTAATGAAAATAAAAGTATTGAAAAGGAAGTATCATGCAAACAAAAGCCATAATAAAAAGATGTCTTACTTTCTTGTTGCTATGATGAAATGCTTTGAGAAAAGTAACTTAAGGGGAAAAGGTTTATTCTGACTCCCCATTCAAAGATACAGTCCGTCATGGCGAGGAAGCCAAGGCAGTGGGGGCTAGAAGCAGCTGATCACATCACATCCACGCTTAGAAAGCTGAGAGCAGTGGATAGATGAACGCATGCTGTGCTTGGCTTGCTTTCTTCCCTCAAGTTTCCTCAACCTCTTTTTCCATTGAGTAAAACAACAAACAGAATTTACAAGAGAGACTATGATACCTTGAGAGGAACTGAAAAATGAGGGCATATCAAGAAATGAAGTCAAAGCAGACCTTAAAGGAAATTTCCCAGTTTCAAATACTTAAGTTTATTAAAAAAAAATAAAATAAAAAGAAGAAGAGGTGAAAGAGCTGGAGAAATGCATCAATGATTAAGAACACGTACTGCTCTTACAGAAGACGAAGTTTGGTTTGTTCCAGAACCCATATGGGAACAGGCCTCAAAACCACCTGTAACTCCAGCTACAGAGGATTTAATGCCCTCTTCTGGCCTCCATAGACACTACACTCACATGTGCACAAACCCACAGACAGATACATACATACAGATTTTTCAAAATAAAAAAATTTTTTAAAGAAAGATTTCAAATCAGTAGCTACAATATGATGTTGGAAAAGGACAACAATTAAACCTGAAGCAAGTGGAAGGAAGCAATGAACATGAAATCTGCCATTGATCAAATCGGTGACAGAAAACTACAGAGGAAAAACACAAAACCCAAAGTTGACTATATGAGCAAACCAATGTAATTGACAACCCTTTAACTACATTAGTCAAGTAAAAAAGGACTCACGTTACTAAAATCAGAAAGAAGGGACAGTATTTTTGATGTTACAGAAATGAAAATAATTAGGAATAAATTCTATTAAGAGTTTTATACCGTAAATTGGAAAACTTACATGAAATAGATAAATACAAACTACCAAGACAAACTAAACGATATCTACAAACAAAACTTTCAAAGCTAACATCACGCTTAAACTGTAAAAGATTGTATGCTTTCCTGCCATGACTAAAGCATGACACAATATCTGCTCTTGCCATTTATATTTTACGTTGTACTTGAGATTCTTGCCAGGGCATTTACCCAAGAAAATGAAATAAAAGGATCCATATTGTAAGAGGAGAAGGAAAAGTGTGTATGTGCAAATCACATGATCCTAATTTGGAAATTGAAAAGAATCTACTAAGGAAACTATCTGAGTAATAAGAAAAGTTCCAAGAGGTTGTTAGATATACAGTCAATAAACAAAAGCAGTGGTATAACTGTATATTAGCAATAAAGAAGCTGAAAATAAAATTAAGAAACCAGTTCTGTTTGCCAGGTGTTATGGTCTGAATATGAATTGCCCATCACAAGCTTATTTATTTGAATACTTGGACCTCACCCAGTGATACTGTTTTGGGAGCTGTGGCTCCTTTGGGACTTGTAACCTAGATACTAGAAGTGGGTGGCTAAAAGCAGGTCTTGAGGCTGTATGTACTTCTAGTTCCAGCTAGAGTACCCTGTTTCTGATCCACCAAGTTGTGAGTAAAGCCATACCATAAGCTTCTGCCACTATAGACTGAGCTATCTTAGCCAGCAGTCTTCCCCAACACAGTGGACTATCTAATCTAAACTATGAGCTCAAATAAACCTCTCCTCGCTTAGGTTGCCTGTCAGATACTGTGTTACATCAGCAAGAAGTAACTGATACTCCAGAACACCAGGAATAAAATACTTAAAAAATAATTTCAAAGCTGAAAACTTCTAGAAGATTTCACCAAATGGAAAGATGTCCCATTTTCATGAACTGGAACCACTGAAGATCACAATGTTCCATTTGTTTTACAGTCCAATTCTTGTCAAAATTCCATCTATCTTTATTGTGCAAACAAGCAAACTGACTCAAAAATTCATACGGAATTGTGAAGGGCCCTGGAGCAGTCAAAACCATCTTAAAAGAAAATAATGAACTTTGAGGTTTCATGCCTTCTAATTTATTATAAAATCAAAACCATGAGGCGCCTTCACATGGACAGACATGAAAATAGTAAATGGAATTGAGAGTAGGAGACAAATCTGCAAGTTTGCTCTCAGCTGAGTTTTCAGCGAGGGTGTGAAGAACATTCAGTGGGGAGTTTGTCTTCTCAACAGACCGGTCTTTTCAGAAGCAGGCCTGGTGCAGTTAGACTCCCACAAGCAAAAGAGAGGCATGATGCCATGCACAGAATATTATTCAAAATGCATTAAAACTCTGAATGTATAAGATTCAGAAAGTAGTATAGACAGATACCTTCCTGACTTGGATATACCAACAAGTGGGGACTGGGGGAGGTGGAAATGATGTAGATATACTACTTCTATTAGTAACTTTTCTGATGCCATGATCGAAACACTGACAAAGGGAACTTATAAAAGGAAGAGTTTATTTAGTTTATGGATCCAAAAGGGCAAGAGTCCATCATGGCGGGGACACATGGCAGCAGACGTGGCTAGAGCAGACACAGCCGCTAAGCGATTACATCCTAAAGCAGGCACAGAAAGCAGAGAGCGACAGGGTATCTGGCAGAGTTAAGAGCTCTCTAAACCCACCCTCAGTGACGTGCTTCCTCCAGCACGGCCACACCGTCTAAGACCTCCCCAAACAGCGCCACCAACTGGGGACAAAATGTCAGAATACTTGGAGCCTGTGGGGGACGTTCTCATTAAAACCACCATCGTATTCATGTATGAAATTCTCAAAACATAAAAAATTATGTATTTAAAAAATATCCAAAATACAACAAAGAAAAGACAGGTTAAAAAAGCAGTTACCAAAATTTTTAGCTTTTGTACCTTAGTGGGTACCATCAAGAAAGTGAAAAGATAACCAAAGAATGGGAAGAAAATGTCCACTCATATGGCTAATAAGGGGATTATATCTAGAACATGTAAGGACATATAAGAGTATTTTATCAAATAATAAAAGAACAGAGAGCCCACATATTGGCTATACAGATGTCAAGTAAGCATATGAAAGTGTGTTTGATGTCATTAGTGGTCAGGGAAATGCAAATCAAAACACTAAAGAGATGCATCTTCATAACCAGTATGGTGACCACAGTCAAAAGGGAAAATGTGTTGTCGAGGATGCTGGGTAATAAAAGTCCTTGTCGGTGGGGTGGTACGCCCACGTCTGAACCTAGTGTGGCTGTTCCTCCCAAAGTCATGCTCAGAATCACTTTTCGATCCAGATGTTCCATAAACCTAAGAATAATGAAACTATGTCCACACAGGAACTTGTACATGAATCTTCATTACATCATTTTGAATGTTTATTGCATTGAACTAGATTACTTCAGGCTATTTTCATGCATGTATGTAATACATGTTGTGGTATTCCACCCCTCGGGGTCCCCGACACCCCTCTTTCTCATCTTGCCCATTCCTACTAGTCCCCTTTGTTCTCCTAGACAGTTTGGCTTCTTTCATGCCATACATATATACATACATAGTTTTACATATCTATATAAAATCTAGGATCCAAAATGTGAGAAAACAGGTAACCGCCTTGACTCACTTAATATGATTATTTCCAGGTATATCCATTTTCTTTATCTGTTCCTCTATTAAGAGACACTTAGTTTTTTCCTATAACTTAGCTGCTATAAACATAGATATGCAAATATCTCTGTGATATGTTGACTTGGAACCTTTCAGGTAAATATCCAGGAGTGGTATATTTAGGTCATTAGGTGGCTGTATATTCCAGATATTAATCCTCTGTCGGATACACAGTTAGCAAAGGTTTTCACCCATTCGGTAGGCTGTTTCTTAACTAAATTAAGTTCCTTTGCTATGAAGAAACCTTTAATTTCATGAAATCCCATCTGTTGATAGTTAGCATTTATTTCCTGAGTGACTGGAGTACTATTCAGAAACTATTTTCCCATCCCAATACCTTGAAGTATTTTCCTCTCCCAGTCTTTCATGTCTTTCATTAAAGTCTTTGATCTGTTTGCAGTTTACTTTCATACAGAGTGAGTGACACACATCTATTTTCACTCTTCTATGTGAGATATCCATTTTTACCAGGTCAAATACCGAAACATGGCAGTTGTTCATCCACTGGTGAATAAACAAATTGTGATATACAATGGAATATTACTCAGCTGTATAGAGGAGTGAACATTGATACCTGCCACAATATAGTTGAACCTTTAAAAATCTTGCTAAATAAAAGTCAGTCATAAAAGATCATATACAAAATTCCATTGAGATGAAAGGTCTACAATAGGCAAATCCATAAAGGTGGAAACTAGATTGGTAGGTGACTAGGTGGGGAGGCAAGGAACTGGGTACAAGGCTTTCTGTTTTTGTTTTGGTGTATATTTTTAAAAATTTTTTAAAAAAACATTGAATTGTGTAGTTCAAATGACTGAATTATGGCATATGAGTTGTATCTCCCTAAAACTGCTTTAAAATCTCCCCCAAATTATCATAGACTCTTGGAGCTCTCAGAGCGTTTCTGTGACTTTACAGGTTACAGAATGGTCCATACCTCAGATCCTAGTATATCTCTGGCATCAGTGGGAGGGGGCATGGGCTAGAATGGGCTAAGTGTCCATACAGGTAGACCTTATTTTTAATAGCCACTCATAGTACATTTATCTAAATTTCCCCTCTATGTTATAAAATGGTGACTTCCTCTAGAGCCTCTGGTTGGATTCTTAGGACAGGGACTTGGTGGGAATGCAGCTGCCCTCTGCTCAGTTCTGTTTCAGCTGAGCTTTTTGTTTAGCTGATTCCTGGGCCTCCTTGTCTACTCCATATCTTTCTTCTAGAGGGAGTTCTATAGCGGGCTTTCTTGCAGGGTATGTGTCCCGGAGAGGTGCCATTTCCCACAGACACTGGCCAGGGAGACAGAAGCCACTCCTCAGATGTCAGTCATTATCATTTCTGTGACCTTACAGAAAAGCTGCCCCTGGGGCTGGGGAGATGGCTCAGTTAGTAACGGGCCTGCTGCGCAGCATGAAGACCCAAGTGTGATCCCAGCACATCAGTAACCTCAGTGCCGGGGGGAGCAGAAACAGTTGGATTCCTCAACCCCATTGGCCAGCCAGCCTAACTGAATTAATGAGCTCCAGGTTTAGTGAGAGACTGCATCTCCAAGAATAAAGTGGAGAGCAATAGAAGAAGAAACCCAGTAACCCACCTCCACACCATGTGTTCATGTATGCACCTGCACACACATGTACACAGGTGAATAAGAACACACACCACACCCTCAAAAGATGTCTCTGGCATCTCATGGAACCCCACTCTCACTCCACTCAACCAGGGCAGGTTTGAAACTGGGATGCAGAGCCCCTCCTCTGCATTATACACCTGTGATATAATATTACTTAATGAGCCCGTTCTTTGTTTACTTGTTCTTTCTTTTCTAAATGCACGCAGTCTGCTACTGTGTTCCTGAGGAGTTGGTGTCAGCATTCTGACACTGCTCATGACAATATCTTAAAGTGTTTTCCTCATCCGTTTCAGAATTTCAGGTCTTCCATTACACTCTTGATACCATCTGTACCCTCCCTCCCTTGTAGAGTTCAGTACTAGACAAGATAAGGGAGGGTTTTAAGCTGACTCATGGTCCCCATCCTGGACCCAGCTGTCCTGGTGGCTCCTAGCATTTCCCCAGGTTTTACCTGCCTCACAGTCACTGTCTGGATCGGCTCTATCTAGTCACTCATAGTCTAGCCTAAAAAGGAATCATGTTTCCTTTTCTTCTCATTCCTGGCACCTCTTCCCCAAACCCACAAACAGAAGTATTAGGGTAAGAATGGGTAAATACTACACATTAGTGAAACAATTAAAACAAGTCTGAACCAAAGTTGTGGCCAAGATCTCTCTGGACCAAAACAGGGTAATTCTTTCCTAAGTAATGCACGTACTCTGGAAATACTCCAGCATGCATATTTTTTAAAATAACCAAGCACTTCCCTTGTAGTTATATTTTATATCTATTGCTCCATAAGAAAACACTGGAGCCTTTTGGAAAGACACCACCCAGTCTGGTTCCAAAAACTTTCAAAAGGGCACTAAGAGCTGGAACCCCAGCTTTTTCTGAGCATCTCAGAGGATGCTGTGGGCCTCCATGCCTGGCCTTTGTGCAGTGTTACTGCACTTTTGAAGACTGAGTTCTTTAGTGCCTTTGGGATCTTATTTTTGTTGCATTGGTCTACATGTGTTTGTGCATGTCTGCAGGTGTGCAGATGTGAGAGCATGTTTATAGAAGCCAGAGGACAACCTCAGGTGTCATCCTCAGAACACTATCCCTTTTCTTTGAGAGAGGGTATCTTTTTGGTCTAAAGCTCACCAGTGAGGTTAGACTGGCTGCTCAGTGGCACCAGGAATCTTCCTTTCTCTCTGTCTCCATGTAAGTGTGCCACCATGATTGACATTTTCACATTTGTTATATGATTGAACTCAGGTCTTCAAGCTTGCCAGGCAAGCTTTTTTGACTAAGCTCTCTCCCAGTCTTCGTGAGGGTCCTCATTGAACAAATGTTCTAAACACCTGGGGGGTTCACTGTGGAATATGAAGTTATTCTCAGATCCAGGCACAGAAGAATTGACTGGGAGACGGAAAACCTTCTCTTATTTAAAAATAAAAATCCCTTGAAGCTCTATGTGTCTAACACATTTATCCTAAAGAACTTAATGTCATTGAAAGAATAAAGAATTGCTTTATTGTGCACGGACATTGCCCTAGTGGGGAAGAAAATTTGCCTTAACCTTGTCATGGGAAGAAATGAGTTTATGGGGTCTTCTTCCGAAAGAGGCTAAATCCTAGGAGATATGGGTAATAAGCAGTGTTGGGCACATGAGAGAGTGATAAGAACAGATAGGAAGGTGACTCAGGCTGTAGCCACACTGATCCCTTCCCCACGGTGTTGAGAGTAGCTCATCAAAGGAAAGACTTTGCAAGTGAAATGTCTCAGGCTGCTTGTCAGAAACGCCAGCTGTAGTGCAGAGCTGACATCCCTAATCTGACGTCTAAACCCTAAAGTGCTTCAAAATCTGAAGCTTTCTGAGCTCCACCATGATGCTACAAATAGAAAATTCCACATGACTTCATGTGACAGGCCACTGTTGCACTCAAAATGCTGTATAAAATCCTCTTTAGGCATTATAGGTATGCAGTATATACAAGATATACATAAAACATAAATGAATTTCAAGAACAGACTTGGGTTCCATTCCCAAGATACCTCATTGATACATTTGAAAATATCCCAGAACCTGAAAAAAAAAATCCAAACCCTTGAAGCTTTTCTAGGCCGATTCAGATAAGGAAGCCTGAACCTGGGCTGGCAGTGATGCATAACTTGGTGTGGTCTCTTGCTGATGTCCTTTTGATGTGCCATTGTGTAATATCAACTGCTCCAAGATTGCACAACTGCCCTGCTTCCCAGGAGAAGGGAAGCTTCCTTTTCCTGGAAGCTGCCTTTTCCATGCTTCTGCAGAACAGGGTGCTCCCAGCAGCAAGCTCTAGGTGTCACGGCCTGTGAGGCCAGGGGTGTGCTGCTCAGGGTGACCATATCCCATCACTCAAAAAGAAAATCCAATCAACCATTTCTTCTCTGAATAGACGTTGAGTGTGATGGGAGAGAAGATGAGTATCTAATAAACGAATGAAATGCCTTCCTGTGCAGCTCCTTGCCCCACCAACCTGTTCCCAGGTAGCCCAGACTGCAGTAAGGAAATGCAGAGAGATGGCCCACCAACAACAACCCTGGTAGCATATAGGCCTTGCCTTTAATGACTCAAGAGATTGGGTTGAAAAAACCTGGGTCTTTGATCTCAGATCATGGAAAATAGATCTAAAATTGCAGAAAGAAAAGCATATAAAGGTAGGGGGCACTTGGTGAGATGACTCGGTGGTTAAGAGCACTCACTGCCTTTCTAGAGGATCCAGGTTTGGTTCTCAGCACCCACATCAGGCAGGTCACAATCTCCTATAACTCCAGCTCCAGCAGATCTGACCCCTCTGGCTACACAAGCATCTTTATTCACATGCATATACGACACACACATACACACACACACACACACACACACACACACACACACAGAGCACAGAAGTACACATAGTCAAAAAATAAAAAAAAATTTTTAAAGAAGAGTATAGAGAAAGGACTCCCAAAATTGAAAAATCAATGCTGAAAGCAAATCTGAGAATAGTGGTGTTGAGGCCATTTGCAACAGACCAGGCTTGCTGGGGCCTGCTGGCACTCTGCATGTCCTGTAGGGCACTCTACTTAAAGTTACTGTCACTCCTGGGTATGGAATGGCTCACATGCTATCCTGCTGGCCAATGTGCATACCAAAGAAGAACTGAGAAGTCTTCTGTGGAAGGCAGCTGGCAGTGGAAGGGCAGGAGCAGAGGGATCCCATGTAAAACATGCAGATGCCATGATCATACCTATACTCAGTAAGGAAGCCCTTCGAGCTGCCCCGGTCCAGCTAGATTGAGAGCCGACAAGTCTGTTAGCAAGAGAGCTACTACACTGGAAAATTCCTGTGCATGGCTAAGAAAGGCAGCCCGCCTGGAATGTTACTCTTGGATGGGAATTTTCAACATCAGCAGCTGTATGATTCTCATAGCATTAGAGGTTTTTTTCCAAACTCTTCGTGACTGGGTGTGGTACAACCTGTTAGAAAAGCCAGACTTCTCTGGGGTTATTTCAACCCCCAAATGGCACTGACGTGAGGTCCAGTTGCTGGCATGTAACTCCATTGGGTGAAAAAAAGTGTGTCCTATGGATGCATTCACTACTAGCCAAAACCTGTTCTCTTGGTACCCTCTACTTCCCTGGTGAAAACTGAGCTGGCTCTCATAAGCCACACAAACTTTTTTTTTCTTTCAACAACATGCTTGAAAATGAATTTGTTGTAAAAGTGAAGAATCTTGAAACTTAGAAGATCTGGGCGTGCTGGGAATCGCTCATTCAGTAAAGTACTCTCCACACAAATGTGAGGACCCGTTTCATTCCCAAAACCATGTTTTTAAAAAAGCCAAGCATGGTAGTGCATTCTTGTAATCCCAGCACTAGGGAAGTGGACAAGTGGATTCTTGGGGCTTGCTGGGCAGCCAGTCTAGCTGATGTAAGACACCTTGTCTCAAAAAACAAAGTAGATGGTACCCGAGGGCAATCTCTCCCTACATATATTCACATGCACACACAAGCATGCACACCCATGCTAAGTTTTTTTTTAAGTTATGCTTTTTCTTGGTAAGATGTAAGTTATGGAAGAGTAGAAATCCAAAGCCCATTAGAGGGTCAGCCAATCCCTTTTCATAGGTAGTGAGGAGAGAAGGAACAGGCTGAGTTTCCACCTGACATAGGCAATCCCATTATCATCTGAGGCCATTACATAGGTAAACCTCATGATCCTCTGGGAGGTCACCACAATACACAGATGAAAATAATCCCGAGATGCTTAGTCACTGAGTAACTTCTTCAAGCTCTAAAGTGGTGGCAGGGAGATCTCACACCTAGCTGCTCCTTCTTGGAGTCTTAAATACTTTCTGGTACCCCATTTGCTTATGAAAACAGTGTAATCTGCCTCACTGTGGCATGAAAAAAATACTTTTTGACCATGGCAACTTTACAGAGACAGTCAAAAGAAGGTCAAGAGAAGCCAGCAGATTATATTGTCACAGCTTTTAATTCAGGAGTTTGTGAGGAGAACTAAGGGAAGGCTATGATTCCCTTCTCTGGAAGTTAAAACAGCCACAGACTCAATGCTCAATGTTGTGGTATTAAACTGCTCTAGTTTAAACCTTTAATGCCACCACAAAGGTGGCATTAGTAGTAATCGTGTAGTAAAAGGCTTGATCCCCAGTCACAGGGCTATTGGGCGTCATGGAATCTTTAGGAGGTGGGGCCTGGTGGGGGCAGGTTAGATTATTGAAGCTGTGCCCTTAGCCCATCCTGACCCCTTGGGCCCTTGCTATCTTTCTCTCCCTTCACTTCTGGCTCTCATGAGTTAAGCATCTTTCTCTGCCTTGTGTTCCTGCCATGATGTGCTGCCTCACAATGGGCCTAAAGACAGTGGAGCCAACCAAACCTGAGCTGCAAACTGTGCAACCAAGAGCCAAGCAAACCCTTTCTCCTTTAGTTGACTTTTTGGGTATTTTATCACAATATTGGAAAGATGACTAACTTATAAAAAGTATGACACTATAACATTAGAATTTCTTAAAATAATAGAGTTGGTTTATTTTCTGACTTTTTTTTTGTTCTTTTTATTTTAAATGTTATCTGTATTTGTGCTAGAGAGAACACCCAAATTCAGAGGTTCAGATATCTAAGAAAAAGGTTCAAATAAGAAGATGGCTTCTCAGTAGTCTTCTGGTAGAATGGCCAGCCTCTGAACTCCATAATCACTGTCTTCTCTGCCTATTGTTAGCTGACCTTGAGTTTAGAATGGTTTGGCTGGATCCTTACACTCTCACTCACATCCCATGTGATTAGTGTGTTAAGTTGCCAGGGACTAAAGAAGCTGTACAGCTTTCTTCAGACCTGTGGCCCAGGTTTCAGGTTTTTCTGATAAGCAGGTAAGCATGCCCACTCAGAGAACAAGCCCATAGCCTCCAAGATCTCCTCTATATCTTCTGTAGTCAAAGGATGAGCTCACGAGGTTAAGTGTGACATTGACACAGGTACCCATGCCAGTCCTATGTAATCTGGGACAGTAGTTATTCCTTACCATGTCCTGACCCTGAGCCCTTCCACCAACCCTTCTCTCAGAGTCAGATTCTATAAAAACACCTGTTATCCCTTATTTACCTGGGCATACTTTATTATGACTTTTGTTTTAAATAGATGTGTTTTAAACCACGGGACAAATTCAAGATCAGTGAATCCCTAGCATGTGGAGCCACCAAGGTACTTGATTAGTTAAGCTCAGTAGTCAAGCAGCACGAAAGAGACAGCCTCAACTCTGAACTGTTGAGAGCTTGGCCTCAGCCTCCCCCGTCCCCTCAACTAGCTATACACAAACCCCTGGGCATGTTCCCAAATCTCTCCATCTGTAAAACTGCAAAATTAGATCCTCTCTCATAGAAGTCTTGAGAAGATTAGGTGAAGTAATGCCTATAAATTCCTTCATCCCAAGTAAGCACTTGGTGAACATGAGCCAAACCCGTGGTCGTTGCTCTACTACAAAACTAGATTAATAATAAACATCAGCCAGCTGTTGAACCCAGCCTTTTATGGGTTATTCATTATGTCTTAAGCCACTCTACACACACTGCATACACATGCATGAATACACATGCATACACACGTTTTTAATACAGTTGTAACTACAAAATTTAAATAGCCCATGCTGGTATTTTCCAGGTAATAAAATATTGGGAAAGGTTCTAGCATTTTCTAACATTTCCCTTCTTGTCAGAACAAGTCCATATAATTTATATGTGTTTCAGGATATAGAGAAACAGCAGAAAAAAGCTCGCGTGGTTCATTGCCAGCCTCGCGAATGTTTCTGAGCTTCATATTCCTGAACTTCAGATAATGTTTCTGAGCTTCATATTCCTGAACTTCAGATAATGTTATCAGCACAGTGGTTGTGAGACTAGGGAAGGAAAAAGAATTGTGAAAGAGGTTCAGTGTCGTTCAAACCTGAAGATTAGGTTACAGGCTCAGAGTGTGACTTGTGACTTCCCAGACACACCATACCCAGGTGGCTCGTTACTGGCTGGGCTGAGGCAGTGGTGGGCAGTGAGAATAATGAGGTTGAACTTGATATGGATGGAGGGGAAGTGCTAGAACCTGCCAGACTTCTGTCTACTAACTGGGATTTGGATTTACATACCACTGAAGGAAGCAGCCTGGTGACAGAGCAGTGGATCTTTTCCAAGTATTATTCCTCAAGTCAGTAAGAGCAGAAATTAGCTCAGTGGTAATAATGAATGTGCTCTGGCCATACTGTGTGGGTGGTTCAGTCACGTTGTCCCCTCCCTGACTCTTTTTAAAAATGTTTTATGTGTTTGAGTGTTTTGCCTCTATGTATGTAAGTACACCTGTGCATGTGATGCCCGTGGAGGCCAGAAGAGGGCGTTGGATCCCCTGGAACTGGAGTTATGGACAGTTGTTAGCTGTCTTGTGGGTGTTGGGACCTAAGTCCTCTGCAAGAGCAGCCAGTGCTCTTAATCACTGAGCCATCTCTCCACCAAAGCCCGTGGCTCTTAATCTACTTCTTGGGAAGAGGACACTTTCTGACCGGTCACAGGGAGCTTTGCCCTGTGACATCAGGAAGGGAAAGTACCTCAGATGCACCTGCCCAGGAAGGTGGACAGAGAGAAACATGACGGCCTGCTGGCCCACAACCCATCAGAAACAATGGGCTTCTGTGATTGTTTTCATGGTATATGCAATAACTGCTGCATCAGAATCTCCTGCCAAGGAGGAGAGGTTCTTGGCCCTCAATACATTGCTGATCCCATTCTGGAGTTTCTGATGTAGTGAGTCTTGGTTGAGAATGGGGAGTCTGCATTTCCAGTCAACTGTCTTGTGGCCCTGATGATGTTAGTCAAAAGAGCTCATGTGTGGTTGACAAAAAAAGAAAAGTTACTAGAAATCTTAAGTGTGGTAAGAATAAGGAAGTTTGATGGATTAGGTCTGGCCCTTGAACCAGCGAGCAGGCGCAATGAGCACGTGAGGGAAAGTATGGAGCTAATCTAGAAAGAGAAAATAGTCATCTCTTTTCCTAAAAACCGGAGGCCCAGAACCCAGGCCCACGAGGGTGAGGGTAGCATGCCAGAGCCCCTAACAAAGTCTACGACATAGGCAGGAGCTTGTAGGAGGCTCTGGACCTTTCTCAGCAGAAGTTCTGATGCCTGGAGATAGGCCAAAGGGAAAGAGGGACAAGTAGCCAGATGCCCCAGCTTGTGGACAAATCATTCTCCACTTGCTCTGCCCTCAGAAGAGAGAGGACACATGAAAGAACCCATAACCTTGACTTTAATTCTTACACAACAGGAATATTAGTGACAAAACCCTGGGAAGCAGTGATTGGCCATGTTCTTCAGTTGGCCACTCAGGGAGGGCTACTCTAAGCAAAGGTAAATTTAGATCCTCTGAGCTTTAAGAAAAATAAGTAAGAGTCAGAGTACAACTTACACTGAACCTGTAGCCAAGCATAGTCAACTGATATTTCTTAGCATTTAGAAGACATGCTAGGGGAGTCCATTCTGGCTCCATAATCAGGAACAGAGCCACACAGGACCAGAGGCTACCATGGTGGCTCTAGGGGAGTTCAGGACATGGCAAGAGAGGGGCCCGTGCACAGCAGTAGGAAACAGTCTGAAACTTTAGTGAATTTTGGGCCAGACAAGCAGAAGCCCAGAAAATAAACCCTGCTTAGAAGAGTTTGATAAAGACAGCTTGGGGGGCACGGGGAGGCTAGAAACCAGAAAAAATAATTAAGCTCTTTAAGGTTAAGAAAAGTAACAGAAGGAAAAATGCTTCTGCCAACCACTGCTACTTTCAAAAAGGAAAGTAAGATGAAAGCAAGAAACATCGAAGAAACAGACACAGATTATGGTTACCTGAGGAGGACGAGGGGAAGGCGAGCACAGGCCCCGGAAGCAGAAGCAGTCAGTGGCATGGTTAAACCAGGGTCCAGCAGCCAGGTTTCCATCCCAGCTCCCCAGGTGTTGCTGGGCATCTGGGGCAGACTATCTGTACCCCATATATACACACACCCAAGACAAGGGTCAAGCATAGGATCTTCCACAATGGGTTGTCATAAGTATGAGTTAACAGAAATAAACTGTTCAGGGTATTTTCTGGCATGAAGCCATTGCAAAATTTGACATTTTAATGATTTCTGTTATCACTGTGGTTTTTTCAGAAGTGTCCAAAACCCATTTCAGGATGAGGTCTAATCCAAGATACTACAAAGGTATTCTGAAGCTCTGTTAGTTGGCTCTACAAAATCACAGCAGATGAAAAAAAGAGCCAGAAGTCTGAGTGTGGGCTTCAATTTCCCAAAGAGAGCACTGGGCATTTCCTGGGAATGTGTCCTCTACATGTTGTCAACCCCTGGCATGATTAGAGAGTGAGCTGATGATTTAGACAGTTGGTTCTCATGCACTTTCGAAAAGAAGGGTGCTCCATACGTGGCAGTGTTCATCACGAACACTTGGGTGACTAAAGGTCAGGAGAGAACTTAGAAACTTTCCCATAGCATCCCTGTGGATGAAGTGGGGAAGCAGACTGATGGGTCATCTCCGTGGATGGCCCTTGATCCACTTCCAAGAAGCTCCTGGAAGCTCTATTCATGGCTATGTCTATAGCTTATCAGTAGTCTGTCACCTGACTCCTCTATGCTAAGGACCATCATAGCATCAGAACACACCACCACAAGAACATGTTAAATAGTAAGGTTCTTTCAAGAATGAGAAACCCTCTCTGCTACCCTCCTATTCCTTGTGTTTCCAATGAACAGAATACAGGTGGGCCAGTTCCTGGGGGCTATGCAGGTCCAAGTGGTATCATCATAGAATAGTGGATTGGGAAAGAAAATGTAAAACGGAATTTTATATCTAGCTAAACTATTTAATTGCCAAGGCTTTTGAAAAACAGTTTTCAGTATGAAAGAGCTCAGAGCATCATACTCAGAAGCCCTTCTTACAGAATCTCCTGGAAGAGCCAACATCCACAAAGGGCAGCTGTTGAATATTTTAGGCTCTGAACCATCTGTGTTCTTTGCAGAAATTATTCACCTATCATTGTAACACAAGAGTAGCTGTAGATCGTGCACAGTTGCTCTTCTCAAGCCACAAATTCTGCCTCCACCAATTCAACTGTGTATTCAAAATACTCCAGAATGAAAAGGGTAAGTTTGCTGTGTGCCAAGCACTATGCTGGTGCGGGCTGATAGCGTGCTGTATGTACAAGCCCTGCCGGAGCTGTGTGCCATTCTGCAGATGCTTAGTTTATTGTCAGCATTCACTGGTCATTTCTTTAGGCTTTCATCACAGTCCTATACTATTTGTTAGGCATATAGTTGTATGTATACTGAACATGTGTAGAGTTTTTGATTCTTATCATTACTCTAATAACTGTTTACAGCATATTAGATGTATTAAGAGATTAAAGCATACAGGAAAATATGCATCTTTATAGGCAAATACTATGCTCTGTTTTATAAAAAGGACTTGGTCTTTGAGGGACTTTGTTATGTGTAGAAATTCTATTTTTTTTTTGTTTGTTTTTTTTTTTGATATCCCTAGAACCAGTCCCTGGCAGATAGCCTGAGACAATTTTATAAATAGCCAGAACTGTATTCCAACAAAATCTTATTTTAACAAACAGTTGTGCTTTGTCCATAGACCATACTTTGCCCTATTCCTTAAGATGTTCTTCATCTAAAGATGACTGGAGAACACTGCTAAAGGGCTCATAGTGAGCACTTAAAAATGATTGATATGGGGGCCAGAGAGATGGCTTAGCAGTTAAGAGCACTGGATGCTCTTGTAGAGGACCTGGGTTCAATTCCCAGCACTCACAGGGTAGCTAACAACTGTCCATAACTTCAGTTCCAGGGGATCCAATGCCCTCTTCTCGCCTTCAAAGTCAATGCACGACATGGGTGCACCTACCTACATGTAGACACTACACTCATATATACAAAATAAAATAATGAATAAAAAAATAATTGACTTAGAGCTAAGACTAAAGCAAAAGTGGAGATAGGAGTGTAACTACAATATATAAGTGTTTATGTTCTGGCATTATTATAGTAATTTAACCCAAAATTTGGGAGGAGAGAGTAGAAATAAAGTATTAAAAAAGAAGAGACAAAGGGCATTTTAATTTTACAAAGTATTCGTACTACCCACATCTAATTCAAAAAGAGGAGATGGGATATCCATTGACCTTGGTGTGAGCGCAGGATATTCATTCTGTCTTCTTCCTCATAATGCCCTCACCTTTAATTTTCATTTCTATATATTAAAACCACAACATGATAATCACTTCATGCTACCAAACCAGTTAAAATAGAAAAGGCAAATAGTAATGTGTATGTATATTGGCCAAACCATTTTGGAAATCTGTTTGCCTAAACATACCAATTCTTTCTTATGACCCAGAAATTATATTCCTAGCTTTATGCAGCAATAGTTAGTATAAAACATGTATAAACATTTTCAGAACAGGACTAGTCATAAGTCCAAGTTCCTATCCAGCCACTCAGTGAATAATGTCTATTTACACAGAGTATTACAATATAGCAATGATAATGGACCAGGGTTCTACATGGATCCATCTCACAGATGCAGTATTGATTGAGAGAAGGTAGAGATAGAAGGCAGGATGCATGGTCTGTGGTTTGTTTATAAAAAGTTCAAAAACAGGTAAAAGTCTTCTATGGTAGAAGTAAGAATTGCTGGGGAGACTTGTCACCAGGAATCTGAGGAGGTCTTCTGAGGCTCTGATAATGTTCTTTTTCTTGTGTTGAGTTGTAATTACATGTCTTGCTTTGTGAAAAATTCTTCAAGCTTTGTACTTCCAATTTGGGAGCTTTCCTGCATGTATGATTTTAATGTAACTTCCAGTTGCCAAAAACTAGTTTAAGTAAAACAAAAAGATTGTACTTACAAAAACAATTTCAGGGAAATAGAATCACAGATACAGCAAATATAACAAAATATGCAAAGTAACTATAGTGAAGTAATGTTTAACATCTAAGACCAAATATACTAGAATGAGCTTAGCTCATCTATTAAGAGTTATTTATTTCTATTTTGTGTATATGAGTATTTTGTCTGCATGTATACATGTGCACCATAGCATGTAATCCCAACAGAGGCCCCCTTGAAACTAGAGTTACAAATGGTTGTGAGCTGCCATGTAGGTGCAACGGGAAATTGAGCTTGGGTCCTCTGCAAGAGCAGCAAGTTTCCATGCAGTTATTTTCAGTTATTTTATTTCCTGAGTACTTATAATGAATCAGATTCTATGTCCTATCTAACACTAACCTAAGATGAAGGAACTCCTTGAGGACTTCTTGTGGGAAGACATACAAGAAAAGAAGATAGCTCCAGCCCTGAGGGAAGAGCCCATACCCTGCTTAGGTTCATTCCTAAGTATTGGAGACACCAGAGCAGTGGCTCTGTCATATCACAGTAGGGCTAGTGTGCTTCAGCATCCATGGGACGGAGAGTGACACACTTACTCTAACTGGTAGGTTCCTTCATGGAAGCTGCCACTCCCTCATCTCATTAGGAATCCAGTACAGACTAAAGCACATAACATCTGGCACATGGAAGGGTCCAATTAGCATGGTTTCTATTGTTTATTTACTTGAAGCTAGTCAGGTTACACCCAGACATGGGTTTGTTGAAGCCACATGCTTAAGAGACATTGACCAGCTGGGTATGTGCAAAGCAAGAGAGGTGGGTGGAGGGTAAGTGGCCTGGATACTGCTGTCTCATGAAAAACAGCTAACAGGCTGTGTGCTTTGCAGAAAGACTAGAAGACACAGCACATGCTTTGCTCCTTCAGACCTCAGCATCTAGGGAATAAGCATGCCTCCTTTTGATGCTCCTCCATGCTTCAAAGGAGGACACGCCAGCTCAGAATTCAGTGAGCCCCACAGCATGCAGAGGCCCAGACACAAAGTTCCGACTGGTCCTCTGAATATCCTTGCTCATAACCATCAGGACTTATAGTTCTACTCTTGGGAAATCACCCAAAATATGGGGCAATGGCAGCTCCCCAAACTCCCACTAGTATATACTAACCAAGTAATTTATGGCTGTGTCTGTATACAAGAGTATTACACAAGCCCAAAAAGTCAATATTTAAGAAAGATCATTAATCACCTAGGAATTGCTTCTACTATCGATAGAGAAGCAAAATATAACATGATTTGTTTATAGCATGTATGACATCAATGTTAAGGAAAATATGTGTTGGAATAAAGAGTAGGACTGTGTGTGTTCTTTCATTCTCTTGCTTTGTATTTTGAAGGACCTTTCAAATTTGCTACATATGCCTAAATTATTTCTAGTAACAAAAGGAAAAGGTAAGGCCAGAAAAGATTCCTAAACTGAGTGAATATGTAGCCCACCATCCTCTAGATACCAGCATGAAGACCATTCTAGGAGCCTTTACTTGGTTCTCACTTTTCCTTCTTGTAACTATGGAGTTCAAGTCAATATAGAGAAACATTTGCAGAGTCCTTCACCAGCACAAGGTGCTTGTGCTAGAAGCTATCATTCAAAGGAGCCAGAGATAAGGTGATGAGATGGACAAAGGCCACCAGAATTAAATATGACCAGGCATTTGTAGATGAAGGGCAGCTATCTAGTCTTTGTGTGACTCTGGTCATTGCACCACAGAATGGGTCATTCTTTATAGTTCTTGAATTAAAAATTTCCTAACCATGAGCTGGAGAGATGACCACTGGGTAAAGCACTTGCTGTGCTAGCATGGAGACCTGAGTTTGGATCCCCAGCACCCATGTAAAACCTGGGTACACTGTTGTGCATCTGCAAGGGTTAGGGTGTGTATCTGTGACACCAGAGGGTAGAAATAGGTAGATCCCAGAGATTTACTGGTAAGCTAGTTCAGCCAAAACAGCAAGTTCTAGGTTCAGTGAGAGACTATGCCTCAAAAAAATGTGGAGAGCAGTAGAAGACATTCAACATCACCACTGGCCTCTACACATGCAGACACATACACCGTGATCAAATTTCTCAACCACAAAAGTCACCAACCTGCAGCTCTTGGAGGAAGAGGAAAAATATGTCACAAGCTCAGTGTAACAAGATGAGACAGGTCTCCTCTGAGGATCTCTAAAGCCCCTTTGGGAAATCTCAATGCCCAATTAGGCTGAAAAATCTTCACAAAGCTGACACTTAAGAAACTGATCAAAGTCAAGGAAGGGAAGCCATATTCTGCTGAAAATAGACCATCTTGATGGGGTACGTCTTACTGAACAAAACCTCAGAAGCATCCTGGGTGATTTAATGCCACAGACTTAATAAGCCAAGAAACTTAATGACTCTTTTCTTCTCTGCCGGGAGGACTCACGAACATGGTTTCTGTAGCTTGTTAGCTATTAAAATTATTAACAAATTATTATTTTCAATTGAAAGTGGTTATGGAATTCATTATTTCCTCTCATGCCAAGACTGTAGTTCACTCAGAACATGAATTATCCCAAGCAGTCCAGCATTTCTAAATTATTCTGGGCTGGATCCATTGCCTTTGGCGCAGCAGGCCATGCGGGCCTGAGTGACTAGAAATCTCCCTTACATAATTTACTGAGAACTTAATTGAGACTAATTATTGTCTCTCAGTCGCCTGCCCAGGGAACATCTGCCCAGCAGCTGCTGTGACTCCATTCGGTTGGGATGTTTGAAGCTTTCTGTGAAGTGAAACAAAGGCCATGGATGTTTTATTGTAGATTTATCCCACTGTAACTTTTTATAGGAAACTGCTGGTTGTTTTATTAGCCAGCCGTGTTAATACACACTGTCTTTCCAGTATGCTAGAACTGAGGTTTAGGATGTGAGCATGCTGCCCTACGGGGCTCACTACTGGGGGTTGGGGGTAACTAAGATGTGCTACACAAGAGAATAAGTTGGGGATGGGGCTGACTTTTGAACTCTGAACTGCTCTATAGTATGCTTGTTGGAAACTTGAGCTAATCCAGAAAAGGATACTGGAGAACTGATTGGCTATATATGATCAATCCATGGCATAGCCACCCACATCAAAGATGGAAACACAGAAACTAGGGACAGCTAAATAACCAAGATCAAAGCTGTGATGCCCAAACTAGACTGTGGCCTCTTGATTCTTAGCAGTCCAGAAGTCTTAGCAAGGGATCTTCTTGGGATAGCAGTATCACTAAGATCATTTATGGAGCCTTAGATGTGCCCAGTGGTGGAAGAGGTTATGCTTAGCCTGGAGGAGCAGCACTTAGCATAGCCAACTGAGGAGTGAGGAGGGAGTACCAAGCAAAGGGGCCATGCCAGTATCCCTGGACCAAGGAGAGCCCAGCGACCCAAGATTTAAGAATGTCTGTGGCCAACCAAAGCAGAGGTAGCAAGACTATTTACCCTTGCCTTAAACTTTCCTCATTCTTTTTTTAAAAAAATATTTATTTATTATTTTTTGTGTATGAGTGTATTACCTACATGTATGTAAGTACATCCATGTCATGTAGTGCCCTTGGAAGTCAGAAGAGGAAGAGGGTGTCAGATCCCCTGGAACTGGAGTTACGGACAGTTGTTAACTACTATGTGGGTGCTGAGAATTGAACCCTGGTCTTCTGCAAGAACAGCCAGTGCTCTCAATCTCTAATCTATCTCTCCAGCCCCAACCTCCCTCATTTTTATTTCCCTTAGTCCAAAGACTTGTTTGTTTGCCTATCTTTACTGAAAACGACTGTAATCCTTACTGGGATGGTGAAAGAGCATGGACTAAGTGAACGGGAGACCCCTCAGACTCCATCTTAAATGTCAGGCCCTGGATACGAAAGACAGTAGGTACCAGTCGGGGTTTAGCATGATGAGCTGTTTCCAGGTGCACCCCGGAAGGATAAGAAGATCTCGTGTGAGACAGCCATTTAAAGATTATTGCCTTATTTCAAGTAAGGTTGGCTTGGCAGGACATAGAAGTTCCTAAGAAGCGGCTCAGAGAGCAGTCCAAGGATCCCCTTTCCTGACTCGGCATGCCTGGGCTTTGGGGAAGGAGTAGCCACTAGCAATAGGGTGAGGAGGAAGGCTTATGACCACAGGGCACGGAGGAAGGTTTTCAGCACCACAAGAATAGTGGGACTCCGCCTGTGCATCACACTGTCAACCACAGGGGCTTTCAGGCCCCAGAGTGGAGAGTTCGGGGCCCTGTATCCCAACATCCTGGGAACCACATTTTCTTTTCTGGTGTATATTTGGGGGAGAATGTGAGTGTATACATGTGTATGTGTTGTATGTGTGTGTACACATTCCTGTGTGTGCAGATGCACATGCATGTGCCCTCAGAAACCAGAGGTTAATCCAGAGGTTAAATCAGAGGTTGTTGGATATCTTCTGTAACTTGTACCTTTGTTTTTTGCGACAGGGTCTCTCACTGAGCTCAGAGTTTGCTGATTTGGGTAGACTGGCTGACCCCAAGCTATTGGGATCATCCTGTCTCCACCTCCCTGGCTCAGGAATTATAGGAGCATGCTGGGGGTGGAATGCCTGCTTGCCCGGCTAGCACTTTACTGGCCGAACCATCTCACTATAGCAGAAGGCACATTTTCTGTGTGAAAATAAAAAAGAACATTCATGGCAGCTAAGGAGCCAGAGACTGAATCCCAGAGAGTGATGCTCTTTGCTTAGAGGAAGGGGAGGTAGGAGAGATGGAGAAGCAGAGGGCACTGTGGCAAGCAGACCCGCCCCCTGAGAAGCCAAAAGGAAGCAGATGAAATAGGAGTGGATGTCCGTGTCCCAAGAGTCAAAGCTCTCATCTGCAGAGGTAAGCTGTGCTGACCAGCACCCTTGCTCACTGTAATTAGTACAGGTCAACCCTCCCCACTGCCAACCACTGACTCACGCTTACATCTCCAAGCACCAGCTGTGTCCACATGGCTCCACCCTGGATGTCTGTCACATTGAAGCACTTTCAAGTTTACCACTTACATGGCCTTTAAAAGGTCTGACCCACTAACCACTGTTTCTAACATGGCAGCACCTTAGCAGGCACCAGGGCTCCAAAATAGACCAATGGGGCATCACCTTGGGGTCAGGAGCCTTGCTCGCTATGGATGTTCTGGAAAAGTTGAGACCAAAGGTGCAGCTTGCAATAAAGCTAGTGAGGGTGGGGGTGGCAGAGCAGGATCTCCTAACTCTTATGGAAGAGTTCCAAAACCCTTGCAAGGCAGCCAGTAGTAAGTCAGCTCTCTGCACTTCCAGATCCTGCAATTGGGGTCACCATTCCCCTCACCCTGCTTCAAGGAGAAGCAGAACTGGCACACACTAACCCTTGAGAGCGCCTAGGAATGTTTTCTGAGTCTTGTGAAATTCTGAGACTTTTCATAGCCAAAGCAGGGCAGCTCTGGAGTGGAATGCTGGGGAGGTCTGCCTGCGTGTTTTCATGTGGAATGATTTTGTGGGGCCAGGCACCTGGGGCGACTGAGCACGGACTGCTGTTGCTGTTAATCAGGCCCGGGGTGTTGTCTGCAGCTCTGGATTCTGAACTCTAGCATTCATTCCTACTGGCTGTCCTTCAGACGTGTGTCCCGGGAAAACCGTGTCACATCCTTCATGTGAGGGGACTTTTCTCCCCCTAATCTTCTTAGAGCAGAATGCTTGAGGCTAACCCCTTAAAACTCGAATACAAAAGTAGCATGTGATCGTGCCATAGGAATGTAGTGGTCAAAGCCAGGAAGAGATGAGGGGGAGGGGCGAGGGACGGGGTGGCACTGCGCCCTCTTCTGGCGAGAACTGACGGTGATGAGCTTTGGGCCTTTGGGTGATTGGGTCAGAAGTTCCTCAGCTGCCAACTTGGGATATTACAGTGTAAAGTCCCAGACTGGAGGCCACAGGGCCAAATTCCTCAGTAGACATGGCTTGGCCCACATAGGCGGCCTAAGGTTTTTGAGTTCATGTCCAACATTTGAAAACCAGAGGAAAGCTGGATTTCTCAGTTTTGCTTGTTAAAAATAAAAGGGGGTGACACTGGGCTGCATAGGCACAACGGGCCTGCACCTGGCAGCTGTCCCTTACTGGTAAGAAGGGCCCTCTCTACAGCAGCCCCAACACTCTGTGGGAATGCCTAACTCTCCATTAACAGATAATCTCACTTGATTGCGTTGTTTAGTGTTGCTAGTCTGATGGACAGGAAATGGTGCTAAATTGATTGATTTTTTTTTAATATTCTCACTGTCATCAGCATTGACTCTTTTCATGTTTAAGCAACATTTATATTTCTCTTATGATTTATTTTCTTATTTTTTGCCTGTTATCTGCTTTAGGCCATTTGTCTCTTTCCTAATTGATTTGTATGTTCAGCCTTACAAAGAAAGAAACTAACTCACACCGAAACACAGACACACCTTTTAAGACTACAGAACTTGAAATGAGTCAGTCAGCAGAGGACCAATGCTATACGACGCCACTTCTGTGGGTGCCTGTATGAATTCACAGAGGATGAAATTAGGAGAGGAGCTGCAGGGATCTGGAGAAAAGAGGACAAGGGGCTATTGCTTAATGGATGCAGCTTCAGTTCAAGATGAACACTTGGGAAGAGGGCCGATAGCGTTAATTAAAAAATATTGAGAATTTGCTAAATCTGTGGAAGTGTGTACTTATAAGTGGTTAAAATGGTCATAATCAGACCTTGGTGAATATTTATAAGGATGTAGAGACTTTAACACCTACATATCCTACTGGCAGAAATATAAAAATGATACAAGTGCTTTGGGAAAGAGTGTGACACCCCTTGGGTTGTTAAGTGCAGAATCGCCACATGACTCAGTGATTCTCCTAAGTATCCTAAAGGAAAATGAGAACATATGCTTTCCCAAAACTTATACACAGATATTCATCAGAACATTATTCATAATATCCAAAATGTAGAAACTACCTAGATTTCTATCAACTGATAAATGAATAGGTAAAATGTGGTTTAACCACACAATAGAATACTATTTTGTAACAAAAAGGAATGAATGGGGCTAGAGAGATGGTTCAGCATTTAAAAGCACTGACTCCTCTTGCAGAGGACCTGGGTTCGATTCCCAGCACCCACATGGTGGGTAAGAGCCATCAGTAACTCTAGTTCCAGGAGATCTGATGTCTTCTTCTGACCTTAGTAGGCATTGCATGATATGGGTGCACTTACATACATTCAGGTAATGCACTCATACACATAAAATAAAAATAATAAATAAAATAGTTTTTTAAAAGGGATGAATACAGAAATATGGCACAGCCCGAATAAACCTTTAAAACATATGCTAATTGAAAGAAGTCAGAAGCAATAAGACACATATTATATGATATCAAGTAAATGAAATTTACAGAACAAGAAAATGAACAGAATCAGGAAGTAGACCAGTGGCTACCTGGCACTGGGGAGGGGGTTGGTTAGTGTTAGGAGAAAAGCTGAGGATATGGGTTTCTTTGGCAGTGGTGAAAATGCTCTAAAATTTGATGGTGCTGGTGATTTTATAACTCTGAATATATTGAATGATGCTCTTTAAATAAGCAAACTCTATGGCATATGAACTGAATCTTAATGAGACCACGGAAAGTGGCTCTGCAACTCACTAATGTGTGGCCTCGAGCAAACCACTAAACCTCAGTTTTTTCGCTTGTAGAATGGCATACATCATTCCAAAACCCAACTAAACTAAAGCTTGACAAAGGTTTAGAACCTTGCCTGGCTATAACTACAGAAACTATTGTCAGGACAGTCTACTTTGCATCAGGCACGGTGGCACATGCCATTAATCTGGATACTGGGGAGGGAAAAGCAGGTGAACCTCTGTGAGATCAAGGCCATCCTGGTCTACACAGTAAGTTCCAGGCCAGCAGGGCTACAGGAAAACCGTGTCTCAAAAAAAAAGACTTTCCCTTAAACCATGTTTTCAGGAAGTGTTGAAAGGCTTCCTTCCATTCTTTCCTTCCTTCTCCCTTTCTCCCTCCTTCCCTCTCTTCCTGCCTCTCTTCTGACCCTCCCACCTCCCACCTCCCTCCTTTCCTTCCTCATTCTCCACTCATTCTCCAGCAAATAAGAACTAACAGTTATTGTCCAAGGACCATTTCAAAGAGACAGGGAAACATCTCAGTTCCTGGAACACTCCACTTTCTCAATTTTCAGAACTGAGTGGATGCAAGAGTTTTTAAAAGACAGACTTCTAGGCTGAAGTTTGTTTCTTTCAGGAGTCCTCATTGTTGACTATGTCAAAGAGAGCATCGTGCGCTGCTGAGCTCTTTCCCAGCAGAGTTACATGCTTCCAGAAGAGCTCGTATTCGAAGGTCACTTGATGCACTTCAGATTTTCATTTCCTCTGTGAAAAAACAAATATGTGACTAATATTACTTTTGGGGGAAGGGTATATGAGAACTCATAATTCTCAAGTTTTAAATAGAGAAAGGCAGAGTTGAGACCTCCTGTGCAGCCATAAAAAAGTCCCTGCTGATTCCCCTGGGAGAACGTCTCAGCCCGGTCCTTAGGTCACCATTGCACCTTCTCACTGCTCCTCCTTCTCACACATCTGTTCAATAAAAGCAGCCTGTATCTTCAGAGACTATAAATGGCACATGTGAACATCATGGTCTGATTGTTCTCATCACATAGTTACTGGCTCTGGTCCACCACTCTGTCCTGAGCATATGGGATGGCAGAGGCTACACACAGTTCTTGTGTTGGTTGGTGTAAGCCCGGGAGGAAGGGCTACTCTTGAGTCAGACTTGGTACATCCCTCCCTCAGGCCCACAGCTCACGTGATGAGCAATCTCCAGTGTTCTAGGAGGCCTTGTCACCCCCAGTAAGGTAGAGCAAAGTACCGACTTTCTCTTAGCTCAGCATTCACAGCACAGCAAAGCAGCCCTGTGCCAGGGAAGATGAGATTTCCAGTCCCTACAGTCTTCCCTGTGCTAGGCATCTTCTGGAGGCTTCACCTGCTATGTATTTGTCATCTGGACCTCAGAAATATTCAAACTGCACTGCCATTGACTTGTACATTGAGGAGCCCAAAGCTTAGAGGAAGTAAGATGCATCCAATGATCAGATCTAGGCCTCAAGCAGGGGCCTAGTGCTCTGGTATCTGCTCCTCCGGTCTGAATCATGCAACTTTATCAAGAATCAGGAAAAAAATAATTTCAGGTACCATATCCATCTTTTTTTGCTTCAGAATGGCCATATAGATTGCCCATTCCAGAGGGCTCTAGAAAAACCACAGGCCTCTCGGCAGAACCAAAGCCTACATTATAAACAAAAATTAAATACAACAGTTGGTATTTGTCAGACCTGCAGATAACAGGTGTGAATTGTTATCAAGGCCTAGGTCATCTCAATCAAGCCAGCAACAAGCCTGTGACGAGCAAGCTATTTCCAATATTTTATTTAAAAAAGGGGTCTGAGGCTATGTACAGATTCTTCCAGGTCCTACAGCCAGCGAGTTGATAGAGTGAGGACTTGAGTCTTGGCCTGTCAGGCCATTTGTGACTGTCTGGCTTCAATACACTTCATCTCTTACCACTGGGGCACATGATACAGTTGGTCACATGTTCCCTGGATGGAAGGGGTGGTCACAATCTTGAAAGAGAACCCCTAGTTGGATATGCCTGTAGTTCCTGCTACTTGGGAGACTAAGGCAAGAGGATAGCAAGTTCAAAGCCAGACTGAGAGGAAGAACCTTCCAGCATGTTCTCTAGTGTCTCTTCCTCATTGACTGATCTGTATGCCTCCCTTCTGACACTCTCTGCAACCCCTTCTGCTGCGTTCATATCTGCACTGCCTGTCCTTCTGTCACTTTGTCCTTTTGCATGCCACAGGCATGATCAGATGCTCCAAAGTCTCTGTGCTGCTGCCCCAATTCCAGGCCCCCCAGAAGTGATGCGCCACACACCTCACCTTGTCACATTTGTGTGACGCTGTCCCTGGGGAGACTTGAACAAATGTCTATTCACTCAATAGGGAATTGACGAGAGACCAAAAAGGGTACCACCAAAGTCTGATGTGGTAAAGCAGTGAGTGTCCTGGGGTTTCCTCAGCATCACTCAACACTGTTGCCCTCTTCCAGACCTCACCTCACCCACAATCTGTCCTGTTGCTAAATCTAGAGAATGCTTTCTGCCCTTCCATCCCCTACATTACAAACAGTCCCTTTCCTAGTCCCCTCTTGAATGCCCTTCCCACCCTCCATGGCCTTGACAGTCACCCGTCCATCTCCTTCAGAGCCTCGTCCCTCATCTCACTTCTAAGTGCTCACACTCTTCAAGCCCCAGTCCTGATCCCTTATCTCTCTACACAGTATCCCCGCCCCATCTGTGGGCTCTGTATCCACTGATTAAAGTTGCTATTGATTGACATTGAAATAGTAATTTTTAAAAGTATTACGTCTATGCTAAGATCATATTTTTTCTTGTCATTACACCCAAAACAATATAGCATAGCAATTATTTACACAGTACTTCTAGCACTATAAGTCACATAGAAGCAATTTAAAGCATACAGAAGGTTGTGTGCAGGTTCTGTACAAATACTATGTACCCTTCTATATAAGGGACTTGAGCATCTATAGATTTGGGTAGCATCTGAGGCAGTCCTATAACCTGTCCCTCCAAAGGCATAGAGGGATGACTGTATGGACTCCCTGGGTGAGTAGTTCTCGCTCTTGGTTTCCATCATGACCTTCTTGCTTATGATCTATAACCCTGAGTCTCCAACCCAGATACCACCCTCAAGCTCCTGAAGACCCTTTGTAACACTCAGTGACACACCACCAATAAAGACCCTCCAAGGTCTGGACATCTTAAGATTCCACAGTTGTACCTTCAACTCCATCCTGAGCATTTCATGGTTAGCCCTCCCTCCCTACCCACCGCCAGGTGTTGAGCTCTGCTTCTTTAGCCAACTTCATTGTGACCTTCAGGACCCAATTCAAGCTTCATTTCCTCTGCAGCACTTGCCAGATAGTCAAGAAGGGGTCTGCTAATATATACCCTGATGTTCCCATTGACAAAGGTTCATGAAGGGGGTGATACTAAGTAGAATACCCTAGTGCTGGGGTCGGGACTTGGCCTGAGTCTGACTTGGCATGCATCTGGGACAAGCAGGCTGAGATTGAGCAAGTTTACCATCTCTTTACTGTGGTCTGCCCTGCAGTTTCCTGGGGCAGCCAGAGTCATCTGTCATCCATTCTATGCTGTAGGATTCTCTGTGTGGCCTGTTTGATGCCCATCTCTGTAACAGGCAGAGAATCACATGCAAGCATCTTGTTTCTTCACTTTGATTCATTGAGCAAATGTAGGGCATGTTTCAAGGACAGAGATTGGCACCAGTTAAGTGCTAAAAGAATACCAGATCCTTCCTTATCTGCCATTTTGAGGATAGAGCTAATGTCAAGTCTCCTGGATAAATAACCCTCTTGTTAGCTCATATTGTGTTGAAATACCACATGTCGAACTGCCTTTTGTGATTGAAAGTACCTGAAAATGTCCTTTCATCTTTTCTCAGTTGTCTAATCTGAGATTCACTATAGATCCAACATAAAGCAATTATGTCAGAAAAATGTAGCTCTGATGCTACCACCGTTTCTGTAACAACTCAGTCATATTTCAAAAAACAAACAAACAACCGGAAGTCTTTTGCCTAGTTTAAATCTCAATCAAATCACAATGGGAATGAAAAATGAATTTTGGTTGGGCTGGGGGTGTACACCTATAATCAGAGCACTTGGACGGATGAAGTGGGAAGAGCACAAGTTCAAGGTGAGCCTGAGCAAGATATAGCAAGACCCTGCCTCAACAAAATAAATAAATATATATAAAATGAAAAGAGCTTGGGATAACTCTGTGGTAGAACACTTGCCTAGCATGCACAAAACTGGGTTTTATCCTTAGTATCAAAAAATGTAAATAAATTCTCAGAGTTATGAATGACATAGGTCTGTAACAGACAGCCTAATGGGCCCCAGAATGCCCACATTCTATTCCCTTAGACCTGAGAATATGTTAGGTTACATATCAAAGAGGAATTAAGGCTGAAAATAGAACTAAGTTTGGGTGGTGGGTTGAATGTATGTTATGTGGCTAGAGTGATGGTTTAGCAGTTAAGAACACTAGCTGCTCTTGTAGAAGACCTGAGTTTGGCTCCCAGTACCCACATGGTGGTAGCTAACAACTGTCTTTAACCCCAATTTCAGAGGACCTGATGCCCTCTTCTGGCTTCCATGGGCAATGCACAACATGGGTGCACTCACATACATGCAGGCAAAACACTCATACACATAAAATAAAAATAAGTTTTAAAAATTAAAAATGTTTGATAAATTCTTAACACCTGGAGTGCCAGAATGGGTTCTTATTTGGAAATAGAGAGTCATTGAAGATATAATTAGTCAAGGTGAGGTTACACTGGACATGGGTGGCTCACACATCCATTGTGACTGGTCTCTGGATTACATGACATCTGGGGAATGACATGGGCACACAGGGAGAACTCCACTGAAGATAAAGGCATAGACTGGGGTGCTGTTTCCATAATCCAAAGAATACCAAGGATTGCCATCTCTTACTGGAGCCTGGGAGAGACCTACAGACCATGCTCTCCATCAGAGAGAGCCGACTCCAGTTTTGGAACTTCTGATCTGTGGAACTAAGACTGCTTAAGTTTCTATTTGTAGAATTTTTTAGCATCAGTAAGCAAGTAAATATAGATTGCCAGGCAGCTGGCCTACAAACACAGATTATCCTGAGTTGTCTACGTAGACACTGTGGACTCACAGGAAAGCAGAAGAGAAGGCTTGGCAATCAGCTTCAGCCCCACACTGCTGCCTCTGCCACTGGGGCGTGGGGATAGGATCCAGGAGGAGCTGGAAAGGCAGGAAGAAGCCAGCCCAACATGAGGGCCAGGCCTCTCACCTCCAGAGCTGCAAAATGATGACTCAGTTCTGGTTTTAGTCATTAAGTTTGCGATCATCTGTTAAAGTACACACAAAATAATAAAATGTGAATACACATATTTGAAATAGACACATATCTCTTAGCTGGGTATGTGCTCACACCTTTAATCCCAGTGCTTGGGAGGCAGAGGCAGGTGGATCTCTGTGAGATTGAGGCTAGCCTGGTCTACGTAGTGAGTTCCAGGACAGATAGGGCTACAGAACAACCCTGTCTCAAAAAGACCAAAAAAAGAAAAAAGAAACATACACATATCTCTTGAAAACTTTATATCTGTGATAAAATGTCTTTGTGTATATGTGTTTATATTCATGTGTCTGTGTGAGGATTCATATATGTTATGTAGATTTGGATATATGTAGAGGCCAGAAGTCAGCCTTAAATATCTTTCGTCAGTCAACATCCATCTTGGTTTTTGTTGTTTGTTTTTTTTTCCCTTTGTTGAGACAAGGTGTCTCACTGACCCTAAACTCACCACTGGTGCCTGGTCAGTGAGTCCCAGAGACCATCCTGTCTCCACTTCCCCTGTTGTGGAATTATGAGTGCATAACATCATACCTATCTTTTTATGTGAGTGCTGGGGATCAAACTAAAGTCTTCTACTTATATGATAAATAAGTACCTTACCAACTGTGCTATCTCATTAGCTGTGTGTATGTGTTTGTGTGTGTGTGTATCTTATATAGTCCCTGAGCTATGCAGAGTATCTCACTAGAACATTATAACTTTCAAGCTACAAGCTGAACATCCTACTCCAAAAATACAAAATGCAAAATTCGAGATTTTTTCAGTGTCCACATGATGCCCTTGGTGGGAAATTCCACATCTGAGCTCAGTGAGGGTCGAAGTCAAAATACAGGTGCACTAGGTTGCACAAAATACCTTCATGCTGTGCTTTTACGTATCAGCAGCACTTTCTGAACTCCGAGTGAGCACTGGATGGTATCAACCATCTCTCCCTCTCTAGTTCCAGCTAGTAAAGCTCTTCTTGTAGGACCCACCATGCATGCAAAGAGGGATAGAAATGACAGTGCCTAGCGTGTGGTGTGGTAGCGAGAACAAGCAAGATACTGCCCACAAACCATTGGCCACAGCCTCCAGTCCTCATCAGGTAATAATTCACCTCCTTTGTAGGAACTGGATTCCTTACATAGAAAAAAAATAGGTTAGCAAGTTAGTTTTAGACCAGTTGAATTTAAAAAAACTATACTGGGGGCTGGAGAGATGACTCAGCAGTTAAGAGCACTGGCTACTCTAGAAGAGAACCCAGGTTTGATTATCAGCACTCACATGGATGCTGACAGCCATCCATAACTCCAGTTTCCAGGGATCCAACACCCTCTTCTGACTTCCACGGGCATTGCATGACATTGATACAATTATCTACATGCAGGCAATACACTCATACACAGAAAATAAAAATAATAAGTAAATTATTAGAAACATAGTCTGAAGTCCTTTCTCACTGGAAATGGAGTCAAGTGCGGTAACTGTGCTGACCTTTTGTATTGCTTCTTATTTATTCCTGTTTCTCCATTTTTGCTGAGAAAATCTAGAATTGCTGTTTACAGGTTTTTTTTTTCATTTAAATCTGCACAGTAAAACTATTCAGACTGCAAACAGTATTAAAATTCAATGGAAACTGGTAATTTCATTTTTTTAATTTAAGATGAACTTTTTAACTGATATATAAAAGCTAAAAATGTATTTGTGGGATGTCACGTGATCTTTTGATGGGTGCATGTATCAGCTAACAGTCTCACAATCCCAGACTTAGAGATAAGTGTCACCTCTATTGATGGTGAATGTAGATCTGCTGTCTGAAGAACAGCTACCATGAGGTCCTTGTGTAATAGGAGGAATTTGTCATGTCTGTAGCATTTTAAGTGTTTGTGGTAACAAATTCATTCTAGTAGAGACAGAAAGTCACAGAAGTTGGAGTTAGGCCTGTATCTGAGCTGCTTTGTCAAGTGGTTAGCTCCTGGGTCCTGGGGGTATTTGAGAACAGACAAGAGAGGGTTATGCTGGCTGGTCACTCAAGGACCAAGCAAGAGAGAAAATTCAGTAGTATCCCCAAAAGGACATTCTCAGCCCCATTTGTGCCCTAGTAAATCACAGTTTCCAAACTGCTCAGTTGCTTCCTAGTACCCAAGACCAACAGAAGAAATACACACTCCAATAGAACACTGGGTGGATAGGCTGAGTTTTAGGCAAGCATTTTCAAGTGCAAGCCTTAGCAGTCTCCATCTACTAGTGGCCTACAAGAGTTAACTATATCCACTGTCAAGGGCCTACAGTCCTGGAGAGCAGGGAGGACCTGGTCTTGGTGTACTCATTCAGAAACTAGAAAGGCTTCTGTAAAGACTATATCAGTCAGCTAATGCTGAAGTAACAAACATCATACTGCCTTACAATGGTATCAGGTCCTCATGTCAGAGAGCAAGAAGCAATCAGAGTCAGTTTCATAACCACATTCAACATTTCTGTTTAGGTGGGGAGAGGCTGAAGAAATAACTTAGTGGTTAAGACTACTTGTTCCATAGTCATGAGGACAAGAGTTTGGATCCCAACACTCATATAACAAGCCACTTGTCCCTATGAACACCTGTAACCCCAGCTCCAAGGGAAGAAACAGGATTACTGGGGCTTTCTGGCTTCCAGCCCAGCCAAGATATGAGTCACAGATTCAGGAAGAGGCTGTGCCTCAGAGGAATAGATAAAGAGAGATAGAAGAAGACACCAATATTTTCTGGCCTCCCCACCGCATCCACATACATATGTATACACAGACACAGACACACACACACACACACATGCCAACATAAATAAATAATTCTTTTTTAAAAATCAGCTTTGGGACATGATCATCTTCATGTCTGCTCATAGCCCATTGGACAAAGCATGTACCGTGACAACATGTATGTATGATTCACTACAGATCAGGAGTAACCAGCTGGGCCCAGTAACTTAATCTATCCTAGGAGTGTTGTAGCAAGGGCCCAATGAACCAGATGACCACTCAGGTTGCTCCCTCTGTTCCAAACCTCTGGAATTACTTCCAAAGTTGATGACAAAGCTCCCTAAGTCTGTTCTCTCCCCTCCACCACAGTCCCATGATCCAGTGGGGAAAGGGAGCTGGCCTCTCCCCTTCCCTCCAGGTTGTTTTCTTACTGTTTCTCCCTCTGGGCAGGTGGGTGGCAGGCGAATGGGGCCCCTGCTCAGCGACCTGTGAGAAGGGCCTCCAGCACAGAGACGTGACCTGTGTGTACCAGCTACAGAACGGCACCCATGTTACCACTCGGCCCCTCTACTGCTCGGGCCCCCGGCCAACACCAGTGCAAAGCTGCGAAGGCCAGGACTGCCTGTCTATCTGGGAGGCATCAGAGTGGTCAGAGGTGAGTACCTGGGCTTTCCACTGAGGCTGAAGCCAAAGCAAGTGCTGTAAGCTATATCCAGGTGGCTCCTTGTAGTATTCTCTGTTCCAGGCTATTTGTGACATGTTCCCATGGACTATATATTTCTTGTGCAAATTCCCATTTAAAGATGATAGATAGTTAGCTGCTTGCCTTTAATCTCAACACAAGGGAGACAGAGGCAGGCAGATCTCTGCAAGATTGAGGCCAGCCTGGTCTCCATGGTGAGTTCCAGGCCTGCTGGGGCTACAAGGAGACCAAAAAATAAAAATAAAAATAAATAATATAAAGATGATAGATACATAGATTCACAGATACATACATACATACATGCATGCATGCATACCCACTCATTTGACCTTTTCGTTTTCCTTTGGATATGTTTGAATTGTAGTATGATCAAGTTGAGTCTAGCTTCAAAGACTTCCCTTCAACTCCATTGCATTCTTTACAGATTGGAGGAATCAGATATTGGAAGGATAGCCTTTGGTATGCAAGTCAGAGCTACAAATCTCACACCATAGAACATGTTGGAAAATGGTCAATCAAGCCCTAACTTTTAACTTGGAAGGCCAGTCCTGGAAACACCATTTTTTCTTTGGTGAGGTCATCTTTCAGAGTTTTGCCTTGACTTTGTAATTATGTTGATTGTTTGGCTATAAAACAAACAAAAATAGCTAAATAAAATGACCTCCCTCAGGTCTTCTACCAAAAGTGGTCTAGGAAACTTGAGGAGGCCAGATCCAAGACACTCTTCAGTATGGAAAATATTTTTAAAGTTCTCTTTGATTGCCAAACAGTCGGAATTATTTTGAATAAAAAAGTATCCAACCCATTTTTAATTAATGAAAAGCTTGCTATTGGCTGCTCTAGAACTGAGTTTAATTTTCAGACAAATTTTGAAATGTACTCACTGAGAGACCTAGGTCCTTATCTTCCCTTTATAATATTTTATGAAAAAGAGAAAATTTAATTTTTATCGATTTTTTTTCTTTATGTATCCTTAGGTGTCTAGGTTTATCATTCAAGGGAATTCTTCTTTATACTTGGGGTAGAGGCAGGAGAAACCTCCTCATCCCCTCTCCCCAACCCAGGTGAGCCTTATACGGCTTTGACTACCTTGTTCTCAATCAAACAAGATTTTAAGTTTTAATGAGATCAAATACCCAAAATTTCCACTCAGACTCTTCCTTACTGGAAAAATTAAATCCAGCCTTACCAAAGAACCAAGTTCTCATCAGGGCATGGAATGTCAGCACATTTTGGAAATGTGGACAGCTGGAACAAGGATTAAAGAAATTCCTCTCTGATCATATCTCTGCACATACCTGATCCTCATCCTGAGCCAGTGTCCACACGGGTCAGTCTAATGCCACCCGTTTAACATGGAATCTAATGCCCCATGAGTAGTCCATAGAGCTGGAATCCTGTCCCTTTGCCACGTCCCAAAGCCCCTCTGACTCATCTGCTGGGGACGGATTTCCCTGTTCTCAGGGAGAGTTTTTTTATTAGAAACATGCCAAATTTTATTCATCCAACAGTTCTATTTACCAACAGTACTGATCACCCTCACCTCCTCCCCTGCCCGCAGCTTCTTCCTGGCCTTATTAGAAGCAGGATCCAATATCCAGGCAGAAGTAAAAAGTTGAAGAACAGCCTCCTGTTCTCAGCTTCCAGCCCCATCCCGAGGGGAAGTAGAGAGTCTGAACATTGCCTTCCTGGGTCACTTCAAAGGCAGCATCCACCTGCTGTGCTTCCTCAGGGCTGAGAGCCTGAAGAGCACGGGCTGCTGTTCAAAAGTGACAGAGCTGACCTTGACCAAGAAAACAGCTGGACAGCAAGTGATCAAAATTCCAGGGAGAGGTCAGGAAACAGACTAGAGTAAGGCAAAGCAGGGACTGCTGACAGGTGGAGCCGAGGGCTTGGCCTGCTAGTTGCTGAGTCCCATGTGCCAGGACAGAGCCCACAAGTTCAGTGACAAAGATGGAGTTGCTGAAATGACCTGGAAATATTACCACATGGAAAAAGATGAGACAGCTTTTCAGTGCAGTGACCTCTTGGGTCAGGAGGGCCAGTGTCTGAAGCTTGCTGCAGAGTGGCCCCTCACATCTGAGGTCACTTTCAACACAGGCCCAAATACTGTTTCCCCAACCCCTCTGTTCTGAGGCACATGTATGTGCATCTTGTGAAACGAGCCAGTTAAAACTGGTCTCAGAGGACCATAGGGAGTTTATAGGAAGAAAGCTTAAGGTAAGAAAGTAAGGTTTTGGGATAAACATGAATAACAGAAATATGAAGAATAATGTTTTCCTTTATGGATGTGCTTTTATTAGACACAATAGAACTTTTTAAAAGCGGAGCCTGTTGTAACTCCATCATGATGATGGCCTGCCACAACTTTTGATAAACTGAGTGAGTCTAAAATCTCCTCAGCAGAATGCAGCCTTCAGCCTCCTCCATTTCTGTGTGGAGAGTGAGATTTTCAAGGAGTCACATGCTGACCTACACACAGCAAATCAAAAGGAGGGCTTTCTGATTGCTCCTCTGACCTCTGATAAAGGCTGTAGACCATAACCTCTCTGCTCATTGGCCAAGTCATCACCCTTGTCAGTTATGCTTTCCCATGGTGATGAATCCTCTCTGTCTAGGCTTCCTTCTGCCTTGATTTTAGAAATGCACAAGGGCCCTCACCAGCCAGTGCACCATCCCTCCCCAGAGTGGAATATGCTAGGAGCAGGGTTCAGACACATCTCAGAACACCTGCTGCCTTTGCGTCCTGTCATCTCTTCTGACCCTTTCTTTTCATTCCTTCTTGCTGCCTGAGGACACAGTAGTTTTGAGTTCTTGAGGGTTTGTATATCATTTGTCACCGGATTCTACCCAGGTCCCTTCTCCACACTGTTTCTTGCATGTCTCTCAATAAGTAAACTAAATTACTCTGTGTAGCCTTGCTGACGCCATTCTTGGCACCCGTGCTGAAACTTTGAGAGCTCGCTTTGTGAAAAAGACCTGTGGCTTCTGTCTGCTGCTTTCTTCTTTTCTGATCAAGGTCTTTGCCTTGTGTACTTGGAGGCTGGATGGCTCAGACCCCTTTGCTGCCAAAACCTCACCTTGCTCCAGCTAGCCCCTGCTTCACCTGCCAGCTCATGCCATGTTTTGCTTTTCAACTCATAACCTGCATTGGTCTTTGGACCTGGCGACTGGTCATTAAGTTCCATTCCCCTTTGACCAGCTGGGTGCCCTGAGTTTTTCTGACCCTTGACTCTCATGCGCTTCACCTATCATTGGCTGCCAGGCTGTGGTCCCCTGAAGGAGGAACAGACATAGTGCATCCTCATGTCTACCTCCCCACTCTGGGCCTGACACCTAGTGGGGACTTCAGAGGTGTTAATGGACTTGAACTGAATTAAAGTGGATTAAACAATGCCTACCCTGTGTCTTGCAGTGTTCGGCCAACTGTGGTAAAGGGACCCAGAAACGAACTGTAACGTGTACCAATTCACAAGGTAAATGTGATGTGTCCACGAGGCCAAAAGCTGAAGAGGTGTGTGAGGACTACTCGGGCTGCTATGAATGGAAAACTGGGGACTGGTCTAAGGTAAGAACAGTGTAGGCTGGATCTCCATCCTACTGTGGTGGTATGAGGAATCCTGGGTCAGGAGCTCAGCTTCTAGCACGAGCTCTAATTCTACCAGATGATCCCAGTCTAATAAGGCAAGTTTACTTTCTCTCCCACTCCCAGTGCCAAACCCACTGTTAGCCCTACATGCACCTTCCTATCAGCAGTCTCAGTTTGTTGGGAGCATCCATTGTGCTGTGTGTATTTAGAAGGAAATTGAGAAGCACTTCTCGTCAGTCTGCCCGCCCTATGGAGCATGCTGGCAGTCCCCCCAGCAACCTGCTGTGAGCCTAATTGCACAGCTACCTGTCATGAGAGTCTGGTTAATATGGGGACTGGGTTGAAGCGAACACATAGGGGCCATTTGAGCATGCTTCACTCCCCTCTTATTTCCAAGGCCTGAGAGTACCATTTCTTGGGAAAGGGCCTAAAGGATGTAGAGGCTGAGAAGGTAGGAAACCCTGGAGATGTCAGAGTCCTGGGGTCAGCACTAGCAAGAAATAGGGAAGGTTTGTTGGCAATTGAAATGTTTTTCTCAATGATGGTTCCTTGCAAAAGCTGGGTGTCATGTTTCTTGTAATCTCAGTGCTGGGGAAGCAAAGATGGGTGGATCCCTGGGGCTTGCTGGCCAATAAGCCAGCCCAGCCAAATCAGTGAGTTCCTGGACAGTAAAAGACCCTGTCTCTAAATAAATAGATAGATAGATAGATAGATAGATAGATAGATAGATAGATAGATATAAGGTGGATAGTGCCTAATACCTGAATATGACCTCTAGTTTCCACATGCAAATGTACCTGTGTGTACAGCCACACACACACACACACACACACACACACACAAATTCTTTAATGTTTGACCTATGGTAGCTTCAAATGATTCATATTTACCAGGGACTGAGGTCTGTATAAGAACCAACTAGCAAGTACCTCCAAGAGCCTTAACACAGGGGCAACCCAGTGTCTTGGAAATGCAGAGAATGGGTGGGTTTCTTTATCGTTAGCAGCTGAAAAGCTCTCTGTACTTGTGGTGTCTCCACTCAGACGCTGCCAGTCAGTGGCCTGGGAGCCGTAGTGTTTGCTTGACCTGCGCAGTCAGTATCTTAAATGTTTCAAAATTAGTTGCTAACATTTAAAAATGGGGAAATGGCACCTGAAATTTTATATTTGAGCTTCACTGTAAAATCTGCCAATATAGCCCAGGCAGGTTTCTGCCTCTTGTTTGTAGAAGAGTGTCCTGGCCACTGGAAAGCAGTGTGTTTCAGATTCTGATTCTCACTGTCCGCAGCCCATTTCAGAATGCAAACCCTCCAAATACTTCAGGTGCAAAAAAGGCCAGTATCTCAGGTCTTCATTTTCTTGTTGTGCTAAGGTATAGCTTGTGGAGAATTATGAATTGAGGGAAGATAAAACAAAGTCTGACCAAAGCAATGAAATCAAGGCCAACAGGTTATTATCCACCCTCTAAACAAAACTGATATCTTCTTGTAACATGGCTGTTAGCAAGATTCAGCTGGAGCTGCTGGGACAAATCTCACATAGAAGAGGAAATCTAACTTTGAAGCCATTGCAAAGGAATTCTGGGCCCTCAAACCTAGCTCACAGGTTGGAGATGTCAAGGAATGGGTTGGTGCTTGGACTCTGCTTAAGTGTCTCAGTCTCTCTGACCCTCTGTCTACATCTCCAACATGAGAATCATAGGGTGGGTCTGCCCATCTTCAGAGATGCTCAGGGGCTTCCAAGGCGCTGCTGAGGTAGCTGAGGGACACGCAGGCCGCTAAGTTTATCTTACTGCCTCAAACACACAAACACACCACCGAGTTCACATTACTGTGGGCACAGATCTCAGGGCTGTTCTTAACCAACCTGACTTTGCTTTCATAGTCAAGTTTCTCGGCCCAAGGCTATCCAGACCCAGCCTGGGAAATGTTGATGACTTCTGTTGCCACAGATATCCTTGTTCACAGTCCAAGCTCTCAGACCCCAATTCAGGACTCAAGTCATATGGTGACTGAGAGTCAAGAGCTGGTACCTATGAACCTTGGGGAGTCATAGTCAGTCACTGGCCAGCCAAGCCTTGCATTTCTCAGCCCAGTCCTTCTAGTTTCAAGGACTTGGCAGGCATTTTCATTTTCTTCAAGACTTTGGATTACTGGTACAGAGATCAGCAAAACACCAAAAGATGAATAGAAACAGAAAAGCTCCTGCAGTTCTGCTGAAGCTCTGCTAGTTCACAGTCCTGGCGCTCCCACTTTCGTCTTTCTCAGGTCCCTCCCGGGCTGAGGATGTTAGCACAATATCCCTCAAACTTGTAGGCATGCACCCACCTGAAAGGTGAGACAGCCTTGGAAAAGGCCTTCTCTTTCCTAGTCATACCATGGTGAATAATGCTGCCTGGTTTTTCAGAGCACTGTGTCGGGAGACCAAAGTGTGGTCAGTTACCCCTGGCACTAAGAATAAGAACCCATAGAATGTCATGACTTCCCCAGGTCCTGGCCACTGTCCAGGGCTGGCATCCACTGAGTAAGTTGAGTGGCTATGTTTGTGCCAGACATAGCTATACCATCCCAGCCACAGCAGGTCTGGTCAGAGCAGCCCATAGTCCTGCAGTGGTTTGACTTAGCTCCGTGCATCAAGCTAGGCCTTACAGAAGGTTTGTTCTACCACATAAACTGGAACCTGTGGATACTAAACTACAGGATCCATAGGTGTATGAAAGGTGTGCCAGGTGGGAGTTAAAGGAACGTAGAAGTCAATCAAGAGCAACCCCCAGCTGTTGACCCATCGCCCTCTTTTCTGCCTTGGGTGTAGATTGCATGTTGACGTGCCACTTAGGCATGGGCAATTCACGGACAGTGTCTGTGTGTGACAGTTGTGGTACTCTATATTAGTCTCCACCTGCAGAAACTTCTTTAATGAGTGATGACTGGGATACTTGACTGTAAATATAAGGATACATATTTTAGCAAGAGGTTACATTAGCCTAGGGATGTGAATCAGCCTTGGGGGTTTCTGTACAATCTATGACCTCATCAGCCATGTGTCCATAGCACACAGGGTATGATTACAATACCACACATGAGTGTCCTCCTGAGAGGGCTCTAAAACCAATTAGGTAGCCTTTGATTGGTCCTAAGATAAAAGTGCCACTACTGAGCCAGTGTCAAATGCTGTGCCAGTCATCAATGTGGTCATTTGGTCAAGAAACTGATATTGGGCCATTGATTGATGTTCTCCCTTTGCTTGCATAGTGCTCTCCAGAGCTATGAGCCTGGGGGCTTGGGGCACTTAAAATGGGAGAAGTAGTAGTATTAATTCTTTCTAGAAGAACATGACTTCTAATCTAAAATTCAAACATTCATCTCCCCGTGAGAAACAAATTGCTCTGAAGGGATTAGAATCAGTAGTGTTTCAAAAGGAAACCACTGGCTCTTCATGTTAAGTCTGATGTCTCTCCTACATAAAGATCAGAATGGCCACTGACCTCCTGGTAGCAGTGGAAGTCCACAGAAGGAGCTGGCCTGACTTGAAGTCAGACAGCCTGCTCCTCATGTCTGCAGGGAGCTCACCATCTTGGCAGAACCCAGATCAGAAAGTAAAACATGCAGCAAATACCCATGGGCAGTGAGTCTCAGAGGAAGAAGGGGAGCAGGCTCTGTCAGGTCAATACAATCTCTGTGGGTACAGTATGTTCCCTTAGGTTGTTAGACACTTGCCTATGTTCTGAACAGGAGATAAGGGCTGAAGTGCATGAGCAATCCTTGTCACGTAAGGGGCAGTTTCAGAAGGCTCTTCTGCATTGTGCTACTTCAGAATCTATGATTGATTGCATTAGTGGAGTCTCCGCTTGCTGTGGGCCTGTGGCCAAGTTACTGGGACTCAGCCAGCACTTCCTGATCTACTGCTCTGTACTGCATCCCATGCTTACCCCAGGGGTACAGGAGTACACAGTGACCTTGCTTAGGTAAAGGTGGCAGTATGCCTTCCCAGGGGCAGCATAAAGTCATCACTGTACAGTCCTGAGAGCCCTAGTCTAGGCAGGCTGGAATGACATAGTGCTGGTGGAAGGCCAAACGTACGTGAGAGGGAATCTGTGACGATGTACATCAATTCTTGCGACTTTATTTGACCCTCATAATCCCGTTTTACAGATGAGGAGATTGAGGATCAGTGGTTTCTGGAAGATGTGTGTCTACAGTGTTCTTTGGGCACCTATGGTCCCTCCACTGCCAGGGATGGGGAGGACAGAGATGATGGGTGTCAGGTTCAGAAAAAGACCAAGACCAATAGAGACCACTCTGAGGCGAGATAAGGAGAAATTTATTGAATGGACGATCTGCTGGGCTGCTGCCACGGCAGAGAGAAAAAGCCAGAGCTTCTCGTCACAGCAGGCTGGGTTTATAGGACTTTTTCTAGGTAGTGAGAGGCGAGTCAACAGCAGGTGTCTCAGTGAGGAGAAGGTTTCAGTTTCAGTGTTTTCCAGTTTTCCGTTTCAGCTGGCTGCTGTGGAAAATTGCAGTTTTGTTGTTAAAAACAGGAGTCAGGAGGTCACTAGGGTGAAACTAGGGGTGGTTTAATTTCTGTTTCCCAGAATGCTGCCCCCTGGGTTGTGGTCACCACGCTGTTGGTCAGCAGTGACTCTGTCTTGGAGTCCAGTTAGGCCTAACATTCCAGCTTTTTTGTTAAGGATAAGGGGCGGTGCTTCACTTCTGTAGCTGCTTCCTGCTGGGTGGGGTCATTGGTAAATCTCTTAAGAGATGCTGGATTCAGTGATCGACTGGTCCCCCTAGAGTCCACGGAGAGTAGACTGAGATGGCGAGGGGCTGAAAAGAAACAGAAGTAGAGCATATTAGTAGAAGTTGATAAAGGTTTGGTGTGTGAGTTGGCTCACTTGGTTTTGTGCACATTTTAGGAGGCAAGGGGTTAAAAGAAGAAGGATAAAAATTACTGATAGGGAGCCCACTAGGGCTAGAAGCCAGGGCCAAGTGGTAGAAGAGGAACTGTATCTGTTTTGAGTCAATGGGCTAGGTTTTAGAGGTTATTTATCTCTAGTTCTACTTGTCCTGACTGATTTACAGAGTAACCATATTCTTCATTTAGGAAGACGCAAGTTCCACCTCTTTCCACTGTAATAAGGTCTAGGGCCCATCGAGTTTGAAGAGCTACTGATGCCAAGGAGATGAGTTGTTGCTGGAGTGGACTTATGTGCCTTAGATGTTCCTGTGACTGCCACATTTAGGTCTACAGAGAGCTGTCAGTCCTCCAGTGGTCAGTCCTGTAGCTGCCATGGCTGCAGCAAGGCTGACTCCCTCCGTGACCGGCAGGAAGATGGCCCTTTTGTGCAGACTGTTGGAGTAGTAGAAAGGATGTTACCTCACCTTCTGTATAGAGAGGAAGGTTGGGTACTAGGGTACCCAGAATACAGGGGCAAGAAGTCAGCTAGGAGAGATCCGTGCACATAGATGTGCATCGCACCTGAAGTCAATTCCAGCGGGAAGGGTGTGATTTCGTGAGATTGTAGAGCTCTTTAAAGATTCAGGCCAGCATTGGGAGGTATCTATGCCAGCAGTCAGCATGCCTTGCGAGGAAAGGGGACATAGAGGATAAAAGCTCCCATGAGCAAAAAGAGTTGAGAGAGGAGGTACTATTAAACAGAGGAACGGCTGTGATCAAGGGTCATGGGGGAGGGGGCACGCACAGAAAAAGCAGACAGTATGGTTGGTTACATGGTGTTTGTTAAATAAGAGGAGTGTCGATTTAAGGATGGAAATCCATCATGTGAGATAATATAGGCCATGTTGGAGATTGCTGTTTTTGTTCTGTGTCCTAGATGGTTTGAATGAAGTTATTTGGGGGCCTGCGGGAAGCTGTCTGCAGTCACCTAAGAATCTTGATTTCTCATCTTATTGTTGGGCTTCCAGAGTACCATAAACACACCACCCCTTCCACTCCATCTTCCCATTTTTGGTTCCTGGGATCATTAACGGTGAAAGTAACGACCTTATGATTGTCTCCTGGGGCAGGCCAGAATCGTTGGGGTGAAATGCCATACGCAGGCTGGGAGTAGGGATAGTTACATTTCTATGCGGGCATTCTCCCCACTCCTTGCCCTCCCTTCAGGTAGGGCTAGTCTGACTGCTGAGGAAGCAAAGATAAGTAGCGCAAGAGTAATAATGTTCCCTTTTATGACAGGAATGTGCGCAAGCATCCCAAACGTGGAACATTAAGGAAATAGATAAGGCACAGCCGAGAAGGGACAAAGGGTGGAGCTGAAGAGCTTGTTTTGTTTGCCTGTAGCAAGAATATCAAACTACCTGGCATAAGGAGGGGACAAACTTATTGAGGAGATGAGAGAGAGAGAGAGAGAGGATGAATCCCAGAAACAGCAATGTGGCACAAGGGGTCATTCTGTCGCCAGAGGGCCAGTTGGAATAGAGGAGTACTTATCCCTCATTGTCACGGTGTCAAGTTGTTCCAGCTTGATGCACTTAAGTTGTGTAAAGGGGGACCAAGTTGGGAATTCCCTGGAGTTCGGCAGCTGTTGGGGTAGTCAGAGTAACTAGGTGGGTCTGTTGATGGGATCCTTTGAAGGCTGGGGAAGAAGGCAGTTGATATGCTCATGGAGGAAGTTTCTGATGAGTGTGAATGAAGGCAGGTACTCATGAAGGGGAGTACTTTCTAAAGGAGAAAGTTTGCTTAAGAATAAAGGATGACTGTCCATAAGTTCAAAGGGACTGAGAAAAGAGGGGGCCTTGTCGTAGGCCTGATCCTGGCTAGGGAAAGTGGAAGGACGCGAATCCAGGGTAAATCAAGTTCAGAGGTTAGTTTGGAAAAATGACTTTTGAGTATAGCATTTCCCCATCCACCTTGCCTGAGGATTTGGGGTCTATAAGAGATGTGGAGCTTCCAATCCACTTTTAGAGCTTTGGATACTTTTTGTGTAATTTTGGAAATAAAGGCTTGCCCATCATTGGACTGGATAGTAAGAGGAAGACCAAGGAGGTGATAATAAGTTTGAGTCGCAGGTGGTGCTTGAATGAAATGGGATGTTGGGACCTGCAAGGGAAGGTAGTGGGGTCTTCTAGTGTGGTATGGATAAGTGTGTGATGGGAGGCCAAAGCAGCTGAGGAAGTGTCACACTTGGGGATCACTTCAGAGGCAGGCAGAGGAGGGCTGGGTTTAATAACAAGGGAGGGAGCAGGCATGAGGATGGAAATGCTGTATAAGCAAGGAACTGAAGAGAGGAAGAGTTTCTGCATGAGGTCCCAACCCAAGACAGGACCTGGGTAGGTAGGTATCCAAGGAAGAGTGGGAAAGGGGAACAGTCCAAAGCAAGCATGGGAGAGGCGCAGCGACGTGGGGAGAATGAGGCTAGCCATCTGTACTCGCCATAGAGACCTGTGAAGGGAAAGTTTGCCACAGTAGCATAACAGCACCAACCACATAGCCCCAGTGTCGATGACAAAAGAGATTAGCCTACCTGCCACCTACACTACAACGGTGGGCTCCCCACCATGATGTGGAGTGAGTGTGTTGGGGACTGAGGTGCCAGGGCACCTTTGACCTTTAGCCACCAAGCTCAGTAAGTCACTGAGCAGCTCCTGCAGAGGCTGGGGAAAGGGGCTGGCCTACCTTGATGAGGCAGAGCTGCACAGTCAACCTTCCAGTGTCCTCCAAGTCCGCGGTGAGGACAGGGTCGCGGTGGTGGAATGGGGCAGGCTTTTGCCCAGTGTCCAGTGTTGCCACACCTGAAGCAGGGTCCTGGTGAGTGTTAGTGAGGCCCCAGCCCAAGCATCTTCTTTGGAGGAGCCTGAGAGACATAGCCAGGAGGTGGTACTTCTGGCAGTCTCAGATCACTCTGTCAGTCTACTCCTGATCCTCCTGGCCACTAAAAACTTTAAATGCCATTTCCAGGAGTTCTCCCTGGGGGGTCTGAGGACCCTTTTCAAGCTGCTTGAGCTTTTTATGAATATCTGGGGCAGACTGAGCAATGAAGTGAGTTAAGGAATAGAAAGCCCTCTGGTGAGTTAGGATCAAGGCAAATAGAAGCATCTCAAACAGACCAGAAACTCTGCCGGATTTTCAGTGGGATGCTGTGTACTGATGCACAATCTGCCAAAATTACCCCCTTGTATGAAGCTCACCAGAAAACTGCCAGGAGCCAGACAACCATCCGGCCCCTTGCTATTCTGCCAGGGGAAGGGGGATTAGGATCGCCAGCAGTGGGGGGAGGAACTCGGCATGTCCAGTTGGGGGTCTTTCTGGGAACCGCTGTCACCCCCACAGGGTAGACAGGGTCTGTAACATGAACCACTTCAGCATGGTCCCGGGTGGCGGCCCATACTCACTGTGGCTTGTCAGGAGTTAAAGTAGTGGAAAGGATAACAGATATCATGAGGTCATAGGTTTGAGTAAGGTAGTGAAATTCTTTGGTGTAGCAGACTGGATCAGTAGAGAAGGAACCCAAGCTTTGCTCAGTTTAGGAAGGATCAGACATAGTAAAAGGGATGTGAATGCGGATAATTGGTCCTCTAACTCCTGAAACCTCCCACAGAGGGAAAGGCTGCCAGAGCATCCCTCCGTGCGGGAAAGAATACACTGAGGCGGGTGGGCAGCAGCGGAACAGGTGGGTCTTGGAAAGAAGGGTCCTGAGCTGGGGTATTTGCAGGTCCAAGTCATCGATGGTGTGAGGATCTAGAGCAGACTGACAAGGTGTGGGTTTAGGCAGGTACTCTTTAGGCAAACTTTTAACCAAAAGAATCAGCTGAGAGTGACAAGTACAACAGAGGGAGGAGTGAGACCGGGGCCAAGAAGGCATGAATGTATGGAAGCTCGGACCACTTCCCTATGCAGTGACAAAAGCTGTCAAGATCAGAAGAATCTGGAAGTCAAAAGTGCCATTCTCCATAAGGACCCATTATCCAGTGTATACTGAGGCCAGGCCCCGTCACAGTAAGAGATTAAATGGCGAGGCCACCTTGGGGTCCCAGAGGTTGCAGGTTCTGAAGGACACAGGCCAGAGGAGTGATAGGGACAGTTTTGGAGACCCTGTTTCCCATTTTTGAAATGAGGAAAGGTGATGACACAGTGAGGTAGAAGAGAGCAACCCCAGTCTTCTCTGTTGCTGACCACGAGGGAGGGGCAGCAGTGAGAAGTCCCGCCAGGAAAGCCAAGACAAGGAGGAAGGTCAGGATAGAAAAGGAGAGTTGCAGGAGGAGAGAAACGGGCATAGAAAGGCCGGAAGTGTCGGAGGGTGAGGGACCCGGACCTTCTCCTGTCCGAGTCACAGCACCGAGACATTAGGTTCCGGAAAAGACCAAAACCACTGGAGACCACTCTGAGGCGAGATAAGGAGAAATTATTGAATGGACGATCTGCTGGGCTGCTGCCATGGCAGACAGAGAAGGCCAGAACTTCTCGTCACAGCAGGCTGGGTTTATAGGACTTTTTCTAGGTAGTGAGAGGCGAGTCGACAGCAGGTGTCTCGGCGAGGAGAAGGTTTCGGTTTTAGTGTTTTCCACCTTTTCCTCAGCTGGCTGCTGTGGAAAATTGTAGTTGTGTTGTGTGGGGATCTGGGTATTGAGTAAGGCAAGCAACTCCAGATACCCTAAAGGGATGGCAGGTGTCTGACCTGCTTTGCCTGTGTGATAACCTGGCCCCAGGAAGTTACTGTAGATATGAATCTTCCTTTCCCCCACCCCAGACCAGAACCAGGTTTTTGGGTTTAGTTTCCTCGTTCCTGAACTTCCACAGCCTTCCCACCCTTTATCCCCAAACCCCACCTTTAACTTCCCGCCTTCTGTAACGGTCAGGAAGGCCTCCCTATATAAACCCCTGCATTGGCTCTAATAACCGAACTACTCACCGACGTAGTCTCTCCGGAGGGAACTCCTCCCGCCGCACTCTGAGCCACCTGAGGTCCTGTTCGATCGTCCTCCATTCTCTGGCATGGCTGGAGCACAACAGCCATGCTGGAGATGGAGACGCACCCACAGTGTTGTTCAAAACAGGAGTCAGGAGGCCACTGAGAAACTAGGGTGGTTTAATTTCTGTTTCCCAGAATGCTGCCCTCTGGGTTGTGGTCACCATGCTGTTGGTCAGCAGTGACTCCATCTCGGAGCCCAGTTTGGCCTAACAATGGGGACATGCTGGCCACTCCTACAGTCTCCTCCATGCCCCTGCTCTGAGACCTTCCCATCCCTGGCAGACCATCAATCAAGAAGGAGCCCACTGACTCCCTGATTGTAAAGACTCAACCTGAATCTGAGGTATCAGGTTGCAAATTCAGAAGAAAGGGAGGTTCTGGAAGACGAGCTGTGACTGCATGAAAGAAAGCAAGAGCCGAAGCGGGAGAGGGTGTGAGTGTGTGCACATGCACATGCTTGTGTCTAAGAAAGCACTTTCCTTCCATGTCAGAGTTAGCATGAACAATGTGGAGATGTTCGTTGTGGACATGGGCTATATCAGGTTTGAGCAGCTTCCTGGGCTAACCCTGCTCCTGCCAGTCTGGGGTAAGGCTGCAGAAAACCCTGTGACATTTGACCAGCTGGGCACCTTTCAGAAAATGGAGAGTGGAGCTTCTGTACCATTCCTTCTCAAGTGTTGCTGTTCAGAGCCTTACCCTGGGCAGGCTTGCTTTCAGACTTTCTTGGGAGCCTAGGAGTGCATCCCTCCCTCAGTACCCACACAGACAGGGCAACTCGGTCTGGACTCCCTCTGCCCAAAGCATCGTTCTCTCACAGGATTCTTACATCTAGTGGTTTATGTAGTTGCTTATAGCTGGGAAAGAGGAGAAGGTAGTCCCTGCTTGCCAGGTGGGGGTCATGGGGCAGCAATGGGGACTGGGCTCCTCCTGCTGGGATGTGCAGCCACGGTAACTGGAGACTCATATCTTGCCTTTTTGAAAGGTGGCACCTTATCTCCAGCAGATGTGTTTATTGAGCATTTATTGTGTTTCAATCACTGCCCTGAGTCTTATTAAAGAAACCAAGCAGTACTTCTCCCACACTCTCTCTCTCTTACATGGGCCTGAGAAACAGAGGCCTTTCCTCCTCTTTACATAAAATTCTACCTAGAGAGAAATCCCTTTTTCAGTCATTTTGTAATTTGCATTAAAACCATATGAGTAAATCCAGATTGAATCTCCCTTTGCTTTATTGGTCAAATCTCTGGTTTTTGTTCTTAGGGAGGTGGTTTTGTTTTTTGAATTTTTGTTTACTTTTATATGTGTGAGTGTTTTGCCTGCATGGACATAAGTGCACCCGTGTATGCAGTTCTCACAGAGGTCAGAAGAGAGCATCCGATGCCCTGAAACTAGTTACAGACAGTTCTTAGCCATTATGTGGGTGCTGAGAACTGAACCGGATCCTCCGCAAAGAGCTCTTAACCTCTGAACCATCTCTCCAGCCCCTTGTTTTACATTTTATTTTGGTTCTGTGTATGAAACCCAGGGCTTCTCCCAAATGCTAGGCAAGCCCTCAACCACTGAGCTACAGTCCCAGCCCTATAAAATTTTTATTTCACTCTTGCCTTTTCATGCCTTTTCAGCTGGTGTCTTCAGTGCTCCCTCCCTGTCCTGGGAAGGGATGCTGAAGGGTGCTGGGACTGCAGGGTTACTAGGCACCATAGGATGCACTCTGCAGGTACTTACTCTGGAAGGGCCAGAAGGAGAGCTTCCCTTCAAGCTGTCCGGCAAGGAGCATTCCGTGAATTTATGACTGCTTCACTCAGGTCTCACTGAGCTTCATTAAATGTTGATGGAATGCGCCACTTGAAAAAGAAGAGCCCATCCGTAAGAGAGTGCTTCAAACAAGACCAGATCTGTTTTTATAGATGTGTTTGCTCAGATTGTAAATTCTTGAAAAATGGCTTCTCAGAGAGGCTTGGGGCAAAATCTGCTGTTATCAGGAGACACTGTCATCTCCTCACTGTTTAATTAGAGCAGGGCCTCAGGGGAGGCCACAGAGAAAGAATTCACAGCATACCTGTGTGCTCCAAAATGCAAACCTGGGGTCCCTGGAGGGCCCATCTCCCCCCACTGTCTGTGCTCTGCATCCCATGAACTTCCCAGCAAAACTCCAAGTAAGGGGATAGATAAACCATATGAATTTTAGGCCAGGGGCAGACTCAGCATCACTTTGAGTCAAATCAAAATACAGTCAGCCTGGAAGGGGGCACCACAAACTGCTTACACCAAAGATCATCAGTGGAATGCTCCATTTGTATTTCTTATTACCTAGGAAATCCTTAGTATGGAATGTGCGGAAAGAACAATTAATCCCAGAAACCATATAGGACTTTCACAGTAATGCTCTATCTTCCAAACTTGTATATAAGAACACCTACGTCTATGAACAAAAACGGGTGGTTTATACACATGGCACTTTGTAACCTGTTTTTCTGCTCATCTGACAGCTGGAGGCATTGTCTGAGAGGCTGAGTCAGATGCCATTCCAAGAAAGATTAGGTAGTATCTCCAGGTTCACAAAAGTTCTTCCAAGTGAACTGAAGCAGGTGACAGCCCTCAGCTGTGGGAACAGCGACCCTACGACTCCCAGGTAGAAGCTGGAAAAACTTAATCCCAATTAAGTACAAATCCCTACCAGGGGCAGAGTCTGCAAGACCCCCAGCAACAGTGGACCCCAACCCTGGCTCGTCCCTGCTTCATGGATGTCCCTGTTGAACTTTGGAGATGCCCCCCCCCCTTTCCTGGAATTCATGGATTGTCTCATAGTCTAGAAAACTGACAGCCAGTGACTGTGCTAAGACGAGTACATGGTGGTGGAGTTCATCAGTTACTGTTTTGATTCCTAGGCTCCTATCAGAGCTCCACCCAGGATAACCTCTAATTCATAGGAGAGAAGTTGGCCTGTGGGAAGAGGTAGCTGGGCCCGCCCTCTTCATCCCCTGACTCACCACTGTCAAGCTCGGGGGCCCACATCAGCCTCAGAATATTGCTGTAGAATGCTGCACTCTGCTGTAGAATTCTACAAGGAAGCTCCTGGAAGGCACCAGCATGCTGGAGGAGGCCTGAGTGCGGTGCTAGCCCTTTACCCTGGCCTCACATTCTTAATGAAGCCAGAATTTTCAGAGGCGATGTCCAACTTCAGGATCACTCTGGGTTCATGTTTTGTCACAAGTGGTGCCATGGCCGACGGTCCTAGTTAAGATCCAGAGAGAAAAGGCACGTTAGTGTTGCTCTAGTTCAGTGCGTGTACCCCTCCTTTCCAAAAGCTCATCCATATAAAACCGTCCCAGGTATGTGATTGGTATATGGCAATCCTGCCCTCCTGGGAGCAGGGTGTTTTCATAATGATAGAACCAATTTGATCCAGTATCCACATCCATTATGCTGCTAATGTCTTTATGGACAAGACACATGCCTACTTAACTTTTTAATGTAGCTATTCAGTTAATTTTATTTCTTACACTTATTTGTATGTGTGTGCATGCACACACACACACACACACACACACACCACAGCATAAATATGGAAGTCAGAGGACAGTTTGCAGCTGTCAGTTCTCTCTTCCCACCATGTGGATCCTGGGGGTAGAACTCAGGTCCTCGGGCTTGGCAGCAAGCACCTTTACGTGCTGAGCCATCTTACAGGTCCTAATTCTTTAAAGTTGTGTATTAGACATTTGAATTTAGGTATAATGCTGTTTTCTCTAGAATTTTCCAATTGAGCCTTATGGAATTCTCCCTTTTGCTGAGTCAAACAGCAGTTCTGTAGATGGCAACATATTTGTGTTTCCTGTGCCACCATCTCCAGCTCCCCTGAGACAGGCATGATCACTGCCATCTGGCTTCATTGAGATCCCTCTTTAAGGTGTGTGCTGCTCCCTCAAGACGTTCCCTCATTAACCACTGCATATATTTCTGTTGGGTTAGCATGGCTTTGCTCTGCATTGGATTGACTCTACATGGCTTTATGGCCTGGCCTGCATTAGTGTGGCCTTGCGTGGGCATGGCCTTGTACTGCACTGGTGTGGCTTGGCTTTGCCGTGGTCGCTCTGACCTTGCTTTCCATTAGTACCATTGACCTTGTCGATCACTGACCTTGTTCAAGTGGACTCAGCCTGCAAGTATAGCTTCTTAGGTTACTTTTGAAAGTGATCTTTAAAATTATTTTTAATATAGGTGTATTAGTGTTTTGCCTGCATGTATGTAAGTGCACCAGCTTGTGCAATGCTCCCAGGGGTCAGAAGAGTATGTTGGATCCTCTGAAACTAGAATTTTAGACAGTTCTTAGCTACCTTGTGGATGCTGGAAACCAAACTGGGTCTTCTCCAAGAGCAGACAGTGTTCTTAACTGCTGAGGCATCTCTCCAGTCCCTGATCTTTAAACATTTTTATAGCATCCTTCCCTATTATGAAGTCCTGTCTCTAGAGTAGACAGCTTAAATTTTTGGCCTCTTTCCTCATTTTTTAACCCTTGGGCCATCCCTCTAAGACCCATAATGAACCTTGGTTGAAGTCATTCAAGTGAGTGGAATTTTCCCAAACAGTATTTTGATTATAAAATATTTAGAGCACACCTCACTGCCCCCTAACTCTGAGAGATTTTGTTCTTACATAAACACTAAGCATTATTTTGACAGGAAGCCATGGCCTCTTCCATCTGAACACACCTGTCACCTATATGTAAACTTAGCAGTCCAGACTACAGCTGGATGTCATTCTGGCTTAATTATGCTTAGCTGGATCTAAATATATGAGGACTGCATAGAAAGGAGAACGCTCTTTGTATTTTCCCAGAGTACTGGATAGAACCTCAGGCTGAGTCACGGTTTCTCTGTTCTGGTTACCTACTGCATCCGCATGGGAAACTTGATACTAAAAACCCAGTAGTGTACATGGCCTAGACAGTTTGACTTTTTGGTTTGGAACACAGGGATTTTTTTCAAAGCTCACTAGGTATCTTAGTATCTTGCCTTCATTTGCTGTGATGAAAATACTGACCAAAACCAACCTGAGGGGAGAAGGGTTTATTTGGCTTACAGCACAGTTCATAATCAAGGGAAGCCAATGCAGGAATCTGGAGCACAGACCATGGATGATAGTTGTTTACTGCCTTGCTTTCCTGGCTGGTGCTCAGTCTGTTTTCTTATACAATACAGGACAACTTGCCCAGAGGTGGCATTGCCCACAGCAGGCTGGGCCCTCCCCCATCACTCAACAGTCAAGCAAATGCCTCACAGATATGGCTACAGGCCAGTCCAATGGAGACAATTCCCCATGAGGCTCCCTCAACCCAGGTGTGTCAAGTTGACAACTAAAGCTATCCAGTACAATCGACCCCTTGTCAATTTCACATACAAACATCATAATTAAACCACAGGCTTTCCATTTATTATCCCAAGACATGTTAATATGATAACAGTACAGTACAACCTTAAAAGGCCCCAGTCCTTAAAAAAATTCAAGCACTTTTAAAGTTTCTCTCAAAAGTCTCTTCACTGGGCTCCTATAAAATCCAAAACAAGTACTGTCTTATTTCAAAAGGAAAGAATCAGGCACACTCAAGCAAAACCAAAGTCCAGCAAAGTAGCTCCAGCCTGGACATCTGGGATTCACTCAGGATCTTCTGAGTTCCAAAGACCCTGAGGCAACTTCATTTCTTTGGCTCTGCTTATCCACAGCACATACAGCTTGTCTCATAGGCTCAGGCAGGCTGACTCCACTCCACCCTGCCACTACCTTTGCTGGTTGTCCCATGGTCCTGGCATCTCCAATATGCTGGGGTCTCTACTGAAACTGAGGCTGCACCTTCCCCAATGGACTCTTCTGGCGTCTTAGAATACAAAGCCTCAGATTCTATGAACCTCACATGCCTTCAGCACTAGAACCATGTAGGAGACTCTTACACATTACCAGATTCTGCTTCTGGCTTGAGATGGAGACTGGGCCCCCCACTCTGGACCACAGCTTCTGTGTGCTGACCCTGAGTAAATACTTCCCAGAAGATTTCACTTCAATGATGCTGGTCTCTTGTTACAGCTGATTTTTCAGCCCAGCTGGACCAGCATCAATTGTCCCAGTAAAGCAAAGGTTTTGCTTCAGTGGTTCTGGACTTGCCTTCATCACAGCTGATTCTTCAGAATCACAGAAATCACAGATTCTCAATTCAAAATATCATACAAACAGCCCAGACAGAGACAGTCTTTGCTTTCCTTGAAAATTCATAAGGCAGGCCTCCATTAAGTTCCTGCAGAACAGCTCTAAACAAAGGCTTTTCCAGCCCAAAGCTCCAAAACCTTCCATAATCCTCCCCAAAACAACTAGGTCAGATCTGTCACACAGCAATAGCCCACTCTCTGGTACCAGTTTTTTGTCTTAGTTAATTTGCTATTAACTGTGTGATAAACACTGACCAAAACTAAGTTGGGGAAGAAAGAGTTTATTTGCCTTTAGCACATCTGTCATCAAGGGAAGCCAGGGCAGGAGCTCAGGACAGGAACCTGGAGCACAGACCGTAGAGGAACACTGCTTACTGGCTTGCTCCTCTGGCCTATGCTCAGCCTGCTTTCTTATACAATACAGAACAACCTTCCTGGGGTGACAGCACCCACGGTGGGCTGGAACCTCCCACATCACTCAACAATCAGAGAAATGCCCCCACAGACATGGCCTCGGGCCAACCAAAAAAAAAGTCCCCAATTGAGGTTCCCTTCCCAGTGTATCAAGTTGACAGCTAAAACTACCACACCAGTTACCCGTGCAGCAAATCCCAGCTTCCTCCAAGATACTCTTGGCAAAAGTCACATTTGATATTGCTCTGCCCCATGTTCAACTCCTTGTTGGTGGCAACCTCTGTCTATGACCTGATCTCTCCACCACTCAGCACCCGCTCGGTTGTCCATGTTTCATAGTGCTGACTCCAGAGGTCAAGAATGGAACCCCAAAATCCACATTGGTAATGCTGATGAATGCCCCAGGTCCCAGGCAGACTCTGGTGGGTGTATCTGGAATACAGATTTGGGTGTGAAGCCAGGCCTAGAATCAGCCTTCCATGTCAGAGAGAGATTCAGGGCTGGTTTGAATGTGCTGGGGACCCAAAGGGGAGCTGCTTGAGGTTTCCAACCTCTTCTGTGACTTAAAGAATGGTGATCTCTCAAAGCAACATCCCATTAAATGTTAACTTTTTAAAGTGAAAACACCAGCATTAACCTGCTTGTCAGACATGAGGGCTTCCCCAGCTCTCAGAAGTTCCTGTGAAAGGAAATCAACCATGCCCACCTGGACACACCAATGCCTCCCAGGAAGTCCCTTTTCCAGCACAGGCCATGGTCAGAACTCAGGGAGATTCAGAGAGGCACTGATTGGGACAGTACCTGGCTTTCTCAAGACATGTAATATTCCAAGGAGTTCACCCTCCCCCCGCCTGCACCGTTATTAACTCCAGCTGGGCTTCTGCACATAGCCTGGGCCATATTAAAGTTCTGCAGAGTGTTCTCAGAACCCCATAAATCACGGGCTGCAGGAGCTCTGGGGACACCAGATGGAGAAGGTGTGCACGTGGCAATGGTTCCTTGTTTGGGAGGAGACCAACTCAGTGGGATAACAGTTCCAAAGATCTAGAGTAAGGGCCAAGGATCTTGATGAGCAGGGTCAGAGAAGAAGACAGAGCTACCTGACAGCCTCTCCCTGGGAAATACCAGCATGGACAGGGACTCAGAAAAGTACCATGAGGGGAACTAAACCTTCAGAACATCGTGGTGTGCACGTGCACAAACCAGAATGGCCAAAGTCAGTCACTGCACGTGATTCGTGCAGGCATGAGATGCTGCAAACACGAGATGCTGACAGCTCTTTAAAGTAGGCGTAGACTCTAAAAGAGTCGCTGAAAATGTCAGTATTAAATATCTAGCCAGGGACGCTGTTTATTATCACTATCAAGTATTTTGTCTTGTTCACAGCTGTATATGCTATGCTTTTAAAGACTGCAGAATAGTGGTGTTCTCGCCAGCATCATCACCAGCACGGCTAAAGTGCCATGGCATTGCAAGTGCTATGATGTCACAGGTGATGGGGAATCTTCAGCTTCAACAGAATGTCATAGATCCACCATCATATAAAAACGTTGTGATGTATTTCCTGACTGTGGTTTAAAAGCATGAAGAGGAACAGCAGGGAAAATAGAATCCTAGGGTAGAAGCCTCCCTGGTTTGCTCCTCAGGCATCTGAGATCACCTGCTCAACCACGGTGACCTACCTGTAGCAAACTGCCTCCTCCTGCTAGGGCTGCGTGTGCTAGAGGTGCCAGCAAATGGGAATTTAGAGTCTCAAAACTCTGTTAGCCTCAAAGCTTAGTCTGTGACTGTGGTGTGTGAGAAAGTTTGCACTTTCCTTTAACTTACTCTGAGCCCCAAACCTCCAGGCTGTGGAAATCCAGCTCTAGTCTAGGCTCCTCTCCACACCTGGTTCTGGGCAAAAGTCCAGAAGTTTAAGTAACAGGAAAGTTGGGAGACCCCCTGTGGTGTGGTGACCCAGGCCTATAGGCCCAGTTCCTCCTAGGGAGCACTGAGACACTTGACCACTGTCTCAAGAACTTCAAAGTCCAGTTCTGGTTTTGGAACAGGGCAGGAAATATAATGCAACCAGGACAAGTTAATGTTTCTGTGATCACTTGGTGTCTTAGCTCAGACTGCTATCACAGAATACTAGTCTGGAGACTGTAATCCAAGATCCAGGAACCTGTTAATTTGGGTCAGGCAAGGACTCTTCCCTTGGTTAGCAGAAAACCATCTCCTATCCTCACATGGTGGTGAGAACACTCTCTTTCTTCTTCTAAAAGCACTAATCCAATCACATGGGCGGCCCCACCCTGATGACCTTACCTAATCACCTCTGTATTAGTGCCTTTTCTCATTGCTGTCACAAAATACCTGGCAAAAACAACTTAAGGAAGGTTCCATTTTGACTTACAGTTTGAAGGTGCAGCCTATCACAGTGACAGGAGCTTAAGGTGGCTAGTCACATTATGCCCACAACAGAGAGCAGTGAATGCGCATGCTCAACACTTTCTCCTTTTCACTCGGTCTGGGACCCCGGCCCGTGGCACAGTGCCACTCACATTTAGGATGGGTCTTCCCATATCAATTAACCCAGTGTAAATAGTACCTCACAGAAATGCCCAGTGGTTTGCTTCCATGGGAATTCCGAATGCCGTCAAGTTGATAATCACGATGAACCACTGACCAAACAAAGCTTCTACCTCCTAATCCCACCCGCTAGGGATTAGGGATTCAGCATATACATTGATGGAGCACAAGCATGCTGTTCATCCATATTTCTTGAAACAGTCTTCCAGCAGGTGGCAATCATCCTTACCCTGTAGATATTATAGGCACCTACGAATGACATGCCCAAGAACAGCTTTGTGGAAGAACCATTTTATAGACACTCCCACCCCAGCTCAGGCTGTCCCTGTCTCTGGCAGTGTTCGTCCACTTGTGGGAAGGGGCTGCAATCCCGTGTGGTACAGTGCATGCACAAGGTCACTGGGCGCCATGGCAGCGAGTGCCCCACCCTTTCCAAACCTGCAGCCTACAGACAGTGCCATCAAGAGGTCTGCAATGACAAGATCAATGTGAACACCATCACCTCCCCTCGCCTCGGTGAGTACCTTCCCTAACCTTGGTTTCTGGTATCAGTGTGGTCCCTAGCCAGTGAGTCCTTGTTGTAAGCCAGGAAGCCACCTTCTTTGAACCCTAAAGTGGCTAACACTCACCAGGTCTGTAGAAGATTCAGAGGTGGAATTTCATTCATTGCCAAGGAAGAGATGCTGGACCATCAACAACATGATTCTGGAGCATTCTGCTCATGCAGGAGATGGCTTCAAACCTGTCAGGATTCATATGTGCGAAGAGAGTAAAGCTGCTTTCTGAGAAGGAAAAATTCCCAAGCTCCTACTGATATCTGCATCTGTTCCTCACTAGTCTGTGTCCAATCTGTAGTGTTTGTATGAGCAATTTGGCCCTCAGTGTTCTGAACATGGCAACTCGTATGTCCATGGCCCAGTCAGTAATGAGATAAGAGGAGAAATATTCGATGTCTCATTGCTTTAACAAAATGCCCCAGAAAAGAAGCTTAGGGGATTATTTTGACTCACAGTTCAGGGTACAGTCTATTATTGGAAAATCATGATGGCAGGACCTTGAGACAGCTAGAACATCCCATGAAATGGTGCCATCTACATTCAGGATGGGGCTTCCCACCTCAGTTAATCCAATCTAGTTCATCCCTCACAGCCACACCCAGAGGCTGGCTCATCTCCTAAGTGATCCTAGATCCTGTCAGCTAATATCAACCATCACACTATCCAAAGCCCCTTTCCTTAGCACAGGAACTCCACCTCCATATAAGATATTCTCTAAGCAGCTGCATTTAGGGTAGGGAGAGCCTTTGAGCTTAGAAAAGTGACTCCAAATCTGTTTCCAAACATGAGCCTGCGTAGTATCTTCCAGATACTTCCTGTGTCTAAAGTTTTCTTCCCACATCACCAAAACCCTGAAAGAAATGTGGGTCACTTATTTATCTTCAGCCTCATATTTTGGGGATCCTTTTATGTCTGCTGCTCCATGTCAGCATGTTTTATAAATGCCATCTCAAATGGCATGCCCTCCCACAAAACTGAGTTCCACTAAACTCAGGAGCAAGTTGGCCAGTAACCCCTACTCAGAAAAGGCAGCCAAAACACCTCAGTCAGGAGACTAGACTGGATGCAGAGATATATCTGTAGAAAAAAGTGGCATACCTAGTGTCCTGGAGGCCTACATCAGTGCTTGATGTGTGCTTGAAGGTGATGGATCCCTGCATGACCATAGGTCACCTCTGTATATTTTATGTGTTGAGCCCATGGCTTTCCTAACCTCTGAGAATTCACGTGCGCGTTCCACTCTCTCCTTAGCTGCGCTGACCTACAAGTGTACACGGGACCAGTGGACGGTGTACTGCCGGGTCATTCGAGAGAAGAACCTCTGCCAGGACATGCGGTGGTATCAGCGCTGCTGTCAGACCTGTAGGGACTTCTATGCAAACAAGATGCGCCAGCCACCTTCTCCACCAAGCTCATGACACACAGTCCAGTGCTTTCTCAATGCTCCCAATGCAAGTCTGAGGCCTGGCAATTAGGGAGCGGAGAGTACCCCACCCTACCCCAAAACACACCAGTCTTGCAGCCAGGACACCCAAAGCACTTCTCTGCTCCCCCAATAAGGCTGCCTCAAGAATCAAGTTGCATAGAGTTTGAGAGTGGACTTGACATTGCCATTAGTACTTTGAACTTAATATATTGTTTGAAGCCACTGACTGGCTTTCTGTGGTAAGAAAAAAGACACAAGAGTCATAAAATAATCTTAATTTCCAAGCTCCTACATACCTCAGAGGGGTACACCTCTGACAGATGACAGATAATCGTTGAAAGAGACATCATTAGTACGTCTGTCCTTGCTTGCTTTTGACATTTGAACTCCTAGGGCTTTATGGACCTCAGTGGGAATATCTTGAAGATAAGACATCATATGTTAGAAAAGGCTTTATCCTGAAAGCCAGCAATACTCCTGGTGGACGGAGAGGAACTGACGGGCCTCCGCTAATGGTGTCTCTGGAGAGGGCTGGTGCTGAAGAAACATTGCTTTCCATCTGCCTTCCAGAGAACTCAAAAATCAAGACTTTGCATCTTCCCATCTCTAAGAACATAGTCTTGAAATCTTGGATCTTGCCTTAGAAGTCTTGCCCAGAGAATTTAAATCTGCGTAGACCAACAGAAAATACCAGTGCCATGTAGTTCTGAATGCCAGCCATGTAGGGAGAACATTCCAGAAGGGCTGGGTTTGGGGAGGCATCTACTTTTCAGAGTTCTGCTGTGTACCTCATAGAGAAACAGGAGAGTCAGTCTTCAAGGTGCTGTGACAGGGGACGTGCCCACGTGGTGGCACAGGATTGCTTCCTGACATTAAGGTGCCCTCAGTTTCCTCGGGGGTGTGTGAGCTCCCACTCCCGGGTTGTCCACTCTAGCCAGCACTCCTTAAAGCTTTGCACCTTGTGTACATGATACATCTCAGCCAGGTAGTTTTCCATTGATCTTGGTCTTTCATCTGAAGTCAGGATTATGTTTAGGACATCTGAGGACACAGATCGGTCAGTCCTGGGATCTGTAGCATCTAAGTACAAGGCTGGACCCTGTGGAGGAATAGCGCCTGGCTGGTATCCCCACATTTCGACCAAGCCTTGCCCTAACTCAGGCCTCACTGTACCTTCATCGTTCATGGCTATCATCACTTGGCGTGGCAAGGATGAGGATTAGAAGAATGAAAAAGGCCCTCCTCCACCCCAAATTTCCTCCCCCTCGCCACAGACCTTTTCTATCTCCAGAAGCCCAGAGAAGTGAGCAGATGGAGCTGTCTGCCTGCACAGCAGAGGACAGGCTCCCGCTTCCTCCTGGAGGCTGGTTTTGCTCCCCTTCTTGGTGGGTTTTTATAGGTGCTTATGTGCTCAACTACCTTGAGAGGTCCGTCTTCTCCCTGGTGTCAAAAAGCTCTCACTTGGGACAGTTTCCATGGGGTCATCTCCAAGGACTTCTTGATTGGTGCTATTTCTATTTTAGTTGGGGTTGTTAGTTTTTTGGTTTTTGTTTTTTGGGTTTTTTTTTTCCAGTTTTTTACTACCCCATCACAGAAATTTGGTAGGGATGGCAGGGAATTTATTTGGTTCCACTTGAATTGAAAAGGAGTGTTGAGAAACCTCCTCAGGTGCTCTGTGAGAATGTCAGGATGGAGCCACCCAGTGCAGGGTAACTTACTAGCCATCACCCCAGTGCTGTGCTAAACACTGTGCCCCCCAGCTCAGGTCTGACCACCAGCAGACTCCCCAACCTGTTTCTGAGAAAACCCACAACTTTCAGGGACCTGGGGAGGGGGGTGCTGTCCAAAAAACAACGAAAGATCCAGGATAATCAGCTAAGGAAGCCATGGTGAGTCTGCAAGGAAGACCCAGGCAGAGCACGTGTGAGCATGTGCCTAGGTGGGCACTTTCCCTCGTGCTTCTGACTTGCCACCCTGGCCACCTCCCGCATAGGGTCCCCACTCCATCAGTGTTAAACACCTCAGTGCTTCCCCAAGTCCCCGAGCTCTCTGAGCTTTGCTAGCACGTGTGGGCCGTGTCACTTTGAGGTCCACCAGCCTGCTTCGTGCGTTTGTACAGAGTCCTTGAAGCTCTGCAGTCACAATGGTGACACATCTGTGTTAAACCCTACACTGTCACGCGAGTACTGTACCTCTGTGGTTACACAGATGTGTCACTCACCAGCGTCTCATGATCTCATGGTGCTATTCTTTCTTACTGGTGCAAAATAACTATGGCTTGATGAATCAGAACATGAGAAAAGAGGCTCCATGACCATCTTAACTTTGCTCTTTTTCATTTCAAAGTCAAATGTATATATTTCCCACTAGGTAACTTACACTACGTACTGTACGTGTGGTATTACTGTTTTATTTCCTGTTGGGTGCTGGTTATAAAAGAAAACAAAGGAACAGAAGGCAAACATTGGCTGCCATTATACATGAAAAATTAATCATTTCATTGGAAGCAAGTTGAACATGTGTAATAAAATGTTTTTTTCATAACCGTTTTGAGCTGTTTATGAAGTCAAAGACAAAAACCAGTCATCGAGGGCTGACAGAGTGGGCTGTGTCCCTCCCTGTGGTGGCAGTAGCCTGGCCTGCCTGGGACTTGGCTGCAGAAAACCATGCCTCTAACCATAACTATGGTTGGAGTCGAGTGGTCATTGGTAAGTGCACTGCTGGTGGGTGCCAGTGTCTCCCTGAATGAATGCTAGCAAGTCCTTCAGGGCCAGGTCTCATCCCTGACTGCTGACACAGCCCAGATGGGGACGCAAAGGTCTGGCAGCTCCAATGAGGAGCAGTTACCTGGCCAATCTGTGGGAGTGAAAAATTCTACAGAGTACAAGTTCTGGCCTTGCCAAGGTGAGTGTTCGTGTCCTCTAGCTAGACCACCCATCACTAGCCTAACCCCAGCCACTGCACACTGCTGCCAGTCCTGTCAGCTGCCCTCCTCCGGCATGCATGAGGGCAGAGACATGGCACAGGCTCCATACTTTCACAATGGGTTCTGCCATGTGAACTCTATCTGGGCCTGACTTAGAACAAGAACATTCCATCTGGGGGAAGAGAGAGGTGCTCCATCTTAATGGGGATAAAGTTGCCCATTAAAGTTGGAGGAGCACCCCTAAATTTTCACCAGATAAAGACAATTGGTTTAACAACAAACTTTCAAAGTCCCCTAGTTGTCAGGTCTGCCTGTCCAATTTTAATTGCTATGATAAAATGCCTGAGGCAGGTAACTTTATAAAGAAAAGTTCGTTTTGATTCAGGGTTCTGAAGATCTAAGGTCAAGAGGCTGCATCTGGTAATAGTTTTCCTGTTGGCAGAGTCCCAAGGAGGCACAGGGCAATCACCTGGGAAGACAAGTGAGCTTGTGTGACCCCTGGCCTTGTTCCCTCTTCTTAGAAAGGGTTACAAAGGTGGTGGTTCTGCCCCAGTAACCTGCCCACTTCCCAGAGTCCCCGCCCCTGAAAACCACAGTGGGATTAAGCACCTGCCCTTTCTTGTCCATTACTTATGACTTTGGGGTTCAGACTTCTGCATGAGTTCAGGGACAAACTATGCTCATACCCCAGCACCAAAAAGCCTGTAGGCAGCATTCACACTCAGGACCCACCCTCCCCTTGGCACTTGGTAGAACCTCCTCCCGATCTGAGCCTTCTAATCTCGGGTGGGATGATTTCAGCATGTGATTCACTGAAGCCCTGGGTGGCCCCCAGCATTTCTGGTTTGTTAGATGAAACTGACATACTCCTCTTGTCTTCTAGTAAGAAGCAAGCACTAGAACAGTCTGGAACACAAAAGAGCAGAAGGCCTTCTAGGGGATCCCACAGCCTACTGGGCATACCAGCCTGGAGAACACACAACACAAAATTAGCACAAGCCACAGGAGCTTTCTGTGGGCTTGTTGATTGACCTGCACAAAAACTGGGGTTGGACTATTTTGCAGCAGCGCCCTCTGTCTGCGGTGGGCCCCAGCAAAGCCATCATTTTTAAACCTGCTATGCACAAATCTGACTGCATCAGTGTCCTGCCTCTGTCTAGCAGTAAAGTGGTGCCCGACAGGCTACCTCCTACCCTCGCTCACCCCCCCACTGAGTGCTGCCCTTTGTCCTGCCTCCTCACTGGCATCAGCTCTCAGTCTCTCACCCAGGTTTTCATGTCTCCCAGCCTCCGCAGCACCACATTCTTCTAACCCTACCAGCTCTTAGGTGATGGAGTGGCTTGAGCCCAGCCCAATTTTCCCTTTCTACCTTTTCCTTTGTCTACTTCACCCAGACCCAGGGCTTTAAAGACCTACTGTGTCTCTCTCAAATCAGTATCCTGACCACTTCTGTTACCTCTGAACTTACACACAGTTCCCCAAAGATACTGTTGGTCCCAAAGGAAGCTCTAAGACTGGGATGTCCCAAACAAGCAACTTGGGCAAGGCACTTAATAGGGACATCTTGCTGGAGGGTCTCAAAGGACAAGCTGAGAATGGAATTATCAGAAGGTTCACATATTCACACATCTGGAAGCTAATGACAACTGTCATTAAGAACCGCTACCTCCATGATTAAAGACCACTGTTTGTTTCGCCAGAACCTATATAAATGTCAGTTGGGTGTGGAAGCCCACTTGTAATTCCAGGCTCAGAAGGCAGAGACTGGAGATCCCTAGAGCAAGCTGACTAGTGAGACTAACCATATCATGACAGTGAGCTCTGGGTTGGAATGAGAGACCCTGCCTCAACGAATAAGATGGAAGAGAAAATGAGGATGATTCCCATCATCAACCTCAGACCTCTGCGTGCATGCACACGCATGCACATCATATGTGCACATACATGCACATCATGCACACACACATGAAAATGTCAAAAAAAATTTTTAAGAGCCTCACAGGCTGGATGTGGTGGTACACACCTGTTGACCCAGCAGGCTGAGGTAGGAAGAGCACAAGTTCAAAGACAAGCTGGGTTACATAGCAAGACCCACCCTTCTGAAAAGAAAAAGGTCCTCAGAACTGGTGGCTGATCAAATACCTCCGACGGGTTTGCTGTGCTGGAACACAGGGATGGGGCCCCAATGGCAAACACTCTGAAAGCACAGGAGACCTCAAGATAGCTGCATCACCTCATATGACAAAGCCATACACTTGCTTCCAACGTATTGTGGCAAGGTTCTAGAAGAGCACGCAGGATGGGAAGTGATAGTGTGGCCATCTGGGGAAGTCACACACTTGTGTTACTCAGGGTTCCCCAGAGAAACAGAACACAGGGTACACACAGAGAAATATGTAAGAGATTTGCTGTGGGAATCTGCGTTCAAGATCATGAAGGCCAAGAAGTCCCCAACCTGCCATCTGCAGGCTGGAGACTCAGTAAAACCAAGAATAGAACTCATTCTGTGAAGGCCCGGGAACCAGGAGTTCTGATGCCTGAGGCCAGGAGAGGATGGATGGTCCAGCTCCTGAAGAAAGAAATTCACTTCTTCTATTTTTTGTTGCAAGGCCGTCAGCTTTTGGGAGGGTGTCCCCCATACTGGTGAGGGCAGTCTCCTCTATCCAACTGACTAATTCAGACGGCAGTATGAAACATTCAGACATCCTCAGGCATGTTTTATCAGCCAGCTGGGCATCTTCTGGCCAGGTAAAGTGACACATACATTAATTATTACACATTATGATGTGCAAAACATACAGTTGTTCCAAAGTCTCACCTTAACTCAGCTTCTGACTGAGGCTCCAGCTCCAAGATTGCAACGTCTCTTATATGCAGATGTAGCTCCTGCAGGACTGTCCGGAGGTACAGTCCTTGAGCAGTTAGTTTCTCCCCGTCTGTGAATACCCAAGAGAAAATGGTAAGACAGGCAGAGTCACCAGTAGGGACACCCCCTATTTAAGCAGGGAAAGGAAAGCACTCAGCTACTGCTCAGCAACGCTGCACTCCCCACCTGGCACACGTTGTCAGCTCCAGTAGGTTCAGTCCTACTGCAAGGAATGATTCTCTGTGGACTCTCCCCCAGCACCTGAAGAGGACTCCTTTTATCACCGCTCACTTTTATCTGTTTTCAGTACTATAGATTGAACCAGGGCTTTGTCTAAGCTAGGCAAATGCTCTGCCCCTAAGCAACATGCCAGCCTAAGGTGTCCTTTTATAAATTTCAAAACAGGCATGCCTTGAACTGATTCTATAGCCTAGACAGACCTTCAGCTTATAACCCTCCCCTTCTGCCTCAGCCCCCTGAATGGCTAGAATTTCAAGCCTATGCAGCCAGACTTAGCTTGGTTGTTTATTTGTGGCAGAAGCAAAATTCAACATGACATGGTAGCCTTCCTCTTGAAGGCATATCCTGCCTTCTGATTCTGAGGTCCGACTCAGGATGGAAACCAGACAATGAATCAGGACTTTTAAGTTACAAGTTGCTCTTGTAATCATCTGTCCCTTTCTATTTAATGTATAAATTGAGTCACACCCCCATCTGTGAGCTACCCATCTATCTTGTCCTAACAGATGCTTCTAATGCCCCTTTCTAAGCCTCTCTATAGGTAAGGACTGCTGCCACTCACTTTAATTGCACCTCCCTGTTTCTAACTGTTAAAAACCACTATGCCTCTATTACGCTGGGCTCCTATTAACCCCATTGCTGTGAACTTCCCTAGTCTTTAAGTTAAAACCTGGCCTGGTCTCCTGTTGTGATGAGAGTCCTTTATGCTGCCAAGGAAGCTCTCTGACCAGCATACTTCACCTTAAATTGGTGATTAATCAGATGCAGTATTTTCAACCGTCTTTCCATTGCATCCATAATGCTTGGCAACAGTGTTTAATATTATTGTCCTATTATATTATATTTCTGCACATCTTTCATAAGCCTTGAGCCAATGCACCATCAGCAAAGTCTTAGAACATTGCCCACAAGGGTGGCAAGGTTTCTGTCCTCCAGGAGAGCCCTTGCATCCACTGGCAGATGATCCAAGATTCTCTTTGGGAATCTATTAGTTAGATCACTTCTGGTCCTAACTACTTGAGTTTAGGCTCTCAAGAACCAGTCTCTGACATGGAGACTTGAGAGTAGAAGGCTTGCTGGGAGGTCCCCCCACCCCTATACACCATGATCAAGTGAGAGGACAGGACTGATATGAGGAGATACAGACTTGAATGTGCCCATAACATATGCTCACCAAAGGAGGCTGTGAAACTCCTTCGGCCCTCCAGAGCCATTACAGAGGCAAGGGACGCACCTTTGTCCTCCAGTGGATGGACTCACCCTGAGAGGCATTTGGGGGCACAAATTTAACTCGCTAGATCTTGATATATAGCAGAGTACATGAATTCAGGTGAGATATATCAAGAGGAAGGTGCAGATAAAGGAAGGAGTCTAAATATTACCAAAGTAAATTATGTGAAATTTGCCAAAATTCAATTAAAAATTTTAAAAGCCTTCTTTTTAAGATGATGATCTCAGGTGTTTTGTCACAGCAATGGAAAGCTGACTAACACATAATAAGAATGGGCAATAAGCTTGAAAGAACACTCACTCCCTTCTGCTGGGGGAATGCCTGGGGATGGGCGTGATATGGGAAGCTTCCACTCCCCAAAGCTGGAGGAGTGACTGCTCCGTGGTCAATCTGTAGCACACCACAGCAGCCACTGCGTGCCTCAGGCTCAGGTGTTCCCAAATGAATTCCCAGTTTCCTCCCTTATTGTTCCATAGAGGTTCCTCAAATTAGAAAACTGCACCACTAACCACCCAGCTAGTATGTAACACTACAACCCCGAATCGTCCCGATTCCTTAGTTCCCTTTCTACGCCGCTCTAAACTGCTCCACCACTGGTTCTGCCTCGAGGTGTTGTTGCTAACAGGCCTTGATGAGCTTGGAGTGTACAGCCCCTGGCTTCACTGTGAGCCTGTTATAGCTTCTGTCTTAGACACCTTAGAATAAGTGGTTTATAAACAGTGCAAATTTATTTCCCACAGCCCTGAAAGTCTAGGATGAAGGTTCAAATTCTAGGCATCAGGTGAGGAGTCCTTTGATTCACAGAAGCTAGCCTCTTGCTTCAGCTTCACATAACAGAAGGGTAAATAAAGCTCTCTGAAGCCTCTTTTGTTAAAAGACCACAAACCCCACTCCTGAGGCTTCACCTTCACGACTTCCTCCTAGTGGCCCCACCTCCCACTGCCACTGTGGATTAAACCTCAATACATGGAATTTGAGGGGTCACCAACGTGAACACATAGCCTTTCTCCTTTATCTCCTCCTGTTAATACATTCCCCATGTCATAGCCAGGGTATAGTTAAAAAAAATAAGAAGTCATAATCAAAGCAAAACATAAACCATTCCCTGGCGTTACCTCCTCCAATAGCCCCATGTGGCCCTGCTCCTGCCACACTCTGCCTGACCCCCGCCCACTGCGCCAGCACCGGGCACAGGCCTCCTTCTGCCCTGCGACCCGTTCACTCTCTCCCCGGCCTTCCAGGTATTGTTCCTACCGTTGACAATGTCCCGCCAGCCTGCAGCTTTTCCTGTGCCTTATCCACCTGCATCCATTATGTCACAGTTCAAGTGTGACTCTTCTGGCATGTGTTCCCCAGCCACTCCTAACCTGACTTCCCAAGCCTGGATTCCATCTTAACCCTCTTCAGTACGTGTTATAAGTTCTAGGGAACATGCGCATCGCTCATCTGCTCATCTGAAAAGGAAGCTTCACCAGAGCAGAAACCATGTCATGTCCCTCTTCTGTGACATTGATCCCTGCTGTGTAACACATGCATACACCAAATAAATACACTTGCCCTCTACTGATTCCAATGTCTATTGTTTACATTGTTCTCAGATAAAGAATGTTCCAGAAGATGTTTGTACTGGGGAATGAAAATGCACTCTGAATTCAGTAATTTTTTTTGGCTTATACCTCAAGTGATACAAATATTTGGACAACCAGCTTTAAGTCAATGAATGAAAGATGTGTGCCATTCTTCAATTTCTCTCCCTGTCAGCCTCCCACTGACAACACAGATAGGTGCTTCCAGGTGGCCATTGTGGTTCTCCATAAGCTGTCCTCTCTCATTGCCACCTTAGCTGTGGGCCGGAAGAGCAACAGTGGTTCTCAGGAGACAGAGAAGATCCGTGGCTTGGTGAGGATCTTTGTGAAACTCACTGCAGTGCTTCCGTCAGTCGCTTCTAGAATAAAAGTTGAGCCTGTGGCTCACAGTGCTGTCAGGACAAGCCTGTGTACCTGATGATCAAGACCCACCACGCCCTCTGGGACTCCTAGAGGAGAGTCCACTCTCGGGGGTCCCCATGCACTGTGAATTCATCCTCCTAGCTCCGAAGCCCTCCCTAAACAGCTCCTTTCAGAGCCTGTGTAGATCTAACGTTTCAAGGGATGGCGTTGAAAAACATGACTAAGTTTTCCTCTTAGAACTCAGAACACTCAGATTTCGTTTGGAACAGACCTGCTACTCAGGGCTGAGGGATCGATCCCATTCTAGGGAAAGTGCAAAAGGTTCAGTGCATCAGGGCCCTTGGTATCAGAGTCCCATGATCTAGACCAGGACTCTTCTGGCACAGCCATGTGGTGCCAACCCAACCCACCAATTTCTGCCATGTACAGAGAGAGTCCAACTCTTCAGTGTGATACACATGGACCTGCAGCCTACCTTAAGTAGGCTTGGGAAAGAGAGCATAGCCCTGAATCAGCTTCAGAAAGCTCCTTCTCGTTATTCACCTGCCCCTTTCTCTCTCGTGTGCTTACTCTTTCTGGCTCTCTTTCCCTTTCGTGTGCCTTTTAGTTATTCTTTTTCTCTCCCTCATTCCTACCCTTTCCAGTTTAGATGATAACACTCTTGACTTGGCTCCATCGCAGATGCAAAATCCTCCACTGTGGACGCTAACACTCCTCCCTTGTCTCCAGGGAGCGGGAGCTGTTCTGGGCCCTGTGCTCCTCCACTCCTTCACACTGCCAAGTGCCCTTTAAAAAGCCATCTTGCAGCTGCTTGCCCAGGGCCCTTGCAAACTCACTGTTCCTTAGAAGTTTTAGATCTCTCAGTACTCACTTCTAGTTTATTGCAGTATGTGCCAATCAGACATTTGGTGATCCTTTGACTAAGGGTGTGTCTCCTGCAATGGACTTTCTCGACACCATGATTAGTTTAACCTTCCAGCTGATAGCTATAAAAATAGCAATTCTGGAAGTCCTGTCCAAAGAATGCTATGTATTGACACATCATTAAAATGATACATTGCAAAGTCAACATATGATTATAACTGTTGACCTATCAAATACTGACAGATTTTGAAAACTCAGTGGAAATCAAATGCCATTTTAATAAACTGGGACTCAGGAAAAGGAAGAGAGTGTGGAAAATGTTACAATGGGATTGATTTGATGTGTTAATGACCTTAGCTAATATTTTTTTTTACAAAACAAATATATCATATACCCACATGCATTGTACCATAATATTGCCCATGTGTTCTGTACATATACCTCCATGCACATGCATACATGCAAAATGCGTCATGGTTTACATGGAATAATCTACTGTGACTTATCTAATGACCTTGGAGCAATCTTAATAGGATCCTTGCATCAAGTGGAACAATAGTCACATGTTCAATTAGGGCAGAGGTTCCTAAAAGAGGAACCTTACAATAACTGTCTGAAGATCTAAGTTATGGTATATTAAATTTATTGATATCATGACTCATATTTTAATCATCCATCTTAAAAAGCAAATCAATAAACTTTTACTGAGCAGTGTGGTACCTGGAGGTATGAGAGATGACTAGCACCCAGCTCCCATCCTGGGAGGGTCATAACAATGCGTTTACTGTGCTCGTCTCCTGGAAAGTAACAGGTTCTGCCCAAATGTGGAAAAAATATTTAAGTCCATTCAAAACTAATAGGGTTGTTGGCTCTGAATTCAGGATAAACAAACCTCTACCCGAGGAGAAATCAGATCCACTGTCCATCTGATCTGTCTAACTCAGCAAAGCCAATTCTCAAAGTTTGACAGCCTCACACACAAATGTCCTCAGATGAACTCTGCGTCTCTGACACTGGCTACATAGTGACATTGCCCCTGCTTTGCAGGCACAGCGACAGCCAGGCCATGTTGAATGGTCCTGCCTGGTTTTCTCTGTGCAGACCTAGCTGGAGGCCATGGTGGGCAGACACAACCTATTTTCACATGCCCAGTTGACAATCGGGGCTAGACTTTCATGTAGCTACTTTGGGGTGCTCAAAGTAGTAAAGAGTAACACACGTTTTGAAAGCACAGGAAGTCATGAAAAAGATCAAGTAGTTAAGAAAAAAGAACCAACAAAACTCAGAATTGGCAAGTTATTAAAATGCAAAACCCAAACACTGGACAAAATATAGAGATAAAGGAATCCAAGGTGAATCAGAAGATAATACTGAAGACTTTTACTCCCAAGATAGTACAGAGTGGCAGAGAAATTTTTTAAAAATGAAAGTGCAGATAAGAAAGTACAAAGATAGTTTGAAAGGTGTCAACTTCTGTCTATTTGTTGCTTCAGAGACCAGAACAAAGGACATAGCAGAGGATCTGTGTTTGAACACACACAGCTGAGGATATCTAAGAGCCAAAGATACAGAGCTTTAAATCCAAAGCTCCTACAGATAGAGCAGCTCCCCACAGAGGATACTTCCAAGACCACAGTGGGTTTCTGAAACTAAGCCTAATACCAAATTGTAGGTACTATCGCAGCCCCCACAGCACTGTGTCTAGCAAAAACTCCAGGTAACTTATCAGCTACCATGACCCAATAGAATCACACATGATCTGCTTTTACCTCTGCATAAGTTGATCTTTTAGAAAGAAAGACATAAAAATTCTAAGCATAAGCAAAACTGCTTACCTATGCCCTTGGACACTATCATGAATCCTTCCTAGAGTCCTTGGTCTTCTGCACTACCACCCCAAACACACCCCTGCCCAGTGCCTTCCAATAGCTAAGGTGCTAAGGAGGTCACAGGCTTATCAGCTTCAAGGCACCTTGGTGACGCTGGGAAGAAACATTAGTTCAGTGCCCATCCACAAGGTACCTGAAGGTCCACAAGAAACAAGAATCAAGAGCCAGTATACAACCACATACCTGAGTGCAAGGAGATGTGTTCAGTGTACCTTTTATTTTTTGTTGTCTGATGCTTTGACTCTGGGTCCTGTTGACTCTAGAAGGGCTATACCTCACGGAATCAGCGAAGTCCTGTATAGTGAACAATCCAGTTTTCAAATGCAAGCCAGCCTATCCACAGTCTCCATCCCCAGTCCTTCTTTATCCTTCCAGGCCAGTAACTATGTGCTGTAATCACCCCGACAGAAGGTGCACGCCAACCAGGGGAGGCCCTGTACCTCAGAGATGCTGAAATTATTCGAATGGAGCAACCTTGCCCCTTGCTTAGCCTGTGCCCGTCATCCCCTATTCTACCCAAGGAAGCCTCAGCACTGACTCCCGTCTGTATTGCTCCCCTGTGCCCGCTGCTCCAGTGGAGCCTGGTGTTTCTGCACATAGCCCCTGCTTGAGGACTGTGAGTAACACACTGTCCTTTCCGTGGCAGTCACCTCCTGCTCTACCTCACATTTTCTACTATTGTGTTCTTTTGAACAAGAGGCAAAGAAGGAACTAGTCAAGACTCTCAAGAAGACTTGAGACAGAACCCATGGACAGACATCCAGGTTTTTTTTTCTGGGATGGGAGGATTCTACAAGAGGGGAGCAGATGGATCATCAGGTTGTGTCTAAGGCAGTGGTCAATGGCCAGCTCTCACCCTCTTACACTCAGCAAACCAGCCTCTGCTGGCCATGGCCTATGCTTCCTTCTCAGACAATGTGGCTGATTCTTCCTGGCTCTCTGTTGAAAGGGAAAACACTAATAAATCACACACCAAAATATTTATTCTTCATGTCTCATAGTCATGCGTACTTCCTGGGGTTTCTGTACCTCTGTCTCCCTGACCCTGGACCCAGCTTTGTGTATGGCCATGGTACACATTACATTATCAGGACTCCAAGTGTCCCCCAGAGGCCTGATGGAATGTAGGCTTGCCACGTTTGAGACCCGAGGCTGATGGATGAGTGAAACCATCTAAAAATGAGATCCTGTTTGACTTCAAGTAATTAATCTCCCTGAGTGATCCAGAACCATCAGTCACTCTACAGAGTAGGCGTAGCCACAATCAACAAGAAATGTAGAAGCTGGAGGGGTGCACACATGCGTGCGTGCGTGTGTGTGTGTGTGTATGTGTGTGTAGGCCCCTCACATCTTCTAGGGCCACAGAGCAAAGAGCCTGTCATTCCCTCTGCATCATGGAACCCATGAAAATCCCACAGAGGACCTAAAGAGAAGGGTCAGCAGAAAGAACAGAGTTTGCAAGAGAATGGAGATCAGTGAAAGCTGCTGGCACATACTGGCAGCACTGTTGAGTGGCAGGATTTGAAACTAGAGATTCAAAGACCACTATGCTTTCAGGTTGGACCCCAGGACCCACCACAAGGCCTAGTGAAAATGCAGGCTCTGCAAGGGTTTCTGGATGAATGAATGAGTTCAAGAGATGGCTATCTACAAACACACAGGACCCTGAATGCCAGACCAACAGCATTCTGCCTTAGAGGACGCTAGTCAGGCTCCAGGCAGAACAGGACACCTAATTAGACCTGCTCCTGCAGAGACCATGCCAAGATAGCCAGGGGTGTTTTAGAGCTAAGCTGGATGAGCTGGTTAAGCCATGCTCTTAAAATAAATAGTTTGTACTGTTTGTCCCCCAAGGACAAAATATGCTTCATGGAGCCTGTCTCATTATTCCTTGCAACATACATATGCAAAACATTAGCCAGCAGACTCCCCCACTGGGCTGGTTTAGAGAAAAAAGATGCTTGCCAAGGTCACACAGCATATTAGGAGTGATGCTGAAGCAGCAATGACCTCAGCCCACAGGCTGAACTCTACCTCTCTGATTAGCTTCCAAGAACAATGTGCCAAATCATAGGCTATAGCCCTCTCTAACACTGAGATCTCACACGGGTCTTTTCCATCAGGCCATTGAAGATGCTCTTTCCCTCCAGGGACTGTAGCTTGCTCACAGCAGAGGGGCTCTGTCTTTGGTGATTGTGACTTTAGAGGCTGTTTTTGTTTGGTTTATTTGCTGTGATAAAACACTGACCAAAACCAGCTTGGGGGAGGAAAGGGTTTATTTGGTTTATAATCATCACTGATGACACCAAGGCAGGAACTCAAGGCTGGAATCTGGAGGCAGGAACTAAGGCAGAGACCACAGTCTTACTTACTCACTTGCTTTCAGGTTCACATTCACCTATCTTTCTTAAACAGCCCATGTCTACCTCCATAGAGGTAGTACTGCCTACAGTGGGCTGGGCCATCCTACATGAATTAACAATCAAGAAAATGTCCCCACAGACATACCCACAGGCCAGTCTGATGGAGGTAATTCCTCAGCTGAGGTTCCCGTTTCCCAAGTGTGTCAAGTTGACAACCAAGATTAGCTATCACAGGAGCCAAATGAGATGAGGCCCCAGAAGAGAAAAGGAAATGACTCATGTATGCCTGAAGAAAGCAGAGAGGAGGTGGTGGTCAGACCTGAATGGAAATGGGCCTGGCCTACTCCACCAGGAATAGCCAGATGGTGCCATTTCCTAGTTGTAGTGCATAAAGTTTCCTTTGCTGACTAGACTGCTTGGCCCCACTGGAAGGCCTCAGGAGCCCTTTGCAAACTACAATCTCTCATTCTGACACTGGAGAACTGGTTCCACTCAACAATTGCAGTAAGTATGTATCAAGTCCTTGATATCCACGGGTATCAGGATTTGGTGGGCACCTCTGAAGGAATTCCAGGTTCTTATGTTCCAGAACAGAGTTGAGATGTGTAGTTAGAGCAAAAGCAGGGACAGTTCGCTAAGATACACTTCCAAGAGAGGACGTGAGCCAGAGCGAAGAGAGAGCTTAATAGCTCAAATGGCCCAGCTGCATAAAGGATAGGGACGTTTATATCACACAGCAAAGCTCTTGGCTCATTTTCAGAGTGTGTGATCTTTCTTGCACATGTTCTAGCTCTTCCACGTAGTTCTACCTACAACTTCACGCATTACACGTCTTTTTGGCATTTCAAATATCCACCCAGGGGTGTGCATTTTAGTATTATAAGAAGGCACAGGTCACCTTCAGACACTCTGGAGTGCCCTGTGCTGCACAGTGGCTGAATGTAGTTGGCATCTGTCTGACAACATGTTCTTTCTGTACTTTAATTTTACAGCCTTGGACAAGATCTTCCAGGACTCACTCTCCATCCTGTTCTTCTGCCTCACTCTTGTTACACACACCAGGTTACCATCTATGTAGAAACTTCTACAAACACCATAGCATGAGCTCTGTATGGAGCACTTTTGAAGTCAATGAATATAGTGTCTGGAATATATACCAGACTTCGCCCTCATGACCTCTGTTCCCTTACACCACAGAGGTTCTGTGCAATATAGGTGGGGAAAGACCACAAATAGTAATCAGAGAGACCTACATTCCAAATGTGGTCTATCTTCTACCAGCTATGCAATAAATTATATAAAAATGGATGTTTGGGCTGACAGCAAGATGACAGGCACCACACGACTGAAATATCAACTGTCCAGATAGTCAAACCAGCATTTTCAGATCAAAACCCTCACTCGCTTTATGGATCTGAGAGAGTTGGTTTGGTGATTAGAGAAGGAAAGAGTTGTGATGTATTAATGGCAGTAGAGCCAAGACCTGATGCCTTCAACTCCCTTTAGACCTAGGAATAAAGATTGCATGGAGGCCTCACAAAGGATTAGATACATATACACAGAAGTTTGAAAAACACCATGAACTGGTACTGAGCTCACCTCTGAGAATTCTTAAAGATTCTCCAACAGGTTATATCTTAAGAGACTGCCAATGTAAAATGGCCTGCCATCTGTACAAGCGACTGTGTAGTGAGGGAACCACACTGGGGTCGACAAATTGTAATCAGCCAGCATCCCAACAGCGTGACTGCAGTGGAGGGAAGCATGTTTCCCACATCAGCCCTACTGGTGCAAGATCCCGGCAGATAAGGGAGTGATAAATGTGTGTCTCTAAACAACCTGTGAAAGTACTCTAGAAGGAAAGCGAGCCTTAAACACCTGCAAGGCCCAAAGAAGTCACTTAACAAGCACAGCAGTGCAGTTATCCCTTGAAATCCATGAGGACTGGTTTCAGGAATCCCATAAGTAATAAAATCCTCAGATGTTCAAGTACCATATATAAAATGGCATAGTACTTGTACAGAATCTATGAACATCCTCCTGGATACTTTAAATCATTTCCAGATTACATATAATACCTAATACAACGTGAAGGTTGTATAAATAGCTATTACACTGTGTTTAGGGGATCATGAAAAGAAAAGCTTATACATGTTCAATACAGGCACACTTTTTTGTTTCAAATATTTTCAATCAATGGTTGACCAAATCCAAAGGTGAGTAACTCATGGATATGGAGGCTGACTACCTTCACATAGGAGCTTTCCTGGTTCCTGTGCAGCTCTGTGTTCCCCCAGTTAGTGAAAGAAGTCTCAGAGGGGCTGCTCCAAAAGTTCATCACAGAGCCTTCCTACCCCAGCCAGGAAAGGAGGGGGTTGAATCAACCTTAAATGAAATTCAGAGTTGGATTGTGATGGAACAACTATTACATTACAGAATTGGTACCATGTTTTGCAACTTTAATTGGCTTGAGAAAGTAGCTGGGGAGATATTTTTACTACCTAGGAGAGACCAGAAAATTCTTGAGGCCAAAGTTTTCACCCAGGAGCAAGAGAAGTGCCATTCTCCCCTGAGTGGTTTTATGGGAACAGTGGAAAAGCAGCAAGGACGTACATCATTGGCAACTCTCACCTAGAACCTATGTGTCTTCCATGCCAGAGTTTTCTCATCTTAAAATAGGGTAATACAGCCTATCATGAAAGTGCCTATAAGACACTTAGGACAGTGTCTGGTACACAGAATGTCCAAAGAGATGGCAGCCAATGTTATTGTTATTTGTGATAACAATGGTAACTGAACCAACAGTATTAGAGCGCTCCTGCAAGTCAGAATTGCTTTCTTTGTAGCCCTCCAAAGTTGACCTTCATGCTTAGGTCAGTTTCCAGTTCTACAAAACTTTGAGAAACTCCCAAACTGCTGGGAAATTTGGCCACTGGCCTCAGCATAATACAGCTTTTGAATTTTGTGTGGCAATCTTAGACCTCTCCTCTTTTGGTCTCTATTTAGAGCTTTGAAAATATAAGATATGCTGTCCATGATTTCTCCCCAGACTCACACTGACTACTAATCACTGTTTTCCAGAAAGCTCAGCATCTGGACAGCTATCTAGCCCCTGGGATTAACGATGTAGTTGGACTAATACCAAAAACTGGTTACCACAATACATCATCTACTCATGAATATCATTAAAAGTGAGCTTGGTTTTGAGAAACCTTAAACCTTCAACTTCAGTCTTTTCTCAGCATTCCAGAACATGATTAATGGTGACATTGTGCCACAAATAAGTTATGCATGGTTCAAAACTCTAATTCACAATTGATTGGTCCTTTAGCAATGGCCCTAGCTAGTGTAGTGTTAACGGCTAGCCCTGGTGGTCTACCAGAAACCCATTACTAAGCCTACCTTATGATTTACATCTTCCTCACTGAAACCCAGTGTCCACTAATAAGGACAGCAACTTTATTTGATGGTTACTGATACTGTGCAACTGGCCTCCTGGAGAGAAGATGGGAAGCAGGATGTTTCTGAGTTGTTTGTCTTCAAGTGGGTCATATTCCCATAGCTTTTGAGAGAAGGCACCCTCTGCCTAGTGACCTTGGAAGGCAGCCAAGGTCAGTGGCTATGCAGGTAAGAAGTGAAAGTCTTACAAGACTGCAGGATAGAGTAGAAGGATGTTCAAAACTGTGGAGAAAGAAGATAAATTAGACACCAAGGAACAACGAAAAGGTATGGAGGGAAAGCAAAGACATGTCAGTCAATATGAAGAAATAATCATTATGGTGACCACACTGGGAAATTTAATGACAGTATAAGTCAATTTTTACTAACTTCTTTCTCACTCACTTGATTTAAAAGGTAACTACATGGCGCATCCTTATAATGTATGAGCATATAATGTACAGAGATATAATTGAGACAATGAGAGTATAAAGGGATATAATAATCAACTGAAAAACAAAGCAATAAAACAAGCTCATTTATAATAGCTATAAAAAAGATCTAATACATTAGAACAAACTTAATCAAGTTGGATAAAAATCTGTACACTGAAAACTAAAACATGAACGAAAGAAATTAAGAAGGTACAAGTAAATAAAGAGCTATCCTGTGTTTATGAATTGGGAGAATATTCCTAAAATGTCCATACCACTCAAAGTGATCTGTGCATTCACTACAATTCAAATCAAAATATCAATAACATTTGCATAGAAACAGAACAGAACCTCTAAAATGCATATAGAAGTCAGATGTGGTGTGTGCCTTTAATCCCAGCACTCAGAAGGCAGTAGCAGGTGGATCTCTATGGGATCAAAGCCAGCTTGATCTACATAGCAAGTACTGAGTCACCTGTGGTTACAGGGTGACACTATCTCAAAAATAAATGAATAAAAATAAAATAAATTTTAAAATCTCACATAGAACCACAAAAGATAAAAGGCCCTGAGACCCTGAATAGCCAAAGCAACAGAGCAGTTGAAGCTCGAGGCACCACACGTACTGACTTCAAAATACACTACAAAGCCAGAGTCACGAAAACAACATACTGATATGAAAACAAGCCCAGAAATCAGCATTCAGAACCTGTAAATAATTCACACATGATTCATTTTCCACAAGGTTGCCAAGAAAATACAACAGGGAAAGAACAGACTTTAACAACTGGTACAGGGAAAAGCCAATGTTCACATGCAGAAGAATAAAATGAAACGCCGCATGCTATACACAAAACATTCAAAGTGACTTAAAGACTTAAGTATAAAACTTAAAACTGTAAAAATACTAGAAGTGAGCACGAGGGAAAATGCCATAAAAATTATTCTGGCAAATGAAATTTTGGCTATGATGCCAAATCACAGACAACAAAGCAAAACCAAATGGAATGACATCAAACCAAAAAGCTTCTGCAGTGGAAACAAACAGTAAAGAGAGAATCTACAAAAACAAGAGAAAATATTTGCTAATAATCTCTACTAAGAAGATTATATGTAAAATGTAAGATACAGTATATATAAAACCTAAAAGGAACTCAACTCAGTAGTAAGAAAATAAACTGATTTTAAAATGGTCAAAGGAGTGGAGTAACCTCTTTTCAAATAAGGACATAAAGATGCTCAGTGGGTCTATACAAAAAAATTCTTACCACCAAGTAAAGACAAAGCAAAATGACATGAGATGGCATCTTGCATCTGTTACAGTGACTGGTACCAAAAGAATGAAAGAGAACAATGTTGGTAAGGCGGTCAAGAAAAGGGAACTTTTCACACATCGTTAGTGGAAACATCAATTAATACAGCTATTATGAACAGTAGACTGGAGGCTTCTGAAAAAAAAAGGAAAGATATCAGCTACCATATTATCTAAAAATCCCAAAGGAAATTAAATAAATGTGTCTAACAGATGTCAGTAGTCCATGCTTATTGCCACATTATTCATAGTAAGCAAGATGTGGAAGCAACCTAAGTGTTCATCAACACATCGGCAGAGACAGCATCTGTGAGACACAGATAGATTGGATGGAGTATGATTCTGTTTTAAAAGAAGAAGACTGTCATTGCAACAGCACAGATGAGCCGGAAGGCACTGTGTTATGTGAAAATAATCCAGGCACAGAAAGACAAATACCGCACCATCTCCCTTATCTGCAGACTCTTCAAAGTTGGGTTACAGGCCATGGAGATGGCTCAGTGGGTAAAGCACTTGACATGCAAGCCTGAGAATCTGAATTCAATCCCTAGCACCCACGCAAAGAGCCAAATGCAGTGGTGTGCACCTGCAACCTCAGCCCTCCTACGGCCAGGAGGAGGTGGAAACCGGAGCTTGGCTGAGGTTCATAGGCCAGCTCACAGTGCAGCAGCAGAAATGAGAGAGAGCCTGCTTCACAACAGCTAGAAGGAATGAAATAACCATGTTGAACACACATGTGCGTGGTGAGCACACACCCACACCCCCATACACACACAAACACACACACTAGATTTTTTTTAAGTTGAGCTGGAGCGAGATGACTAAGTTGGTAAATTGTCACCTGCAAAAGCCATGGGGCCCTGAGACCAGATTCCTAGGTGCCACATTAAAAGTCAGGCACAGCAGCACATGGCTGTAATTCCCATGGTGAATGGCGATGTCAGGCAAACCCCTGGAGCTCACTGGTCAGTCAGCCTAGCTGAATCAGTGTGTTCCAGGCCTGCTGAGAGTCCTGCCTCACAGAATAAGAGTATACCTACCTGATGTCACACTGCACATCCTACACACTCGTATGAACACATGTGTAGCACATACACATAATTAAACAAATCAAGAAAGGACCGAATCACAAAGGTACAGGGCACAATGGTGCTTAGCAGCGTGTGGGGTGGTGGGACAGCAGCATGTGAGTAACAGCACTACAGACAGGTGCAACGTATGCACATATTGCCACTCCATACTGTGTACACATTTCAAAACAGCATGCTGTATATCATAAGTAATTGTTTGTCGATTAAAATTTAACTTGTAAAGTTCTATCAAAAAGGAAATAGAAGGAAAGATTTTGAAAAACTATGGGGCAACAAAAGAGAATGAGTCCAGGCCTTAGAACCACGAAACTGTCATCTGTGGAATCCTGCCCTTTCATTGTTAACACATAATAAACTTCTGTATTATTCAAAAGAAAGGAGAAGCTGCCAGCTCTACGCAGTACAGCAGGAGTTAAGAGTTGGCAAACCATGACAGAAGACGGGAAGGAGAGAGGGTGAGTTGTTGACTGAAAGGTACTGACTCAACAATAAAAGTAAGTTGAGTCAAGACCTGAGCTTGAACCCCAGATCTGCCCTTTTATCCAGCCGTGACCCCTTAGAGAAGGTATGTGGCTACACTCTGCTGATTTAATCTGCTCTGAGATGAAGATAGATATACCTAACTTCCAGGTTATTTTAAGAATCAAGCTCTGTGCTTCTTGGCCATGTGAGAAACGGATGCCCCTAGCATGTGCTCCACTGTCGTTACATATGACCTCCTACGGGCTCAGAATCAGCAGAGCTGACCATGGACTGAAAACTCTACCTTAATGAACAAAATAAGTAATCCCTCCCTCCTGTCACAGCAGTAAGAAAGTTGACAAATATGATCAACTCCTATCAAACATTCCCCAAATCTAACTTGTGTCTGCTACCCCTGGAATCACACGAACACGCTCACTTGCATGATTCTCCCTGTAGAGCTTACCTTGCTACATTCTGCCCAGAAAAAGACTATGATATTTGATGCAATGTAGTTGTTTTTTTTTTTTTAAAGCATGAAGGAAGGAGGACGGAGGATAGCTGTGTAGGAGCAAGGATTTTTATAGTATTTAAATTAAGTTACAGGGGCTGGAGAGATAGCTCAGCAGGTAAGAGCTCTGGCTGCTCTAGCAGAGGACCCAGGTTTGATTCCCAGCACCCACATGACAGTCAACAACCATCTATAACTCCAGTTCCAGGGATCTGATGCCCTCTTCTGGTCTTCACAGGCATTGCATGACATAGGTGCTGCATGAGCGCACACACACACACACACACACACACAAAAGTAAATAAACAAATCCATAATAATAAAAACTGTATGGTACTGGCATAAAAACATGCACAAATTACTGGAACATAATAACGAGCTCAAAATAAATCCAAACATGTAACACTGACTAATTTTCCACACACACAACATCAAAAAGACCATAGGGAAAAGACAGTCTCCTCGGTAAACAGTACCCGGAGAGATGGGTTTCCATGTACAAAAGAAAGAAATTCTTCCTTTATCTAACACAATATGCAAATACTTACTTGAAACAGACAAAAACCCTAAGTGTAAAAGTCAAAAAATTCCTAGAAGAAAACATAAAGGAAAGCTCTTTAACAGTGACAGTGATTTCTTGGCTGTCACACCACAAGGGCTGGCTATAGCCAGGGGTAGTGGCACACACCTTCACTCCCAGGACTCTGGAAGGAGAGGCAAGCAGATTTGTGAGACCGAGGCCAGCCTGGTCTACATAGTGAGTTCCAGGCCAGCTGGGTCCACAGGGGGACCCTATCTCAAAAACGAAAACAAAAATTCTGGCTATACAAGTACAGATTCTGTCACACTAACTGATGCTGCCCAGGAAAGGAAATGACCACAATCTACAAATTGAGTAACCATATTGCAAACCAGTGACCAGACAACTCTTTAGAATATGTAATTTATAAAGAATTCATGCAACTCAAAAACAAGAGAGTCTAGAGCCTGATTGAAAAATAAGGAAAGGATTTGAATACACATTTATCCAAAGATGACATAAAGATGGCCAACAAGTACATGAAACGTATCTAACATTACAGCTCACGAGGGGAATGCAAATCCAAACCACTACGAGAGTGACCTGATGTCAGCCGTGGTTGTGATAGCTATTATCAAAGGACAAGAGATATGAACACAGAAGGGGGACGTATATAGGGGGATGAAAGGAACAAAATCAAAAAACAAAGCAAAGGAAAAACAAACAAAAATAGGTATTGGGGTGTGAGGCAAAGGGACTCAGGGCCCTGCTGGTGCGAATGTAGAGAACACTACGAAGTTTCCTAAAGCGATTAGAAGCACAATTATTCCTCTTCTGGGAAGAGAGCTAAAGGGAATAACATCACGACCTTATAAAAATATCTGTACCTTATGCTTACTGCAGAACTAACCTTAACAGCTAAGACATGGAATCAGTTTTGTTATGGGGATATAGCTCAGTAGTAGAGTGCTTATCTAGCACATACATGCAAGGCCCAGAGCCAGCATTCAATGTCTGCAACACACACACACAGAGAGAGAGAGAGAGGAGAGAGAGAGAGAGAGAGAGAAAAAATAAGAGAGAGAGAGATTCTTCCTATTTGATTTGCTAGGACAAAGATAGACCATAGATCAGAAGGACTTTTAGGCTAAGTGAGTGGAACAAGCTAGACACAGAAAGGAAAATACTGCATGATCTCACTTATATATGGAAAATGTTTAACTTAAATATACAGGGATAGAATGTAGGGTGTTTATAAGGACCGAAAGGAAGGAAGAAGAAATAGGGAGCTGTAGGTCAAAGAACTTAAACTTGCAAACACCAAGTATGAACAAGTGAAAGAACTGTTGTACAACCCGAGGCTTACAGTCGAGAAGAGCGAGTTTGAGTCAGGATGTCTGCTACATCAGCAGATTACAGCTGCCCTTGCCAAAAGAAGAAAAATGAGCGGCCACACGAGATGCTGCATTTTCCATAATGATAACTATTTTATTACGTGTGTATAACATCATGCTGCATAAACATACACAATAAAATGTAGTCTTTAAAAAGTGGAGGAAGGGAACTTCTTCCAGCTGATATGCCATTTGATGCAGTGCTCACAGATGGCATAATACTTCAAGAAAAAGGACGAACACTGTCTCTGTGGATCAGGAACACAAGCAGGATGTTACCTTCACTGCTTTCTTTGACCTTTCACTAGAGGTTTTTTAATCAGAGCAGTTATGCAAGGAAATAAAATAAAAGGCATTCGGTTTAGAAAGGATAAAGGGTAACATGATCTATTGTATAGAGAGACTCTTTAAGATTTTGCCAAATATTATTAGAGTACCTGAATTCAGCATAGTTGCAGGACTCAGGAGCAATAAACAAAAGTCACTTATATTATGATACATTAGTAATGAACAAACTGAAAGTGAAATTGGGAACAGGTTCTATTTACAAAGCCATGAAAATTCATAAAATGCTCAGAAGTAAATTTAACTGAAGAACCATGAGACTTGTATATTTTTTAAAAATGCTGTTACAAGAAATTAGGAATACAAAATAAATGAAAAGATATGCCATGGAAGATTTACTATTAAGATGAAAATACGTGAGGCTGGGAAGATGGCTTAGTGGTTAAGAGCACTGACTGCTCTTCCAGAGGATCAAAGTTTGGTTCCCAGCACCTACATGCTAGTTAGCAACCAGTGGATTTCAGGGGATCTGTTGCCCTCTTCTGGCCTCTGTGGGCTGTGGGCATTGCATGACACAATTGCAATTACATGAAGGCCAAAAAAAGAAAAAAAAAAAAAAAAACAACTTATAGACATAAAAAAATTTTAAACAAACAAAAAAAGACGTAAATAATTCTAATTGACCTATAGAGTTAATTACAAAATTCCAACTGCTTTTTGTTGTAGAAATGCATTAATAGAATAAAAATGTGTAAATATAATAAATACAAAGTTTGCTCTAAAACTCACATGGAGATTTAAGTGACCCAGAATACCATCTTGAAGAAAAGAAAACCAAGTTCTGTGGGTTCATATATTCCAGTTTCTGAGAGGTCACTTCACAGAATTTAGACAGGACATCCTCACTCCTGTAAGACACACACACACCTAGATGAATGACATCAAGCTGGAAGTCCAGACTGACTCCACTCCTCTATTGTGCTTGTTCATTCATAAGCAAAAGAATGAAATGGACCTTCATGTCATGCCATGCACACAAAAAAACTGACTCAAAATGGAACAAAAGGCTGGGTGTGGTGGCACACATCTTCAGTCGCAGCACTAGGGAGGCAGAAGCAGCAGATTTCTACATAGTAAGCTCCAGGCCAGCTGGGGCTACAGGGAGACCCTGTCTCAAAAAGAAAAATAAAACAAAACAAAGACTTTAAATATAGGAACCAAAATGCTAAAGTTCAAAGAAAACAAAATATACCAAACTCCATCCGTTTCTTCAAAAGATGGTAACAAGAAAGTTAAAACGGAAGAAAAATATTTGCAAGTTATATATCCTGCAAAGTCTTTCTAAATCCAGAATGCATGAAAAAAACTCTTACAATGAAACACTGGAATGACAATCTCATCTTAAAAACCGGATAAAGGATTTAAATAGTCATGTATCCAAATAATATCTAAGAGAAACAGAATAAGCAGATAAAGAGCTAAATATCTTTTGGCACTAGGGGAATACAAGTCAAAACCACAGTAATGTAGCACTTCATATCCACCAGGATGTTTATTAAACAAAAGTGAAAGAAGAGCGAAGGGAGGAAGAAAACACGGGTGCGAAGACTGTGCTTTAAGCTTCCATGTAGACAAATGCAAACACGCAGAATGAATGTAGATCCCTCTCCCTCACTAGTTCTAAAAGCCAATCCATGGGCTGGAGAGATGGCTCCCTGATTCAGAGCATGTACTGTTCTTCTTCCAGAGGACCTGAGCTCAGTTCCAGCACCTGTGTGCTAGCTCACAAGCTCCTGCAATTCCATCACCAAGGGATCAGGTGCCTTCTTCTGTCCTCCACAGACACCTGTACTCACATGTACACACACAAACACACACATTTACACATAATTTTTTAAATAATAAAAATAAATCTTTTTTTTTAAGTCAGCTCAAAGTGAATTAGGGACTTAAACCTAACACCTGAAACTATGAGACTATCAGAAAAAAAAGAGAAGGCAAACATTTTAGGACACTGGGGTGGGAGCACAAGAATTTTGAGACATGATCCCAAATGCATAGAAAACAAAATCAGAAATACACAAATGAGACTGCATTAAATTAAAAATTTCTGTACAACAAAGGGAGCAATCAGCAGAGTGAAAAGGCAGCCTGTAGCCCAGGAGAAAGGATTTGCAAACTAAGCATGAAACTTGCAAGAAACTCAACTCAATAGCCCCCACCAAAAAACACCTGATTTTAAAACAGGCAATAGATCTAAATAGATATTTCTCAAAAGAAGATACAGAAATGGTCAAAAGGTCTATGAAAATGTCCAACAACAAGAATCGTCAGGAAAATACACATCAAAATCACTATGAGAGATTCCCTCACTCCAACCAGAATGGCTAGTATCAATCAATCAATAAACAAATAAATAAAGAATTACTACAGGATCCAGAATCCCACCACTAGGTTTATATACAAGGGAAATGCAATCAGCATGTGGAAGAGACATCTGGACTCTCATGTTCACTGCAGCTCTATTTACAACCACCAAGAAATGGAAACAACTTAAATTTCTATGCACTGGTGACTGGACCTAAAAAACGTGGTCCACATAAATACTGTGGTATACTACTCAGATAGAAAAAAATGAAATGCTATTATTTGTGAAGACATGGATAAACTCATTAATTAAGTAGATAAACCAGGAGCACAGAAAGACAAGTACCACATAAGTGATCTCATGCCTATGTGGGTTCCTAAGAAGCAGATCTTATAGAAGTTGGGAGCTGACTGGTGGTTGGTTACCAGAGGCTGAGGACAATAGAGAGGGTTGGTTGACCAATGGGTGCCAAGCTATAGTCAAGAGTAAAAAGTACTGGTATTCTTTTACACAGTAGATTGGCTATAGATAGCAATAGATTACTATACATTTCAAAAAGCTAGAAAAAAAGGATTATGAAGATTTTCATCATAAATAACTAATGTCTGAGGAAATAAATATGTTTGTCTTGATCTAGACATATTGAAACTTCATGTTTCATAAACATGTACAAATTTTATTTAAGTATTATAAAGAGATAAATACAAATAAATAGACAAATCTCAAATCAATTACCTACGTCTATACCATAAGGAACTAGAAGAGAACAAATTAAACTCAGAAGTAGCAAAAGGCAGGCAAATAATTCAAGTGATAGGACAGAGAACTTTAAAACAACAGAATAACGAAACCCAGCCACAAATCTTGAAAAAGACCAGTGAGACTGACAAACCCTTAGCTAGGCAGACAAAGAACGAAAGACAGTTCAAATAGTGTTATATCCAGGATCACATGGCCAGCAAATGGCCCGAGCAGGTGGCTTTGGATCCCGTGTAAGTGGACTGGGAAGACCAGACTAGCATGGAAGTGGTGGCACTTCGGGGACACTCCCTTCTATCTACCATGGGAGATTCTGGGACCTTTGGGCAAGGTGGATGGACTGGAGCCCTCAAATCCCTCTGCAGTTCCAGCTTCAAAGGGCCCTCAAGCACCTGCCTGGATTTGCCTGCTCCACTGACCTTGTGGATACACAAGCAATTCGAGGCCCTAGTGGCTTGTGCAGAGTCACTAAGTCTCTAAGTACCCAGGCTAAAGCAGAGACAAAGACACGCTACCAAGTCAGATAAATCAGTGGTATTTCTGTTTTTCTTTCCTTGGTCACCATCTCAGCCTGGATTTTCAGGCTGTGACTAAGAAACTGCCTCCTACATTCGAGGAAACTGAGCCACAGAAATCTCAACGATTGGTGTTGAAGAGTTTAAAAGCAAACTGGCCTTTCCCAACTGACCTTGAGCAAGAAGCACAGGTTAGACTGGGCTCACGCGACACTGCAGCGCCCCCTGCTGGCCGAGAGACCCCTGTGCAGCTCGCCGGGTTCCTCCATTCAGCACCTGGGCATGAATCTCTCTGGCAAGCATCTGGAACCCGCTGGCCTCCTGCCTCACCGAGAGGAACGAATGAACCCAGCAAGAACGCATCAGGCCTGTCCCACACCCAGGTGACCCAAGCAAGACAAATGCACCTCGAAAGGAAGGCTGAGTAGGGCTTTTTAACAGACTTACATGGGTGTGTGGTGGTGTGTATGGAAGTAGGACGAGCTGGATTACTCCAGTTTACATCTGGGTAACTCCTGTACGGACCTCTCAAGCTGCTTCCATCAACTGGATCCATTCTAAAACCAGCCCATTCTGTTGCTTGCCACACATGGCCACAGGGGTCTCCTCTCATGAGCAATTCATTCATCCCTCCAATGCTTACTGAGTTGCCAGTCTGAGCCAGGTCACATGCTAGTTGTTCAGGATGCAGAGGTAATGAGCATACAGGCACACGTGTGCGTGCTCACGCACATTCCTGTCTCCTTGACTGACTCTATACTGTGGCTTGGCAAAGCACTTTCCATTTAAAATATTGCATATCTAACAGATCTTATTTTCTTATTTGGTACCACACACATACGTACTTACACATGCACACACGGGTGCACACACACAAACACACATACCCCTTTTGTTTATGGTTATATCATTAGCATTTAGAAGAGCTGCCTTATGCATCGAAGTGTTCCATTAATATTTATTAGATGCAAGGAGTTCACAATTTAGTAATCTAGTTGATTCTTCAAAGTCTTCTTTAACTGGGGGGGGGGTTGCTGTACATTTTACAGAATTGAAAACTAAGAATAGGGAATTTAAGAGGCTCATATGAAGCAATTTAACACTCTGTGATAGCTCTGGGAGGAAAACCCAAGTCTACTGGCTCAACTCTCAGTACTCCCCCAAATGCTAGTTTGGGGGTAAAACAGAGAAAAGGGGAAGAGCTGTCATCTGTATCGCTTTAAACTTTTTACTAAACTATGAGTAAAAGTAATGGGGAAAGTCAGGTGGGAAATGATCAACTATATCTGCTCAAAACCCCTCCCAGATCACTGCAAATAGAACTGGAAAATGATCAACTACATCTGCTCAAAACCCCTCCCAGATCACTGCAAATAGAACTGGAAAATCATCAGCTATATCTGCTCAAAACTCCCTCCCAGATCACTACAAGTAGAACTGGAAAATGATTAGCTATATCTGCTCAAAACTCCCTCCCAGATCACTGCAAATAGAACTGGAATATGATCAACTATACCTGCTCGAAACTCCCTCCCAGATCACTACAAGTAGAACTGGAAAATGAAATGATTTTAGATATAAGTAAATATGTTCATATTTCTAAAAATACAATTAAAGTTCTACTGAAATGGCAGTGTAGTAAGGAGAATAGTCAAAACTTGAGCCAGGAAGAACGCTGCAGTCATGCAAATCTGGTGACCTGTGTTCAATCCCCCAAGCATGCAAAAGGTGAAAACTAATTTTACAAAATTGTCTTCTGACTGCTACACGTGTGCCATGACACACGTGCACACACACACAATAATAATTTTGAAAAATTCTAAAATTTATAAAAGTAATTAAAAGTATAAAATCAATAGATGGATTTAAAAGTAGTTTGAACTCATCTAAATAACTGTGAACTTGGAGGAGAATCAAAGGAGATATATGTATATATATATATATATATATGGTGAGAGAGAGAGAGATGTAGCTATATAATAAGGCTATGATAAAAGGTTGGGAAATAGAGAAAAGAATGCAGGAAGCATCCAGGATTCAGTGAAAACAAGGCACGTTTATAATTAGGAGTAACAGAAGAGAAGGAAAGAGAAAGAAAAGCAGAAGTATTCTGTGCAGAGGTCAAACAAGAGAATTTGCAAAATTCATAATATATAACAAATCAGAGTTTTGAGCAGCCCTATAAATCACAAAAAGAATAAAAGCAAACAATACCTCTAGGCACATCACTGTAAACTGCTGAAAAACAGAAAAATCTGAAGCCACTCAGAAGACAAAAATCTTCCAAGGACCGAACATTAAGACTGATTTTTAGAACCATGTGGATATTGACAGACAACTTGGATGTCTCTCAAGAGAAGTGTGCTTAATTTAAGAAAAAGTCAACCTCAGAAAGTTACATATAGGGGCTGGAGAGATGGCTCAGCAGTTAAGAGCATGTGGTGGCCCTTGCAGAGGACATGGGTTTGGTTCCTAGCACCCACATCAGGCAGTTCATAACTGCCTGCAACTACAATTTCAGGAGATCCAACACCCTCTTCTGGCCTCCGTAGGCACCTATATGCACATGATCCACATGCATAAACTCAGACACACACATAAAATAATTTAAGTTACATATCTTATGATTCCGTTTATATAATTTTTGCTTTCTTGCAGTGTTGGAGATGGAACCCATGCTAGGCAAGGGTTCTATAACTAAGCTAAATCTCTGTGTCCAATATTCATGAATAAGGAAACTACAGAGATGGAAGACAGACTAGTGGTTACCTGGGGTACTGTTAAGATATTTGGGTGCTTAACGGGTGCAATAAGGTGGGGAAAAGGAAGCAAAGAAAGATATGAGTGTTGCTATTTACAGATAACATGACTCATGCATAAAAGAGTCACAGAGCAACTGAAGCATTAAAGTTAATGAAAGAAAACATCACTATTACTGGCTCAAAGCCACAGACGGGGTTCAGTGGGTAGAGTGCTTGCTGGGCATGCAGGAAGCCCTGGGCTCAAGCCTCAGTACCACATAAAGAGAGCACAGTACACACACCTGTAATCCCAGCACTCAGGAGCTGTAACGTCATCCTCAACCACACAGTAAATTTGAGGATAGCCTGGAACACATGGGACCTGGTCTCAAAAATAATTACCTTCTAACAGCAAACTAAATAGACAGACTCTATTAGACTGTGGACATTTTAAAAAATAAATGCCCAGACTCTGGAAAAAAATATCTATATCATGAAAAAAGGAGGGGAAAGGGAGGGTATCCAAATGCGCAGACGCTGAGGTAGATAACGAAAGACTGCCGTGTGTGGGCTAGACTCTATTCCTGGTAGATCCTTTTCATGGTTCTGGGGATTGAATCCAGGACCTTTCAAATGCTAGGCAAACATTATTCCACTGAGCTACTTCCCCAGCCCTAAGATTCCAGATGTTTTGCAATATAACTCATACAGCATAAGATACACTCTTTTAAAGGATAAATTCATGGTTTTTAGGATAGTCACTACATTGTGTGACCACCACCACTAACTAGAACATCTTCATCACCCCCTTGCAAAGTCTCCTCTACACTTAGAAGTCATTTCCCTTTCCATGAGCTTCCCAGCCTGGCCTACCACTAACTTATTTGGTGGCTCCAGGGATAGACCCATTCGAGCATTTTGTGTAAATGGTATTTGGTTTCTTTCATCTCTTTTTCAGTTACTATTTCATGAATGCCACGGTTTTGCTTATATCAATATTTCCTGTCTTTTGAAATACTCTTCCATTTTCTGGCTCTATCTCCTTTGTCTATCAACTGACAGACATCTGAAATTTTCCTATTTTGACTACTATAGACAAATTCCGCTCTGAAGATTCACACACTCCTCTCCATGGGAATATTTCTCTGCAGTGCCTGGGAGTGTAACTGTAGCACATGGAAGCTGTAAGTCTAAGGTTTTGAGGAACTGCCGACTGTCTTTGACAGCTGCCACACATTCCCCGAGCAATATCTGAAGGTTGCAATTCCTCCACATCTTTGTCAGCTGTTATTTTGGTGTTTTTAATATGGCCATCCTGGACTGTGTGAGATGGTATTGGGTGACTTTGATTTGCATTTCCCTACCGACTAGTGATACTGAGTATCTCTCCATGTGTTTATTGGCATTTTCTGTGTTTTCACTGGGAAAATATCTATTCAAATATTTTCTCAATTTCCAAGTGAGCTATTTATCTTTTATTGATTTGTATTATTTCTCTGTATATTTTAGAAAGTGAACACTTATCAGGTTTATGACTTGTGTTTTCCTATAGTGTGCGGGTTCTTTTCACTTTCTTGGTGGCATTATTTGATGCACAATTTTTGATAAACTCCAATTTATCTATGTATTCTTTGGTTGCTTATGTTTTGTGTATATCCAAGAAATGGGTGCCTAATTCAAGGTGACAAAATGTCAAGCTTATGCTTTCTTCTCAGTTTTGCATTGGGTACTCTATTTAGATCTTCAGTCCTTTATGGATCAATTGCTCCTCTGTGGTGTGTGATAAAAATATACATTTTTAATATGGAACACAGTCATACCAGTGTTCTCTGTAGAAAATAATGTATTTTGGCCATTTAGTGGGTTTGACAGCCTTGTCAAAACCCCATTGACCTTTGCTGTAGTCTGTTCTGAATTTCCATTCCATTGATCAGTAGAGCTACTCCTGTTCCATGTTATAATAGCTTTGTAGTAGGTTCTGAAGTATGGAACTATGTGTCCTCCAACCTTGTCTTTGATTTCAATACTGTTTTGACTACTTTGGTATCCTTGAAATTCCATAAGTATTATACAAACAGCCTGTCTGTGTTTGAAGAAAAAAAACAACTGAACATTCCTGACTTAAATAATCTGTTTCTCACTCTCTTTCTTTCTGCTCTCATTCCCTCCCTTGGTCAGCTAAATGTCTGTTTAACCTTTTTGATCCTTCCAAAGAATGAATGTTTGGTTTCATCATACTTCCCCATTCTTCAGTTCCCTGTAATTCTCTCTTCCCTAATCTTTATTGTTTCTAGGCATTTTATCACAAGACAAAGAAAATGGGGCCTCCCGGGCTGGGATGACAGGGCGGGACACTTAACAGTGGATGCTGAGCAGAACTTTGGAATTTGGTAGGAAGAAACGGAGGATGGAAAGGCGGACTGGAAAGAGTCTTGTCTACTCCAAGGAAAAGTCTGGATTTTATGCCAGAGGCAGTGCAAAGCCAGTATGGGGTGGGTGTGACTAAACTGTGCTTGTTCCAGCAGTGTGTGGAAATGAGGAGGCAGGTAAGAAAGGAGGCGAGAAGCGGCGTGAGAAAGCCGCCATGGTTGGGGGGAGGGGAGCACTGGGCAGAGGGGCTTCGAGAGTCCAGCTGGTTAATATGCTGCTGCCCATGAAGAGAGGAAGGTAGAAACGAGGAGCTCAGGTTAGAGCAGGTTGTGTGTCAGAGTGTCCTGAAGCATCCGGATGGACATGTCCACCAGGGAAAGACAGCACTGGGAGAAGTCCGAGATGAGAGGCAGGTTTGAGAGCCGCTGCTGGGTAGCAGAAGGGGCCTGTCCCACCCAGGGGAAAAAGTCAAGGGTGAGAGACAGCCTAAAGCTCCTGATGACACTACTGTTTAAGGTGTGAGCACACAAAGGGTCAGCAAGTGAGATGGGAATAGTTAGACAAGCAACCAACACAGAAGAGAGAGAGAGAGAGAGAGAGAGAGAGAGAGAGAGAGAGAGAGAGAGAGAGAGAGAGAGAGAGAGAACCAGCACTGGGGACAGGCCCACAAGCCAAAGGGATGTGATCCAAGGCAGGACAAGGTCAGTGGGGACAGGAGTCCTTGAGGACAATAAAATATGCTTTGTCCTTGGATTTGGCAGCAACCTATCAACCAGCCACTCTCTTAGAAGAGGGAGGAGAGGAAGAAAAGGCAGCAAGGACTTCCCTCTAGAAGTCTGCAGAGTCAAAGAGAGGAGCAAAGGGGGCTGGTGGGAAGCCATGGTTGTGGAAGGCTTGTTTTGCTCTGTGGTTCTGTTTCTGATTGAGGCATTGTGAGGGTTCATTGTATGTGTCAACTTGACTGGGCCATCGGATGCCCACATGTTTAGTCAAACTTGACTGGGTGCATGTGTGAGAGTGTGGATGAGAGGAACGTTTAAATGGGTGGAATGAAGTGGCGAGCCCTCCTAAGTGGGGGGAGCCTCCTCCAGTCACTCAGAGGCCTGGACAGACCACATCACAGAGAGGGCAAGAGCGAGCTGCTCCTGCCTTGCGGTAGTCATGTTGGCTTCTTTTCCTATCTTTGAACTAAAAAGGAAGCACTGGGTCTCACTGGGTCACCAGCCTAATAACCTTCAAACTGGAGTTACGCCATCACCTCTCCTGGGTCTCCAGCTGGAGAACAGCTGATACTGAGACTTGTCAGCCTACAGAGCTCTATGAACCAGTTCCTTATAAGAGGAGAATCTCTCTCAATCTCCTCTCTCTCTCTCTCTCTCTCTCTCTCTCTACTTCTATGCTCTAAGCTGTGCTTCTCTAAAAGATTTCAAGTACTACAGAGAGTGTTAGGGGTACAGGGATAGTCATGATAGAAAGAGTTGCCTTTCAGGCTAAAAAGGGAGCTAACTCTGCAGAGTTAACAGAAGGCCCCTTTGTGGGAGGAGCTTAGGGGAAAGGACTCATACCACCCAGGGGCAGGGCCTTTCACTGCTCCAGTTCCAAGGCCAGTGTCTTCATCCCATTTGTCCTTACCACTTCACTAAACCCCAGGATTGAGGAGGCTTCCTTCTGGAATTCATATACAAACTAGCTTTGCTTCCACTCCATCAACATCCCCCCAAATTGAGTAGCAGCTCCCCAAACAGCCCCATCCTATAGCCATTTGGGTATAGCTACCTTAGTAGGCCTCTCCCAGGAACCTCCATACCAAGAGACCCTGAGTCTCCATGCCTGTGGGCCTACTTCCACCCATCCATTCCCTTGTTACCAGGAAGCAAGGATACTGTGACCCCTGTAGGCTGAGGATCACCCCCGCTCCCCCTTCTTGCCCAGCCACATTGGCTTGGAGAACATGGTGTCTGTAAAGAATAATGAATAAGGTCTAAATTAGGGCAAGGTCAAGGCCATGCAGAGAGTGTTCTGTGAAGTTACCAGAGCACTAAGACCAGGTCCAGCTGAGGACAAAGGATGTAGATAGTGGCCCCAATGGCAGGCAAGTGCCTCGTGCTATAACTCAGGAGCCTGCTAATTCCTGGATGTTAAAATGAAAGCTCTGGTGCAATGGGTCCCTGAAGCGCCAAGGACTTCAAGATATCAGTGATGCTGGCCCCAGGGACAGCCCTTGAAAAGCTCCCCATTTCAGAAGCTCATCATCTGCAGTGTCCCCCTTGGGGACATTTCTGTAAAGGAGCCCAGGCTGCACCTCTGTAAGACAAGGCTGTGCAGTTCTTCATTCTCCAAGTCCTGCCTGGGTGGAATCTTGTTTGATGAAGAGAATTAAAAATTCCCATAGTTCTCATCACAATTGGCTTTAGAGGAAATGACACATTGCCATAAAACAAAGAAGCTGCTCAGTCTCCTGACATACTCTAGTATCACACTGCCCTGGGCCCAATATTTGAAGGGTTTTATTTTTATTACTTTTTATGTGTATGGGTGTATTGCTTGCATGTATGTAGGTACACACATGTTGTGCAACATCCATGGAGGTCAGAAAAGACTTTGGATCCCCTGGAACTGGAGTTACAGATGGTTGTTAGCCACCATGTGAGTGCTGGAAACCGAACCTGGGTTCTCTGCATGAGCAGTCAATGCTCTTAACTGCTGAGCCATCTCTCCATCCCCCATTTGAATGTTTTAATATAAACTTTTGGTTGGTTTTGTATGTGTACATGTGGAAGGTTGAGTCCTATATCACGTGTCTTCCTTCAATTGCTCTCTAATTTTTTAATTAAAAAAAATTATTTCTATTTATGTGTTTGAGAGTTTTACATGCATGTATGTAAGTGTACCTGCTCAGGCAATGCCCACAGAAGCCAGAAGATGGTGTAGGATCTCCTAGAACTGGACTTAAGGATGGTTGTTAGCTGCCATGTGGGTTCTGGGAACCAAGCCTATGTCTTCTGCAAGATCAGCCAGTGTGCTTAACTGTGGAGTCATCTCTCCAGCCCCTGCTCTTTCATTCGTTGTTTTTTTTTTTTTTAGTATTTTTATTGAGTTTCTGTGTACTTCATATACTACATCTTAATCAAATTTAGACACCCTCCCCATCCCCCCAACCCCCACCAGATTTCAGATATTCTGTCATACACCTTAAGTCAAGAAGTTCTATCCATGTGTCCCTTGGTGCAAGTTCATCCACTGGAATCGATTCAGCCCGCCTAGAGTCACTCCCCTAAAGAAGATCTACTCTCCCTCACCCAGCGGTAATCAGTTGCCAATAGCTTCTTGGCTAGTACTGGGCTGCTGCCTGCTTCCCCTTTCTGTGCTGGGTTTCTTGGCATGGGTCTTGTGCATGCCGTCAGCATTCCTGCAAGTTCATATGAACAAATTTCCAGTGGCTTAAAAGTCTCTGTTTCCTTATGTTCATGCACCAACCCTGGCTCTTACAATCTTTCTGCCCCCTCTTCCACAATGGTCCCTGAGCTGTGGGTCAGGTTTAATATAGGAGTCGAATCCAGGGACATATACTCAAAAGAAGGGGAGAAAATAGGAGACAGGTATTATCAAGGGAAAATGGGGACACTTAAACTGGGGAGGGAGGAGGGAGATCAGACAGGGAGAGAGAGAGATCAATAAACCTAAGGTGACATAAAAAGTCAGACGGAAATGTATTAACTCAAAAAATCCCTGAAAAATACACATAAAATACCTGAACATTAGCGTATGTGTATGCCTGAAAGCTATATAACAAGGCACAAAGTGCCAGACAGAAGAACTTCCTTTGAGTTGTTGGTCAGGGTAGTCCAAGAGATTCCCAAAATAATGCAGGCTATTGCCACAGCCCTTGATTTTCTCCCAGAATTTGAAGGTAAGACCCTACTGCTGAAGACAGCACATACTTCGGACACAGTACTTGGAGCAATGGAGCTAGAACTGACCCAGAATCCTTCTCCATAAAGACTAGCTCTTACAGTTCTAGAGGAAACTATGCAAGCTTCTAAGGGAGAAAATCAACCAATGATCCAACCCAGCTCTAAAGCCTAATAACCACAATGTGGTTTGCACAGCACACTATCCCTGCTGGTGAAGAGTGGCTCTGCCATCCAGGGGTGATCAACAGCTGTCTAACTGGACTCACAGCCCTCTCAATAGGAGGGAATTCATGGGTGGCCCTGTAAACACACCCAAAGACACATGGCTGGAGAGGTTATAGATCCTAGAGAAAACCCTATCTGGGTCATATCTCTAGACAAATGAAATTTCCTACCATATGCTAAATATGGATCCTTATATTTACAGACAAACGTACTGTACACCACTCAACAAAGAAGTTCCTTTTGCAACATATGGAAGCTATGACAGTGTTCCACAACTGATCACACACAGAGAATATATGTCTGAGAGACACCCAGCCCTAAGTGACACATATACAGTGGGACCTCTACACCTGAGCCTCATGGAACATAGCGGAACAGGTGGCAGAGAGAATACTAATACATCCCTCACCTCTCACCAGCAAAGCTTCCTCATATAACAGTGTAATGCACACAGAAGGCCACAACTGGTGATATTTAAGAGAATAAAAGACTGCACGGTGTGTGTCCCTGCTCTCCAATTTTTGAGGCAGGGTCTCTCACTAAACCTGGAGTTCACTGATTCAGCTAGATTAGCTGACCAGTAAACTACAGAGATCCACCTACCTCTACCTCCTTAGGTTACAGGTATGTGCCACCAAGCCTGGCTTTTTACATGGGTGCTGAAATCTAAAATTAGATCCTCATATTTGCATTACAAGCACTTTACTAATTGAACCATCTTTCCAGCCTCTACTTTTTTTTTTTTTTTTTTGGACAGGGTCTCACTATATAGCTATCACTAACATGTAACTCAATATGTAGAACAGGCTGGCCTCAAAATTTTAGCCATCCTCCTGCCTCTGCCTCCCAGACATGTGTCTGTGTATTAGTATGTCCATGTGCATCTGCATGCACATGGATGCCACTTGAGTTATGGGTGGTTGTAAGCTATCTGATGCGGGTGCTGGGAGCTGAATTCCCATCCTCTACAAGAGAAGCCAGCACAATTAACTGCCACTTTTTCAGCCCCCATCAAATTTAATTTTTAGCAGGTAGTACATGCACATGCTTGAAAAAGGATGACAACAGAAAGAATTCCCAGAGCAGCCTTGCTTCATCCTGTCCTCCTGCAGCCCTCTTCTATTCTCCAATGACTCCAGCAGTCAAGCCTGCATTCACTGGGGCTCTCCAGAGGATTACTTTAGGGAACTAATTCATGGGATCCTTATAGGGGCAAGTCCAAATTACACAGGGGAGACTATGTCCTGGAGGCCCAGAAAAGGGCAGATGCTGGAGTCCAGAGCGGTCTGGAGCCAGAGAGTTTTCTCTTCCTCAGAGAACCTCAAACTTTGTGGTAAGACCTTCAGCTGACTGGATAGGTCCACTGACATGTTGGAGGCTGACCTGTTTTAACCAGAATGTATTGGTTTAAATGTTACTCTTATCTAGTAAATTCCTCCTCAGTCATATTGAGACTGATGTTTAATCAAATACCTTGGCACTAAGGCCTAACCATATTGACACAGAAAATTAACCACTGCAATTAACCAATGCAATTTTTGACATGTGCTTTCACAATTTATGAACATACAAATGAATGCTTGATCTTCTCCCACTTTCTTACACCAAGTGATAGCAAATCCTATGGTTTTGCACTGTTTTCACTTACTATGTGATCTCTCCTCATCTACTCATGGGGTGCTTTCTCAATTACAGCTGCACTGAGCAGATGTGCACCTCATTAAGTCTCCTTCTACTGACAGATACCATCTCCTTACTGTGGCCTTCAGCTGGCCATTTCTAATGCATGCCAGTGGAACAGAGCTTCTTAGTCTACCAGACAATCAGAGATCTTGTGTTTTGTTTCTGCTGATCCAGAAGGATCCTCTGCAGGTATGATAATCAACACATTTCACCAAAATGTACAAAGTTCTCTAAAATTCCATCATTTACTGAATTCACATTCAGTAACTCCAGATTCTTGGGCAGTTAAGAGGGGGCCCACAGAGGGCTTCCCACACACAGAAGCTGCCTGAATGGTCAACCAGATGAGGGCCTACACGTTTCCTCCAGATAATTTGTCTAAGATAAAGAGTGGCACTTTCAATAGCCATGAAGCAGTTACATGCCAAGCTTCTCTCACACAGAGGAAAGTAGTACCCAAGAGAGCTAGCTTGTTTCGAGAAAAAAGAAATGTGGGTAGTGGGCCAGGGCAAATGGAAGGGTAATCTGTGAGCCCTTGTGGGAGTCTCCCCTGAGCAGAGGTTTCCAGGGTGCTCCAGCAGAAACACCGAAGTTCTGCTAGAGCCACAAAGTACCCGATGTAAATGTGCAGTCTGCCTTATCTGCAGTTTTAAGAACAGGTAGGCAGGAGTTAGGTATGGACGAACCAAGGGAATTGCAGCTGTGTCTTCACCAACCAAGGGAGCACTGTCTTCTGACCATCAGAATGCCTCTTTCAGGTTAAAAACCTTAAAACTACGCACATCTATGAATTCAAAGGTAGCATCTAGCTATGATGCTTGTCATTCTGAGTCTGGGGTACCTCACTCAGGATGATTACTTCCATTTGCATCTATTTACCTCTAAATTTCATAATCTCACTTTTCAACAGAATAATATTCCATTGTGTAAATGTATAACACTTTCATTATCCACTCATCAGTTGATGGACTTACATTATTTCCATTTCCTGGTTGTGATATGGCAGCAATGAACATGAATGAACAGGCATCTCTGTAGTAGGACGTAATAGAGTCCTTTGGGTATATGCTCTAGAGTGGTATGGCTGGGTACGGTTTCTAGCTTTCTGAGGAATCTCCACACCAGTGTCCACAATGGCGTGCACTCCCACCAGCAGGGGATAAGAATTCCCCTTTCTCCACATCCTCACCAGCATTTGTCATTATTGTTTGTTTTTTGGATCTTAGCCATTCTGAGTGGAGTTAGATGAAATTTCAAACTAGTATTAATTTGCATTGTCCTAATGGCTAAAGATGTTGAACATTTTTTGAGTGTTTCTCAGACACTTGGGTTTCATCTTTTGAGAACTCCCTGTTCAACTCTTTGCCCCCCCCCCAATTTTTAATTGGGTTGCTTGTTGTGTTTTTTCTGTTTAGTTTTTTGGTTCTTTGTGTATTCTGGCTCCCACCCCTCTGTCAGAGGCGTATCTGGTAACGATGCTTCTCATTTGATAGCTGCCTCTTCTCTTGAATGATGGCGTGCTTTGCTTTGTTTCATGAGGTCCCATTTGTCAAAATTGTTGGAGTTAATACCTGTGTCACAAAGGTCAGGAAACAATAAATGACCATGGGGGGAGGGTTTTGGGAGGGGAGAGAGAATGCAGTGATATAAAGGGGGACAGGAGACTGATAGAATAGGAAGGTCAAATAGGGTGGGGAATGGGGGGGTGGGACAGAGGAGGGAGTGCGGGGAGGGACGACCAACACTAAAGCCTTTAGAGAAAGCCACATGGAAGCTCTTCACTATAGACGCTTCTTAACTTGCATACAGATACATTATAAAAAGAAAGAGGGAGGGAGTTCCCATACTAGGCCAGCAAAGTAAATGCCCAATGTCAGTAATGGACTCCCTCTTTTGAAACTGTTGACCAGAGGTTTCAGAAATCCTTAAACAATACTGACTATTGCTTCTGCTCTTGGTTACCCACAAGAACTTGATGGTAAGACTGTTGCTGAAGATACAACATACATGAGCTGTAGAACAAACAAGGAGAAATGAAGCTGGTACGGACTTCAAAACTTCATCTCTACTGGCTGACTTTCATAGTGCTGGAAGGCGCTATGCATGCTACCAGAAAAAAAATTAATTATCAACTTTACCCGACTGTAATCCTGCAAGCTACAACTGACTGCTTAGATATGGCCCCTGGTGCAACAGTGGCATGAATATTATGAGAGTTACCAACCACTTTCTAATTGGATTTAAGGTCCACTTCATAAGATGGAGCCCATTTCTCACACTGATATCAGGCCTAGGGTCCTGTGGTTAGACAGGTCACAGGACATGGGGGACAGCCTAATATTGTTTTATGATAAACAGACATAGTATTAAACTGATCTTAATGACTTATTGTTGTACCCATAGATTAATGCATCTCTCAGCTCCCACCAAAGAAGCTTCCTCATGTAGCAGATTGTGATTAATACAGGGAACCATAACTGGCCAACAGGCAGAGAAAAATAGGCTTCAGGGTATTGATCCCTGAATAGGACACCTACATCAAACTTCAGCCTCCCAAGGATCTGGGATCATTGCAGAAGAGTAGGTAGAAAGATTGTAAGAGCCAGAGGTGATAAATGGCCCCAAGAAACAGAGTTTTCCAGGCAGCTAGTCAATGACTCATATAAACTCATGGCAATGGTGACAGCATGCCCGAGTCCCACAGAACCTCAAATCAGACAGAATCCCACCCCCACCATAGACATGGGGAAATAGGTAAGAAACCCCAACCCTACCTGAGTCAATTATTTTAAACTAGCCAACCAAGAAAGACTGTGTGAGGTTGAATCCCAGCCAATTAGGAAAAGACACAGTTCTCTTGCATTAAGGATAAAAGTCCCCCAAGAGAAATGATAGCTACATATAAAGAATGAAACTACAGTCTTACTCTACACAAAACTCAACTCTAAATGGATCAACTACCTCAACATATGATCTGAATATCTGAAGCAGATAGAGGAAAAAGCAGGGGGTGACATACTCCAAGATGCAGGCATAGGAAAGAGCTTTCTGAACAGGACTCAAATTGATCAGGTAATAAGGCCACGAACCAACAAATAGGACCTCATGAAATTAAAAAGGTTCTGTAGAGCAAAAGAAACTGTTAAATCAGGTGAAGAGGCAGTCTACATAATGGGAGAAAATCTTTTCCAGCTATTTATCCAACAGAAAATTAGTACCTAGAATATACAATGAATTTTTTAAAAACCAAAAATCAAGAAAACGAACAATTCAATTTTAAAAGGGGGGTGCTGTGGATCTGAACAGAGAGGTCTCAAAAGAAGAAATACAAATGGCTAAAAAAAAATTGAAAACAAATGTTCAGCATCATTAGCCATCAGAAACATGCAAATTAAAACTACTTTGTGAATCTACTTCTTTCCAACCAGAATGGCTACCATGAAGCAAATAAATGACAAGAAGTGCTGGTAAAACACGGGGAAGAGGAACCTTTAACTCACTGTGGGTGGGAGTATAAACTGGTGAGGCCACCTCAGAAATGAGAAGGAAGGTTTGTCTAAAACCTAAAAATAGAATTACCCTCTGACCTAGCTATACCGCTCTGTGGCATATGACCAGAAGAATCTATACCCTACTACAGATGTGCACATCGCGTTCATCGTTGCGCTATTCACCGTGGCTAGGAAATGGAATCAGCCTAGATCCCCATCAGCTCGCGAATGCATAATGAAAATGTGGTATATGACAAGGGAATTTTATTCAGCTCTGAAGAAAAATGAAATTATGAACTTTTCAGAAAATTTGATAGAACTGGAAAATATTATATTTCGCAATAACCCAGAACCAGAAAAACAAACACCACATCTTCTCTCTCCAATTAGAATTCTAGCTTCAAAGGTTTAGATTTGTATGTTTAACTTGGAGGATTTGTAGATGTCAGGAACCTAGAAATGGCCCTTGAGAGGGAGGAGGGAAAGAGACCCTAATGAGGAAGAATATAGTAGAACACAGCGGATACAAAGCAGGGGGCCAGATGCTGGGGTTAGAGTGGGAGCAGATGAGGGTGTAGGCAAGAGAGAAGAAGGGTGTGGGGTGCGCTAGCTAAACCCAAGGATGCTTGAAATGCCTATGAACCCTCCACTTCGTAAGCTAATTTTTTAAAAAATTAAAGGAGTTTATACATAGTTGTCTGCATGAGTGGGCAATGCTGCTCCCAGAAGATATAGGTTATTAAATCTAAAAAGGTATCCCATGCTTGGGATACCTTTCTATGAATTACTGGTCAGGGACACTCCAGAGGCCCCTAAAACAACACAAGCTATTGCCATTGCTCTTAGATTCCTATCAGGACTAGATGGTAAGACCCTGTTGCTGAAGGCACAACACATTTTGGTTGTGAAAGATACATCGGTCTGGAACAGACTGGGAAACTTCCTCCCTGCCTCAGTTTTCATAGCACTAGAATGTGCTATGCAGGCTTCTCAGGGAGAAAAGATATAGCACTGGACCCTGTATGCTACAATACTGGCCTGCCAGGCAAGATGTGCCCACTGGTAAGTGGCATCGTTGTTATGGGGATAACCAACCAGTTTATGACTGGATTGGAGGCCTGTGGCACAGGAGGGAATTCCTGTCTGGTAAACCTAGTCAAAGCTCATGGCTTGTGGGAGGTCGTAGGGCCTCGAGGGGAACCAAACTACTGTTATTTTTGCTAAATGGTCATGTTGTCAACCTGCCTTCTAAATATTTCATTTACATCCATAGATTTATGCTGTCTCCTACTTTGGTCAGAGATGCTTCTTTTTACAGTGTGCATGCTTAATACAGAGATTTATAACTAGTCAAAATGCTGAGATTAAGTGACTACAAGTGTTCAGCCCTAAATGGGACATCTGTATCAACTCCATCCCCAAGATTCAAGGAACACTGAGAAGAGGGGATGGAGAGAACATAAGAGCCGGAGGATAGGTGCCGTAAAACAGTATGCTCCGGACAGGACGTGACCATTATGGTCATGAATCTACAGCTGCTGTGGTTACCTGAATAAGACCTACACAAGAACAAGCAAGTCTGAATTCCAACATGGATTAGGGATGGGCTCACAGGGCTAAGATCCTAGCTGAGAAGTTATGGTAGTTGATGACTGCTAAGGGAGGGACAGTTATTTTTCTTTGGGGCTGAGGCCATTGGTAGGTTGCCTATGATCTAGTGGATGGCCTCACACCTATGTGGCAGCACTAATTGGATTCATCAGGTTATATGGAGGAGGAGGAGGAGTTTCGAGGGAGCATGGGAAGAGCACAGGGGAGCTGGAGGGAATATGGGGTGGGTATAATCAAAATATATTATACACATGTAAGAAAATCTCCAAGAAAAAAATAGGAAACTATTGATTTTGGATTAGGGGCCCACTCTATTCAAATCTGAAGTTCTTGGAGCAGGAACTTCAAAATTTGAATCATTGAAGGACACAATTCAACCCATCACTGTGAGCAAACTCCTGTACAGATGGACATACACAATCTCAATCTCTGTGTGTGTGTGTGTGTGTGTGTGCGGGTGTGTGTACATGTGTGTGTTTCTCCCCATAATCCTAAGCAATCCTGAGGGGGTCTCGAGGATAGGAGAGAGGATCTAAATTTAATTAAGATCTGTTATATGAAGTGCACAAAAACTCAGTAATAATGTTCTTTTAAAAAGAAAGGTAGTTGAGGAAGCCAATAAGCAGCACTCTTCCATTGTTCCTGCTGCGAGTTCCTGTCTTGGCTTCCTTCAGTGATGAACAATGATGAAGTCACTTTCCTCCCTAAGTTGCTTTTGGTCAGTGTATTATCACAGTAACAAAGGGAAAACTAAAGCAAACAGAATCCCAGGTTCCTTGAGTATCACACAGGATTTGTTTTGGAGGGAGACAGGAGTCGGGCCAGGGACTTACCCACCAGAAGCAGGAATCATTCACACAAGACTTGTAGAGTAAATGCGCATGAGGACCCTGACCTTCCTCAGCTTTCAAGGAAGCCCTCACTGGGGTGGCACACTCCATAATGCACCCAAATCCAGAATCTGTTGAAAGCTGGGAGAAACAGTCACTGAGAAAACAGGAGTGCCTGCCCACAGCCTGGGGTCTTCTCTTCACACCTGCAGGCAGAGTTTCCAGCCATAGGTTTGGCATAGCTCTTACCTCAAAGGGAATAGTGAGTTTTGAGTTTATTCCTGAGCCAAATACAAGTGAGCATGGTCTGGGAGCACAAATTCCAATTGCTCTGGAAGATGTGTTTCACAATGCAAGCAAATGCATGTATTTTTATTAGTTACTGAGCAAAGACAGGTCAAAATAAAAGGCATTTACCAAATACATTGGTGGGGAACGCAGGTTGGCTGGTTTAAGCAAACTGGGGAAATCTCTGCTATAGTCTCAGATGCCATCTGATGACATCCTTAGCTTCTGGGTTGGTGGAAGCTAGTGGTCTGCTAACTTAATCCATGCCAAAGGTTCTACCTAATAATGGAAAAGATGGTTGTCAGACAGAGGGGTGGGTAATAAATGGCTATTAAGAGAACTAAAGATATCTCAAGATATTTTACGCTCTGTATCTGCAAAATTCTAACTCTCCGAGTTAGAATTCTAACACTCTGTTGTCTTCTTATAGAATCTTCAGCACAAGTGTGGGGTGTGTTTCTGCTGGTGGTGGTTCTATGAACTTTAAATTCACAGAGTCTATAGAGAGTAGACCATCCTCCAATGAAGGAGAAAGGGCCCCGTTGAGCATGCCCACTTCTCCTAAAGTCTTCAATCATGAGAATTACCGAATGGAGGTGGAGGTGGTCTGAGTGGCAGCAAAGAGAAGTCAGGTGCCAGACTTCATTGGTGTTCCCTCCAGTGCAAACCAGCTCTCCAGAGAAGTAAACAGCTTTGTTTAAAGTACACACACACCCTCTGAGTCATGGCAGGCTATTCGATCAATCCACAGTGTTTCTATAAACATTCAAAGTCTCTTTTTCTATACTGCCAGTGTTTGAGGGGATAGGAAGATTAGTGCCTCTCTTCCACATAAGATATACAATTTCCAGGGCTCATTTATGGTGTTCCTGGAAGGAAATTCCCCTTATAATTGTCAGTAATTCAAGTGAGGTCTCCATCAGCTGCAGCACCAGTTGGCAGAGCCTCCAATATGACCCTTCAGTTCCCAATTCACTTTGATTAACTGAGTCCTTATTTTTGGAGGGACTGGATGGCCATAGGCAATCTGTTTTGACCAGTGGGGTACCTTCTCTTCACCTCCCAAAATGGCTGATGGGTGGGAAGGTACCCAGAGGAGCTTTCAGGTGGTGTGCATGAGAGATTGTAGAAGGGGCCCCCAGACAACTTTTAGTTGTAATGATTTGTTAGGACTCACAGAACTCATAAAAGCAGACATTCTCAATGGTGGTAGTCTATCCAAAAGGAGGCAGACTAAAATCAGCTGAGGGAAAGGGACCTCAGAGTAGAGTTGAGAAGCAGGGAGAGAGCTGTCAGGTGTCTTCAAGGAATCACGGGACACAATGACACAGGACACTGCTGTGTGTGAGGTGTTACCAACTGAGGATGTTCAGTCAAAGCTTGCTGGCAGGTTTTTTGGGTGGGGGGGGGGGCGGGGTTGATTTGGGTTTTGTATTGGGAGCCCATCACAGAAGCATGGAACATCCTAGAACTCACTTTAGGTACTCACTCTCCAGTATCCCAGAGGTCAAATATATATATATATATAAGCCGGACGCTCTGAAACACTTTCATATAATACAAATATTTGCTGTAAACCACACATAAATCATGGGGGTGGGGACATTCACAAGTCTACAAGACCCTCTTATCAGCTGGGATAGTCCAAAGAGTTCAGAAGTTATCTCCCAGGAATGCTCAGCCTTAAAGATCTTAGAATAGGCAGGTTTTGGCAATCTAAGTTAGCTGAGTTAACCCTTTACTGGCCAGAAGGACATAAGTTGGGTCATCATCTGCACCTGACAGTAGTAGACTGAGGTTCAAGGGACCAGTCATCCTGGACACAGCTGCCTAGCAAGGGATGGCAAATCTAGTAGTCAGTTAAACTGGAGATACTGGAAGAGGGGGCAGAAAAATTAAGAGCCATTGAGGAGGTGCACGACCATATGGAAATAGAATCCAACAGGATTCTGGGACCCTGCTCACATGAACCTAGAGCAATCATTTCAACATGCTCAAGACCCATGCAAACTCAAGCAAAAACCCAGCATGGCCCCGGGCAAAAGGGTAGCAGACTGTTGGGTCATAAGAAATAAGTTAGAGCTCGTTAGTTAAGATGGCGCCTAAGGGAAGCAAAACTAAACTTCCTTCCCCCTTTGGTCTAGCTGAGAAACAAAACCTATTATGCTAATAAGGTGAAAGATTGTATGCTTGCTTGCCTTTTGTAACCACCCATGTAACCGCTCATGTTTATGCTATACAAGGCTTGAAAACAGATCAATTAAGAAATAGGGAAGTACGCTTGATTGGAGGAAGAACTGTATAAAAGAGTACGCTTGAGCTTTGTAGAATGATTTTTCCCTGCTGCGCCAAAGAAGAGCTGCAACACCAATAAAGAGCTGCAATACCCAAAGACTCCAGCTGGGCTGCGAACTCTTCTTGGTGCGACAGGGGTCCCAGCCTCGCCTGAGGGGTTCTCACTGCACCCCAGGTTCATGCTGCATCCCAGCATGGGCTTTTCTTAGGGGCAAGCCGCGCACCTGATAATCTCCTGGCTCTCCTCCTCACTGGCCGAGGTTGGAGTAATCCAAGGAGGGAGAGATGCATCACGACACGTTCCTCTGCTGTACCCCCTTCAGAAAAGGGGGGCAACAGCAGACCCCATCCTTTGCTTAAGAAATATTGGCAACTGCTTACTGTTGGGTGAGGATGAGCTAGTCTTCCTAAAGCGAAGGACTCTGGATAGACTAACTAGACTTCAGTGAGGCCACTTGGGGACACTAACTTGACACAATGGACCTTAACACAGGTGAAAGAATGTATGGATTCCAGTTAGGGGACTTTGGGGTACTGATAGGGTAAGGTATATAAAGAAGATTAAGATTGATTGTGATGTTCTGTATGAAACACACAGTGATTCAATAGAAAGACATATTTTAAAAAAACTTTAAGGTACTTTGGAGAGCCACACTAGGCCAGGGTACTTTCCTTAGTTGGGAAAACTCCAAGCCATGGAGACAGCTCCAGTGGATAAAAACACTTTCTGCACAAGCATGGTGACCTAAGTTTAGATCTCAGGAACCTATATAAAAAACTGGACTCAGTGTCGCACGCCTCTAAAGTGAGATGGAAGGCTAAGTCAAAACGCCCTAGAAGCTCATGACTAGCTAGCCTGGAGTACACAGTGCAGTAGCAGATTAAACAAGGGAAAATCCTTCAAACAAGGTAGAAGAGAGTGAGAACTGACTCCTGAAAGTTGTCCTCTGACCTCCACACATGTGCCAGGCACAGGCACAGCTGCATTTTTACATACATCATATGTACATATCAGTTAAAAGGGAGGGGTACTCCCTTCAATGGGACTACAATGATGGATTGTGCACCTTTATCGAATACAGCCATAAAAGTCTCTCCTCTCCATAAAGTTTGCACTTTATGCAAACTTCAAGTGGCTGAGGTCAAGACAGGTAAAGCGAAGAGCTAAGGGCATTGTGGCAAGGGTGCTGCTCAGCAAACAAGACTTTGCCTGTGTTTCTGGTTCCAGGTGACCCATGGAAACCTAAACTCAACCAAAGAAACTTCTGGCTTTGATCCAGCCAAAGCCAGTAGCTGAACAGCAGATACCCTCCTGGTACCATTTAATTCAGTTCTGGAGACTGCTGTGGGTTAGATGGTTGTCTCCCAGAGGCCCCTGTGTTAAAAGCTTTAGTCCTTAGGTTATTGGGACATCTCCCTGAAGGGGATTATGGGACCCCCCAGCTCCTTCCTCTTTCTCTTTTGTGCTTCCTGACCATCAAGTGGGCATTTCATTCTTCCTCTCATCCCTGTTGTGATGCAGTGCCTCACCAAAGGCCCAAAGCAATAGAGCCAACCAATCACAGACTAGACTTAAGGGTCCTAGAAATGTGGGGGTTCAATAGGGACACTGAAGAGGATTGTCCTTAGGGGTAAGATATTTCTTTGGAGAGTTTAATGCCCCAGAAAGGCAGCATGGTGGGATTCTGAAGAGAGTTCAGGTCCATGAGTCAAAATGGGAGTGCCCTCTTACAGGTTTCAGAGATGGAGGAGGTGTAGTGCCATGTGGTTGATGAGTAGCCCATTGTATGTGCTTACAGTTCCCAGGGGGACAAGGAAGGAGCAGAGATTCTACCTTTTACTTAATATGTGTCCTTCATACTGGATATGTCCCCTGAGCCTCTGATTGTCAGAGAGCTTGGTAAATTTCCTTGGAGGAAGTTAGGATTACAGATTCGGGGCAGACTCTCAGCAATGTGCCTGTCATTTCCTGTAGCAGTGGGAATTGTAGATCAGCTCTGAGGGGAGAGAAAGAGGCTACCACTCCAGGTGTGGCCTCAGTGGCCACTAGCTCGAACCTGACAAGAACCTCCAAAATTGGGCACCAAAACAAACCTCTTCTGTTTGTAAATTGATTTCAGGTATTTGTTGCAATGATAAAGATGGCTTGACATAGGGACTTCGGTAGCCATAGGCCTTTTGCCGGGGGCCAAGAAAGTTGCTGCCTCAGGGCCCTAACATTCCTTCCTCCACCTGCTGAGGGAGAGTCAGCAGCAGCGCAGTCAGTTTTATCTTGCTGCTGCTGCAGCTCTGCATTAATACACACTCACCCATGGAAGCCTTTCCTCCCCCACCCACCTCTTGAGAGAAAGCATTACAGATCCCAGAGCCCTCTTACATCCGGAGTCCAGGGCCTTGTCCATTCCTCTTGGAGAGCCACAGCCTGTCAGCGTCTACTCTCATACTATAACTGTAGGGAACTTTGAAGGGTCTGAGGACACATCTGTAGTCACTTCCTTTCTTGTCACAGTGACAATATCTTATGAGATATAACTTATGAGAGGTAAGATTTATTTTGGCTCACAGTTTCAGAGAGATTTCCGTCCATCCTGGTAGGGAAGGCCTCGGAAGGGAATATATGGTGACAGGTTATTCACACGGTACTGACAGAAAGCAGAGGTCACAGGCAGTAAGTAGAGGTGACAGGTGGGAACCAGAAGCAGGTGCGACCTTCAAAGGCCACTACTAACCACTTCTGCCAGTCAGACCTAACCTCTCAAAGGTTCCACAGCCTTCAAAACAGCACCACAAGGTGAAACATGAGTGCTCAAAGCATAAGCCTGTGAGGAAGATTCTACATCAATGACCTGCTTGCAAGCTCTTAAATCAGCCAGTCAACACTGCTCCCTGACCTTATATTAATTTTCCAGGGTTCTATGATAAATTAGCATCAACCTAGTAGCTTCTCACAACAGAAATATATGTTGTCACAGTCCCTCAGTTAAGAGCAGAAATCTAAACTCAAGGTACAGACAGGTCAGTTCCTCCCAGAATTTAACTGTTCTATGTCTTTCCCCTGCTATAAGGCTTGACCTGTGCTAATATGTAGGTGTGTCACTCTAGTCTATAGGTGTCTTCACATGACTGTTTTCCCAGCATTCCCTGTCTCTTCTTAGTACCATATTAGCCATCAGATCTAGGCCCATGCTAACCCAGCAAGATCACATCTGAACCTAACTACATCTGCAAAGACCTTATTTCCAACAAAGGTCACATGAACAGGTGCTGGGAATCAGAACCAGAAGATAGCTTTGGTGGAAGTATAGGTCAGCTTACTATACCCCCAAATCCCAGGGGGGTTGGGACACATGACCACACATGTGCTATTCACTGCAACAGCTAATTCCTTATAGGAGCAGTAAGCCATCTGCCAAGCTGTGCCCGGAATGCTACATCTTTGCTCCACTGAACAGCAAATAAACCCACCCTTGCCTCACAACAGGAGACATCTTGTCTACCTTCCAAGGCCATTCACTCTACAAACATCCTTGAGAAGATAAGCCAGAATGAAACTATCTTTGTGATTATACTTCCAAGATGAACCAACTCAGGACTGACCCACAGAGAACTGTCTCTACAGGATGTTGCCTCACTTGGGAGGTAGATGACAGGCCAGCCTCAACTCAGTGGAGCAGGCATGTGGAGCCACCATGCATGAGGTAGGCCTGCACTGGACTTGCTCACCTCTGTCCTGTTCATCCAGTTGTCTTCCATGCAACAGACACAAGGATCCATCCGGGGTCTCCCTGAAGCCCTGAGACTTTTCTGCCTGCTTTCTTTCTGCATGGAAGCCTATGTCAAGCTCAGACCACAGTCCTAGGTCACTGGGATCAGCAGGCACCAGGGAGCCTATGTCTACCATCTGTCTGTGATTTACAGTAAGTCAGGAAAGATAACAGAGTCGCCCCTTCTTGGGGTCCAAAGTTAGACCTCCTGGTTCCTATGCTAACCTCTGCCTCTGGGAAACTTGAGGATGAGCCCTCTCTCCCAAGTCTCAGTTTCCGTATCTGTAAGAGTGCTATGTTCCGGGCTTCTTAAGGTAACTGGGGAGACGGGCACACTCCACAGATCGGTGCAGTGCCTGGAACATGATGCAGATGTAAGGGTTGATGTAGTATGGACCCCTTAGGTGGGTGGAGGAGGCAAGGCTCAACTTCTGTCTTTTCACAGTGAACCCGAAAGACGGCCTGGGCATCAGGAACCACTGTGGCACATGCTCTTTTGAACAAATGAATGTGTGGGTCGATGGCTGTCTCATGAAATTTATTTTCCCTGCCTTAGTGGGTGGGGTCTGGTCAATCCGGCAGAATAAAATGGAAACTGGTCTTCCATTTAGAGCGATTAATTTATCCAGGGCGACTCAAAAAGTTAATTTTTAAACATACGGCCCACCACCAGCCACCATTTCTTTGGCAAATTCCTGCGCAGCGCCACGCGGTGCTCGGCTCCTGTTCCATTCCCAGCCTGAATTCTTAGGACTTCGGGGACCTGGAACGCTGCCATCTGAGTCCTGGCCCTCTGTGGGCTTGGGACCACGGCACTTTCCTCCCCTGTGGCTGTATTCTTAGTGCCTCTCGCAGTGACTCCTCCACCACGTTTTCCTCTCCTGTCTCCCCGCCTTCCTGTCCCCTTACTGGTCAGAGGGCGGGACTTGCCACTGAATGAACCAATAGTAAAAACTTCAGAGAGAAATATGTATCTACTCTACAATGGCACGTAGGCCAGAACTTCAAGCAGGCTAAGCAGAAAGTAAGGATGGATAGATTTGGAGGATCTTCCTAGAGTGTCACTCTCTCTAAAGCATCACCATCAGCCACATGATAAGGCACAGCAAAGGACTGTGGGAAAGTCAGAGGTGTCAAACCATTCATAGAAAAGTTTTCACTCTCCAGACAGCCCTCCAATAAATCTTTTTGTGAATACAACTTCAATGTTCACCAAGGATGGCATTTTTGACTCAGGTCATAAGGGGGAGTTACTTCACACAGAGTTGTGACACAACCAGCATCTCATTGGAAGGCTGCAAGGCCAGGCTCTATTTCCATTACACACAAGAATCAATCAAGGACAATGGAAGATTTGCATCTAAACAAAAAAGTAAGGCAATTTGACTCTTAGAACATAGGAGATAGACTCTGTTTGAAAACCTCTGCAAAGCAGGCTACCCAGGAGCTGAAAAGCAGGCACATCCATCACAGATAAATTTAACATTTCTGAATGGCAAAGGAGACCACAAACAAATCTGGTCTTTGTACACCTGTGGGAAAAGCTTTTCTACACTGATGAAAAGCAAGGTACAGGATATATGCTAGGTTGAATCAGATGAAATAGATGCTTTTATGTCCTGAGAGTAAGCTATCAATTTCATATCATTTAGCCTATGCAAATATTTAAGAGGAAATTTTACAAAACTCAGGCAAATGCAGCAAAGGTTTCTAGTTGTTTCATCCAGTTACCATCCTCTGTGCTCACATCCTTCTTAGTAACAGAACCCTGATGCTATTCAGGGTAGCAATATATCTAACTTGAGGACCAAGTTTCCCAACCTCACTTACGGCTAAGTGTGGTCTGATTAATTTCTGACAAATATATGCAAAAAAGTCTTACGTGTTATATCCAAGGAGTCTTCCTAGAGAGAGGGAGTGCCCCCTCTTGGTGCCTGCTTCTCCACAGCTTCCTGGGACAAGGGTCTTGTAACGTGAGGGGTAAGTGCCACATATATTCCTAGGGAAACTGATCGAGAGCTCTGGAAGACATCTGGGTCACTGACAAGTCTGTGAAGTCACAATACTAATCTCAAATTGCCTATACCCAGAGTTATTTTACACAAGACAAATAAATTTGTATTCAATTTAAACTTCTGATTATCTTAATTTTTCTGCTACATGTCACTGTACCTATCCAATTAACACAGCAACTCACAAAGGAGCAAACCCAAATGACAATTGTAAAGAGATGCTCAAACTTGTTAGTAGTGTAAATTAAACAGTTCTTCAAACAAATTAACAATGAAGTAAATGTTATACATATCATAGGTAAAGAGTCAGGGAAGGGGGTTCTCTAATACACAACTGCTGACACATCAATTATTATCTTTTTTGGAAAGCAATCTGGCAGTACCTACTAAAAATCAAATTACATATACGTTAGCTGTTAGCCAGCAATTCCCTTCCTGGGAATCTAAGAGGTGTCAAAAGAATCTGAATGTACTTTGGCAAGATTTTCATGGAGACTACCTACAGCAGGGTTTGCATTAGGAAAATATGAGCGGGAAAGGGTTAAGTGAATTCTGAATCACTGTCCTTCAGTGATGTTGTCTGGGGTTTGATGCATCTGAAACAGATGCTGAGTAAGGTGGTTATTAGGAAACATTCTTCAAAATCACTCTACGAGAGAGCTGTCTGCTGGGGAGTGGAGGTCCAGAGTTCCCCTGAAAGGTCTGAAGAACCCAGGGGCCATGCCTTGGCATGTCCACGGTAGCCAGAAACTGGCTGAGGAATGTCCCCAGAATGAGACACTCACATAAATATCAGTAACAATAACCCTGGTAGCTGCGGTCAGAGCATGACCCCTACATACCCACCACTGTCCATTCCTTATACTTCATGGCCCCACTTGACTCTCATGAAAGGCTCCCTTCATCTGGGAACAGCTCCTTCAAGATTCTTGCTGGTCTCTTCCTAGGAAACTCTCAAGAGGGAGGCTGATGGGTTGAGCGACAGTCCTCACAGCTGCTGCTGGTCCCAGGTCTCCAGCATTCTATAGCCCTTCTTAGACTCATCCTCAGCCTCTACCAACTCCTCCATGGGTGGATCCCTAAAGGGTTTGGGCCACAATCCCTCTTTGTGTCATGGGCACCACACTTGCCCACTTTCTACCTACACAAGACAGAAAGATCCCCTCTGCATGCTTGGGGTCACCTGGGACCAGAGACATTTTCTTGGCCACCTTGGGGACAGAAGAACTAACTGCAGTGAGCTGGGGCCATGCTTTCCTGTTGGGCTCTGTAGAGGGCTGTGCTGTATAGCCTCAGTTGCCAAGCTGACACACCTGAGAAGAAACCTCATCTAAGAGATTTCCTCCATCAGACTGCTCTGTGGGTATGTCTGTGAGGCATTTTCTTGATTGATGAGAAATGTGGGGGGACCAGCCCAACGTAGATGGTGCCACCACAGGCAGGTAGTCCTGGGCTACATAAGAAAGGCTGAGCACAGGCCAGAGGAGCAAGTCACCAAGCGGTATTCCTCTGAGCTTCATTTTCTGCATCCAGCCAGCTCACTGGGATGGAGAGTTCCCGTTCTTTGTAATTCTGCTCCCTGGTCCCTAAGTCTAGACCCCAACACTCAGTTGCTTCTTCCCACCAGTTGCTCAAGATGTGGCTCTTTCTACCTGTGTCAGGGAAGCTCTGACAGCGGCAGTTTGTTGCTCCTTTGTTTTTTTCTTGCTTTTTCTCAGGGTATTGTTTGCTTTCAAAATTAGCATTTTTTCTGGAAGCTTCCCAAACCCTGAACCATTCACACATACCCCCAAATTTTCTCCTACCTGACACAGGCTAAAATTATCCTCACAGTTCTGCCAAGAGGCTTCAGGATGTGGTGTCTGGGGAAGGTAATTAGATGAAGCCCTCATGTATGGCACTGATAGCCTTATAAGAAGAGACACAGCAAAAAGGAGGCCATCAGCAAGCCTTTTCAGCCACTGGATGAACCAGCACATTGACCCTAGACATCCAGCCACCAGAACCATGAGAAATGAATCTGTAGTTTAAGTGGCTCAAGCTATGGTATTGTGTAGCAGTCAGAGCTGACAGAGACTGTGAGGGTTTCCCACTGTGCCACATGCACAATGTTCTGATGGACAGACACAGACACACACAGCCTCAAGCAGCCCTCTAGTGGATACACATATACACAGCCTCTCACAGCTCTCTGGACTCACACATACACAGAGCCACACAGTCCTCTGGGAGACGTTCTTCTAGCAGACATCTTCATACCTCACTCTGCTACCTCCTGTGGGCCTGTGTCTGAAGGCCCCCTAATGTGAAATGCTTCAAGCTCTGCAGAACTTGCCACCTTCCTTTGTTTCCTCAGCTTAGCCTTTCCTCAGGATGTCTGTCACCCATGAAATCACATATTTATTTGCTCTTATTCCAATATAACCTCCCTCCCTTCTCTATTTTAAATAGCAGCACCTCCCTCTCCTGCAAAATCTGCCTCTGTCCCTACTGTGTGTTTTCAGTTGTCTTATTACCCTGTGATCTTCAATAAGTTCTGCACTAGGTCCAAAGACCTGTCACCCCTGCTCCAGACCTACTGAGGGGTACAGCTTGGGGACTTTTGCATTCAGAGTTCAAAAAGGCCATTTTAAGTGATAAGCAAATTAATGATATTTTTAAAAAGAAATTAAGATGTATTATTTTTCAAGTCAAATAGGAGTCTAAGAAAGCTTCACAGAGGAGAGAAAGTATCTGCATCACAGCTCATTGTAACCCTAACAACCAGCCTATGAAGTGAGAATCACTTCATCTACAAAAGAAACAGAAAACTGAGACTCAGACAGGCTGAGCAACTTGTTTGGATTCACACAAGATGTAGGTAACAGCCAGTATACCCAACCTCCCTGACCCCCAAGCTTCCAGTATATCATTCTCCCTCCATTTCCATTATAAGAAAGTAAGAAAGCTCTATGGCCACCCCTATAGTTATGGTAAAAATCAAACAGAAAAGAGTCACCTAAAATAGCACTGTCCCTTGTCCAGGTTGTCATTGTAATCTGTCCTGACTCTGCCTGTGGGTGGGCTAGATTCACTTACAGTGTGCTGGCATGTGGGTTATGGGGTAGGAGAAGTTAGAGCTCTTTCTGCCTTAGCACTATGAAAGTTGTCAGGATAAAAATAGGCATTTAATGGGTTGGAGAGATGGCTCAGTAGTTAAGAGAATGGGCTGCTCTTGCACAAGACCCAGGTTCTATTCCTAATACCCACATGGCGGCTAACCATCTGTAACTCTAGTTCCAGGGGATCCAACACCCTCTTCTGACCTCCATGGGTATTGCACAACACAGGTGCACTTATATTGCAGGCAATACTCTCAAACATATAAAATGTTTCAGAGTATTGAAACATCTGTGTCAGACTGTACAAAAAGAAGAAAGCCAGAGTTCTGTGCATCTCACGCATGGATGCCTGATACGAAAACAAAGGGCCCTATCAGAATCAGGGCCTTGCACAAAGCCAAGGCTAGCTCACTGTGCTGGAAAGTTTTCATTGTCAATTTGACACACCTGGGTTGAGGGAGCCTCAATGGTAAAAATTCCTCCATCGGACTGGCCTGTGGCCACATCATTGGGTATTTTCTTGGTTGTTGAGTGATGTGGGAAAGCCCAGTCCACTCTGATGGTCCTACTCCTGAGAAGGGGGTCCTGTTGTATAAGAAAGCAAGTTGAGCGTGGGTCAGGGGAGCATGGTTCACTGTGATATCCAAACACATCACAGTGCGACTCCGGAATAAACTCGTATCCTTGGGGATCGGTGATTTAAGCTGACAAAATCAGAAACACAAATCAGGCTCCCCTCACTGGCTAGCCTCGCCCAAGCAGAAACCCACACTTTCAGCTTTACTCTTTCACGACAGTGCTATTTACATAACTGAAGCTTAACCAGAAATCTGTGCCTCCCAAGTATGGAGGGTCCCGGGCCAGTGAGGTGGCTCACTGGATGTGCCAAGCCTGACAACTTGAGTTCAATCCTGGGCACCCATATGGTGGGAGGAGAGAACTGATACAGTCAAGTCCACATGCATGCCATAGTGTGCACACGTACACACACAAAAAAATCATTGTAAAAAGTCGGTGCTGGAGAGATGGCTCAGGAGTTAAGAGCATTGACTGGGTTTGATTCCAAGCCCCCACATGGTGACTAACAACCATCTGTAACTCTAGTGTTGATCCAATGCTTCTTTGACCTCCGTAAGCATTGCACCACACAGGGGCACTTATATTCAGGCATAACACTCATACAAAAAAAATAGTAAAAATTAAAAAATAATAATTCTAAAAAGTCCTGTTTAGTTTATGCTAAGTGAACTTCTCCTGCAGACTTGTAAACAAACATCTGCACCCCACCACCACCACATACCATCACCGTCAAACAGCAGACTGAGGTCACAATTCTGCCAAGCCCCAACTTAGGGAATCATTGAGTTTATTGGAGCTACTTACAGGAACATGGGTGACCCCACGGTAGCTGCACCATCGAAAAGTCTCACCCAGCATGGATACAGACTTCCTTATAGCTTCATAGACTCCCTTCAGCTAACCTAGCTCCTCCCGAGGCCACGAGACCACAATGTGCAGCTAGGCAGAATTACTGACAGCTGTGGGAAGGAAGAGGAAGAAGTGACTGGGACCTCAGGTGTGGGTTTAATGACCCACTTTAATCCCTCCTATAAGGAAATGCCAACACGCCAGGTCTTGAGTAGTCACAGCTGCTTCTGATGAATATAATAGCTGTTATGCTCAAAGGACAGCATTCCACAACAGTCGGTATGCTGGACAACTTTAGTTGTCAACTCGGCACACCTGCGTTGAGAGAGTCTCAGCTGGGGAACTGCCTCCATTGGACTGGCCTGTGGCCATGCCTGTGGGGTATTTTCTTGATTGTTGAGTGCGTTGGGAGGTCCCAGCCCACGGTGGGTGGTATCACCACTGGGCAGGTTGTTGTATATTGAATAAGAAAGAAGGCTGTGCATGGGCCCAGGAAGCAAACCTCTAAGCAATATTCCTCCATGGCCTGTGTTTCAGTTCTTGCCTCCAGATTCCTGCCCCGAGTTCCTACCTTGGGCTCCCTCAATGACAAGCTGTGACTCAGAAGATGTAAACCAAGCAAACCTTTTCCTCCATAAATTGATATTGATCAGAGTGTTTTGTCACAGCAATTGAAGGCAAACTAGGACAGCTGGTTACTGCTCTAAAGATCCTGGCTTCAAAATAAAGTCACATTCTGAGGTACTAGAGGACTTCAACATGTCTTTTAAGGGGGAAAAACAACTTACCTCATAAAAATCTCAGTCCACTGACTGTGACATGTGGTAAGTAAGGGGTGATGGGTGTGATGCAAGGTCCTGTGTACCGAGCAGTACCATCAGTCCTCTATCTTCAACCATAAGGAGAGTTATGACTGAGATCAGACACTGTGGACAGCCCGTTATGCATCATGTGTAATACACCGAATTGTAGATTCTATGCTAACTTTTGCTTTTCCTGGAGTCTAAATTATTAAGTTTCTAAAAACTTCCATTTAGTTTTGTCTTCACTGATAACCTAATTCTAAATTCTTTCAATACCTCCAGACACGTCTGACCTACTTCACTCTAGACTGGGGACCCCACACCCCATGCACCTCCCACCCTTTCCTCTGTGTTCAACTCTTTGGCTACAGGTTTTCGTTTCACTCTCATGTTTGGGGGAGCACATCCTTCAGTAGCATCTTAAGAAAGACAAATAGTAGGTAAATTCTGAGGGATTTCCTTTATCCAAAAGTACATTTATTCCATGTCTCACATCGCTGATACTGTGGGAATTGTGAATTGTGAGACATTTGTCTTCTGGGTTTCAAAGCCACTGTTCCATTTATCTCTGACTTCTTATGTCATCAGGAGACATCTGAAGTCATTCTTATTTCCCGGTCTTTGAATGTTCTTTCCCTGCCCTTTCATTGCCCTCTTGAAACTTATAAGATAACTCTTACCAGTATTTCAAGGTTTATTCACAATATGCCTATGTGCTGCTCTTTTCACCCTTATTAAATGATGGCTCACAGTCTTTAGATTGGGATTTTTTTCCCTCCATTTCACTTGTGCTGTTTTTGAAACTCCCATTGATATCCGACTCCTGGACTTGTCCCCTAATTTCTTATGTTTTCTTTTCTATCTTCCATCTCAGATTTTTACTTACTTTCTGGAAGATTTTCTCCACTTCACAGTTTATTCTCAAGAATTCATGTTTTTAATTTTTTCACTTTCATATTTTTAACTTTTGTTGTGTGTGGAGTACATGTACAGTGTGTGTGCATGTGTGTTCTGTATGTGTGTGGTGAATGTACACAAGCATACCTGTGTACATGCCTATATATAGCATGCAGAAGTCAGAGGAAGACTGTCTTCCTCTGTCTCTCTCTACCTTATTCTCTTAAGGTCTCTCATTGAACTGAAAATGTACCATTTCATGGGTTTTCAGGATCCACCTGTTTCTACCCCCAATGGTAAAGTTACATGCACCCATGCCTGACTTTTAAAATTTTTTAAATATTGTATTAGCATAGTTTCTTTAATAACTAACATTACTACATTGAAAAAGTTTGTGTAAGTTGGAAACTTTGTTAAGGGAGTGAATGGCAAACTCACAAGCTTATAGAAACAGTGATACATTTCACATATAATAACAATAATAATGTTAGTACAGTTTTGTCAGTAAATAATATTTAAAAGGTAGTAGTAGATATAATTGAAAATTTATATTCTAAAATATAATAACATATTTTACTTTGAGAATTTTATCAGTTTAGTTATTACAGTACTTCTATTTCTTTTGCTTTTTTTACTTCCCAAAGTGTGGATTTTATCTCCAGAAGTTCAATTAGATGTTTTATATTTTCTGTAGGGCACAGGTAAAGCATACTGAGGTCATAGAAAATTAATAGAAAAATAATGGAAAATCTCCTGGTGCCTGATGATGGAAGAGGTCTCAGGAGCACATAATGGAGTTAAGACCTCAGCTGGCCCTCAAGAAAGGTAGGAGGCCCATTCTAGATATCAGTCCTCCCAAGATCAGAATATGCAAATGACAGAGACTCCTTATCCCCAGCATAAGAGGCAAAGCCACTGCCACATACAACCTGGGACCTCAGGAAAGGGGGATGTGGGGAACGCAGCCACTCAGAGAAGGCTGAAGCTGCTGCCCAGTTTTGAGAAGTCCTCTATCCCTCCACTCTGCTCCACCATCAGCCCACCACCAGAGGGATGTGGAACCAGGGCTCATGGTAGGGGACTAAAGCTCCAGGTCCACAGGAGGGAGGGACCACAACTCCAACTCACAAGAGGGTCCAAAGCTCTGGCTCATGAGAGGAGACCATAACTCTAGTTCATGGAAGAGGACCACAGCTCCAGCTCACAGGAAGGGACCATAGCTCTAGATTAATGGTAGGGGACCACAGCTCAACACATGGGAGGGATTCCTGACTTTTACATGGGTGTGGAACGCAGAATGCAGATCCTCATATTTGTATAGCAAACTCTCTGAGTCACTGAGACATCTCTGTAGCCCTCGATTTAAAATTTTTGAGTGTTCTTATTTGTTTTGAACTATCAAAGTATATTTTAATTATACTCTGATCATACTTCATGGGTTTAGTTTTGTGTGTTCATTATTCATTCTCTCTCCCTCTCTCTCCCTCCTTTCCTCCCTCCCTCCTTTTTCTTTGTGTGTCCTAATTATTCTCATTGATGTTGGAAACTTTCTTCAAATGTCTGCTAGTCTGCTCATGTTTAAGGGTAACAAACTACAAAGCCCACTTGAATGATTTATCCCCAGAGTGGATTGGAGACATTTAGTTTTAGGGTTGGGAAAGTCTCTTGGTCTTGACACTGTTGACATTTCTGAACTGCAACATAAGACATTTCGGAACAGCCATAGGCAATGGTAGTGAACACAAGAACACCATCTGTGCCTCCAAGCTTTCTCAAATGTCCTACAGTGCACAAAAATCACCTCAGCTAAGAACCACTGCTGGGGTTGGGGGCAGTATGAGGTCCTGGATTCAATCCCCAGAATACACACACACACACACACACACCTTACTATGAAATGATTTGGCTGGGTCAATCACAAGGGAACACCAAAATACCCCAAACGCATCTTTAAGTCCTTCCTTTGTAATGTTCTTCCTTTGTCCTGTCCTTTTAGGATGGAGTCAGTCCCCTTCAACTGACCCATGTTGATGCCTGCTCTTCCTGCTTTCCCAAGACACTGGACCATCCCCTGAGGATCCAGATTGCTCCCAGTAGAATCTGCTGGCTTGTGTTCCAAGATGATGATGACAGCCAAAAGGAAAGCCACCTGAAATTACCCACAGAGATAATGTATGTTTTCCAAAAGTCATCTCAAACAAAATGTTTTAAAAAATCAAATGAATGAGGGGCTGTGGAGATGATCACCAACACCCATATAAAAGTCAGGCAAAAAAGCCAGACCCAGTAGTTCATGCCTGTAATTCCAGTGCTGGGGAGCCAGAGACAGGTGACTTTCAGGGTCTCCATGTCTGGCCAGTCTAATTAACCAATAAGTAGCAGGTTCAATGAGGGACCCTGTTTGACAAATAAAGTGAATAATGACAAAGGAAGACAACTAATGTTGACATGTTGACCTCTGGCCTCCACAGGCACACGTACATATACAACAGAGAGACAGAGAGAGAGAGAGAGAGAGAGAGAGAGAGAGAGAGAGAGAGAGAGAACAAAACAAACAAACAAACAAAAAACAGTGCCTAAGCTTACTTAGGTCAGAATAATGTTAGTACCCTTGGCAGCGCAGGCTGTGCTGGGCAGAGTCTCCCACTGCTGCTGACAGACTCGTAATTCACTGCCATTATTGGGAAGTGGTGTAAGCTTTCAGTGGAGAGGACTGGTTGCAGGAAGTAGGTCACCAGGACATGCTTTTAGGATTGTATCTTGTCCCTAGGCACTTTCTGTCTCTGTGCTTCCAGTCTGCCATGAGGTCAGCCACTTTGTCCCATCACTTGCTCCCACTGTGGTGCTCTGCCCATCACATACAGGCCAGAAGCAGAAGAGCTAAGTGACCATGGATTGAGACCAATGAAACCATGAGCAAAAAGAAACTCCTTCTTCTTCCTTAGTGTCTTTCTCTAGTATTTTGTGAGAAAAAATGATTAATACATTTTCCCTTATTTCTCATTTTAAAATGTTTATGTATTGAGTATATTGGGAGTTTTCCCTTAGTTGTAAGGCTTAGGAAGGGAAAGATTAAGAGGGGGTTGTTTTTCCTCCTGAATTCCAATGGAAACCCCAGCTTTCCAATCCTAGAACTGAACTTTTCATACATGAAGCAAATAAAAACCATGTCTATTCAGTATGTTTAAATGAAGACTAGAAGATATTAGTTAGGGTTCCCAACGCTTCTCTAAGTGACCGCACCCAAATTTCACTCATCAACTCCTTCCATATTCCCACTATTAGGACAAAACGGAGTCTTCCAGTGCATAGCCCTGTGAGTTTCCACTGCTCACATCCCTTGTCCTCCTTGAGACTAATTCACTGGGACCAGAATGGATTACTGTCCCAAGGATTAATCACAACATGCTGTGCTACTCAAAAATGGATCTGAATAAAAATGTAGAAACTGACTGCAAGTGAATTTCCTGATGCGAGAGCTAGGTGTCAAAAAAGCTGTAGAAGAAAAAGTGAATGTGAATGGACTGACTTATAAAGTACAAACCGATAATCACAAAGACTGAGAGGATAACTTCCAAATTCAGAGAAAGTGGTTGCAAGATCCCAGCCACGTGGATTTACTAATGGAACTTGCGGAGGGGAGGGTGGGCGCTGGTGTTCTGTAAGTAACCCCCTACCCACTGCTCTGTTAGTAAGCCCAAGTAAACTAGCTAGAATCTGTTTAACTGTGAGTGGAGAAATTTGTGTGTTTGTTGCGAGGCCTGGGGGGAACTTTTTGGGTTGCAAGCAGGGAGAGAGAGGCAGGTTAAGTTGGTCTGCCTCTCCCAAAGAGAAATTATGACTTACAGAAAGACATCTCTGCCCACACAGGAAAGGACCCATGAGACCACTGGGAGAGAGTGGCCTTTTAGCAAGTCAGGGAGACACTGCAGAAACATTGGTTTCCGGTTCCAGCCTCCAGACACTGCTTTCCTGATGTTTAAGCCATGTACCTGTGGTGTTTTGCTGTGGTGGCCCTGCAGACGAATGCATTGTCCAAGACTCTGTTGCTGCTGAGTGCAGGAGCTCCTACAAGCAGCTCAGAAAGGCCTAGCAACCAAAGACACCCTTCCCTCCAGACTCAGCCCTGTTGGCCAGGGCGACACGTGTAGTAGGGGAAAGGCTGTGACTCTCCCCCGCCCCCATCCCGGTACCCCCTCTCCCACTCTCACCCCACACTAGTGACAAACATAGAAACCACTGGGCAGTGTAGTGTTTAGACTTTCCTACATATATATGTGACAAGGCCTCTGACCTAGGTATTCCTGGAGTGACTTCCTGAGACTGAGTCCAGGGGTCTTCCCCATCACCTGGACATGGTTTGGTGCTTCCCTGGGCTCCCGTGATGCAGCCCTTTCCTCTGTCTCCAGCTGGGACAGTGGCCCCAGCAGTTTCTAATCTCTGGGCTGTCCCAATGCTTCTCCTTTGGCTTCTCCATCCCTGTGACCTCAGTCCCTTCGTTGTGACTGCTCTAAGCTAAATCCCAACTGTCACTGAGACTGAGACTTAATGTTCCAAAAGTATGTGAGGCAGGAGACAAGGCTGTAAAGTCAGACAGAGCGCTGACCCTCAGTGATGGGGGAGTGTTCTCCTGGAGAAAACTGTTTGCTCTTGGGTTACTCATTAGTGAAATACACACTGAAGGCAGTTATACTAATGTGGGCAGAAACAGCGATATTCTAAAGAGAGACACACGTGCCTCTCCCTCCCTTCCGCTATCCCATTACTGAAACAATGAACCCCCAAGGAACTGGAATTTCCCCAGAATCTATGCTTGGAAACAGGAAAGGCTGGGACCTTGGTTTTAGCCAGAGCAGGAGCTTGTCTTCTAGAAAGAGATTTCACACAATTCTGGCAACTGGCAGACAGCCCAGAAGCCAGGAACTAAAACAGTTATGAGTCACTGATGGACAGGACCACACCTTGACTGAACTGCTTGGTTAGGAATACCTCTGTCAGAACACGGAGGATGGACTTGGTGGGAGGGAGAGGGTTGTCACTGAGCCTCTTTCTTTGTTCCTCTTCCCAACATAGCCATGTTGAGTAAATCTCCTTTTTCTGCTTTTCACTGTTACTTGTCTTCTTAATTGACCTATTGAGGACAAGTGGCCAAACCTGACTTGTTAGAACTGCTGGGGTCCAGGCTCTGACCCTAACAGCAATCTGACATTAAGCATGTCCTGTATGTACACATGATATATGGGCTCAATGTCTGTTTTTAGGGTAGGGAAGTTGGCAGAGGCCCCTGGGCTGTTCCTCTGCATAACTGAAGCCTCTACAGCCTGGGCACCCACTAGAGGCTCACTATCTGCAATCTAACAGGCTGCAGCCCACCTGTGGTTACACGAACTTTACACCAAACAGACCCCAAAGACAGCAAACCACCAGGCACCATGAATGGTCTTCTCTCTGGGATGCTTAGCGGAGGAGTCCATGGCTCCTTCTTCCCAAGGTACAGCCTCACTCCCCAGACCCTGCCCATACATGCTGCTTCCACCATTCGGTGTGGGTAACTCATTCACACCCTGGCTTCAGAAACAGCGCTAAGTACCGGGCTTCAGCCTGGACCCTCCTGGTAGCACAGTCCCAGATCTTTCGCTGACTTTCAAGGCTTGCCCTGCTTCGCATGATCCGACCACCAGGGGGAGCATGCGGGCAGGGGCGGAGGACCATTACTGCTCCTGATTGAGACGCTAGCTTGAGAGCTAGGAAAGGCGTCAGGAGGAAGAACAAGGGTCTGTCTCCTGGACACCACTCTTGCCTCCTTTCTTACCTTTACCAGCTTTCTTCAGATCCCAATCCCTGCCAAGACGTCAGGCGACTGTGATAATTGTGTCTGCCTGTTAACCAAGGCCCTTAAGAGAACCTCCCTTATGAGGCCGCCAGAGAAATGCCTGAACCCTGGATTTCAGCTCCTGCAGGGAGGCCCTGGAGCAGCGCCCTCCCACACACAGATAATATACACCCAGATGTGCGTGCATTGTCTACACAGTAAAAGAAAGAGAAAACAAAAAGCTAAAAGAAACAGGTGGAATTAATTTTAATACTATTCTGTAACCTAACGCATCTCAAATAGTGCCATTGTGGTACGTAAATAAAATAACAAGTTATTTTACGATACTTTGGGCTTTATACTGAGTACTGAACATCCAGCTTGCACTTAGAACATACCTCAGTTTAAGCAGCCTAGGTCCAAAGTTTCAAATTGTGGTGAGTGGCTGGCCTTCCTTCACGGAAACTCCTGACCGGGATGAGTGTGCCCACTACGTAGGCAGCCAGCATCCTACCACACTCCGAATGCTCAAGAGGAGCATTTGGAGAGCCTTTTAGAAAAAGGGTGCTGTAGGACTGGAGATACGGTTTCGTGGACAAAGGGCTTTCCTAGTATGCCGGAGGCTGTGGGTTTGATCCTCAGCACTGCATAAAACTAAGCTTGGTGGCTCACACCTGTAATCCCATCATTCCTGAAGTAGGCAAGAGGATCAGAGTTCAAGGTCATCCTCAGCTACAAAGTGAGTTTGAGGTGGGCCTGGGCTTACAAGAGACCCTGTCTCAAAAACAAACAAACAAACAAACAAAAAAACCCTGCAAAACTCTTCCACTCCACCCTTTGAAAAAACCTGTAATAAACTACACATGAAAACTCATCATGTTAATCGTTTTCCAGTGCACGTGTCTGTGGCATTATTTATTGTGCATTCACACTATTGTGCAATCTGCACCACCATTCACTTCTAGAATTTTTTCCGTGTTCCTCAACTCTGTGGCCAGCAATAATAACTCTGCACTTTTTCCTCCCTCCCACCATGTTATAACAACCTATCTTGGTACAATTGCACTGAGACAGGTTATTTACAAAGAACAGAGATTTGCCTTCTTACCATCCTGGAGGCTGAGGAGTCAAGTCCAAAGTCAAGGTGACAGGGAGATATGTTGTCTGGTCAGGGATAGTTTCTCCGTTTCCAAGATGGCGCCATGTCACTGTGCCTTCCCAACAGGGAGAAATGCCACATTGTCCCTCAACTGGAAGTGGAAGAACAAGCAGGCTGAACCCTGCTGTCAGCCTCTTACACAAAGACTTCAGTCCCATCATCACCTCTGAAAGGCCCTGTCTCTTAATATTGTAACACTGAATTCACATCCTAGAGGCCCATAGCACCAGCATGCCCTTTCTGTCTCTGAATTCAGAGACTGTGAAATCATGGGGTTTCTGTTCTTTTCTGATTGGCTTGCTTTACTCCGCATAACAGGAGACATTCATGTTGCAGTGTGTGCTAGAAGTGCCTTTCATTTCAAGGGAGAGCAGTATTTCATCCATGCTTATGTTGATTTGGTTTGTTCAGTCTCAATTAGTGGGTTCGTGGGTTGGTTCCACCTCTTCACCATAGTGAATAATAACCCCATGTGCTTTGGGGTTTATGCTCAGAAGTGGGTTCACTGGATCATCTAAGTCTCTAATTTTTTGAGGTGCCCCACTCCCTTTGTTAAGATTATACCTTGATTATTGAGGTATAAATTACCAATACTTAATGGTGTCCTCTTTAAGTACCATGAAATGAGATGGGAACAGTACCACAACTGAGATTAGACCGTTGTCATCTGTGTTAGATGGTGTTAGTTGTCAACTTGACACACCTGGGTAGAGGGAACCTCCGTTGAGGAATTTCCTCCATTGGATTAGCCTGTGGCCGTGTCTGTGGGGCATTTTCTTGATTGTTGAGTGATGTGGGAGGGCTCAGCCCACTGTGGGCGGTGCCACCCCTGGGCAGGTGGTTTTGTATTGTACAAGAAAGCAGATTGAGCACGGGTCAGGGGAGCAGCCAGTAAGCAGCATTGCTCCATGATTTGTGCTTCAGCTCCTGCCTCCAAGTTCCTGCCCGGAGTTCCTTCCTTGGCTTCCCTCACTGATGAACTGTGACCTGGGAGATGTAAGATAAAGTAAATCCTTTCTTCTCCAAGTTGTTTATAGCCATTGTTTTTTTATTGTGAGCCCCTTTGCGAACAAGCCCCGCTCTCCCACTCTTTTGCCTCAACCATTGTCACCCACTCATTCATTCAGATTTCTGTTCCTAGTCTTGGAAATTCCAGAATAACATGCACGGGGTCTCGTCTCTTTCCCTTATCATCATGCTTTTGAGATTTGCTCAGGGGACCACATGAGTCTCAGGTTCCTTTTTATCTCTGAGAAGTGTTTTATTGTACAAGTGCCATTAGTGAATTTTCCAGTCACCTGCTGATTTGGACAGCTGTGGATAAGACAGATGTGTCTCTTCTTATTCTGGGCTCTGTCTCTTGGATAAACAGCTGAAGTGTCTGACTTTCCAACAGCTCCCAGGACATTTCAGCAGCACTGCCATGGGGTGTTGATACCTTTAGGAAATGTGAACATTGAACCTAACTTAGATTCCCAGATTGATGTGACTGATGAGTGACTGGAAGACTGTCAGGAGTCCCATCTTGGGAGGAGATGTGACCCTTGAGACACTGAATTAGGCCCTCCAAATTCAGGGAAAACTCCCAGATACCAGAGCTGGTGTTAAAGGTTTACTAGAGAAAGCCGAGGGGTTAGAAAACGGGGGGGAGGGGAGACCCTAGGGAGCAGGGTCTTGCTCCTCATTGGGACAAAGCAAAGATGTCAAGACACCTCTGTAAAACCTTTGAACACTCTCTGCACACACAAAAGACTATGGCCTTGACTCCTGAAAAACAGAGGAAACTGTGCCCTAAGGTGGGTAGCCTGGGATTCCATTGTATAGATGAGAAAACTGAGGTTTGTGGACACACCCTTCTGGGTACTAGGTGATGGTGCTGGGTTCATAGCAGGACTCCTGACTTCAAACTTGTGGTTTCAATCACTGTGCCACATGCTACCTCCTTTTATAACAGGCAAGATGAAGAAGGCAAATGAACATCAATATGACAGGAAACGTCTAGAGAGAACCATCATGAGCGTGTACCTGAAGCTTCAGGGGTGATGCCATGGGGACTCTGTTTTCTCATTTGATTTTGGGAAATTGGTTGAAACAGTTCTTCCTGATCTTGGACGTCTTTCTGTCTGTAGCTGTGCATCTTCAGATGAAGTGAGCACACTTGATCCCATACCATAAATGAGCTAAATGATTCAACCTGATTCCCTGATGGCACATGGGGTTCCCCATTTCTCACTATTATGAACATTCTGGTAGCTGACTCTTATTTCAGGTCCTGATCACTTCCTTGGCAAATTCCTAAGTGTGGGAGCTCAGACTCAGAGATGTTTACAATGCACACATTGTAAAAGTGATTGCTGTCTGATCTTCAAAAGTCCCATTTAGACTGCCCTTGAGTAAAGCCTGACCACTTCTTCTACCTGCCCAACCATTTTCCATATAATCCACATGATAAAGTTGTGCTTTTCCCAGGTTTGTTACCTATAAAGAATATCTTGAGAAAGGCATTTGGGTTTCCATTTATTCGACTGTGAAGATAACAGCTTTTTTTCTTCTTCTGTATTTCTTTAGTGAGTTGGTTATATCATGTGTCTGTTTTTCTAAAGAATGTCTTTTATTATTTAGACCTGAATGCTTTTTATACATTAAAGATATGAACATATTAAAGATGGTAAACACATCCATGTAATTCATCATGTCTTAAAACTTTTTTCCTTTTTAGTAATTTCTATGTGTGTACATATGTATGTTTGATGCATATGTTCATGAGCACACATGAACCCCAGTGCAGTTATGGAGGTCAGAGGACAACCTCAGGGGTCTGTATGTCTTCCCCGTTGTTTGAGATAGTTTCTCTTGTTTGCCAGTGGGTACTTTGGGCTAGCTGGTCTGCAGACTTTCGGAGGTCCTCCTCTCTCCACCTCCCATCTCAGGGTAGGAGCCGTGATTACAGACTGTGCACAGATTCTGAGGAATTTGGAAACAGGTTTTTAAGCTTGTGCAGCGAGTGCTTTACCCACTGAGCCATCTCCCCAGCCCCTTCTTTAACATTTTAATGATGTTTTTAAAGTAGAAAATGCATATCTTCTTGCACTGTTTTGGTACTCTCCCATGAACTCTGACATTGGCACAGTCTTGGTGCTTCTGGCCATACTACTCAGAGACTGCCTCTTCTCAGGGATTCATTTTTAACAGCGATTTGACAAGTGGAAATTAGGAAGTTCTGCTCTTTCCATTTTATGGAAAGAAGATTGTGTCCCAGAGACCACTAGATCTTCCTGAGTCACCAGAGAACATATTATCTAAGAAACCAGATCAAGACTAGTCCATCATTCCCACCGTCCCTGACAAACTTAGTTGATTGGTCATGGGTGACTTGGTTATTGACAGCCATCCGGGCCACTGTGATGAATTAGCAATGTCTGCTAGGGGCTTCATGAGAAGTGTGTGTCAGGTTCACAGTACATGGGCAGACTTCCATGCAGAGGTGAGGGCATGTCCAGACATAAAGAGAAGGGAAGTGGCTTTGCTAATGATTGTGCCATGACAAGAGGCACACCCTAGAATTATTCCTGGCAGAAGGACTGGATGGCTACCCTGGGCTTTAGGGACAGCACAGTAAAAGGAAAACAAAACTCAGAGAGCTTAGGGACTCGGTCAAGGTCACAGAGCTGTCAGTATCTGGTTGGCTTTAGACTCAGGTTCTTTTTTGGCCTGCCTTCTGAATACCCCTCTCTTCTGTGCAGCCTTGGGAAAGTCCTCTAATGTTGCTGGTTCTTAAATTCCTCTCTGTAAAATGAAAAGACAAAGCTTATGCAAATCTAATGACTTTATGACGTAGTTCTCTGCTCTGGAGTTTGGAGCTATTTCCTGAAAGCTGACCAGTAGGCTCCTGCCTCCCTCCTTTCTGGGAGAAGGCCATACATAGAGGACATAGCAGGAGATAGTGACAAGGGTTGGAGGACACCTGAGCAGTATGAGTCCTTGTGGGCTTGCCCTTGGTACACCTTGATCATGTGATAGCTCTCACCTGTTCTCATGCAAGCCTGGGAAATGTCACAAACCACAAAGCCAAAGCCTGGGAGTGGGGACACAAAGGCATATTTCTGAGAGAATTACTGCGCATGTTAGCAGGCCTGGCCTCCTGGTTTGTGTGCAGCAACAAAGAAAGCAAAAATCCAGATGTTTAAGGCCAGAGAGAAGGGCACTGCAGAGAAGGCCAAGGGCTCAGTGTCCTTCCTGCCTGTAGTTGCCCAGAATAAGGGTTTCTATGGAAGACCATAGAAAAGAATTCAAACACTTGTTTCTGAGTCCCAAAGAGGCTTAGCACCCCAAACCAGCTGCAAGCCATCTGCATGCTTTGGTGTATTACCTGCCTAGGCTGGTTCCACCTTATTTCTTTTAGGTCTTCCTTGTTCATTGGATGAATCTCCATTAAAGACTTTAGTCCTTGATCACGTTTGTTGCATACACTGACCCCAGGTTACTATCTACTTGTCTTTTCTGAATATCAAGGGCTCTGTAGCTAGCCAGGCTGGACTGGAACTCGTGATCTTCCTGCCTCGGCCTCCCATGTGCTGAGATTAATGGCATATCCCCCAGGTGTATCAAGAAACTCCAGTCACTCAACATCCGATGAAAGTTTATTTTTTATCTAAATTTGGTCTGTGTTGTCACTTCCCTGAACTGACTTTTGATCTCTGGGGCGGGGCCTGGCAACCTCCTCCCCACCAGGTCTCCAAATGTTCAGGGGTCCGGGTCACAGGCTCTATGTCCACGCAGGCAAAGGGACTCCTCTCTCCCCTGAGGCCTTAGGAGTGACACAGCTCTACTGGGGACACCCCGGGCTATGGATCAGGACACACATGGGTCAAAGGCCGGTCCTACCCGGGAAAAGGCGGAGGCTCAGCAGAAAGCTATGGCAGCTGCGAAGAAAGTCCAAATTCCAACAGTGAGCAAGTGTCCCGCGGGCTGGAGGGGCGAAAGTCAAATCCGGGAACTGTAGCCCCGCCCTCATGGCCCCGCCCCGCTCGCAGCCCCGCCCCTCCGAGCTGGACGTGTTCTTACCTTAGGACCCTGAGGAGCTCTGTCCGCCTTCCTCTAATGTCATTGGTTACTTCTGAGGCCCCGCCCCCGGAAGACCTGCTTTTCGCAGCCAATCGGCAGGCGCGGTGGCCCCGGCGTTGGCGGCGTTGGTGGCGGCGGCGGTGGGGCGCGGCGGAGTCCGAGAGCAAGGTACCCCTTCCAGGATTCGGGCTGCGGACAGACTTGGGGGGTCGGGGCTCATGGGGACTTCGCGGCCTGGCGTCGCCTGTCGCCGTGGACTCGGGGGCGGGCTGCCACTCCAGGGGCGGTGGCCGTGACCGCCCTGGCTTACCGGGTGGCTGGCCGTACTCTAGAAAGTTGGGGCCAGGTCCTTGTAGGCCCAGGGGCGGAGTAACCCTAGATTTGTTTTGTCCCCTCCTTAGGGGCGCCCCCACCTTTCACCGAAGGGAAACTGAGACCCCTTACGGCCACCCGGGGTGCTCGGGGCTCAGGAGTCAGGGACCGGAGGGAGGCGCGCGGAGGCAGGCTGGCTGTCCCCCAAAGTGCTGCTCTGGTGGGGCTCGGAAGGGACTGCCAGCCGCAGTGCTGGAGACTTCATGCCTGGAGTCGTATTCGAACCATTTGCAGAGGAAAGGGGTCAAGTGTGGCTTTGGCGTTTGGCTCTGAGAAACAGTGAAAAGACTTGAAGGTATAATGATTGCAAAGAGACCGTGAGAAACAGGCAAATTGAACTTTTACAGGCGTTTCTCCATTGTTCATATCACGTAAATCAACCAGCGTCAAAATAAGAGCAAACTAAGTCTCATGGTCTCTCCTAGCGTATGTCCTTGGTGTTGGGCTTCCTGAAGATACCTTGGACTGCATAGGGTGCTTTATGTACACAGGTTCTGAATGTAAGATTCTCAGTGCAAGTAAGCTAACAGTACTCATTTCTCCTTGCCACCTTCCCAGCCACTTTTTCACTCCTCTGAGAAATAGGAGATGTGGCTTCTTTTATATGTGGGTTTGGGGAGGCACAGCTATGGACTGGGGAGGAAAGAGGGGAATCTTTTGTTTTCTGCACAACAGAAGCAGTTAGAGTTGGGTGTTTTATTTCTGCCTAATTTTATCTCAGCCAACCGAGGACGTTCATGTCCTGTCTTAAAGGTGTTTGCTGGATATTTGCAATCCTTAGGAAGAGGAGAAATGACTAAGACAGTTCTCTTTAATGAACAGCATTTGTGTGGAATTAACTCTGGGGTTTGGTTTTCAGTTAAGAAAATGAGGCAGAAGGAAGTGTTAGCCAAGACCTTCCAGGGCCCAGCTGTTGTCTGTAGGACTCCGAGCAGCCACGTTTATATGTTCAAGAATGACAGTGGGGACTCAGGGGACTCCTCTGAGGAAGAGTCACATTCTGTGATGTTACGACCCCGGGGCAAGGAGCGCCAGAAGGACAAGGTCCATCACCCTCAGCAGCCCAGAGCCGGGGACATGGTACTACTGCAGCGGGAGCTGGCCCAGGAGGACAACCTCAACAAGCTGGCTCTCCAGTATGGCTGCAAAGTAAGCTGACCCAGTCCTTTGCCTCTCTGGGCTGAGAGGAGCATGGGGTGTCACTGCAGGAGGGGCCTTGGCCTTCTTGACCTCTAGAGTTAACAGAGGGCTGTTTGGCCAGGGATGGATGGCAGATGGAAATAAATACCTTTAGTTCTGGACTGTGGGCTCAGAAAGGGTCAACTGGTCAGGAACCTCGGGTAAGGATGTGTTTTCTTCTTTGCCCTGACCCACACAGTGACACCGTGAAACTTGTGTGGTCTTTTGAGCACATTTGATTTAAGAGTTTAGGGGGCTGCAGCTGCTAGGTGTTTATCCAGTATTTCCTTGGCATGTTTACCTCTGTCACTATGTTTATTTTTCTGACTTTTTCTTGCCTGTAGCTGATCTGACTGCTAAAGTTTTCCCTTCTCTCTTTTAGAACTGCATGGTCTAGCCTCTATGCTGTGCATCTGTGTAACTCTGTCTTTCTCTTTAATTATGTTTTTAGCATTCAGAGTGATTAACAATGGCAAAGTAAGTAGGAAAGTATTTCTAGAATTCCTGGTTTTTTTCTCCTGCATCGAAACTGTTTCATTTTACTAACTCTGCACTGTAAACATCTGTGGCCCGCTCCAAGACTATTTAAGCTACTTCATTACAAAAAGAGATCATTACCTCCTAAAAATGGTCTGTTGTTTATCTAACAAGATCTAAATGGGTAAAAGGATTGGGTGGGGTATGGTGGGTCTTTCCCAAGGTAGTAGAGATTCGTCTCCAGGGACACTTAGCATCTTTAAATTGCACAGACCTTTGTATTTGACTCTTATAATCAGCTTCTATAGGTATAACACATGGACTGAAAAATAAATTGCCCTTTCCAAAGAGAAATAGTGAGTAGGCCTGTTGGAATGATGGTATGCAGCAAATCTTTAATGAGTATGTAATGCCTTCACTAACTGGTTAGTGCTGTTTAGTGAAGATCAAAAGTTTTTAAGCATCTCTTTGGGTTTGTTAGTTTCAGAACACAATAAAAAAAAATATCCCCCGTGCCAGTTGAGTAAAATGATGGCAGTGCTTGCTGAGTAGTTCCCATGATGAACCTGAGTAAGGATCTGTTTAATTTAAAGCTCTGCAGGCTCTACCTTATGTACTAGTAAAAAAATTTCAAAAATAGCTTGAGGAGGAGTTTCATTTTTGGCATACCTTAATTAACCCTCTCTTCTTTTCATAAATTTTGTGTTACTTGATAAAAAGCCACAGCTGTGTTCCTATGAACTATGGTGGGAATGGAAAAATCTCAGTCCAAAATTCCCAAGTGGATGATTTCCTAACATGCTTCTAATGATAAGTATGATCCCTCCAAGGTGAATTAGCTATGGGTCACTTTTATTTAGCAAAGTTGCCACGCCCTGCAGTGCTTCCCAGAAAGTGCTGAGGGTGAAACCAGAGCAAGCCTTTCAGTCTGTGGAGACCGACCCTCCGTGTGCATCCAGGGCCAGCCCAGGCTTTGGTAAGCTTGTCTGACTGCCACTCAGCTGGCTTCTGGTGTGAAAGGCAGCTCAGGCAGACAGAGGCACCGTCATTAAAAGAAACCCAAAGAGCCACAGCATTGGACCTGTTTAATGGGAAATTTTTATTGCACCACGCTTTAAAACAATCAGTTTTCAGTACTGATCTTAAATTGTTCAAAGTAGGAAGATTGATTTCTAAAATATTCATTAAGGTGCAAAAGCCCCAAACAAAGCAAAAACCCCCCAAAAACCCAAAGCCCAAGTTACTCAGTCTAGATGAAACTTGATGCAGGTGCCATTTTCTAGCCTTCATGGGCTTCCTCATTCGGGCCCCAGCACACTAAGGGCCTCCGTTGGGTATTGGCTTTAAGGAGCACTGCATGTTTTTGATGCATGGCTTCCTTAGGTTGCAGATATCAAGAAGGTGAACAACTTCATCAGAGAACAGGACCTGTACGCTTTGAAGTCAATCAAGATTCCAGTGAGAAACCATGGGATCCTCACCGAGATCCACCAAGAACTAACCCCCCTCAGTGGTCCATCTTCTGAGACCAGAGTAACCCTCGTGGAATTGTCTGAAGATGAAGGTGCTTTTGAGGCAGACGCCCAGGGCAGCCAGCTGACAGACTTCTTCAAGGGGATCGATGAAAACATTGAGCGGGCTGTGCATTCAGACATCTTCCATAGTGACAGCTGCTGTGTGGAACCTCTGGATCAACGCCTCCTCCCCACAGCCCAGAAGCCTCCGGTTGATGGTGCAGACTGTGGGATTCGGTGGTGGAATGCAGTCTTTGTCATGCTTCTGGTTGGGATTGTGTTGCCAGTGTTTTATTTGGTCTACTTTAAAATACAAGCTACTGGGGAGGCCTCCAATGGCTTGAATGTAACTGCTCTTCCCAATGGTTCCATGGCACTGAGTCCAGTTCCAGGGCAAGCCCCCAGGCTGGCCATTCCAGTGCCTACCCTCCCTTCTTCAGATACCCAGGTCAGCCTGACCACCCAGGCAGGGGCCTAAGTTTGGTTTTCCACTATCAGTTGGCCTTGACAGTTGATGCTTAATGCGTGTGGCTGTCACAGCCTGTTTGCTGGGGGTATTGCATTTTGCTGACTGGAACCCGTAGACATTTGCAGAAGTTACTGTGGCCATGTAGATTGTGTGGACTCCGAGGAATGCCTCGCCTAACTCAAAGCCACAGGATTCTGGACACCACTATCCCATCAAAAGAGGTGTTTAAATGTGATTTGTGGCCGTTTCTTAAAAGTGTTTGAGGGGACTGGTCACGAGTGTCTTCATGGCAGCCCTGTATGGACAGTAGAGCATGATAAGGGACCCGCATTAGGGTGGCGTCCTAGTGTTGGTTGGGGTCACCCGTTGCAGCATTCTGGCCTGGAGTGGGGTGGGGATGGGGTGGGCTCTGAGATCAGGAGTTTCCTATCTCCTCAGTAGAGGGTACACAATATTGTTGGTGTGTCACTGTGTTTTAGAGTGACAAGTCTGACTTGTTTGTCTCATCCTTGGCCTGATTGAGGCAGCGCCACTTTGGCAGTGAGAAAGCTCCCAATCCAAATTGCCATCCTACTGGGTAAGTGGAAGTTCTGTTGTTCATACTACAGGAGCCTCTTGGGTGAGTCTCAAGCCAGGCATGAAGGGTATCTCCTCACTAACAGCTCCCAGAATTCTCCCAGGAGCATCTTGGGAGCAGCTCTTAGGTGGCTTGGAGGACATGCAAGGTCCCAACACACATACTTCTGAAGCCAAGCCACTGCCAGACCAGCTGTGCCAACAGCCCCTGAAATGTGTGCTCCTGAAATGGTGTGTTCTTCCTGCTGCCTCCCTGACTCTGTTCTTAGGAGCCACAGCGCAGCTCTTTCTCTTTGGAAAATGTCCCCAGAGTAAACCTCCCGATGCAGTGCAGCTCATAGTGTTAAAGACCAGACACTTAAGGGAGGGTTAGAGGTACGGTACGTATTAGCTTTCTGTTACTGTAACAAAATACCGAAGATAGACAATTTCTAAGTAGGAAAGGTTTATTTTGGCTTATTTCAAAGGCTTCAACCCATAGCCTGTTTATTTTAGGAGTAGGGGGCTGTGGTGAGAACATATATCATGGTAGGGAGTGTGTGCTGAAGCAAATTGTTCACATGATGAGGAAGAGGCGGTTGGGGTCCCCGTATCCTCTTCAGGGGACCCAACTTAAAAGTTTCCAGTACTTTCCAGTGCCAAGCTGAAGAGCAAGCCTTTAAGATATTTGCCTATACCAAAACTCCAGCAAGGTAGTTCTGGCTCTGATAGGCCATAAGAAAGAGGGGACCTGCTCTCTGAGGGGAGGGGCCTAGGCTTTGCCCAGCCCTTCCTCCAAAGGCACCAGCCACCAGATGTTGGGGAAGTGCACCAGATGTTGGTGACTGGAATGCAGGCATGCTGCTCAGATGCTGAGCTTGAGGAATGGTCATGCCACTTGCCACTTAGGCCTAAAGATCCAATCATGTAAGAGGAGGGACACATACCAGAAAGGGACTTGAACTAGGCTTTCAGTCTGTTGACAGTTTTCCCAGGATTCAAATAGCAAATTTAAATTACTCTTAGAATTAGTTATTTTTTTTTTTTTAGAGACCAAAATCGAACCTGTGAATCTTTGTACAAGAAACATATTGGTTACCTAACTTCTTTTCTAGCTGGATGATCACGCCTATTGTGACTGAGAAATTGTTCTTAACTCTTGTCACCTTTAACTTCAACAGGCAGGGCACAAGGGAAAATCGCTTTTGCCAGGCAAAGAATCAATGTTTGTATCCTGTATTTTTCTCAAGTGGAATAAAGTAATTTCTTCTGTGAAGGAAAAATGGCTCCCTCTTTTTCAAACATGGAGATTAGTAACAGAATTAGAAAGTTGGAGATGGTGGTGGTGGTGGCTTCTGCCTCCTGCTGGCCTGGGCCTGTAGCCCAGGACTCTTGCTGTGCAAACATTTGGTGGGGAAAGGATGGACAAAGTGGTAATCAGCACACTCTGGCCCACTGACCTACATAACGTGCTTCGTAATTTTGTTAGGTATATGTAATATGAAGTTCATTTTCTGCATAACTTGCTGCATTTAGTGTCTAGGGGAATTGATTTAATTTTAAAGGGCTTTATTTTTATTATGTGTATATGAGTACAGGTGCCCAGAGTCCAATGTCCAATCTAAAGCTGGAGTTATAGGTGGTTGTGAGATGACTGACTTGGGTGCTGGAAACCAAACTTGGGGACCTTTGCAAGAACAGCCAATACTCTTAACCACTGAGCCATCTCTCCAGTCCCCACAAGAGAGGATTAAAAAAAAAATTATGAGTATGAATGTTTTGCCTACATGTATGTAAGTGTGTCTGTGGCATGCAATGCCCATGGAGGCCAGAAGAGATGTCCAATACCTTGGAAATGAAGCTAAGGATAGTTGTTAGCCCGCCATGGGGGTGCTGGGAACTAAACCCAGGTCCTCTGAAGAGCAGCTAGTGCTCTTAACCACTAAGCCATCTCTCCAGTCTCTCTGAGAGTGGATGTTCAAAGAAATAATTCATCATCCTTTTGCTTTGCCACAGTGTGTCACATCAAAGCCTAAGGAATCCTCATTAGTACAGGATGCTCTGATCTTCCCCAGGGAAAGTTGCAGGCTAGGTTGTACACCACCTGCCTGAGCTGCAGAGGGTGGGAGGAACAAGATGTATGGAAGGCAATATAATTGACAGTCACATGGGACAGACAGGCCCGGACTTCGGCCACACTCAGCTGTAGGAAAAGACTAGACTCATGATCATGACTTTTCTTTGGGGAAGAGTGGGCTGCAGTCAGGAGTTGAATCTATCGTCAGTTAACTTATGGAGTTTGCTGCTCATTAGATGTGATAGAAAGCCAAGAGCTTTGTCTTCCCAACCCCCTCACTTGGAGGCCTTGACCATCACTTTACACATGTTAAAACTAAAAGCCAACAGCTGGCAAGTGAAGCTGCTGAGGGAACTGCCTAGACTTTGAGGGAAGGTTCTGGGGGTTGAACCTGGGGCCTAGCCTGTATTCTACCACTGAGCCACACTCATAGCTTGATCCTGTTTTGTGTTTCAGATTATATTGTTTTAATACTCATTTTACTTTTTTTTGTGGAGCCAGGGAATCAAACTCAAGACTTTGCACATGCTAGGCAGTTGCTCTACCACTGAGTCACATCCCTTGCCCTGGTTGCCACCTCTTTTTTTGTTGTTGTTGGTGCCAAACTCACTGGATATAGTCCCTGGGCCAGAAATTCAGGCTCCTTCCTTGGCTATAAGAAACAAGCCTGGTTTGTGTGTGTACAAAGCCTCTCCCTTTGTTGTATCCTCCCAGTGTTCAGTGTGGCAAGACAGGATTCACCCAAGCTCACTTCTAGGGAGCAGGGTCAACAGGCTTCACCAGGTTGAGTAAGGGCATGTGGATGGAGTAAGTGTGGAAGAACACCAAAGCCAGTTGGATCAGTGTAGCTGCAGAGGACGGGGAAGGCCAGCCTCCCTGCCTCCCACAATCAGGCTGCAGTGCCCTGGAAGGACCAACAAGCATGGTGCTCTCAGCTTCAACATAGGACCTGAGCCTTTTTCTACCTCTGTTCAGAACTGCTGGGGGCTCACGAGACTGCCCCACCTGTGATCTGGTGACATTGCAATGCCTCTTAGCACCTCTCCAGGTCTTAGCAGCCCGGGAGACTTCCCCGGGTCTTTAGAAAGCATGTAGTTATTTAAAGGCATCATTTTACTTCCCTGAATAAGGGTAACGGTCTTTTGGTCTATACTTTATTCATCTACACAAACTTTCCAGAGTCCATTCTAACTTTCCAGAATATCAAGAGATGATACGGTAACAAGACACTGCCCTCTCCCCTCAATGGGATAGAGAAGAGCCATTCAAGAACAGGAATGTGATACAGTAGAATGAATTTTCTGGGCCCCAGGAATGGGGGATGGGTAGTGTCAAGTGGTGAGGAGTCATAGAAGTTTTTCTAGAGTAGCTGGCATTCCTTAGCTGATCTCTGAAAGGACAGTGGGATTCAGTAATGTGGTGGACAGGTACTTTTCAAGGAATGCTATTCAGTGTGATCAAAGGACTAGAGAATGGAACATGGAGACTATGTCATCTGGTGGCCTAGTTGAAGGCACTGTAAATGGAACTGTGGAAAATACTTCAGGAATGTTTTGGGTCAGATGCAGGGCAACCTGAGTTCATATTTAAGAGACTTGGCATTATTTCAGGGAAGATTTACAGAGGTGACTAAAAACATGGGGAGGCCTGCCTTATGCTGGTTACACCTTCCTCCAGATTATTCCTCTCGGATTACACAGGTAGCAGACGTTTGGTGCTGTAAATCTAAGATTGCTCATTTCACTCAATGTTCCTCTCTACTCGTGTGGTTTCCACTGTCTTCCCTGGGAACATCCAATGTGCCATTTCCATTAAACACATCTTTTAAGTAATTTAACCTTGAAAATCTCTATCTTTTTATACCTTCCAGTTCTTTCATCGAGTTCATGTTCCAAACATTTATTTATAATAATTGACATCCTCATCTGCTAATCCATTACTCGTACAATTCTGAGCCCATGTGGTAATCCCCACCCCTGATTATAGATTTCCTTTTCTTGTTTTCCTGTCTTTTCTTAACTCCTCTGTCCTTTGCTCTGGGGCAGTTAGAAGCATACTTTTTTGGGGTTCACCTCTAAAGCCAGTTACACTTGCAAATTTCTGTATGTAAAAGCTGAGAAAATCTATAGCATATCCACACAATGGAATACTAGAATGCTATAAAAAAGATGGTGATGTCTCTGAACTGATCGCTCTGTGATTTTCACATATATTAAGTAAAAAACAAAAATAAAAACCCAAAGATGCTGACTTGTACACAAGATAAAACAGTAAAGATTACACAGGAAGCTACAGAATGGTTATCAGCATTGGGTCGGTGGGAGATGTGTGGGATGGGAAACAGGGTACCAGAGGCAAAAGGCACTGTTTCTCTGAGTATCTTCTATATAGCTCTGTAGAAGTAAATGGGGGGCTGGAAAGATGGCTCAGTGGTTAAAAGCCCTGGTTGCTCTTGCAGAGGACCTAAGTTCAATTCCCAGGACCCACATGATGGCTTAACAACCATCCCTAGCCTTACTTCCAGGGGAAGCCTTACTCCGTGGGCACTGCACGACCCAGTTCAGGGAGACAGAAAATACAAATTAAGTGTCAGACACATTATGGTGCCAGGAACAAGGATATGCCAGGATGGGGACAGGGGAGTGCCAGGGAACTTTTGCATCTACCTGCAGGAGCTCCTAAAGCCCAAACCAGAGCAGTCTGAGGAGCAAAACCATTATACACCTCCAAATGCATCCCCTAAGTCTAAAATGCTACAACAAAGGGAGATTAGTTACACATTACAATAGAATCCCAATGAATGAAAGTGAAGAAAAACAACTATGTTAATAACTGTTGAGGACAAAGTGTTAAGTGGGTAAAAGTTCAAGAAGAAACCTATGGTATCAAAGTTATCTCTAAGATATTTAACAATGACAAGACAGCAGTTTCCAGTGGAGAAAGCTGGTGGGAGCCTTCTCTGTGAAAGAAGGGAAGTCCATAGCAATACCTTATGGAACCATCAACCCTAGGATGCACTGGGATACACCACAAGACCTCATTCCAGTCACAAGAACTATCAGCCCCATCCATGGCTAAGTGATGCTCTGGCCTCTGGTGAGCCACTGGACAGGTGGCTGGAGGCAGGCTGCAGCTCTCCAGCTGGCATGTGTGTGTGTGGGCTCCAACTGAAAATCACGTTCTTGGCTGGTGCCACTCAGACACAGAATCAGCTTAAAATCAAGATAATGCCTAGAGCAGGGCACCCGGGGGAGCTGACTAGCAACTAGCAGTGAATAGATTTAAGTAGCTACAGCTGTGATTAAGAGTATTTTTAGCTACAGGACTCTTCAAAATCTGTTAATAAAGAGTCCCACTGTAGCCAGCAAGAAAAACCAGCACAGAAATTCAACTTAATTTGACACCAAGAATCTGCTTAGTTAGGAGCTGGCTCACAAGGCAAATGAGAGGACATTTTCTACTGCAGGTTCAGACAACTGTTTTCTTTTCTGGCTCAGTTATGACCAGAAAGATGACCAATGGGAAGGACCTACTAGTGTACTAAATGGAGCACATGGTCATCTCTGTGAAATGAAACTTCCAAGGACAGCTGTCCTCTGCTGCTCCATTGTGCTGTGTATGTAATTTGGACAGAAAAAGCTATTTCACACTCTATAAACTTTAAAGATAAAGGGACTATATATGATATTAAATGCTACACCCACCCCGTCAACAGTTCAGGTTTTCTTTGAATTCCTGGAGACTGAATGCATCTAATTGAGCCATAACATAGCCAGGCTAGCTGATATTGGAGGACAGATGGCTGGCTACTTCCTAAGGGCTCTAGGACTGTCTAGATGCCACAAGGTGAGCAGGGCCAGGCCTCCCTGCCCATGCTCAGCATTACGGCAAAGGAGAGCTTTGGGAGACCGGGATGCCTGGTGGCCAAGCCAGTGCTTACTGTTCCCCAGGCAAACATGACAGAGTCTGGATGAATGGTAAGAGCCAGGCTGTCTTTACTGGAGTGAGTGCAGGAGACAAATAGTTTACAACAACCTCTAGCATTGTCTTAACCATTTGATAAAAACTTCACTATAATATTTATTGTATAATGAAGAAAAAACAACACATTCAGGGAAAAATTGAGATTAACTTATTTTTCTTAAAAGGTTCATCTCAAGGATGGCAACAAAGTCCAGCTTGTGCCGCCAAACGGTTTTACATGATCAAACCGTGTACAGCTTCTTTGTGTGAACTGTTGACTACAAACATTTACCAAATACATAAATCTCTTTTAAAAAAGCCATTTTAAATATAGCAAAGCAGTGTCTTCTTGCACAGCAAAGTGAAGAAAGTTTCTACAGAGAAATAAAAGTTTTACATTTGTAAAATCTTTTTCACATTCTAATCATCTAGCTTTTTATGATCCAATGCCAGGAGTCTTCAGGTTCCTTATTTACTATGTATTTCTTGTGCGCATGATGGTTAATACAGAAAGTATGTTAATACATTATTAGTCGTCTTTAAAGTTAAAAGGAAATGGTAAAACATGTATTGTTCCTTTAGAACAAACCCCTGATTTAGTTTTATAACACAATGGATGTAATTAGGGCTCAAAAGATGGAGTTTTGACCGGGACCACCTGTGTTCACACAATGGCGACTTTCACCCTCAGTGGAGAACCACTTAGAGTATTGGAGGAAGTACAGCTGGTGGGGACTTCCTGTAGCCAGTGCAACTTAAACTTTTTTTGTTTTTTGTCTTTTAATAACAAAATACACATTATCTGAAGGGATAAAATTTTCCTGCTATGATGTCTTATACAAAACACATGAGCCTCAAAGGGTAAGAAACGTTGGTTGTAAAGCAATGCCATTAGTGTCCTCCCCACTCTAGGTTGGTTTCTGCTGAGAGCTGTGGATGTCGATGTGTTGACACGAGTGTCTGGGTGAAGGATGTCAAGCCCATAGGCTCCAAATCACATTGGGCATATGGGAAAAGATTAACAGTCAAATATTCAGTTCCTGAAAACAGAATACATTGTGACTAAGTCAGTGTAATTTAAATACAAACTCCGAGCCTTGTGTAATATTACTTTAGAAAACAGTAGTTGTACTGATTATAAACCTGCATAGAAAGAAAGACTATTGAGATACAGTCAGAAAAGCCATCTCATAAGGCACACAAGAAAATAGACAGTAAATGTGAAATGTGTTAACTCCTATCCCAATATACAGCAGAAGTTCATGAACATGCATAAATAATAACAAAGGATCACTTAACACTTTCAAAGCTATAAATGGTTTACAAAGTGGTAAGGTTATCTTGGTAATTCAGTGTTGGGACACTGGCTTGTTTTAATTAGGTATGACCTTATGAAGAATATGTCTGTAAGTCAATTAAGTGCATTTCAGAAAGAAAACCTACCCTTTTCTGAACAAGAGCCGAATATTTACACTGGAGAGAGGAGACAGACCATCACCCCACTCTTTTTGGCTTCTAAAACTTGCTGCCCAAACTGCCAGTGAAGCACTCTCCACTGTGCAGCCTCTGATGCATCGGAACCTAATACCTATGTGTCAGTCAGGAAGTCTGGCTGATGATTTGTCACAACAGCAGATGAGGAAATGTCAAAAGGAACGTAATTTAGGGGGGAAAGGAAAATGTAAGTAAAAATTGCAGGTAGCTGCTTAATATTAAGTTTAAAATATAAAATAGCAGCCATTAAAAAACCTTTCTTTTAAGTTTCTCAGGAAAGGTGTATTTAAAAATCTATGATAAAAAGATATACAGGACTTTGAATTTTGTTCATGGCACAAGCCCAGTAAACGGATGAACTTGCTATGTCACCAATGAGTTGTCTTCCTGTTAAGAATAAGGCCTTGTTTGAAATCCAAGCTGAGGGTGGCACTAGTTCCTGCCAGGACAGCAAGAATTGTGTCAAGGATCTGCACCAGAAGAGATTACCTCCCATACACTCAGTGCCTTTCCATGTACAGGGCAACTGGAAACAGTAGTGTATTTCATAACCAGCTGCATCATTCTATTTTTAAAGAGTCAAGGAGAAAAAGATCCCTTTCCCCACAATTATAGTCCCTAATTATTTACCACTTATAAAACCTTTGTGCTCGTCTACTATTTAGCCGTTTTCTCTAATATTAAATTAGGTCATCTTCCTACTATTTTTTTCCTCACAAAAGGCAAGTTTTAAATAATGCCTTATAAAATCTGTTACAACACATTTTATATTTATGCAGGATGAACTTAACACCAATTTTTGTCACTTTGCTATTTATGTACACATATAAAATATATAATGATGCTCACCCCATACAGCACAACGATCACAACAGAACATCACACATTCACCACCAGTGAGGGGAGAAACCCCTTTACACAATCCTCTGAAAAACTGGGCTAATAATTAAAATCCAAAGTACAGTATATTTAACAAAATAGTAAATATTAAACAGTGAATACTCTACTTAATAAGGACTTCGCCTTTCCCCCCAAATTGGCGGCAATCCACAAAAATATACTTTTTAATCTGGTGACCATACAATACATAGGTACTTACATCAAAGGTGATAATATATTTAAGATGCTATATACACAAAGAGTTTGGCTCAACTTTTAATTTACATATAGAATAATAAGTGTTCATGGCTTTTTTTTTCCAAGGTTCTGCTTGCAAGATAGTTTTGTTTTTAATCCCCTCTTAAAATAAAACTAAAAAATTAAAACAAGATAAAGCTATTCTCTAAAAAAAAAAAGTTACAACATACAGCTTTGGCTTATATAAATAATTCATAGCAGAATGTGTTCAAAAGTAGTGGATATAATTTTATATATAGTCATCAATTCATAAGGGTGTTTTCTTTCATATAAAATATACATGAGCTAAAATCAGTTTAATTTTTAAGCTATGAATGTAAAAGAAACTTCTGACAGATTCCAATTACAACTTAATATATTAATTTTATTTTGTTAATGCTCTATATTTCTAGGCTAGTATTTTCTGAATATCTCATGCGTGTTTTCTATTCTCTCTTTTTATTAGCTAAAGATCACGTCTTTGACCCAATACATTTTTGCACGTGCAAAACAGTTATGTGTGGGGCTTTTTGTTTTTTTTTTGTTTGTTTGTGTTTAATATCAACAGCCCTTTCCCATGCACCCCTTTGCAATAGAGACCCATGCCAGGTTGGGTAATTAATATAAATGACATTTTATGTACAGTATTGCTTTCTTGGTTCCTGCTTTTCTACTGCTCTGTTCTACAAAGCATTTTTTTTCTGAAGTAACTACAGTCACCGCACAGTTAAATAAAACAAGTAGGGGCCCCCTAGGTTTCTGCAGGCTAGTGTGGAAGAATTATGTATGGGTACACATTTCTCTGCAAAAACTGGTTATCTTACGAAACAAGTAGTCCAAGGAAGTGCCAGACTGGTCTGTGCCTACAGGGTGCTTTGTCTGCCATGTGACATACATCCGCAGACCTACAAGGAGTTTGCATTAAGTGCCTGATTCTGTTTATGCAACACACACCCACACATACACACATTCACACCCACATACATATATATGTAAAGGAATATATATGTATGTATGTACATATAAATATACTGAACTCATGTCCTTATTTATCAATTTAGATATGTACGGCAGTTCACTGCAGTAACACAAAGTATAAACATGAGCCAGGAGCCTTAGGTCACCCATGCGTCCATCCTCATGCGTTTTACAGAAGGGCTTTCTCTGTCCTCAGTGTTTGGGGGTCGGCCAAGCACAATTGGAGAATGGAAGTCACCCCGTGGATCCTCTCGGTCACTGCCATCATAGGAGCTGCTGGAGCTGCTCAAACTGTCCACAGGGGAGCGCCCCATTTCCTGCCGGGGCTGGGACTGTGGGGGTTGTGGTGGTGGTGGTGGTGGCGGCTGTGGTGGCTGCTGCTGTTGCTGCTGCTGCTGTTGCTGCTGCTGCTGTTGCTGCTGCTGCTGGAAGCCTGATGGGGTCATTCGATCCCGGGGAGGTGAAATTGGCTCTGACTTAATGTTGATATTTTGGTTGGTGTTAATGGACAAATTTGAACCCTGAGATAACTGCCCTCCAGCTCTGTGGAAAACAATAGACAGAGGTGAAGTGGTTTCATAGTATATTTGTGTAACTCAACTCATAATATAGTACAGCAGTTACTCCCTGCCTGAGATCCTATCAGAATTTCCCAGAACTGGTTTTGCTCATGTCCTTCAGATAGACAGTCTCTCTCTCTCTCTCTCTCTCTTTCTCTCTCTCTCTGTCACACACATACCCCTCCCCCCCTACATACAATCACATAACCACATATTCCCAAGAGATCATATCAGAGGCACTTCTGCAGCTCAACTTGGCAAGAAACAGAAACAAAAGGTTTAGTGTAGAATGCTGTGCATGTCCAAAAAGACAGGAATACGGCACCATGAGTTCTGTTCACTGCCTCTCATTCCTCAGTATTTTTTCCACTCTGGTCTTGTGAAAGGCACATCTCATCTATTCTCACAATAACCAATTAAGATGTAAATCTTAAGATCCTTATTTTTTACAAAAGGAAACTGTTTTAGAAAGACTGAGAACTTGCTAGGAGCAGTATGGGAGGAAGGGCAGGGCTTTTCCCTAGGTCAAAGCTTCAAGCCTTTCCCATTTCTTTTCCTTGGGCAGTTTCTTGCTTGCTTTTTGCCACTGGATCTTATGTAGCTGGGACTACAAGCAGAACCAAATGGCCAACTTTCAGGGCCACTATTTAAAAAATTTTTTTTCTGTGTATGAGTACTTGCCTGGATGTATGTAAGTGCACCCATGTCGTACAATGCCCACCAAGGTCAGAAAGAGGGCAGTGGATCCCCAGGAACTGGAGTTATGGACAGCTGTTAGTCAGCATGTGGGTGCTGGGAACTGAACTTGGGTCCTCTGCAAGAATAGCCAGAGCTCTCGAGCACTGAGCCAACTCTCCAGCCCATTCATTTTCACTCTCCATTTTCATTCAGAACATGCCTAAGTAAGGCCTCAATAGTTGTGTAGGCAAAATAATTTCCCTGTGATATTCTGCTCCTTCACCCATAACATAATTCTCAAGAGGACTGCTGATTATAATCCACACATGCCATTCTTTCATAATCAAGGAGAAAGGGGTTGCTTGCCTTCTAGGCAGGAGGCTAGGGTGCCCCAGCCGAACAGGTACAAAGCAGCCAACTGTTGCTCTGCTGTCCCCTTTTCTGGATGCTCTCCTGCACCTATTTAATTCCAGAGGCCTATTGTTATGCTGGTTCCATAAAGACCTTTTCTCATTGTTCAGTGAGCCTGGTCTCTTCTAGATACTACCAGACATCTTTGATTATAGACTCTCATACCCTGCCCAGAAGAAACATTGCTTTTGTCAATGAGTTATAGTTTGTGAACTGGCCTGGGACCAATCATATATAAATCCTATGGTGCCTAATTCATACACAAGATACTCAATCCCACTTTTCCTCCACTAAGATCCCAGGAGATCTTGTCCTCTTCTCCAAAGCAAAAAGAGGAAAGGGACACAGATGAGTCTGGATGCCTTTAGTTGCCCTTCCTCAGGGAGTGAAATCAGAAGCAGGTTCTAGGAAGCAGAGTGGGAGGCAGTGCTCACTACTCAGCAAATAGGATGGGGTGCATACAGGCAGCACCTGGATCTTAACAAACCCTTGATACCAGCCGAAATTCTCTCAGTTATGCCTGGAAGGAAAAGCTCTGCTCCCGAATCCCTTCAAGGAGTGCCTGGTTTACTCAACATCCAAGCTACCATCTACAGTCATGTTAAGAAAATACTTCGTCCCAACACTTGCATCTGTCTCAACAAGAATCATGGCAGGGTTATTTACAAGAGAGTCTGCAGAGCAAAAGACTCTGACAGGAAGAGTGTGCACACCAGGAGCAAAAGTTCAGGAAAATTTATAGTTACTCACACTAGAGAGCTGAGGGCTGCTTGTCCTAGATGGTGCTGCTGCCAGGCTGAAGCCTGCCCCAGAGACAGCATTCCTGGGGAGGTGAAGCCTTGCAGGGCCGACAGGTCAGCGCTGGTCAGTGAGTAATCTACAAAAGAAGGTAACTATTACTGCAAGAACGATATGTTGAACTTTTCATCTGTAGTTATTATTCTAAAAAAATATGCCAGCCCTTTGAAACAAAGAGACTCTGGGCTGAATCTGGATCAACACTTCTTGATGATGCAGTGCAGAAGAGGAAAGAGAGAAAAGGCTTTCTCATGGGTGCCAAGATTAGTGACAATGACACTAAATATGATACAATTAACTACATTTGGTTTAAGTACTTCCTGACTATACACAAATCACCTCTGGTTCATGAAAATCTTTCTGTAACACCCAAGTGTAATATAGCTCACTTTTATATGAATCTTCCAGTCATAACTGCTGTGACCAAGGCTTAGGACATTAGATACTGCTCACACACTGAGTTATTTCAGTTCGTCATTAACACTTGGCTTTTTCATTTAGTTCTGAAGAGAGGTGACAAAGACTTTTGCTTTTGAATTCTCTCTCATGTCTCAAGAGAGGTGTTTAAAAGCAGCTGATATTCCTACTGATTTAACATTTTAGAAGAGCTTAGTTGAGGCAGCACAGCTGGTGTTGAGGTTTCTTTAGGACTATCATTTCTTACTCTACATTCCTGGAGGGTCTCAGCAATGTCCAAAGAGGCCAGGATGTATACTATCACATTTATGCCTGCCCCAATGACCCCTCCAGCCCACAACTCTCTTTTGACCTCTTGGCCTGTCCAATGACCCTTTTCACTTGACCATCTACAAACACCTCAAACTCGACAAAACTCAAATAGAACTCATGTTTTCCTCTAAACTCGATCATCCTTAAACATTTGTTTTTGGTAAGTGCCATTAACATACCCAGTGGCTCATGCCCACCAACTGTGTTAATTCTTGCTCTGCTTCTCTCTTAGTCTGGATAGTTTTATGTGCTGTCTCCCTGGCTTGCTAAGGTTCCAGGCTACTGCAGTCATCCTAGGCCAACCCACCAGTAACTATTACTTATCTACTACTACTTATCCTTTATATGACTTTCTGGCATTCCCTTTAAAAAGATTTATTTTCATTATTTTTAATTATGAGTATGTGTGTAGGTATGTGCATATGAAGGTAAGTACCCACGGAAGCTGGAAGATGTCAGATTCACCTAGAGTTGGAGTAACAAAGCTGCTGTGAGCCACCTGAAGTTGGTCCTAAGAACTGAACCAGATCCTCTGCAAGTTCTTAACTGTGGAACTCTCTCTGGCATTTACTTTTGCCCTATATAAGCATTGGAGCCAAAGTGACCTTTAAAAAAAATAACAAATATGACTGTGGCACTACTTTAAAAAAAGTTATGTATATAAGTGTATTGCCTGCACATATGTGAGGATACCTGTGTCCTGTAACCCGTGGAGATAAGAAAAGGGTGTTGGATTCCCCCTGGAACTGGAGTTACTAACAGCTGTTAGTTGTCATTGGGTGCCGAGAATAAAACCTGGGTCCTCTGCAAGAGCAGCCAGTGCTCTTAACCACTAAACCATCTCTCCAACCCTATCATACTACTTTATAAACCTCTTTTTTCTAGCATCCCAGTGCTTCCAAGACAATATGTAAAATCTGTACCACACTCAACAAATCCCCAATTACGTCTCCAATTTCAATTCTAACTGTTTTGCCTCCATCTCTCTCCCTGTTCTGCTTGGTGGAGTCCGTGTCTTCAGGTACTGGACTGAAAAGTAACCCCTGACAAAACAGGAACAGATCTTTCCTAGTACTGCTTGTCTTTCTCCTAATAGATGTCAGTTCTGTCACTGGTTATATTCTTGTATTTATACTGCCTGGTAGGGAACCTATCATACAGTGTACAATAAACATCTGTAGAATAAATGCATAGTAGAATCTTAAACTGGGAGTGATGTTACTCTTTAGAATGAGGAAGTGTCTATAAGATTCATAGGCTTCTATTTCAAGAGTTGAATATTTATTCCCTCCTTTACTCCATAGGCTTGATACTAAGGCTGTATAAAAAGGTAAATTTTATACTACAGAAGATAAAACACAGACAATGTCTTAAAAACAACATGGCAAAATTAAACAGAATAGTCATTCTGAGAAAGAGAGCAAAGATGAACTCAGTTGGAATGAACTGATATTGAGAGAAATATGATTTCAAGGGGGCACTTTATTTTTATGTATTTTGTTACTTCTTCTAAATGTTATAAAAATTTATGTGTTTAATACTTTAAAATGCCTACAAGTACATAAATTGTTTCTAATATAATAGCATTTCTAAAAGTATCACAGTGGAATGTGAAGTATACTGAAAAGCCTACAATGAAGTGTTCAGTAAACCGTAACCTAACTTTGACACCCAGTCCAAGCTTCACTTTCTCAGCCTCTGGGTACCTGGCCTCTCAAACTTCCTCTTTTCCTATCTTCTTAACCTCAGAGTATAAGCTAGAAACCCCAACAACTTAGGACTTTCCCTGAACATGGTTACCAACTAAGCTATATCCTGTTTCCTCTAGAATAAAGATATTTCCCTAGCATAGTATCTCTTATACAGCAAGTGATTCATATATTATACTAGAGTTTCCATAAATGTTTAATTCCTGGTCTTTTCTGGAACCTATTCTTTGTTGTAAGACATAGAAGACAAGATCTAAGCTACTATGCAACTAAGAGATTTGGGCATCGTCTTTTTTCACACTGATGTCTGAAAAAGGTAATAGGCATTTTTCTGAAGCTTTCTTTTTCACTAAGACCATTGAAAATTGTTGCTGTTCTAAATGAACTAGTACTTGGAATTAAAGTAGCAGTTAAATATATCAATTGCTAGCCCCCTTCAAGTAGCTCCAGACAGGTTAAAAAAAGAAAAAGTTACTCATTCTTTTTATGTTTCTGAGTATACTGCCTGCATGATGTAAGCCCACCCATGTCACAATGCCCACAGAGGTCAGAAGAGGGCACTATGTGGGTGCTGTGAAGCAAACCTGGGTCCTCTGCAAGAGCAGCCAGTGTTTTTAGCTGTTGAGCCATCCCTCCAGTTCCCCAGATAGCAGTTTTAAAGCTGGGTGCCAAAGCATTTACTCTGAAGTCTAAAATTAGGTGAGCTCTACCATAGACTACTTAGAATCATAAAATAAGTTTCTTGCATTGCAGTCTGTGGATAACAGACAAGGTCTAATTTGCCTTTTTTTCTTTAAGCAACAAGTATTAGGCTTAGCTGGAGGGACAGTGAGCTTCTAGTCTTCCTCAGAATGGTAAATCTAGAGGGAACTCACCACACACCAGTTCTGCATATGGTCTGTTTGGCTAGCAGCACCCCTCCCATCACTGTGACTCCACCTTGGGTATTAATATGAAATGTCTAAAAAAACAAACAAGTGAAAACCTCCTCCTCAGAATGACTGGCTAAGGGAGAAATGAATAAAATGCTCATTTTCCCAAACCAGGGGGACAACACAGCTTCTTCACCACATCTAAGCACCTCCACAGGACTTCTGGCCTGTGTCAAAGAAGGTTAACAGCATGAAGTCAAACATCTTACTTCAAATTTGTGGAGAAGCCAAGGCAACTACATAAAAATACCAAATTAACAGGTTATGGCTACATGAATGCTACATTTTGATAAAAGCTACTTGTTTCTTTGTCAAGGAGCAGTAAAAGTTCACATTGGAGAAATAATCTCATTCTGTGATCAATTCATTTTGTATAACTTTTTAAAGGTTTAGTGTATGTTTTTAATATATTTAAATCTGAATTAAAAAAGCAGAAATAATATTCTTAACAAGCATACTTTAAAAAAATCCACAAAAATACTGGTGATCACAAAGCAGGGAGAATAAAGTCCAGGAAAAGGCACTAGAGTGGGCTCACCAGTGTTGTAGGCTGTTGGCATTGCTGAATATACTAGTCCCTGCGGAGGCAAGCTTGGAGTTGTCACAGACACTACTGGGGTAGCGAGAGGTTGGGTGGCTTGAGAACTGCTTATCCTTTGGGTATTCTGTGAGAGATCAGAAAAAAAGATTATGTATAATTATGTGGTATTTATGTTCAGACTGCATATTTTAAAAATAACTTTCAATTTAAATGTGACACTTTTCACAGTTTTGTGGGAATGTCAGTATTTCCTGAAGCAGGGATGATATGAAAACCTTAAAGATACTAATGGAAGAAACTAAATATTTAAGTAACCTGTTTTTAATAATGATTATTCAATTCTCATTTTAAAAATATAGCTTATTAATGTCAGAGGCAGATTAATGAGGACCTGATGTCATTACTGTCAACCTACCTTACATGAAGATGTATGGGTAAGTTTTAAATACGTGATGACAGGAAAGGCCATTTGTATATACCAAGATTATAAATCTAAGGCTACAGGAATCAGAAATACTTCATGTGCAGCACTTACTTATTATATATTAACATGGTTGAAATGAAGGCTAATTATGTGCATCATGTGTTTTGTTTGCCTTCCTGCTGACCCTGTGGATGACCTATTTTTTTTACAGCACATTCAGATCTGTATCCTTTAGTCTCCCAGCCTTCTGAAAGGACAGGCTTTGGCTACATAGTTTTTAAATAATGAACTTTTTCAAAGGTTGTGAATGCAGCAATATTAAATATTGACTGACTGTGCCTATCCAGTATCTTAAGCCAGGTGTGGAGTAAATAAAAAGTAAACTATTAAATGCAGTTAGTTTAAGAGAGTCCCTGTCTTCCATGTGAAGGAGTAAGAGAGTCAGTTTCTCCCAACAGTGACCTAAAGTTGACTTTTTCCAAAATCAGAGTCAGAGGAACAGAAGAGACTTTACACTGCTACTACACAAGGCCAGAGCACTACTAAAATGTATGTTTTCACAAATGAAGTTACAGCCTGATATTTAGGGGTCTGAGTCATAAGAGTAAAAGTATCACTTAGTGCCATTAGACTCTGAAGAGTCAGAATGAGACTAAGTTTTCTCTGCCACTACTTTCAGAAGGGCATGAAATAAATAAAGGCCTTTGAGAAACTAAATCTGAATAGCTTAAAAAAAAAAAAAAGACCTTCTGAGATTGATCCAGACTCCAGTTTCTTTCCTTTTAGTTTGTATTTTCTATCACAGCTTGTTAAAGGATAACTGAAGAACCATTCAACATGCAGATATACTTACTACCTGAGTCTTGGTCACAGATTCACTACTTCCTAAGCCAGAGAAAACCATTTCACTACTCTGAACCTTCCAACTTGTTATAGAAGGAAGTTAGAAATGTCTGTCCTGCCCGGCTTGCAGTGCTCTTGTTGAGCGTCAGAGTAAGTCATATATTAGAAATGAACCCAAGAGAGCATCCTTAAATTACTCTCTTAACAATCTCTCTGTAGTCAAAAGTCTACATTTCTGGTGATTAAGAAGGACAATCTTATTTATTCCTTCTGGTCCACTGTCTTATCACCAAAGCATTAACGAAATAAAGTTGTTCTAGAAGTGAAAGGCTTCTGAAAAGAAATCGCTGCAGCTATATCACCAGAAAACACCCAAATACAGGGCCAGGGTTTGGGTTCCTGTCCTGTCCTTCATTTTGGATTAGGGTCATACATGACTATTTTAGGGCATATACCTCTTTGAATAACCTTCTAAGTTCTAGTGGACCATGTTTCAGATTGTACTTTGATTCTAACAGAGAGCTCTGCACTTTCAATTAAGTTTTAGAGTCTTAAACCTAAGTTTTAAAGAATATGAATGACTATAGTTTTTAGTATTTTTATTTCTTGGTAACAAGCACTTATTTTCATGATTTCTACAGTTCAATACACCAGAAACTTATCCCTGAAATTTCATAATTTTGTAATTTGTATTACTTTAAGGAAGGTAGGAAATCAACGGATTACAACAGGTAACTTAGTTTCAGAATCAACTTGAAAGTTTTAATGCATTTTGGAAACAGGGATTTAAGGGATTTACTTTGATCTTTCATACTGGTCTCAAAGCTAAACTAGGTTCACCATGCTCTCATGCACTCCTAACCCCTATCCACGCTAAAACTGAACACTATTTTTATTCTCTTTAAGTTAAAGCCACCCAATTAACAACTGACTTGAATAAGCATTATGATTACTTCTGTGAAATTTGGATTTTAGTTCCAAGGAAGAACTAAATTATTTTTAGTCAAATATATTTTTAGAGGAAAAGCCAACAGAAAATATTTGTTTTGGAGAAAAAGGTAACAGCTGCTTTTAAGAGCAGAACATCTGATAAAAGTAAACTTTGTATGATCAATCACAGAATGCAGTATGGAGACGGTTTGGTGTGGGTTACCCCCATCCCATGGCTTCACCTTCACAGCAACCTCCTGCTGTAACCTCAAAGACTGGGGTAGCAATGATACATCATTATAATGGTTCTACTCATCAAATCTCTACTGCAGTGAGTTCCATGAATAAGTGACTTTCCGAACCACTAGAGGGCAACATGGCTCTAGAAAATTCATGAAAGCACTGAGGACAACTCTTTTAGGATAATAAGGGTAAACAGGGGTCTAATATAAGATGAACCATTTCAGTTAAAATCATGATGATTGTGGTAACATTAAATAATTTTCCCAAATGATATTCATTATATAATCTAGCATTTTAGAGCCAACCAGTACATTTCATTTAGCCAATACAAAACCACATCCAAAATGAGCAAGCACAAAGCAAATAAAGGACCATCTCTTTAAGAGTAAAACACAGCTAATCTTATTTGAAAACAAACTGCAAAACATATCAGCATGCATAAACATGTAATAATAAAAGATAAATGAAACCAATGGATGCTTTTGCCCCATGCTCTCATGCACTCCTAACTCCTATCCACGCTAAAACCCGAAAACTATTTTTATTCTCTTTAAGCTAAAGCCACCCAATTAACAACTGATCCGAATAAGCATTATGATTATTTCTGTGAAATTTGGATTTTAGTTCCCAAGGAAGAACTAAATTACTTTTAGTCAAATTTATTTCTAGAGGAAAAGCCAACGGAAAATGTTTTGGAGAAAAAGGTAACAGCTGCTTTTAAGAACAGAACACCTAATAAAAGTAAACTTTGTATGTCCAATCACAGATATTCTTCTAGGTAAACAGGGAACCCCCTTGTGGTTCAGACTGTCTCATGCACAATGAAATAATTCCAACTCTGAAGAAGGTGACCTCACCAAAAATGATGTAATCTTTTTGAAAGGAGGAAACATAACACAAGATTATGTGTTACAATCTCAGGGACTCTGAGGGTGAAGTCATTTTCTAAAAATATTTTAATAATTTGGAGAGCCACATAAGGTATTCTATGTATTTTGTTTAAAAAATTTAAGCGTTTTGTGCTCACAGACAGTTATTGTTTTTAGACTCTATTTCAATGCTCCTCCAAACAAAATAGGCCAGCATGTACAATAACAAAAACCTGAGTCTGTAGTAATAGATTACTTTCTTTATTCAAAATGTTTGAAAACTGTTTTAAACAAATATCTGTGCAACAAGGGAACATTGGTTAGATAAAAGCATTTAAGACAATTAGTACTTAAAACAATCTTTTTCAACTCCCTTCAAGCAGAAAACCACACTCACCAACTCCAATTCCTCTTCCTCCGACTGTACTCAGCACATAAGAGGGATAAGAGAGTTACTAAGACTGTTGGAACTTACAACAAAATCTTTCTTCAGAAAAACATGGTATTTAGATTCTAGCAGTACTTGCAAACTCACAAAGGTTATGCATAATAAACAAACATAAATTACTTTTTGTCTCTATATTTGTATGGATTTTTAAAAAGAATGAAAAATTCTTTTAAATTCTCTTGGGCAAGGCTTTGAAGTCATCCTTACCACCCAAGTCCCACCTCTACCTCTACCTGCTCTCCTGCTGGCCTCTCCTACACTGTAGTGTCTCCTGTACAAAGATTCCTAATCATGTCAACAGACTTTATCAGAAGCCTGAACAATATATCTTAATCCTCTTATCACTATACCATCAGGCCACATACACAGTCCTTATGTCATCTGCCAGACCCTACTCCCTGGGAAGTGGAAATTGCTGTATGCTTTATTTCCCACAGTAACCAGTGTGACAAACCAACAGAACGCACGTGTTTGTTAATAAACACTGTAGTTCTATATATAATTATCATTTTCAAGTAACAGTATTTACAAGAATTAAATCATTTTAATGGAGTAAAAACCATGTATATCGAAAAGACTGGAGGAGAAATTAACTGTTAAGATCATAAATAGTGAAGAAATGGCATGTTTTCTCCTTTTCTTTTAAACATGTACGAAATATGAATATTCTAGAAACAGTCTGCTCATTGGTTTCTTTCATTTTACTTGAATAAGTCAAGTTTCTTTCATCTGTGAAATGTCTTTATAAGCATTGGTGATATGCAAAGTCCTAATCTTAAAGCAGGTTTCTCAGTAAATGGAGCATTAGGGAGGAAAGAGGCTGATTATTAACCCCACAAAACTCATACTTAGCTACTGTGGGCAAAACACACTTAAGCTATTTAGTCAGACAGAACCAATTAAGTATCTCCAATTTATAAGCTATACACCAAAAAATGTCAAATGATATGTGTATGAAATATAGTTTTCACTTCAATCTACTGGGATAAGAGTATTAATAGTTTATATGTCAAGTTTTTAAATTTTCCACAGGGATTTTTTTTCCTTTTTTCTTAAAACAAAAACCAAAAACTTCTTTTAGTAAGAAGTTTCTAAACACAGTTTGGGTCTTTCTAAAAATTCTTTTTTTTTTTTTTTTGAGACAGTGTCTCACTATGTAGTCCTGACCTGGAACTCCTTATGTAGTAGACTAGGCTGTCCTGAAACCCAAGAGATCCACCTGTCTCTGCTTCCTGAATGCTGGGACTGAAGGCTTGCACCACAGCCAGCCCATCTTTCTAATAGCTCTTATAAGCATATTTGGGTGCCTCAAGTGACACTTCTTCATTCTTTATACTGAGAGCTAACAGCAGGCACTGCTCATCCACTTCTTGAAAGGCAAGAGAAATAGCCATTTGGGATGTTGTTTCTCAACTCCTTTTCAGGTACACTTCTTTGTTATGAATACATGCATTTTAAATAAAACTTCTCATTCTACAACAATCAGACTTAGACAGCAGCTGTAAAGATAGCTCCTTCACAAATCTCACCAGCTTTCTATAAGGTTAACATCCCAAAGAAAGTATTGAAAACTAGTAACACAGAATTTGTAAAGTTTGGCCTTTACATGGATTCCATAAGTTTTTCTACCAAGAGTCATTCTTTGTTTGCTGTTGTATTGAGAGAGGATTTCACTACTATCATTTACTTGTACCAATGATGGATTCAGTAATTTTTATTCCTTGGGTTGTAACACCAAACCTACTGTTAATTTTTTTGCTACTCAAATTGTTCTAGTCTTGGCCACCAGAAGCTCTTTTTGGAAGGCTGATTCCCATGACCTTTTGATAAGTACCTTCTTATTCTCTAGTCCCTCTGCCTTATTCTGTACTTCCCTTCACCAGTTTTGTAACCCAGCACTTCTTCCACGGAGAACCTCAGTCTTTGAATTTGAGAATTATGTTTAGAAACAGAGCATTATAGAGTTTATAATCAGAGCATTAGGTACACTCAGCTACAAGATGAACTACCTCAAGGAGCTTTCAGCAGGTAGAGCTAAGAAATATATGATACATATTAAATAGAGTATACATACATCTGTAAAGGTTTCCTATGAAAAATTTGTGTGGTGGTGACAGCTTGACTTCTATTTCATCCTAGTACAATGAACACTAGAAAAGCATACTCGAGCAAGCAACCTGTGGGTCACTGTCACCATGAGTCAGAGCACATGGATGTAAAAAGGACCATCCCATTACTGGGCAATATCTTGAGTTTATCTTTTACTTATTTTCTGCACACTACCCTAGGACAAATCAATTTAAAATAAGTTTATTTCCAGTAAACCAGTTATAAGAAGTTATAACTGTTTCTAACAGTATAACCAGTTTATATTAGGAAACTAAACTTCTAGATCCCATCTAAGTCTTGAATTTTGCTTTTTTAATTTTATAATTTTAATACAAGTATATAACTATGCTCAACTGTCAAATTGCACACATGAAAAATTGGCCAACACAAATAGAACAAATAGAATGTTAAGGAGTCCACTAAGTGCTTCCTTATCATGAAGGCAGTACAAGCATTTATACTGTAAAACTGATATGTGGCTTGATAATCAGGCAATAGGTTCACCAACCAATACATGCATATTTTATGTGGGAGTGAAGAGAAAGGGTACTTTAAACATTCCGTTTTGTTGACTGACAAAATGAATGAATGTTTTCTTTTTGCAAAGAGGTACATAGTTAAAAGCGGGTTGTTATTTTGTAGCTATCATCTTTACAAATTCTTCAGAGTTCAGTTGCTTTTCTGAACGACGATCTGCTTTTCTGAGGTTTTATTTCTTCATGTTAGTTTTCCTTTAAATTTGTTGTGACAGGCACTGATATAACCATTTATTCTCATCAAAGACTTAGAATCTTGAAGAGCCTTAAGGATTTTCTCCTTTGCTAACCGTGTTGTTCCTTTTCCTAGCAATCATAGTGAAAAAAATTCTGGAAAGTCAGTGATGTCATCACTATCATGATCTGCTTCATCGAATATCCTTTTTAATTCAGCATCTGATGAGATTTAACCCAGTTACCTCATGACAGACCCAAACTCCTTTGTTGTGATGGTGCCATCTCCACCTTCATCAAATCAGGAGAAAGGGTCCTTAAATTCTGCAGAACAGTCATGGTGCCCATGAAAGGGGAAGAGCAGAGGGAGCAGGTATGACTGTACCATGCAGAGGCCAACAACAGGAGCACCTCCACTGCTGCACCAAGGGTGGTGTGCACTGCTTCTCCGCCCCAGATTCCCAACACTGCCTGCACATACCACTGCCAGCTTTTTTTTTACTTTAGCTATTTTTTATGGGATATAGATAAATGTGGTTTTAATTTTAATTTCCTTAATGATTAATGATATTGAACACACTTTCATAAGCTTATTTGCTACCTGTAAGTTGCCATCTTTTTCTTGTTTGTTTTGAGGCAGGTTCTTACTATGTAGCCTTCACTGACTTGGAACTTGCTATGTAGACCAGGCCAGCCTGTACTCACAGAAATCCACCAGCCTCTGTATCCCAAGTGCTTGGATTAAAAAGGTATTCTACTATGCCTGGCCTTGCATATCTTTTTTGAAATATTTATCTGTTAAGACCTTGTTGCTGAGCAAACAGCTCACTGCTAGAGCACCTGCAAGACCCCGGGTTCTATCCCAGCACTGAAAAACATCTTGTGCCCATTTAAAAAACTGGGTTATATGTTTTCTATTGTTGATTTTTGAGAGTTCTTTAAAACATGTTCCAGGCATAAGCCCTTTATCTGGCTATGTACTTTGCAGACATTTTCTCTGAATTTATCAGTTGTTCTTTTAGTCTTTGGATAGTGTCTTTTATGGGCTAAACTTAAATTCTTATGAATTCTAATACATCACCATCATTTTTTTCTTTATGGATCATGCTTTAGTTTCATAAACTTTTCTCCTCTAAGTTTCAGAGTTCATGAATAACTGGGTCTATGATCCATTTTGAATGAATGTTTACATAGAATACAAACATGTAACAAGTTCTCCTCCCCCTCCCTCTTTCTCTGCATAGGGAAACTGAATCACTTCAACACCATGAACTATTATGATAGCTAAAACCCAGCTAAATGTCATGTGTATGGATGTATATTCCAGGCTCTTTATTTTGTCAACTGCTCTACTTACCCATCCTTTTGTCAATACTGTTTTCTAAATTGGTGCAGTATTATAGTAGTTCTTTTTAAAAAATATTTTATTTCTTTACTTTTGTGTATATGAATATATTTCCTGTATGTGTGTAAGTGCACCCATGTTATGCAATGCCTGAGGAGGTCAGAAAAGGGTGTCAAATCCCCTGGAACTGGAGTTACAGATAGTTGTTTCCTGCCATGTGGGTGCTGGGAATCAAAACCAGGTCCTTTGTAAGAACAAGTAGTTCTCTTAACCACTTGAGCCATCTTTCTATCCTATTTATAGTAGTTCTTGAAGCCAGGTAGCGTCTTCTTATTTTGTATTTTTATATTGCAAGTCTTTTGCCTTTCTTTACACACACACACACACACACACACCCCTTGATAATACTGACTCTTTGAATCCATTTACAAGATGCATCTTTCTCTTTCATTAGGACATATAATTTCTTTCATTAGTATTTTGTAGTTTTCAGCATAGACATTATGAATATATTTTGTTACATTTGTTCCTAGCTATTTCTTTTCTCTTCTGGCATATGTGTGTGTGTGGCAAGTATTTTATTTTTTTCTGAAAGAGGCTGTGTAGAGGTGCTATTAATTAGTTCTTAAACATTCTATAGTTTGTCAGTGAAACCATCTAGGTTTGGAATTTCCTATTTTGGAAGGCTTTAAAACTAGGAATTCAATTTTTTTATTTAGCATTCAGGTCAACTGTTTCTTCTTCAGTGTGTTGAGTAATTCTCTGATAGCATCTCAAGGAATTTCCTCTTTTTACCTAGGCTATCAAATCCACTGGGAGAGTTGTTTAGAATATTCCTTTGTCTTTTTGTGTCTTTTGGGTGAAATACTCTTTTTCATTCTCTATACTTGTGACTTGGGTCTTTCATTGTCTTTGATCAGCATGGCTAGAGTACTATCAACTGATCAGAAAAGGAAATAAAAGGCTTTTTTGGTTTGTTCTCCTCCATTGTTTTTCTGTTTTAAAATTCCTTAATTTCTGCTCTTTAATTTCGTCTTCTGCTTACTGTGGGTTAAATCTGCTCTCCTTTCTAAAGGTAAAAGCTGTGATTACTGATTAGGACCTTCTTTTCTTCCCTCTCTGTGAGGTTTGTGTGTATATGTGGCTATGTCTATTCTATGATGCATGTGGGAAGGTCAGAGGACAACTTGTAGGAGCAGGTTCTCTCTTTCCACCATGTGGGTTTCAGAGACTGAAGTCAGGTAGGCTTTGGAGGTAGGTCCTGACCTTTCTAGCTCTTCCAGCGATACTCTATATGGTCCTTAAAATTTTGATATTTTATATTTTCATTATTAGTCAGCTAAGTGTATTTTTAAAAAGTTACATTTAATAATGTGTGTGTGTATGCCTGAGTGTAGGTGCCCATGCAGGCCAAATGAGAACATACAATCCTCTGGAGCTAGAGTTATAGGTGGTTGTGAACCACCTGATGTGGGTCCTGGGAACTTTTAAATTTTCCTTGAGATTTCCTCTGAGTACACAGGTTATTTTTTTTTTTTTTTTAATTTCTAAAAAGATTTTTTTCCTAGTATCTTTCTGATACTGATTTCTAGTATGCGTTGATTATGGTCAAAGAATCAATTCTTTTAAATTTGTTGAGTTTTGCTTTATGGCAGAGGATGGTCTATTTTGGTGAAATTTTCCATAAATATCTCTTAGAACTTAATATTATATTTAAAAGACACCTTAATAATATGGCCTTCCTCCCTTAATCCAGTAATCAATCTAAACAAGACTAATCTAAGAAAAACATCAGACAAATCTCAATTGGAAGGCATTCTACAAAATAGTCAAGGTCATTTAAGCAAGGGAAGTCTTAGAGATTCTAACTGCCAAGAAAAGTCTAAGGAAACATCATTATGAAATATGTAGCATATGCTACATATCCTAAATCAGCTCCTAGAAGAGCAAAAAGAGATGAGGTTTTTACTAAAGAAATGTGCTCTGTGACATATGGACTTTAGTTAATAATTTACAGATTCTGGGCCATTAACTTTAATAAATGTATCATGCTAGTGTAAGATATTACAAAAAGAAACTGTATGGAGTACCAAACTTAATGATTTAGTAGTCTTTCTAATAACTGAAAGCTGCTGTAAAGTACAAGGTTTATAACTTTTTATTCAATCCATGGACCCCACTCCCCCTATTCTTCACTTCATTGTAGAAACTCAGGTTTTGCTGGCATCATTTTGCTTTTGCAAAAAACTTAATTCCTTGTAGAGTAGTTCTGCTGGCAGTAAATTCTGATGTTTTTTGTTTGAGAAAGTGTTTCATGTTTGTTTTGGAAAACCCTTTTTTTATCCTCAGTATAGAAATCTGAGGGGTTTTTTTGTTGCTGTTATTTTTAAATTTTAACACATGAAATACTTTGCTTTATTATTTTCCAGTTTGAAGAGAAGTATAAAGGCAATTCATGTCTATGGTTTATAAGTGATGTGTTTATTTTCTCTGGCTGTCTTTAAATTTTTCTCTTTGCTCTTTGCTTTTAGCAGTTTCATTACTTGTCTTGAAGTGTTACTCCTGTTCTTTCTGGAATTCCAGTCTGGAAATTTTGAACTTTGTGATAAAGTTCTGCAGTTCTTAGAAACTTTGCTTTGCGATCTTCTCTTTGTATTTCAGTTTAAATACTTCCTATTCATTAATCTGGCTGGGCCTGCCAATGCAAGGTTCTAGTTATTGTTCTTGGAAACTAGACTAGGTTTGGTCATTATTGTTGCTGTGGTTACCTTGATGTATCTACCACAGGCTTCCAAACCTTCTGAAGATAAGGAATTCTGTGCCATCCCCTTAGCCCCCGACTCCCCCCCGCCCCATGACAGTACCAATGTCTGTCATTTCTTCTGGGATGTGCCATAGGCCACAGCCTTCTCAGATACCTTGATACTATCATGGTACTGCTCTGCACCCTCCATGTCTTCTTGCTCCTCAGCCATGGGTTGAGATACTAGTCTTTATCCATTTCTAGACACAGTGAGATCTCAAGGGTCTCTGAGAGTTACAATGTTTGTTGTTCACCTCCTCACAGTACTATACCATGGAAAAGAGAAATATCTAAACAAAATTTCTGGTCCCCACTACAGTGGGGCCAATCTTTCCTTTCCCAGTTAGGGTGTCAGGGATGTCTTTTCAGGACATACTTCATGTTTTATATGGAGCACTCAATGGAATTCATGAAAGAAAGCTTGTAAGTAAAGACAGGCTCACCCTATACCATGGCTCCAGGAATTTCAAACAATTCTCCAGTGCATGTTTTGCCTCTAGCAATTTACTAATCACACTAGCTAAGTTACTTAGCACCTACGATAGGCCTGGTGTGCCAATGTCTTTCTCCATATAACCAACCATCTTCCCCTATCTTCCAGGCCAGCTGACTACCCTGAAATAGTAATACTAAAATGGACTCCAAGGAAACTGTCAACTGTCATACAGTGAAACTTTTTTCACTACAAAGTTTAAAGCAAATAGTTTTCAGTTTCCTATATCTACAAATTAAGAAGTATTTTTTTCAATCTTTTGATTCAGAGTATGAAATTTAAACAAATTAAAACTTAAAGGTCCTGGATATATCTAATGCTATCTTGGACATTGGATCCCTAGTCATGATCATAATCTAATTGATGAGAAAACAATCACCACAAACGACTGATGTTTAGAATCTATTAAGTACTATACAAATGTAGAATTATTTCCTCACCCTAATAGCATCATTTTTACTTAGTAAGTTTAGAAGCTGCATAGAACAGGCAAATGGCATATCATTTAGCATGCCAACAGTCAAGTAGCTGTTAAACTAAACTTGACTTTGAAACTTTCATACATATTCTAATATTTTCTACAAGAAGTTAAGAAGGATAAACATTCTGCTCTTCAAACACAAAGATAATTAAAAAGCAAATATGTTAGAACCCTAAAGACAGTGTCAAGAGACAAAGTAGGGGATACTTTCTACTCCTTACAGAGTTAAAAGAAGGGTTATTTGAAAGAAATAAGCAAAGAAAATTATTTGGAGAGCAACCCATTCCAGTTTGAAACATTCATCTCTGTGATGTGTAGAATTTTCTAATAAACAATTTAGTTATCTCACACCAAAAAGCGTGCATATTACTGAAAGCAGTCAAGAACAGAAAAGAAATGACATGTTTATGATGGTCAAAGTTTCTATCCCAGTAAAACTGAGCACAATAACCTCTCTATTAATTTTTACTTTTACTTTAAATAACCAAATTTATTTCTTATATCTATAACTTGATTTTTAAACATTTTAAAAAGATTTATCTCTTCAAATGCTAATTTTGAATAGAAAACGGATTAACAAGTGGACACTATGGGGTTCAGAAAACCAAAAGGAAGATGCAGACTATCATAAAATTCATGTTTTCAGAAGAAAGGTAAGCAATGGGTCAACTTACTAGTGGTGGCATCATGCCCTTGCTTGAAGGGGGAATGACGACCCGGAGATCTGGTTTCCGACTGTTCATTCCAAGATTACCACCACCTGGTGGAGGGGGAGACTTTGTAGGCATGACTTTGCCTAAGCTATTTGCACCAGTATTTCCAATCAAATTTGGAGAGGCTCTTGAGTTTACAAATCCATTTCCTGGGAAAGAAAAGAAGTACTTATTAGCATGTAAAGAGTCATTAGAATACCTTGATTACTAAATTTAAAATAGTGCTAACTGCCCATAAATGTATTCCAATTTTTTTAATGATTATTTTTATAAACAAATTTTAAGAATTTTATGCTTACCACAAAGTTTACTGTCTGTAATAAATGTCAACTTAATGCTATTAATATGGTACTGTGACCATATTATGAAGACTTTCCCTTCGTGTTTATATATATTTAATCTTCTTAATTTTCATTTTTATACTTGTACTTTAAAATTTGAACCTTAAAATGTGTTTTGCTTTGTTTGAGGTGGCATCTTTGCTACATAGCCAAGGCTAGCCTTGGACTCACAGAGGGATGCAGAACTCATTCAACTACTTGAATGTTAAAACTTCTAAGAAATTTTGGGGGCTGGCAAGATGGTTCAGGGGATAAGGATACTGGCTTCCAAGTTGGATTACCTGTCTTTAATCTCTAGGACCCACATGTTAAGAGGAGAGAATGAGTCCCACAAGTTGTCCTCTAACCTCCACATGTACACTGTGACACATGTATGTGCACATATGTGCACCCACATACTAAAAAATAATAAAAATAATTTAAAACTTGATTTTTTGTTTGTTTTTAGTATGTAGACTCTTGATTTTAAGTGTTAACTAATGTGTTTGGAAAGGGCTTAGTTTGTCCTTTTCTCCAAACCTAGTGAACAACATTGTCTCTGCTTCTTTTCATACTGCTAATCCAATCTGCCTTCTCATTCTTGGTCTACTCTTCTTATTCCCTGCCCCATTTTCCGCTAGTTTTACTACTGAAATTCTGACACCTTAGTCCTAAAAAGCAAACCAAAAAATCCCAACGAAAATAAACTACATTTTCCTCAAGTCTGTCTCACACCATATGGGGGACGTAAGTGAAGAGCATGGTACCTTTTTTGCACAGCCTATACTGAGAATGCTGTCAAACCTTCAGCGCTACTTACTGCAGTCACCTTTCCTCTGGCATATACTCAAGTGAAGACAACCCAACAAGAGGATGCATAAAATAAAACAAAAACACGAAATTTCAAGACAAGCACAAGTTAAAGTAATTTGTGACAGCTAAGCCCTGAGGAAATTCTTAAGGAATATTATATAGCAAGAAAGAAGAAAGTTTCACCTATAAGAACACAGGAAAGACTATAGTTTCAAGAAAACAAACCTAAAAATCCTGAGAACAAGCTGAGAAAAGTCAAATGGTTCAGACTACCTAGTCATGAAAAGAACAGATGAGCAGAGGAAAACAGAAGAATTAATCAGGTTCAAAACCAGCAAACCAGCCAAAATTCAATATGACCAGGAGAATAATAAACAAAAGATGAGTAGGGCCAGCACTTGGGAAGCAGAGTCAGTATACTTCTGTAAGATAGAGGCCAGTCTGGTCTATATAGTGAATTCTAGGCCAGCTGGGACTATAGGGAGACCCTGCCTCAAAGGAAAATAAAAGGAGGAAAAAAAATCAATCATTCAACCAATCAGGATAAGAACTAAGAACTAACAAAATCATTGGTAACAGCAAAACCTTCTCAACAATAACCTTGAATGCAAATGACCTTAATTTACCATTTAAAGATGGAGACTAACCAACAGTATTAAATAATGAGGTCCAACTATCTATTATCTCCAAGAAACACATGAACACACCCCAAATCTGACACACAAAGGCTAGAAATCAACCTACCACACAACAGAAAGCTTCAACAAGCTGATATAGCAACTCTTACACTTGGTAACATAGACTTCAACCCAAAATTCGTTAGAAAGAAAAAGAGGGCTACTACTACACATTAATAAATAGAACAATTCATCAGCAGAGTAATACTGTAAATATTTATGCACCAAATCTTGGGGCCCCAAACTTAGTATTATATGGTACAAAGACTATATTAAGTCCTGACAGCAAAAGTACAAAACTTCAATATCCCATTCTCACATACAGATCAGCAAAAACCTTAAAATCTAAATTACAAAACAGATCAAGTAGATTTAACAGATATCTAATGAACATTCTACCCAACAGGGAATATGCATTTTTCTCGGCAGCACATGGAATCTTCTCTAAAATCAATCACATTATAGACCCCTGAACAAACTTCAATAAACAGAAGGAACCTGAACTAATTCCTTGCATCTAAACAGATCACAGTGGGAAGCAACTAGAAGTCAATACCAAGACTAACTTCAAAAAACACACAAATACTTGGAGACTGAGTAACACACTTTTGAATGAAACATAGTTTGCTTAAAAAAAACCAGAGAGGAAAATTTTAAATGAGTTAAATGAACATGAGAGTATAATCTACCAGAACCTCTGGGACACAGCCAAGGTAGTCCTAACAAAGTTTATAGGTATAAGCTTCATATTAAAAACCAGAAAAACTCAAGTAAATAGCCTAATGCATCTAAAGGCTCTAGAAAAACAAGAAATCAAACCCAAATGTTGCAAACAGCAAGAAACAATAAAGATAGTGGAAAACATTAATGAAATAGTGGCTGAAAGAAAAATGTATAGAATCAATCAAATAATGGTTCCTGAAAAGGACCAATAAACCTAACTAATCATGAAAAGAAGAGGAAAGACACAATTAATATAATTATAGAGATGAAAAGGGCATTGTTAAGACTCCAATGTAATCTTCCAGAAGAGCATTTAGGGAATATTTTGAAAACATTATAGGTTGGAAAATCTTAAAGGAATGGGAAAATTTCTAAACATATATGACCTGCCAATTAAAGTTAAAAGACTCCTAACAATGAGACTGAAACAATAAACAAGTCTACCTACAACAACACAGCACTTTAGTCCCAGCACTAAAGGCAGAGGCAGGTAGATCTCTGTGAGATAAAGGCCAGCCTGGTCTACATAACAAGTTTCAAGCAATACTTCTCAAACTCTTCCACAAAACAGAAGGGAAAGCACACTACCAAACTCATTCTATGGAGAAAGGAATACACTGCTATCAAAAACCAGATAAAGATATAACCAAAAAAACCCCCCCAAAACAAAACAAAAAAAAAACACTACAGACCAATTCTCCTCATGAACATAGACATAAAAAATGCTCAACAAAATACTTGAAAACAGAATTTAAGGACATATTAAGATGATACATCATGATCAAGTGGGTATCAGCTGAGGGATACAAGGCTGGTTCAACATTCCCAAATCAATAAATGTTATATCCTATATTAACAGTCTTCAAGACAGAAAGAAAAACATATAACCATCCTACTAGAAACATTCAATACATCTTAATGATTAAAAAGTCCTGAAGCAACTAGGAACAGGCAAAGCATACCTAGAGACAATTAAGGCTATATATGACAAAAATCTACAGCCAATTTTATGCTAAGTCGGGAAAACAGAGCATTTCCTCTAAAATCTGGACTGAAACAAGAAGGTCAACTCTCATCACTTTTTATTCTAAAAGTGCTTGAAGTCTCAGCTGAAACAGTATGACCAGAAAAAGATAACATCCTGGCAGATGACATGATTCTGTATTTAAAAGAACCCAAAGGCTCCACTTTAGGTCTGATAAAGTTGTAGGATTCAAAACCAACATATAAAACCTAGTACTTTTAAAAAACATACTTACTGAGAATCAAGGAAAAATATACTATTCACAGTAATGCTAAAAAAAAAATCTAGAAATAACTTAACCTAGGAAGTGAAAGACCTCTACAAGGAAAACTTTTAAAATACTGAAGACACTAGATGAGGAAAAGTACTTCCATGATCCTGGACTAGCAGAATTAACACTGTGAAAATACCTATACTACCAAAAGTAATCTACACATTCATTGTAATTCTCAGATGAATTACAGAACTGGGAAAAAAAAAAAACCTTAAAATTCATGAGAAACATAAAAGACCACTGATAGCCAAAACAATCTTAAAACAGAAAGAACATAGCTGAACATTACCTGATCTCAAACTACACTACAGAGCCACAGTGACAAGTTCTGCATGGAACTGGCACAAAAACAGGCAAACAGATGGAATGGAACACAATACAGAACCTGGAAATAAGTGCACACAGATATGAACATCTAATTGTTGACAAAAGGTGTCAAAACATGCACTAGAAAAGATAGCCTATTCAATAAACGGTGCTGGCAAAACTGGATATCCACTTGCAGAAAAATGAGATTAGACCAGTATCTCTCACCCTAAACAAGAATCAGTTCAAAACATATCAAAGACCTTAATTTAAAAACTGCAATGCTCTGGGGCACAGTGGTATACACTTTTAATCCCAGGAATTCTGAGGCAGAGGCAGCCTGGTCTACATAACAGCAAGTTCCAAAGTGAGACCCTGTCTCACCAAACAAACAAAAAACCAAAACATAAGAAATGCTAAACCTTTCAGAGAAAAACACTTTAAGATATAGGAATAGACATACACTTTCTAAACAGAATGATAGTAGCACAGCAAACAGCCCTAAGAACTGGCAAATGGGCTTACATGAAATTAAAAACAAAAACAAACCTCTACACAGCAAAAGACATGATCAGTAAGGTGTGGGGATGGCTCAGAGGGTAAAGTGCCTTCTGTGCAAGCATGAAAACATGAGTTCCAGTCCCTAGCATTAATGTAAGAAAGCCAAATGTAATGGCAGCACTGGGAGTTGGAAACAGATCCTGGAAGGTTACTGATCAGCCAGTCTAGACGGCAATGCAAACTCCTCAAAAAATAAGGTGAAGAGAGTAAGGCAAGTCATCCTGACATCAGTTTCTGTCAACACACAAGCATGGGTGAGCTTCCTTGAATACACACTTTAGTTCTACAGAATTTCTTGAGTTGAACAGAAATGCTTATTTAAAAGCATTTAAAGCTCTTTCTGGTCATGGCTCCACGATGACCAAAAAAAGAAGAAACAATGGCTATGTCAAAAAAGGCTGTGGCCACATGCAGTAGATTTGCTGCTAACTGAACCCAATATGTGCCCAAGGACAAGGCCATTAAGAGGTTGGGGGGGGGGGCTTTCAAAAGATGGGAGCTAGAATGCATTGATATAAAAGAGGAAAGGGGACTAATGGAAAAGGAAGGGTTAAATGAGGTATGAGGTGAGAGGGAGGGTTGAGTAGGGAGTATGAGGAAGAATAACACTAAAGATCTTTCAAAAAAGTCATATGGAATTCTACTGCTGCAGAAACTTCCTAAAGTATATACACACACAAACATAAAAAGAATTTAAATGGAGTTATCCTAATAAGCCTGCATTGGGAAGGGGGTGTGTCTATTAACTATCACAGACTAGCATATAAAAAACGCAGTGCCAGGAAAGGATTACCTTTCCTGGAGTTTTTGGCCAGTAGGATCCTATAATACACCCCCGCCCCAACATTACTGGTTATGTTCTTGGTTTATTCTTTAGGACTTGATGGAAAGACTCTACTGATGAAGACAGTACATATTTGAATCACAGAACATAGATGTACTGACATCGAAGATCCATCCCCATTGGCTAACTTTTACAGTGTTGGAAGGTGTTTATGTACACTACCAGAAGAGAAAAGTAATCATCAGTTTTACTGAGCTATGGACCCTACAGGCTACAATAACCACTGGCCTAGTAAGATATGCCCACTGGCCCAATATGGGCAGGAATGTTATGAGAGTAACCAAACACTTTGAATTTAAGCCCATTCCATTATCAGAGGAAGAAAACCTTTGGCTAGCTAGGTCACAGATCCTAGGAGAGAATCTACCACCATTTTTCTGCTAAATGAATTAGTATTAAACTGATTCCTAATGACTTATCTCTACACCCACAGATTAGTGCATCTCTCCCCTCATCAGAAACTTCTTTATGTAGTAGATGGTGATTAACAGAGACCCACAATGGGTCAATATGCAGAGAATAAAAGACTGCAGAGTACTTAGTCCTAAATGGCATATCTGTATCATATCCCTTCCTCCAAGGCTCAGAGACTGTTGCAAAAGAATGGGCAGAAAGACTGTGTGGATGACTATAAGGAAACTGTTTTCTGGACACAACTGGGCAGGGACACATATGAACTCTTCACAGTGATTGTGACAATATACAAAAGACTTCTGCAAGCTCAAACCAGACAAAATTTCAGCATGGAGTGGGGAGATGGGCACAAAGTCCCAGTCTAGCTGGGGAGCTACTGGTGACTGACAGCTGCTGAGATGGAGCCACAAAAAAAGAGTATTGGGAGGGTGGGGGAGGAGAAGGAGGGGTAGGGGTGGGGAATATGCGAGGAGATAGGAGAGGTGAATATGATCAAAATATGTTACATGAAATTCTCAAAGAATTAAAATATTTAAAGAAGTTTGTCATTTGAACACAGTATAGGCTGCTGCAGTCAGGGACATTTCCAAAGCAAGTGTCTTTGAGGTTATGTGCTTCCTAAGCTCCGTGTGAAGCTGCTTACTATGTGCCATTAACAGCAAGATGGTCAGGACTCTGCAGCAGAGGGTGATTACAAAATGCTGTAAGTATCTGGCAACTTGCCAGGTTAAAGCTAATTTCAAGTGTATGGTTTGTTATTCTAGAGAATATAGCACTACACTAACTAATATATGCTTCTTACCTCCAGAGTTTAAGTTATATACTGGAGATACTGTTCAGATAAGACTTTTGCAGCATTTGTGATGTATAACTTCCTTCACCATAAACTACAAATCTTGGAATGAAAATCTTAGTGTAACTATTGTTAAAATGTATTTCCAGTTTGCATGGTAATTTACTACTCTAACAGAAACACTAGAGTAAACTGTATACCTATGCCTCTAGAAATTGAATAATACTAACTAACCCCAATTATGGTCATAGAGTTATAAGAGATCCCATTCAAATGTATCAGTTTAGCTCTTGTTTCAGAACAGAAATCAGATCAGTGGCAATAATGCATTCATATGGCTGGCAACTATCCCATGGCCTTAGTACTATTATTCATCTAGGACTAAACTGTATGTGCTAATTCATTAATGTTTAACTATGTACTCATTTCAGAAGTTCAGGTGTCAGGCAAACTTCAAGATTCTGAAAAGGTCTACTAAGAATTCAAATTCTAATTTTATCATATTGACAAAAAACTGACATGTTCAGCTAATTACTCAATATGCAAGATAAATTTTAAAAGTTTTAAAATTATTATTTATGTGAATTGCTTCAAGTTTTTAAAACTAAAATGACAACAATTTTGAAACAACTGATGACACATTCCCATAATTTGATTTCCTACATGATGAGTAATATTAATTCTATCAGAATTCTTAATTAAATTTTTATTTATTTTAATTTTCTGTATAAGTGCTTTGCCTGCATTTATGTAAGTGCACTAGATGTGTGCAATGCCTTCTGAGGCAAGAAGATGGCATTATATCTCTGGGACTGGACTTAGGGATAGTTGTTAGTCACCATGAGTGCTAAGAAACAGACCTGGTCCTCTGCAAAAGCAGCCAGTACTCTTAACCTCTGAGCTATCTCTCTAGCCCCAATTTATTTTGTTTTTAATAGGGTCTCTCTGTATTCCCACCTGGCCTGGAACTTGCTATGTAGACCACAGTGAGACTAAGCTGGCCTCATCTCAGAGAACTGGCTCTACTGCCTGAGTACTGGGATTAAAGGCATGTGCCACCTATCAGATTTTTAAAAGAAAAACCAAAACATAAACACACATTGTTTATTGTATCCTTCTTTCCAAATACTATTATTTCCCTTCCCAATCTCACCTGGGTAGACAGTCCTAAAAAGAGAAACTTCTCCAGTCAGAGATGTGTGTTCTCATGCAATATGATGGCTGAAGCATGCAAGACACTTAAATATGAGATACAAATTTCTGCTTCACTTCCCTTAATTTTCAGTCTGTATTCAATCACCAGGGGCCACTTTACCCAGATATATGCTGTCATCCAAAGCCAACTATAACAATTCCAAGAGTCTCTTGAGCTTTTCTAATTCTAGTCCAATACATTTTTCTCTTTCTCAATAAATTCTTAAAAAGCAAAATTAGGAGATGGGGAGCTGGCTCAGTCAGTAAAGCGCCTGTGGTACAAGTATGAAGATCTGAATTTGGAAGCCCAGCACTCACATAAAAATATCCCAGCATGGGAGAAGCGGGGAGGGAGATAAATAACAGGTATATTCCCAGAGTTCACTGGCCAGCCAGTCTAGCCAATCAGTAGGTTCTGGTTCAGTGAGAGAGCATTTAAAAAACAAAAAAAACAAGCCTAGGAGTGACTTGATGTCTCTGGCTTCCACCCACATGCACACTCACACAAAACATCACACACATATCACCCACCACCTACCTACCTCCACAAATTTTTTTTTTAAGTGAAGTTGCTGGACATCATTTTTTTTCATGCTTGATATTTAAACATAGGCCTGAAGTTAAAAGGCGTCTCCCCAAACATCTGAGGTACAATATAAGCTTAGTAACCCATTTAAACTCTCAGTAGAGAAATATATATATAGTAAATTATAGTCAAACAGGCTCTCACCATGAAAGAGCTATTCAATTTGTAGTACATATAACTGTCTGCTTAAATTTGCACAAATGATGACAGGTAGAAAAAAAGCTATAAGAAAAAAACAGAAAATGAAATTTACTGCAATAAAGGTTTTATGACTTTAGGGATACCATATCTCTATAGCATCATGGGAAGTTCAAAAAGTAGAGAAAGAAAGGAAGACATATTTCTATCACCTTAACCACCACAATCAGTTGGATTTTCCTCTGCCTTTTATTTTCCATATGTACATTTTCTGCATAAAGTCATAACTAAAAAAAATAACTCACTTGAAATTATCTAATTTTCATATTGCTGAGTATGTTGATTTCATTCTGTTATTTGTGACTATTAATAGTTGTAATGAACCTTTACACATTCTACTTTATTTCTTTAGAAGACAGTCTCAGAAACTGGAGTAGAGGTTTAGAGGTATAAACATTTTAAGAAATATATTTATTGCTTTTATTTTATGTGTACCCATGTCATGCAATGCCTGTGAAGGTCAGAAGAGGTCATCAGATCACCTAGAACTGGAGTTACAAACAGCAGTTAGCTGCCATCTGAGTGCTGGGAAATTGAACCCGGGTCCTTTGCAAGAGCAGCCAGTGCTCTTAACCAATAAAGCATGCCCTGGTATAAACATTTTTATGACCAATAAAATCTTTCCAAATTTTTCCAGAAAGTAATTTCCAAGGCCACAAAAACACACGTGAAGACCATTTTCCATGCTTTCCAGGTTACACAGTAAAAAAGACTACTAGTAGTTAGGAATCAACAGCTTAAAGTCATGTGTATTTTTACCATTTTTTATTTGAATTACAGGATTACTATAGCTTGTCATGTTACCCAGGGTGGCCTGGAACTCAGGACTCCATACATGGACTTATGAGTACTATAACAACAGATAGGTCCCACCATTCAGATCAAGAAAAAGAGGGTTAACAGAATCCCAGAGTCTCTGTAACTGGGCTTTTTACTAACTGTCCCACCCAAATTCACAACCACAACTTTTAAAAAAGATTTGTTTCTTGTTTTTCTTTAGAATTTTACCATCTTTCTACATGTATACACCAATACTAGGCTTATTTGCCTGCGTTTTGAAGTTTATTTACAAATCACCAATTTAGTGTTTACATGTATCTTCATTTATTCATATTTGTTTGATGAAATTCCATCCACACTGTTTGGAAATGCTGTGGTATCTTTCTTCCAATATAGTATTCCTTCCTGTTACTATACTACCATCAATCCATTCTATTGTTCACACAAACTTGCCATTTTTCTAGAGATTTGCTTTAACAAAGAATGCAGCTGTCTCCACATGTTTTTGTGCAGTTGGTGTTGATTGAATTCAGAGCCTCACACATGGTAAGTAAACACCAACTACTGAGTTACACCCCCAATCTGTTGTGTACAACAGGCCCCTAACAAGAGATTATCACAACCTAATTCAAAAAAATGGGATGATGCAAATAATGTAGTAGCTGAGAGGGACTGTTTGCTTCTGGTTCAGTTTACTGACGGTCTAGGTCTTTGGAGCTTCAGCCCAATGTAACAGGGGAAACCAGGCGCTCAATTCTGGGTGGGTCCTAAACTTACTGTTTTGTTGGTGCTAGGGGGAGAAGGCTAAGTGTACACAAAGAGTATGTGGGATGCAGGCAATTAAAATTGAGTTGCAAATAAACAAACTGTAAATATCTGGAATTAGACTTGTATGAAAGCAGAGTCCCGAGGCACCAATGACAGTGATACTTCATAGACTTTCTTACATTTAATCTGCAAAGAGAGTTCCTATAGCAGGTTTCTAATCTAGTTAATACCATTAAAACTTCATTTAATGCACTGCAGATATAAGTGGGCATCAATTTCTATATATATCAAGTTCTATATTTTATAACTTCTCTCATTCAGTAGTGCTGATTTCTCTCACATTTTTTATTGTCAATCATGTCTATAATTTTCCTAACAGTTTTAAGGAATGAGTATATCACAATGTTCCTAAAAGCAACCTGTTTTCAGATGTCTCTAGGAACACAAAAAGGTAATTCCAAACTTTGCTTTCAGATTACAATAATGACAATGATAATTAACAAAGAATAAGATGGCTTACTGTGATGAGAATCCAAACAATTAATTCTTGTAAATTCTTGTGTATGCTATGCTTTTTATAACATTAAGATCATAATCTATCTTTATCGCCTATCACATTGAGAAGAAAGATTTATGACATATTTTCAAACCATCAGTCATCTTGGGAGTAGTTCCAAAGTGAAAGAGTCTATCGGACAAAGTGTGAATGCTCTACATGTGACCACCAAAGCAGAGTCTCTCATTCAGGTCTCTATCTCAAGAAGCAAGTCCACATTTTTTTGTACTCCTTTCTCTCTGAAAATATTTCACGCTGTTTTAAGATACACAACTTTCCCAATAGCTTGACTTCAATGAGGATAGACAGTATAGAAATTACCTCTCTAAAAAATGATCTTGAAAACTACTGTCTAAATATTTATTTTTATGCCCAGAGATTACTGTTTCTCTCAATCTTATTCAGAAAAGCTTCTTTTCACAGGGGGCAGCAGCCAATACAGAGACTGAGAATACATAAAATGCTGAGAATAAATGACAGTTGAGTTCTCAGTTCTAAATGAGACATCTATCTATATCAACCTCCCCATCAAAGCTCAGGGAACATGAAGGAAGAACCAGTGGAAGAATGGAAGAGCTGAAGGATGAGGAGGAATGCTATGAAATGCTGTCTTCCAGACAGGACATGGCCACTGCACTTATGAACTAATTCACAGATGCTATGGTTACCTATACAAGATCAAGACAGTCAACATTTCAGCACAGGTGGCAGAAGGACTCATGAGGTCACAACCCTAGCTGAGGAGCAATTGGTAGTCAATGGCTACTGAGAGAGGGGAAGAGACACTTTTCTTTAGGAGTGTGGCTGCTGGTAAGTGGCCTATGATCTGGTAGACAGTCTCACATGAAGGCATGAAGGTAGGACTAACTGAACTAAGTGGATCATTAAAAAAAAAAAAAGATATTAAGTGGGAGGGGGTGGAGGGGCATAGGATTTGTGAGGAGGGTCTGAATAGAAAGGGGAATATGGTGGAGAATGTGATCAAAATACACTGAACACATTCATGAAATTGTCAAAGTATAAATTTAAAATATTCCTTAAAAATGATATTGATGCAAATATTGCATTAAGTGAACTTAGTCTTTAGAAAAGAATGATGCCCTGGTATACAGAAAACAATACATACTAAACAAAAGAACACCTGAACTTAAGGTCAAAGAGTAAAGGATAAAGCAGAAGAAACACAGAATAGGGTTAATTTTTAGTTTAAGTATCCCTCAGAAGGTAGAAGGGCTTGTTTAGAGGCAATACTTACAGCTCAGATTGTATCAATGCCTACAAAGTTAGGCAGTTAAACTAGAGAGTCACCTACCTACTGGACTACTTCCAGCTCCATTTGGCACCGTGAGGTCTGTAGTGCTCAACATTCCACCTGACAATGATAACGGAGAAAAGAGAAAGGAGAGTAAATATGAACTGGCTTTATTTATTTCACTAACAATAAACATGATGATTTCACTATAACCCTCATTCTATTCCTAAAAATCAAAACAAAAAAACTAACCCAGTATGAAGTTGTCATTAACATATAATTTGATATAATTACACATACATACACATCCCATATAAAAACTATCACTATACTTACAACAATGTATTAACTGCACATGTGTTGTAGGAGTGCAAGTGTGGTGTACATGCCTACACATATCTTTCATCCTATGCATCAATACCAAACAGTGAATACTGGTAAGAATGGAAACAGTGTATACAGAGTACCATTACATCTAAGATTTATGGGAAGCGTGATTATACAGGCAGCAAATAACTGCAAATTTCTGTTGAATTATTGAAGTAATTCAGGCAGAAAAATATGCACAAAATATTCTTGCTCCAGTTTAGGTATGTTATTTCTGTACTTCTAACATGATGATTCACACCCAATTCAAATCTTTGCTTATGGCGCTCAACTTAAATTTCTTGCCTGTTAGAATATGGCTTTCCCGTGAGAAGGAATATTATAAATGATAGGTTCTCTATACTATTCCACTTTGCCATACATACTTGCATTGCCAGCACTTGGCGGTCTCTGAGGAGCTCCAGGGGATACATTTCTATGTAACGTGGCTGGAGGTGGAGACAGCATGTTTGAATCTGCTAATGTTGAACTGGCAGCCAAAGATGGTGACACAAGTGAACTCCCTGGGTTAGTGTATGACAAAGCATTAGGGCTGGTCACAGGGACTGTGACAGACATTGAGAAGTTTTGAGGTGGCAAACCAGGCTGTAAATAAAGAACAAGGAAGAGAAAACTGTTGGTTTCACTTTTATCTACATTAAATAACTTTCATTTAAGGTAACTCTCATTAAGAACTCTCATGGAAACAGTTTCTGAATTTGCAAACTTAAATCATTTCTTCAGAATTGTACTTGAACATGAATATATTTGCTATGAACTTTTTCATTTTCAATTTTTATGTTGACACTTATATACTAATACAAAATAGATAATGTGTTTCAAATATTCAAAGGGAAGAAAATTAAAGGTTAAAAACTGGTATTAAAGTAGTATTGTTGAGTGGAGACATTACAAAATATACCACTGTTATCAAGTAAGCATTAATGAGAACTTCAGTGTAAACCAACATAACACTACCTTTCTTTTGGGAAAACCCAAATATAACAGAAGGGACAAGTATGTACATTTATTATTTACTTAATACATCAATTCTGGGATATTATATCTATTAATATACTTTTATTTGAATGACCAACATTTTTTAAATTAGAAAAGGCAAGTTATTATACACATAACACAATGTAATTTGAATGTAATAAAACATACAAATAACAATCTAAACAATATTAACTACTGCCACATTGGGATTCAGACTTCTGTTATCTTTAGAACTATATGAAAATTAAATTATATTCTATATTATAAAAGCCATCTTTTTGTTTTCAAAATGTTCCATGCTCCCTTTGAAAGAACATTTCCTATTTTCCTTTTGTACTTCCCTCCATATTCCAATTTCAATACATTTGTTGACCACAATAAATAAGAGACCTCTTGATAATCTGAAATGGTAGGGGAAAGCAAACAAACAAAACAAAAACAACCAACCTGTCTTCTGATCTTGCTTTACAAAGTAAGGAAAAAGACTACTCATTTTCAGAAGAATAAGTTAATTTCAGGTAGAATTCTAGCAGTTTACCAACAAATACAGAGAAAATTTTTTTTCCAAACATAGCAATTTTTGCATGCCATATTTTTGCAGCTGAAAGTTGAACCGCAAGAACAACACTCCTGTTAGGTCAGGGGAATTTTATTTTATTTGCTACTGTTTTGTTTAAGAATAACAATATTATTAAATACACCTCCTTAAAGCTATTTTTCATGTACTCTCTTCCTAGAGCATACTTTGAAGAAATGACATGATGCACACCATATTTACAAACACAGTTTCAAGATACTTAACCCTGACAATGAAAAAAAAGAAATCAGCACTGGAGTTAACTGGTTCCATTATGGCTGCACTTGCATACATAGAATTAGAAGATCAGATCTGGAATAATAATCTTAAGGAGCTCTTGCCAATGGAGTATCCAGTAAGAAGAACTCCTTTAAAACTGTTAACTTCAGGATCACAAGCTTGCAAAGTACTGTTTCATGATGTTTAGAAATTTGGGCACAACAAAACTTTACAGTGACTCTTACTATTTCCTTAAATTAAAATGAATTTAGGCTCTTCCTCAGTACTGACCATGTAAAAAGAATAGCCATTTGGTGTCCTGTCAAGTGCTTTGGCACACTATACAAAAAGCTCAACAGCAAGTTCAGTTCTACTAATATTAAAAATTACATAAAATACGAAAAAATGATTACAAAGCATGACATCTTGCAACAAACTCAATTTATCTTTGGAATTCTTAAGAGCTATTTAATGTATACACATACATATACACATTAAATACATACACATTAAATTATGGAAGTGATAGGAATATCATATTTCATATTAAAACCATGAAATCTTAGAACTAGAAGCAACCTTAAAAATTATGTGAGCCAACTTAATTCACTTCACAGATACAGAATTGTAATTCAGAATATTTGGATGTCATATGTAAAGAAATCAACAGTAATCAGTAGTAGAACCTGAGTTAGAATGTTTTCTCATCAAATCTACATTAAGACAATGAATATTTATTATTATAAGATGTTGGCAATTTTAAAGTTCTGTCAAACCAAAAAAGTTAATGAACGCCTTCTTCCCCTCTTCTACTTATTGTCATCAACCTCTGTAAAAACAAGGTAAGATGTGCGGTCAATGTCTTCATGCACAAGATAAAAGCACAAACCATACTTTAGTACTCACTGCGATTTTATGATTCCGCATCATATTATCAAATTCCTCATTAATTTTTTTATATTTTTCTTCTGTATGTGGAGTTAGCACATATGAAGTATCAGGGTCTGGGCTGTCGCACCCTCTGTGTTCCTTCTTGTTCAGAGCCTAAATATGAAGTTAACAAAAAGGATCAACAAATAAAAAGTAGAGGTAAAGTGAAAGTACTTACAGGGCCTCGTTTGAAAATAAAATCACTATCTTCATTTAGTTTGCTGAATCTGTCCTCCGAGAGTGGACTGTGCTCAAAGTAATCGTCAGCATCAGGGCTCTCACAACCATTAAGGCCTTTCTTTCTTAAAGTCTGAAATACAATTGGAAAATTCACACACAAGTAATACTAACTTTCCATGAGATTTTTTTTTTTTTTTTTTTTTTTTTGTATAATGAGTTAAGAGAGCACAGGTTGAATGAACCGAATTGTGTAAGAGCCACTGAGTAATTTTTACATGACTACAAATATAAAACACTTCTTCAAGCAACATAAGCAAAATTATTTCTTCCACCATGTATTAAGAAAAGAATTATTAACTTGATTGGACTCTCCTTTTTAATCTTCTTGGAAAATAGTAAACTTACAAAATGTTTAGCCAATTTATAACTAGAATCTGTTTATAGACTGATCAACAAGTAGGGTCACTAAGAACTTAAATGGAATGTATCAAAATAATGTGTTGAAAATTATAGCACCTTTAAGCACTGGTCATTTCAGCCATTTCCTTTACTGACAATCCCTTTTGTCTACAAGAATTTATCCTATTCATCAGAAATTAGCCAAGAATCCCCAAATTTTTATTCCTAGCATGTTTTTAAAATCTTAAAACATAAAAGTTCAAATCTAATACCTGTTTTAAATGATGACTCTTTCCTATGTTTGATGAAGGTACATAATCTTAGTGATTTTATAAATCTATAGTCACTTAGAGCACATCCCAATCCATTCTGCTGGCTGGCTGTTCTACAACACCTTCACAGTTTTGATTCTCTAGAACTTTCTTGATTGTCTCTGAAATATTCCTTGGACAATAATACTGACTCTCCCACCTCCCCTTACTTTGGAGTAAAAATATATGGATGGCTGTTGTTATTCTGGTTTCTCTTTAAGAGAAAAAAAGTCATTATGAAATAACATTTAATTTTCAATAGAATAAAAAGTCCTTAATTTACCTGTATGCTTAATTTTACTTTTTAAATCCTGATATGTATGAACTTAAGGTACAGTTATTAACAACTTAACCACCTGTGAACCTTGTTATATTTCTAGCATATTCAGAAAAAGCATTAGACAGTTCAAATTCTCCAAGTATATCTAACTATCACTAACAGAGCTTAAGAAATAAGGAATGATTAAAAAAACTATACAAATTCAACAACACATTATTTAAGTTTGATCTAAGATATATTTTAAGGTATACTAATATATTTGAGCAGCCTCTAAAATTTGATTTGCAGTAATTATGGATGTTTATTTTGTTCCTTTTTCCCCGGAACATATATCCATAGTACATTAATATTTGGGAGATTTTTCATAAATTTTCTCAAAACCAAATGATTTAAAATTTTCACTTTTCTCAGTATGATTTATATGCTTACAATTATAAGCAATCATTAGCTCTAACATGTTAGTTTCTCTAAATATGTTAAGAATTGTATATACAATACCTGAAACTCTCACTGCAACACTGTCATCAAACATGAGCATATCACAAACACTACATCTATTTTCCCAGCATTTGTCAGGTGGCCCTAAGCTCTATGTGTACTTCACCATAAAAGGTCCTGTTGTTCAGAACACTAATGGATGGAGACAATTATCTTCCTGTCCACGGTAGCAAATTCTACTTGCCAAGTCTCTGCAGTTGCTATCAGTAGTGAAAATGTTAACACTCAGAGTGGAACACACTGAACCTGTACAGTCTACACAGCTCTGGAAAAAGAATAAATATTGAAGGTGCCCCTATGCCAATCTTATCATGAAACTGATGATTTACTGTACCCTAAATCTCTGGGTACTTTTTCCTAATTTTCATGCATCTTCAAAGTATTTAATTCAGGGCTGGAGAGATGGCTCAGTTGGTAAAGTACTTGTAGCACAAACTAAGGACTTAAGTTCCATCCTCACCACCCATGTAAAAAAGTGGGTGCAGTGGTGCATGTCTATAATACTAACACTGAGGAGGAAGAGACAGGGACTTGCTGGCCAGTCTAGAAATTGGTGAGCTCCAGGTTCAGTGAGGGAGTTCAGTGAGGGATCTAGTCACACAAACACACACAAAAAATGTTGGAGAAATAACTGAGGAAGACACCAATGTTGACCCCTGGTCTCCACAGGCACTTGTACATATGCTCATATGAAATAGTTAATTCAGGGGCTGGAGAGATGGCTCAGTGGTTAGGAACTCTGGCTGCTTTTACAGAAGACCCAGGTTTAGTTCCCAGCACCCATATGGTGGCTAACAACTGTCTGTAACTCTGGTTCTAGGGGATTCAATGCCCTCTTCTGATTTCTGTGGGCATTGCACAACACAGGAGCATTTACACACACACAAGTAATACACTCAATACAAATAAAATAAAAATAATAAAATCTTTTTTAAAAAGTTAATTCAATCTTGCTCTTCTTTATGTGCTGAAATGGTTATCAATGAGCTTCCTATAAATAGCAATCACCAAATATGCATCTCTTGTGACTTTACTTAGTGGCCAGAGGAATGATTTTGCTTAAAAATTACATGTAGTTTTTATTTCACAAAAGAAGGGTTAACCCCACTGGTATTCATGAAGGAAAGAGCTTTTAGTTTCCCCAGTCCTGCAAGTCTTCACTTCAGATGGGTTCCTGGCACCAGGGGGGAATTTAAGAGGCAGTATCAGCTCCATAGATAATAAGCTAATATACTTCTGCTTGACAGCCAACTTGTCTCTCCTTATCACCAAACATGAAGAGTTGTTTTGAAGACCCAACCACCATAAAAAGACTTTTTCAGTCTTCTTTATCATTTCCAAATAGCATACTAGCAAAAGTTTCTCCTGTGTCTCTGGTACTAACACATGAATGCAGTAATCTATTAACAAGGGCAGGCAATACACCAAGAGACAGGCCAGCTTCAGTTTTCTCACAATTTTCAGTAACAATACTTCTTCAATGAAGAGAAAAGGTCACCACTGTGAGGAATCTGCTTACATGTGGGAAAAAAACCCTAACAAGAACACCACTCTTCACATCCTATAGCTATTGCTGATGGTTCTTATATTAAGCCCTTAAGTTAAACAGAACTTCAGGAAGCCTGGTTTCCTGTAAATGTGCTTGCCAGTTTGTTACTGCCGTTCTGGTAAACTTAAGGAGAAAGCTCAACTACACCCAAATAACTTCAAATTTTAGTGGTGTGTACTGTTTATACTGGTTTACTCCAGTTATTTTTCTGAAATCATTGTATTCTGAAACATACATGACAAACTGCTAAAGGGACTATTTTATAAGTAATCAATTAGTCAATTTAAGCTGACTTGATACTATCTATTTTATATACTTCATCAGTGTTCCAAGCATGTTGATGAGATTACTGGAAAAAAAAAGAATTAAAGCATCTACTCAACCCATTTCTACAGAAGACAATTTTTGCACTTTTAAAAATAAACTTTTTCTACACATCAACAATAAAGTTAAATTCTATTATGATTTTAATGGTTTTTCTTTTTCTGATTTGGGCCAATTCAGGTTCTTTTTGTACCTGAATATAGGATTTAAGGTACCAAAATATAGGATTTAAGTAAACAAATATCCTTAGTTAACATATACTTTTCAACTTCAACCATGTTAGGATAAATTAAATTTCTTAAATAGGTCAACAACAATGAAATATCATGGAAACTATGCACTGTTAAGGGCACATTCTTCCAAGTTACCTGATTCTATGGGGTTTTGTGTCTTTGTTCTGCAGTATTTTGCAATGTTGTAGAGGCCGAAGTTAATCTGTAAAAACGCAAGTAATCTTTCTGTGCAGATGAGCAGGTTCGATGGACTTCTTTTTCTCACTTGTCCCTCTTGTCCCTTACTGTGGATGAGTAATTTCTTAATCTATGAAACTAATTCATTTAGTCTTCTTTGTTTTTTTAGACAGGGTCTCCTTGTAGTCCAGCTGACCTGGAAGCTCACTATGCAGACTGATCTCATAGAGATCTTCCCTCCTCTGCTTCCCAAGTGCTGGGAATAAAGGCATGTACCACTGGTCTTATCTGAACTTACACACTGGTCTGATCTTTGGATTAACCTGCTAACCTGGTGGATCTTCTTTCTTTACCTCAAAATCATAGAGGTATTGAAGATATTTTCCTATACTGTCCTCTAAATAGTTTTGCCTTTCCATTTAGGTCTATAATCACCCTATAGATGATTTTGTGTAATATATGAGGTATGTTCAATATTACAGGTATATCTGTCTATCTATCCATCCATCCACATATAAATTTTGTTTATGTGTGTGAATGCAGGCCTGTGTGCCACAGTGTGTGTAGGTCAGAGGACAAGATCCCTTGTAGGATCTGGGGGTCAAATTCAGGCCATTAGCCTTGTGTGCAAGCACATCTCTCCCTGGAGCGCATATAATACTTAATTTTCCCCCACACTATTTAAAAGAGATTGTTTTTTCCTCTCTGGTCTGTGATATATGGTTCTATTTCTGAGCTATTGTTCCACTGGTATGTTTAGCATTTAATACCTGTATCAATACTATAGTAACTTGAATTACTACTGCTTCAAAATTAGTCTTTTGTATCAGATAGCAGAAGTAATGCTACAGATTTTAACCAACAAATCCATAATTTCAGTGGCTTTACACAATGAAAAGCTGTTTCTTATTCAAAGTCCAATGAAGATATTCTTACTCTCACACATTTTTGTGAGAGACTCAAGATCCTGTAGTCTTTTCTGGGGAAAATGGGTAGAGTGCTGGAGATGCAACCCTTATCAATAACTAAGCATCCTCTACTGAGCTACACTTGCCATCCTCAACCAAAGTCATTTATCTAGTAGATCCAAATACAGGACTTTAGACTCTCCATTAGGATTTTTTCACAGCCAGTTGGGAAAAAGAATATAAAGGTCATGTGGGAAGTACTGCATAGGTCTGGTCTGGAAAAAGAATGCATCATTTCCATTCACAGTCTTTCTACTAGAACTCAGTTATACAGCAACTCTTAATCACAAGGAAGGTTTATATAGATTCTAGAGATACACCCAACTAGTACAGAAAATAACTCACCAGAAAATAAAAATGTCTCCATAAGTAGATGTGAACACAAAGAAGTAGCCTAATATTTTATTTAGAGGTTTTATATTTGTTTAGGACTGAAAGAATTCTGACTTTTCAGAACTGTCTTAGTTGGGTCTATCATCAAAAGTTAAGGACAGTTTCCTATAATGAAGGAAAGAGAAGTTCTTTTGCTACAAGAGTTTGTAACATTCTGGCATCATTTCCTCTTTCAAAATCTGTAGGCACTTCTTATGACACTATCTGGACTTACTTGAGAAGACTGTCAAGTTTGTTTTTATTTTTTTTTTAATTAAGGTTAGTTTTTATTTTAGTAGTTTAGATAACCATTTATGCTGATGTAGATCATTCATTTTTAGTAATTTACTCCAGGCCCCTATAGGTACCAAGGGTACTCTGAAGAGAACTCACGGGCTATAGATTCATGGAGGAATACTGGAGCATCGTGTGTGTGTGTGTGTCTGTGTGTGTGTGTAAGTAAAAGAGAAAGAGAGGACATAATATATTCAATCTATTACAGGAGCTTTACATTTATTTAAAAAATTCTTTTGGTGAACCACCATACATGAATATCACCTTTATACCATTTCCATCCCTCCCAGACCCCCTCCAACTCCATCTCTATATTCTGTTCCCTTCTTTGATTATTGTTATATATGCATGCATACCTTTATAGAAAGTACACACATATTAATACATTGAATCTATTCAGTTGTGCTTCTGTCTACCTGTGTTTAAGCTGCCCACTTGGAGTTAGATAACCTCTCAGGGAGCTAGTCCCTAAGGAAATTAATTCTCCCTCTCTCAGTATCCACAGATTGTCTGCAGTTCTTCATCTTGAGGTGGGACTCCTTGATATCTCCCCAATCCACCTTAGTATGTCAGCTGGTTTTGCTATTATACTCAGATCTTGTTAAGACTACCATACTGTGGAGATTTCATTGATGGAGCTTCCCTATCATCTCTAGAAGGCCTTAAGTAGCAGCAAGTGTCTTACCCTCTGGCTCTTACATTCTCTCTGCTCCCTCTTTGCAGTATTCCCTGAGCCTTTGATGTAGAGTTTGCACTGTAGATGTGTCACTTAGGGTTGGGCACCTCACAGACACTTATTCTCTGTGCTTGACCAGTTGTGGAACTTTATAATCTCCATCAGTTACAAAAAGAAGCTTCTTTGATGAGTGATGAGAGGTACACTTGTCTGTAAATATAGGGATTTGTATTTAGAATACAGAAAGAAATTACATTGGTTTAGGGATGTGACAGAATTAGGCTTTTTAAAGGGTCTTTGCCATGTCCAGCCATGTGTACTTGGCTATGTTTACAATACCATGCATAAATGACACCAAATGTTGGTAAGGATGTGTGGAAAGGGAAACCCTCATTCATTGCTACTGGTGCAGCCATTATGGGAATCAGTGTGGCTAACTCTTAAAGAACTAAAAGTAGATCTTACCATACGATCCAGCTATAGTACCCTTGGCATATGTCAAAGGACTCAATATCCTACTACAAAGATACTTGGTCACCCATGTTTGTTGCTGCTCTTTTCACAATAGCTAGGAAATGGAAACAACCTAAATGTACTTCAGTTGACAAATACAAAACAAAAATGTGGTATAATAACACAATGGAGTTCAACTTAGTGGTAAAGAAAAATGAAATCATTTTTCAGGTAAGTGGATGGAACAAGAAACTGTTATACTAAGTGAAGTAACTAAGAAGTGATACATGTTCTCTCTCATTTGTGGATCTTAGCTCCAAATCCTTAGATGTGAGGTATCTTTCTCATTTGTAGATCTTAGCTCCAAATCCTTAGATGTGAGTATATATAAGCACCGAAGTTAGGAAAATGGAAAGGAACCATGGGGTGAAAGGAGAAGAAGCTCGAGAGTGAGGGATAGTTGGAGACAGGTGTTATTAAGGAAGATATTGGGAAAGGGAAGGCGACTGTTTAATTTGAGAGAGAATAGATAGGGTTGCAAAGGGGAAATGAAAGGAGAAATAAATAATGCTTACATGGTGTGGAAAAACCAGAGGGAACTATATTAGAACTTATCAGTTCCAAGACCTACTGAACAATACATTATACCAAATTTGAGTGCAAATTTATAACTGAAGGCTATATGAAAAGCAGTGCCAGACAGGAGAAACCTCCCTTCAAGTTGTTGGCTACGGTAGTTCAAGGGATTCCCAATATAACACAGGTTATTGTCACAGCCTTTGAATGCCTTCCCGAATTTGAATGCAGGACCCTATTACTAAAGACAGAACATACTTCAGATACAGGACTTGGAGCAATGGAGCTGAAACTGATCTGGAAGCCTGCTGGCTGAAGACTAGCTCTCATAGTTACAGCGTATGTATGCAAGCTGCCAAGGAAGAAAAACCAATCAATGATCCTACTCCGCTCTAAAGCACATGAACCAAAACAATGACTGGTCCAGCAAATAATCTCTGTTGATGCCATAGTAGCATTTCTGTCTTGAAGGTAATCAATTGCTGTCCAATTGTACTTACACCCCGCTCAATGTTTTTAATTTCTTAATAACTGTATTTTGTCACAAAATGTATTTTTCTGGAAATCTGTCCATTGTGCCAACATTCAAAGGAAGATGAGATTCTGAGATTTTATTTGCTAAAAAAACGTAAGTAAAAATGGTTGGACAGAAATGATCTGTAGGTGCCTTTGCTATTCTGTACTTTACCTCCTGCCTTTATAGAGGAGAATTACTAAAGTGAGAAAGGGATATAAGTACTCATCCCATATCCAAGCTCACCATATTTGCTAGGGAATAGCAAAATTGGTACTAGAATCCAAGTCTTCGAGAAACTAGTTTCCTTTCCACTATACTATATTGCTTAAGCTGTTCAATGGACATTATTCTTGCATTCTTCAACACCCGTCCCCAAAAGAAGAGAGGTTTGTAATTGGTCCTCTCATTAACTACTGAAAAGAGAGACTACTTATTTCTCTACACAGTTGTAGATATTTCACAGTGTTTTAGTTTCATCTTCTTTGAATTTTAAAGTCTTAGTTCTTTGAGCCCAGGTTTCATTGCAAAAATTCTAATAGCAAAAATACATTCTCTTTATCCTGTCTTTCAAGTGCAACAGTTTTGGGAGTCTTGTTTTCCAGGAACTGGACACTAGGCCACCAGGTAGCCTCAGCTTCTGTCTAGAGACAATGTAATTTTTATAGATCTCCACTGATAGAGCTTATTCTATCAATGTCACAAAATAGTACCTTCAAAAGTCCTGCTTCTTGCTGTGCATGTGGTGGCAACACACCTTTAATCTCAGTACTCTAGAGGCAGAGGCAGATGGGATATCTAAGAGTGTGAGGCCAGTCTGGTCTACACAGTGAGTTCCAGGCAAGTCAGAGTGAGAACCTTTCTCAAAAAGAGTTCTGACTGCTGATCAGTCGGTAGTGTTTTGAGGATAATCTTTTTATTCTAGCAGTATCTTGTTTTACTATGATATGTGGGCACAGATTTTTTTTAACCAACAGATAGTGACCCTGCACCAATCCTGGAAAATTCTATCATTATCCTTTCAAATAGTTCTTCTGCCCCATGTTCATGCTTCATCTTCCACCATCTTCTGAAATGTCAACTTAAAGCAGGCTGTCAGATCTTATAACACATGTCATTCTTGGAACATTTCTTAGTATGTTTTTACTCTTTAACTCTTTGTACAGAATTCTATGCAACTCATTCAGCTCAGAAATTCTCTTTACAACTGTGGGAAATCCTCTCCCACAATATCTACTGAGCTCTTCAATTTAGTTTTTGCATTTTTCGTTGTTTAGAACTATTTAATGCTTTCCTAATGCTTTTGTTAGTAATTTCATATTTCTTGCAGATTTGTTCGGTTATTTCCTAAACAAAGTTTAATTGTTCTATAATCTATGTATAATCTGAAATATCTGGAAGGCAATTTCTGCAACTTACTGCACTGTTTGACTATTGTGTCTTATATTCTTTTATGTCTGAGACAAGGTCTCATGTACACCATACCAGGCTTTCTGTTTTGTACTTCTGTGTGCCTGTTTATCTTTCTATGAAGCCCAATAGATTTGAAAGGTTATTAGGAGAGTCTGCTACATACAATAAACTGTCACTTTTCAAAATGGGTGTAAATTTGTTTCTCTGATACACTGGTTTTCTTGGACTTCTTCTTTCATAAAATATTAGCCTGAAATCCAATGTTGAGATTTGGTTTATAAACTCTCAGACATAAATCCTCTTCTTTCTTCTCTTTATCCAGCTGGTCAGCACTAGAGAATGCTTCTTGCAATCCTTTGGGAATACAAAAGGGCAGGATATTGTCCTATCACCCCTGCTTGAGGTGAAGGGCAATTTGTTAGGCTCATAAACCTAGAAATTTTAACTTTCTCCTTGAGTCCAAATCTATCAAGACCTGAAGCTTTGCTTTTCAACTGTTTAATCCAGATGGGAACATGTCTTAGGAGAGCTTGAGCCCTAAATATTTCCTTACTATTATGTTCTTAATTTCCTTCAGATTTTGGTCTGGCATGGTCTTCCAGAGCTCTCTAACACTTTAAAGATGTTTCTATTAATAGTTTATGTGACGTTTTTAGTTTTCTTTAGTAGGAAAATTAGTTCAGGTAACTTGTCCCTCAAAATACTTAACTTTAAAGGGAAGGAGAAAATGAAGCAAGTACTTTCTCATGAAATCTAGAAGCAATTCTTTGTTGAATATACTATGTTTTTATATTTTTACTTTACTATGAATATTTTTTCAGTCAGACATAGAGCAGAATTTTGAGCTCTACAAAAATTAAATGCAGAACTTATCATATAACCCAGGAAATTCCACTCCTAGCTAGATACCCAAGAGAAATGAAAACATATGCTCACACAAAAACTTTGTGTTTCTGCACAAATTTCAAAGCAGCAGATGCATATCTATGCATTCAGCCATAGATAAAGTCCTGATATGTGCTACAATTTAGATGAACTTTGAAGATATCAATGTGAAAGAAGTCACAAAAGATCACATATTCTATAACTTCATTTAAATGAAACGTCCAAAACTGGTAAGTTTATTGGGCATAAAAGATTAGTGGATTGATCTCAAGTATACCAAGCATATTTCAATCATTAAAATATGCATTCAGTTTCATAACAGTGAAGGCTATCTGGCCAATGATACCAGGTGATATGACAGTACTTCATGTAAGTTACTGAAAGCTTTGGAAATGTTTACTAGGATCATGAATAATTATCATATTGGAATTTATACCCACTGAGTACTACACTCCATTCAAAGGCACTAACATGACCAGTGAATAGGAGCACACAAAACAAAATCCAATATAACTTAGGAAAACAACTTTATATCCAAAAGAAACTAAGGGAAACCATCCATTTCCCATTCTGTCTAACTTTAAATTAGCAGTCTTTTACTCAGATGAGCATTTTTTAAAAAACTATAAACTTCTTTTTTAAATGCTGGTTATCTGCTGCCAGCTTAATGTTCCACGATAATGATGTGATCACCTAAACTTCTGAACACCTCCAAATTGTGCCCAGAGTCTAAGGACAAATGTCACAGCCTTATAGTCAAGTTACTTTGCGAACTAGACTGTCTTTTCCTTTCCTTGTATTATTCCTCTAAGTAAGCTCTCTATTCTACAAAAAACAATTTGCATGTGAAGCACGGTAAATACTAAGGTTTTTTTTTTCCTCATATGGAAATCTACTTTTCCCTGCACTGTTCATCAAAATTGATTTACCTTCATTAAAAAGATTTATCTTCATCTCATTGCTTTACCACAGTCCTTGAAATTTTTTAAATTATTTCTTAATTATGTATATATGTGTGTGTCCATATATGGGTATGTGCACATGAGTGTAGATGTAAATGGAGGCCAGAATAGGGCACTGGATCCCCTGGAACTGGAGTTATAGGCAGTTTGAGCTGCCCTACACAGGTGCTGGGAACCGAACTCAGGTCCTATGCAAGAGCAGTAGAGACTTTTAAACACTGAGAAATTTCAAAAGCTCAAACTACTGTAACATTTTTGTGCCACAATGTTGGATGGCCATTTCTGAGCTTTCTAGTCTGTTCTATACTGAGACACATGTCTACTCCTATGTAAATGCCACACTGTCTAGATTGCTTTTAGCAACTCCCAGGCATGGAACATCTGGCTAAAATAAGCTAATCAATACATTCCTTCTCCTCTCTATCATAAGTAGTATATATGATCAAAATCAGTACAATTGAGTAAGTTTAGAAAACTTGAAGGGAATTTTGGGGCACAACTTATCTTTGATACTTTCTATTAGTGCTTAATTACTAACTAACCACATGTGAGATTAAACTGAAATTAAATAATTTTAAAATTTTAGTTTCTCAGTTCTGCTAGCATATTTTTGGTATTCAATAGTTACTTGTGGCTAATGGCCATCATACTGGACTACTAAGCTAGAGAACAATTCCATCATCAGAGTTCTGTTAGATAGTTCTGATTTGATATGGCTATGTGTATAGGAAAAGCCAAATCCTAGCCTACTTCAACATGAACTAAACTCTAGCATACTACTGGAATTTTTGTTATGTGATTAAACAAATAACCCCATTTTTTAAGAGCAATTTGAGTCAGGTCTTCTGCTTTCAACTAGAGGTAGCCTAACTAATATGGCATAATTTTAAAAATCTTTCCACTCGATTAGTTCAACTGATAGTCAAAGCCCATGAAATATAGAACTTTAATACTGTTCTCTCTGGCCTATTAAATATTAAACACCGAGTTTACTAAGAGGTACAGTAAACACTTAACAAATTATTATTATAGCCAAATGCTATATATGCTAGCCAGGATGCTATAAAATACAGAAATTTACTTTGAATTACTAGCAAATTAAAGACCAAATACAGTTTAAAAGCCTAAAATGAAACATCACAATTGCCTAAAATGTTCCTAGAAAACATTTCTACTATCTTATCAAACAGGTTCTAACCTCAAAGTAATAAAGAATGTTTAAATATGCCATCTATTTAAATGTAAGAAATAGTAATAAAATATTTTATCTATTATGCAATAATGTGTCATGAACTCTAGTGGCTTTAAAAAGAAAAGCTGATTTTTCTAAATTCCTCTACAAACACTAGCTGTTATTATAAAGTTCCTTTTTGTGGAACATCAACATTTTAAAAGATTTTCAAGACTGAAAGATGAGTCTGGAAATAGCAATTTAAGTTCAGAAAATGTGAAAAGAAACATTTCAATAAAAGCAAACCATGACAGAAAAATGCTTTCTATTGAATTACAAAAGTTAAATTCTAACATGTATAATTCACCTTTGGTATATTCCAGAAGACTTAAATATGCAGTAAATTTAATAAGTTTTACAAACAGCTAAGATAAGCAAAAAAGGATATTTCCCTTTCTATATATTCTAGGCCCTTAAATAACCTCCCAGAACTGAGCCACAGAAACAGATTTAAAATGTGTATGAAAAAAGTTATATGTCTTCAGGGCCAGTTTCCAAAAACTATTATGTCTGCATAACCATCTTTAAATAAGAGAACTGAACTGTTATTTAGACTATATCTCTCTCACGTTAAGAGGCATACAGGCTGCCCTCGAGCATGTGGGCTACATATGGTCAAGGATAGCTATAATTATAGCCAATACAAAACTGTAAACTTACTTAAAACACTGAGGTTTTTCTGCTTTTTTCCCCCTAATTCGAGTGCATGGTCCTCAAGAGTGAACTTTGTAAATGACTTTGTTTTGCAATATTAAATGACTGCCTTCTTGATCTAGAATAAATTTACTTGTACCTATTTTTCTTCTCCAACTTTATTGTGTAAAGGACTTATGACCATTGTCCCAATCCTCTTTGTCTTCACTTTGGTCAAAGGTTTCACTAACACACTGAAGATTTTTGGTAGAGGGGGATGACATTTTATCTGATGGTAAAACAAAAACATTCTCCCTAACACATCTGAACACAAAAAGACACAGAGATATTAATCAGTAATCACAAAAAATCTTAGGGAAATGTGACCTCTGCTACAAAGTGATCAATTTCACACACCCCCATTAACTCTCATTTATGTATCAACGACATTAGGCTCTCATGAAGAAAAAGACAAGACAAGGAAAAACAGCATTTAGAGATGCATAGATTCTTATAAAAACCAGTAACTGTATGATAAACAACAATCTCAAATACAGAGCAAAATAAAAAGAGCAAAACCGAAATTGCAGGAGCTAAAGTGACTGCTGTGTGAGATGATGATGCAGCAACACGTGGGAAGAGAAGGAGGACTGAAGGGATTGTGTGCCTCACCCTGTGAATCATCATCCTGCCGCTTCAGGCTCTGTTAGGAATAAAAGAGCAGGGCAGGGGGCTGGAGGTGGAGGGAAGCTTTGTCTTGTCTTCAGATGCCTCATTATTTTTTCCCTTTCCCTGATGCTCCAACTGCAGCCCTGTAAAACATTAGGCAAGCCTCTTAAATATTCCCTGTCTACTCCATTCCTCATCTCAAATATAGGGGGAAGAGGGGACAACTGGATCCAAAGTCCTCTTTAAGGATATTGTTAGTCAGAAAACCTAAGCAGAATCATGCCTTCATTGCTATACCAGATGGTTCTAGGAAACGAAGGACATTTAACAACTTTCCTTTTTGCTTACAAAGGCCTTCTTAAACCATGGGTCAGAACCCCATATAGGGTAAAAATGAAATGTGGGGTTTGCAAAAATTTTAGCAATAATAAAAGAGGTTTTTGAACATGCAATGGTCAAAGAATTAATTCAATTAATTCAACATCAAACACCTAAGATGGGAATGCTGATGCACACCTATAACCAAAGTACTAGGAAAGTAGAGGCAGGAAGAACAGAAGTCAAGGCTAGCTTCTACTACACAATTTCAATGCAAACCTGGACTACATGAAATTTGTCTCAAAACACAAAAACAAAACAGCCAAATGTGTAACAAGTCTGAGATGTTGTTGGCAGGACTCAGCTGTGTTGCATCATACAACTTCAATGCAATCTTGGTTCTAAACACATAACACACACTCTTTGCACCAGGCATGTGTGCTCATGCCATGCAACATCAACTAATGACGGAAACACATTGGTCATTTAAGACTAATGTTTTTACTATACATACAGAGTTTTCTGCTCTTATATAAATAAAATTTGTGGAAAACATAGTATTTTCCTATTGCTATTCCTTAGCATATATCAAATTATATGCTAGAATGTTTGATTGCTGCTTGAGTTGCTAGATAGTTATACATACATACAAGGGGGTGAACACACACAAAATCGCTCAATGAAACTGGGCCTGGAAACAGGACAGAATTTCTAATGATTTATGAAACAACACTAAACATAGTTCTGCCATTTTGTGCTGCTACATATTTATGTGAAGTGGCATTTATTGTACTGATCATTACAAAAGTTAGAATATCGATCAACTCTGAAAAATGTTAAAGATTTTTTATTCCCTATATCCTGCAGTATCAAACATTCAATTTTAAATATTTATATAATATGGAAACTCATGTTGGGCATGGTGGTACACGCCTTTAATACCAGCACTAGGGAGGCAGAGGCAGGTGCATCTCTGTGAGTTCAAGGACAGCCTGGTTTACAGAGTAAGTTGTAGGCCAGTTGGGGCTACAGGGAGACCGTGTCTCAAAAAGACCGGGGATTGGGGGAGGCAATTCACACTAATAGTTGTTTACTATTTCAAATAGATTTTAAATTACTACTCATGCTTGCTCACTGTCTGAAATTATTTCAGGGTATATACTTAGGTATAAAATATTGAAAAAGCTGGCTATCCACTGCCAAAAACTGAGTTAACTTAAAGTTATTGGTTTACAACTCTACTGGAGACAGGTTAAAACAAGATTTCTTAGGCCTCATCACAGAAATTTCTCATTTAGGTCTAGGTGAGGCCTAAGAAACTACATTTCTAATAAAGTTCTCTGGCGATGTAATACTACTGCTTAGAGCTTCAAATTTTGTCAACTACAAACCACCATAAGCTGCATAAATTTCCACCACTGTTTACCGATATTACCCTGTTAGTCTGACTTTATCATTTTTAATTTCACAATGATACATTTTCTGCACTCAGAAGTGCAGATCACACATTGTGATCTTTTCTAGGACTAGCAATACTTTAGTTCCATATTCTGTCCCATCAGGACACTGGACTGAGGCAGAAAGCTGCAGTTCTCAGGAAGCTCATACTGGGTTGCTGAACTATGTTGTATTTGATAAGTTGGGTGAATTTCAATTTACAGGATGCTGGGACATAGACATATTTTAAGTTAAGGAGGCATCTGAATCACTTTCTTAGGATAGGAGATATATATACCTACAAACCATTGCTGATCTTATTTTGAAATTCTTAAATGAATTTAAAACATGTAAATCTGTTAATGTAAAAAAAAAAAATCCTAGCCAGGTGGAGGATGCCTTTAATTCCAGCACTCAGCAGGCAGAGGTAGGCAGATTTCTGTGAGTTCAAGGCCAGCCTAGTCTACATAGTTCCAGAACAGTTGGGGCTACAGGGAGACTCTGTCTCAAAAACAAACCCTCTCCAAAACAAGCAAAACAAAAACCTACAGAGATATAATTTTTTTATCAACTCTAATAACATTTTTATTTTAAATTAAAATATTAAGAGACTAGTTATAAGACAGAGATAAAATGAAATAAAGAAAAACATCAATATTCTATAAATGAGATTCTAATACTTGTGTTTAAATAAAACTAAAATGTACATGAGCACTATGTACTCCATTGTTTTTTAAACACAATATTCAAATACCAACTACCATTATCTGAAATGCTTCGTACCAGAAATGTTTCAAATTACAAAGCATTTTAGACTTTCATATTAGGGATGCTAATCCTACACATTAATTTATAGTACTCTCAGAAGACATTTTGCTTTAACTCCACCAGCATGATACACATACATTCTTATGCTGAAAATACGCAGGTGTGGTTAACAGCACGGTGCATCCATCCTTCTAGTCAAAGTAATCTTAAAAGGGCTTGGGTATAAGGATGAATCAGAACCAAATACAGCTAAAGTAAATTATTTATATTTGTCTGTTTACTCCTACTTTTTTCACCTGTATGAGACAGCCAAGAAATTCGGAATTTCATTATCACCTTGTTGGTAGTTTATTTATATAAAATCTTCAGTTATACAACATGACTCAGAAATCAATAAAACTACAGTATTTTGTGGTTCAGAGTAGAAATTTCCAAATAAATCCTTGAAGAGCACACAGAAGACCCTCATATGTTTTTGACGTATGAGTAATTAATATCATATGATTGCTTTTGACTACACATGCTTGAAAGAAACTATATGGAAAAGGAAATAACAAAAACTTACAATAGCGTTCTAAAACATACTCTTAAGTGAGATACTAGTAAAGTTCCTACAGTCTGACCCATAGGAGCTCTTTACAGGTATTTGCCATTACCGTTAACCAGCAAATTTAGTTTGGTCCACAATAATCCTTACAGGTACATCGGTATAAGTTGCTACAACCACTAACAAAAAGAACTCAGCTTATGTGTATATACTACTAGTGAGGATACAGGTGCATCTTCTTATATGAAAGGAAATTTGCCTACCTTACTAGTTTAACAACCACCATTTTATAATGAAGATTAACTCCCTAACTCTTTAATATACAATGATGGCTGGGGATGTAATTGGCAAAATGTTTGCCTCGAGTACATAAGGCCCTGAGTTTTGATTCCTAGCAGGACAATAAATTGGGCATGGGGGCACACACAGTAACCTCAGCACTAAGGACGTAGAGACAGGAGAATCAGTCATTCCCAGTTGAAGACCAGATGAAGGCCAGCTGAAGGCACGACTAGGAAACATGAGACCCTATCTCAAAAGAAACACAACATAAAACCCACAAATAAAGCCTTATAGTTTATCCTACCACAAAAAATTCGCAGCTTATAATATAAAGTACCTCCTATACACTGTAAATTTATAACTTCACAGAGAACTATTATGTCTAAAAAATAACACTAAAAAGAAAACATCAAATCCTAATGGGTAACTGAATTGCAAAATTTTTGTTTTTTTATCCCATACTAAAGTGGACTATAATACAGGAGACTGCTAAAAATGTTTGGATTTACTCTCTTACACTTTGCTGAACAGAACAGAGATGAAGACTGAGGTAGTCTGAAAATTCTGTGAGGCTTAACCCAGACTATATTCTTCACATTCTCTAAAGAAGTTAGCTTTAGGTTGTCCGAGGTACCCTCAATTTCCAGAGGCCAAGAACAACAACTGCTGCAATGAAAGAGCAGAGTAAATAGGGTTAAGAGGGTGGCTGATTTCTTCAAGGAAACTAGCAAGCTTATCTACTTGTTCACAATTCTACTTCTTCGATCAGGTACAGCTGTGGAGTTCTGGTAGAAATATAGATGTTCTCATTTTAAACACATCAGGGATAATCTCCATTTCAAGGAAATTTAGTTACAATGTGTCTTGACAAAACTTACTCAGATGATCAACTTTACCAAATTACAATACAAAATGTATTTATGAAGTATATGTAACAGGGAAAACTCTACTATGTAATTTGTGTTACAAGTAAGTTGTAAGATAGATCACATATGCTAAATAATGTAATAATTATCAAATGACATGAGCTGCATTAAAGAGTGTGACTAAAGATATCAATATTATATCAAAGTGATTAACAAAAGCAAAATCAAAAACTTAAAACATATTTCAAAGAAAGTGACTCAAATAAACTGGGTAAATTAGTTAACAGAAATCATTCTGATCTATTAATTATGCTGTACTTTTACTTTTTGCTAGAAATAATTTATAGTAGCTAGAAAGTAATGTTATTTTTTTAATATAAGGAACAGGTATTTTTCCTGCAACAAACAAAATTACTAACAAAAAGAAATCCAAAAGAGACACACACACACACACAGTTTTAAAAATGGATTTTCAGAACTATATATTCATCTGTGAAAGCAAATAAAATGGCATTCCCATATAATAAAAGAGCAACAGAATCCTAACCTTTATTTCCACTGTTGGATGAAAAATCTCAACTGAGATTGCATCTGTGCTCTTACACTCAGGTCTCCACCTTCTTTACAGTGCAGTACTTTTTTCAAGGAAATGCCAAATTCAATAGAGTCTAATATTACAAACTAAGCCAATATATACATCTCTTAAGCAATGAAAACATTCCTTTTAAAAACAAAGCCTCTGTATGTAAACAGCAACAAAATACTTGTGAAGGTAATTGTGAAGCTAACTTAAAATGCCACCAGAGTTCAAAGACACTAAATGTAGTGGCTTATACCAGTAATCTCAGTACTCAGAAAGCTGAGGAAAGATGAATGTGGCAAGTCTGAGGCCAGCATGGGCTACATAACAAACCTCCGCCTCAAAAAATTTAAAAAACCAACCAAACAATAACAAAACCCTTTTTGGTTTATAACTTAATAAGGCTGACAAAATTATGAGGTACTAAATGGGATGTGGACAGGCAAATTAACAAGGACTCCTCCTCTAAACAGGTGCTATTTTCTTCCCTTTGTTTAGTGTTTATAGTGAGTTGTCACTAATATAATGAATTAATTAAAATATATACTAATTACAGCTATTAATTTTTAAACAAAGTAAGTAATTATAATTAAAAATTATAGTAGGCTGGGCATGGCAGGATTGCATGCCTTTAATCCCAGCACTCAGAAGGCATAAGCAGGCAGATCACTGTGAGATCGAGGCCAGCCTGGTCTACATAGCAAGTTCAAGCCAGCTGGGGCTACAGGGAGACCTATCTTTAAAAAAACAAAACAACAACAACAAACATTTCTACTGGTCAAATGTTAGGTTTATATGGTAAAATTAAACAACCTAACTAATTTTGTTTGAATGAACACGGTATATTTTATAGTAGAACTGAGTCATAAAGCAACTGAAGATTCTTCTAAGAAATTGATCACACATTTTGACAGTACAAAGCAATGTGGTCTTCAATGTCACCAAACAAAGCAATTATCAATTGTACTTTACATATCACTAGCTATGTGTGTTACCTCAACAATATCCGAGTTGGTTCTGCTTTCATGAGGCTCGTTGTATTCTGTATACTTGAGAAGAACTTTATCCATGTCAGTGCTGGCATACTGAAACAGTTTGTTAGAGCTGTTAAAGATGATGAGTGCTATTTCACAGTCACAGAGCACACTAAGTTCATAGGCTTTCTTCATCAATCCAAACTTTCTCTTTGTAAATGTGACCTAGACAAAGAAAAGAGTATCTTTTTATTAAAAGCTTAGTTGTACTTGAAATAAAGGCTGCTTGAAGATTAGTCTTTTATACTAAGCCAGATTTCAAAGATGGAAAAGGTTCCTGGCCTCCTGCTCCACATAAGCCTTCCCCTTCCATTTTGGCATAGGACTGCAGTCCTGTATTTATCTTGTATGCTGAAAAGCTCTGAAAGAGAGGGAGCATTCTCTTACCCTTGGCTGTGACTATAACAGAGAGGGCAAGAGGCAAAGAAGGAAACAGTTGGCCAGTGGTCTCATCATTCAGCTTAAATAGCTGCCATAAGAAACTCTAACCTCCACTCCCAAATCACCCAAACTTTACTCCTTGAATGACTAAATATAGTCACTCATACAACTTGTATTTTTCTTCTCTGCTTAGTCTTTTTACTCTCTCCACTGAAATTCAGAATCACCAAAATTCTCTGATCCCCTAAATCCTTCTTTTACTATTTTTCTAATAAAATCTAACTCAACCAGGTGTGGTGGCATACACCTTTAATCCCAGTACTCAAAAGGCAGAGGCAGGTGGTTCTCTTTGACTTTGAGGTCAAACTGATCTACACATGGAATACCAACTACTGCTACATAGTGAGACTCTGCCTCAAAACACAACACAATACAACACAACACAAGAAAACACCTTTGAGATCAAAATAATTTTTGTGGTTTTAAAATATTTTAAAACATCCCTTATGTACAAGGCCCCTAGAAGAGAAATTGTTTCCTATTTTCCCTTCAAAACTATTTTTCCATCATTCCCCTTCAAAACCAGATATTTTAAAGTATATAGCATGAACTCATACTGTCCTGGTAATGAGCACAAAGTGACACAAAACCCTGTCACCCTTCCTCAAGCAGTATCAGCTAACTACTTTTTCTTCCAGCCCTGCTCCTCTAATGTGACTTCAGTGCATATGTAAAACATTCCAGCAGATACCTTGGGCTCTCAGCTCCTTTATCTCCCAACCTCCAACATGTGTTCATCACTTCCAGTGTCACACCTCAACTTTTCCATCATCAATAATCACAATGACCTCCAAAATCTCAATTTCACAAACTTCATTTTGATGGCTCCAATTCTTCTATTTCTGTTTTCTCTCCAGGCACTGTTTTACCTTATCAAGTGCCCCAATCTCTTTACCTTACCAATGTATTGATGCAATCAAGTAACCCTGTCCAAAATGCTTGGGACCGAATAGTGTTTTACGTTTGTGTTTTTGTGGATTTCTAGAATATTTGCTTGAATATAATAAGTTACCTTGAAGATAGGACCTAGGCCTAGACATACAATTAATTTATATTTCATATACATCGCATAGCCGGAAGGTAATTATAACATTTCTAGTGTACAAACATTTTTGACTACAACCAATCACATGAGTTAAGGTGTGGAATTTTCCACTGTGGCATCATGTCAGAACTCAAAAATTTTAGAATTTGGGGACATCTGGGAGTTTTATTAGGGTGCTGAACTTTACCTATTTTTACATCATTTCTTCTTGCTTTAGATCTGATAGCTCATCATTATTTTCACCAGCTTCCCAGCATACATGCATCCTTTATCCTTCTCTCATTAACAGATTTGCCTGACACAGCCTCAACCAAGGACTGACTCTCAACACAAACCAATTAACACAAATAGGCATACAATCTCTCAACTAAGACCATATATCTTGATGTGCAATAATGCCTAATATTGAATCCATTAAATTAATGTTTGTTAACATCAATTGATTCTAAGTTTAACTACTTCTTATCTTGTCTCCTACAACTTCATTGTCCTCTGAAAATATTACATTCAGAAACAGAACTACCTTATCTTTCTATCAACAAATCAATCCAACACCTATCTGCTTCCTCCATATCTTTGTTAACTCTCACTTCTCTGCTGTTATTGATGTCTGTCCCCATTCATTCTTGTATGCCTTTCTCTTCCTTGTGGTTTTTTAGACTGTGTGAGATCAAGTACCATAATAACATGTAAATGTGTTCCCAAATCTCTTCCAACTCCACCATTGCCAGTCTACTTCAATCTTTTCCTCTCTACTTCAGAAAAGAGATGTTTGAAAGAAATGCCAAGAGCTGTCTGCAATCTCACACTGCCTAGACTTTCCTTAACCAATATAATTAGACTTCCAGTCCCCATAGTTCATGAAGATTGCTCTTGTTAGTACTATCATAAGTGATCTTAAATTTGACCAAAGTCAATGATCACTTGGATTCTTCTCTCACTTTCTACCTCAGGAACATTCGACAAAGTTGAACTTATTCCTTGAACATTTTCTATTCCACCTGTTCATGAACTCAACTCCCTGTTTCTCAGTATTCCTGCTGCCTTCTCTTGCTCCGATCTCCCTTGCTACTATAGGCCAAATTTCCTGTACTGAATGTTTGCAGCTTTTAGCTGTGCTCCCTTCTTTTATCCTCAGAATTTCTGCCTAGTGGCTGTATTATGATTTTAAAAGCAAATATATAATCACAAATTCAAATAGCAAAAGCAAAACCAACTCTAAGTTTCTGACCCCTATCTTAAGAATCCATTCTATCAGCAAATTGTGTCAACTCTACTTCAAAAATGCACCTTAAATCTCCCCACTTCTTTCTATACTACTACCACTCAAGTTCCCCATCTCGTCTATATTGTTCGTATAATTATCTTATTAGATTTCCTGCCTCACAATAACCTACGAACTGCCAGGGTGAAATGATTAAACTGTTTAGGTGAGAGCTTAAGTGTTTCTCACTGCAGTGAAAACATCACACTCACTGAACACACAATAGAAATAATTTGTTCTTCATTACTTTACTTTTTCCCCCATTCATCTCCCTTGTGACCATTAAGTGACACTGGCATGAGTGTATGCAAATGTGTGTATTTAGGTGTTCCTTAGATAATAGTTACTTTCCAACTTATGAACTTCACCATGTTCCCTGACTCAGAGAGACACATTAAAGCACCTCTCTGTAACAGCTGATTCCTTTACCTTTAAAAAACATTTCCTATTATTTAAACTTGTAAAAAGCCTTCCTTCCCAGGCATGGTGGTGCACGCCTTTAATCTCAGCACTCAAAAGGCAGAGGCAGGTAGATCTCTGTGAGATGGAGAACAGCCGGGTCTACATAGTGAGTTCCAGAGTGGCTGGGGCCAAGAAGACCCTGTCAAAAAATAAAGTCTTTATTATATATACAGATATACCGTTTTCTATAAATGCATGTATGGACTAGAACACCTTTTTTGTTTCCTAACTTCTCTTGCACCTACTTAAAAAATTCTTCAATGTATTGTTTACTCAACAGTTTTCTTCCACATTTTTGTATGAGATCACATAATCATATGCATATATTTGTATGTAAAGGGATTTTGATGTTTTACAAAACTATTAACCAGTAAGGGAGAGGGGACTCTCAATACTCTTTTTGTCTTACTCATTTAACCATACCTAATGGATAAGTCTCCAAGTCAAATGCTATTGTTTTAAGGTATTCTCAAACAATTCCATAATACTTCATACAACTGTAATTACACCTTTTAATCTCGTTAATGATAGGTGTAAAGTAAAAATCTCTTTAAGTGTGTATTTAATACACTAGAATAATGGCAGTCTTTTTCATATATTTGCTTTCATTTGGAATTTCCTTTTTCTATACATTTTTTTTCATTATAGGAAAAAGCATGAACACTGGCCCCCACTAGCACATATTAAGCAAAGAGTTTCCCACATTTGGGAAAAATCACAGGGGTCAGTCCACCTGAAGTGCCATGGATGAGCCTCATCCTATGAAAACTACCTTCTTGATCATGGTATCATCTCCTCTGCCAAGCAAAGTATAAAACTGCTTGTCTTTTATCATTTTCCTATTATATAATTTATCATTTATGTGTCTAAGAGATTCTTACATAAATAAACTAATTGTTTTACAAATGCCTTTTGAAAATTTTCCATTTATAAATTATCTTTATATATTACCTGTCATTAAAGGGGTCTCACTATGTAGGTCTGGCTGGCCTGGAACTCACAGAATTCTTCCTGCCTTTTCCTTGCTGAGATCAAAGGATTGTGTCATGACACCCAGATCAATTTTCAGTTTTCATTACAGACTGAACCCTAATTTTCAATATTCCAACATTGTTTTATACCATTATCAAGACATACTATTATTACTAAAATGCACTCTCAAAAAATATTCTTAAATGTGTATCATCTTGAAATAGTACAATTTGAATTATCTATGACTTGAGGTATCATGATGTACTAGCTACCACAGAATTTTGAACTCCACATAGATTATTTTCAAAATCAGTGAGATAGTAATAAGATAGTAAAACTGAGACAGTAATGTATATTCCAATTAGGCACTGTGTATGATTAAAGAATATTCTTTAAATTCTTTAAAAAGATAATCTGATGCTCTTTTTGTGTGTGAGGGTATATAGTACATGCATACTTATGTGGGTATACAAGCATATACATGTGGAAGCTAGAGGTTGAAGCCAGGTATGTTACTCTGTACCTTTCCACCTAGATTTTTTAAAGATATATTTTAATTATGTGTATGTACCTGTGTTTGGGAGGAGGTGGGGCGAGATATGTGCACATGGCCTATGAAAGCCAGAAAAGGGTGTCAGATCCTCCTGGAACTAAGGTTATGGGTGGTTGTGAACTGCCCAACATGTCTGCTGGGAAATGAATTCTGTATGCCTAACCACTGAATAATCTCTCCTGCCCCAATTTTTATTTGTGTGGTGTGTGTGTACGTGTGTGTGTGTGTATGTGTGTGTGTGTGTGTGTATGAATGGAAGACACACATGTGCTGATGAAGGCCATAATGGTCCATGAAGACCCACGAAGGCCAGAAGAGAGTGTCAGATCACCTGGAGCTTAAATTACAGACAGCTGTAAGCTGCCCTACATGGGTGGTGGGAACTCAGGTCCTCTACAACAGAAGCAAGTACTCTTTGACCACTGAGTCATCTTTTACCCTTTCACACTGGTTTCTGAGACAGTTTCACTAACTGACCCTTGTGCTTACTTACTAGCTAAACTGGCTGGCCAGGAAATTCCAGGGATTTGCCTATCTCTGTTTTCCATGCACTGAGGTTAGGCCCTACCATGCCTGTCTTTTCACATGGGTGTTGAAGAATGTGAACTCAGGTTGTTGTACTTGAGTAGAAAGCACTTTACTCAATGAGCCTTCTATCTCTCCAATCTCTCTGCTCCATCCAAAAATATATATTTAAAAGTATCTCTTTAAATTACCAATCAGAAAAAAGTTGAAGATAAAGGAACTGGTTTATGAAGTAACTTAGCATGTAACAATCTCTTCTCCATTCTTCTGACTATGGTAAGGTCAGAAAGAGTCTTTTCAGCAATCAATTTTTTAAAACTGCTTCAATGCTGACACCAAAATCAATAAATTAAATATTACAAATTTAGCATAATGCTCATAAGCTTTCTAAATGAAAGTTTCATTTTACTTTTATAATTTACTTCATATTTTTAAGTTAGAGACTATTCTTTTTAGGGTTAAGTGGAAGGTACAAAAATTTCCCATAAATCTGTCTCTACACATGCACAGTCTCCTCCATTATCAGCATTCTTTGGCAGAGTGGTACATTTATTTTAACTGATAAGCTCATAGTGACATATCATTATCACTCAAAGTCCATGGTTTATACCAGGTTCACTTCTGTACATTGTGCAGGTTTGGATAAATACATGACATGTATTATATATAATATTTCCAGTATCTTACTGAGTATTTTCTCTGCTTTAAAACTACTCAATTAGAGTCTATTGTCTGGATATAGCATAATTTATTTCTCCACTTATGTTCTGAAGAACACTTTGATATCTTCCAATTTTTGGCAATTATGAACGAAACTGCTATAAACATAGATGTACAACTTTTGAGTGTATGTTAAGTTCTCAACTCTTTTGGCTAAATACCAAGGAATACAGTTGGTGGACTATATGTTAAGAGTAGGTTTAGTCGTCTAAGAAAGTGTCAGAAGCACTAGAACTACCATTCCAGAACTGCTGGACACTGAGTGAAGACAAGCTTGTAAGCTGAACAAAGTACTTTAAACTTATGATAAACTCCAACAATCAGGGCTGTACTGGTTAAAAGATATACTAAAAGACATGTGCAATAGAAAAAGAGTTGAGAAACTGACGCATGCAAATATAGTCATCTGATCTTTGTCAAAGCTAAAGGTACTGGAACAACTTTATGAAAATAAACTCAGTTATAGGCCTTAAGCACCTCAAAAATTAACTAAAAATATGTAAAAGACCTAAAATAATAGATGACTTTGGGTTAGAAAACAACCCTTTTCATTTTTTTCTTTAAAGATAGGATGCTTCACTATGTAGCCTTCACTTTACCATGTAGCTGTCCTCAAACTTATTCCCCCTGCCTCAGATTCCTGAGATGTAGGGTTACCATTGTATTGCCTGGTCCTGGCAGTACCTTTTTGTTGGCGTATGTGACTTATTAGAGACAAAACCAAAGATATGATTTATGAAACAAGAAATCTGCAACTGAACTTCACAGAAATTAAGTTTCTGCTCTGTAAAGAAATATAAACAACATCTGAAGGACTATAATCTAAAATAAATACTCTTAAAACTCAACAATAAGAAAATTAAAAATCTGATTTTACATATGGGCAAAAGAAGGGGCCAGAAAGATAGCTCGGAAGTTAGGAGCATTGGCTGCTCTTGCAGAGGACCTGGTTCTCAGCACACATATGGCAGCTAAGAACCATCCATAACCCTAGTTCCAGAAGATCACATGCCTATTCTGGCCTCTGCTGATGCACATGATGTACTTACATACATTCAGGTAAAACATTCACATTTATAAGAAATACAAAAATAAATTTTTAAAAAATGGGCAAAAGCTGTAACAAAATCAAATAGAATATTAGTATATATACTAAAACAACACTGAGATAGCAACACTTAGTATATGTTGCAAAATCCTGAACAAGGACCATATACTACCAACACTACAGGACATTCATTCACTGCTAACGGGAATGCAAAATGTTAAGCCACTTTGGAAGACAGTTTGGTACTTTCTTGAAGAAATTAACTTTATGTTAACTATATTACACAGCAACTGCAATTCTTGATATTTACCGAGAAGCGTTTTGTTCACTCAAGACATGCACATGGATGTCTGTTTCAACCTTTATTTCATAACTGATGAAAGTTAAAAGTAAATATGATGTGCTTCAGTAGGTGAAAGATAAACTTGCTACATCTAGACAGTGGAATATTATTCAGCACTAAAATGCATGGAGAAATCTTAAACACAGAATAATACTACATGAAAGAAGCCAATCTGAAATGGCTACATAAACTATGAAGACAGTAAGAGTATCAGGGGTAGCCAAGAGTTAGAGGTGGTAAAGGAGAAAAAAATAGGCAAAGCACAGAGGATCTTTAAGGCAGTGTAATTATTCCTCATACTACAACCATTACAGCTTTTTCAAAACCCCATGTATTATACAACACCAAAAGTGAACCTTAATGGAAAGCATGGACTTTGGGTAACAAGATGTGTCAGTAGAGGCTCCTTACTGTAACTACTGTATCCCTGTGGTGCAGAATGCAGGCAATTGGGGAGGCTAGCAGTGGGACAGGAGTGTGTGAAGATGAATTTAAGAGTTGACAGGTACATTTTTTTGTTCAATTTTGCTATGAACCTAAAAACGCTCTTAAAAATGAAGTCTACTTAGAAACGGTTTCTAAAAAAGTCTTCAGTGTATTTTAAAAATATTTAGGGGGCTGTGCAGATGGTTCAGCACTGGCTGCTCTTACACAGAACCTGGGTTCAGTTCCCAGCACCCAAATGGCAGCTAACAACTGTTTGTTAACTCCAGTTCAGGGAATCTGCAGTCCTCTTCTGGCCTTAGCAGGCATTGTATATACATGGTGCACTTTCATACATGCACCCAAACACTCATACACATAATATAAAATGAAAATAAAAAAAATAAAATGTTTTTGGAATTTGTATACTTTTCTCCTAGGAACTTTGTCTAACTGTTGGTCTAGACTTGTTGGTCTAGATTAGCACTGCATTATCTACTCAAGAAACAGGGTCTCTACTCTGATGGAAATCAATTGTGCACATTTCCATTCTTTCTCAGAGACAGAAAATTAATGTAATTGTTCTTTTATATTACAAGTATAATGTGTTCATGCTAAAGAGAAGGAACAATAAAGAAAATGCCTTTCATGTGTATAATTCAAAGCCATTTCTATATATTTTTAATTTGTTTCATTTCTTATGTAAAGTAACCAAATTTTTAAAGTATGCTACTTTAATAATTTTCACTAAGGAAATTATTTCTGTTTTTCTTTGTTCAAGTAATGCATTTTAATATTTATACACTTAGGAATAAACTGTTTTCTATTAATTTCACATAGATCTTAATATTCTTAAAGCCTTCTATGTCCTTTATATTTCTCAAGTACAAAAACTGTAATACTCTACATATGATCATTCAAATATTCTGCTAGCCAATAATCTGAAAGTGGAGATGAGACCTCGTCCCACCTTTTAATTTAGGCAGGGACTCATTTCATATCCCAGACCGTCCTGGAACTTGCTATGTAGCCCAAGCTAGCCTTGAACATCCAAAGCTCCTGCCTCAGCTTCTCAAATTCTGGAATTAACATGGCATAGGCCACTACACAAATTAACTAGAAAGTTTAAATAGCCAGTATAATGTACTGGCTATTTACAATATCTACATATATACTACATATATCTATAATATATGTAAATCATGTAACACAAATCACCTTTTCATATAGTATCATTCAATATTTGTCTTATTTTATACTTTGAAATTTGTGGTATGAAACACAAGTTTAAAAATAAAGATTTCAACATTCAGACTCATAAGATGGTTAACCAAGTAAAGAAAGGGCTTACAGCACAAACCAAATAACCTCACTTCAATCCCAAGATCCCATGGTGGAAGAAAAGACTGACTCCTGAAAGTTGTTCTATGACTTCCACTGTGCATCATGAGCCACACAGGCCTGCCTCTTCCTGCCACTCTCTCTCTGGCACATACATACACACATACACACATGTGCACACACAAAACAATTCTTAAAATACATATTTAAAAAAATTATCTGCTGAAATATTTGTTCATACAAATACATCTTAGGAACCATCAAAAAGGAAATAGACTACAGTGGAGGAAACATGGAGAAAAAAATGAAAAGACACAGATTATAGATTAAGTATATTCTGTCCAGAAGATCATTAGTAGTTCTCAATACCAAAACCAAACAAAAAGTCACAAAGAAACAGATCTGAAAAACCTGAAAGACTGACCTAAAATGTCGAGCCATATATCCAACCATTAAAAACAAAATACATTTCTCCTAAGTCCATTTGGAACTGAAAGAAAAAATGATTGTGGTCTAGAAAATAAATCATTGGGCATTTTGAACTATTTATAGTCTCCCGGAGTAAAGGTAATGTAAAGTCAATAAATACATAAACTGTGTAAGTCCTATCATAAGTCTTTACAAAGTATTCTAGAAAACTCAAAAATATTTTCTGAAACAGATGCAACAAATACAGAATATCCAGAATATAAAGAATTTTTAAGGAAACATCAACCCCCACCCAGGAGAGAACTGGCAAACCACAAAAAAAATAGGTTATATATCACCTTGTAAAGAAGACTAGAAAAAGTACAATAAAACTGAAGATGGAGGTCAACCAGCAACTCCTTCCTAAATGATACTGATCACACAAATGATAATGCTATCATGTAAAATAAAACCATGTTGAAAGAAAACTAAAAGAGCATTTGCTGAAATAAATGCAAAGAAAATGAGAGTGATGGGATGGACCTAGCAAAAAATTTATAGACTAAATTGCTCATTTTGTTCTTTTACAAATCAAAACATCTGTAACAAACGTTAGGATTGGCATATTACTTCTGAATAATGAACACAATAATCTACAAGCTACTATTCTCTGTATTCAACATTCGAAAAAAAAGGATTTGTGGGTTTTGTTTTTTTTTTTTTCCTTCCTAAGTATATAAAGGTGCCTATGCCTAGGTTAGCAGGAGTACGTATAAAGTATCCGAAGCAGTAAGTGATTTTAGGCAAGAAGCTTCTTTGATTAGAGGTGAGAACTACACTTATTTGTGGGTATAAGGATAGGTATTTAGATTATAGTTAGAAATTGTATTTGTTTAGGTAAGTGGCAGTCGTTCTCCTCTAGAGTGTATGACCTCTCCCGTCACTGGTAGCGGCTAGGTCTGTAGTATCAGGCATGAACTCCCTCCTACTGAACAAGGTTTAAGTTCAATTAGACCACCGTAGGTTATACCAAGATAAAAATGCCACTATTATATCATTAGAGATATTTTGCTGGGCAAATCATTGTGACTTTACAGTTAGATAGGACTATTCACTGTTTTTTTTTTCCATACCCTTCAGAGCTGACACAGCACCTCCTGATACTATGACAGCTGATCCTCAGGGAGAAGGTTTCCAGGTTAAGTTCCAGTTCAATTCCTCCAAGTCTAATGTTCAAAGTATGTGGTGTTTTCAGCAATCAGGTCTTGCCTTCAAGTTCTGAGAGGCAACCAAGAGCTATAGCAGTACCTTTATTGTCTGAGGAGTCTCTTGGTCTACCCTGGCCAACAACTCAAAAGGAGATTTCCCATGCTTTTGCACTGGGTTTTTTTGTTAGCTAACCTGTGGCTACATACATACACATATATGTGTATTTTCAAGTAAGCTTATAAAATGATGTTTCCTTAGGGCATTCAGACATCCTTATTGTTAATAATCACTCCTTCCCCTCTCCCTCTGTAGAGATTAAAAGCTAATTATTTTTTAAAAAATCAAATATCTAGAAATAAGATAAAAATGTCTAAGATCCATATACTAAAAACCATCAGACACTATGGAAAGAATTAATGAAGACAAATATATAGGTGGATAGTAAGATTTAATTTCGTAAAGTTTTCTATTTTCTTTAAATGGATGCATACATTCACTGGGAAAAAATCTGAATTCCAGAAGATTTCTGGTTGGTTGTTCTTGGGTAAATACTGACTTGATGGTTTCATTTGGAAATGAAAAGGGTAGAAAAGTCAGTGTGTTCTGCAGAAATACAATAGTAATGAACTGTGTTACCAGATAGGAAATTATAGTAATTATAACAGTGCAGAATTGAGCAAGGATATACAAATAATCAAATGGAACAAAATACAGGGTCCAAAAGTAGCCCCACACATAGACTGTTATTTGACTCAAACACAGGCAAGAGAGAAAGGATGGTTTCTACAATAAATTATACTAGGTCACTGAATATCTAATTGGGAAAAATAATAAATCCTGGCCTCTACACTTCAGCCCAAACACAAATTCCAAGTAGATAATATACTTAAAACACAAAAAGCAAGACAAAAACATTTCTAGGAGAAATCACAGAACAATTATCTCAGTGCTTATTTGGAGGTTCTAGAAGGGAAGTGAGTTACTTAAGCACCCTTGATCAAGAAACAGCTCTCCCTTATTGGGAAGATAATCTTCTTAATCAGGCACTTATTGGGGTAGAGGTGTGGTATTGTCTAGAAGACAGGTCAGCAAATCAACCCTGACAACTAATGGAGGGACATTTAATAGCCAAAAGGCCTTCACATTCTAAAAGAATTATATTCACTGCCTTTGGCAAGTAAAAATTTCTTAAATCTGACACAACGAACATTATCAATAAAGGAAAGAACAAAAAGGTAAACTGAACTGAGGGTAGTGCCACATGCTTATAGACTCAGCTACTCAGGAGACTGAAGTAAATCACTTTGAGATAGCCTGGGCCACAATTGAGACTCCCACCTCAAAAAATAGGAAGAGCAGTATGGAATGTTGACTTCCAGGCATGGCATGGCTGTTGCACTCTTGAACTCACAGCAGCTTTGTGATTATCTACACAAAAGTTGTGCAAGATTGGGCTTCTCTACCCCTTATTGAAAGAAGAGGAATTCATTCCTCTCTAAGGACATATAAGCAGTTAATATTAATACAATAGTAAATGGTTGATGAGGAACCGAAAGATGCTTTCTCCAGCACTGTAGCCAATGTTAAGGTATCCAACTTTCTATAAACAAACTCACCCATTCATCCATGCTCAGGTAAACAACCTGAAGTCAGGTCACAAACACACATACACACACAAACACATGCATGCACACTCAGACACAAAATGAAATTAGAAGGGGGGTTTAGTTGGTAAGAGGAAGGATCAGAAGTTGGAGTAGGACAAGAGAGGACAGCTAGGGAGGGAATGAATATGATCAAATCACATTATGTACATGTTTGAAAATGTGATAAGACTGATTATTATGTGAAATTAATATATCATAATAAAGTAACATTTTAAAGGTATTAATTCAACAGTGTAAAAATAATGTTATTTATATCAAATGTGGTGGCACATCCTTGTATTATGATGAGGTAAAAGGAGGAAGATTCCAAATACAAAACCAGCCTGAACTGTCTCAAAAAAATAAATAAATAAAACAAAAGTATAAAAAGTTATGTGTAAGATAAAAACATGAAGAAACACTACGGTATGGCAAATAGTATCTGTAATGCTTATAGTGGACAAAAACACTGGTGTTTATATAAAGTTCACTTATAAGGAAAAGCAGGCAGCCCATTAGAAGAAAACAGGAAAATAAGAACATAAGTCACCCACCTTCTCCCCACCCCGCCCAAGCTATTTAGATGGCCAATAATACATGAAACAACTTCATAAAACATCATGGAAACTTCAGCTTAAAACAAGTTACTATTGCTCATCTACTGATCTATAGAATAGGTCAAATGCAAAGGCATATACCTATACCTATACTCATCCTACTGCAGAGATACTTGTACATCCATGTTTGTGGCGGCTCTTTCCACAACAGCTGAGATGGAAGCAACTTAAGTGTCATTCAACTGACAAGTAGATAATGAAAATGTGGTACATTTACACAATGGAGTTCTACTCAGCCATAAAGAAAGACAAAATCATGAAATTTACAGGTAAATGGATAGAACTACAAACAGTTATACTAAGTAGCATAACACAGACTCAGAAAAACAAATGACATATGTTCTCCCTCATATGTGGATCCTAGCACCAAATCCTTATATGTGAGCATATATCCTGATGTAACTTCAGGAACCAGGATCATAGAAAGGAACCAGGGAAGTAAAGGGGAAGAAAGAACCTGAGAGAGAAGAACAGTCAGAGACAGTTGTTACTAAGGGAGAAATGGATAAAATAGGTGTATTTAAATGGGAGGAGGGAGGAAGGACTATACAAAGAACTTTGGGAATAAAGGGAAAGAAGGAACTCAAGAGAGGTAGAACCACAGGAGACTGGTATTATTAAGGGAGAAATGGGGGAAAGAGACACTTCAAATGGGGAGGGCATGGAGGCAGGGTTAGATTGGGATGCCTAGTTAGTGTATAAAACCAGAGGAAATCATATTAGTCCAAAAAACTAATGACAAATTACACACACAATATCTCTACAGAAGCCCATGTATATAGCTGCAGGCTACAAAACAAGCAGCAGTGCCAGACAGGAAAAACCTTCCCTTGAGATGTTGGCCATGGAATCTAAGAGACTCCCAAAATGACACAACTTATTATTACCACAGCTCTTGATTGCCTCCCAAAACTTGAAGGTAAGACCCTACTGCTAAAGACAGAACATACTTCGGACACAGGATTTGGAGCAATGGAGCTAGAATTGTCCTGGAAGTCACTTCTTCTGAAAGCTAGCTCTCATAGCTCTGGAGAGCACTATACAAGCTGCTAAGGGAGAACACCAACAGATAGTCCAACACCAGTTTCAAGACCAAATGACCACATCATTGACAGGCACAGCACACGACACTGGTGAAGTAGTGGCACTTTTATCTTGGAGGCAATGAACGACCTAATTGAACTAAAAGCCTCATTCAATGGGAAGAAACTCAGTGTGGTACTGAACACATAGTCAAAAATCACATAGCTGGAGGTCATAGATCTCAGAGAAAACCCCAATACTGTCATATTCCTAGACTAACGTAATTTCTTATTATATGTAAAATATGTATTGTTATATTTGTAGACAAATATCCCAGTCAGCACTCATCAAAGCTTCTTTTGCACCAGATGGAGACTATCACAGAGTACCACAAATTGGTAACAAACATGCAGTGTCTGTGAACTGCCCAAGCCTACATCCAAGACTCACAGAACATAGAACAAGGGGTAAAGAGATCACTAATGAACCTCTCAATTCTCATTAATGAAGTTTCCTCATGCAACAGAGGACTGAGAATACAAAAGGTCAAAAATGGCCAAAGCACTGAGATTAAGAGTCTGTAGAATGCTGGTCCTTGGATGAGACTCCTATATTAACCTTCACCCATCCAAGGCTTGGGGACCATTGCAGAAGAGGGGCAGAAAGATTTTAAGATTTATATGCATTTGAGAGAGAGGGGGAGAGAGGTACCCATGGAGATCAGAAGAAAACATCAGATTCCCTGGAGCTGGAGTTATAGGTGGCTGTGAGCAGCCTGAAAATGGTTTCTAGGAAATAAACTTAGGTCCTCTAGAAGTTCAGCAAGGACTCTTAACCACTGAGATATCTCGCCAGCCAGGCCCCATCCTTTTAACAAAGTCATTCTCTCAATTAGAAAGTTCCCATTACATAGTCCTAGGTCCTCCTCCCTTTAAATATGTAGTCTGTTCCACACATTGGTCCACACAATGTAAGCACAGGTATTTATGTAATTAAAACTGAGGAGTTTTACGCTGTTTTTCTGCTTGTATGCTATTCTCTAATTCCCTAAGAAGCTCTACTTATCACTTACACTCCATACGTTTCTGAAATAGATCTTCCTTCTTCTGTACATCATCTTTAGGTTTGGAGAAGTTTTCTCAAGTTCTTCCTTGAGATCATTCCTTTCCAATGATGGAAGGATTATTTTACCATTTTCCCTATTTTATCAGTCTTCCTGATGTACCTTACTTATTCTGTGGGACTTATACCTATTTGTTAAGCTGTTTTTAATGTGTTGATAAAAAAGCCTAATTCAAACCATGGGTTAATCCTAATTGCTCCCACTAACAGCTTCACAATCTACTCAGTCATGCTCTGACTCCATTTAGGTGAATTACTATATTGGTTCTACAAAACACATTTTCAGAACTGTGCTGGTCCCACTAAGTTTTCTAACACTATTCTTCAAACTTCTGACATGCATCCTTCCCAGGGAATAGCATGTCTTCCTCCTAAACTGGCTTTGAATAGTAAGTTATAGAGTTCATTACAATATGTTCTGAAATGTTCCTACTTTTCTTTAAATCAAGGGGTCAGTCAACTTTTTCTTAAAGTAACAGAGATCAAAATTTGAGGCTTATATGTCAGTTTCTTTGCCAACTATTCAACTTGGCTGTTATATGAAAGTAGCCACAGAAAATATGTAGATGAACAGGCAAAAAAAAATGTTCTTATAACACTTAGAAAAACAGGCAGCTAGTGTGTGAGCCACAGACTGCCTATTAGTTTTAAATATAATCGGCCTCTTCATGGATCAGCATTATGTTGAAATTATCCTGAATTTATAAGGGTCTAATGACACTGTACTGAGAACTTATCAATTAAGCTCAAGTATCATACATTAATGTTTTAGAAATATGTTGTCTTATGAACTCTCTCCCAGTGAGGCAAAGCGTTCAGCCCCACCCCCCCAGGTTTGAAATGACTGAGCAAACGGAGAATGCTCTCCAATTAGAGAAACCAGTTTTATTCCGGGTTACATACAAAGGATTCATCACCAGGGAGAGAGACAGAAATTTCATATGGGGGAGCCAGCATTCTGATCAGAAGTCCTATGGAACTCTGGCACAGAAACCCAAGATGGAGACCAGCGGCACCTTACCCAGCCTTTTCTTTCCTGCTACACTTTCCCCCTTAAGTCACTTGTTGGTTGGAAAGTAGTTGATTCTATTGACTTCATCTGTTTCAATCACATTCTTGGAGGCATGTCCCTCGAGGTAAAGAGAAACTCTGTAAATTTACCCCTACATATGTGTTATAATGAAGCATAAAAACTGTTCTCATTTTGTGGTTAATCAAAAAACATAAGTGATTAGAACACACTCATTGGTAACTGTGGCTAACTTACACATTACTTATTTATTAAAAAGGGAAACAATAATTTGAAAACAATCACACAAGGTTAACAAATGTGATCAGTGTATCAAAGATTAAATATATTATGAAAACTCTACACAATAAGTAAGAATGGTAGGATTACAGTGATTTCACTTTTCTTCCTGCTTATCTACATCACTTATAGGATACATGAAATAATGTGTTTTTCTTTCTATAATAAAGGTTTCTTTAATGCATATGACAAAAAGACATAGTTTTGTTTGAAATTTTTCACTTACTTTGGAACTGTAAACAAAGTTGAAATTAAGTTGAAGAAAGATTCAATCATTCTACCCTCTACCTTAAAAATATTATGATCAATTAAATAAATTAAAATTTCATTTACCTGTCGGTTCCTCTCATCCATTATGCGTGTGATTTGTATTTTCTTCCGCCCCATTTTCAGTACCTTTTCTTCCTTATATTACAAATAATTCAAAAATTAATTTTCTTCAATATCCTAATGCATCGTACACAGCGTCTACAATTTCAGCTTCCAGTCCAAGGGTTATAGCTGAAATTTTCTATAAAATCTAAAAGAAAATACAAATTAGAAAATTACAGTTCTGTACATTCATAAAAAATGTTAACAAATTTCATATCTGTTTTTATGTTCAGAAAGGAAGCGTTATTTAACGATATTTCTGGTTACAGAAAACAGGGATCTCTTTGTGCCTTTAGCTCTAAATAAGTATAATGTTTGAGGTTTTATCAATGTACATAACAACAGCAGTCAACACTGCTGATTTTTTAATGTGGCAGACATTTTTCTAAGCATGGAAAATGAAAATCTCCAGTCATTCCTATCTAGAATCTTTAGAGAAAAAGGAAGACTCTGGATACAAAGACACAGCAAAATTAAGTAATGTGCGAAAGTTCACCCAGTAAGGAGCAAACACTGGAGTAAGGTCTCTAGAACTCAGATTCCAGAACCTCTGTCTTTACCAACAGAGAATATTTCTTAACTTCTGATGACCTTCATGCATGGAATAACTAGTGGGGCCCCAATCTGTCTTTTTAAGTTCTTCGAAGTCACCTTACCATCCATCCAAATTATTAATACTACTTATGAATCTACAAAGATACTACTATATAACCTTTATTATACATTTAAACAAAACATTTTTTCTTTGGCCATTTAATGAGTACTCTTTGCCAGTCAAGATTCAGTTCTCCTTGGCAGAACAAACTGCAATCAACTTTAGGGAAAGGGATGAATATGGATATGTAAATTCTGAGCCTCAATCTTTACTAATATATCCACTTATCTATAAAGCTTCAACTGTACCATGCAGTCTAGGAATTGGTTAAATGTGGCTTTTGCTTGAAAGCAATGGGCTTTTTGCTTCTTACCACTATCAACACAAACATCAGTGTCTCTGCTTACTTATCTTTCCACATTCATGATTTTTTCATTTACTACAATGATAGCCTACTAATTCATTACTTGCTTACAATAAATGTACTTTCAAATACTGAAGCAAGCATAAAGATAAAATGGTCAAGAGACAGCTAGGGATATACTCAGTGATTCTGTGGCACAATGCTTACCTAGCATGCTAGAGGTCCTGTTCAATCCCCAGTATAGCAAAATGAAAGCAGGGGAGGGTGGATGGGGAAACAAGAGGGAAGGAAGTGAGGCAAGAAGGAAAAGAAAGCAAAAGGTCAAGGGGAAAAAATACATGATTCCCAATCTCACAAAGTTCAGAGTCCACAAGGGGAAAAAGACATCAAACTATGATACAAATGGATCTGTGGAAGAAAATGCTTCCCTGACCATGTCTCATACTCAAACCTGAATAGAAAGGTGTACGCACGAGGTAGAGAATAGTATGTGCAAATATCTCGGACAAAAGAAGGAAGAAACACTAAAGAAACTGAAAGATGTTGGAACTAAGCAAATTTGCACTATGAACAAATAGAACAGATCACACGAATTCTTTATCATAAAAATTTGCACTGTAATGGCAAGATTTGTACATCTCATACACATTCATATATTTCACTGCAGAGATATAACTGCTAAAGTATGCAAGATCTTCTCTGCCTCAAGGATTTACAGACATACTATCTTCTATAATTCCAACAATTTTGAATTCAATGTATCTGAGCATTTTGTTTGATGGTTGTGGGGCAGGGTACTACAAATCAACCTTCTTAGAACAACTAGAAAAGCAATCCCCAAAGTAGCATGTTTTGGGTCAGGCATGGTGCTGCAACTCCTTTAATCCCAGCACTTGGGTTCAAGACCGGCCTGGTCCACATGGCGAGTTCCAGGCCAGTTGGGTGTACAGGGAGACCTCAGTTCATCATGCTGTACAGGGATTACACTATTTCCCCAGCTACAACCCCCAAACTTCATAAATTGTGGACTGCAACCCCACATGGCATCATGTAATCGAATGTGGGGGTTGCAAAAAATTTGGCAACAATACAAGGTTTTTGAATATACAACAACCAAAAATGTAAAACAAAAAATGTACTGAAGTTGTATTCCTGGCAGCATTTGCTTGTGTTACATTACACAACTTCATTGTAGCTTGGTTCTGAGCAGATAACACACACCCCTAGGACGAAACATGCTGGTATTCTGTGCAATGCCAATTAATGCTGTCTGAAATACCTCAGCTCAGGTGTGCGACTACTGTGTGTTATGAAGTGCAGTGATTTTATTGTACATGTTTTATTGTTCTGCTCTTATAGAAATGGTTTAATTTCAAAAAAACAAAGACTTTTGATATTTTCCTGTCATTCTTTGGCATGTAAGTATCATATTAGTACAGCTTTGGATTTTATTGTGTTAGAAGGTTTTTTTTTAAATTGCTGTTTGAGTTGCTGTATTGAGTTTAACAAAAGGAATATTAAATAAGTTTTGGCTTGGGATTAGGAAAGAATTCCAATCATTTCTGAAACAGTGATAAATGTATCTTTCATTTTGTGCTATGTATTTCTGTGGAGAAGTATTTTCATCATTTAAGATTATAAAATGAAATATGGATCGACCATGGGTGGAGAGAACTGTAGATGTTCTATTCCATAGTATCAAATATTCACTCAAGTAATAATTCTTTATATAAAAATAAGCATATCCACCTAAGTATGCAAATTGAGACAGAAAGGTAGAATGGTATTGCCTAAGACTGAAGGGAAAGAAGATTGGGGCTTACTCTTAAATGGGTATAGAATTTTGGTGTGAGATAATGAAAACTTCTACAGACAGATGCACAGAAATGTGAATTTAAGAGCATCGCTACACTTGAAAATGATTGGAACAATATTCTATGTTATGTATGCTTTACTAAAAATCCAAAACATTCACATATTAAAGCAAAAATGTATATATGTAACTTCAAAATTGCAGGAATAAAACTTCATTAATTCTAGCCAACCATTAAGTCATTTACATCAAATGAATGACTAGCATATCTAATTCAGTTAAATGTTTTACTAAAAAGGCAACATTTAAAACCAAACTTCAGAAACCATGAGACAAACATGGGGGGGTGTTGAGATAGACAAACTTTTTAATTAAATATTAGGTAAGTAAATATATCTTTCTTTAGTGGTCAATTTGAAACACCTGGGTTGAGGAAGCCTTAATTGGAGAATTGCCTCCACTGGACTGGTCTGTAGCCATGTCTCTGGGGTATTCTCTTCACTGCTGAGTGATGTGGGAGGGTCCAGTCCACTGTCACAGCAATTAAAAGCAAATTATGACATCTGGGTAGAGAGAAGGATCTCTCTAAAGTCCCAGTTTTATATCCATGTAGGCCATACAGTAAAAAAAATATTTAATTTTTGAAAACTGAAATTTTTCTTTGAAAATTCAGAAATTAGATTTTTAAAAAATATCCCCAACTCAAAGAATCTAGCACTTGTGTTGAGAGCAGTCTGGCATTAATATTGATTATAGACATTTACACTGTCTTAAGATCCATTTTATTCGTCTTAAAGAATCTTGCCTAGTGTATACTTTAAGATTTTAAACAAAAATTTTTGTTTTACTTCTAAGCTTACCTCCTATTAACATCAATTATTAAGCATAATAAAATTCTCCATTTTCATTATTATATGTGAATCAATTACATATTAAACATTTCAATTCTGGAATAAAATAACAATATGCAGCCACTCATACTGAACTGTCATTCTATACTATGTATTTATGTGAGGAAGTATGTTAACAAATAGATATCAAGAGCAAAGCCTCAATGATTCACTGTTTAAAAGCAAAGAATTTAAGAATTCTACTGTGGACATACTAAACTTAAAATGTTTGTGGATAAGTGAAAATGACAAATAGGAAACTCAATCTAAGATTCATTCTTCGAGGATTAAGATTATGCATTTGGGGGTCTTAGGAATAAGAGCAGTGGAAATGAGACAAATTATAAAACACAAATAGAACAAAGTCCACCTCAAAATTACAAAATAATGGATCTATACTATCCTGCAGTCATGAAGATTTTAAACAATTTGGTCAACACTCAGAATCCAAACATTTCAGTCAGAAGCTCACTTTTAGCATGCCCTGAAAAATCTATTATCTCTAGATTATAAGGAAATAACAAAAGTGACAAAAGACACATGTATGTTTACCTCAGCACAATCAAAACACTGAGTGTGTGGGGAAGGTGGGCAGATAAGCACACAGAGATGGTCCATGTACATAATTAATTAAATACTACAGCCATTAAAAGGGCTGAACAATGAACAACAGAAGCTCACAATTGAGTTTTGTGGAGAGAAGATAAAATTCTACTTTAAAAACTGCTTGTAAAGATCATGTGTACAGATAAAAGATTAAATGGCATATGGTCATGAAATTGAAAGTAGAAACTTATGGGAAGTTTTTTCATTTTTTATATAGTATGCATCATTATTGTAATGAGAAAGAAAGTTATTACAAACAAAAGCTAATAGCTGCTTTTAAAATTTAGGAGGGAAAAAAATTCATGATGGCAAAGAAGCACCAAAGAATGAACTTTAAATATTACTGAAATGTTTCCTCTTCTTTAGCATCTTGTGTAATTTCCAGTTATTCTCTCTTCAAAACATGTTTACAATTTCAAAGCATTATCTGAGAATGTGTACCCCACTTTGAATGAGAAAATCCAGATTCTAGCCTCAAACTTATCTCACAAAGCTAGTTGTATAACTTTTGGACCTAGCAATTTCTAAGTGAAAATAACTTTTTATAACAAAGAAATTGAAATTAAATGTATTATATATGCCACAAGAGGCTAGAATAATGTCACACACTTTCAAATATTTGAGGTAAAGTAATCCAAGCATATAGTATTATTGCTAAGAAGTATAAATCCAAGTATAGCATGCTATTAGTATTTATGATCCCAATTCAAAATGAGTATTAATAATACTTCTTTACATGTACAATGGAAATCAAGAAAAGATCAAATGGGAAACATCTCATAATTTCCAGTAACTGGAAATGAATCTGGGTTTGTAAAGTTATATATCTCACAAAATATAAAACTAAAAAAAATCAGTAACAAATATTTCACTTAATTTTTCCATCATTTACTATAAGTTATCAAATGAAAAGGAAAGATTGCTATTCAGGTTCCATTTTAATCATGAAACCAACATTTATAAACATCAATCAAACTGCCTCAAAAAGTATCCTATCCCCAGGCCTGAAGGCATATGACTTTAATCCCAGGACTCTGGAGACAGACGCAGGTGAATCTCTGTGATCAAGGCCAGCCTGGTCTACATAGCAAGTTCTAGGCCAGCTGGAGCTATAGGGAGACCCTGACTCAAAAAGACAAAAAGAAGTAACCTATAATTTTCAAACTACCGTAGAAATCATTTGTATCACAACCTTTATATCTCCTTCAACAACAACCTAGAAATCAATAGAGAGCAAATAGCTGCTCCAAATTTTTGTTAAAATATTCAAGAACTAAGCAATTGTTTCTAAAGTTTTAAACATTTAAACTTTTAAACTTCTCAGACTATCTTTGTGTATCTATCATCCACTCTACTTTTTTCTTTACATGAATTCTCTCTTTTACATTATAAGTATATTAAAGTACAAAATGTTATTATTTTTACAAAATTACAAAATAATTTGCAGTATACTTGCTAGTATCATTTCAAGGCAACAGCCTAAAAAATATGAAAACATGGTGGGGCGTGGTGGCACATGCCTTTGGTTCCAGCACTCTGGAGGCAGAGGCAGGTAGATCTTTCTAAGATCAAGGCCAGCCTGGTCTACATAGCTAGTTCTAGGCCATCTGGAGCTACAGGGAGACCCTGTCTCAAAAAGACTACTCTGTATGTGTGTGTTTGTGTGTATGTGTGTATGAAAACATAATTTAATGTGAAGTAAAATGGAAAGAATTTACTGTAGATATGGGTATCTATAAGACAATCTATTACATTTCCTTGATTATATAGCGAAAAAACACCTAACATTATTTATATAGATCTATCAATAACAGCAGATCCAGTTATTTGATTTATAAAAATTCACACATGAAAGTAATTGCAATGAGACGACAGCATATGATTAGTACTAAAGAGGGATGTAGCTCCAGTTTGCCTTAGGAAGACCACATCAATGCTTAATTTCAATGTAAACCAAATAATCCTATTTTACATGTGTACTTAATAAGTAAGGAAAATGATTAGGAAACCTTCTTTGGTAAGATCAGAATTCTGGGAATTAATTTCAAATCAAAAGAGTAGCTTTTGTCTTAGATGACTTCCAGAGCTTTCTTATTAAATGTGAAAAACCTATTTTGCAATTTTCAAACTGTGAAAGTAGGTATTACTTTCATTTTTTAATATGTATGAGTGTACTGTCACAGATAAGATATAAATTGATCTGAACAACAATGCCCTTTATACCTTGATATATGAGGTACTGATTTCCTAAGAACAAGAAAGTTCTTACATAACCAAAGTACATGAACCAAATTCAAGGAATATAATACTCAATATGTAGATCATAATTCCAATTTTATTGATTATCCTAATAATATTCTTTAAGGTATTCTTTAAGGTATTTTCCCCCTCTTCTGTAACGTAAAGCCACAAGGAATTGGGCACAGAGCATTTGTAAAAAAATAAGGAAAAACAGATAGTGCAAAGGGAAACAGGGCTGAGATGCCAAAAGACAGGGACTTTATCTTCAATGCAATGAAAAGTCAGAATTAGTTCTATCCTGGCTTTGCTATTGCATGACCTTGGACTCTCATTTTACTTCTGTATGCCCAAGTTTAAAGTAAGGAGAAAATCATACACATTACATTGGTACATATATATACACACTGTGAAGTATAAAATTTCATGCAACACTATATAAAGAACGCAATAATTTTTAGTATTTCATCTATAGTATTTCACAATCCTAACAATTATAAGGCACACATTGTAAATTAAATAATCTGAAAATTCTAACTTCTACTCAACAGCTTAAGTAATTCATAGAAACCAAGATGTTAGCAGGATTCTTTTTTGTTTCAGGAACTTCTAGGTGCAGAGAAAAAATGATCCTTATCCTTTTTTTAAAATGTTCATATCATTAAACACTTGTATAATGGTAAAGAAACATTATTAGATTATTTAGAAGACAATTCTTATTTCCATAGTTTAACTATGAAAATAGGAGATGAAACAGAATATAAACTAGGGTCTTTAGAAGCAATCCCAAGCAAAGGAGCCCATGATTAATTATTACTTGATTTGTTGTTTTATGCCTGTGCACATAAGCACAGTCTAGGTCAACCATACATTGATTAGGAATTATGCTGGTAGTAAAGAGCAAATAAATTTAGAACAAAACAGTAGAACACAAAAATGTGGGAAAAATGACAAAGATGAAAGGATCCTGAGCTGTCCTTGGAACCACTTTAACTATGCTTATCATTATATGAGATAAGATCCCTATTTATTTTTAACTAGCTTAATTTTCTTGCAGCGAAAAAAGCATCTGATATCCACAAGCAAATAATAGTTGATTATCATCTGTTTCCAAAAGGAGACAGAAATGATAGATCATTCAAAGAATGTTTGCTAGACCATTTTCATACCAAATCATTCTTTTCCTGATCTGTCATTTTGGTAATTTTTATTTCAACCATGAAAATGCTATACTAACAGTATATTAAGTATTGACAATATTAAAATCTTTTTAGTCAAAATATCACACAATAAAGTTAGAAATATCCTTTGTAAATAAATAACAGACTATATAAAGAACATATAGAGCACCTTTAAAATGAAAATTTCCCACGCAGTTCTAAAAAAAAAGTAGACTTTCTGATAACCTGTGGGTACTTAGTAGAGCAATGTTACTAAGAAGACAGACAACTTGGGAAATAAGTACTCAAGCAAAAACTGCAGAACCTCGGGAGTATGGGGGGTGATAGAAGCTGGCATTCAGATAAGAGCAGTCAATTGCTGAAATATGCACAGATCACAATCAAATAAGGACAAAAATGACTGTAGCAAAGAAAGCAGTAGAGTGGAACCCTGTTGATGTAGCTTATTGCATCTGAAAAGCATAAGTACCTTTCAAGACTGCTTCACAGTTCTCTCATATCTAGCCAACCAATCAAAATCCAATGTTGATTTCAGAAAAGTTCTACTGGCAAATTCAAACGTGTTCATAAATATACTGGTCATAATTCTCAGTGATATAATCATCAAACAAAAGGAAATCTATTAGCAGTATTATTTTACAGGCATCCAGCATTCAAAAGACATCCTACCTCATCTACTAAAAGGATAAAAATGAAGGTTGATGATCTCTCTCTCTCTACACATAACACTAAGTCTCTGCAAAGACCTTACTGAAAAAGATTATTCCAAAGTCATGAACTTGAAGAAGCTAGATTGATCATACTAAGTGTAACTGATTCTTAGCTGTATTATATTCTATGATCTCATTATCTCAATTTTTATGTGTATTCTTGAAATTAAGGAAGAAATGTTATGGCTTGAGTACTAAGCAGGATCAAGTTCAAGATGTAATCTTATAAAAATGCTACCAATTAACTACTAACTTCAAAAAGTCAAGATATTTGTACTTTTCCATTGTTCCGTTTCTTCAGACATGATGAAATGGCCGTGAATATATTAGAAAATATTTTCTCAGTTTATTACTTCAAAATAATTAGTCTTTAAATTCATATAAAAGCTACATACCTAGTTATTTTAAAATACTTTAATTTTCTCAGCTGTTTGCCCTTGAATTTCAACCTATAATTTTAAATATTAAGGTCCACAATTTAGTTTTAAGAATTAGATTGTAGTTTTGCATAAAGAATTATTAAATCTGTAAGAGAATTTTAAATCTAATCCTGTTCCCCACAGTAAAATTAGAAACACTACAGTTCTTATTTTTAAGCAGTATAAAAGAAAACATAGTAGCCTTGGAGTCAGCAGAAGCAATTGTAAATCCTAGCTTTGAACTAACTAGATATTAGTGATCTTGATCTAGCCATTTAATCTCCCAGCAACTTTCTTCGCTGTTAAAATGAAATAGATACTAAATAATTCTCTGGCCATGTGAATGTTACTGTAGTAAGAAAGGACATTAAAGTACACAGTACAAAGTATAGTATACAGAGGTCTCACACAAAAATTCTGTTTTCTCAGGCATTCACAAGACTATCATAAGCTATTGTTTTATGAAAAATAACTAAAACATTGCATATTACTGTAATTTGTGTTTTGAACTATGTATGCTCTCACATTGTAAATAAATTATTGGGTTGTTTCACTGGGATACAAGGACAGCTATCAGCCAGCACTTTAAAAGAAATAACAAGGAAAACAGGAAACTATTTTGACTCTGATATGCTTGAAAAGTGATGACTCTATATAACTTTCAAAAAAAGACAGGGTATATCCTACAAATATTCACACTTAAATTTTAAAACTGAGAATTTTTTAATTTAAAATACCGAATAAGTCGGGTGCAGTTGTTCATGCCTTTAATCCCAGCAATTGGGGCAGATGGATCTCTGTGAGATAGAGGCCAGTTGGGGCTACAAGGTGACCCTGTCTCAACAACCAACCATCCAACCAACCAAAATACTATTGAATCAAGAAAATAAGATCAATAAAAGAAAAAAAATTATAGAAAGCACTGAAAGGGGTTTTTTCTAGTTGTGATTGCAGGAGGTCTCACAGTGAATATTCTGGACTACAAAACAACTTAAAAGCTAATTTTAAAAGGCAAGCACTCATGATGACTCAATGCTACTATGAAACAATTTGGAGACATTATATTGTGCATATGAAAGTGGAGCCAAGAAGGACCAAGAGGAACTGAAATTTCACTTGTCCTCTCCTCTAAGCCCTGAACCTTATCAGAGGGCAGCATTTACCTGTAATGAAAAGAACTTACTCAGCCTGTAACCTGCTATGACACCTCCAGACTAGCCATTTGTTTAAAAGGTCAGAATAACTGAGATACTGAATACTGGAGCCTTTGCCTGAAATCAAAACACCAAAGTATCACTTTTTATAAGGTGTTACTTATTTTTAGCTTAAAAGTCAATGTATCAAAATAAAAACAGGCTAGGAAGGGGAGAAATTAACTAAAAAATGTTAAATGGCTTAAAATACATTATCTCTTTTAATTGAGAATTTTGTAATTAATAGCAGGTTGTATATTTTCAAGTGTTTCAATTCTATGTGTTATGGTTAGAGATATTTAAAGTTGAATGCTGAAAAGTTAGAGAAGCACAGAGGTGAAACACTAAGTGTTGAATTCTGTTCTATTTTAAATAACAGATAACAGTGCTCCCTTCCCCCAAAAAATTGTGGTCATAAATACTGACTAATAACCTTAAGTTAGTTAGATGGAAATTGAAATAACTTTATGTCCATAATCACTCCATTTACTTCTAAACAGGGAGCTCAAAGTCTAATGTTTCCTTAAAACATGATGCAATTCTGTTAAAGCTATAAATTATTGATCATGACCCAAAAAAAGGATGACTTCTTAATTTTTTATCAGAATTTCTAGTCTACAAAATTAAGATTTCTACATACACCAATGAACTGCCCAATGATTTCTGTTGACTCCCTTTTACCATCTCAAGTCACTTCTACAAAATGGTGCAAGAATATAGCGGAAAACTTGTACAAGCAAGTATGAGAACTAAGGTTATAACCACAGGGTACTTTAAGCTACTCATATATAAGACAAAGCATTCTTCAATTTATTAGAAAACAGACTGTCAAATGCCCTTAAGCTAAAGTCTATCCACACATGGCCTTTCATTCTCAAATTACACCTACACAAAAAGCAATGTATTGTCTTAATGTGGAACACACAGGAAACACAGAGGACACAACACAGCAAGATGTGGAAATGAAGATTCTCATTCTTAGCACCAATCTGCTCTTAAAAGCAATACTAATTTGTTAAATGAAGATACTTATGCCCATCCCAAACAAAAGACAGCATAACAATTTCTAGGAAAAAATGTTTTACATATAAAAATATAAGTTATTTCCATTATGGTTCAAATACAATAACTCTGTATCATCTGAATATAACCTATGCTATCAAATAATACTCCAAATCTAAACTTACTTGTATTTGGTAACATAAACATTTTGTATAGCGTTATATTCAGAATCAGACTTCTTTTAAAATATAAAAAGCAGTAGAATAATAGAGGCAGGTATTGTCTAAACCTAGCGTATGTCCACAGGCTCAGGTTTTGAGCATTTGGTCTCTAGCTAGTAGAACTTCATTGGTGGTCTATGAAGCCCTAAAAAAATTAATCTGACTGGTGGAAATAGTGCACTCCAGGGTTGGGTATTGAAAGTTGTATAGCCTTAGCTCCGGTTTGGCCTAGTATTAGCTGCTGTCTCACCCTCTTCCCACAACAGAGGAAGCCATCCAGACACCATGTCTTCTACCATCAAGGACTATATCCCCTAAAACCATGAGCCAAAATAAATCTCTCCTCCTTAAAGGTCTATCTGTCAGAATTTTGTCACTGTGATGAAAAAGGTTAACTAATACGGTGGGCCTGCAATGGAACTTAAAGAGTTAGTAAATATATGGTAAGACAATGTGGTATAGTTTCATTTTTTAACATGAATTAGAGACAGAAAAAAGTACACAGCTCAAGGATTTATCACTAACTCTGGTTTCCATAATTCAAATCTAAGAGCATTCCTGAGACATTCTGTACCTTCACAACAACCAATCTCTCCTTCACCTAAAGAAGATACTATCTTCCTGATAATTCTGGTAGCAATTCTCTTGTGTTTCACTGATTTTCTGTTTCTTACGCACAGATCCACAAACATTACAGCTTATTTTACCTGTTTTGTTTCTCTGTGCTTTTACATTATGTCCCTGGAATCATATAAATTCTTATATTTCTGGTTTCCTTTAATAAAATGCATCTCTTGGTATGCATATACACCCACTACTGGGGTGAGAGGATATCAATGAAAAAATATTTCTGACTCATAGAGGATGTAAATCTCAAATTATTTACTCAATGCAATTATAACAATCAATTACATGGTAGTTAGTGAGTTTCCATAGCTCAGTACAAAACATGTACTACTAATCACTTTTAAATTTTAGTCACACCACTGGGATTATGACAGAACCTCTATGCAGTATTCTTTGTACTGGGTAAGCACACTTTCTTAAGCTTAGTAAATATGAAGATTTCTTTTATGAAGTGCTTTTCCAAGTCTCTTTTCATTCTTAAATTGGATTGTTTATTTCTCTAACAATGATTTAGGGAAGTACTCTGAATCTTCTGCTTTGTGTCTTTTGTTAAAGATATGATGAAACTACTCGATTTGACTTTCTATTCTTAATAATCTAAAACAAGATTTATTTTAATCAAACTGCCTTCTAAACGATTGGTTTTGCCCATAGATTAGTACTGTTGTCAGTTTTAGAGCAACTTCTTTATGTAGTCGGTAGTGACAACTGCAGAGACTCACAACAGGTCAACATGCTGAGAGTGACTATGGTCCTCGGCTGTAAATATGGTATCTATATCATCCATTCCAAGCCTCAAAGAACTCCCAGAAGATGGGGTAGAATGTAAAAAGTCAGAAAAGATGGGGTATAGTTCTGTGGAATACTATCTTTCAACCATCACATGGCTGCTGCACTAGAACTCAGTAGCTGTGATTACCTGCAGAATCTGTCATAAAGCACAGAAGAATTCTTGAGACTCCATCCTTCACTAAGGATTCTTACAAAGTAAACAGTAGCCAGAAGTTCAGCTACAGGTGTGGGCTCATGTGCTCCCAATTCCCTGAAGAGCTGCCAGCAGTTAATGATTGCTAGGGAAGGCAAAGTGCCCACGCTCCTCTAAATAACCTTTTACCCATGTTCCTATAAGCAACTCTAATGAACTGATCAAGGCACCAATCAAAGTAGAAGAAAGAGGACAAGTTAGAAAGAAGAAAGGGATCAGTGGGAGGGAGATATGGGATGAACATGATCAAAATACATTAATACATATATGAAAATGTCATAATGAAACCTATTATGTACAATTAATATAATAAAACACAAATACTTAAATTAGCCAAGTTTATTAATTTTATATATTAGAGGTTTTGATGTACTTAGAGGAAATCTTTGCCTACAGGTGGGTCTGGTGGTGCAGGTCTATGCAAGAGGTTGTGGCACAAAGTTCACAATATCAAAGTCTGCCTGGACGCTGGAGTGATTTTAAAGCCAGCATGGACAACTTAACAAAACACTGCCTGAAAATAAGAAAAAAACAAAACAAAACAAACCCAGAATTTAGCTCAATGGTAAAAAGTACTTGGCCTACAACTTGCAAGGTCTGAGGTTCAATCTATAGTTACCACGGGGAGAAAAAGGAAAAGAAAAATGTGGTTTGGAGGTTTTTGTTTGTTTGTTTGTTTTTTAATGGGGGTGAGGAATCTCACTATGTAGCTCCAACTGGCCTAGAGCTCCCTATGTTGACCCAGCTGGCCTCAAGTTCACAGAGATCTATCTGCCTGCCTATGTCTCCCAAGTGCTTGGATTAAAGGTATGCTCTACCATAACCAACAGAAAAAAGGAAAAGTTTTAATATCCAAATATTATCTACATGTTCTCCTGTAACAGTTCTGTAGTTTTGCATTCTATGTCAAAATGCACAATGTCTTTGGTTTCTGCAGAATACAGAACATAAGTCATAGTAGACCAATTATGACAGTATCAGTTACTGAATAATTCTTTCCACATGAAATTACAATTTCTGTAATAAAGCAAGTGTCTAGATGCATGGATCTTTTTCCAGATTTTTTTATTCCTTTTGCTTAACCTTGTTTTGTTATCTCATGGAATTAGTTATTGAGAATGCTTAAAAACATCTAATTCAGTTGATATCATAATCCTTCATCCAAATATCAAATAATAAGATCCAGCATCCAAATAAAACTTTCAAAAAAAATCACCCCCCCCGCAAATGTGGCCAATAAAAAAGTTAATCAATAGAAACCCAGAAATGATAAAATTATAGAGATTAACAATAATATTTATCAGGCTGGTGGGGGTGGTTCTGTGGGTAAAGGGCTTGTTATATAAGGATGGGGACCTGAGTTCATATCCTAAGCACAAATCTATAACCTCAGCATGAGGAGGAAACAGGCATATCCCTAGGGCTTACTGGTCTGCCAGTCTAGCCAGAATGGCAAGCTCCACGTTCAGTGAGAGAACTTGTCATAAAAAATAAGATGGAAAACAAGAGGAAGACTCCTGCAGTCAACCACTGGCCCACATATAAGCACTCACTGATGAACAGATCCACAAATTTGTGAACACACATACATGCACATAAGACACACACAATTTTTAAAAAATGATTATAAAGAAATTTAGTATGTTAGAAAAGGTATCGGCTAGGGAAGTGTCTGCTGGGAAGTATAAGAGCCTGAGTTGAATTCCCCAGCATTCATGTAAAAGGTTCGGCATGGTGGATTGCATCTGTAATTCCAGGGCTGGGGAGGCAGAAACAAGATTCCTAGGGCTTGCTGGCCAGTGAGCCTAGCCTAATCAGTGAGCCCCAGGTCCCAGTGAGAAACCCTGCCTGAAAAAAAAAGTAAAATGAATGGACAGCGCCTAAGAAATGATACCCACAAGGTTGACCTCTGGCCTCCACACATGTGTATACATAAGCAACTACATGAACACACACACACACACACACACACACACAAAGAAACAGTAAAGCAAAATAAGGAACATAGGAGAAATGCAAGAAGTAAAACTTTCAAAGATGAAAAATAATCATAATAATTTTTAAAAATAATCTTGAGGATGGCATGGTGGTGTACACCTTTAGTCCCAGAACTTGAGAGGCAGAGGCAGGCAGATCTGTCTGTGAGATTGAGGCCAGCCTAGACTACCTGGAGAGTTCCAGAAAAGCTGGTGCTATAGGGAGACCCTGTCTCAACAAAACAAATCATCTTAGATGATATTTAAACAGACTATATACTACTGAGGGAAAAATAATCTTAACAGCCACGTATGAATCATCAAAAAAAGCATAAAAAGAAAAAGAATAGACGAAAGAAGAGTGGAGTATCAGTGTCAGTGATGACATTATCAAATATACAACATCTTAAATTACAGGGGAAAACACTAGGATAACTGAAGTATTTAAGAAACAGTGACCAAAATATTTCTAAATGCTTTAATTTTAAAAAGCCCACAAAAATTCTAAGCAACTTATCACAAAGAAAACCATACAAGGTAGACCTTATTCAAATGACTAATATCCAATACAGTCTCCCCACCCCCATTCCTTTTAGAGACAGTCTTACTGTGTAAGCACAAGTAGGCTTGAAATTCACTATGGAGTCCAGGCTGGCCTCAAACTCAACAACCTTCCTGTCTCAGCCTCCTGGGTCCTGGCATTATAGGTATGTATCACTATATCAGGCTTTAAGAAAGTTTTAAGAACAGTCAAAGGAAATAGAAAATTTACATATAAAAATTAGAAAAGACTTTCTGTCAGGAATTACACAAATTATTTCTGTACCTATCTCACAACATATTACAGAAATAAAGATGAGCAATTTATGACAAAGGACCCAATTCTTAAAGAAGACATAAAAGCTGATAAATAGGTAAATGCACCAATAACAAAGTTTTAAAATACATAAACCAAGAAGGGAACGAGAAACATATCCATAATTAATGCTGAAGATTTTACTAATTAACAGAATATCAAAATATACACAGAAGTCTTAAGGAAGACTCAAATAATCTGAATCACCAATTTTAGAAATTTCTACTCAAACATATTAAAACATTCACCAACAAACCATATTCTATGCCTTCTCATAAATTTCAACAAGTTGAAACAAATTCTGTCATACAACACATGTCCTTAGAATACAGGACAATTAAATTAGAGCCCTGTAAAAAAATATATCTGGAAAATTAAGTGAATATTGGGAAATAAAGCAGATAAGAAAAAAAAAAACCTAACGTTGGTAATTTTAAGTCTTCTAATTTCACATAAAGAACCATGTAACACAAGAAAGGTAAATTCAAGATTAAATGTATGCCCATATACAAGTACATTCTCTCTTTCTCAAGGCCTATGCTTAAATCTGTAGTAAACCCTTTTCATGACTGGGGAGATAGTTTACAGGTACAGCAGTTACCTAACACAAGCAAGATGGTGGGTTCGATCCCCAGCATTAGAAATAATCTTTTCTTAATAAACTCTAACTTCCTTTTTTTTTAAGTTTATAATCTTCATAATCATTTCCAGAAAGAGAGTAAGACCTGCTTTATCCTGATACAAAAACACAGAAGATGGATAGATGGCTCAGCAGTTAGGAGCATTTGGTTCTACCATGAGGACTAGAGTTCGGATTCCAACACCCATGCAATAAGCCCGATATCCATCATAAACACCTGTAACCCAAGCACTGCAGGAGGTGGGGACAGGGGTGCTGAAGCTTGCTGGCCTCTCAAGCCGGGCAAGGTTTTAGCGATGAGACCCTGTCTCAAAGGATCAGGTGAAAACTGATGGAGGGGAACATCTGATGCCATCTTCTGGCCTTGTACACATACAGGTATGTACACCAGTACACGCATGCATATACACTCACACAGACATACACATACACACAAGTAAATAATAAATCTTTAGAAAAAGAACATTACCAAAAAACTATAAACCAAGGTGTTCTATAAATACAAGAGTGGAGGGAAGATTAACCAAATTTTAGTAAATGAATCCAGCAATATATAGTAACAAACAAGTAGGAATTATCTCAGAAATTCATGATTAGTTGTTTCACTATTCTAAATTCAATGTACCTTAGCCCACATTAAGAGACATTTTTTTAAAACAAACAAGCAAAAGAACATGATCACTACAAATGCAGAAAAAAACATTTTATAAAACTCTACCACCATTAACAATGAGGAAAAACTGATCAACAAGAGCTAGTAAAAAAATTGAAAGTTCTCTATCTATGGTCAGGAATAAGGGAAAGATTTTAGCTGTCACCACTCCCACTCAACATTACAATTAGACTATTAGACTAATGCAATACAAAAGAAATAGATATAGAAATTAAAAGGGTGGAAGCAATAGTCTTTACTCATACAGAATACAATCTACATAGATACTTGAAAGAATCTAAAACTAAAGAGGCCACTAGTATTGAGTTTACAGAGTCACAGATCACAAAGCAGTTTCAAGACATGTAGGAAAAGAAAAAATTAAAAACTTTGTCCAATCCCTGTAACAAACTTCTCATTTCTACTCAAAATTAGAACATAATTATAAGGAAACTTCCTTATCTAAGGTTCTCCAACCAACATTATGACTCTCTTTAAAAAAAAAAAAAAGCATTTCCCATCCAAGAAATATTTGAGTAACTCCTAACCAAGTCATAATTCAAATACAGTCCATTGAGCCAGAGCAATTCTGCCATGAACTAGACACTCTCCACTCTCAGAGTGGGTCTAATAGAGGAAGCAGCACAGAGCATTGTGTTAAACATGTCCCAAAATGTAAGAGCTGAACTTTGCTCTCAGCCATCACTGAAATAAAAGGAAAGTTCAAAGTTCTAAACTATGGGCACAAGAACGGCTAAATTCCTACAGTGTTTTACCTCACATCCTCAGTTTTGAGGAGTCAATAAACAAAATACATGAGAAAATAGGTAGTGATGTGAAAATTTTTTAATTCAAAGATTTAAAAAAGACTAATCAAAGTTTTCAAATGAGAATCTGAGTTTATTGTTCCTATTCCACCTCATATAAGCAAGTGTTAGGCTAAAGGGTATGTTGCTTCAATTAGAAAAATCCATTCTTTTTTCAACTTGTTTCTTAAACCAAAGGAATATCACTGAATGAGCTGATCTGCAGTCAAGCTGTAAGAGAAATATTAATATTATCCATAAGAAATTGACATAACAATATTTTACAAAGTTTATCACATAAAGTCATAAAACCAATTCTTTCTGCCAATTGACTATTTAAGAAAAAGGCAGTTAAATAGCAAAATTATTCTCTCTCTCTTATTTTATTTTTTTGAGATAGGGTCCTATTATATAGATCATGCTGGCCAGGAAGTTCTGATCCTTTTGCCCCTACTTCCCTAGTGCTAGGATCAAGATGTGTGCCACCATAACCCAGCAGCAAAAGTATTTTCAAAATGACAAAGAAAAAAAACAAAGTAAAAAATTGACAAACCTTCTCCAAGTTTTTACTACCGTAATTACCCGGTTCAATCCTGAGTATGTGTTAGAAAATTACGTATTTTTAAAATAATCTAATATGAATATAATTCATTTCTTTCTTAATAAAAAGTAAAATTTAGCTGAGGTTTTACTCATGAAAACAAGAAGACAGCACAATTTTTCTGGCATACTGTAAGCATTAACCTAGGCGAGTATAATCAAAATAACTTCATCCATAACTTAAAAAATACAGGCTCATGAAATCAACAAATGCAAAACCACACAAAAAAATCTCTATCTTTATAAAAGCCCAAAGTGGCTGGAGAGACGGTTCAGCAGTTAAGAACACTTGCTGTTCTTGCAGAGGCCCCAGGTTTGATTCCTAGAACCTACATTACAGCTAACAACCATCTTTTAAGTCCAATTCCAGGGGATCCAACACCCTCCTATGGACTCTGCATGGAGTTAACGTACGTGGTGCACTTACATACATGCAGGTAAAACACTAATACACATAAAATAAAAAAGCCCTAGAGAAGGAGCTCATGAGCCCCCACCTCTAAGAGAAGAGCTATAGACAGTGATGGCTGCTAGAGGAGAGACAGTGTGCTTTCTTTTATGGTGTATCTCCTGGTCAATCCAGGAGTATATGGACACCACAAACTGAGTCCACAGGTTATGTTTAAATGAAGTTGGAAGAAGGGGACTAAGGAAGTCAGAATGAATATGGGAAGCAATATGGTGAATATGATCAAAAAGCATTGTAATAAAATTCTCAAAAAAATAAAATATTACTTTTATTTAAAATAATTACAAAAATAATATAGCCCCTTAAAATTTATTTTATTTTTCTCTGTGACCTGTTTTACTTCTAAGGTATGCCTAGACTTATCTACTTGACTTTTTACTTGAAAATCTTTCTTTAGATTAAATAATTTATGTCCTCTAGCCTTTTCTTCCTATTGTTACAGTGAACTGATTCCTACTAAAGATGTTTTTTCAAATGAAGGTTAACACATTTATTAACATTTTATATTAATATGGAAGCACACAAGAGATGAAAAAGTTTGAGGCTATCTCAGGAAGGTCACACAACATATATGAGAAACTGAGAGGGAACATTCAGCATTATGTCTTTCAATGGAATCTTACAAATTTCCTCAACTGATCTATACTAATCCCCAAATATACTCTAAAATTACTACCATCCAAGGTCACAAAAATAACTTAATTCTTAAGAAGCATTTCTACTGTTTATCCCACAACAGAAAAAGGGAAAAAAAAAATCCTTACTAGAAATGTAGTATCAGCAAAAATTACTCTTACATTTGATCTTTGATCCTTGCAGAAAATTCTTCTTTGTTCCTTTTTCACAAGATGTAATTCCTTAAGAGGAGAAAATGAAAAAGAAAGGAGCTAGGTTATTATTCTTGACTAAAAGAGATTTAAATATTTTATTTTGTATAGAATTCTAACCCTCAACACCATCTCTGGCAGATAGCTCCACAAATACATGCTGAAATGATAGAAAGTAATTTAAGCAAAAGTCATTTGTTTTACTTAGCCAATAAACAAAATGTTCACCAATAAAATATGTCAAATGTCACTAATCCATTTTTTCAGGAAGTACTGCTCAAATGCTCAGTAATTAATTAATGCATGATTAAAAATTGGATTCCTAGCTTCCATTTTCTTCATCTCTATATCATATGGCATCTTTCTATTAAATGCACTGTGGGTACAGCCTACTGAACTCACCAAATGCAAAAAAAATTTTTTTAAGCTAGTTTAAAATAGTTCAAATGTTGTATTGTTCTATTTAAAAAGAAAACTCACTAGGTCAGTGATGTGTATAAACTATAAATATTCTATACTCCAACACAAAGTGTACACTTGCATTTTTTATTAGCTAACTTTAAAGTGAGCAAAAAAATTAAAACAATGAATATACATTGATAAAAATGAATAGAAACCTTACCTCTGAAAACAAGTCATCTCTAAATAAACACCAGTGACACCACTACAGTGTTTCATGCATAAAGAACAACCCAATCCTGCTACATTTTTGCCCAGAGTCAGTGGCAGGGCATTTGGGTAGAAAAGGAAAGGACCATTAAATTTCACTCCTCTACTCACTTCAACTAGCCAGATCAGTATCAGTCGTTAATACAACAATGCGGAACTGCAAGATTGGGTCATTTAACCAATCCAAGTAAATCTACTTTATCAAATGAAAATAGCTCATTTCTCTACCAAAATTAGATGTTAAGAATCTAATCCAGCAGTTTTAATTATTGTGAATAATATTATGATTTGTTCCTATTTGGAAAGGTACCTCCTTTCAAGGAGAGAAACAGACAAATTGCCAAATACTGGTTTTATGTTAGTAAATTAAATAATTAAAGCTCAAATACTAAAGGAGACACAAAGAAGTCTCTTTTTTGGCAAGGGTTAAAAAGTATCTTGCTTTAAAAAGACACTTTGGCTTTTAATCTAATTGTACTAAATTACAGCAAATAAAAAGATTCCTAAAATTTAATCTAGTAATTTTAAGTGATACTCTTTTTTTATGGGTCCTATTCCTAAATAAAACTCTTTTAGTAATAGTTTTGTGACTAGCTATGTGTCATAGTGTTGATAAAAGTTTAGCAACGACTTTCATAGTAACTAAATATAAATTTAATATTAATACATCACTGTATATAAACTTCTAGAAAAATTTGTTCCTCATTTTTATAGATGAACTACTTTTATTAGTCATGTTTTGTACATACTTTACAAATAATCTCCAAAAGGCAAACATAAATCAAGTTTTTAGTGTTTTTACAGTACTCTATAATGAAATATACTTTCAAAAACTTTAAATTTAGTGCTTACCCCAAAACATCATACTACCTGAGCCTCAAAACTCACTACTTCTGTTTACCAAAAGTAAAATAACCTGCATCTCTACCTCTCTACTACCCATTTATCTATATTGTCCTTAGCCAGACTACAGTCAACTATCAAGCTCTGTAACTTTATACTTTTACTGCCTGGAAATGACCTTCCCCTTTTGTCTCTCATAAGGATCAAATGTTCAGGTCAATGGCACCATCTGTCAGGCCATCACCCAGAAACCTTCAACATTATAATCACATCCAATGAGCAAAATAATACAGTTTTGCAAGTTTGCAACTCTCCTATTATATGCTTTTTAAAAAGAAATTTGCACATTGCTCATTTTTTATCTTCAATAGCTAGTCAGTATCTTACACAGGATTCAAAATACTTAGAATATACTTATTGAGACTCTAATACATTCCACACACTTCTAAATTTTAGAAATAAATCCCTATCCTTATTTCTGACCTCACAGAGCTTGGATCCTAGTGGGAGAGAACTATAATACAAAATGGATAAGGGAAATATAATAAATATGATAGGTTAATGGAAAATCCTTAGTAAGACAAAAACAACAGGGAAAGAAGTACTGCCTGAGGGAAGGAATTAAAGTTACAAAAAGGAAGTTTAGGGAAGGCCTAACTGAATAACAACAGCAACAATAAAATTTAAGTGTTATGAAGTATCCGTACACTAATTACTTAACATATATTGACTTAAGAAAGATCAAAAAGTTCCTCGTATCCTAGTTTACCTTCAAGAAGAAATGGAAATAATAAAGAAGCAACTTCTAAAGTCATATAACTAGTTAAGTGATGAAGTCAAGATTAAAATCCAGGCACTATTTTAATTGATATGTATAACCACAATTCAGTTCATTCCTTACTAGAATAAACTAAATGAATACAAATAATAACTGCTGAGATTTACTGTACAAATAACAATAGAGGCACAGATAGAGGTAATAATTGTGATATGCTAAGAAACAAGTTTGAGCTCTCTGCTCTTTGTTTTTTGGCTCTTAGCCAGCAAAAGCTTGCTTCTTGGAATCTCTGGAGTAATAATGGTGTCTTCTGTATGCTAAAAAGGTGACTGGTGACCAGGGGTCCCTAGATAGCATCAGGAAGTAACTGGTTCCATCCCAGCACCACAAAAAGATAAATCAGGCTGATGGCTCAGTCAGTGAAGTACTCGACGCAAAAACATGAGGACCTGAGTTCAAATCACCAGAAGTCACATAAGCAGCTGTGGTGGCATGCATTTATATTCCCAAAGATCTCAAGGAAGGAAGCAGAGAAAGAAAGAGCCCTGGAAGTTTACTGTCTAGCCAGCCTGTCTACTTGTCAAAGTTCTAGCCAATGAGAGACCCTGTTTCAAAAAAAGGTATCTGAAGAACAGTATCCAAGGTTGTCCTCTGACCTCTACACACACATATGCATCGATACATGCCCTCACACAAACACATACACACACATATGAAAGAATAATGGCTCAAAGAGATCTGTAAGAAATTTAACAATCTCCCAAACAAAATTTCAATCTCTTGAGAAGAAATAACAAAAACAAAGAAACTGGTGTAATAAAAACAAACATCAAAATATTATGCTAAAAGACTTTTTTAAAACCGAAACAAAACAATAAAAATTATTTTGAAAAACATTTCTAAAGATGAAAAATTTAGTATCAAATGAAAATTAACTAGATGGATTTAACAACAGATTATATAGTATAGGAAATCACTAAGCTAAAGGTGTAAAAATAGAAAAACCCACATAAGAACAGTGAGAATGAAGTCTAAATATTGACAATTGTAGTCCCAGAAAGGAGACAGGAAAAAAAAAAAAAAAAAAACTGCCTGAATAATAGCCAAAAGATTTGCAAATTTAAAGAAAATTGAAGAAATTCAATGATCCTAAGTAGTTTAGCACAAATAAGTAGACCTGGGAGGCAGAGGTAGAAGAATTAAAAGCAAAATAGAGGTCTGTCAGGCCTCTCCTGGGGCGATAGTGAGACTTTGTCTTTAAAGAATAGAAAAAAATGTAAGGGGTACTGTTATAAATTCAAGATTTATAGCATAAAATTAAGGACAAAGAGGAGGAAGTAGAATACATAATAAAGCATGAAAAGGTAACAAAATTGCTATGACAAATAGAAAACAAGGGAGATATCTGTATCTGAATTCAACTACATCAATAATTTTTGCAGATTTATGTAGTTTGTTGATACACTGCCTGCCTCATATATATAAAGTCCTGGGTTCAATGATCAAAAAACAAAAACAAAATATAATTAAGAATTACATAACATAGATATGCTAAACACAAATGTACTACAAATATGTACCTACAAATATCAATTTTAAGAAAACTGGAGTGCCCTTATTAATATCAAGTCAATTTCAGGAGATGGAATATTACCAGGTATAAAAGGACATTTCATAATGTTTACAGTGTCAGCTTATTAAAAATACAAAATAAATTTGAATGTTTGTACACCCAATAACAGTTTCAAAATACATGAAGCAAACATTACAGAACTAAATGAGAAGTAGGTAAGTCACAATTATAAATAATAGTCAAAATCCTTTCACAACAATAATTAGTGGGGGAAAATTTCATAAAGATCTATAACCCCTGAATATTAAAAACCAGCTCAGATTAACTGAACACTAAAACCAAGCACATTAAAAAAAAATTGACATGTATATGCTTCTTGGTACATTCAACAAAAAAGAACATATACCAGACCATACATTTTTAAGAATGGAAGTCATGCAGAAAATATTTTCTGACAACAAAATAATTAAAATGAATATTAACAATGAAAAGTTACTGGGATGGGCTAGAAAGATAGGTAGCTCAGCAATTAAAAACCCTGGTTGCTCTTGCAGAAAACCCAGATTCAGTTCCCATCACCCACCTGGAGGCTAACAACTATATGTGTCTTCAGTTCCAGGGACCTGACAATCTCTTCTGACCTCTTAGGCACTGCATACACAAGGTGCACCTACATATATACAGGCAAAATAGCCATATACATTAGAATAGAAATAATTTTTTAATATTTTAGGTTAGTGGAGAGTTTTCTGAATATTTGGTAGTATGCACAGTTTCAAGTAATGCATGAGTCAAAGAAATAAGAAAAAATTTAAAATATACCCAACTAAGTGATAATGAAATTATATTATGCAGGACAAAGTTAAAGATATTTGGAAATTTAAAGCTTCTAAGTGCTAGTGTTAAAGAAAAATGATTTAACACTAGTATTCTGAATTTCCACTTTAAAAAGCTACAAAAAAAAAACTATTAGGCTTAAAGCAGAACTAAGGAAATAATAACAGTAGAAACTGGTGGACTACATGAACACAAATAGATTTTTTTTTAAAGTGAATGCAAAGAGGATTGATTCCTTGAAAAGGACTCTTGGCTCAACTAGCTAAATAAAGACACTAGTTACAAATATGGGGGGGGGGGGGGGTAACACTAGAAATCCCCCAAACAGGAAAATTATACAAAGGGCAACTTTGTGCCAATAAATTTGGCAATTAAATGATTCAGACAAAATACCTTAAAACATGCAGATTAGCACAGCAGACACTAAAGCAAAGTACAATTATAACCTTAATCTAATAAAGAAGTCAAATTCACAGGCTTATCCCACAGCAAAAACTACAGACCCAGATAGGCCGAGTGAATTCACTAGTGAATTCTTTAAACAGCTACACATTTAATTTCAGTCTTACACAGTATCTTTTAGGAACTGGAAAAAGAAGAGCTACTCTTGACTACAGTGAAGGAAGAAAGCAAAAATAACCCTAATCTAAAAATGAAGCAAGGAGACATAAGAAAAAGAAACTACATATTAATAATGCTAATAATATGTATATATGCAAAGGTTCTTACAAAGTCTCAGGTCATCAATATATAAAAAAGAATATAGTACAAGTTATGTTTGTCTCAAAAATACAAGACTGACTCAGTATTCAAAAAAATGTAATTCACTACATTAATATGCTAGGGAAAAAACTATTCAGCTAATTTTAATGAATGTATTGAAAGCCATGTATTCCTGACAAAACACCCATTCATAAAGGAAGGAGGGGAATTCTCGGCAAACTAAGAATTAAAGGGAGAACTTCCTCAATCCAGAAAGGGTACTTAAAGAAAACCTACAGCTACACCATAACTGATGGTAAAACAGAAATAAAGCAGTGATGAAAGCCCACTTTCTTCATTTCTATTCACATTTTGCTGGGGCCTAAATCTGTGGAATAATGTAAGAAAGACAAATGCATCCAAATTGTAAAGGAAGAATTAAAATAGCTTCTACTCACACCTAATGATGCAAAACCAACTTTAAATGAATAGTTTTTTATATACTAGTAATGAAGAACACAAAATTAACATTTATTTTTATTATTTTTTTTATGTGTAGGTCTATGTTTAGGTATTTGCACATCAGTACAGGTACCAGTAGCGTTACAGGCAGTTGAGAGCTGCCTCAAGTGGGTGCTGGGAACAGAACGCAGGTCTTCTGCAGGAACAGTACAAACTCTGAACCACTGAGCCATCTTTCCAACCCCCAAATTTAAAATTTTAAATGCATTATTTTGGCCTCAAAAGCATAATATATTTAAAGACAAATATGCAAACATTGTGAATACTAAGTTGCTAAAAGAAACTAAGGAAGATCTAAATGAGGATGCTATATTTATTTATCTGAATACTCAATATTGTTATGACACAGATTCCCCCCAAATTACAGATTTAACAACAGTTGCAATCACAATCTCATCAAACTTTCCTGTAGAAACTTGCATGGTAATTTAAAACTGATAAAGCTATTATGATCTGAATACAATATGCCTCCACAGGCTCATGTGTTGAACACTGGGTCTCCAGTTGACGGCCATTTTTTAGGAGGTTATCAAGCCTTGGAGAAATAGGGCCTAACTGAGGAAGTAGATTTATGCAGGGTAGGCCTTGAAATTTACAGCCAGCCCTACTTCCTGTTCATCTCTTCTTCCTAATCTCCCAAAAAGTGACCAAGCAGCCTTAATGCTCTGAATACCACAGCAAAAGTCACCTGCAAACCACAGCTAAAACAAATCCTTCTTCCACTAAGTTACTTTTGCCAGTTACTTGGTCACAAAGACAAGCAACACAACCACCAAAACAATTTTAAAAATAAACAAAGATAGTAGGATTTACTCAACCTGATTTTAAGACTACAATATGCTCTTGTAATTTTATATACACATGCACACTCAATGGAAAATTATAGCAAATCTAGCATCTACACAAAGTCATTCAATCTTCAAAAAAGGTACCTAAGTAATACAATAGAGAAAGAAAGCCTCAGCAACAAAAGAAACCTGAATAACAGATGGCACTGATATTAATTACCATTCACAAATATTAACTCAAAATGAGTCATAGACATATATACAAAAAATACACGATAAAACTTCAAAAGTAAGCACAGAACGAAAATTCCACTAACTAGGGACCAGAAGATGGCTCAGCAGGTAAAGGCCAGACAACCTGAGTACTACGATGGAACCTACATGGTAGAAGGAGAGGGTTGCACTTAAATTTTAAAAAACGTAACTAACCCCACAGGTTTATCAGTTAGTGCACAACAATCAGATACCTTAAATGAAACACTTACAAAGATCATTTAATCAAAACTGAAACCTTCTGCTCTTTGAAGTAAATTATTACATGATAAAAATATTCACAATACAATGGAAATCATCCAAAAAGCCTTTTCTGAGGGTCTTTTTGAAAAAGCATCTCCCTGTAGCCTCACTGGTCTGGAACTCACTAGGCAGACCAGGCTGGCCTCCATCTCACAGAGATCTGCCTGCCTCTACCTCTGCTTGCTGAGATTAAAGCATGCACCACCATGCCTGACTCAAAAAGATTTTTATCAAACACTATTCTTGTTCTTGTTTGATTTTGTAACCTGTTTTGAGACAGGGTCTCACTATCTAGCGCAAGCTGACCTTGAACTGGTAATCTACCTATCTCAACCTCCCATGTACTGGGATTGCAAGTATGTGCCACCTGATCAATCAGGAATATATATAGATCTCCTACAGCTCAATATAACAATGCAAAGAAATCAATTTAAAATAGGCAAAATATCTGAACAGACATTTTACCAAAGACATGACTGGAGTCAGTAAGTAAATGAAAAATGTTTTAATATTATTGGTCATCAAAGAAATGCAATATAAAGTAAGCTACAATTATATACCTAGTAAAGTGGCTCAGCTTTAAAGGCTGACAATACAATATGTTGGTGAAGAAATGGAGAAACCAGAACTTTCATTTATTGCTGGTGAGACTATAAAACCAAAACTACACTGGAAACTAATTTCATGGTTTGTTATAAAGTAAAACACACCATGTAACCCAGAAACCCTACCCCTCTGGAATTTTACTCCCCAAAATGAAAGCACAGGTGTACACAAAGACTTGTGCTTAAAATGTTCATGTGTTATTCATAATTTAGCCTCAAACTAGAAATAAAAAATATCTACCAAAAGTGACTGGAGAAAGAGTAACTAGAACAAAGTGGAACAAATCACTTATAGCCCCAAACACAGATAAATTGGAAAAGCAGTTTGGTGAGGGGCAAAAAATAAAAGGCAGGCACTTGCAGGTGTGTTCAACCTGCATCTGCAAGCATATCAGGAAAGCTATGAATGTGGCCCAAACACATTTGTAGATGACATCATGTAACAGTGTCAAATGATTGGATACCTTTACAAGACAGTACATATTATGATTTCATTTAAAACTTTCAACATTTTGAGCTACCAACAAAGAACAAATATGATCCAAAAATCACATTATGAGAATCACTCAACTCTGAAAGGCTAAAAAAAATGAGATTTCAAGATCAAGGTTAGCACTACCTTATGAGTCTGTTTTCTCATTTTTAGAGTAACAGTTTAAAAATCTCATAGGTTTACTGGTAAGAATTAAAAATTTAATATGCTTAGTATAGTATGGCTGCCATACAAGAAAGGCTCTAAGTGTCAGCTAATCATGGTGGATGTTTTTTAATCATCATCATCATTTTAATAACCTATGGAAAGACAGATACCTTCACAAAGAAATAATTCAGAAAATAGGCAAATAGAACTGATGGAAAGGCCACTGGAGGACAATATCTTAACTACAGTCCTTAAAGTCATTACTTTGCCCAAATTAACAGAAGAGCAAATATTATAAATTAGAAATTCTGAAATAGATTTGGAATCACTAAATATCTGGAAATAGAGTTGAAACAGGAATACTACTAAGGCCTTGAGAACAGATTTTCAAAAGCATAGATATCTTTATCAGTAAAATTTCTTAGAAGCAAGCATTGAATGAAGAAAATGATTACATGTACACATCAAACTAGATAGGGTTTCATTGCAAGAAGTAAAAAAGGAAAGATAACATAAACTTGAATAGGTACGAATATAAAGCAAAGCAGTCTACAGAATGAATAGACAGACAGACCTAACTGCATAATCTTGGAAATGGGAAAGCATTTGAATATGAAAATTAATCTAAAAAGAGAGAATGAATGGGGGAGAGATGGCTCACAGGTTAAAGCACTGGCTGTTCTTGAAGAAGACCAGGGTTCAACTCCCAACACCCATATAGCAGCTAACAACTGTCTGTAACTCCAGTTCCAGGGGATCGAACACCTTCTTCTGACCTCCGCAGGTATCACACAACACAGGAGCACCTACCTACATGTAACCAATACACTCTACACATAAATATAATAAATATATTTTTTTAAAAAGAGAGTGATACTGAAATTTTAAAGAAGAAAAGATTTTAGAAGGAATCAATTTCTCCTGAACAATGAGGTGTGGTTTAGGAAAGTGATCAAGAAGAGAGTAGTACAGAGGGAAGAATGAGAAAAAGATAATGCCTTTACCTATCTGATGCCTTCTACTTCAATGATACAGATTTGCACTGATTCAAAAAAAAAAAAAAAAAAGCCTAGCACTATGCTGTATAAAAATTAGTCCTAAACATTAATTCATTAAAAAACAAAGGTTATATTGATACAGACTTTCACTTCTTATCACTCCAAATTCATGTCTCCGTGGCTTACCAGGGACCCTTGCCTTCCCTTTGGGAGTTGCCTGTACTCAGCTGGCTGCACAGCAAGGATTCTCCAGTTACCTGGCCCAGAGACCCAGGTAGGCCATATTGCCCTTTGTTATCACCGGAATTCCCTGTTTGGCTGCTTACCAGTGATCCCCAACTCCCATTTGAAATTCGCCTATGCCCTGCTGGCTGCACCAGGACTATCCAGTCACTGCACATGGCCCAGAGACCCAGGTCTGTGGCTTCTGCCTCCTCGCTATTACTCAAATCCCTGCCACCAGTTCCGCCCACTTCTTCCTGAACCCTACCTTTCATTTGGGATTCATCTGTCCCCAGCAGCCTACACACCAAGGACTCTCCAGTCATCCCAAGTAGCCTGGAAACACAGGTGGGCTGCCCCCACCCACCTATCATCATGCCACAGTCCTGAGGCCAGGTCTATATCATCTCCAGGAGCACACGGGTGGCTCCCTACCACCTCAACACCTACAAGCATTCCCCAAAATCTTCCTTCTGCCAGATAGCAACACCCAGAGCCTGTCTTCCCCCACCCCATCCACCACATGGCCCAGAAACTACAAGTAGTTCTGAGCTCTCTTACCCAGTTAGTGACCTCTAACCTGGCCTGAACCCCATCAACCTCCAACTGAGGTTGGTATGACATGTTCTTCTTAGCTCCCAGGGAGCACTGCCCACTTCCACCTGCCACCAAAGGAACACCTTAAGAATTGTGTCGGTCTTCCACAGACATCTGAAAATTGGCAATGAGAATCTTCTATTGCCACAGAAGGCTTACTCCTGAGCTCGGAAGTTCATATATCCCCAGTTGTGGGAGGAATATTTCTGACACTCCATCTAGGTATCAACACAGAATTACCACAAGATTGAACACTAAGCACCATTCAGCTGGTCCACATCCTGACACATTGAGATAACAACCAACAAAGAGCCAAACACCTGCTCAACAAAGCTGAGACCAGATATCCATACGAGGAAAAGCAACTGATGACCTAACTCCAAATGCCTAGGTTCAATGTCCAATCACAAAACATAAACAATATGAACAACCAAATCAATATATCTCCAGAAATCAATATATCCACTACAATGTTCCCTGAGAAGAGCAACTTACTTGAGGCACACGTGCACGTGCACACACACACACAAACAGACACACAAAGTTTCAAATAGTGATTATAAGTTATAAATATGTTCAAAAAACTCTGAGGTCATGCATGAATTCTGAAATGAAGACCATGAAAATGCAAAGAGCTGAATGAAATAAAGAAAGCAATCTAAAATGTGGAAATAGAATTCAATAAAGAAATAGAATTTCTGAAGAAGAGCCAAACTGAAATGAAACATGAAATGAAAAAGTCAGTAAAATAAAATATTCAGTGAAAAGCCTCATCATTAGCAAGAATTACACAAGAGTATATCAAGCCCTGAAAACAACGTAGCAGAACTGGATCATTCAGCCAAAGAAAATGTTAAATCTGAAAAAGAACAGGAACAGAATGTGTAAGAATTTTGCAATACTATAAAAAGACTAACCCTACAAATCGTAAGCGTAGAAGGAAAAGAGATCCAAGTCAAAGGCACAGAAAATATTTTCAACAAAATTATTTAAGAAAACTTCCCCAAATCTACGGAAGAAGATGTCTACCAAGGTTGAAAAGGCAAACAGAACATCAAATAGGCCCAGAAAAGAAACTCACCATGTCATATAATAATCAAACACAGAATTCACAAGACAAGGGATATTGTAAGCTGCAGGAGAGAAAGAATAAGTCACATATCAAAGGCAGGCCTATCAGAATAACATATAACTTCTCAATAAAGACTGTGAAAACCAGAAGGGCATGAACCGATTCTACAAATTCTTTACAACCACAGATATCAACACAGGCTACTATACCCAGCAAAACTATCAGTCAAAATAGAAGAAGAAAGGAAAGCTTTCCATAACAAAAACAGATTTAAGAAATTTATATGTCCAATAAGCCAGTTCTACAGAGGATATTAGAAGTATTACTTTCCTCCGAAGAGATTAAACATACCCAAAAGAGCACAAGGAATAAATAATTCCAGAATATTTAACTAAAAGTAGACAGAGAAAACATCACCACCACAACAAAATGACAGTGTTAATAAACACTGGTCAGTAATAACTCTCAGTGTATTAGAAGTCTCAATCCCCTAATAAAAAGATACTGACTAAATGACTGGATTATAAACAGGACCCATCTTTTTTGCAGCCTCTCTAAGAAACACATCTCACAATCCTTCATGATAAAAGTCAAGATTCTAGGGATTCAGGGAACATAACAGCACATAATAAAGTCAATACACTGTAAGCCCAAAGCCAACAGCATACTAAAAAGACAAAGCATTTCCACTAAACTCTAGAATAAGACAAGAATGTCCACCCTCTCCATTCCTGCTCAATATAGTACTTGATGTCTTAGCTAAAGCAACAAGACAATTAAAGGAGATAAACAGATTAAAACCTGAAAGGAAGGCCAAAGTATCCTTATTTGCAAATGATATACTAAACATAAAACACCCTAAAGACTCCACTAGAAAACCGAAGCTAATAAAACACATTCAGCAAAATAAGAGGATACAAAATTAACATACAAAAAAAAAAAACAGCAGCCTTTCTATACACTGAAAAATAAGCCAGGGAAACAATCCCTTCACAATAAATCTTAAAAACTGTAAAATATCTTGGAATAAATTTTTAAAAAAGAAATGAAAGACCTGTATAATAAAATGTTAAGACATTGAAGAAGACACCAAAAGGTGGAAAGATCTATGTTCATGGATCAATACAATTAAATAATGGAAAATGTCACCCTACCAAAACTAATCTGCAAATTCAATGCAATATCCATTAAAATTTCAACATAATTCTTCACAAAAATTGAAAAAGCAACCTCAAATTTCATATGGAACATAAAAAAGCCAAAATAATCCTGAACAATAAAAGAACTTCCAGAGGCATTGCTATCCCTGATCTCAAATTATACCACAAAGCTACAGTAATAATAATAATAATAATAATAATAATAATAAAACAGCATGACACGGGCATAAAAACAAAACTCATTGATCAATGAAATAGAACTAAGGACCAGATTTAAATCCACACATAGCCACCTGACTTTTTGACAAAAGAGTTAAAGAGACGCAGTGGAGAAATGACAACATGTTCAACAAATGGTGCTGATCAAACTAGATAACCACATGTAGAAGAATGAAAATAGATCCCTATCTTTCACCATACATAAACTTAACTCCAAATGGATCTCTAGGACCTTAATGTAAATCTGCTACCCTGAATCTGATGGAGGAGAAAACAGGGAATACATTGGAACTTACAGGCATAGGAAAGGACTTTCTTAGTACAGGCACTAGGTCTAACAACTGATAAATGAGACCTCATGAAACTAAAAAGCTGTACAGCAAAGGATACAATCAGTCAAGTGAGAAGGTAACCTAAAGAATGAGAAAAAAAAAATCTTAACCAGCTACACATCCAACAGAGGGTTAGTATGGAGAATAAACAAAGAACTCAAAACATTAAACGTCAAAACAAAAAAATAAACCAAAAAAAAGAAACCCCACAACCCAAAAATTGGGGCAAGGAACTAAACAGAGAATTCTTAAAAGATGAAAAATGTAAATGACTAAGATTTGTTAAAAAATATAGATCTTTAGCCATCACAGAAATACAAATTAGAACTACTTTGAGATTTCATCTTACTCCATTCAGAATGGCTAAGATCCAAAATCCAAACAATGAGAAATGCTGACACAGATGTGGAGAAAGGAGAGCTTTTGTCCAATGCTGGTTGGAGTTTAAACTGGTAGAGCCACTATGGACATGAGTGTGGTGACACAGCCTTACACTCTTAGGCATATACTCAAAAGATTACATCCTACTACAGAGACAGCTGTTCATCCATGTTTATTGCTGCTTGTTTCATAATAGCCAGGAAATGGAAACAACCTAAATTTTCATCAATTGATGACTACATAATAACAATATGATACATTTACACCATGGAATATTATTACACTATTAAGAAAAACAAAATCATGAAATACTCAGGTAAATGGGTGGAACTTAGACCCAGAAAGACAAACATCTCATGGTCTCTCTTACAAGTGGATGCTAGCTTTGAATCCTTAGATATGTGTGTTTCAATTGGAAAATCCATAGAAACCCAGGAAAGTAGTAAACAGGATGAAGCTTCATGGGAGGGAAGATAGAACACAGTGATATAAAGAGAGAAAAGGGAAATAATGGACTAGGATGGGTTAAATGGGATAGAGAATGGAAGAGCAGGGCAGAGGAGGTAGTATTGGGAGGGAAAACTAACAGTAAAGGCCCTTAGAAAAAGTCATATGGAAACCTAGAACTGTAGAAGAAAAAGAACATGACATCAGGTGGAGTATATAGTAAGGGGAGTGCTGTTGGGGGACGAAGGTTAAATATGACCAAAATATATTGCACAAAATTCACAAAAACTTTGATTTAAAAAAGATTTAAGGAAAAAAAAAAAAAACCGTCCAATGCTTTTTCTTCACGTGAGGAACAAAGTCCCACATGCTCAACATTCAGGCCTTTGTATGAACAGCTATAATCTGACTACACATGCTTTCTACCTTATCTATTTCTGAAAAGACCTTCATTCTAGCCAAACTGCAGCCTATACATACTTCTCATTTTCCTGTTTTGACTGTTGACTGTATGTAGAGTATTTTTCCTACATGTTTAGTTTAAAAAAAAAAAAAGATAGGCAGTTCAAATATCAATGCCCCATGATGCATTCTCTCATTGCCTACAAACTGTTACATTTCACATAACAAAATAAACCATGGTAATTAATGGAATTTATTCTCCCTAAGCCATGATCTTCTAGAAGCAATGAATGTGTGTATTTCTACCTAATTAGTGGTATAGAAACAACAGTTAAAGCAGTGGAACACAGTAAAAAATAAAGAGTCCACAAGAGCAGATTGGGAACAAATCAAGGAAATTACTCTGGGAAGCTTCAGATTTCAATCAAATAAAAGTTTTCTTTTGGGGGGGGGGTGCCAATAAAAACAATTTTTCCAAGTCATGCAAATGAAGACATAAAACAATGAGGAAGAAAGAAGTTCAAGATATGTCTTTCTAAGTGGCCATGATCCAAGAGCCAGGCACTTGGGCTGTACTGTAGTCATGTACCATGGTGTCCCCATAATCCACAAAAGATTTGTTCAGTCTGCAGTGGAAGTGGTAAATAGACTTCATCAGAATGCCAGTGTAGTACATGGCTATGATGCCTAATTAAAAATTAGCGAAACTGAAAAAGAAATGAAAGCTCCTAAGTAAGTTTCAATGACCAACATACAGAAATAAGATACTGACTGTATTCAAATACTAGTCAAAAGCCATGTGGGTAACTCTAAAACAGCAAAAGGTTTTAATTCACATGATAAAAGAATTCTAATAGTCAATGTACCCTTTAATATTAGTTGATATATTTATAAAAAGAAATATATGACCAATGAAACAAGTCAATTGCTAACTGACACTAACAACAAAACCATGTTAATTCTAAAGAAAGAAATATTCAAGGGGCATATCTATTTTAAAATCCAAGTATAAGTATATGCATACAATTCTGTTACACTGTTAAGTTTCTCATGTTAAAAAAACAGGAAAAGTATAAAAGGCAGAGAACCAATCAACTTTAGCTAAAATAAACAAATTTAGGGCCATCTATTAAACACAGTACTGAGTCCAAATACAGCAAAGAATAACATCACACCTAACAATCATTGCAAGCAATGTACAATTCTTCTCAAGACTCTAAAGCTGAGGGGAAAAAAAAGTCACAAGAAATAGTGGAACAATTCTCAAAAAATTTAGCATCTATCACACAAGTTTAGAAGTTTCCCCTTCAGACAACTTCATATACTAGACTGTTATCAGAATAAAAAATAAAAAAGAGAGTCTTTGACTGAATATAGTATGCCCCATAACTGAGATATTAATAAGCATTTTCAATTTCCAATTTATACACAGACCCAAACCGTTTAATTAGTAGCCTTGCTTTCCAGAACAAAAAAGGGGGGGGGGGGGGCATTAGGATTCTAACAAAAATCCAGAACCAGCATTCACATGCTATGAGAATGAAGAACATCTAATTATAATTAGCATATTTCTCCTTCTCCAAGATACTTTTCTTGGAGATACATCTAGACTGCCTGATGTCTCTTCCTAACTAAAATTTTGTAGCAATGACAGTTTAAGTCAATGGATTCCCTCTGCCTAAAACGGGAATTTCACCCAGTGAATGTAATAGTAGTAATAAGAACTCATTCTAAAAAATTCTACCTAAAACTTTTTTAAAAGAATAATCAAACCTATAGCATAACTTGAAAACAAAGTTGTTACTGCAAAACAACTGCAAATGAAAACAATAACCAAACTCCTTACCTGTTCTCTCTCAAAGCAGTTAGATACTAGAGTGCTAACACAAAAGCTTTGTGGAAAGGCTAAGAAGGGGCTTGAGCGCCATTCTGAAAAATCGTCAAAAATATAAGGATCAATCTTGGGGCTCAGCAGGTAAAGAGCAGCCAGGTTAAGATCATCGACTGCTCTTCTAGAGAACCAGGGTTTGATTCCCAGAACCTACATGGCACCCGTTAACGCCAATTCTGTAACTCCAGTACCAGGGGATATGAAATCCTCTTCTGGCCTCAGCAGGTTGTGTGACATGAATAAACTTACACATATGCAGACAAAACACTCATAGGCATAAAATAAAAATAAATTAAATATTAAGGCCAACCTAAATCTGAAAATATTGAAATAGTGTCTGGGCAGATCAAAACACATAAGGAAGAAATTCTAAAATGAAAAGATCAGGAATCACTTTGGAGTCTAGACGCCATGTAAAAACATGCCAACTACAAGAAAGACAATAACAAAAACATAAGAGAAAAGCAAGGACTGGCAGCTGTATAGTAGAGCAAAATAAGTTTCTACAAAACAAGAGAGTCACAAAGTTGGAATTCTTGTAATACTTCTCTAACCAATTAAAATTCACTGAAGTAACCAAATTGTCTATACCAACAGAGGAAATTATCAATCTATGAACACTGTACATTCCTTCGAAACATAAACAATTATAAAGTGAAGTTTAGAAAATCAGGAAGACAAAATTTATACCTATCAAATGGGGACCACCTCTCACCTCAGAACAAACACCTCCATGGAGGACAAGGGAGGTGATAAACCAATACTCTAAACAGAAGTAAACATATGCAAAAAAGCATGCTAGCTAGCATATGAAAGCCATCCTGAATCAGAAATCTAAAAAGTAAAAGCAAAAATGGATAAAATACAGGAGAAAATTTAAAAACTAGGTGAATTTAGGCAAGAAGTGGGGTAGAAATACAAATCATTACAGAAATGAAGCACAAATAACAAGATGTGAAAGGGAAAAACTGCCCCAAGCTACAATGGTCCACCATATATTCATCCATATCTGGCATTTATTTGATTTCTATAATGTTATTTCCATAATTTAACAATAACTCACAAACCACAAAACTTGGGACATTCATTCACATGGGAAAACTTCACACCTTTTTCAGTTTTTTCATGACTTTTTTTTATTATGTTCTTATGCATTACTTAAACTGAACATGTCTGAATTCATGTTATTTACCCTTTCTTTTTCTATGATTTTGAGATAGGGTCTCTCTATGTAGCCCTTGTTGGCCTGCAACTTACTATGTAATCCAGGTTGGCCTGAAACTCAGAGATCCACCTGCCTCTACCTCCCAGGCTACCCTTTTTAAAAGTATGATTCTGGAAAACTCCTGAGTGTTGTTTTCCTAACCTAATCGATCCTAAATGGTTTTCATGCAGTACAGTGATTTTTAGGACTATAAATGCTATAACCGTAAAACATCAGAGTTACAGAACTGACTGTAGGTATGTGTGCATATGTGAGTCAGTAGACACACATATTTTTTAGCACCATCTGCTAAGGGCAAAGAGAAAAAGCGAGAGTAAGAACAAACGAGATCCTACTGTAGCAATAAACACTCCTAGTATCCAGATATAAATGTCATCCTCCGAAAATAGAAGTTAAGGATCTCTGCAAAATAAGATGATTCTAAGGTTTGGGACAAGCGAAAAAATATAAGAGGAGCCTGAAGTTTCTTGTTAAAGAAAAAAAAAAGTGTTTAGAATGGATAAGGGCATGTCAAGAAAGGAGCAAGGAAGGAGCTTTGTTAATATTCAAGTCAGATCAACTTCAACAATACCATTTACAATGGCATCAGACCATAACCTACAAAACAAAATAGCTATCTTTTGAGTCTATACTTATATAAATAAACAAGCATGTAAAAGAAGGAAAAGAAACTCCTCTTTGTTACAGAAGACATTCAATTAATAAATGTGAAAGAAACAAGAAAACTACAAAATCACCACTAGGTAAATTCCACAGTGGTAATTATTGTTATAAGTTCCAGTAACATGCTAAAATGAATGGATGAAAGTCTGAAGAGATACTAGAAATTACCAGAGCCTTAAAATATCTCCCTGAAGCTGTGTCTCAAGTGTAAAGAAAAAAACTGTGACTTTGAAGAGAAGCCAGCAGTCATCACCTTAATTAAGGTAACAGAATAACATCAGTAATAATAAGACACTGTAGCAAGCATGGTGACACATGCCTTTAATCCCAGCACTCAGGAGGCAGAGGCTGCCAGATCTTTGTGAATTCAAGCCCAGCTTGGTCTACATAGAGAGTTCCAGGCCAGCTGGGACTACAGGGAGACCCTGTCTCAAAAAGACCATTAAATTAATTAATTAATTAATTAATTAAATAAATAAATAAGATGATGATGACACTGGTACTATATACTCCAGATACAAAACATATCTGATAGAATATCATTACTTCAATGACACTATGGCAAAAAAATGCATAATCCCAAATTAAGCACAGGGAAGAAAAACCTAAATTGAAAGGCATTCTACAAAATAATGACCAGTACTCCTTAATAGCATCAAAGTCACAGAGACAAGGAAAGAATGAAGATTAGGGATTTAAGGAGGCCAAAGAGACACAACAAATAAATGCAATGCAATTGAATCCTACCACAGAAAAGAGTTTAAGAGACAAATGGATAAACTTTAAATAAGACCTTTATTGGTACCACAACACTATTACTTTCCTGGTTTGATAGTTACACTATGGTTACATAAGCTGTCCAATGTTGGAGAAAGATAGATGAAGAGTAAACACACTCTACACTAATTTTTTAGTTTTTTCCTAACTATTCCAACAATAAATTTTGAGGTTATCTTTTATTGAGAATATTTTTAAAAGAATACTCAAATTAGCCTAATTTATTAAAAAAAACTAAGTAAATTAAAACAACTTTGACAATTCAAAATGATGTCACTGACACAGTACCCCATCACTTTGTTGCAGTTAGTATTCAATTTGTTGTACTAAAAAGATACACTAGTTACAGAATGATTGCTTGGGACATAAACTGGTATTGTAGAGTTCATATACTGTTTAGTAATATATATGCCATTTTAAAAATCCCAGTTAAAGATAAGGATTACCTCTGGACCAGAAACTGCCCTTGCATCTGTCCGGTTGTGTCCATTACATTATTCACCTCATTTTTGTAAGCCTGCTATGTTTCATGAATCTTGGCCATTACTTAAGAGAAATTTTAATACTTGGGATAATCTAGCTACTACCACATTCTTTTAACGTTGAGGCAATTAAATAATCTCTGGCTCTGTTTGAGGGGAAAAGTCTTTATTTGGGTGAGGGTGTTTTGGCTTAAAATTTTTCACTTCTGTTTTTCAAAGTCAAACACTGAATATCTAAAACAAGATTATCTTAAACATGGTTTCCTGCCTTAGGGCAGACACATCCTTAGAGGTTTTTATAGATAAATCCCTCACTTTCCTAACCACTTCTAACTTTGCTTCCATTCCTCTTCAAAAACCCATTCCATGCAAAATTCTTAGGCCACATCATCACCAAGAAAAGATCTGCTGCACTTGTAATTCATACATTCTAACAGAACTACCTCTTTCCAGGGCATCTCTGCCTTTCCTCATGGTGCTTATTATCAGTAAACAATCCATTCCTTCCATAACTGCCCAACCTATAAACTTTATCATACCCTTGCCAGCACTAATTCCTTTAGCCCTGCTTCCAATATATCAAGTCTATTTCTTCAGTTCTCTTCCCATTACCATAATCCAAGCCATTTTACCCTTTCCCTTCCCAATTTAAGCTTCCTAATCATTCTCTCTGCCTACCAATCTCGACTTCTTCTAATGATCAAATAATTCTCCATGGCACATCTAGAACCCACTCCTCACCTTCCCCTAGGTGCTGTAATCAAATCCAGGGCCTGTTCAGAGCTCTACCACTATACTACAGCCTCAAGTCTTTTTGATTAATTTCCTCTTGGGTTTAAGATTGCTTCAATTTTTTTTTGGATCAAGTACAAATACCTTAACAAAGTATAAAGGCTCTTCATAACTTGGTCCCTATTTAGCCTTATTTTCCTCTACTATTTGGTTCATGCCCTCTCTTGCACTTCCTGATTTAGTCATATAGTATTCTTGACTCTCTTTTGTTGTTGTTGCTAAATTTTACTTTTTATTACATTATTATTTATTGTGTTTGTGTCTATGTGTGTTCGTGCATACCATGGCATTCAAGTGGAGGTCAGAAGACAACCCGTCGAAGAGTTGGTTCTCTCCTCCTATGGGGGTTCCAAGTATCAAACTCAGATTGTGTCTGGACTGGAGTCAAGCACCTTAACCACTGTGCCATCTTACCCATCTCTCGTGAGTATCTTTAAAAGCAATCTGAGCTCCTGTCGTTCACACACTTGTAGTAAACTCTATTCTCCTTCTCACAAGGCTAAGTCCTATTTACACTTCTGGCTTCAACTTACTATCATCACTCCCTTAGAGCTAAATACTCCTGGCCTCCCTAAAACTAGATTAATTGTTCCTTTTAAGTGCTCCTATAGCACTCTGCAATGTATGCACTTAGCACATCAAGATCAAGCAACCAAATTAAAGTGCTTCCAAAAACACAGATGTCTAATACTGCCAACCTATGAAAGTCAAGCCTTGTTCACATGTATTCTCCAGCACTTTACCAAACACAACAAATAAAGAACTGAAGACCAAAGTGAAAAACCAAAGTAACACAATGGTTACAAAGCACAACCCAATGACTTCTAACCCAGGAGCACTATCATTGTGGCACCTACTCTACTTTCATAAAAAATTTTATGTTAAAATTAAGGTATCAATCGCTAAAGAACAAAACACTGTAAAACAACGTCAGTATTAAGCATTTGGAGATGCCCCTTTTTATTTTTTGATTAATTTATTTTTATTTTATGAATATTTTTCCTGCAATGTATGTAAGTGCACCTATGCCATGCAACGCCTGTGGGGGCCAAAAGAGGATGCTGGATCTCCTGGAACTACAGTTAAGAATAGTTGTTAGCCACCAAGTAGATGTTGGGAACCCAACCTGGGTCCTCTACAAGAGCAGTCAGTGCTCTTAACCGCTGAGTCATCTCCCTAGCCCCTGTTTTGATGTTCTTTAATTGCATACTTTAATCTCAGGAATTAGATTACTTAAAAGTAAAAACTACAGTTTTTGTTTATTCTAATACAGCAAAAACAGAGCACAAGAATTATCAATTTACTTAAAAGAATAGATTCCACAAAATTAAAACACAGTAAACATGAGTATTAATTCTGACATAACAGATAATACTGAATCATTTTTACAATTATACATTATAAACAATATATTGCTATCAACCACATTCAAAGTATTATGGAATATACTCTCTGAGCATGTAAAAAATTAGAAATAGGATTTCTATTCCCAAGAAGCTCAAAATATATTTTGGGAAACAAGGAACTGCAGAACAGAAGGATCAAGTGCAAAGGGTCATGAGTTACTTAGGTTTATTAACACTTTCGAAGGACTACATACATAGCTTAGTGATGGTGCTTGCTTGACATGCAGAGGCCCCTGGATGATGGGAAGGAATGGGACTTTCTTCTTAGAATTTCTATATTAGGACAAATTATAATCTACTGCCTAAGGAAACAACATAAACTCAAACTTGAATGACAAGCTGAAAGGGCCCAAAACTAAGAAACTCAAATGACACAGCTACTTCCTAGTTCTTAGTTTCTTTATATTCTTACCCACTAAAAAAAAAAAAAAAAAAAAAAAATTGAAGTGATGACTGATTCTCACATAGTGGCAGGAAAATCCTAAGATTAGCCTACACTATCTTATTGTCTACAAAATAAGAAAGTACTCCAAAAATGATAAGGACATGTCAAAACAAGCAATGAGTCAAGCTAAGGATTTTCATTGACCAAATCAGAGTTAATTTGAAACACTTTTCCAAATGAGTAAAGACAAGTAATAGAGAATAACCCATGTGTTTTTTTAAAAAAATGAATTCATATTGATTTCAACTAAGCAAATGAGAAAATCTCTTTAACACAACAGAATGTCACCTAAATAATGTTAAAGAAATGGTTAAAAAAAAAAAAAAAAACTTATTTTGCAACCACTGTGTGTAACTGATTCAAGCAAGAATCATCAATAAATACTAAAACCATTACCTGAACATTTTTTAGTAAACTGAAGTACATACTTTGATAACAAAGGAGATGGTGACAACTTATTAGTGAAACAAACAAAAACCCAACAGACAAAACTTTAATTGAGCAATAAAACTAAACATCACAAGCATCATCAAGCTGACATCACACTGTCTAAGGATGTGATGAACCAAGGATATTATCATCACCTAACTTGGGAATTATGACAAAAGGACATAACCTAAATGTAACTGCAAATAAGCAAAGAACAAATCTAAAGTGACAATTCCACCAAAGGGTAGACCCTCTTCAAACTATTAATACCAGGAAAAACAAAAAAAGTTGAAGAACTGTTTCAGATTTAAAGAATACAAGAGCTAGGACAATTAAAGTATAATATATAATATCAAAATGAAAAAATGTTATTAAAGATTACTGGCACAACAGAAGACTATCTGAACATGAATTGTGTACCAAATAATATCAGCATTAAATTTCTTAAACCTACCATACCATGGTTATGGACAAATGTGTCCTAGTTTTTAAGCAGTATCAGACAAAGAATTTCAGGAGGAAAGGATCACAATGCGCAATTCAATAATAAAGCAATTCGATAATAAAAATAATGGTAAGAGGAGTAAGAAATAGAGGGCAAAGAGATAAGAGGAAAAAGAGGTTCAATTAGGAGGTTCCTAATATTACAGTACAGTACATGTTCAATGGCATTATATGTTTAATGTGTGGTTTAAGCAAATGTAAACAATGTATTCATACAGCATTTCTACCCATTGCTATACAAGTATCTGTTTGTTTGGCCTTAGTTGTGTTTCTGATTTTAACCAAATACACATGCACCCCTTAGCATACTCAGAAGATATAATCAGGGAACTTCAAACCATAAATAAAGTAACAATGATCCAGATTCTGTGGTCACTTTGCAAATATAAAGAGTGATAAAAATAAAGTGATAAAGCATATTGGCAAATATCAACAACTGGCCAATCTAGGTGACACTTGCATGGGAGTTCATTGTACCACTCTCGTAACTTTCCACAAACTGGAATTTCTTCCAAAGTAATGTTTATTTAATCTTCTGCTAATACTAAAACTATACGTTGGGGAAATTAAACCATTTCTGAAAGAAAACACCTGTAACTACAAAGTTCTTCATTCCCTTCCTTTCATATTCACATTAACAGAAACGTCTTCAGTATCAAAACAAACATTTTTCTAAAGTAGTCCCCAATCTGCAAAAGCCCACTTGGTTTTTGTTGTTGTTATGTTTTAAAGACAGGATCTCCCAGTAGTCCTGACTGAACTGAAACTCTCTGGATAGACCAGACTCGCCTTGAATTCACAGAGATCACCTGCCTCTGTCTCCCAAACGCTGGGATTAAAGGCATGCGCCATCACGCCTAGCTGGAAATGCCCACTTGTAAATCAACTGTTTAACGTGTGGAATAATTTTCACTAAATGATGGGTAGGTTCCTAACACTGGACATAAAAGCTCTTAGATAAATGTTTCTTCAGAATACAGCTGAACTGGTAGTGCATCTACTGAACACTGAAATAATACATGAAATTAGCTTGATAAACTGAAGAGAGGAAATGGGACCAGGGAGAATTTGGATTATAAGAACAATAAGGATACATGTATTTCAACACTGAAAGAAATTCAGTAAGACATTCTTTACGATGCTGATAAAAATATGCTAATACTGAAAATGCTTAAGTTACAGTTTACAATCTAGAAAGTATCTTTGTACTTTTAAGTCTGAAGAGAAAACTGGTCTGCGGTTGCTTATTTCAGTTGATTACAGAGACTTCGCCAATATTTCCCGAGAATTCACACAATATCAATAGGATGGATGGCATAGAGCATATAAAAACAGCCAGCTTGTATCTGACATAAAAACTCAACCTAGCAGAGGGGAGTGACTCAGTTTACAATACCTAAAATGGTATTTACTCTGCAAATAATGTGTGTACCTAGGGCTTTGGAAACACAAAGCAGGGGAAAAACTCATCAAGAAAGATTAAAACTGGAATCACAGATGAGATGACATCTGAGCTAGGACTTAAGGAATAAGTAGTTCAACAAGTCTATGGTCAAGGGACCATTCCAATCATTGGGTAAAACAAGCAAAGGCACAGATGGATTTATTCATATACTAAGTATCTTCCAAGTGCAGACAGTATGCTATCAATGACTGACCTTCCTGGAGTTTACATTCAGATAAAAGAAAAAGACTATAAATAAGCAGTAATTGAACAAACCAGACTGCATCCAATTTAGAAGTATATCTTAAAGGAATAATTGAAGTGTGAGAAAACTGACAGTGAAACATTAGAAAGGATGGCCAGAGTAAGCCTCAGAGAGGAAATGAGATATGGCCAAGATCAAACAAGTTTGGCTGAGCAAACCATGTGAAGAGCAACTCAGGCAAGTAATTAAAAAAAAAAAAAAATACAAAAGGTCATAAGAGAGTATAGGGGCTAAGAACCACTGAGAGACCCTTGTGGCTTGTAGTCAATGGAAAAGATGATGAGGAGAATGATCGTCCCAAAAAAAGGTGGGGTCACTGGAAGATTTTAAGCAAAAAAAGGTATTTAATTTAAACTCTTTGACTGTCTGTAATCCCAGTAATAAGAGGCTGAGGCAGGACTATCACTAGGCCAGCACAGGTGTTTAAACAAATTAAATGCAAGTCTGTTGGGAGGTGGAGGTTAAAGGATTAGCAGGTCACAGTCATCCTTCACTATATAGTGAGTTCAAGGCTAGCCTAGGATACATGAGACCCTGTCACAAGGGGCAGGCAGCACCTAGAAGGCAACTGCAATAAATTATGTAAAAAGATAATAACTTATAATGAAGAAGTAAAGACTAAAAGCAGCAGATGAGCTCAAGATGAAGGACAACAGGACATGGATGATCTGGATTTGAGAAACTATCAAGAATATCACATTTCTGGCTTGAATGCAGTCATGTACTGAGGTATATAGAGAAAGGCCAGCAGAAGCACAGGTTTGGGAAGGAAGAAGAAAGAAAAAGGATGGAGGAAAGAAAAACGGGCTATATTCTAGCCACACAGCTAGTATTGTTTGAGATTCTAAATAACTAAGCAGAAAATAAGATCAAGAAAATTCTAAACTAAAAAAGAAAAAAGCAGGAGTCATCAGCTTGAAAATTCATGGCTTTTTCAAGGAAGAGCACACAGCTGGTCTTGGCTAAGGCACAGAAACCAAAAGGTAACGGCTGACAATGAGCTTGAACAGAAATGGGATCATCTTATGGACAAGTGCAATAGCCACAGTAGTAGAGGGAATTTTACTGTCTGTTATGCTATCAGTCATTGTGCTTTATATAGACATCTCACTGAATCCTCTCAACTCTATGGAAGTGACATTATGATCAGTATTCCATACAGTGACCTTCAAAAGAGGGAGGACTTCTCAAAGAAGGCTGTGTAAGTACGGTGGTTATTTTCTCCAAACATTCTAATTTTAAGCCAATCTGTTAACCTTACATTATAGGCCCTCTATTGATATGCCTTCAAAGTTTGTTTGTTGCTTGATTTTTAAAGGGAACTGAAAAATCTCCATCTCTTATGTAGTAGATTAATTTCTGGGAGAGGATGAAAGTAAGACAGGCAAAACAGTATTACTCAATACCAGAACACCTTGTTTTTTATATGCCCCAAAGATACAAGTTATCTTACCAGGTCAAACAGAAAGTAGCTCTTTGCTCCAAGGATCACAAATCATACCTCAAAAAAATCTATATAAAACTGTACATGCATGCTGCTGATCACAAAAAATAACCAGATCATAAGGACTATTTATTAGAGACCTTGAATCAAATAAATTCACCACCCGCTGCTGAAAACATTTCTCAAAACATAAAACTATCATTTTTTTTAATTCATCAAGTTTGTATTTCTGTACAGAAACTGAAAAATTGAACATAGTTCAGAAAATCTGCCTACCATGTGAAAAGCCCTTGGTTTGATCCTTAGCCATTTGTTAGAAATATGATTCATTAATGTCTATTTTTCACCTATGTTAGAAATTCCTCTGGCTTTTTACAACACCAAGTGCTAATCAACGAAGTAAATAACCTATCATTATACAAGGTACAAATACGGCATTCCACCTCACATACAATTTTGGGGGGTAAATGGGGTTGAGACAGAGTCCCCCTGTGGCCCAGCCAGCCTGGACTTCACTATGTAGATTAAGCTGGCCTCCATCTCACAGAGATTCACCTGCCTCTGCCTCCTGAGTGCTGAACTCAAAGGTGTGCACCACCAGGCCTGGCTTTAATTTTTTAACATATGTGCTTTGTGACTTCAGATACTATGAGGACACTTAATATTAAATGAAACATTAAATATGATAAATATCTGTTTGATTCAGTTAATATAAATTACTAAAGTCTATAAAGAACTAATATAAAAATATTTATAAAATTAGTGCCAACATAGATTCTATGTTATACCTAAGATTTACTAATTAACAAATGAATTAAAACTCTTTAATTCTAATAAACTGAACACAGGGTTCATTTATTATATGGTGCACATACTATATATAAAGTAATACAGCTTGGCAGACCAGATAAAATGAAGTATAAAAAAAGTATAGGTTACCTACTAAGCAAAAGTTATTTTGACTATGTCTATTTCAGACATTAAAGTATACAAGTTTTCTAATTTCAAATGTTAAAGACCATATCTTGAAGATAAATAATTCACTGAAGAACTGGAAAACTACTTATATTCAACTCTATTTTTTTTAATTGGGGGGAGATTATAAATGCCAAAAGCATTTTATAATTGCAGATCAGAAATCTAAAGTGAAACAGTCAATTAAACATTTTATTTATCGTCTAAAAATGAATTAAAGATACTGATACTGGGATGCTTTATCCAAAACAAATACATGAACATTCTGTATTGGTATGAAATTCTTCTGGTCACAAACACTAAACATACTCATATCGGACATAGTACTTAAATAGTTTTCATAGAAGGAATAAATGAAAGCAAGAAAGGATGGAGGAAGCTGAGGTAACACACGTTTGTACATTAAGCATTGGGTGGTGAGTTAGGAACATTTACACTCACCTCATTTAAATTCTAATACCATGAGACAGATGGTGTGACTCCTTCCCATATTACAGACAGTTATTTTAGAACTTTGTCAGTAGTGAAGCTGGCATCTATCTGACCACAAAATCAAACAGCCTTCCTTATGAAGGCTCCCAAATAAAAATCCGTGCTCAACATCTAGCTGAAAGACCAATTCAAATTTCCCTATTTGCTCTTCTTTACGACTTAAACATTGAGTAGGCAGTCATTTCTCAGTTTACTAAGCACATTTACAGATTTTTTTTCTTAATCCCGAAAAAAGGCAATAGTCATCATTTTCAAATACAAAGCAATATATTCTCGTTGCCCATTCACTAATATAAAGAAAACTTACACTAGACTTTGTAAGATTCCTATGAACCAGGAGTTTATCTTTGAAAATCGAAAGACAAAATTTTAAATAGGAATATGATCTGATAAGGCAGAATATTTAAATCTAAATGCCTTCAGAAAAATCCATGACTACCACCATAGTATGTTACAATGAATTCCTCTTACCAGACTAAAAGAGAGGTTAAAATGTGGTTTTCCAAAACTGACTGACAAGCACACTACATTCCAGTAACAAATCTACTAACATTTAGCTACATTATCAAACTTCATTTTCAAATACAAAGCTGTAGTGAAAAAAACACAGAATCACAATGAGAAACAACTTAACATTTAAAAAAAAATTGTTTCCAATTACACTTATTAAAAAAAAAAATCTTTGTCACAAAGATTCCACCTGTTGTGGAAACATTAAAAACCCTTTAAGGAAATTATCCTCAAGGAATAATTCAATATGGTAACATTACTATTCTTTTAAACCTCAAAAGGCTATTCCTTCCCTTGACTAACATCCAATATTTTAATTTTAAAAACTGATAGAAAGAGTTTAATGAAATTTTAACTTGGTGAAAAAGACTATGATTTTATGTGTAACAATAGTATGAATTGAAGGAAACAGGTAAGCAAATACTTGAAGTCACAAGCATTGGTTGCTTTAGCATAAAATATCTTTGCAAGCACTCTGCCAACAGAATTAGTAATCTACAGTTTCAGCTCTTCAGAGGGCTTTACTTTTCCAACAATACTCGCTGAGAATTAAAGTCAAGGTAATTCCAGCTCAATAAATTCACAACAAATACTAATTTTACTCTCTTACAAGACAATCAAATATGTTCCTGTAAACATTCCTTTTGTATAAACATTCCATTTATGATAAACCCTAATTTAAGTCGGTATTACATAAAAGTTGCCATTTACAGAAAAAGTCAGAGTTCTCCAAAAATATACAAAAGCAAGACAAAGTGTACACAGAAATGTCACAATAGCGTAATACAACTTTTATCCTCATTTCCTAAATTCATATTAAAAGAAATATCATTTAGTATGTTTAAAAAAAAACACTACTTTGTTTACTTTCTCCACAGACTGTTCAAGTACTGCCAAGGTAACATAGATTTTATATCTGACAACTAGACTACTTAGCAGTTGCCAAAACAACACAGCTGGATTCTTAAAGGGAAAGTACTCTTGTGTAACATACACCTAATTATCGCTTTAGAGAACCTCGTTTTCATACAGTAATAGATGATACAAGACATAAGGGAAACACACTGTGCTACAAACTTGAAAAATGTTAGACAATATTAATTTTAAAACACGTACACTATTGTCAACACATCGCAGCAGGTCTTTCTAATAGCAGTCACTGAAATCCGAATTTCATTGTCAACTAAAATGCAGGTTAACACAATGTTGTATTCCTACACACTGTTCTCTACTGGATCTTGACAGCTTCACAGCTCACGAACCTATTAAGGTCGGAGCAAGAATTCTATAGTATAGTTACACTTTCACAGGAAGAAGAGAGAATGCTAACTCCGAATGTTCTTATTTCCCAAACTTGTTTGCATTACCACCTATTTTTAATCTTCACTGTTCAGACAGATGACATCCAACCCAAAGGCAAAGTTTCCACGGCACAACGCGGTGGTATCTACTTGGATGCAACGGGCAGTAAACGGTTCCCCACTGCAGCCCCTGCGTCCCGAGTGCTCTCCCCTTCACGGTCCGCACCCGCAGGTGCCCAGGAGCCCCGGGCACCACCCGGGCCAGACACCGACCCCGCCACAGACATCCCCGCGCCGAGAGTTCAGACCCCACCGTTCCGCCCCAGCAGACCAACCTTCTCCCGAAGCAGAAGTCGAGGGGGAACTTCTTCAAGTGCGACCCCGGAGGCAGGACATCCCCCCAGCACCGGAGGCTCGCAAAGCCGGGGGAGGGGCGGGCGGGGACAGGGGACAGCGCGGCTCGCCGGCCCCCAGGGAACTCAGTCAACTTTCGAGCAGGAGCGGTGCGCCGCGGCCCCGGGCCCCCTACAACCCCGCGCCGGGAAGCGGCCCGCAGCAGCCTCACAGCCCCCCACAACCCCGCGCCGCCAGCCGCCCGCCGCGCCCCATGGCCCCCGGGCCCGCCCCGGGGCACCCCGCCCCCACCCCCGCGCCCCTCCGCGCCCCCCCAGGGCGCCGCCACCCCCCGCCGCCGTGTGCCCGCGCCCGCCGGCTCAGCCGCGGCCTCGTCCCGCCGTCCACGGAGCCCCGCGGAGCCCCTCCTCGGCCGCGCCGCCCCCCGCCCCGGCACCCCCATCTCCGCTCTGCCAGGCCCCCTTCCCCGAGCCGCCGCCACGGCCCCTCACCGGGTGTCCGCTGCCGCCCGCGGGCGCACACACGCCGCAGCCCTGGCCCGCCACAGCACTCTGCGTCGCCCGGAGCCGCCTCCTTCAGCCCGGGACTCGCCGGGACATCGGCGCACGGATCCCCACAGCGGGGCTATTTTTAGGAGCCAGGCCTCGGCCAGACCGGAACTCGTTCCTCGCACGCGCGTGCGTACTGCGCCGGCCTCTCGGTGTCCCTCCGCCAGCCTCGCCTCTCCCTTCCTCTTGGCTTCCTCTCTTTCTTCTCTCCTGAGGCCTCTCTTCGGGGCTGGCTTCTCCCTTCGGTGGGTCCCAGAGGGCTTGGAATGGGCAAGACAAGGGTGCAGGCAAACCGTCACACTGCTTGGAACGCGAGCGCCGTTCCACAAGGACACGAGGGGCGGACTATGTTTTTCCGGGTGGGTGAGGAGATAGATCACCCGGCACAGGAAGGAGATGACGGCGGTTTGGCGCCGGGGCAGCTGCCTGGAGCTCGCTTCCCTCTGAAGAACCGTGTTCTCCTGGAAGGGATATTGGTCACTTGATGAGGGTCTGGGCGGGGCGGGCGGGCGGCGTCGCGCCTGGCCGTCCTCGCCGCCCCCGCCTCCCCCTACAGCCCGAGGGCGCCCGAGCCCCGAGCGACTCCAGGGACGCGGCTAGTGGTCGAGCGCCTCGCAGGGCCCAGCTAGGGCTCGGCGGGATGGCGCCGACGCCCCCTGCTACGCGGGGCGGGAGCCAGCTCCTCGGCCTTGGGCCTCCACCAGACGACCTCTCGCCAGGCCCACCCTCACTGTGGTCAGGGCCACACCTGTGCGCCGGCCTGGGCAGCTTCCTGGGTACCACCCCCCCCCCCCCGCTCCGACCCCGGGCAAGTACCATTGGACCGTGGCCCTGGCCACTCGGTGTCTGGAGGGACTTGAAAAGCACAGGACACCTTAAGGCTACCCAGCCAAGCTCTTCGTGTCCCAAGAAAGAGACCGAACCTGCCCGTCTAGGCTATTAGTAATAGCTAGTATACCGTTAGGACCAAACTATCTCACCTAACCCTCACATCCCCATCAAGTCGGTCTCTCTTTCTGTTCCCCTTTTCCAGTTGCAGAAAGGGAAGCCGAAAGCCAAGCTGACTTATGAGGGTTAGCACTCGTCAGAGGAGGGCAGTGAGGACTTGAACTTCTAACCACTCCGCCTACTGATTTTTTTCTGAGAGGCAGAGCTGTCCCAGGGACAGATGAGTTTTTAGGGGGTAACCGATTTTATCCAGAGAGGTCTTTAGCAGATGAACCGCTGTAAGTCCTCTCATCCTGCAAACTGCCACCTCTGGAGAATTTTTCAGAGCTACACTGCCTTGTGTCCACATCCAGAGGTTCCTGTGAAATGGGCACAAGGCCAAACGTTTATTTTCATTTGAGGATGAAAAATTTAATTCTGTGTGCAGCCCGTTTAAACAAAGTCATTGGGGTGGGTGAGCAGATGTGCAGAGGCTGTGGGCAGAGGAACAGGGAAGTTACAGAGGAAGCTGGAGGCTAGCTGGCTTCCTCCCTCAAGGACAACAAGGCAATGTGCTCCGGAGAGCCGACACAGAGGCTGCACAGAGAGATTCCAGACACTGGAAAATAAGCCCAGAGCTCTACTGAGAGCCTCACTTCAGCATTCAGGGGAGTTAGCGGGTAAAGCTGTTATCTTCTCTGGTCTGTCAGGTCCTTTGAAGGAAGAAGGCCTGAGCCCAGACTGCAGGGAGGATTTTAAAACACACTAAAGTTGGTATAAATCAGCAAGTTATGTGGAAACGCACACTTTTTAACCTTCCAGCAGCTGTGATAGCAGCTGGATTCAGCACCTCTGCTCCAGAAAACAGGACCACTTCGGTGCTTTTCCCTCAAAGTCAAGAGTAAAGGGCAGTGGGAAATAGTTCCTCCTTCTCAATAGCTCTTCACCCTGGAAGGGAAAGAAGGACAGTGAGGACAGATTATTCAAAAGATGCTCGAGCCTGTCATGGCTCCACTCCATTTCTGCCCTCCGGATTCAACCCTGAGACAAAAACTCAACCTAGACTGCCACCCACCGCCTAGCCCGGTGTTTTTGGTCACTCTTTAAGCCAGGCAGAGAACTTAACCATGAGTGCAGCCAAGGCAGAAATAAGTGTTGGTATGGTTTTAGAGAGAGCCTCTCTTCTCACCACTTCCTGCATCACAGTGTCTTTGTCTAACTGGGAGGGTGGTAAGAGAACAAAAACGGAGGAATGAGGGAATGGAGGGAAGAAGGAAGGAAAAGAAAGTTTAACGAACATGCTGCTGTAAAATGTATTAGCACAGCACAACAAGCTGGTATTTATAGTAAAAGTAACCATTAGGAAGTCATCAAAGCCTCTGTTCCGTTCTCGGAAACCTGATCCTGAGGTCCAGTGTCCAGCAACTTCTAGCACTCAGCTTGGTATAAACCATGGCCCTAGCACTTATATGTGTGCCACTGACTTGATGAGAACTTCTGAGGAGCAACATGTGTTAGGTGTTCTAGTCTGGCCTGTAAAGAGACAATGACAGGACTACAGGGGCTCAGCATTGCCCTTGGCCACAGGAGTAGAGAAAGGATTATAGGAGAAGATACAGCATAAAACACAATCCAGCTTGTCAGTCACCATGAAAGTGGCTTCTTGGAGTGACAGAGCACACAGACAAGGAGTATCTAAGAAGGGAGGATCATTAAGGAAGGCTCCTAATAGAAGGCGTTGCCCACCGTGAATCTAGAAACTTCTCCTTAGGTCTTAGTACAAAAACAAGGGATCCTTCATCACTTCATCAGCCTTTTCCTGCTTGTCACCTCACTGTCCTGACTTAGAAACCTAAAGGCTGCTTTGTGCATATCAGCTTGTTTCCCTGTCCTTTATATTCCAGAAGTCTCTGCTTGGGCACCATTTTCTCTAATGGCCCTTCTCTAAGATTAGTGTGTCAGTGGAAGCACAGCATGTTTTTGTGAATGTCTGTCTCCTGGCTTCCTATGCGCTCCATAAAGACAAGAGCTGTGATTTACTTCATATATTCACAATACCTGCCATGGAGTATAACTGAATAAATCCTTGTTAAATATTTAGGAGCCTTTCAGCTGAGACAGCGTTACATGCAGGGGCTTTTGGAACAGAAGAAGTTCCAGAGAAGACCCATGGCTAGCATAGTTGCCCTCCAGATGGAATGCTAAGACACGAGGCTAGAATGGTGGTAGGGAATGAGGTAATGCAGAATCTAAGCATGTTGTCCATTTGCATTTTGTTCGGAAGCCAATGGGAAATCACCAACAGATATTAAGCAGGTGAAGAGCTTGAGCTATTTGCCATGTAGGAAGCAAGGTAGAGAAACTGTCCTAGCAGATCAGAAGACACCAAGGAGACTTGACAACTACATGCAAAATGGGACCTAGCAGAAAAAGGAAACATGGAGAAAACTGATAAATTTGACTCAGGTCTATAATTCATAATTATATGATGGAGTTTTATCATTAACTTCCTAATTTTGATAATCATTATCCTTAAAATGACAGCATTCAAGGAAGAATTCAATAAATTTAAAAGTTTTGGTAACTCTAAAATTGTTTTGGATAAAATCATTTAAGTAATAAGATAGACTTTTGGGGGTATTTTCTAATTTACTCAATTCCCCAGTTATAACCTTCATTTTGAGTTAATGCAATCTATATGCCAGTTATATAAAGCATTTTATAATATCTTACCATTATAGTTCTAACTTCAATTTGAGCAATATTAAAACCATTGGTAAATGTTTACGAATATTTGGCCATGACCAGTGTTCTGAACTGAGGAGAAAAGCAGAGCAATTTTTTTAAGCTTCCAGTTATAACACAAAGCAGTGGGGTTTCATGTCTGCATGAGCCTGGTCCTCACCTTCAGAACCTGGCAGCACTCACATGCATAACTTCCAGCCTTGCCTCAGACATCCTTTTCAGGCATTAAAAGTGATGTTTTCACTTTTCTTATTTTAATATCGCATGGGCTTTTATTCTTGAATGACTGATGATGAAAAGGATGAATTCATGCTCTCAGAGAACGGGATAAAAGAACTTTCCTTAGTTCAGTTAATATTCTTACATGTAAAAGTCTACATAAAGATAAAATAAACTTGAAAAACACAAAATCTTGAATCTTGACAGCTGGATGCTTTACACAATTAAACTTCAAATAAGTCTTTCAATTTCTATTATATGTTGTCATTTTGTTATCTTGTAGTTTTTCTTCTGTACAGAGTTTATTCAGACTTTGAAGTGTTCTCCAATAAGCAGCAATATATTCACGTCAATTACAGTAATTCTGAACCTTGAGTTTATTATATTTCTGTATTCTGTATCCTTCCAAAGAGGGGCTGTATTTCTCACACACACACACACACACACACACACACACACACACACATACCCCAACACACACCAACTAACCAATAGCCCACCCACATCAGTCCCTTGCATATGAAATTGTCATGGTCTCCCTCTGCCTGAGTGTGCTTGTCACAGATGTTTCTCCTTTAGGCTGGAGCTGTCCTTTAGTTCCACCTCGGTAATTTCTTTCAAAGTGTATTCCAGGCATGACAAACCTCTGCCTGGCCTGGTAGGATGTCCACTTAGACCCATTCTGGGCCTTAGATGTCCCTGAAGATCTCATCCAGAGAAAATGACAGGTTCTCTCTATGACACATTATGCAAATCATCCTCAAACTGCAACACATAATCTAGCAGGGATTTTGATCTGTTAGAATTTTAAGATATTGAGATTTGAGACAAATCTGGGAGTCACCAAAAGGTAAGACTACAATTTTTGGAATCAAATGTTTTTAAAATTACACTTTTACCAAAATTTCCAAGATCTATTACATTGGGCAAGTTGGTCAACCTCCCAACCCAAACTTTGCTATATATCAAATGACAGGAATCCTTACTTTAGGTTATTTATGTGCCAGACACTGTTCTGAGCACTGGGAGTTCAGAGAAGGCCCAGGTTCCCATGGAGCATGTAGTCATAGAGGTGGACAGACAGAAGGTACAGATAGAAAATGTCAGGTGGCCATAAAAGCTATGATGAATTCAACAAAAGCTCATGAGGTAGTAGAATTGTGGCAATACTTTGGCTTTGGTATAGGAAAAGCTTCTCTGAGGCAGTGGCATTTCAGCTAAGTGGCCAAAGTTGCTGGCAGGATGAAGAACTCAGGAACAGTGATTCAAGAAGAGGGAAGAAATGAAGTGTTTAGAGCAGAGCAAGGTTAGTCTGCTCAAAGAACAGAAAGATCTGAACCCTGGCTAAAGTGAAGGTGGGAGACTGGGCAGTGTTTTAAGCCAATGGATGGCTGTGGTTGATTGTCATTACTTACACAAGAGAACTCAAAAACAATAGACTAAATCACCAGCAATTAGGACAGACTGCTTCCTTGCTGTAAAAAGGAGGTTTGAGGCAATTATTAACCCATTAATCCATTTTTTTTTTCAGCTGCAAGTGACAGAAACTCAAGTCAAACCAACTTATTCTAAAAATTAAGTAAGAGTTGCTTCCTTATCCACGATTTTGCCTTTTGTGGACTCAATTATTGGTAGTCACTAGAGAATGAATACAGTACAATAAAATATTTTAAAATAGTAAAAGATCACATTAACATAACTTTTACTATAGCATATTGTTATGTGTTCTATTTTATTATCAGTTATTTTTAACAGTTTTTACATTTATTGATTGTCTGCATACAGCTATGGGAACATGGGTTTCTGAGTGCCATAGCATGCCTGTGGAGGTCAGAGGACAACTTGCAGAAAGTAGGTCTTCTTTGCTACTCTGTGGGTTCCAGGGATCAAACTCGGGTTATCAGGCTAAGCAGCAAGCACCTTGCCCACTAACCCATCTTCCCAGCCCCCTATTTTTAATCTTTTACTTTGCCTAATTTATAAATTAAACTTTATGATAGATTTCTGTGTATGTGAAGAAGATCACAGCATACATAGTATTTGGTAGCATCTGCAGCTTAGCTTTCTGCTGAGGGTCTTCTGGGCATCCTCTGCAGATGCACTAGTTCCAGCGCTCCGTTCATTTGCCTCCCTCTCCCTACTCACCCTCTTCTGGACCTCTTTATGCCACTTCCACTCACAGACAGGCCTGCTTTATGTCCGATCCCGCAACAACTCTAGTCTTATAATTTCCTATTTAGCAATTTCTCTTTTAAAAAAGAGTTTTCATTTTTTAAAATTTTTACTGAATTTTTGTGGATTTCATACAATACTTCATAATCATATTTAACCACCTCTTCCCTGTCTGCACCCTCCCTCCATCCCGCTCACAGTGCTTCATGCATTTTGTCATATATGTTAAGGCCTATCAAGTCAAGTTTACATACCAAGACATCCCTTGGTGTAAGTTTCCATTATTTATTAGCAAAGACCTACTTGAGCCTAGTCTAAACTGCATGTCTCTCTCAAACAGTTGCTATGGCCATGGAGATAGGATGGTCTGACTGGTCAAGTCTGGGTCACTAACCAACCCCTGGAGTCCTGAGAGGGACACACACTCACCCAAAGCCCAAGGAGAAGTGAACCGAGAGTGAGGAGAGAAACTCTCCCCGAATTAGGATGCTATTATCGGAAGCACCATGCCAGGCAGTCAAGAAGAATATAGACCTCACCACAGCTGATGAGAAAATGCGCTCACTAATTAGGCTGTGAGTAGCAGAAATGTAGTCCATACCACTGAGGCTAACCCTGGGCTCCTGTTAGGAAGGAGACCAAGAAGGAGAGTGAAAAGTATAAGAAACCTAGCAGCTCGGTGTGGTGGCACACACTTTTAGTCCTAACACTTGGAAGGCAGAGGCAGGCAGATCTCTGTGAGATCAAGGCCAGCTTTGTCTATACCTATGGAGTTCCAGGACAGCTGAGGCTACAAGGAGACCCTGTCTCAAACTAACAAAAACAACAACAATAAAAGAAACCTAAGAGACAGCATCATAAGGCCTGAACTTCATGTGCCTCCTTAACATCTTTGACCTCTACAGGGCCCTGAAGGCTGATCCCTGACCCCTGCCATCACAAGAGATACCCCCACCCAGTAGCAACACATTCTGTCATTGTAAAGACAAACCGCATGTCATCCAATCCTCTACCCAATAGGTTTCCTATTCTTAGTAACCTGCAATATATTCACACAGATTTGTCTCATCCTTCTGTAGGAGCAGGACCACTGCCCCCTCTCATTACCACAGTCTCACGTAGGCCTTTCTGGGCCCTGCTGCTGCTGAGTGCTATCCCTCTGCAGCACTACAGGCTATGTGGTATCTTCCTCCCCAGAGCAGTGAGTATTTGTAGCTAACAAACTGCTGTCCAGTGCCAGGTGTCATATGTTTGACCATCTCATATTAATTAGGGCAGGAGATCCCTCTTTGTTATGGGATGACTAGGGAGTGATCAGATCACAGACTTCAGTTGCTTTTCCAGGAGTGGCCAGAACCTTTTGTTCAGGGCAGTTAATTTGGGCTCAAACTAGATTATGAAAGAGCCCCCAAGAACTGCATGTTGGTCTAGAGACCACCACACACACACTGGCTCCAGGCCCTGTCCTCAGATCATTTTCTTTTAGGAGAAGTTCAACCAACAGTCATGATATCTTTCTCATTAATGCCTTTCCCTACAGTCTGGCATGTAGTAAGCTTTCAATAATGTTCCTAGAATGAAGAAAATAGACCTTTGTGTTCAGTCAGGCAATAGAAGAACATTCTGTCTGATTCAAAAACTTGGTTTAACTTAGAACCAAAATGAGCTACTCAGAAAATCCAGGACTGGAAAATCCATTTCATGCTGGGCTTTATAGAGGAAATAAATACTAGAGATCAGAAAGCCATGGTTTTCAGTGTTCATGCTAGCGAAATATCAAAATGGCCTTTTAACAGAATTAGGCTTCATTTTATGCTCAGATTTTCAATGAGGTTCCTGTTTTTGTCAAAAATCTCAACCTCTGCTGGGTAATTGCACAACTTTGACTTCACTTAGCCTGTGTAGTGTTGGCACAGTTGACTTTTCTCAGTACATGCTGTAGGCAAGATTTTTATGAGGCTTGATTCTTGTCTTGGCTTTATTTGATCATGTATATCTGTAATTCGGCACACAGATGAAAGCAGACAGCACCTCTCAGCACCAAGAGGGATGAATGCCACAGAAAATGATAACAAAGTGCTTATCATGTACAGATCTACAGGAATGTGAAGGCCTTCCAGAAGCCATGCTCTGGCATGTTATGAGAGTTAAGCATGCTGTTTTAAGGGGCTGGGGCTTCTCCTTGAGACTCATTTGCAATTTCCAGCAGCTTGAGTAAGTTAAATTCAACTGGTAAAAAGGAGAAAAGGCTGAATCGCCTCATCAAAATTCTCCACCAGAGTTCTCTGTCCTGGCCTTTGGAGCCCTAAGAGGGGGCATTTTTGAGCAACTTCTCTTCAGATACCTGTTCTAGATCTGAACACAGTGACAGAGCTGAGGTTATAGAAAGGCTATATTTTTCATCTTTCAGGCTAAAAAAGATGAAAAGCATTATTTTTTAACATGCTGAGTTGGCAAGGGTATATCGAAGCAGGCATTCTTGTACATTGTTAGGGAGAGTAAAAATTGGCACAGACTCTTTAGAAGGCCAACTGGTTCATATCTGTCATCGTGTTAAATGCACATACCCTTGACCTACTCATTTTACATCAACCAAAAAATTTGCTCCATATAAGACCCATATTTGTTGCAAAATTATTTATAGCCACTAAATAATTTTTTAAAAATGAAACAACTGTTGAAGTGAGATTATGTAAACAATTTTTCGTGCTATCATACAAAAGAATAGTATTGAGCCATCTTTTATATGCAGTAGTTCCCTCTTCATCCAAGAGAGTTACACTCCAAGACCTCAGCAGATGTCTGAAACAGTGGTTCAGATCTGTATACTTGTATGGTTTGTTTTCTCCCATGTGCCCTGCAGCATTGCCATACAGTCCCAGAGTCAATCTGTCCTTCCATGTGCTATATACTGGTTCCTCCTCTGTATCACTACTCTTGCTGTCTGAGGCCATAATTAAGTAAAATAAGGATTATTTCAACATAAGCACTGTTGTACAGTGACAGTCAATCTGATAACCAGAAAATTGCTAAGTGACTAGCAGGAGGGTAACATATACAGTGTGGATATGCTGGACAAAGGGATGGTTCATAATCCTAATGGGACAAAAGTGAGATAGTGCAAGATTTCATCATGTTACTTAGAATGGCACACAATTTAAAACGCATAGATTAACTATTTCTGGAATTTTCCATTTATATTTCAGACAATGGTTGACCATGGGTAACTGAAACCACAGAAAGTGAAACTTCAGATAAGGGGAAACTATGGTTTATGACAGGTTTTTTTTTTTTTTTTTTTTTTGTGTGTGTGTGTGTGTGTGTGTGTGTGTGTGTGTGTTCCTGGATGTCTCAACAGGAGAAACATCTGGTAATTTCTAGAGATAACTGTGAGTAGGTATGACAAGCGTCTAGTGGGGTAGGTCAAAGATGCTGTTAAACATTTTAGAATGAACAGAACAGCTCTTCCACAATGACAGAAAATAATTATCTAACACAACATGTCAATAGTGCTGAGAAAGCTTTCTAGAGAAATTTCTTCAAGTTTCCTAAGTAATAACAGTAGCTGCCTCTGAGAAGAGAAACTGGGTCTAACCTTTTTTGTCCTGGTAGAATTTTATGTGTGCATATTTTCTAAATTTATTTTTAAAGTCAGTATTAAGCAATTTTCAAATGTGTATTCTCAGGCTCTCTCATGCTGGATATCAGGCAGAAGCAGGCTCCATGGCAGGCATCTGTTTATTCTGTCTTTCTTCAGAAACGCACCCCTTGCTGAGAGTAAATGCAAACAGAAAATAAATTGGGATTAAGAAAAACTATTGGAAACACAAAAGTTTCTGGGCCATTTCTGTCACCTGGGTACAAAATGGTGAATTTGTTCATTCTTAAAGTAAAGAAAAGCATGGAGCTTTCTCTGACTGCTTGCCTGACCTTGTGTTGATTCTAGAGCTTGGAAATACAGGCAAAATGCTTTATCCCTTCCCCCAGAATTTAAGACAGATAAATAACCCCAGGGCTCTGACTATTTCATGGCCTTAATGTACACACTTTATAATTCAAACAACAAATTATCTCTTGAAATATTTTAAACACCAATATGAGTTTAGCATATGGGAATTTAATGACGAAGATTTGCCAGAGTAGGTCTATAGGATGTTCACTGCAATATAGGCTAAAGTGTCAAGAATCTGAACATAAGAATAGAGTCCAAAAGAAACCTCTGTAAATGATACCATGATCGGCCTAGAGAATATTCTGTGGCTGGTAATGAGCTGCATTATTGTTGATTTGGGATGGCCTAAAGTTGTCTGGACTAGACCTTAGGAACATTCATAGTAACATATGTCTTTTCTAGGGAGAGGGTCTGAGGGAAGTCTGTGAGGAATATCTCATTATGCACCCCTAACATGTTCAAATGTTCTAATCATGTGCACATGTTACATTTTTTAACTTTGTCATGGCATCAGGACGGTAAAAACATATAGATCACCTAAGTGGGTTTCCTTCCATGTTTTTACAACAAAAATGAATACAATATGTAAATGCAAGTTTTCTCAACTTATGACAGATTGATTTATACTTTTCAAAAATCTTGTGATGGTAAGGGAACTATGTACATTTGATAGAAATGTGTTTAGGATTTGAATTTCAGAATGAGTAAGATGGCTTAGCAGGTAAATCACAGAGAAAGACTGAAAATGTGTTTGATGCCTGGAACCCATGTAAAGGTAGAAGAAGACAACTGAGTCCACAGAATCGTTCTCTAGCCTCCACATACGTGTTGTGGCACCCATACCCCACCACATCCATATCATATTGGACTCTAGCAGTAGCAACCTGCACCCTCCCTTGACCACGCAGTCATGGGAGAAACAACCAACATGCTACAGTGAGTCCCAGAGTTGATGATAGGCTGTTTATTTGTTTTGTAAATTCTGTGAGGTGCATGAGTGTAGGTGTATGTGTGGGGGTGCTCACATGGCAAAGCACACATGGAGAGGTCAGAAGACAACTTGCTTGAGTCTGTTTTCTCCTATGTGGGTCCAAGGATTTTGAACTCAAGTTGTCAGACTTGGCAGAAAGCACCTTTACCCACTGAGCCATTTCACTGCCTGGTGACAGGGTGCTTTAAGATAAAATGCTCATGATGAAAGTACTTGAGTATATACATAAGTCTAGTGTCTCAATATATTTTCTATTTCCCCTTGATGGATAATATAAATCTTAGCCAACTAGGGGCAAAGTTGGGCTATTTTAAGTTGAACCTTCTCTAATTTAGAAATCCCACCTCTCTCTTTTTTCCCCCAAAACTGACTTATGTTGGCATGGAGGCAGAGAAACTCTGGGTTTTGGCCATTCTTTGTGACCAGTTGGCATTAGCGTAGGTCTACGGTTTACCCTGGTTCTTAAGCACAGTCACTCCTGTCTGCCCAGACTGCAATGTAATGTTCCCCAGCTAGTTTTGGAGTCCCTTCAGGATCCCTATTGACCACCAAGTGCATGTTAAACTCCACTGGACAAAGATCCATGAGTCATAGTCCCTCCATTTGCTTCCTCATTTTGTGATTCTCAACTTTGGCTACCTTAGAATTAACTGAAAGACATCAAAAAATGTCAGGGCCTCACTCTTCCCCAAGATCTTTTGATTTCATTGACTTGAGCATCATTTTTCAGAGTCCTCAGGTGATTCTGGTATGTACCCAGGAATGAAAACCATTGCTCTTGCTCCTTCAGTTGGCTTGCTGAAGTTGAAGTTGAAGAGACAGTCTCTCTGTGGTCCTCAGCCCAGTGGTTTTTTTTCTCTGTCTTCATTCTCTTCATTCTCTTCATTCTCTAGCATAACCATAATTTCTGAATTGAGCATCGTTTTGAACCTGCCAACTAGATAATGGATTTATGTAAGAGAAATTAATTTCTTGCTTGCACAAGAATCCAGGAAGTTTTCAGCATGCTACAGAAAAGCATGCCTGAATAGGATCTTAGGCTTTCCTAGAACTACCTTGGAAGGAGTCATGTCCTAGGACGATCCAGAGATAAGTCACTGAGCAGCTTAGGGCAGGCTCCAGGTCAGGAGATCTAGTCGGACTGTCTGGTGCATAGCACAACTGAGAGGGAGAACATGCCTGCAGGCCTTTGACGAGTGGAGCAGAACCCATAAGTTGTCAACTTGGTTTTGTGGCTGGTCACCAGGGACACTTCCAATGTTGCCACTGTGAGTCCGCTAGCAGTATTTCATCTAAATGACTTCATCACATCTCATTCCTGTGTGTTGAAGGCATCTGTTTTCGTGGTTGGCTGCAGGACAGTGGGGTTCATGCAGTTCCCCACAGCAGCTACTGCAGGGTGTGCACACAGAGCTCCCCCAAAACACTTGTCCAGACAGCAAACAGATCCCATGCTACTCTAGGGTATTCACATAGATATTCACATAGGATTCTCTATGGGGGCTGGATCTACTCCAGAGACTCAGAAATTCATGAGATGGAGAAAGCTCAGGACAAAGGCAACTGATGATATCTAATGTGAGGTGACACACAATAGTCCAGTCATTGATCCAACAGGTGCTTATATCTCCATCATCATAGCTGTACAAACTCCAGGTTATGTCACAAAAAAACCCACCCAAGGTCAGCCATCTGGTTCGGATAACCACCGGAACCCCATCTTCAGGCTGCAGCTGTCCTTAGCCAAGCAGACCAGGCCACCCATAACTGCTATGGCCCCAAAGTTTATACCTTGATGGTTCAGCTGTTGAGCATTCTGTGAAGCATATGTTGTGTGTTGCCTAGTGGGGGATGCTTTGTCCTTAAAATCTTAGGTTCAACTTATTGATGGCCTGTGATCCCAGTAATTTATTTATATAGGAAACCAGTTTCTGTGCAAGACAGAAGCTAGCAGACATGTGGATAATGACCCTTGATCCCAGCAAATCTCCCTGGAATGGATATTTCCTTGTTTCAAGAGGTTTTTATTCATGCCTTATTAAACACATTTGAAAGATAACCATCAAGATTGTTACACCAATTTTAAATCAATAGCTTAAAAATTAAATTGGAATTCTGCATTTGCCTAGTGGATGGATTTAGAGTACATGTGGTGATGGCATAAACTAGCTTTAGGAGTGCCAAAACTCTTAAGGTGCTAGAAGAAGTCAAGGAAGGAAGAACTGAAAACAACTGATTCTGTTTACTTAGAAATCACACAAAGGGGGCTGACAAGATGGCTCAGAAGTTAAAAGTGCTGTGTCACAAGCCTGGTGACCTGAGTTCAATCCCCAGAATCCATGTAAAAAGTCAGGTGCAGTGATGTGTAGCTGTACTGGAAGCTTTCCTATGGTGAGATGGGAGGCAGAGATAGGACAATCACTGGAAACTCTAATAATAATAAATCAAAGTTGAGCATGGCAGCACATGACTTTAATCCCAGCACTCAGGAGACAAAGGCAGGTGGATCTCTGTGAGATAGAGGCCAACCTGGTCTACATAGCAAGTTCCAGACTCTGTCTCAAAAAACCGTAAATAATAATAATAATGATGATAATAAATCAATTAATCAAAAAAGAATTTAAGGAAATATAGCAGAAGAAGACCAGTATTTATTAACTAAAATTTCTATTCCCCAAAGGATATTTTATTGGGCTTAATTTTGTATTCCCCTAATTATAAAAAGGTAAGTCAGATCTGGTGGCACAGGCTTGTAATCCCATCCATCCACTTGGCAGACTTAGGCAGGAGTATCACAAGTTCAAGGCCTTCCTTCAGTGTAGAATGAGTTCACAAGCAGCCTGGGTAATTTAGTGAGATCCAGTCTCAAAATACAATTCTGAAAAGGCCTGGAGTTATAGTTCAGTGGTAAAGTGTTTATTTAGAATGCATGAAGCCCTGGATTCGATTCTCAATATCTAAATAAATAAATAAACAGTTGTATATTTCTTATGGATATTTGGTCATTTGTATTCATTCTGGGTTTGGTTATTCACTTTCTTGGCTAGAAGGTATTTAGTTCCCAATATTACATAGCCAAGCAGGTAAAGAGATAGGACTCAAATCCCAGACTATCTTACCATAATTTTTTACTGTACTATGTAATATACTCTGTACTGTATGCCATACTATGCAATAGACCATTCTATTCTAAACACGATATTATACTGAGTCACAATATAAATGACACTACGTATATCACTCTAGACTGTATAGTGTACTATACTCTTCATAATATCATATATAATACTGTACTACATACCACACTGTGCTGTGCCCCATAGTATACTTTACACAATACTATATATAACACTGTACTACATAGTACCACACTGTACTATACACAGTACTATATGGCAGTATACTGGGCACCATCCTGTATATCGTCCTGTGCTGTATTTTATGCAGCACTATACTTCTTTCTACATGACACTCTAATATACATGATGCTATGTTATTCCATACTATCCTGTACTATGTGGGCTCTTTATTTTCTGGGGTGAATTTGCATCTTCTGAAAATACACATCCTACAAAGTTTCAACTCTACTAAAGAACTACTTTGGTGAAATAGTTCATTTGCTATAGTAATGACATTTCTTATTCTTAATTTCTACATGATAATGAGAAACCATTCTTACATGGGAAATAATTGTTTGTTGTTCATTACATTTTAAGTTTCCCCACTGGGAACAAACATTTCAAAGATGTTAAATAACTTAAGCTCAAAGGCCGCGGCACATTTCCTGCTTGATAAGTCTGGGAACTCTTTTCTGTTTCCTCAGGGTCAGGAGGCAGAGGGGCAAGAGCCCTTTCCTTTCTTCTTAGAAGATGAGTCCAGATGGAACATGGGCAGGTCATGAGAGCAGTGGGATACTGAGGCAACAGCCAGGCTTCCATTCCTGACTCTGGCTCATGAGCTGGGAGCCATGGGCAATTACTGACCCTTGGGGATCTCAATTTCTTCATTTTTAGAAAGCATGTGTCAGATTAACTGGTCTCATGTAAGGTCTTCTTTCAAGAAAAAAATAAGATTTCATGCATTTTATAATGTAGTCTGTGGGAGTTATACTCTTCATGTCTTTGAAAGCCCCACAATTTGCCAAAGTATTATAGACACTACAATGCAAATAGCATCACAAAGGAAAATGCAGTACATTAAACAATCTTGATCTCTGCATGGTAGTAGTTTCTTCTGTGTGTTTTTCTGTCTTTTTCAATTGCTGTACAATGAATTTGTATTCTTTTTGTAATCTAAAAAAATGTATTTTGGGGGCTGGAAAGATGGCTCAGTGGTTAAGAGCACTTGCTGCTCTTGCAGAGGATCCAGGTTTGGTTCCCAGCACCCACATGGCAGCTAACAACTGTTTATAACTCCAGTTCCAGGGGATCCAACATTCTCTTCTGGCTTTGCAGGACATGGGTATACACACACACACACACACAGGGGGGGGCATTCTTAAAATGAAAATAAAATATAAAAAATTTAAAAATATATATTTTGATTTTCTTCACACATTGGAACTGTAAGAGACCCAAAATAGAATAAAATAACCCAAATTTTAATGTAATCAGATTGAAGATGTAATGTCCCACATTTCATGGAACATTTTAAGATGTCAGGGGTCAGGATCTCATCTGACAGATGGACTCCTCAGTAACCCGCCCTTCACAACAGCATCCGGGGACAGCATTTCCACAATGACTCATAGGGATGGTGCCAGCCAGGCCCAGATCACAGCCTTTTCCATTTCTAGCCCCAAAGTTGTGACGGCCTGACACTGCGGTTCTCATGGAATTCTGGAACAAGCCTGGCTTCATCATAATGACTGCCTATTCAAGGCAAAATGGGAAGGAGGATATGACTAATGACATTTGGAGGGAGGATGGGAACAAGACCAAAAATTACAATGACTTTCTGGTTGGGACATACTGGATAGGAAAAGAACTGTGTATTCACAAATTCAAGAGTGTGAGGCCTCACTGTAGTACCAGAGGCAAAAATAAACAGCAGGAGGCTAGAGAGCTGGCTTTGTCCTGCAAAGCTCAGTGGTTAAGAACACTTGCTGTTCTTCCAGACAGCACAGGTTCAATTCCCACATTGCGTGCATATGATGCACATACATGCAGACAAAATGCACACATAAAAAAAAATAAAAATAATAAGATATTTAAAAAAATAAATAAACAGCAGGCATAGTCCTTTTCTCAGTTTCTAGTGATGTCTTAAGATCAAGATTAGGAGTTGGGCAAGAAGACACTTGACAGGTGGATTCCTCAGCATTAAGCACTAACTGCCTTGGCCTGGGAACCACATAGAAAAAACCCACCTTGGGCATGCAGGACATTCTCAGTTGTCCTGTAGATTTTTTTTTTTAACCTCTGTGCCAAAACTCTCCTCATAGCATCTCATCCGCATGTATATTAGTTATTTTCACATCCTGGTGGCCAAAGCACCTTGCAGAAACAACTTAAGGGAGGAAAGGCTTATTTTGGAACATGGTTTCAGGGGCTTTCTGACTAGCTCAGTTCATGGTGCTAGGAGCACACAGCAGAGACTACCTACATCATGGAAGCAGAGAGTGAAGCCAGAAGCCAGGGTTGGGCATCACCATCAAAAGCCTGTCCTTAATGATCTGCTTTCACCAGTTAGGCACCATCAACTAGAGGTCCCACAGCCTCCCAACATTGCTGGGGAACAAGTGTCCAAAACATGAACCCGTGAGGGACATTTCAGATTCAAGCCATATCATGGCAAATTAAAATCAAATAATTTCCGATTTACAAGCTTAGTTAGTTATATGACTTGTACAACTTTTAGGTAATCTAGTTTCCGTTAATTAACATAAAAGTTCATATCCTAGACCCACAGATCTGTAACAGGTCAAGGTCTAAGATGTTCTTGAACTTAGATGAGAAAAGGCAACTTCATATTTATTTTTACTAACTTCTTACTGAAATTTAGCATTTCCTTCTATAAAGTATGCTGGAAACAAATTACACTTATGGTAATAGTGAGTTGACTCTGTCATAAATAGAAAGCACGAACATATTCGAATCATAGTACCATGGTTGTAAATAGCTCAGAATAATATTTACCCTTATAACTACTTCAAAAGCTATAGAATGTATTAGACTCATAGTTTTTGCAATCGTTAAGAAGTACGTTTATAGCAATCACAGGAAAAATCTGATAAATACACCTGCTAAATGGTTTCTTCTATAGCCACCTTTATTTTACTTTGTGTATTTCAGAACATTCTGAGAAGGTGTCCTAAGGTGACCAGTCTGAAGTGTGAAATATTTTGAAATGGCATTAAACTGGACATGGTGGCACACATCATAATACTAATATTCAAGAGGAAGCAGGAGGGAGGAACACAAGTTTGGGGCTAGCCTGAGCTACACAGTAATCTCAAGGCCAGCTCTACAAGAAGACGCTGTCTCAAAAAAACAAAACAAAACCAAAACTCAAAGTCTTAAATCCTTTAAACTTCAGAACAAGACTCAAGAATAAGACTCAAGAATATTAAAAAGAATAGGAATACAAAAATTCCAATCATCCAAAAAAGTAAAATCTATATTTGCTGGTTTCCTAATGAAAAACTACCAGTCACTCAAAAGATCAGAAAAATATGACCCTCGGTGAGAAAAATACCAATAGAAACTGATCCCCAAATGGCACAGTTGATATAATGAATAACCACATACATATTGTATCTGAAATAGAAAATAAATTCAGTGTATACTAGAGAAGATGAACTGGATTAGACACTCTAGCAGAAAAGTTCAATGAACTCAAAAAATGTTAAGAAAAGATATAAATTACCAACTATACAAATTACCAACATCTGATATCCATAGAGATACCACAGATAGTAAAGCAATCATAATATCAGGATACATTTATGACAAGGAATTTGACACCCTAGATGAGATGGGCAAATGTCTTCAAAGACACAGGTCACTCAGAGAAAAAATGATAACCTGAATAGGCCTCTGTTAGCAGGGAGATAACATTCATAATTCAAAATCTTTCAAAGCACACAACCCTCTAAGGGCGCATATGACTCCCCTGGTGGTCATCTAGTTAGTCTAGTAACCATTTGAAGGAAAACATGCATCAGATTTTCCAGCGTATTGCAGAAAAATTAAGAGAAGGAAATACATCCTAATTCAGCATTACCTTCATCCCAACACTGGCTATTAACTAGAATCTAGAAACTCAAATCTCATGAACACAGAAAAAAAGTTTAAGAAAATTTTAGCCAATCAAAACAATTCCTTGAAGAGCCCTATGCTCCCAAAGAGTTGGTTCCAAATTCTTTATTAATAAGAGTGATGTCTTTATCTCATTCTTTGTTTATTGGACCTACTCAGTAACACCAGCTTATAATGGGGACTGCTTTAAATCTTCTCTAACCCTCATAAAAACCCTTAAAGGTAAACCTTGTTGATCCTGTTTCTAGATAAGGAAAATGAAAACCAGAGAACTTTAAAGTCCTCAAGGTCACAATCTAAACGGACTTGATTCCAGTCTTTTGATTTGTTTTATTTTTTATTTTTTAAAATATCTTATTTTCATTTTGTATATCAGTTTATTACTTGCATATATGTAGGTGCACCCATGTTGTGCAATGCCTGCAAAGGTCAGGAGAGGATGTCAGATTCCCAGAAACTAGTATGGACGGACCATTTGTTAGCTGCCATGCGGGTGTTGGTAATCAAACTCAGGTTCTCTGCAAGTGCAGCCAGTGCTCTTAACCACTGAGCCAGCTCTCCAGTCCAATGTCCAATTCCAGGCTTTTTAAGTACTCCCTTCCTTGTTAAGGAACACAGCACCCTTACCTTATGTGTGTTCTCACTCTACCTGCAGCATGAAAAGGTGTATCCTTTTCTCAGTTCCCATGAAACATTATATATAAGTTTCTGATACAAACCGCCTTCTCTATGAAAGTTTGTCAAGCCATTGCTTCCAGCTTATTTCTCACAAGAATCTAGTAGCCCAGAGTCACAGTGGTTCCAAGACTCCCAGGACATGTCTGAAGTCAGGCATGATACTGAACGTTACAGAGTTGTAGTTGGCTGACTCTAGGAGAATGGTTCTAGCACCCCTGTGGAGACCAGAATCTGTGGCTGCTCAACTTCCTTATGCATAGTATTTGCATATAACCTATACACATCCTCCTATAAGCTTTAAATCATCTCTAGATCTCTGCTGACATTGAATGTAGTGAAAACTATGCTCATCCCTGCTATATTGCATTATTTAGGGAATAGTAACAAGGGAAATTGTACCTATTTCATATAGATTTAGCTCTAAAAAATATTTTTGACCCATTGTTAGTTGATTCTGCAGATGCAGAATCTGTACATAGAAAGCCTGACTGTATATTCCATGTTTTCTTTGTGTATAAACACATTTATAATAAATTAGACACAGTAAGAGATAAACAATAGTTAATAAAAAGTGGGAAATTACAGCAATATACTGTAATAAAAAGTTAAGTACATATGCTTTCTTTCTTTCTGAGAAATGAATTTTTCTACATTTGTGTATTCATTGTGCATGTGCATGAGCATGTGTGCATATACATGCCACCGAGCTCGTGGGGCAGTCAAAGGGTAACTTGCTTGAGTCTGTCTTCTCCTTCCACCATGTGGGTTCCAAGGATCGAACGCAGGTCATGACGCTTGGGTGGTGAGTGTCTTTTCCCTCTGAGCCATCTCTGGCTCCATTCTGAAAATACCTCATTGTCCTCTGCTTCCCCCTTCTTCTGGTTGACCACAAGCAACCAGTACTGTTGAAAACAAGGACATGACGACACTGTCCCTGTCAGTCTGCTTACCTGGATTTTCCCTAACACTCTCATTGTTTTGCATGCCAGCTCTTTGAGGGCTGCCCTTACCTAAAACTAAGAGAAGGCTTGAGTCTTGTTTGTTTACAAGTATCCTTACTACCAATCCGATGTGTTCACACACCCAGATGCTCGACCTGCTCATGTGGAATGGGCTAGGATGAAAATAAAGACCAACTCAGGGTAAATAGGAAAGCCTTCAGAAACAAACAAACAAGAAAACAGAATCTTCCTTCCTAGAACTAAGACCTAGTCCCATGGTTATAAGTAACATAAAAAGGACCTAAAAAAAAAACAAATTTTAGTGGGTGGTGTGGCTATAAAAGAGATTCTCATCTGAAATGAAAAACAGGAAGGAGACATTTTATGGCGTCTAGATTCATGAACGGTGTTTTAGTTTAGAGTTGAATTTCTGAGATTGAAACCCAAAAAGAAAAGGAGTGTTTCTCAGATAAAAATTAATGTTCATATTTTATTTATGCCAGATTGCTTGTCCAGATAACTTTCTATCCAATCTGTTGAAAGAGGAAGGTTTAGTCCTCACTCAAAAAAAACAGAAATGATCTGCACTTATGATGGTTCAAGTGGCAATCTCTGACTTCAAGATGGTACGAAAGACACACACTGAAGCAGAAGTAGAAACCACACTTGGGCTTCTGAGTTTTTCTTTTCTCTAACAATGCTAGGGAGGGACTTTTAGGCAGTCACATGATCATGACAGCAAACAACTAATACCAACAATATGCCGTGTTGCCTTCATGTGTAGACATATCTGATAAATTACACGAAATTGTCAATACTTTATAATAAAATGGGCTTTGTGTTACATGAGTTTGCCCACATTTAGTCCAGTTTAAATGTTTAGAGCACTCTTGAGTAAGCTTGAATAAGCTATGATGTTCAGCACTAGATGTAGTAAGTATATTTCAGCTTATAATATTTTCATCTTGCAATGGTCTCTTAAGGACACAACCTTGTGTGTCAGAGTGTCTGTATAATATATGGAACCTGAAACAGGCTTTGATAACTCAAATAATCACAGTATTATAGTGAAAACTTAAAATGCATGAAAGCATGAAAGCAAATGCTTTTAAACTGTAGGATAGCAATTTCTCTGGTGAATAAGGAATGGTTGTCACTGTGGGGAAGTCACTTCTAGCTGGGTGACAATCTGAGAAACCAAAAACACAGTGTTCTTTCTGTTTGCTCTGCTCTGCAGAAAAAGAGGATTACACTTTACTCTTATTTGACATGTCACCTCTTTCCACAGATTTTCATATAGCAACAGGTATGTGGAAGGTAGGGAAGTTGAATGCCCCAATTTTCCATTCATGAAATAATCATTTTTGTTACTAATTAGAGTAATCTGTATAAAACACATAGTTCTGCTTCTGGTCATAATGGTATGCAGGTACTGTAACCTTGCACCTAAACTACTAGAAAATCAGACAAAAATATATGGAACACCAGTCTTGAGATCCATTACTAATAGATAATACAGGTTATGTGTATTATCAAATAAATGAAACAAACAAATGAGATGAGTCCTAAAAATGGCCCCAGTTTGCAGCCTTGAGGCAGGTTTCAGGCTGTAGTGCAGGAGGACAGATCTTATAGAGTCCAGTGGACTCACAGAATTAGAGGGAGAGGCCTGAGTTGGGGAGGACAAATCTACTAGAATTTGCAGAGTTGACTTCTACAAAGAAGAGAAAAATAAAAGACTGTGAGGATATGGAGAGGAGGCCCTTGAATCTTTAGCTAAGTTTCTACTGTGTATGTGTGAAAAGAAACGACTCAACACTAGAGAATCACTAAACCATGGTTGTCATGGATTGAATATTTGTGTCTTCCAAATTACATATATTGAGGCCCTACTCCCCATTTTGGGGATAAGTATTTGGAGTAAGGAAGTAATTAAGGTTAAATGAGATGATAATGATGGTTCTCTGAGCCTCTAGGATTGGTGTCCTTACAAGAAGAGAAATAAGACAGCCCTCCTAATACCCTCTGTCCACACAATAAGGAAAGAAAGACCATGTGAGGACATAGCAAAACCGAGACCAGCTGCAAGTCAGAAGAGCCTTTGATCTGGGAATTTTGGTCTCTAAAACTCTGTGAAATACATTTCTACTGTCTAAGTCACCCAGTCTGTGATAATTTATTATATCAGCAATAAGCAGATTAGTACAGTAGTTCACCAAACAACTCCTGCAGATAACACAATATTAGAATTTGTTCATATTTCCACTGACCACTATGAAAAAACAAAAGGACAGGACACTGGGGCTAAATTATTCCAAGACTCTATCTTTATCATAATAAGCCTTAAAACTAAACTTGAAATGCTCAGCTGTCCTAACTGACTTAACTACATGTCAGAAAAAAGATGAATAGTATTTTTAAAACACAGTATACAATTCACAGTATTCAGAAACAAAATAAAGAGTATCAGTTATGGACAGAATAGGGAGAATATATTCCATATCTAGAATAAAATTTATTGAAAAAGAGACCTTAGATTTTATTAGAGGTGGCTAAATTATTTTAAATGACATTAAAATTGCCACTATAAATATGTTCCATATGTTCAGGAAAATAGAGGAACACATGTTGAGGAAAGAAATGGAAGATTTAAAACGGAACTGTTAGAGAATATATATATATATATATATATGTATATATATATATATATATATGAACAAAGAGATGAGATGGGATTAAAAAGAAATTAGACACCACAAGAAAAGAGATCAGTATACAGTGATTCTGGAGACCGAGGAATAGAAAATGTCCCAAATGAGGCTCTGAGGGGAAAAAGATGACTAAAAACAAATCTGTGAGACAAAACAAATGGGATGAATAGCACGTGACAAGTATTCCAAAAAAGAGGGAAGGGCAGAAAAAAAGAAAAATGATTAAGCATTTTTCAAATGATAAAGACTGACTATAAAATCATGATAGAAACTCAGTGATACTTAGGCAGAATAGACATGAAGAATATCATTCCGTGAGACATCATAATCTAATTGCTAAAAATCAGTGGTCAAGATAAAAATCTTAAAAGCAGCTAGAAGAAAAAAAAAGACACATTGCATACAGAGGAATAAGGATAAGAATGAGAGTCCATTTCTTTTTTTAATAAATTTTTCATTGAATTTTTGTGTATTACACACAGAATATCTTAATCATCTGTATATCCCCTTCCCCAGTGGCACCTTTGCAGAGCCCCTCCCCCTTGGATTTCATGCATTTTGCCTATCGAGTCAAGTTAGTGACTCTAGACATCCCTTAGTGCAAGTTCAGTCACTGAGGTCTAGTCAGCCAGTCTAGAGACTCTTACTTTAAGATCAGCTCTTCCTCACCCAGCTATAATCAATTGCCAATAGTTCTTCAGCTAATATTTGGGGCCTGCTGTCCATTTCCACAGTTCCATGCTGGATTTTTTGTCTGCTTGAGTTTACATTGATCTTGTCCCTGCTGACACTATTGCTGTAGGGTCATATGAGCAAGGTCCCAGGAGTCTGTAAGGTTCTATTTCCATAGGTCATGCACCTCCTCCCTGGCTCTTACAATCTTTCCATGCCCTCTTCTACAATGGTCCCTGAGCACTGGGTGGGTGAAGTTTTATGTAAGAGTCTTCTCGAAGGACCCAAACTCTGCAGACTCTTATTCTCTATGCTTTGGCTATTTGTGGCCTTTTGTGTTCATGGACCTCTTTTGCATGAGGGAGCTTCATTGGTGAGGGTTGAGGGATGCATTAGTATTTTCTGTACACCTTGTTCCACTATGTTCCCTGAGCCTTAGGTATAGAGGTTCCATATAGATGTGTCACATAGGCTTGGGCATTTCACAGTCTCTGTGTGTGATCATTGTGGAACTCTGTAATAGTCTTTGTTGCAAAAAAAGCTTTTTTGATGAGTGGTGACTGGCATACTTGTATTGTGGCATATTTAGCACATAGTAAGAAATTATAATATTTGTCTAGGGATGTGACAGCCTTGGGGTTTTCCTAAGTTCTATGACCTCTCCTAATCACAAATTACATAAGGCATTAGAAAACAAGGTGCCGACTGAATGAAAATCCTGTCTTGTAGAATTCTATTCCTAGAAAAAAAAATTTAAGGCAATAAAATAACCAACAAAAGGCAATATAATGGATTCCTAGTAAACCAGAAGCATAAGAAAGAGCAAGTCTCTTCATGCAAAAGGAAAATGATGCCAGATAGACAAACGCACCTACCCAAAGTAAGGAAAAGCATTCAACAAAGTTTCTATGTGGGCAAAAGAAATACTTTTCAACATCTTCGCCCTGCAAACTGGCCATGACTCTATCCCCTTTTCACGGGTTGATTGGATTCATGACTACTTGTGAAAAGCTTAGTGCTGGGTACTACCAGGAACCAGCTCTATGGTATACAAGTTTGCCTTAAGCATCACATTGGCTTGGGTTATCTAAATGTGAAACTTCAATCCATTCTTGCTCAGTGATTTGCTGCATGTATGACTGATTCAGAGATTTTGTCATCTATAGTTCCGATGGACATAATGGGACTATTGTAGCCACTGAGCTTCTATGAGGGTGGCAGGGAGAATCTGTGGGCACAGGTGAAAGGAAATCTCACCATGCCTGACTGATCCTTGCTGCCCTAACTGGTCCTGTCTGTGTGCCTCCTTCTATTATATCTTCACATGGTGTTCTCTCCATGTTACAGATGAAGAAACTCAACAAATAAGTAACTGTTGAGAAAATCAAGATGCAGAACAATGAACACAGCACACCATTTCTCATGTTAGAAGGGGAGATAAGACAGCTGCATATTACTGCACATGATTTCTGTTTAATTTGCAGATAAAATGCAGAAGTTAATGAAAATGGAGGGGTGCATGCAAGTGTGTTAAACAGAAATTTTCTTCTCCTCTTTACTTTCCTGGATTTTAATCTACATAAATATCTTCACATTAAAATAGTAACATTTAAATTGAAACAAAATGGTAAAAGGGAAAAACTAAACTGAACATGAATTAAGACCACTATAGCAAATTGACGGCATACTCATAAAGAAAATAAAATGATTTCAAGTAACCTAAACTCATTAGAAGTTAATCATCTAAGAAAAGCAATAGAATTATGCCACAATAATAAGCACAGTGGGAAAGCTCCTGACCGGATGTCTGGTGTCCTACCTACCCTTCCTATTAGACAAAGAACTTCCTTTAGCTCTTAATTTCCTGTGTAAACCAAAGATTTCAGTAAAAGGCGATATGAGGTGTCATTTTGATGAGCATTTCCTAAATAAAGAATATATAATAACATGGTGCCAATCCAAATATTAAAAAGGTATTTAATTACTTTAAAGGGCTGATTGGCACAGTTTGAAGGAAGATACCCTGACAAAGCTCTTGGTGTGCTTAGTATGAACTGAAGCTAAGTACATTATTTAATTTCTTGTATAGAAGCTAGAGAATTTTCAGAGAAACCAGGAAAGGATGAGGGTCTAATTTCCAATGGTGGGCATTTGAAGGATGTGGGTTCTAATTTCATATAAAAGTCTGGGGGACATTAGTGGGTAAACATAATACAGTCATTGGAAAAAATCATGTGGGAAATAAATACTCATAAGCTAGGCACTTGCCAGAATCCTTATACATACTTGATGATTGAAAAAAAAGAGCAAAGAATGTAGTACTAAATGGTGCCTGTCCATCACACACTGTCCGCCTTGGACAGTGCTCAATCAAATAGCAGAGAGTATGCTTCTATTAAATGAAAAGAGTTTTCAAATTTGGGCATTTCTTGGTTATTAACAGACACGAATATTTTTTCCAGAATTTTTAATGAAGTTCATTATTATAGCAAAATCTATTTTTTTCTTATTTTTGACTTTAAAAAGATATTTGGCTATTTAGAACAATAGTAAATATAACATTGTGAGTTTGTACCATATATAAAAGTAAAATGATAGCTATAACAAAAACATAAGGAGAACAGAAATGGAATTACACTACATAAGCTTCTTAAACTATGTAAAAGATGCAATGTTATTTGAAATAAATGAAGAAATTTTAATATATAAACATATGATATACATCTATGAAATATACATTTTTATATATTCTATATACATACAGGTATATCAAGCCCTAGAGCAACCACTGAGAACAGATATAACTGATAATCTAATGGTGGAGATATAAAGGGATTATAAAAATTAGTCCCAGCATTCAGAGGCAGAGACAGGTGGATCTCCGTGAGATCAAGGCCAGCCTGGTCTACACAGTGAGTGCCAGGCCACCCAGGGTTACAGGGAGACCCTGTCTCAAAAAGAACAAAAAAATTAGTCCAAAATAAAATAGGAAAATGGAAGAATGAAAAAAAATAGAATCTGTAATGGTTACTCTTGATTACATAAAAGAATGGATTAAGAAATGCTTTGGCAATTAATAAAGCACACTTCTGTGTGTTATACCTATGAGGGTTTTTCCAGAGAGGATTAGATAATGAGTAACCCTTTGATGGATCCGTAACATGATGGTATTATGGGAGGGGTGGAGCCTAGTTGGAAGCAATAGGTCACTAAGAACATGTACTCAGTGCTTGTACCTTGCCATGACTTCCTCCTGTGTTCCCTCCTTTTTTGCTTCCTTGCCACCATGATGGGGACTGCTCTGTTCTGCCATATCTTCTCCACCATGATTGACTGGTATCTCACTATCACCTAAGATAAATTGTTGTTCTCACAAGTACTCTGATATAACTACTTAAAAGAAGCAATAGTAAGTCAGTAGTAAAATTATAGCAAGACAGATTAAACTGGATAATGCTAATAATTACATTAAATATGAATGACTTAAATACTCTGTAAAGAGGCAGAGTAATAGGTTAGATTTTTAAAAAGCAAGATCCACATATATGCTATATATAAGCAAGTAACTTTAAGTAGAAAGTCACAAACATATTAAAATATAAAAGGATAGAAAACAACATAGCCTTTGTGTAGAGAAGCACTGAAACAGAAGGATGGAAGACTGTTTTCTTAGATAGGCCTTCTTGCAAGGTTGACCTCAACTGATATGTGGGAAGTCAGATTTGGAGTATCACTGCCTTTCTCAGAACTAACAGCAATGGCTCCCTGAGCCTAAATGGCTTGTACAATGTTTCTTTGTTGAACAACTCCTCATTATCTGAGAGTCTGGAATTTTGTGCTACTACATTCCACCAACAAAACCTTGGATGCAGGGTGTTTAATGAACTTCACTGAACAAGCACGCCTAACCTTGATTTTGCTTTGAATTTTTCCACAATAGTAAATTAGAGCTATAAATAAGTCTTGGCTGAATCCTGTGTATCTCTGAATGAATCTGGGAGTTGTCTTGGAGACAGGTCAGGAAAACATTTGTCCAAAGAAAGTTGCAATGGCTATGTTAATGTTGAAGTAGAATTTAGGACTTGCAATATCATTAGGAACACATACTGATCAAAGTATCAGAGTGATCAGGGGACATGACAGTTTCATATATGCATGCAACTAATAACAGAAATTCAAAATACATGAAGCAAAAAGTGAAAGAACAGAAAGAAAAGTAGACATTATTTTTATAGCTTGAAATTTCAACATTCATTGATCTTCAACTGAATATAAAGACATGGAAGAACCATCTAAGTACAAAATTAGAAATCAATGTTAGTACTTAGAAGTCTTCAAACATTTGGGAATTAAACAAAAACACTGCAATAACAGAGATTAGAAAATATTCAGAACTGAAAGTGAAATATCAGATATTAAATATGTTAAATGGAAGCTCGACCTGGTGGCACAGGTTTGTAATTCCAGCTACTTCGAATACCAAGGCAGGAGGATTGCAAGTTCAAGGCCTTCCTGAACTACAGAGTTAGCTCAAATTCATCTCAGGTAACTTAGCAAGACTCTGTCTCAACATTTAAAAAAGGATTTTAAAGGTGGTTAGAATATAGCTCAGTGGTAGAGTGCTTGCCAAGCATATATAAAACTCTGGGCTCAATCCCCACTACAGCCATAAATAAATAAATAGTTGGTAAGTCAGTGTCTATAAGGAAATTAATAGCATTAAATACTTATCTTGGTAGAAGGAAGGAGCTATCAAATTGTTAGCTACCAAATTATAAAGTACCAGGTAATTCATGAGAAAAATTGAATTTCAGTAAATGCTGTGGGGACACCTGGCTATCCACATGTACATTCTATAATGGAATAAGATAAATAAAGGGTTATATGTTCTCCTGATCCTTTTTCATTATTTCCAGTTTGCAAAAATATGAATACACTACTTTTATCATTTAAAAAAAAACATAACAAAAAGTCCTTAGCCAGATGGAATGGCATAGCAAAAACCTGACTATTTGAGAATAAAAGTGAACAGAAGAAAAATGTTTCTAAGATCAGTTCTGATCTAAAAGTTCATGAATCCATATTCCTAGTAGCTAGTTACAACTCAGAGCCAATGAAGTCCAGCTTCTGTCACTGGGAACAGGGATGGCATCCTCCATTGAGTCTTGATGACCTTGCCTTCCTTTCTCTAACATCAACGCCTCAGCCTTTTTCCAATCTGTGTCTTTACCTTGGATTAAGAGCCAGTCTATTTTTAATAACTTTTATTGATTTATGAGAGTATGGGTATGTCTCATGGTGCATGTGTAGAGGTCAGAGGACAACCTAAAGGAGTCACTTCTCTCTTTCCATCTGTCATGTGGGTGTCCAGGATTGAACTCAAGTCACCAGGCTTGGAGCAAGTGCCTTTACTAGCTGAGCCATCTTGGTGGCCAAGAGCCAGTCTATTATTTGGCCACTTCAGTAGGACTTTCTTACTCTCTAGATCATCATTTTACTTTGGATACTAGGATGGTTTTGAAAAATATTTGGAAAACATTCTCCTTTTTAATCTCTATCAGGAATCTTCTTGTCTTCTTCACCCAAATGACTTCTTTCTATCCCTCAAAATTCAGCTGCACCAAAGTCTTACTACCCCAGGAAAATTTCTGGGCCTCCTAGATTTGGCCCAGTTATAATTTCTAAAGATCCTGGTTCTTTTCAGTATTGTAGAAGGCAGCCATTTATTAGAACTTTGGAGTGTCTACCTACCTTCCTATCTTCCCTGAGGCAGAGAGTGCATCAGACTGCTCACCTGGGCATCCTTATTTCCGTGCTAATGTTTACACATGCTGATATTCAGTTCACATTTGTTGAATGGGTGCACCAGCTTTTAATAAAAGCGAACGCACTGTTCTACTACAGGCTGATGGCCTGTGAGATGGCTCGGCCAGCAAGGACATGTGCCACTGAACTTGGTGGCCTGAGTCCCTCCCCACAACAAGAACCTACATGGTGGAAGGAAAGATCTCACTCTTGTAAGCTGTCTTCTGACTTCAGCACGAATCTGGTGGCACATGTGTACCCCTCCCTCCCCGAATACACATATACAAACACAGTGAATAAATGCATTTTTTAAATATTGAGTTGAACATGATGCAAAACATATTCATTTGAAGTGTTTGCCATATTCTTCTTCAACTCTGTGTTAGTTCCTGACCATACTCTTTGACAACAGCAGGAGTTGATCATCAACATTCTGTCTCCTCCAAGTTCATCTTTTCTACCCAAATTCTCCTGTTTGCTAAAAGTCTTAACTCTTAACTGTATCTAGTTTATACTTGTCCCAAGGGTTCTGAAGGTACCTTAAGCTTTTGTCTTCTAGACTCTGTCAACTCCAGGATACCAAAGAATGATTTTTTTCTTTCTAAATCCTTTCAACAAATTTAGAATAGTATTTGAGTGGTTAATTTTCACTAACTTATTTAACACACTAATTTAAAAAGTAAAAAAAAAAAAACCTTGATTGATAATTACATCAAAACCAATGCACTGACTTTGCCATAACATTTGGAGATTCCAGAGACAATTAGAATCATGAAAGCTATGGTTTATGTACATCCACTGAATTCAAAGTGGATAACCTTGGACTAAGGTTTATATGGAGCAGAATGTACAGAATATAGGCTCAAATTAAGCTTGCTTTATCTACGCCAGTGACTCCTGTGCTGTGCTTTTATGATTTAATATTTGGAGATCTATTCAGAATCTACCTTTGCTGAAGAATTATTTGAATAATTTGGGAGATTAAAAGAACCGTCTTGTAAAAGGAGATTAATACAAAGTTCCTAACATAATTGCATTGTGCAGCCTCCTGTGTATATTTTATCATGTTTTATGCCAAAGAAAGTCTGGATACAGTTGGAGGAAACTGAGGTTCAGAAGGCTAAACATACATCTAGACCAATACAATACATTTACTAAGGAGTGCAGTCAGAATCTGAGTCAAGATCAGGCCAGCATGTGGGCTCCAAAACACTCTGTTATCTCTCATGCCTCTCAGTTGCCAGCTAGGCTGTACATTATCATAGTTTCTCTGATCTCATTTTACACAGCTCTATAGATAGAAATTTTATAGCTTCTGAGAGATACCTTTTACTTTTGAATCACTAGTGCTTTGAGCATACAAAGTTTAAAAATTACATTTTGTGTGTGTGTGTGTGTGTGTGTGTGTGTGTGTGTGTGTAAGTATCCTTGATAAGTGAAATGCAACATTTTGGCAATAAGAATAAGAAAATTGGATGTTAGAAGAAAAATAAGAAAGATCATATTGCCTTTGCCATTCACCTCAGACAAGATTATCAAGTCTCTGTGAGACTGGCTATTTTACGGAAGTAATACATTAATAATATTTATATTATTATGAAAAGAAAGGGAGCATCTAATATAGCTGTCCTAGCTCCCTATTGGATTCAGTGTCTTCTTGTAAGACAAAATTTTGTTGTCTAAGATCTTATAATAAGATTCACAGATAACTTCATATATACATAATTTCAAAGGCACTATTATACTGTATTAATAATCACATAAAGAGAAATTAATTTTCAGTAAAATAATATATTTCCACAGCATATCCTCAGGCATGTCTAGACTAGTGAACATAATGATTTAATCAGTTTTGGTCCTACATTTATAAATGTAGTGCTCCAAGACTAACGAACTGAGGATTCAAAGACAAGGAACAATGTTGCTAATGAAGACTTGATTTCTCTGAAAAGATGAATAATTCTCAGTGGAGTTTCAAAACAAATGCAGTAGAATCTTTTTGAAATTTATGTGCATGTTGCATTCCTGGAAAGTTCAGTGCATATTAAAGCTGTGCAAATGTTACTTATATGTTCAAGACGGTGTTATAAATTCAGATAACTACAAACAGACCCCTCGGTGGTGATTTCTGGGAAGACGTTCTGAGGTTTTGTGGTATGTGAGACAGTTCTTTGCCTTGTACAGATGCTCCACAGGCACCATCCAGGCTTCCTTGTTCCATTCTCCAAATGCCAGTGTTGTTTTCCCATTTGCAAATAGCCATAACCACACTCTCTCCCCACTTGCTAAATTTAAAAAATTCCCCACTGCGAACCACTAACATGTCCCAGGCACAATTCAGCATTACCTCTTTATGTTGTTTAATAACGTTTTTGAATCCACACATATTGCATACCTTCTGGATGCCACATGGCTCAGTGTTCTGGAAATCAGGCAGTCAACAAGATCATCAGGGGTTTCTGATTCCAAAGAGACAGATGAAAATCACAAACAAATTAATTGATTGTTATAAACTATGTTAAGGGTCATGACAGAAAGAATTGGCTCCTCCTCTGAGATGGAGTGACACTTGAATTTAGTTTAAAAAGCAGCACCAGGAAAGTCTCTCTGGGCCAATATGTTTAAACACAGACCTGACAGCTGTCAAGGAGACAGCCATGTTTTCCCATGCTTTCTAGCTGAGTGAAACTATTTGAGCTCAAGTCTCTCTAGTTCCAAGGTCATTGACATTCCAGATCAGAAAAGGATGTGTAATTTTTCCAAAGAAGATAAAGGAGTGAAGTACATAAAAGATGCTCAATATGAAAACAAAAAGCAAGACTACAATAGGGGCCACTTCACCAAGAATGGCTGCAATAAAAACGGTCTGGAAGTTAAGTGTGGGCAAAGATACAGAGACACTTATGCATTGCTATTGGGACTTTAAAATGATTTAGCCATAGTGGAAATCTACGGGAAATGATAAAAAGTTAAATGTAAAATTATCATCTGACCCAACAACACTGCTTTTAGGTCTATGCTCCAAGGAACCCTTTCACAGGAATGTTCATAATGGTACGATTCACAATAATCAAAAGCTGGAAAAACCCAACCACCTGTCCATCAGCAGATGAATGGTTAAACAACTGCAATATATAAACACAATGGAGTATTATTTAACTGTAAAATTAATACACTTTTGCCTTTAATTCCAGCACTTGGAAGGTAGAGGCAGATGGATCTCTATGAGATCTAGGCCAGCCTGGTCTATATAGGGAGTTCCAAGCCAGCTGGAGTTACAGGGAGACCCCACCTCAAGGAAAAATAATGCAGTTTTATGTTGTTGTTTTCTGAGTCAGAGTCCTGCTCTCTAGTGTATACTGGCCTCAAACTTGTAGTCCTACTGCCTCAGCCTCCAGAGTGCTTAGATTATAGCCACGTATCCCCATGCGACTAGGAATTCAGTTTTAATATATGCTACAATGAACATGAATCTTGGAAATATTATGCTATGTGAAAAAACCCAGACACAAAAGATCACATATTATAGTTTGATACAATGTTTAGAATACATAATTCCCCAGAAAGGAAAATCAGACTGGCCAGGGAAGAGCAAAAGAGCTGGGGAGCAGGGGTGGCAGTCACTGCTTAATGAGTGTAGGTAGTTTACTCTGGGCTATTCTGGAACTGGGCAGAATGATGGTTGTTACAATGTTGTGAGTAAATCAAATTCACTGAAGGCTGGCAGTGTGGCTTAGTGGGTAAAGATGCTTGCTGCCAAGCCTGGCAACCCAAGTTTAAGTCCTGGGACTTGGAGGGCAGAAGGTGAGAAGTGGCACTCACAATTTGACCTCTGACTTCCATATGCATGCCTTGGTACAAGCACACACACACACACACACACACACACACACGCACGCACTCACCCCCCCACACTCACACCCCACACATAAAATAAATGTGTATTTTAAAAAACCCGAGTTGTTCACTTTAAAATAAGTTTAATTTTATATTTTGTGAATTTTACATCAATATTTTTCAGTGGATGGATATAACTTCTTGCCTTTATAAGTTTTTTGTTGTTGTTGCTAGAGATCACCTTTTCAGTTTTATATCCATCGGCTTTGGAAAAGATCCAGTTTGTTTGTATATTATTTTGCAAAGTGAAAATATGCAACCAGGTGAAGTATGTTACCCACCAGATATTTTCTCACAAGAACAGTGGTTAGAATGGTGGAGAAACTCTGTTTTCAAGCTCAGAACCTGTCTGAACATCTCTGACTAGGGATCCAGGGCAGTGGAGTCTCCTAGAGGACAGTGCTCCTTCGAGGAGGTCCAGGAGGAAGCAGGCAGTGTACACTATGAAGATCCTCGGGGATCAAGGTGGAGGGGGCACTGAATGGGATTTGAGGGAAACTGTCTGTGATGTATCCTGGGGACGACCCCTACAATCAACATATTTTTTTTCTTTTAAGTTTAGTTTTGTTGATTGAAATATTTTTGAGATAATTGTAGACTTATAGGGACTCATAAGGAAGAAAACACAGTTCTCCTCTGTACATTTTAGCCAGTATTCTCCAAATGATAACATCTTTGCAAAGTCAGATTATTTCTTTTTTGTGGCAGAACCCAGAGCCTTGCGCATGCTGAGCTACAACCAACATCAGGAAGTCCTCCAGTCTGTTCCATTATTAGCCCACCACCAGAGCAGTATGGAACTGTGACTCACGGTTGGAATTGCAGCTCTAGGCTCACAAGAGGGGACCACAGTTCCAGGCTCACTTGGGGGAGGGAGAATCATAATTTCAATTATGCTGTTTCCTACTATTTTCCTGTTTCCACTGCTCTGTCCATATGCTTATACTTGTGTGAAACAAGAGCATTTTGGCTGCTGTGTAATAAATAGGGGCAACAGTTACTTGTTGGGTTGAATTTCTCACTGGAGGGATATCAGTCTTAGAGAAAATCACTTTTTGCTTTGCTCAGGGAGACAGACGAACTTAGTGTTTTCTTTCTCATGTTATGGATTGGGTTGGCTTTTTGTCATCTATGTTTTCATATCTTGCTCCACGGTTGTGCCAAGAGCCACCACCATCACTGTTGCTTTGGTGCCCACAGTCACAAGGCTGCCATCTTGGCTCTCTAGTTATTTTCTTTCTTACTAACCAAGGCTGTCCAATCCTGGTCCATCTTGGAAGATCAGCCCCTCCAAGATCAACTTTTAAGAATTCTTAAGGCCCTCCATTATTTTTAACGATTTCCAATGGTGGACAGATTTGTTTTCATTTATAAAGGAACATAGAAGGGGATGGAATTCATTCGGATACAAGTGAAAATTAGAAGTTGAAAGAATTAATATCTCTATTTCCCCCTTGGAGGTGGAGGCTTTGATCTTTATGGCTAGAAAGGAGAATAGGGCCAAGAAAAAGATTTAGAGGAAGGCAACTATCCTAGCTGGTAAGAATATACTCAGATTAAAATCCAGTGTAGTGTCTATTTTCTAGGTCAGGGTGCACTGTAAACATCAGAAGCCACACAATTTTGAGCAGAAAGGTATTTAATACAAGGAAATGTGTGCTTTTAAAATACACTGGAGGGTTCCAAGTCCAGGCCTCGGGATGGGTGATGAGAAACTAGAAATGCAGCTGTGTGGGAGCTGTCGCAGTCTGGGAGAAGGGGAATCCAGACACTGTGCTAGATAGGCAGCCTACAGGCAGCACTCCAGCTACCAGAAAGCCATGGCAGAAACCCAAACTCTCAAGAAAAGAAGTGATTTTTTAAAACAAATGTTTTTACATTAATTGATTATGCGTGTGTGTCCACATGCCCACACTGCTACATGCACATGGAGGTCAATTCTTTCCTTCTATCGTGTGGGTTCCAAGGACCAAATGCAGGTAGTCAGTCTTAATGACAAATGCCTTTACCTCTGAGTCATTTTGTTATCCTCCAAGTAGTAGATAAAAGATAAAAAGAGAGGGGAAAGCCTCTGGTGTTCTGCTCTTTGAGGAAAAGATCGAAAGTAGATCAGTTAATGCAGAATGTAAAGTAGCTTTTGTGATATTTGTCAGCAGAAACAACAGATGTGATGCAGGACACTTAATAGAGCACACAGAATGGCATCCAGAAGTTGAGCTGCAGTGGGTCCTGGGGAAAGTTAACTTGTTTTTTAAGCATATTTAGCTGTTGTTGGGCCCCTGGAAGTAGAGGTGTATGTGCACCCATGTGGAGGTCAGAGGACAACCTGCAGGAGTTGGTTCTCTCCCACAATGTGGTTCCTGGAAATTAAACTCAGGTTGTCAGGCTTGGTGGCAGGTGTCTTTACCTACTGAGCCATTTTGATGGCACCTAAGTTGATAATGTTCTAGCCCTGTACACACAAAAGTGAAATTGGAAGACAAAATGGACTTGAGATGAATGCATAGTATTTCTCACCTCAGCCTACCATCAGGTTTTCTTCTCCCCCCTGCCACCTCCTTCTTCTACCTCTCCTCTTCTTCCTTTTGTTACAGTTTGGAGTTTCGGGTTTTGAGACAGAGTTTCACAATGCAGCCCAGGTTGGCCTCAAACTTGAGTTTCTCCTGTCTTCACCTTCCAAGTGCTGACATTACATGCATGTGCCACCATACACAGCTCCGTTTAGCTGTTACTTAACCTTGAGACTATTGCAAAATGAGAGTAGATCAAAGTTTGTATCTAAACACAGAAGCTCTAACTCGGATCCCTAGAGATCATAAGTCCTGTAATGGATTGGTTTTACCCAGAGATAAGAGAATGTGAGGATTTGGGAGTGGAAAGGAAAATTATTTTGCCCTAATAAAAGTTGGAGAAAGATAATCTCAGAGAAGTCTTGGGTGTTCACATTCAGAATGGAGCACTCAGAACCAAATAATGCCCTCCCCTTTAAAAATAGTTGCTATTCTAGGAGGAAGCTCTTAAAACCATATTTTTATATATATATTTTGAAAGAGTTTACCAGTCACAGTCAGATGTTTAACTGAGCAGTCTTTTTATGCCTGGGGCAAGTTCCATGTGCCCCTCCAATTTGCCCCCTAATTTGCCAAACCATGGGACAACAAGCCTGCAATTAGAGTTGTATTTTTAAATCATTCGAGTTTTATGTGGCACTATCCCCCCCTACACAGTCTGGCCAAATGCTGTTATTTTCGCAAAGAAAATACTAAGAGTGGGATTAAAATTATAAGTCACAGTTAAAGTCAGGAAGGGGAAGTGGGTTCTCTGGGGCCACCTCCAGGCTGGACTCCATGTTCTTGTCTCAACCTCCTGATACCACAAAGTCCAGCACCTGGGAGGGCCATAGCCTCACCCTGAAATGGGGAGATGCCTACTTCCAGGCTTTCTGTGTATATCTGTGTGGTATCTTAGTAGCCATCAGAAAAATGCATGCTTTCGGTTGGGGATGAGAAGGAGGAAGTTTGGCCCTAGATCCCATGTCACTTAAATGTCAGCTATGTTCTCAGTGCTTACGTGGTAACATGTTCTTATTCCATCCCCCAGTGAAGCTCATGACATTTCATCTGTTCTAGAAATGACAGAAGACAGGTCCCTCTGGGATTCACGCGCCTCTGCTGGGATTTTCACACCATTCGCCATGTTACCATGAAGCAACAGCTGGGTTGAAGAGAGCTGATAAAAATAGCAACATAACACTAAAGCAAGCAGCATGAGAAAGAAGGGGAGACACGTCTATAACGTGGGGTGGCGCAGATTTCTTTTATTTTTTCCTGAGTCCAGACTTGCTCTTCTCAGAACTCTACTTTTTCTGAAAGAGTGAAGCAAATTTCTTTTCCATCTAAATGTTAAGTAGGAGAATGTAGAGAGAACCAGGCTATTTTATCCTTCCCTAGCTCTGCACGTGTAGGCAACTGGGTTGACCCAATTATTAGCCGGTAGATCAGACAACTGAATACAGCCCCTGAACGAGTGAGCTTAACCAACTTTGGGGATTTGCTTTTGAAGGTTGCTGTGTGTTGCGGCAGAAACTTCCTACTGTTACCTTATCTTTCCATTCATTAAAGTGGAGCTTGCAACTGAACATTCTGACATAACATACCTGAGATTTTTGGCAACAATGTTGACCATATTCAAGGGTTTCCTTGAGACGATATTAAATTTTCATATCCTTGTGAATGCTTGCCACCTTCCCTTAATAACTTTAAAAAAACATGCCCATCTCAGGACTTCATTGTTCCAATATTTCCCCACTGCACATTTGCTCCATTTGCACATTAGGCATGTTTATTTATAGAGTCTGGGTGTGCATAGGTGGGTCAGAATTTGACATCTTATAAAGTCAGCCATCTGAATGAACCTTAGAGAAAAGTTTGAAGTCTTGTATGTTTTCTTTTCATAAAATCATATATTTTTCCCCTAAACTATTTAGTCATTTCACCACAAAATTATATTTTGTCCAAAAGCACATATTCATGAGTTCTCCGCCTTGGGATTTTAAAGTAGATTTTACCTAGATTTTCTAAGTCAATAATGCATAGAAACGTGTCAAGGTGAGGTAGCAAAATGGAGATTTCTTTCTCTTCTTCCATAATGAAAAAATGTCATCTTATTCTGTACCTTTGTTCTAGTAAAATTTTAAAATGGAAAATTAACTGTTTTACCTTGCTAGTTATTTAGACAGTTGGAAGCATTTTAAAATCTATTCTCATTAAAACGCAGAGCAAGAAAGTACAAAGCATGACGGAGCATCAAAAGGAATTCATAATTTTTAAGCCTCCACACAAATGGGAAGGTTGTAATCTTTTTGGATAGTGAGTGGTTTAGTAAGTTCTTCATTTCAACTATGGAGTTTGTTTGTGGCCTGAATGACACGACAGTGGCAGGGAACAATTGTTGTTCCTTCAAACTTTATGTAACATCATACAATGTGGTTAACTGGAATTTTAACCAGGTTATGACACTTCTGAACTCAATGAGTTCTACTCGAATTTGAAAATTGAGATATGGTTGCAGTTCTGCAGCCCTGACCAACCCCTCAGTGCAAATGCTTAAGATGTAGCTGGATTAAGACCAGAGGAGCATAGACATTCATGACCAATTTAATCTTAAATCCACACTACAAACCTTATTCTCTCCTATGTTCTGGATAGGGAAAGAGACTCTAAAAGAAGTTAAGGAATTTATTTGATCTGATGCAGCTAAATGGAACTTGAATTCCTGCTTCCCTGTCTCCATGGTTGACATTATAGCCAGTTTGATGAACTTGCATTCATCATGTGAATTTTTGGAACTATCATGTCTCATGTCTCTGTGTGAATTAAAATTAAGTGTGATAATTTTCATTGATTTCTTCTCCTAAACATGTGCAACACCAAAGAGAAAAAGAAGAAGAAGAGGAGGAGGAAAAAGGAGAGGAGGAGGAGGAGGAGGAGGAGGAGGAGGAGGAAGAGATTCCAGATGGGATTTTGGAATATGATTTCTCCAACAAATGATTTTTATAAATGTATCAGGCTCAACTTTCTTAGATGGCCAGATGCTAAAATTGTATCGCAGCAGTTTGGGCCACTTCTGAGGAAATGGGGCCGCTTCCTGTGTGCATTTGTCAAGTTGTCTGTGGCTTCTGTCCTTCCACCCACCAAGGCACATCTGGCCAGAGTGGGTGTCTCAGTTAATTGGGCCAAGTCCAGCCAGGCCAGCAGACCAAGAACGCAGATCCTGGAGAGCAGGAATCCTGTGAGATGTAAGAGCCAGCAACTAAAACACGCAAGATGCAGAGGGATGGCAGGCAAGCAGATGGAGTGAAAAAGGAGAGAATTAAAGAGATGTGAGGAGGAGAGACCGAGAGGATGGACAGAAGAAAGCTAGTCATGCAGGGAAGATGAAGGCCAATTGCCTGACATGGGAGGCACCATCCAGTACTCTCTCCCGAGTCTCCTTTTAGTTAGGCTCTTCATGGTTGGGGCTGTGAAGGGAGCTGAAAAAGTAACTACTGCATCATGCAGCCATGAGGAAGACATGTGGGAGCCTTCTGTTGGGGCAATGGAGCCCACAGAGGCTGAGAGCAACCCCTTCTCTAGACTGTTCTTCTTCACTGTCTACCTGGGCCTCTCTGTAAGCATATATTTCACTGTCTCAGATCACTCCTGTAGGCAGGAGATGTGGTGCTACAGTTTGTTCTCCTGCAGTTTCCAGGCCAGAACTGAGTCCTCTTCTCCTCTTTAACTATTCCAGGCGCCTATAATTCCAAAAAGTCAAGGCAGCATAAGATCATATAATGAACCCTCTGAATCAATCTCTGCAGCCAGGGGGAGGTAAAAGGTTCTCTTTGGTCTAGATATGGTCGTGTACCCACCTCCTGGCTTATTACTTTGTCTAAGGGACAGGTAATGAGTCCACCTTTGACTGTTGGTTGGGAGAGGGGATGCAATGTTTCTCATAGAATGTAGGGCGGTTTGGGATTCTGGATAATGAAGAAAGTAGAGGTTTGTCTTCCTGTCCACATACTGTCACCATATTTTGATAATGGCTTAATCTGTTAGAACTCAACTGAAAACAGTTAGGCTGTCCTTGTTGGAAGGTCAAATCAGGATTTCAAGGGTTAGAGACAGTTGAATCAAGTATATTAAATGATAGATTCTTTTTTTTACTTTGAATCACAGCATTTAATTCCATTTGAAGAATTTCAAACAATATTGAGAAAGGGCACACAATGTTTGTATTTTTATGTATTATTTTTATTTTTTATGTGTATGAGTGTTTTGCCTGTATGTTTGTAAGTGCACCTGTGTCATGCAAAGTCCTCAAAGGCCATAAGAGGGTCATTGGAATTGGAATTACAGAAGGTTGTTAGGTGGGTGCTAGGTTTTGTGGAAGAACAAGTGCTCCTAACCACTGAGCCATCTCTCCAACTCCTATGTCTTTTTTTTGTTTGTTTGTTTTTTGTTTTAGATATAGATGGATTAAAAACTTTTTTGAGACACAACATTTAAGGGCAAATTTCTCTAATTGCCTTGGCAGATTCTGGCCAATGGCAGAATCCATTCCACTTTGGAAGAATTTGGCTTGGTCTCTTCAGGTGTCTGTGGGATGAATGGAGGAAAATTTCCAAATGGCCAGGCACATTCAGTGGGAGAAGAGGAGGGAGGGACAGGCCTGTGAACCAAGCGTCTGTCATGCATCAGATACATTATGTGTACTTTCTCTAGTGACCTTATTTTGTCTTTTCTGGCATCTCAGAGAGGGGCAGCCACTTTGGCTATTTGTCACGGGTGTACCATCTCTAAAATGGGTATCTTGGCAAATTGCTTAGTTCTCAGTTTGCCATGTGACTGTATTTTGTCTGTATCAGAGTTGCAGGGAGGATTGATGAGATGGGGCCTGCAAACTGAGAGCGATGAAAAATTGCTTCTGTTCTGAAACCTTATTAGGATACTTAAGAGTTCTTTCAAGCCAGCATCTGCTAGGGTTTGGTCCTGCTGCAGCCTTCAAAACAATCAGCCTGTTTCCATTTCCTGCCTAGAGCCTGCAGAAAGTGGAGGGGTGAGAGGAGGGCTGAGTGACCACAGGCAAGTCACCGCCAGAGCCACATCACCCTCACTGTAAAATGGAGGCGACAACATGAACCTGTAGGGGGTTGCTGAGGGACGGAGGACGACCAAGCCAGGTTTCTGGCATGGTGCCTAATGGGCACACAGGATGTGCCGGATCTGTACAGCTAGTGTTACAAAGGGAGCCGAAACATCTGCCAACTTATTTTTATTTTATTTATTTATTTATTTATTTTCACCCTGAGCTTGGAGGCCTTGCTTTGCTCAGCTTTCTGGATGACAGCCAAGCTAAATTAACACTCTTATCTTCTGGCCCCTGCAGCTGGCAGCCTCCCTGCAGGTCCTTGGAACATTCTTTTTAGGCTCTGCCATGAGTTGCTAGGAAGCCATCCTGGGCCATCCAAGCTAGCCTCTGCCCTGGGCTCCTTTATCTACTCACAGGTGAGACTCCCTGGGTTCTGTCTCCAGAGCCAGATGAGCTCATGCTTTTATGCAGGCAAAGGAAGGTCAAAGAGGTAGGCCCTACACACAGTGGAAACCAGGCAAAACTTCACCAAGTTTGGTCAGAGTGAACTCAGCCAGATGTATAGGACCCATTTAACAGTCTCAGCTGTGCCAGAAGACTCTGCCCCGGGGTTTCCTTAGATTCCTTTTCTGAAAGTTTAAAGTGTATGTTAACCCCCTAGGAAACTGATTAAAATGTCAATTCCAACTGAGGAAGTCTGGAATGGAGCAGAGATTCAAAAGTTTTAAAAAGCTCATAGGTGATATTTCTGACTTGTCTGAGGTCCTCCTTCCAAGGAACTAGGCTCTGAGCTCCTGTCTCCCATACTTTAGTCATAGCTTTTATCAGGTGTCATCTTACATGTTAAACTTCTTTTGTTTGTTTTCTTTTGCTGTGACAGGTTCTCATGTAGCCCAGGCCAGCCGTGAACTCACTATGTAGTGCAAGCTGGCTTTTAACTCATGATCCCCCTATCTCAGCTCCCCAAGTGCTAGAATTACGGATTTATAACACCATGCCCAGTTTAGTTTTGTGCAGTGTGTGTGTGTGTGTCTGTGTGTGTGTCTGTGTGCGTATGTAGATGCTCATTGCCCATATGAGCATGTGTGGAGGACAGAGGTTGAGGTCAAGTATCTTCCTCTACTAGCCTCAGCCTTACTTTTTGAGACAGGGTCTCTCAGTGAATCTGGTGCTCACCAGTTAGTTGGACTGACTGGTCAGTGAGCTCTGGAGATCCATCTGTCTCTAGCTCCTCCCATAGCACTGGAGTTATAGATGTGTACCACCATCATTGATTTATTTTTTAACCTGAATGCTGAGGATCCCAGGTCCATATGCTTGCAGGGAAAATACTTTATCTCCATAGTTCCTTATTTAGTTTTTATTTACCTAAAATTTTACTTTCTAAAAATTTGTATTTCTTTTCTTCAAAATGACTTACCTTTACTTTAAATGTGTACATTGCTATGAAATCACAACTTTAATGAATGATTTCTGTTTTAATACATCTTAAGATGAATACATAACCATTTAAACAGGAAATATATGCTAATTTTTATCTAGCAATTGTGTGGCATCATCATACTCTGAGAAATATCAGTTTCAAGGGTTTGGGAGAACTATATAGCTTGGACCACCCAGACCTGGGTTTAGAATTCTAATTTCAGCAGGCGCTATATTTGCAGGAGTAATAGAGATTGTTGAAGGGAATCAGGGTGATTTTAGAACAATGTGTTAATGTAGCAAAGATCACCTCCGATGTCCAGTAGGCTGTGTGGGAGCAGGGCCTCCATCCCAGGCCAAAGAATTCTCTTCCAAAAGACTTTTTTGGTTGGTCACCATTTAAGAAAACCCCTGCAATGACTAGAGATTAGAAAGGAAAAAAATCCAAATTCCCTCCCGACTCCGAGGTGCTTGTTTACAAAGTAAAATATCCTTGGAGAATTGTTTCATTTATAATTAAATCTAATAATAAGCCATTGTGGCTAAATTAATTTTGAGCTAATTACATGAGAACCCCATGTCCTGTATAGCTTCGGAAGCTATACAGGGTGTCAGGCAGGGTGATAGATCTCCAGGCCAGGCCTCCAGGGTGCAAGTTCCAGGAAGTACATGGATAAATGTTGTGATGATCAGGACCCCTGCAGGTCAGGCATCTACATGAGTTCTGGGTTCTCTGGAAGCTGAGTGGGGACTGCTTCCCACACATTAGCCTTCCATGCATGTACCAACAGCCCAGGCCTGACATAAAGTTTTCTGTTTGAACCTGGATGACTTTGACCAGACCCAGGAGGAACCAGTGTTCTGATCACATGGGTTTTTGCATGAATCCTTTAGTGCTATAAACAGCTGGATGTGCCTGGGCCCCTTTAAAAATAGGATCCCATCCCATCGTGTGCCCCCGCCCCCCCAAATTCTTTGATGTGAAAAAGTGTAAGAATGAAAACTCAGATCTGGAATTTCTACCTAGGTCCAGTGAGTCTACTCATTCTAACCCTTCACTGAAATGGTGACTGTGAGGAACCACTGCCCCATTCAGGTGGTCCAGTGAGCACCGCTGAGATTTGTTTCCCTGAATGTGTCTTCTTTGAATTTCAGACTCTATTTTAGTTCTCCACTTGGTGGATACTGATCCTTCACACCTGAATATGAGTGATTCTGAGAATTACTTTGAGCCTTCCACTCTATTGTGGTGGGAATGAGGGGGTCAAAGGAATTCCAAATGGGGTAACCTCAAAGAAAGAAGGCTGAGTGAGGATAACAAGGACAAGGCTGCTGGGATGCCTTTATCCTTCGAAAAAGAGGCCACCTTAACTTTCCATCCTCCAGCCTGTTCGTCTAGTCTCCCATTGCTGTGCTCCTGACTGATTTACTTGTGTAATGAACTATTCCAGTTGATCTGTGATTTTCTCTTGGGCTGTGTTTATGATTTATTCAAATTGCCATAGGGTGATAATGCCCAAGAGAAGACCCAGGGCTATTGTGCCATGAAAGGACAAACTTGTGAACACCCTGCTGTGTCTGGAACTGAGGCGCCAGTCATCGAAGTGTGTCTTACTTACTCCAAGCAGAAGCACCTGCCTGGGGGTGTTTTCAACCATAGCAGAGTAGAGTGCTTTCTTGGTTGTGCGACTGGTTTGGATTATTAAGATGACCTTTGAAAGAATTCACAGAGCTGGTCCTTCACAGAGTTTCAGAAGTGATGCATTCTAATCGGAGTTGTTTTTCAGAACAAAGAGATTAGATCAGTTGATAGCCTTCCTGTGTTTCCTGTTTGCTTGTGACACCATGGCCTCCTGACTATGTTGGCCTTTACAAGTGGCACAGGTTGTGTCTGAAGGTTGTTGAATGTGGAGAATTTGGAGTCCTGGGGAGCGAACACTGCTGGGGAGGTGATTTGCTTGTGTGGGGTCCTGGGAAGTATGACATTTATGTTCTTGGGCAGGATGTCATTTCTAACTGAATAGCTAGGCACTTACTCAGGCTTTACTTTGACCCCAAATGTGTGTTAAATGTCATGAACATGTCTCTGAATGGCTCCTAACAACAACTCAATTTGATGTGGCTATTTTGTTTCCAATCAAAGGAAATCAGTGGCATCAGGGTTACCTTCTGGCACACTAGGATTTTAAGAGTTAAAAAGGGGCAGGAGGAGCCAGCCATCCAGGCTGACTGGAACATCCCCAGGGACCGGAAACGGTGAGCACAGTACACGGAAATGCTTGCTTCTCTTCTTGTCCTGTTTCTTCTTTGTCATCTGGTGGCTGGCAAGTGACCTTCCCTACAGGCTAAGAAACAGTACTAATTGCTTCCCTTGGAGAGATGACCTTTAAATGGAAATATTATCCTCATGGAAAAGAGGCTACAAGCCAAAGGTTACTACTATGTGGACCACAGGGAGCTGCCTTCCCGGCCCACCTGGGGCCTTTCTCCTCACCTACTCTTGACTTTCCTGCTTTTCTTCCCCCAGCAATAGATAGTAGATGGTCTCTTGACAAGTCACATCCAAAAGTTGAGTTCTTCTCTGCATTTCCTTGATGTGAACTAAACGTAACAGAACTTGATTTCTGTCAGTACTGTACCTAGGGAGGTGGGAGGGAGAGTAGGTGGAGTAGCCCATTTCTAGACAACTTCATTGTTGACCAGTGGCCCTTACTGGTCACTGTGGCCCTTCCTTCTGTTTCTTCATGCCTCTCAGCAGTGCTGGGAGAAAGGCTCCTCTCCTCTCCACCCCACTCCAGCTTCCTCAACAGCGTCTTTCACTGTGGTTGCCCTAATCTGGTCATGCCTCTCCTCTACCTCCTTATGGCTGACTCTCTGCGGTTCCACAGCCTCTCACTAGCCACTTGGTTTGGACCTTTGAGTGGAGCATCTCTTAGGCTATCAGAGATCCTTATCCACATCGCTCTCCCAAGTTTTTTATAAGAAAGAAGAACTCTTATAATTTGAACCTTGCTCTTTACTTGAGGTATCACCATAGTGGGGATAGGAGAGGGTCTTGGTATACAGCAAAACTACCTGTCCAAAGATATTGTGTTCATTAGAGTTTCCTTTTCCCAGAATGCCTTGCAGCTGGGAATCTAAGCCTGGATCTTTGTTTCTGTCTTGCAAATGTGCCCATTCTAGACCTAGCAAGTGATTCCAGATGGAAGGGGTGGTAGTTAGTGGTCACAGCTCCTGAGGGAGAAGAAACAACTGTGTTCAGTGGAAGTGGTGAGGTCCTCCATCAGGCCAGTTCATATTGCGGTTTATTCATTGCTCCTCAAAGGTCAGCTTGGAACTTGTCCTATAGACTGTCATATGGTTCTCTTAGCTATCGATATCTTTTTAAGAGATTTCCTTTGTACTAATTTGGCCCAAATTAATATCTGTTGCTTGCTTTTTAGATTCTTTTTGTGAAAAACATCTGTCTCCTCCCACCTCAAGCCCATCACAGCTTTTTCTTTTCATCCTATTTTCTTTGTGAATCTTTGTACATCCACTACATATGGAAAGAGAAAGTCATTTGAATTTCTGAATGAGTTCTTTAAAACATGTAGCAATGATAATAGTCATTAAAAATATTTTATTTAATTTTATGTGTATGAGTGTAATGCCTGCATATATGTAAGTGCACCCATGTCGTGTCATGCAATGTCCACAGAGGTCAGAAAAAGGTGTCAGACCCCCTGGAACTGGAGTTACAGATAGTTGTTAGCTGCCATGTGGGTGCTAGGAATCGAACCCTGGTGCTCTGCAAGAACAGCCAGTGCTCTTAACTGCTGAGCCATCTCTCTAGCCCTGATAATAGTCATTAAAACCAAGGCTTTGGCTTCTTCAATAAATAAAATGAAGGGGAAGGAATAAGGCAAAGATAAGCAGTCCTCTTAGAGAAGCTTGTGCATACTCTAGCACCAGAGTGGAAGCAGCCAGATGGTGAAAGAAACCTCAACAGATGGCTCCTGATGGTCTCCAGAGTGTTCCTCAACCCTGGTTGCACAGACAGTGTTTCTGAAGCACCAAAGGAGTACAGATGTGCTAGGGAGCTAGAGATCAAGGGAAGCCTTGATAATGGGATAAGGAAGATATGAAGGCACCTTTGACCTGGCTACTGGAGAGACCACAAAGGTGCAGTATTGTAGGTACTAATGTCCTGGGACCAAGGAGCACTGAAGATCTTGGTCATAGTTCTGCAGTTCCTTCCTACCCAAACTTGACACTTGGAGAGAAGGAGAGAAACGAGCAATGAGAAAAAAATCCATAAGTGCTTTGATTTTTATCTAATACATTGAAAAAGATTTGATAGAGACCAAATGTAAATAAGGGGATGGGGGCCCAGTTAAGTTCAATGGGAGGAAACAAGTCACTTACCTGAAGGAGTCTGCAAAATTTATGCATTCCCTACCTACTAAAGTAACCCTAGATTTGATATGTGTTAGGTAATGAGATGGTGCAGATTAAAGATTAAGAAACATCTGTCTCCAACTCAGCTTTCTTTTTTTCCAGGCTTGAGGCTGAGAGCAGTTCAATGATAGAGTACTTGTCTAGCATGCAAAAGACCCTAGGCTCAGTTCTTAACACATTGCAAGACACACACACACACACACACACACACACACACACACACACACACACATTTCAGGCTGTCTGAATCTGTGGTTATATTTCTGAACTTACTGACAGAAAGAAACTCTCTGTAAATTGGCCTTGAAAAGTGATGCCTATCTGTGGGTCATACAGAAAAACCTAGATTCTTATTCTGGGAAATTCTCTTGTTTCCTAGGAAGAAAAATGCTGCAGTGAATTGAAGTAAGGTGAATCAATACATTCCCATCTCCCTTTGCTACTTCAGACTCTGGTTTTGGAAGCTCATATTCAGAGGTTGTTGAGAGCCTAATAAGGAAGTGTTCCAAAAACATTAGCAGTCCTGGGTCATCAGGCCCTGGAGCCCTCATCCTACCATGCTGAACCCTCTCCTCTGCCCTTTGGCTTTGTTATTTGAGAACCATTTCTTTTGGCCATGTATAAATGAATGGAGCAATCCCACTTTGTCTCTTGCTTTCATGACAGCTTTGATTTCACAATAGTCAGAAGGATAATGTATGCCTTGTATACATTTGTTATTTTCTGCACTCTTAACTTTGAGGACAGACAACGTCCTTGTTGCAAACTTGAGACATATGCCCAGTTTGACATATGCCCAGTTTGACATATGCCCCAAGCAGTCTCAGCTCCAGGAAGTCTCACATTCTCCATTATTTTATGGTGTTTTCTTATGTGATTTTAGCCTTCCCTTACAGTGAACAACTTGCTTGTCTGGTCTCAAAAACCTCTCTCTCTCTCTCTCATACACATACTTGCACGTATACACAAGCTTCCATATCACTGATTTTTTTTAGCTAATTATTATTTCATCAATCAGAGTGCACATTAGCTTGCCTCCCCTCACCATTCCAAAGTTAAGGGGTCATGGAGGCTTCCATCAAGATTTCAAAGAAAAGTCACAGAGGCCAGGCAGGTTTCAGGACCAAAATTCCTATGAGCAGCCCCCAACAGGGCAATGTGTGGAGCCATGAAAGTGAAGCCTAAGCTGCCATGGAGATCCCAGCAAGGAAAAGGTGCAAAGAACATACATAGCATGGCTGTCCAAGGAAGCGCAGAAAACTTGCAAAACCTGTCTAATAGGAGCTGTGGGGGCAACAGTCATAGGGACAGAATTGCCCAAGCTCTTGGGAGCTTACATCATGCCACGGTATTTGCTAGTTGCTGGACATTGAGTTGTAGAATTTATTTGCGCAGATGGATTTTAGCCTTGCTTGTCCTATCTGTCCTCATCATTTCCATAGTCCTTCCTTTTAGAATAAGAATTTTTACAGTGAACCTGAACAACCACTGTATCTTACAAATATGAAACTTGTTTCTTTTATTCTTACAGGAACTAACAGTTGAGTTTTCATTGAAACCCAGAGGATATTTTGAATTGGATTTTGCTTTTGAAAAATGTTGAAATGGCTAATATTTGGTGGACTCTTTGAGATGGACTCATTGAGATGTGACATGAACAAATATCCTTTTGGAAGTCAGGGACAGAATGCTATAGTTTAGATCTTGAGTGAGCCCAGAATATGTTAAAGGCCAAATCCTCAATGCAGCACTAGTGGGAAGTAGAACCTTTAAGAGGTGGGGCCTAATGGAAGGTCTTAGAGGCATTTGGGTAGTATGCCTTTGAAGAGGATACTGTGGTTCTGGCCCCTTCTTCCTTCTGTTCTCACCCTGGCCCTGAGGTGAATGGCTTATCTCTGCCACATGTTCCCACTTTGATGTGTTATCTTGCCACAGGCCCCAAAGCAATATTGTCAACTGCTCATGTACTGGAACCTTTAAAACTGTGAGCTCTTTAAAATTTGATTATCTTAGATATTTTTATAGTAAAGGAAAACTGCCTGCCCTCTCTTCACACCCTGACTCATTGCCTACCCCAGTAGAATATTCTGGGTTTACCATTGATCATGCTCCACAGGACAGAGAAGTTAGAACGAAGGAAGCTTCAGTGGTGAATTCTGCAAACACCATGAGATGAAGATCAAGCAGTTTATCTAAAATGGGACTTGGGGGCAAGACATGGCTCATACATTGTCCAAGCATGGCAATGATGGACCATCCAGCCTGCTTGTGGCAAATGCTTCCTTCTTTTGATAAATTTGGTTGGATGAGTCATGCCTGTCATGTTAACTGCCACTGTGATTCTGGGTATGTTCCAAGTTGGGGCCCGCAAATCCTTTCGGGAGAATTCTTTGGAGTGCCTGCCCCGAGGGTCTATATCTTGTCCCCTGTTGCTCAGGAATGGTGGTTCCTCTAGCTAGATACTAGAGAAAATCATGGCAAGAGAATACAGCACTGCTGGGTGCAGAATTGACAGATCAAGACCCAAGAAGGAGATTTTAGAACTATGACTTGGACATAAAATGTAGGAAAGGCTCATTGGGAGCCAAGCCATAGCTGAATGTAAGAATAGTTTTTATTTATTTTAACTTTATGTGTATGAGTGTTTTCCCTACATGTAGGTAAGTACACTTGTGTCATGCTCCTGAGGAGGCTGGAAGATGGTGTTCGATCCCTTAAAACCAGAGCCATGGGTGGTTGTCAGTTGCCATTTGGGTGCTGGGAATCGAACCAGGTCATCTGGAAGAGCAGTCAGTGCTCTTAACTGATGAACCATCTCTCCTACCCCAAGAATATAGTTTTTTTTTTTTTCCAAAGAGGAAATAAGTTCTTAGTTATTACCAAATTATGTTCGAATTAATGCCTTGGATTATATTAATATGCTTTCTTTTTTCACACCTACTTACTTGTGGTTTTGCCCCATTTACCCACCATTTCCATTATCTTTGTGAGGGATGGCTGGAAAGAAGGAGAAAGGAGGAACAGAAACAATGAAATAGTTCTGTTTAAATGTCCTATGAAGCCGGAGAATAGTAGGACTGAAAGTCAAGCTTTCAAATGTGAGAGCCAGGCCCTAAAGAGAACAGTCTCCCAGATCCAAGTACATTTCCTTAAAATGTAGAAATATTGGAGGATGAGCATGGGAACTTTATTTATAGCAACAGAATAGGAAGGATGCACAGTAGGAGTTCCCATGCACAGGAAGACAACCAGCCGTCTCAGTGCTGAGATAGGGGGATAGAGAGAAGAGACATTTTCAGTGAAGGAGACTGTGAGAGTAAGACCTTATACTAAGCACTTAGGGAGAGATCTAGATGATGACTCTAGGAAAGATCTGAAAGCTTGTCTCAATTCTCATTTAGAATTCCAGGCAGAGTTCACCTTCTGGAAGGACTTGCATGTAAGTAGAGTGACTTCAGGAGAGGAGAAAGGGTGGTGTGCCATATTTCAATAGAGAGGGAGTTTGAGATAGCATAGACCCATTCCCTGTGGTCTCTGAGGGGCTTGGGTGAAACCTATGACTTTTCTGGAGGAGCAGTAGTGCTAAGAGAAAAGATGAGGGGTGCCTGACAGGAGACAGGACTACACTGTAGGTCAGGAGAAGATTGTGGTTGGCAGATGACACTGACCTCCAGACTCCCTGCAAGGTGACCTCCAAGCACTTATACACAATCTGGCCTGAAATGTGAGGCCGTCAAGCGTGTCAGGAGTATCACTTCACTACCAGAGGGAATGTAAACAGCTTCCTGGTCACTCTGTAGGGGCAGGAGGACTTTTTTGAGAGGATAGGACACTGAAAGGGGCTTTAATACTTTAATCAACTAAATTAAATTTTGATTGCCTGAGTAATGACACTAAGGAGATTTAAGTTTTTAAATGAGGGAGAATTTACCTGAACACAGTAAGATAAGCTTTTATTTGTCAATTTGTTTCATTTTTGAATTTTAGTGGAAAGAGAGCTTTGAAAGTTAAGTATAATTAGAGTTTAGCCATTTAGGTCACATCACCAAATGGATGTGATATAAAGTGGGATGGGAAAAGCCAGAGTTACTCAGCTTAAGGGACAATAGTAGCGTGGTAAGTGATCGGCATTTTACTGTTTAAAAAGCCTTCCTTAAAAAAAACCAACTTATTTATTGTTATTTTGTGTGTATGAGTGCTTTGCCTGTATATATGTAAATGTACCTGTGTGTACAGTGCCTGCAGGGACCAGAAGAGTCTGTTGGATTGCCTGGATTTGGAGTTATGGATGGTTGTTAACTGCCCTGTGGGTGTTGGGAACTGAACCTAGGTCCTCTGAAAGAGCAGCCTGTGTTCTTAACTGCTGAGTCATCTTCCCAACTCCTAAAAGCCTTCCTTTTGAGGAGACATTTTCTTCAGTGCTGTAGCCATTGGCGAAATGCCCATACTCCTGTAAACAAACCCTCATCCAAGCTCTAATAAGTAACCCTATTAAAATTCATTGGTTTACCCCCGAAAAAGAAGAAGACATGAAAGTAGAAGAGGGAAAGTAGAAGGTGGACTAGTTAGAAAGAGGTAGAGGAGTAGCATGAGTGGTGGGGGAGGGAGGAGAGGTGAGAGGTGAATACAACAAAAATACATTATATACATGCATGGAAATGTCACAGTGAAACCCATTATCACACATAATTAATGTATACCAACAACATTTAAATAGAATAAATAAAAGCCTTCCTTTTGTGTGTCTGGAATATATAAAGATGTTTACAAGTCAATAACAGCAGAAAATTAGAACAGCCTAATTTTTTTAATGGACAAAGGAATTCAATAGACATTTCACAAAGAAGATAGATGAATGGTTAACAAGAATATGAAAAGTGTACTCAGGTCTGTCATCATCAGGGAAATATAAAATAAAGATATGATAAAATACACTTCGCATAAAATGCAATGAATGTTGGACAGCATACAGAAACAACTGAAATATCAAAAGGCTGTGAAATGTAGGTTCATTGTGTATAGAGAGCTGTTAAGAATTTTCTTACGGCAGTTAAGTATATATCCACCATGTGACCACTCTCAGTTATCAAGAATGAAGGCTTCTATCTACAAAGAGATGTGTACAAGAATGCCAATAGTGTAAAAAGAAATAAATAGAAATAAAAATTAATTATTTAGTTAATTAAAAATTTTCAGGGTGGCCATTAAGTTGGCTCAGCATGAAAATGTGCTTGCTGTGCAAATCTATCATGAATTCAGTTCTGGATCCCCTCCCCCAGTGGAAAGAGAGAACTGACTCTTGAAAATTGTTCTCTGATCTCTAAATACAGGTTATTCACACGCACACACACACACACACACACACACACACACACAAATAATGAATAAAATCCTAAATAAAAAAAGATTTTTATGTTAGTCATATCCAGAACCAGAGAATGGAAACAACCCAAAGTCCTAGCAATAAAACAGGAAGAACTAAAAATGGTGTATCCCCACAATGCAGTATCCCTCAGCAAGATCAAGACTTCATCTGTCATATCCATCACATGGGTGTGTCTTAATGCTGAGTAAAACTTGCGGGATGAAAAAAATTTATACTGTATGATTCCATTTCTTTTAATGTCTAGAACAAGCAAAATGTACCTATACTAAGAGAAGTAAAAAAGTGGTCAGGGGCAGGAGGGGACGTTCTAGAATGATTCTATTTTATCTTGTTTCCAACATTGGTTACACAAGCATATATAATTGGCCCACCTCCTCAAATGGAGCACTGTAGAGCTAAATGTAGAGCACTGCACATTTTACCGTACATAAATTGTATTAGCCTTTTAAAAAAGTAAATATTGAATAAAAACTTCTTAAAGGTTGGGCTCAAGTTCTTATAGCAGATCAACCTGGCAAACAGAGTTCTCATGAGTCTCAGAAGTCTGTGTCTTTCTGTCTTTGTGGCATTCTTCTTTTATCCCTATATGCCTTTCAGGTATATGTACACCCTATTAAACATACACACACACACACACACACACACACACACACACACACACACACATGCTCCATATCAGATCACTTCCTCTTGGCAAAGGCCCTCTCTCAGCTGCAGCCTTCAGGAAAGTTCCCCGCCCCCCAACTCTGCCCCCACCCACTCCTTGCAGACCCTAGTCTTCTCTCCAGTGGTCTCTAACTGTGCTAGAGTCATCTCCGTTTCTAAACCTCAGCACACTCTAAATCATAGCTTGTGTGTGTGTTTTTAAGTGAAATACAGATGCTTTTGAAACCACTTTTCCCTCTAAAGGCCTCCTCCTTCCTTGTTAACTCCGGGCTTGGCCATTTCATAAATAATGCAGCTTCCTCTCATCTCAGTTACAAATGCGAATCTCTCTCTCTCTCTCTCTCTCTCTCACCCCCCCTCGTTTTCTTTCTCCATTTGAAGTCCAATCTTTTTTCTGTGGCTCCTTGGTTGCTCTCTAGCCTTGTTACTTGGACCAAAGGGTCACCTGGTAGGGAGGCTTTGCTTGGGGATCAGCACTTTGTTAAAGGTGTGTTCACTCCCTCCATAGTTTCTTTTCTGCCAGGTGGCTGCTGGACTCTCCTCTCCAGCCTATGGGTCTGTGATGCAACCAACATTAGTATCCAAGTCTCAGGGATTCTGAGTCCCTGCCTGCTGTTCTGGAGAAATTCTGAGACTCACGTTCTCCAAATATTTCTCAACCCCACACTGTCCAGGCAAAGAAATGTTCGCAGTTAAAACCACATCTCTACCTCTATAGAGGCTTCGATGAGGCTGATCCTTCTTGCCTTTCCTCCTGCTCATGTGGGAGGCAAATAGCATCCTTTTCTCATCTGCACAGCACTATGCTCAGACTGTTCCCTGATGGTGCTGGAGGCTGTCTTGGAGTCTAGCCCATGTCCTTGAAGTTCCTGACCTTTACATCACTCACCCCAGAGTTCCTGGAGTCTCAGAGAGGAAGCATTCCAGCTGGGCTTGTTCCACCTGCTGACAGCAGCAGTGAGACCCACTCCCAAGAAGAAGCTAGCTTGAAGGAGGTCAGTGGCTGAAGCCCTAGTCACTGAGGTCATGACTCAGGCTACTGAACAGTGGATAAGTCCCCCCGAATCAGCTCTGTAAGGCGACAGCCTTTTAATGCCTGACCCACAGAGATCCACATGGGCTAATCAGCAGGAGTGGGTAGAGTCAGGGTCTGTTAAGAAGCAGTGCCAGTCTTGTCATTACAGGCAGCAGCAGCTGCCAAGGCTGCAGTGCAGCCACTTTTTGGAGGAAGACAAAGGTTCCTGGAGAAAATGCAGCCCACCTGTGAAATGACACATACTGGTAGGCAGGTGATGCTATCTTCCAAGTCCAGCCATAAGCCCAAGAGACTCTTATTGCTCTGGGAAATTAATTCTTCATGAGGATTGACTCAAGGATGCCCAAAGATATCAGAATCCATGGAAACTTAACCTCATATAAAATGGTGTAGTCTCTATATAGAACCTATGCACAGCCTACTTGAACTCATCTCTAGGTGACTCCTAATGCTAAATACAATGCAACTTCTATGTACAGAGTTGTTGCACTGGATTGTTTGGGAAATAATGATAAGATAAAAGTCTGTACATGTTCAGTACAGACACATTTTTCCCCCTCAATGTTTTCAGCCCACAGTTGGTTGAATCTGGAGACACAGAACTAAGAGCCAACTGGAATCAGATGTAACAAACAACACACCATTAAAATCTACCCTGCTTTTTAGTACTCTCGGAAGTCCAAAGTCGAATTTTCAAAATCACATGGTTCCCTGTTCCCGTACCCCTGGATGGAAGTGGGAGCTGTGAAGGGTCTACTTTGTGTTCTCTGAATGAGGGGCCTCTTAGCAGCTGGCAGCCACAAGGTAATTGCTATAGTGATGTAGGATCACAGCAAGCCCCAAGGATGAGTGGACCCACTGAGTGAGGGAAGAGCACACAGCCTGGCACTCTAGCAGAGTGAAGGCATGGGGACCTGTGAGGACAGGGAGGCCCATGGTGGCAACAAGCTGTAGTCCAGCATAAAGGAGAAGGGGTGCTGTGGTGGGGATCATTCCTGGGCTGATAGCATCCTAACCCATTCCTTCTTTGACCTGTTTAGCCCCCTTTCCCAAATTTATCTCTGTGCTCAAAGCCTGGAACATGGCCTAGCCTGGCCTCAGGCTTGCCCTTTTTGATAGGTTTGCTTGGCTAGTCTGACTTTCTCAAGAACTGCTGATCTTGGACTGCCCCTTGCTCCTTGGCCCTGAATTGAGTGTCACAGAAGAATCCTGTAATGATACCAAAGGTAGGATGACGACAAGGTGGGGTCATAAGAAAGGAGGCTGAGAAAGTAGACAAGACTACATAGAGGGGCCCACAAGTCATGCCAGAGCTGTTATTCATTTTCTCAAAGATGGTGAAGAGAAGCCTAAGATTGCTGACTGGAGGCTGAGTCAAATCTGAGTTTGTGAAAGATACACAGAGGCCATTGCTCTGGAGTTAAGGACTAAAATCTCAGGACCTATCTACCTGCTAACACCGTACCTGCCATAGTGGCTGAAAGTTGACAGTCACTGCATCCCTGCCCAACTCTCAGGTTCCTCCACATTCTACCTCACTTTCTCTTCCAGGTTTCTGGTCCTGTTCAGCTTGACTGCATGTCTATCCCGTTGCCTCACTCCTGCATAATCTTATTCCAAAATCTCTCCAGATTCACTGCCGTGGGACCATCCTCCTGACTATCCTTTGCCTCTCCATTCCCACCTCCCAGGCACCTGGGCTCTCTTTTGATTGGCTACTTTAAAAGCGGACACCATCTATACAACTCATTCTCTCCCTTGTCTCTCTGGGGAAATCCTGTAGAAATCCCTCTGTGAACTGCCTTTATCAGCTGGGTCTTCCTGATAGCCTGTTTACTAGTTCCAGAATCTTACTCAGTATAAAGCATTTACTTCTGGTACTAGGAAAGGTGCTGGCTACAGATAAAAGCATGTCTTCCATTCTAGTCTTGTGCTGTGTATTGAATGTTTGTATCCTACCCCCAGTTGATATGTTGAGATCCTAATGTCCATAGTGATCGTATTAGGAGGTCTGGATTTGAGGGAGTGATTAGGCTATGAGGGTGAAGTCTTCATAAATAAGACTGATGCCCTGATAGAACTGTCCTCAGAGAGATACCTTATGTCTTTTCACCATATGAGGACACAAAGAAACATTTATAGTCTGTAATCCAGAAGAGGATACTCCCAGAGCCTGACCATGCTGTCACCTTAACCTAAGACTTAAAGTCTCCAGACTTGTGAGTCTAATGAAGGTACCTGTCCATAATAAAGGAGCCCCTGGGGTTCCATCTGTCCTGATATTTTTCACCTGCTTCAGAACTTGGGTGGAGAAAGAGGCTATTGATTGGACTTCCTGGAAGATCCCAAAATAGAGGCTCTCCACTTATCTGGAGAAACCACCACTTATTTCCTTTTTTCTTTATTTTCTTTCTTTCATCCTAAGAGTGTTTTCACCTGTTGACAATTTGAAAAGCGGAGAGAAAGACTTTCACTTCCAATGGAGAGAAAAAAATAGCTCCATGCAATGTAATGCTGCAGCAGGTGGAGAAAAGACAGGAGCATTGGGAAGATCTTACAGTGAACGTGGATGTGGATGCAGGGAAAACTAGATGCACTAAAATATGAAAGAAAGGAAGATATCTTGACTTTCAGAGCGCACTTAGGAAAGCCATACCTGAAGACTAAAAATAAGCAAAGGTTGTGGAGGGCAGTCTATGTAAACCTGAAGTCTGTCACAACCCAGATCCATTTCCTGTAGACTGGATACTCAGGTCTCACCCTAAAACATCCACCAGAAAAAAGGGTGAACTTTCTTCTACACCCTGTTGAGTTCTTTTATACACTATGTCCAGCATATACGAAAAAGTTTGAGACATGTAAAGAGGCAAGAAATGAGAATAAACTTTTAAAAAGAAGCAAAGTAGATTGTAGATGTGATCAAAGACTTTAGAGTTAGAAAGTAAGAGTCTTATGAAAAATATATGTAAAAATATAGATAAAAGATAAGCAAGGTCGATTTTAAAAAATTAGAGAATTTAATGTAAAACTGAAAACTATAAGATAATTAAATGGACATTCTAGAATTGAAAACTTTAGTATCTGAAATTTGCAACGCTTGAATGGATTCAATAGCATTCATATAGCAAAAGACCAATGAATGAACTAAAAAAATTAGGAAAATTTCAAATTGAAATATAGATAGAATTAAAAGAACAGAACAATGTGAAAGGCACCCAGGAGCCTAACACAGTTGTCAATCAAGAAGGACAGGAAAAAGAACGTGCAGATGTTGTATATGCGTGTGTATACGTATATATAAACTGTTGATCATATACATATACATATACATATACATATACATATACATATACATGTGTGTGTGTATAGTTTTGCAATGCCGGGGATCAAACTCAGGGCCTTGTGCTTGCTAGGAAGGCACTCTACCACTAAACTTCCTCCACAACCCTAGAAGCACTGCATGAAAAAATTTCTGCACTGAAAATTTTCTGAGACCAATAAAAAACATCCACTCACATGCTTCTCATTTATAAAACTCATTTATCCCAATCAAGATAAAAATGTGACAAAAACTACACTTCACAGTAAAGCTACTGAAACCTCCCAAACAAAATACCAGAGCTTTACCAGCCACTAGAAAAAGGTACATTACCTGCAAAATAGCAACTACAGTATCTATGATTAAAGTCCCAACAGACATTATGCATGGTGTACAAGAGACTGATACCTTGAAGAAATCCTGGCTCTAACCCTGGAACCTGTGAGTATGTTACAAAGGGAACAAGATATGGTTGATCTTTATATACAGAGATTTTCTGGACTATAGAGGTGGCTGTATATGGGAGGTAGTCAGAGAGGAGATATAATAGAAGCTGAGGCTAAGGGATGCACTTGCTGGGAAGAGGCATGAACCAAGGAAGGAATGAGGATGACTTCTGGGAGCTCACAGAGGCAGGGAAACAGATTCTCTCCTAGAGCCCTCAGAACAACATGGTTCTGCTGGTGTCTGGATTTTGATCAGTGAGACCATTTCAGACTTCTAACCTCCAGAACAGTAAGCTAATACATTTGTGTTCTCTTAAGCCACCAAATTTGTGCTAACTTGTTAGAGCAGCAAAGGGAAACTAATACATCATGTTAGTAGACTATGGAGTGGTATCTTTCAGTGCAGAAGGAAATGAAGAGTACAAAATGGAATACGTACATGTAAAATTAGCTACCACTTAGTTACCAGACTGCATTCTGTTGTTTTGTTCTCTTGTGTATGTTTATGTGTGCACATGTGTGTGTCTTTGTGTGTATGGGTATACAGGTATGTGCAAGTGTATGGAGGGCAGAGGATAACCTCAAGTGTCATTCAGGTACCCCCCCACACACCTTTTCTTTAAAAATTTTATTTATTCTTTATTTTGCATGTATGAGTATTTTGCCTGCATGTATGTAAGTTGCATCCATGTTGCACAATGCCTGCAGAGGCCAGAACAGGGAATCAGATCCCCTGGAACTAGAGTTAAGGATGGTTGTTAGCCACTATATGGGTGCTGGGAACTGAGTCCGTGTCCTCTGCAAAATCGGCTAGTGCTCTTAACTGCTGAGCCATCTCTCCAGGCCTACCTTTTCTTTTGTAAAAAAACAGGGTCTCTTGGCCTGAAACTTGCCGAGTAGGCTACCATACCTAGCTTTTTATGTGAGTTCTGGGAATCAAACTCAGGTCCTCATGATTATGAGGCAAGGACTTTACTAACTGAGCTGGCTATCTCCCCATTCCTGTTTTTTGTTTTTGTTTTATTTTGTTTTGTTTTTACATAGAATCTCATTATATAGCCTGTGCTGGCCTTGAACTCATTATTCTATTGCCTCGGCCTCCCCAGTTCTACGGTTTATAGGCATGCACCACCACATCCAGCTTTCTCTTTTCTTTGCAATCTTGAAGCTTGAAGATCATGTCAGCTAATCACAATGATGAAAACTTTGACACTTCAACCAGCCTTAGAGACAGATGAAGCTCAGATCTCTTGCTGAACACCAGCCCTTCTGGTACATAGTTACTCAAAACAGAAGACATCGGGTGATACTAAGCTTGTCTCTCTTCATACTTCCTGATCAGTGCGCTTCTTCCATTTTAGCTGGGGGAGGGTTAAGACCATTAGAACTGGATTAAAAAGAGAAAGTGATTACGTTCATCTCTTCAAACCTAGAATAAGCTTCAGAGACCCATAAGAGCGAGTCCTTCCACGATAAGCTCCGAGTACTTAATAGAGACACTCTTTTAAACTCTGAAAGCACTCTTTTGCCATCAAGGACCAATCAGGAAGACTTACATGGAGCTTCTTGTTGTGGCGTTGTGGTAAAATACACATAAATGTACCAATTTATTTATTTTTAATATACAATTCAGTGGCAGAAAGTGTATTCACATTGTTGTGTGACCATCTCATAACTGTTTTTATTTCCCAAACTGAGCTCTGTACTCACATGATCACCAATCCTCACTCTCCCTCCTGCAGCCCTTGGCAACCACCATTCCACTTGCTGTTGCTAAGATTTTGATAACTCTAGGACCCTCAAAAGAGTGGCAAGTTTTGCTTTTCAATTGTAGAATGGGAAGAGAGAAGAGTATATTGTGGTTGCTCAATTTCATGTCACATGAGAATGTGATATATCTCATTTTCATGGACCTCAGGAAGACTCGGAAGAGAGGGGCAGGGTGACCCTGTCCTTGATGAGTCAAATCAGGATTCTCCAGAAATTGGTGTTCAGTAGTAGAAATTAGGTAAGGTTACATTTCTGCACATCTGAGTCTTATGAATTTTATACCCACTACCAAATCCTGGCTCAAGAAATTCTTTCTTGTTCTCTGTGGAGCTCAACAAAGCAAGTTTTCCTTGGCTCCTGAAGCTGTTTGGTTCAGATCTGGGTGAGGCCCACAGTAGTAGCAGCTCTGTGTAGAAAACTCCTTTGGACTTCTTCCCTGGGCATGGTGCCACACGTACATGTTGCACTCACGCCGACAGCCTTGCCCAGGGCCTTGGCAAACCACTTACCTCCAGAGTGCTCAGACCACTTACAAACGCCTGCTCCCTCTGCTGTCTCTCCTCCCCGAGACTGCACCTCTCTCTCCTGCTCCAGGAAAAATATTTGGACATTATACTTACCCCTCCTGCCACCACGAACAGAGGACAGAGGATGAAGGTGGGTCTGTGGTTGCTCAGGTGACCTTGGAGCAGTTCAAACATGCAGCCAGTCCCTGGGGACGTGGGCTGGGTGCCTGCTGCCAGTCTGAGGAAAATGGCCCCTGGAGCACCCGGGAGTGGTGCCAGGCATTTGAGAGCTAGAGGCCTCTATAGGATTCACATCTGTTTTCCCAATATTTCTCTGACCTCCACCAGCTGGGGCTCTTTGAAGGCAGGGCCAGGCATGGTTAGTTTGAGTCCTCTTGTCTTGTCTGGCCTTGTTGGGAAGGCCCTACCTCATGGTGTGTCTCTCTACTTCCCTTCCGGCTCCCAGCTGCCCTGTTGAAGTTGTAGGCTCACGTGGTTCAAGCCGGGTGCAGGGATGGATTCAAAGCAGCACATTTTAAGACAGAAATTCTGTTAGAAATGACTTCTCTTCATTCATACTTCCCCAGAATCTCAGGCACGAAAATCCTCCTGGACCCCGTGACACTTCTGATTTTCCCTGGTTTCTTCTCCGCCACCCTCAAAGTGGCAAGGATAAAATGGCAAAGACAAAATGGCGCCTCTCCTTCCCGAGCTCCCTCCCACGTGGAGCCCTTCCTTCCTCGCTGCCCACTCTTCATCCTTTATCCCCTGTGCTGACTTTACTACCGCTTCTTACTTTTTCTTTTTCGGTCCCAGCCTTTCCATCCACTCAGGGCTCAGAAGTGGCTTTCCGAGCCTGCTACGGAAGGGAAAATTTGGGCAAGGTCACTGGTGCGTCTAAATCCACACTCATCCTGGCAAATCCTGCTGAGAAATGGCAGGCAGCACCGGAAAGGGGACTGACCATGCACCTGGAGAACCTGGCGAGCCGTGTCTTTACAACTGATGATTTTGTTTCAGTGAAGGAGAGAGAAACAATGTGTGGTTCTGGGTGGGAGATTTGTTCTCCCCCAACACCCCTTCCTTTCCATGCCCTTCATGTCCATCCGGGTGGCCTGCCCCACCCTCTGTCACCCGTCCCATATCCCTACCCTTTGTGTGCCCCGACAACCTCAGCATCTATCTCAGGACCAGTGTGGATACTCTGGGGTCCAGAAAGAAATCCTATTCCCAGGAAAGGCAGGAAGCGTATAGGAGCAGCTGGTTGTTTCCAGATGAGGGGGCGCTAAGGCAGGGTGCTTTAGAGGTCAGGAGAGAGTGCAACTTGAAGAGTGTTAGCCTGTGTTACTCAGATGGAGAGGAAGCTGCTAAGTAATCTGGGGGGCCTGGAGGAAGTGGATGGTATTTGTGAATACTGAAAGTAGCTGGGGGCTTTTGTTTATTTTTACTTTTTTTTTTCTTGTTGTGGTTTGAAGTTGAAATGTCCTCTATAGGGTCACAGTTTTGAACATTTCATTCCAAGCTGGGTACGGGCCTTGAGATGGGGCCTAGCTGAAGGAAGTGGGTCTCTGAGAGTCTGCCCTGAACTTTCTTTGGGGGTCCTATCTCTTGACCTCTCTCTCCTCCTGACTACAGATATAATGTGAGCATTTCCCTCAAACTCTGCTACCATGTCTTTCTCGCCATGATGAATTAAATCCCTTCTCAAACTATTGACCAAAATAAAGCCTGATTTTTAAAACTTACCTCTTTAAAGAAAACCATTAGAGAGCTGGGGATGTAGTTCAAGCAACAGAGTCCTTACCTAGAAAGCATGAAGTCCAAGATTCAGTCCCCAGCACTGCATAAGCCAGGTGTGGTATACATGGCCAAAGGTGAAAAGTTTCAGCACTTAGGAGGTGTAACCAGGAGGATCAGAAGTTCAGAATCATCCTTGGCAATACAGTGAGTTTGAAGCCAGCTAAGGATGCATAAGAACCTGCTTTAAAAATAAAAAAAAAGATTTTAAGCTGGGCATGGTGATGCATGCCTTTAATCCCAACTCTTGGGAGGCAGGGGCAGGTGAGTTCTAGGCCAGCTCGGGCTATAGGGAGACCCTGCTCAAAAAAAAAAACAAAAAAAAAAAAAAAAACAAAACTAAAACAATGCCCCCCCCAAATACCCTCAAACTATGAAATAATAAATAAATAAATAAATAAATAAGAATTTATTATTAGAGAGGTCCTGGCCCCTCTAACTACAACTTTGAGTATGTATATCAGGCAGCACTTATGTTTTAATGAGGTTCACCTTTTAAATTCTTCACGTGGTGAAGACAACATATGAATATTTTCTTTCCTTCCCTTGAGGTCAAATCTGTGCCCTCACTCCACATGCCTTAGGGTGGCAGATACTCACAGAAGTTCACTAGTCCACTCCTAAGTTCTGGGGTGGCTACAGAGACTTTTCTTCTAGCAAGGGCCATGCAGTACTTGAGCCTGTCTGAACCCTTGGAGACACTGCCGGCCTCTCCATGCCTCAGTTCCTCATGTGTGAGGCAGGACTTATGACAGTAGTACACACAGCCTTTTGAGTGTTTACAGTTACTTCAGACAATGCTACCTCTGCTTACTTTCATGATTCCTATGTAAGGCACTGTCTTAGTTAATTAAATCTTCACATCCACTCAGAAAGTAAGTTTTATCATGCCCCATGTGTGTAGACGAGGAAGCAAAAGTCCAGGCAAGACACAGGGCATGTTCAAAGTCGTATGACATGGAAGTGCCAGAGGTGGAACCCTAACTCAGGCTGACTTCAGGGTACTGCTATGGTGTTCAGAAGGCTAAGGCTCAGAGGCAGGTGTGAAAAACAGTCCCAAATACCTACAACTACAGGCAGTTGTCATGACCTCAGTGCATCAGACACTCCAGTATTTCACAAGAAACTGGGATCTGAATGTTTATATAACATTCCCAATTTTAAAATGTCAAGCCTTTTTTAAACTTCTTGTAAGGAAAACAAACAAAACACCACTATCTCTAGGCCTTATCTAGCTTATGGGTGGTCTGTCCATGGCATTCTGGTAAAGGCCATGGAAGGCAGGTTGGTTTAATCTCAACTCAATTTCATTGGTAATGGCTGCCTGGAGAATAATGCTGAGAAAGAGTCTCAGTCTGGCCTCTGTGAGAAAGACTGCTAGAATCCGTTAATAATATCTGCTCAGGGCACAGCCTGAGAGAATAACATTTTCTATGCCATGAGCGTGCCCTAACAGTTAAATACTGTTCTGATAAACTAGCAGTTAGTCCCTTTCCTTCAGAATTGCTTACGTGCCTCCACTCTAACTCCAACCCAGAGTACCTTCAGAGTCATTAAGTTTTCAATGTTCAGCTTGACCCGTTTATCCTCAGGACATGTTAAGGAGAGTTGCGATCTCATGCATTTGACCATTCGACTCCATCCAACCAAGAAGTAGAAGTTCCACAACCTTCACTACTGCCACAAGAAGCCCACCTTACTCAGGCATTTTGCAACTCATCAAGGCTTTAGTGGTGAGTGATGATGGGACATTGTACAGAGCATATTATTTTGCTTGGAAAAAGCTGCTTTTCCAAAGTGCCTTCTTCATCATCTTATCTCTGACATGCACTTTGCCTCTCCATCAGGGCCTGGCTTTTCCCAGGTGGCAAATTCTCAGTCTCTTTTCTGGAGTAACCATCTCCTGTGATTTAAGCATTCCCTGTCTCAATTTGCTTAAAGATGTATTTTCCCCAACAAAGTCAGTCTCTCCCTGAGAAGTTCTTGTACTGGCCATAAACAGAAAAATGGAACCCACAAGGCATGAGGCCTTCTCTGAAACCACCAAGAGGCAACTCTCTGAGATGTGTCAGACGTGACAGGGATGCACAGCACTTAAGATGTCAGACCGTCTCACTCACAGGCTTGCTGCTTTCCTCGTGGCAGGCACAGTTGCTGAGTCTCATTAGCACTTCATCTGCTCCCCTACTTTCCTGCTTTAGGAGATGGGTTTTCTCAGCCACACAATGACTTTTCTGAGAACGCGCCGTTTGTGCTGCTTCATTCACTCAGTTGACAGTATCATGAGCCAGATTCAGTTCCAGAACCTTGAGCAGAATGCTTTCTTCTCTCTTGCTGCTTACCTTTCCTTTTGAGTTGTACAGTGGGATATCCATAAATACTTAGGTCTTGAGTGTTCTTGAGGTGTCTTTGGGCACAACCCCATACTTGAAACTTGCCCCGGCTTGCACTGGTTCCATGCGATCAGAAGTTTCTTTTTCTAGCGGTTGTGACACCTGCGCTGGAGAGAGACCACCCTCTCCAGGACCAGGCATCACCACTTGTGCCTGGGCAAGGCACAACATCTTCCTAAGCCCCTTTCGCCATCATAACAGGTAGGTAATTTCTCCATCAAGGCGCTGTGGGTTGGAAGTGAAGCAAAACACCTCAGCATGACGCAAATGCTCCGTATTTTTCTGCACAATCATGCTTAGAGATAAATGTTCAAGATTGTCTATCTACCCCTCCCAGATTCTTCTTATTGCCCTGAACCAGAAGTCTCTTCTTCTTATGAATGAGAAGATGCAAAGAATATACATGTTAAAGACTTCAATGTTTGACTTTGGAGTTTCAAAATTGGTCTTTAAAAAATAGAAGAAAAAGTAATCTTGTGAATCCAGGCTTTTTGCTGTGCAAGAGTTAGATGTTTTGAGAGAAATGAAGATTTACTGGATTTCAAAGAGAAACTAAACAAATTGGTCATGTGGTTTATTTCCCGAATAGTAGCATGGAAAGATGACAGGAGAAGAGGCCAAATCAGTGATGCATCATGTAGACCAGACCCAGGTTGCCAAAACTGAGGAAGAAGGAGCTGTCAGGCAAAAGCCTGTATTCTCCTTATCTTGCCAAGATGGGTCAGGCTCAGAGGAGAAGAAAGAAACCCTAAAGATAGGGAGATTTTGCACTAGGTATCTGGTAAGGAAGCATTTGAAAAGACATGGGTATGCATTTATCATTGTGAGGAAATCTAGACTGAGTCTCCTATGGTCCTACAGAAATTGGGAGAGAAGCCCACATTGCCTGTACCCATGAGATGAATATAGTAGCAAGCAGAACATGGAAAGCAGTGGTCCAAGCTACTGGTTGATTATTATTACCACAGGACAAGAAGATGCTGTCACTAGTGGTCAGATAAGCTGTGCAAGCCAGCCAGGGGTCATGTGAGGATAAGGTATTCCAAAGACACTAACAGCAAGTGTGTCAACAAATGCCAGTGGAAATCAGTGCTGACAGTTAATACTAAACATTGTATATCTCAGTGCAGACCAGCACTGGATCACTTGTTATAGTCAGGATGGGATAGGCTCTGCTGCTGTAACAAACTCCCAAACTTAGTAGCTCAGTATGTGAAAGTTTGTTTTCCTTTCACTGTGTCCAATCCATTCATGTCTAGGGTATGTTCTGAGGCTCCTTCTTCTAAGCAATGACTTAAGGATCCCATCTTCTACAAAACTGAGCTATATCATTGCTATTGTCCTAAGCCACTCAGTTTTTGGTACTTTGTTAAGCAACCTTAATAAACAAATATAGTTGTTTTGTAACAAATTTACTACCCACAGGCTGCCATGCTGTGAGGAAGCCTAGGCCACATAGGGAAGTTATGCTGCATGTACCATCCTCAGCTAAGGTCCCAGGTGATGCTTAGCACCAACCACTAGACATCTGAGCGAAGTTGGCCTCCAAATAAATCCAGCCCCCAGCTATCAAGTCACAATCTACTCCGATCTCAAATGTCCCCAATGAGGCCCAGATGTCATGCAAGTAGATCCTTTTATATCCCATGCAAGTGCCTGGCCCATAGAGTTGTGACCAATTTAAAAAAAAAAAAAGCTCTCTGCATCAAGCACAAACAGAATGGTCTCACAGCTAATGATGTCCAAAGCCACATTCTGAATCAAGGCTCTGTGCCCCTGGAACACAGCCTTCTCTCTGCTCCCTAATGCAAGCTCAGCAGCAGTTCTGAGTCAGAGGGTGCCAGGTAAGAAGATCTTTGCTGAGTCTTGTCTTCTAGGAGGCAGGGCTGGAGCAGGTGGATTAAATTTTGGTTAATCCAGGAGGCCTGCTTGGCATCTGGGGAAGCCATCTCCCCTTCTCTGAGCTTGGAGCATGGGCCAGGCTCCTGAAAGTAGCCATTGAGTCTGACATCATCTAGGTCTGAGTAATTGTGGAGTGCTGGAAACTCTAAGCTTTGCTTGAATTGGTTCCCATGGTCATTTTGCTAATGAGTTCAAATAATGTTAAAGCTGCTGGGAGGCAGAATACAAGCTGAGTGTCCTGTTGCCTGGGTTTAAACTCTGCCTGTGTGCTCCTAGAGAATTACACAACCTCCCCAAGACCACTTCTTCACCTGCAAAATGAAAAATAGGAGCATCCAGGGCTTCTCGACATCTCCATCAAGACCTTTCCAGGTAAGGCATCAAGGATGAACCAATGTAGCACATAGTCAGTCTACACGTGCAGTGCCCATTAGCAACTATTGCTGGTCATCTACACCAAGGGCAATTGTTCTCTTCAATACAGATGATTTAGAAAACACTTAAACCCAAGAATGCTGGGCTATTTTGAAAGTGATTTAAAAAAAAGAGAGAGAGAAAAGATTCCAGACAGAGTTAAGGTAGCATTTTAATGACTGGTTTTACTGCTCCAAAGAGCCTTGAAAACCTAACTTTGAAGCTCCGAAGGGTATCAATTAGGGCCTCTGGTAAAAGTCATTGAAGCAGTAAAGTCTTAGCAAGGGACTGAGCGCCTTTACCTCCTTTGTCTTTTGTGACCACTGGGTCTGAGTGTCTTCTACAAGGCCTAGATAGGAGGGCCATGCGATCTTCAGGAAACACTACCATCCTGAGGGGTTTCAGAAAGAGAAGGTAGATAGAAAGAGGAAGTAGACAGGGTGACTCAAAGGGAGCCGTCACCCTGACAAGCCCCCTCTTCCTAAAACAGGACTGAATCACAGCCCAGAACACCACGGTGCTCATGGCCTCTTTCCCCAGCACTGGTCTAGAGATCTGACTGCAGGTGCCTTTCTGGACCTGAGCTGACTCCCTCCTATGCAGCAGCCCCACAGCAGCACTTTGTCAAAAGCGATCTCTGTGCTTGCTGCTGGCAGGCTGCATGCTGGCTGCGAAATCTTCATCCCGCTCCATGCAGGGCAAGGCTTGTCCAAATATTTAGCTTGATCTTGCTTTCTGATTCATTGTGCGCAGAAACCTCTGTAATTTCTTCTGTGTGACTCAGGCAAGAGCTAAGCACACATGCTATGCACCAGCAGCCTGAAGCCTGCATGGAGGCCAGGCCTGCAGCCAGCGCCTACTACACAGGGGGTTTGGCCTCCTAGGCTGGGTGAGGGATACAGGCACTCTCTAGCCTTGCTGGCCGGAGATTAAATCTCTTTAGTCTGAGATGATTAATGGAGCCCCAAACACGTCTCAGCATAGGGTGTGAAGTGCACTTTGTTCCTTGTCCAAGTTTTTTTTTCCCTCTTTTTAAAGCTAAATCCATTTGCATCTCATAAATTATTTTGGCTCCAAAATGAGGAGCCCCTGACATCAGCAGCAGGCAGGGTGTGGGTTCCATGGAAGTGTTCTCCTGCCATTCTCTTACCTGGAGACCCAGGGGAGATTCTCCTTATCTTCTAAAGGAGGTGGGAGGAGGGCTGAGTGACCTAGATTCCACACCTAAAGACGGGTAGAGCTGGCTCATCTGCCCATCTTCAAAGGACTGCCAGGCACATGTTCCTAGGTTTCAGAGGCACTTTTGCAGGAGACACTCTTGTGGTCCGTGGTTGACATGGTCATTTTATCCTTTGGCAGGTTTAAGAAAGGACACACATTGGGCTGATGGAGTCCCTTGGCTGCCTTGGTGCCTCTCAGTGATGCTACCTGAGTGGCAGCTAGGAGCTGATTGATGGCAGAGGCAAAGCATCTCTTGTGCAGATAAGGACAGGGGCCTCTGACCAGGGAGTGGGATGTAGGTCTGGTGGTTCAGATGGTGTCCAGGAGTCAGAGACATTGGATTCTCAACCGTCCTTTGCAGTTCTGTAGCTCTGGGCAAGCTATTTGCCCTCTTCGAGCTTGTTTTTTCATCCATTTCTTCTTTTAACATTCATTTCCCGAATGTTCCTCTATGCTGGGCCTAGGCCTTCCTCTTGGCCTCTGAAGTCCAGATACTTTTCACAGTGAATGCAGCTACACACAACATGCCAGGTGGTGCAAGTACTAAGGAGCCTTGTAGACAGGCCAGAGAGCCTGAAGGCCGTCAATGAGCTAGGCCGAGGTTGGGAAGATGAGGGAAACCAAGAAGCTGCCAGCAAGGCAGGAGAGTCCATGCCCAGCAGGGGAACTCAGCTGGCATCACTGTTGCATTATCCAACACTGCAGTGATCCTGGCAATGTGGTGTGTTTGGTGGGGGTGAGAATGCTGAAGGGAAGAGAAAGGAAAATCTGGAAGGAAAATGGCTTAGAAGCCAAGGACAATGACACAGCCACATTCGGCCATCAATTCCCGCCACTCCAAGCACACCCAACCCCCATTCCCTGCCTCTAAGGCACAGGTGGCTTTGCTTCACACCATCCAAAAGGTCAACAGGCTGGAGTTTCATAAGCAGGCATTCTAGGCCTGGGGCCGGCACAGGGAACACTTGGGCCTGTGGTCAGGCCTCCCAGTTCCTGGCAGGGACCAGCTGCCCAAGAGAACTCTGACCTCTCCAGGAGCATCAGCTGCTGCTAGGGAGGGGTGATCATGCTGGCAAGGGAGGGAGGCAGGCCTGCCTCTGGCAGCTGTCCCTGTCCAAAGGACCTGAGCCACACTGAGGCTAGGAAGCCATGGTAAGGGGCAAGGATATTTTAGGCTCTTCAGGGAAGGAACACACACACACACACACACACACACACACACACACACACATGCATGCATATACACATGTATGCATGTGTAAACATCTACCTACGTGACTTTTCATTTCTACGTTTTAATTTTTATTCAGTTTAATTTTGTAGCATCCTCCCAGAGGCTGCTGCTTATTTTTATGTTTATTATAAGTAAGGGAAAATGAACTTGGAGAAGTTCTAAGATACAAAGTCAATATACAAAGGGAGGTTCAATGCTTTGAACTCTGTTCTATGTCTTTAAATAGTGGCCATGGAACAAGAGAACACATCTGTGATCTTTACTTTATTAGGGGAATGGATGCAAGGATGGAACGCTGGGCCTTACACAAGTCAGGCAAGTACTTTATCACCAACACTCAGCCCATCCATGGAAGCTTTTTGATGACAAATTATGATCAATTGAAAGAAGCAAAAGGAAGTTTTTATGTCCCTTCAGTGAGTAGCCCTGGCAGGCCTTCAGCTTTCCATCTTCCAGCTTCAACCTCCCAAATAGCTGGGGTGACAAGCCTGTCCACCAGATCCAACCGGGTCTCTTGTTTTTAAAGTTCAGGGAGCAACCGGAAGCAGAGTTTAAGCAAGGCCTCTTCTGGCCCTCTCCCACCGTCCTGACTACTCATCAGCCTAGGGGGAACCTTGCAGACAGGGTTCCCCAGAAGCCCACTCTCAGCACTTTTAGCCTCTTCCCTTCCCCTTTCACTTCCACATGATTTGGGGCCATGCCTGCATCTTCTGGGGGCACAATTTGCCTTCCTCCCATGGGTGGGTGCCCCACAGTGACAGGTGTAATGGTCTCAGACAGGGGTTTGCTCTGGGTTTTCACCTTACGGGAAATAAGGGAGTTGAGAAAGCTCTGCCTGGCCAGGCCCAGCTTGGACAGTGTGTCACCAGAGTGCAGACTCAGCTGAGAAACACAATCCTGCCTAGGCTTTCTGCGGGCACAGGCAGCATGCTGAAGGCTGTCAAGTGACAGGGTGAGGAAGCCAGCCTCCGCCTCAGCTGCTGCGCCAGCCAACCCACCACAGAACAATTCCTGCAAACAGAAACCAGCCCTCCCTGCTCAGTCACAAAAGGGGGGCTGCCTTTCAGATGGGTCCAGAGGAGCATTTCAAAAATAAAGGAACTAGCCTTTACATCTTGGAGAAGTCTAAAGATACCCAGAGAATAAAATCTCAGATTCTGCTGTCCTGAAAGGCAGAGGCTGGCCATAATTCTCTGCTTTTGTTCCCCTCCTTTGTCTTGGTTACATGTTCCTGGCCACACAGTACCTGTGGTTTTATTGTCATCCTTTCTGGAAGCGAGCCGGGTAGAAATCAGTCAGTGAAAATTTAAAATGTAGCTCTTTGGTCTAGCATCTAAGTAGACAAAGAAGAAAAGGGCATTTAATGAATGCTTTTGGAAGCTTGGGGTTTGGGTGGGGCTTCCAATAAAAGACAAGCCTACTTTGAGGCCTCACACCAGGGTGGTCGTCTGGGTTCTGGTCATAGCCTAGCCATCCCTGTAGCCACCAAGACTATTTGTCCCATGGTCACTTTTGGGCCTGGGCAGGAAGGGGTAAAAGCCAAGGTTGGCAGCTGACCATGCCTATGCTTCTCTGGTTACTTCTTCATTAAATAGGAAAAGTGACTCAGAATAGGCCCTCTAGCTTCCTTGTCATCTGTTTCTCCATCATCACTGGGTCATACTGAGGTGATAAGCATGGGTCTGCCAACAGTAGAGAGTGTGTCCTCTCGGGGAGGGGTCTCTTCCCATGAAGTTGTGTCTGCCCTCACTGATGGGCACATGATGCTAGAAATAGTTGGTCCATGGGGTAGGAGTGCCTGCAGAGGAAACTGCACTGTGGGGCCATTTGGGAAGGTCTTATCAGCTCCAGCTCCATGGTCAGTGGGTTTCCCGACTTATGGAAAGGCTCCAAAGGAGGATTGTAAAATCCCGGCCAGAAGATAGAAAAGGAATGCTTTCCATACTTGAGTCAAGTTGTAGAGGAAAATGAGTGCTGTGCCAAGCTACCCACCTCCAATCCCTGCTCTTATTTGGGAGGACGGTCGTGATGAAAACCTTCAAGTGAAGTCAAGGTCAATGTGCTGTCCTGAGTCATTAGCCATACATAGATTAGAAGGTTAATACAGAGCTGTCTGGACAGATGAATTACACCCAGAAGCTGAGTAGGAGTCCTTGGGGTTGACATTGAAAGTCCAGTTATCATAGGGAGAGTGATGCCTGCTTAATTTTGATAGGGCTTAATTATTGTGATAAATGTCCTTGGAGTTTAACTCCTTCACTGCATCTAGTATTTGGACTGTACAATTTTGTTTCCTGAAGATTTACATGTGTTAACTGCAACTCCCAACTAAATGATATAGGGATGCCTTTGGGAGGTTGTTTAGGTTCAGGTGAGATGAGAGGGGAGTCTCATGATGGAATCAGTGTTCCTATCTGAAGAGAAACATTGGAATTCTCTCTATATACCGAATGAGAAGGGGGCTGACTGTAAACTAGGAACTCTGCCTCTACTAATCATGGGATCTGCTATTGCTGTGACCTTGGACTTCCCAGTCTCCAGAACTGTGGGAAACAAATATTGATTGTTTAAACCACTCACGTCTATAGTATCGTGTTAGTACCTTGAACTGACTGAGCTATGTGTGCGCAACTCGTTGTCTTCTAAGTTACAGCTATTCTGACAATGATGTCTCACCATGATCTTGAGCTACATTTCTCTGATGCTTGATGGAACAGTAAGTGAGAAATACCCAGTCTAATGTGAGGACTGGTAGGGAGGGTCTTTAGGCTTTGGCACAGAGAAGGTACTCAATATACCCCTGTCTCTTAAAGCCCCTCCTCATACCACATTCAGAGTCCTGTAAGGGTGGCAGCATGGTTCTTCCTGCCCTTTCTCCTCCAGGGAATTTGTAGTGAAGGAACAAGTTTCCTGATGGCAATCAATGCCACTATGCATAGACTTAGGCACAACCATTCAGAACCACTCAGGTACTCTTGAGAGCTGGGGTCATCAACACTACAACAAGGAAATGTATTTTTAGTCCAATAGGACATTTGATCTTTCATTAAAGAGCAGAACAGATTCAGCATTCTCTTGAAGCCTCCATCAGAGATGGATTCTGGGAGGCTGTGTTGGGAGAACTGTTCAAATTTGGAATTATGTTTGTTGAATTAGTCTGTAGTATGAATCAATTATTCAAACCAGGAAATCAGACCCCTGGAGACTATAAAGAAAGAAGTCACAAACTGGCTGATTTCCAGAATATCTTCTCAGAGCAACCAGTCCAGAGAGCCAAGAGGATTCCCTCCTGTCTCCAGCTATCGCAGCCTACCCAGCTCTTTGGCTGGAAGCTGCTGTGAAGGATTGCCAAGGACAGGAAGGTCATGGTCTTCAGGGAAGACTGGAGAGGAGGTTCAGGTGATGGAAACTCTTTTCACCTTTGTCTCTTCTTGTCAACAGTCATTGTCCCAGGGCAGAAGGTAAAGATGATGAAGCTCAGGTTGTGAGTAAGGTTCCCGATAGAGAGCTACTGTCACCAAAGGGAGTCACACTCTATGTCTAGAAAGGAGAACCAGGTTGCTGAGTGTCTGTAAATCAACAGAGACACCCCATATGAAGTCCTTTTTGTTCTGACTTAACGTATTTCCCAAATGTTTTTCAAATAGAGTTTGTGAGATATTTTCCAGTCAACTCTTGCCTTCTCGTTCCCCAGGCCCCTGCCTTTTTGCATGGCGCCTTAGCTGCTACAGGTCTCCAACCTTCTTTGCCTCTTCTCCTTCCACTCATCCAGCTGCCAAACGCACTTCCAGAAACAGACACCTACATTACGGCAGTTTCATGCACAAATCCTCATGGTTCCTGATGGTTTCCAGTAGAATGTCAGTGTGGGCAATGTGGCCATGCAGGCTGGCTTTAGGGACCTTCTGCATCTCAGACATTGTCCAGGCCAATCCTTTCTCTTAAGAAGTCATGTCTTTCTACGTTACCCTGCACTCTCTTATTTATCTTTTTCCAGGTCACATGTGACCTCTTTGCCAAGACTTCCTCAGATCTCCAGCAGAGTCAGGAGCTTGCTGGGCTGTGATTTTAGGATCATACCACACCTTTGTGACTTCACTATGGTGGGTCTCCTGCCTGAATCAGTTGAGACTTTGGGAGACAGGTGTACTATGCACAGTTTTGGACACTAGCTGGGTGTTCCCCCAGCCTAGATCCCCCAGCCTCACTGTGCTATCCCAGTCTAGATAACCAGGAGCCAGGGAAAACCCCAGCCAGCCCCATTTCCCATTCTCCACTTCCTCACAGGTTGTCTTTGTCCAAAGTTCTTCCTCTCCAGAGAGTTCCTTATCTACAGGCCCCACCCACCCCAAACACAGCCCTGGAAGAGGCCCTGCTGGCTTGTTTCCTGCCTCAGTCTCTCTGGATCAGAGTCAGAAGGCCTGTGTTTGGAGCCAGACTCTGAACCTCTTCCCAGCTCCATAAACTTGGCTGTTGTTTTCATCTCCGCCAAACCTGTTGCTTCACCTATAAAATGAAATGGTTTTGTTGCTGTTGCTTGTTTGTTTACTTAGCACCAATTTATTGTTAAAGCTAAAAGCATGCCTCCCAACCAATCCCCTTCCCCTAAGAAGTCATTTCTCCTTCTTTCCAGGGTATCTTACCTGGCCAGATCTTTTTCTGTATGCATTTTAAACATATTTAAAGCCGCTGATTCCCGATGCCTTCCTGTGGCACTCTCCAAACCATTGCTCCTAACAACAGACATTTAAATTGTTCAGTGAGATGGCTCAGTGGAGTAAATACATTTGAAGCCAAGCCTGACTTTGATCCCTGGAACCCATATGGTAGAAGTTAAGAGCTCACTCCCTCAAGTTGTCCTCTGACTTCCACCCACATGCTGTGTCAATTTTACACACACACACACACACACACACACACAGAAAATGTAATTTTTTAAATTGACAAGGCAGAGGGAATGGCTTAGTGGGTCAAAGTGCTTGTAACACAAGCCTTATGACCTGAGTTTGATTCCTAGAACCTGTGTAAAAAATGCTACAGTCGTGTAAAAAAAAAAAAGTAGAGCAGTGCACATCTGTAATCCTACTGCTCCTACAGAGGGATAGGAGGCAGAGACAGGAGAACTGACCAGAAGCTGAAGGGCTAGCCTGGAATACCTAGAGTACAGTAGTAAGAACAAAAGAGACTTCCCCAAAACAAGAAGGAAGGAGAGAACTGACTCCTGGGAAGATGTTTGCTGACCTCTGCATAAATGCTGTGTATGCCTATGTGTGTGTATTCATCCCAGTAGGTAAAATAACTAACTAATTAATTAATTAAACCAGTTTCTTTAAAGATTGTTTTGTGACATTGTAGATCTGTAGGCAACAATGAGGAAAGACAGAGATGTCATGTGCCCTCTCTCTGCAACACAGTATCACAGCAAGGATACTGTCATCGGAGCAGTTTCCACACCCACAAGATCCTTTCTGTTGGCTGATTTTTAACTATTTCCCTCTCAGTCTCACCCCTCTCCCTGCACCCCATCCCTCATCTTAGGAAATAACCAAGCTGCTTTTTAGCTCTATAATTTTTGTTGCTTTGAGAGTATCATTCGGGGACTGGAGAGATAGCTCAGTGGTTAAGAGCACTGGATGCTCTTGCGGAGGATCCAGGTTTAAATCCCAGTACCCAAATGTTGTCTAACAACCATCCCTAACTCCAGTTCCAGGGAATCCGACACCCTCTTCTGATCTTTGGCCATTGCATGAGATGTGTGCACTTACATACATGCAGACAATACACTCATACACATAAAATGAAATAAATAAAATATTTTAAGATTTTTAAATTTTAATTTAACTTTAAACAGATACAAAGAAGCATAGAAATTGTACATATTAATGGGGACCATTTAGATGTTTAAATCAGGATATATATATATCTATCTCACAAATCTTTATCATTTCTTTATGGTGAAAATACCCCAAATTCTTTCTTCCAGATTTCTGAAACATATAGTTTATTATTGCTGTTTATCGAAACCCCACTGAGCAGTAACACACTAGACCTTCTTGTTCCTGTGGAAGAGTAACTTAGCACTCACTCTCCAACCTTTCTCCTCTCCAGGTTCTGCTAACCTCTGTTGTCAACTTCTGTGAGATCACCTTTTGTTCCTTGCTTATTTCACACCACAGTATGATCTCCATCTCTAGCCATGTTTTTCAACTGCTGCACACTTAGTTTTATACCAAATCACTCTGCAGAGTAGCTCTAGCACCATTTATTGTGAAGGCTCTTCTCTCCACAGAATGCGTTTGCACCTCTTTCAAATTACCAGTTGGGCATTTTTGTGTGGGTCTATTTCTGGGTTCTCTGTTCTATTCTATTGATCTATGTATATATCACTCTGCCACAATCTGTATTACTGTAACTAGATAATAAAGCTTGAAATCGGGCAGGCTCTTCTTTTTATAAAAAAAAATTTTTACTTATTCCAGTTCATTTGCTTTTCATATAAATTTACCATAATTTATCAATGTAAAAAAAAACTCTTGATGACATTTTAATAAGAATTTTGATAACCTTGTCTGTCAGAAAGAGGAGAATTGAAATATTCACCACGAGCACAATTTGTTTCTTCAATTTTTAGGTCTTTGATTTCCTTCACCAGAGTTTTATGGTTTTTAGCACATAGTTGCATGTCTTATCAAATTTGCATATATTTCTCGTTTTCAATATTTTTCATTTGAATTCCATTTTTAGTTGGTGGTGATCACTGTTAGTCTAAGAAATATAGCTGATTCTTGCATAGTTATCCTGGACCCTGAAACCTCATTGAATTCACTAGTTTCATGTTTTTGCCTTTGTTTTATAGATGCTTTGGCATATTCTGCATAGGAAATTATGCCATTTGTAGATAGGAACACTTCTGTTTCTTCCTTTCTAAATTGTCTTTTTCCCTTTTCTTATCTTATTGCAGTGGTTAGATTTTCAGTACTATACTGAAAGCACTAGGCTTCCTACAGGTACTTTTCATCAAGCTGAAGAATTTCCCTTCCATTTCTAATTTAGTGAAAGTTTTCTTAAGCATAAATGAGTACTGTTGCTTGTTACATGTTAAACTTGTTAAGGTTTATTTTGTGACCAGGACATATGTCTATAATGGTATACAGTTCATGTTTCATTGGCTCTTGTAAAGGATGTGTGGTTTATTGCTGTGGAACCAATGCTTTATAATGTCAGTGAGCTGATGATATTGTTGGGCTAATTCATCCTTGCTACATTTCACTTCTGTCTGGTTGTGCTATCAGTTGTTGAAATTGTTACCACTTAGAGTTATAGATTTGTCTGTTCTTCGACTCAGTTCTGTAGTTTTTTTCTTCTCAATTTTTGTAGCTCTGTTCTTTGCTATATACACATTTAAGATGATTACATCTTCTGGGTGGACTGAGCCTTTTGTTGTTATGTAATGATTCTTCTCTGGTAATGTTATGTGCCCTGGTAGGTGAACAGATTCTTCATCTGGTTGTATACTTCATCTGACATTAATATAGCCACTCCAGCTTCCTCTTTTGTTACAGTTCTTTATTTATTTATTTTGGGGGACACATGTGTATCATCCATGTCACTGTGCATGTGTAGGGGTCAAAGGACAAGTTTTGGAAGTTAGTGCTCTTGTTCTGACTTGTGGGTCCTGGAGTTTAAAATCAGGCTGTCAGGCTTGGCAGCGAGCTTCTCTAACTACTAGGAAGTCTTGCCAGTCTACTTGCTTTCCTTTTAAAAACAACCTTTTTCTTTTAGGACAGACTTAAAGTTATGGAAAGTTGTGAAGAATCTTCAAATATCTTATGTGCAGTTTTATTTATTATTAACATCTAATGTTAGCATGATGCACCAATATTGATACATTATAATTAAGCAAAGTCATATTTAATTCAGATTTCCTTAATATTTAATTTGTGCTCTTTTTCCTTTGTCGATACTGAGGATTGACCTGCTGGCATCACAAGTGTCACACTTGCCACATGGCTCTTCAGGATACTCTGTTATGTCTGGACATTGTATCTCCTCAGGAAACTATTTTAAATGTGACACTTTCTCATATGTATGCTTCCTCGTTTTTAAAGACATTGACAGTTTTTTATAACTCTTTTAAAAAATGTATTATTTTTATTTTATTTGTATGAGCATACTGCCTTCATGTAGGTAGATGTACCACAGTGCCTTCGGAAGTCAGAAGAGGGTGTTAAATTCCCTGGAACTGGAGATACAAACAGTTGTCAGCTACTATGTGCATGCTGGGAATTGAACCAGCGTTCTCTGAAAGGGCAGCTAGTGCTCTTAGCCACTGAGCCATCTTCCCAATCCAGACCTCACTAGTTTTAAGGAGTGATGGCAAGAAGTTTTATAGCTTCTCTTTCAACTGGGGTCATTCTGGTATTTCTTCTCAACATTAGAATGGGACTATGGGGTTTGGAGAGAAAGACTAGGAGGTGACACTTCATGTGCATTGTTCATTAATGCTGCACCCTAACAACATGGCTGCGACAAGTTTGCCAGACTTTCTTGAGGCAGTTAATATCTCTGCCATGCCCTACTCCGCCCTCTGCTCAGCTTTCACACTGCAGCCTTTGGAAGAGTAATCACCAGCCTACACTTAAGGAATGGGGAGTTACATTCCATTTCCCAGAGGAAGGAGCATTTACATAAATTATTTGGCATTTTCCACATGTGAACTTTATCTATTTTCTCCCTCTATCTGTCTACTCACTCATTTACTTGTAGCTCACTAGGCTTGAGGACGGAGATTTTATACACTAAGCTATAATCTGATGCTGCTTTGATGCTCAAGTCATCCTGCTCTTAGCTTAGCATCTCTTCCCAAAGGTACTACATCCCTCTGACACCCTCTCATCCCGGGTTTGGTCTTGATTTTGAGTATTTCCTTACTAGCTAGCATTAAAAGATGACCAGGAGCATCTCACACCCCTTTGCCCAGCTGCAGAAGCTGTCATCTCTACCAGGGGCCTAATTTCTCTTGCTGAAAATGGTATTGAAAAATCAAAATTCAGACACCAAGTGTGATCCCAGGGTGTCATTACTTCCGAGACCTCTCAGGTCAAAGAGTAGAGAGGTCTGTGCATGTGATTTGCATGTCTACACACATCTGTAGATGCGCCTGTGTGTGTCTAGTTAGGTTAGCGTGAGTCCATGCTGATGTCTCCGGTTCTAACCCATCACCCTATGACCCGTTCCCTGGCTTGTCTAGAGTCTCCCATTTCAACAGTAACTCCACCATCACCTTCATTGCTTGAGTCCAGTGTCCTGCACATTCATTTCAGAATTGTTAGGTCATGCCCCTGTGGGAATCAATCTTATCAGCTAAGTACAGAGCTTCTAGATGGTCCTTTTCTCCTGAAGACTTAAGAGTTTTCACTTCTTTCCATACTTGCTTAGGTTAGCATCTTACTTCCCTGCCTGTTCACAGATGTCCGCATTTAGAATATGGCTAGATTATATTGTCACAGAGAACATTCATGGCACTTTGAAGGCAATGCCATTCAAACCAGGGGTTCTGTGGGGTACTGGGAGACTTCATGGGCAAATATAGTAAGATGCCTAGGCACCTGGCAGGTGAGGCTTTGGGTTCTCAACCCCGATTCATCTGGATGCTCTCCCCTATCTAATTCATCAGCTGCTAGGCAGGGTTATATATGGGCAGTGGGTGCTTTTGAAAATAAAGAATTTGCCATCAAATTATCTAAAGTTACAAACTCTCTTGGCACATTTAAAACAATATTTAATTTACAGTAAAGCTAATTGCCACCCATCTCTTTAGATACACATCAATTATGTGAAGCATGGAGTGTTTGTAATTTGTAGTGTACACCAGTTTTGTTTGGATGAGTCCTTAGAGAGCAACATAGATTTGAAAAGAGGAACTGGTCACATGGTTGCTAGGAGAAGAGAGTAGATGCAAAAATGGTCTGAACTTTAAAAGAAAGGTCCTTGGCTGACAAGATTTTCCCCCTTTTCATCTTTCCTCCTCATCTTCCATCCACCTCTTCTACTCTGTGTACAAATGTCCCTTCCAGAGGCAGCCACCTCACATTCAGCTTGGTGGCACCTTTGCTTTGATAAAAAATGCATATCAGGACATTGTTCTGTCCATGGGGACCAATTTCTTTTTCCATCACCTGTGGCTTCTCAACATAAAATTATAGGCAGAAGCAAGTAGCTATGGAAGGCCCCAAGGTTCATCTGCTGCCAAGGGACCAGGTCTGTGTGCCTCGTTCCCTCTGTCTCCTCCACCGCTCTTAAGGATGAAGAATACATGGGGCTTGGCCTGCAAGGTGGATCCACCCAGTTAGAACACGGCTCCCTGACTGACCTTCCCAGCAAACTTCCAGTTAGCCCTGCCACTAGGCTTTCCCAGGCCTTCCCAAATTTGATGTTGCCAGCTCTGAATCCCTACTCTGGATGACTAGTGGCCCCTATGGAATCCTCTACCCTGGAAGCAGAGGTTGGTTCTCTTTAAAGAAAAGCAGCACTTACTGTAGGTTCCTCTGCCTGCTTTGGGAGAGAAGGCAAGAGAGAGGGAAGGCTTCTCAGCTTATCACAATGCCCCATCAAGCTCTGGCTGGAGTGCTGGAGTCACTGTCGATAGTGTCTAGTCATCCAGTCAAACTCAGGGGTGCCAAAACAAACAGTAACAGCAAAGGTAATCGAAGGTGCTGGAGCTTTGAGTGGAAGCTGTGAGAGAAATCTCTAAGTCAAGGACACGTTTATGATTTAGGGCCTGAGCTAGGAAAGGGTGGAGCTGATGAGGTGTCAGGAGAAGCAGCTTAGGGGAAATTGGAGTGCTTGCTAGGGGAGGAGCCCTGATTTCAGAGGAGAAGGCTGCCATGAGCTGGAGATGTGGGAGGCACCAGTTGACTTGCACATTCTCCCCTGGAAACTTCACACCTGGCAAAGGCATCACCCCACCTCCTGGGTCAGATGCTTTCCCCAAATCTTTAGTGCCCTGCCCACCTGCCCTCTCTCCCTGTGGATTGCCTGTGGACTCCTGTTTCCACGAGCTGGACTCCTGAGCTGCTGGGCTCCTGGGCTGTGAAGCTCTCTCAAAGGACAGGCCCCACTGATAAGAACCCCCACCACACCCGCTCACGGCTGCCCACTCACACCAGCCAAGTGTCATGGAAAGAATGTGGTGGCAGCTGGGCCTGGATCACAAGACAGAAACACCCAGGACACGTAGTCAGGTCAGGAAGTGCCTTCTGGAAAGGAGAAGCCAGAGCAGGCCAGGAGGGGCTGGCTCTCAGAGGAAACCAGCGGTGACTCAGCCTGCAGTTCTGTGGGATGCAGTGAGCACTGCCTGAGAAAACAAATTCCTCCAGCAGGTTTATCTCCCTGTGGAGGAGGCAAAATCAGCAGCTTGCAGTGGCAGGGAGAGAGGTCACAGGTTCCTGCCGCAATCAAGGGCCCTGTGCCAGGGTCAGCTCGGTTAGCCAGGCTGAGCTGTACTTTGTCCAGGACAGAGCTAGAATCCAGTGGGTACCAGTCACCCCACCCAGGCCAGATCTGGCCCAGACAGTCATCCACAGTTTGGGACCCTGAGGAAGATGGAGCTCCTAGGGAAATGACGAGGGTTAGGGAAGCTGGTTAAAGCAAATGCAGGCACAGACCTCCTGAGGCACCATGTGAAAATCTCCATGGTGACCTGCTGAGCTCTCTACAGGAGGCCTGTTAGGCATGGCAACCCAGAGTGGGAGGAAGGGGCGCAGCTCACTGTGATGTGATGATGGCTCCCGAATGAGCACAGTGCGCAATATGCCTAGTCATCTTCTGAGGTCCTGGATACCAGATCCCAATTCTCCATCTAAAATGGCAGCAATTATACTCAAAGAACGAGGTTCCCATGCTCAGCTGGTGCCTGTGGGAGAACCCATCCCCAGGGAACCTAGTGTAACAGTAAGGAAAATAGGACCAGGAGGGACCTGTTCTAGAGAGCCAAGCACACCTTAACAGTGGCTTCTCAGATCTGCTTTTGGCTTTTCCTCTGCTTTTTCTTCAGTGGCCCTATGCGACCTCGTTCCAACTACACCAATATTACCTAGGAACTTCTTAGAAATGCAGATATTCGGGCCTTTCCAAGACCTGCAAAAATGGAAAAGCAAACAAAAATCTAGTGTGGGAGAGTCCAGTCATTGTTTCCCAGTCCTCCTGGGGGGTTAGGATGCCTGCTGGCATGAGACACACTAGGGTAAGTGACTCTTAGCCCTGGAATCACCTGGGCAACTTAGTATGTACACGTTTTAGATTTTAATGATTGGTGACTAGAGTTCCACCTTCAGAAATCTGGAGTTCACTGGCTGGAGTTTAGCAGTGGGCACCAGAATTTTCAACTACCCCAGGGAAGACTTCCTTTTTGGGGGGGCTTGGCTCAGGACCCCCATTTAGAACCTGAGGTCAGTCCATAAGGTAAGGGCTGCTCCTGACATGCCACAGCTGATCCTCACTCAGCTGGGGAGAAGCTCTTCTTTCAAAGATTCATTTATTATTTTTATTTTATGTGTACAAGTGTATTGCCTGCATGTATGTAAGTGTACCTGTGTCATGCAATGCCCTCAGAGGTCAGAACTGGAGTTTCAAACAGTTGTTAGCCACCATGTGTGTGCTGGAAACTGAACCCAGGTCCTCTGCAGGAGCAGCCAGTGCTCTTAACCACTGAGCCATCTCTCTAGCCCCTGGGGAGGGGTTCTTGGGCTTTGGTATGAACCATAACCACATGGGCTGTGGGTCGGGGAGATGGTAAGTGATACAGATGCCTTCTTTAGGTAACCAAGTCAGCTGTGACCTTAACTGGGAATGTCCCAGTGAAACCTGATTCTAGTTCTGTCTCTACTACATTCCCCAAAAGTCGCATCATCAGTCATGGCTTCACATGTTACTTGGGACAAGGGGCTGGGGGATCCTGGTCATCTCAGCACTGTTCTGAGACCTCATAGAGATGGTTCACACTATCATCCAAGGAGAATGGGCAGGCATAAAGCACTGATGGACTGAATTCAAGCCATCAACAGTTGAGCTTGTATAAAACAGGGTCATACAGGTGGTCTGTGTTGTAGCTGAGAGGCCAGAATGAGTGTGTGTGTGTGTGAGTGTGTGTGTGTGTGCATGCGCGCGCATTCCTGGCAGCTAGAGACAAGGCATGTATGTCTTCTTTACCAGTTAAAGAGCAGACCCCAGCATCCAGGTAGCCAGATCTGACACTGAGAAAGCCAAGAGCATCTAAGAGGCTTTTATCTAATGGACTCCAAACCCTGTGACTTCAGTTTCTGTTCAGCTACCCCTGACCACAGCAGGCTGCAGGCACTTAACCTGATAGAAGATTCACTTCTTATAGAACAAGGTCAGATACAGAGGGGAAGGGTGGAGCTGTGGGCAAAAGCACTGGGGACCTGGGCAACTTGGAAGTTCTCATTTGTTCTCCCTAGTATCTTCTCTGTCCTTAGTCACCAGATGGCCACTCTTGTCGGACCCAGCTTCTGCATTCAGGCAGGAAGTGGTGAGGAGACAGGGCGGTGACCATGTCTGGAACACCATACTTCCCCAGGCGCCCCGGCACCCTGCCACGTGCAGCTCATTGGTCAACTGGATTCCCTCCAAATCTCAGCTTCCACAGAGCTCAGCTGCCTGGAACACAACCCAGGTGGTGAGGCAGGAGCTGGCGGTCGGGCAGGGGTAGAGTAGGCTTCCTGCGGCTAGCAGTGGGCTCGGACACCTCCAGGCTGGCTCGCTCTGTCACTTCATGGCAGGGTCATAGTGACCCAGCTCGTAGGCTGCCAGGGGACAGAAAAGGGCCTGCTCCTCTGCTCAGTGCTCTTGCTCCGTAAAACCCAGAATGTATCCAAAGGAATGGAGACCCTAACTGGGAAGATTCACTTAGGTCGCCTTTGATGAGCTGTATGGTCCAGGATGCTTGTGCTTGCATGCCTCCATTTCCATGACTTTCTCCAATTACCCATAGGTACTTATATGAGTCAAATGAGCACAAGACTGTGGGCTAAAAGTCTGATCAACAGGGCTGGAGAGATTACTCAGCACTTCAGAGCATGACCACTCTTGCAGAGGACCTGAGTTCAGGTCTTAGCAATAGAGGCTAACAACCATCTGTAACTTCATTTCCAGGGTGTCTGATACTCTTTTCTGGCATCTCCGTGCACTGCATACGTGGTGCACTTACATGCAGACAAAATACTCATACAAATAAAATAAAGGTTAAAAAAAATCCCACAAAACTTTCAAAGTCTGATCAAAGTACCAGGGTTGAAAGCCTGCCTGGTCTCCCCACTCAGATCGCATTTGCATCTTGCTTCTTCACTTCTTTGCTTCCAGTGGCTGCCCGTGCTCCTCCTGCAGTCACTGGCTCTAGAAACTAAACCTGCCTGGCTGTTGTGGCCCTAATGCCTGAAGGTTCTGTGCTTGGGAACCAAGTAGGACCACTTCCTTGCTCTGGGCTACAGGGTGCCTGACCTTGGGTGGCCTTGTGGCCTTTCTTGGTCAGCAAGACCTCCTTCACCTGTAACAAGGAGATAATACTGTTGCTTCCACTCTGGCAGTCTGGGAAGGGAGATGAACAAAGGGCCCAGCACTTGGCAAACCAAAGTAGCCCTGGAAATGCTTCATTAATCAAAATGCTTTTTCTTTCTTTTGGAAACAGAAATGGAGAGAGTATAAAGGATGGAGGGAGGAGAATGGAGTCACAGCTTTGAGGGGAGGATGGAAAGGAGGGTGTGTGCCAAGGGCACAGGCCTTCTGTGGGATTGTAAGGTTCTCCACACAGTGGCCCAGGGAACCTACCACTCACTACCAGTGTGCGATCCAAGGTATTGTATTACTTCATCATTAGCAGGGCACCAAGGTGACATGTCCCTGTCTGGAGGCCACCAGCCCCAGGGGTACTGGAAGGAAGGAGACTGTGGGTACAACTCCTTTCTCTTTGTTTAGATTTGCAGAGATGAGACACCACCCAGAACTGAGCAGGGGAATTTGATTCATCGCAATTACACGAGGCCCTAACAGAGAAGCCTCTTCCTGGGGCGACCTGAAGGCTATCCTGAGGACCCTGACTTCACCATCACAGCAGAAAGGGTCCAGAATGCCATTCATGAAACAGATGTTTTTGAGGAGGCAACTATCTCCCTCACTGAAGCTCTTCTCTGCCTGCTTTCTGTTTTGCTGTTGGTTTTATAAATCAGTGTCCAAGGTCAGAGGCTCCCAAGAGTCAGGCTCTAAATTTCCAATTTGTCCCAGGGAAGTGGGAACCTTTCTTCAGAGAGGGGTGATCCTGTTCCTTTCATGCATCCTTGTCACTAAGGGGGGCACAGTGGGCAAGCGGAGCCTATGATGTGTAGTCACACAGTACTCACACACAGAAGAGTTGAGCTTTGATCTCCTTGAGAAGGCTCAGGAGGTGGGGGTCTGCTCATTGTCTTCCTGTCACTCAAAGCTTTGTTCTCAGTGTGGCTTGTACTTCCTGTGAGTGGCTGACCTCACTCCAGAGAGGACAACCAGAACAAAGCCAAAGGACTGCACTTCATAGTGGGAGTGGTTTCCCTGTCACTGCCCAGGCAAAAACAACAAATCGTTGCAGTGGGCTGTAAAGTTGTACAAATCAGCTTGGGTACTGGACCAAACATTGGTTTTATAAATTATTAAAGAGCTGGGCATGGGTACCTGGAAGGCTGAGTCAGGAGAATTGCCTATGAGTTCCAGACCAGCCTGAACTAATGAGTGAGTTCCAGGCCAGTGGGGACTACAGAGTAAGAACATAATTTTTTGTTGTTGTTTTTGCTTGTTTAAAAGAGCTGGTTAGATAGAGTGTAGCACAACTATAATCCCAGTACCTGGGAGATAGAGGCAGGAAGATCTGGTGCTCAAAGTCAAGGTCATCTTGAGCTATATAGAGAGTTTGGGGCCATCCTGGGTTACATGAGACTGTCCAATAAAACAAACATTATCATTTTTTTTAATGATAGAAGCTGGTTGTTGTGATGCACACCTTTAATCCCAGCACTTGGGAGGCAGAAGCAGGTGGATCTCTCTGTGAGATCAAGGCCAGCTTGGTCTACAAAGTGAGTTCCAGGTCAGTTGGGACTACAGGGAGACACTGTCTCAAAACAAATAACAACAACAGCAACAACAAAAAACGACAGAGCAGGGAATGTAGCTCAGTTGGTAAAGGCTTGGCTAGTATGCACAAAGCCCTGTGTTCCCAGCCAGCATCACATAAACCAGGTGTGGTCATACACTCATACATGCTCTAGCACTCAGGAGCTGGAGGCAGGAGGATCAGGAGTTCAAAACCATCCTTTGCTATTTAGTGAGTTCAAGACCAACCTCGGGTACATGAGATCCCAAGACCTTGGTTCCTAATAAACACAGCCTTGATCCTCATCCTTACGACATACCCAGAAGTCAGAACTTCCATATCTCCCTTATTCCTCCCTGTTGAATACCGTAGCTGGAGAAAAGGGGCGGAGTTGATTTTACTATGACCTGAGCTATGGTGTTTAGGCTGTATCTGTGGCTTTATTTTTAAAGGCAGGCTTTAGGAACATTCTTGTGTGAATGTTTGTGAGGCAGGTACCTTGTGTTGACTATGCTGAGTGCAGCAGTGTTTGCCTTGCCATTTTTGTTTAGATGCTTCCAGAACCTAGATAGCTCTAAGATAGGTTCCATCAACTCATATTCCTTCTCAAAAGATGACAAAATTTCCCCTTGCCCGCCTTCTCATCACTACTAAAACTATGAGCCCTTCCCATTTTGCTAGTCTGACAGGTGGAAACCAGTAATGGATCTGTGTTTCTTTAACTGTGGTTGTCTTGAAGAACTTTTGCATGGAGTAGCCAGTCCTGTTCTTCTCTCAGTATCTCTTCCAACCTTCTGCCTCCATCTGATGCCTTTTTTTCCACAAGTTGTTGGACTTTCTCTTATTGATTTTGAAGTGCTCGTTGTGTATTGAAGAGAGTGGTCATCTCTGGCATCCCAGTTGATCGCATTCTCCCAGTTATGGCGACAGTCATTTTGATTGCTATTTGGGATCATGAGTGGGCTTTTTGGTATGATATTAACTATTAATGTCTCACATTAGTGCCTTTCAATTTATGTCATGTTCTTAAAAGCCCTCTGTCTTAATATTTTTTTAAAATTCCACATCTTTTTTCAAGTTCATGGCTAACAGCACGAGCTTCAGACTAGACAGCCTGGGTCCAAGTACCGCATAGAGCTTTCTGGTTAATTCTGTACCTTGTTTGTAAAATGGGGATATGAGCACTTCCTTCATAAAGCCTGGTTGGATGCTCAATTCTCTCAGGGATCCCTACTTGAATTCTCAATCTGAAGAAGGTTAAATGCAAAAGAGTAGAGACCAGATGGCTCTTTAGGACTGTCTCCTGTTCTCCTACCACCAAGACCCAGGGTTTTCTCTGAACTATACATATTTGCTTCATTCAATGCTGATTCTCAACTCAGAGGCAGGAATTTCCCAGAAAAGGGGTGTTGGCAAGCTCTGAGGAACTGAGGAGCTCCTATCAGGAGCTATACTGTGTTGTTCCCTCTCAAAATTCATGTGCTGAAGTCCTAACCCCCAGAACCTCAGAATGTAATCATATTTGAAAATAATTAAAGTGGTAATTAATAAAAAATGAAGACCTTAGAGGTAACTAATTCAATCTGACTAATGTCCTTATAAGAGAAAATTTGGATACACAGACACATAGACACACACACACACACACACACACACACACACACACACACGCAGACAGGATCATGAGAGGGCATAAGGAAAAGTGGTCATCTGAGTCAAGGAGAGTCACCTTAGAGGAAACCACCCTACTGACATCTTGAACTTGGAGTTCAGCTGTTAGAACTGTCAAAAGACAAGGTTCTGTTGCTTCAGTCACCTAGTCTGGGGCGTTTGGAGGGCAGCTGGAGTAGACTACTATAGAGGTTCTGTCTGCCCTGCTCTGAACAGTCAGGTGTAGGCCTCCTTGTCTCTGACTCTCCAGGCCCTAATCAGGATTCTCTGGGGTGAGAATCCCATGGCTGATGGCCATGACCCAGGTGTAGACAGCTGTTGCTGGCCTTCTCCATAGAGGATAATTTGAAAGATAACATGTGAGACTGTGGGTTTGGACTAACATCAAAGCAAAGACAGGTGCACAAGCACTGTGCGAGGGCTCTTTCTTTTACCAGATATGAGCAGGGCCCTCCCCAAGGATTTCCCCCCAAGCCCCAGAACACCCTAGAGACTCACAGACAGCTGCAGCAAGAGCAGGTGAGAGGCTACAGGGAGCTGGGGTAGGCAGCACAAGAGGGTGACTGGAGGCCAAGGTGGGTGACTGGGAAAAGACAGTGGTGCCCCTAGTTCTGAGCTACTTAGATCTCCTGCCTACCTGGCTGTAGTAGATGGGGCTTTTTGTAGGTGGTGGGGAAGGCTTTGTGTGGACAGTATGTGTGGCCTCTGGTAGATGGGAGGTGTGTCCTAACACTGCCAAAACACTTTGGGTATTACCTTCTCTAGTCCCAAAGCTGACCATCCTGACTCTACACTGCTGGAGAACCAAAGCAATACAGCATACAGGGAGGGGCAGGCAAATGTCAGGGTGCTGGACTGCAGTTTACAGGCTGACCCAATTCTAGAGAGAGTCTTGTCTGTACCAATGGTTAGTGCCTCCCTCCACCGTTCCCCCAGCCCTGGGCAAAGCTTGCCATATAGGGAAGAGCAGGGCAGGAGCCTCAGTGGTCTTCCACAAAATAAGAACCATTCTTCTAAGACACCCAGGATTCTACATGGGTAGTAAGCATCCTTAGGATTTAGCTTCTTTGGGAACCACATTGTGGAGATTGCTGTACTCCTGCCATCTGGACCTGAGATCCAGATGTGAAGGGGCTCCCTTGGCTCTCCTGGCCCTACTAGGTGTGTATAGCCTGGGCAGACAGACAGCAGGACAGGCTGAATCCCCATGTGAAGGGTAATATTCTGGTGTAGATCATGTAACAGCCCCTCTCAGAAGGCAGATGTGATGTCATTAGCCATCAGGCAGAAAGTCAGGAGAGGGCTCCTACTCTTGGGGTTGGTAGGCCTCAAGCCAAAGAAGGTGCAGTGTCCTCTGCTCCATATACAAATGGGAGGGAGCCCTGAGTTTGGTGGGAACAATGCAGGAAAAGGAAAGAAAACTAGACAACTGGGCAGTGGAGGAGACATGTTGGTACTTTTGGCTTGGGCAGTAACTGTAGTAGATTCCCCTGCTCTTGGAGCAGGAGTGCCCTTTCTCCTGGGAAGAGCTCTCACACAGTTACTCTGTCCTCTGCTGTAACCTGCCCACTGGCGTTGGAAGGAAAGAGATGCCCTCGCTGCACGGAGCTGGGGACAGCTCGAAAGCCTTGTTCTGAGCCTTGTTCTGGGCTATGCTGTGGCTATTGTCCTAGGATTTCCTGAATTTTGTTCTCTTGCTCTATTTCCTTTAGCCCCCAAGATTACTTTTTTTTTTTTTGAGAACCTGCTGAAAGCTACAGATCTCATTCCTGAAAAAAATTTACACAAAAATAAAACATAGAACTAGGGAGATGCCTCAGTGGGTAAAGTGCTTGTTGTGTAACCATTTGAACCTCAATTCAGATCTCCAGCATCAAGTTAAAGGCCAGGCTCTGGGGAGGCAAAGACTGGAGGATCCTTGGGGCTTCCCAGCCAGCTAGCCCAACTGAATCAGAGAGCTCCAGGCTCAGTGAGAGACTCTGTCTCAAAAAAATAGGGTGGAGAGCAACTGAGGAAGATATTTGATGCCCATCTCTGACCTCTACATGCGTACACACATGTGCATTCATAAACATGCACATACCATACATGTTAAATAAACTAACAAATAAATAAATGTGTGTCACCCCTAGGAGTCCCTGTCTAAGCACACCCATGGACAATCAAGCCAGTGATTTCCCAACTCCAGTGTGCATCACAAGCATCATGGAGTCATCAAAAATATAGATGACAGGACTGGAGAGGTGTCTCAGAGGTAAAGAGCACTTGTTGTTCTTCCAGAGGACCTAGGTTTGATTCCCAGTACCCACACACGGCTCCATCACCCTCTTCTGACCTCCAAGGGCACTGCACACACATACTAGGTATACATATAGGCACACAGAACACTTGCACAAATAAAAATTTAAAAATCACTTAAAAATACAGGTGACCAGGCTTTATCAGCAAGACTGGGGCTTGGCCAGGGAATCTGCATTTGAGCCAATGTCCCTGGTTATTCAGATGCAGACTTTAGAACCATACTTCAGAAAACACTGTTCAAGGAGGTCTGTAAATTCCAGGAGAAGATCCTTCTCTAAACTCGTCTGCAGATGTACTGATCTTGGCATGCCAAAGGAAACGACAAGCTTCCTGGTAGAAAAGACCACACCTTATATTTCTGTAGCTAGCCCCAGTGCCTAGAAATGTCATCCACAGGAATTCAGGGCTTGTCAGAACTCCTTAGCATCCCCAAGGAGGAGTCTGCCCAGTCAATTTGGGCAGGCTGTTTCTCCTAGTTCCCATGAGGCCAAATGATGTTGGTTGCCTCCTTGTGATAGGATGCGATTTCATTCCCTTTTCTTTGTTCCATCATCAGAGGCATTTAGAGGGATCTTTACAAAGGTAGAAATAATCCCCAAGGCTGGTAGCTTTCCTGAGGGGACCATGCTGGCACTGCTGTTCTTCTGTGTTACCCAGTTTGAATTTGGAATTCTAATCTGATTGACTAAGTAACTTTTAGTCTAATTAGAACAGTAGGGTTTGTTCTTAATCTGCAACCTTTTAATCTTCCATCTCATTAACTGTACAAAGGTCTTTATAAATATGTAGATTGGGAAGGGAATAAAAGATTATTTGACCTTGAAAAACACACATAAAATAGATGTACATTTTCTCAGCCTCGTGTCTCCTTTTATTATGCAGATGTAAAAAAAATAGTAGGGCGCCAAATCAAACTATTGTGGGTTATGGGCAATCTTGTAGCCAATTAGGATCTAGCATTCTGATGAGCCATACAAGTTTAATAATTAGTACAGTATTTATATGTGAGCTGCTTGCTGTGAATTTGCATGTAAATAAAAATGTGGCTATCAAAACCAGTCAGAAGCAGCCTGCTGATGAGAAAAGTCAGAAGGGCCCAAAGCGAAAATGGAAAATGCTTATGATGGAAAAGGTTAAATGTCTCCAAGCCTCAGGTTGTATCATTTGTATAGGATGCGCACTTAAATGGCCTTCTGAATATATTTTACAGCTTTCCTTTGATACTGATGATCTGACCTTGGAAACACTTGAGACATAAAGCCAGATGAGCTGGTTATCTGGTCAGGGTCCTGACCCAAATGCTTCTCTACTAGGACTCTGAGTCTCTAATTCTTCATCTTTGAAATGGGGACCATCTTACCTTCCCCACAGGCCTAGGAATCTTAAGTTAAATGAGATGGCACACGGAATTCTTGATGCCTAGAAACTGCCCAAAACAAGCCCATTTATTCATGTTTTATTTCCTGTCTTCCTTCTGATAATATACATGGAAGACCAGGAAGAAAATGTTTTCTTATAGCTAAACTGACTCATGGCAAGAAACCCGAGTTTGCCTCCAAGGAGTATGTTTTGGGGAATAAAGCCTGCCTGTTTAGCAAACCACTGGCTTTTCTAATACCAATTGGGGGCTTATATGTCAGAATAGGAAGATGGAAGTCTGTGATTTGTAGGGAGACCTGGTATCATTGTTTATAAGGTTGAATATTCCTAACCTGAAATACCCAGGACCAGAAGTGTTTGGAAATTTGGACTTTTTGAATTTTGAAATATTTCCCTATGTGTAATGAGATATCTTGAAAGTGAGTTTTTCATATGGCTGTATATATAGCCCAAAGATAAATTTATCAATATTTGTAGTGTATCTCTGTTTCCATTGTGAGCCAGCATGTGAATCAGGTGTGGAGTTTCCCACTTATGGGCACCATGTTGGTGCTTTAATAGTTTAGGATTTAGAACTTTTGGGATTTCAGATCTTTGGGTTAGGGATGTTCAATATATAGTAGTTCAATATATTGAAATATAGTTCAATATATTATTGCCTTTTCACTTTCAGAGTTTCCAGTGTGAACCATCACTGACCCAGTCCCCTTTGTCAGGGCCCAGCTACCTGGCACACTACCAAGAGGCTTTATAAGGGGCCAAGAAGGGATGATGTCAGAGTAAATGGGGTTGGACCTGGGGAAGAGCTGGTGTGGCTGCTGAGAGCTGTGAAGTTTCTGCCTGTCCTGGATGATAGCCTCTCCTGGTTCCCTGAAGGCATCAGTAACATTATCACTCTCTGTGGAGTTGGGTCTCTGCAAACTCTAAGGGATGTGAAGGAGGGCTCAGAGCACTGATGGAGAGAGGGGCTTTCATACTTCAGTTATACCTGTAACTCATGTTTAGCCCATATTCTCCCTGATCATGAGGACTCTGCCATCCTCCTGTTGCCTGGTCCCCCTCCTGGTACCAACACTGTGGGCTACTTCGGTTCTTCTCTGGGATCCAGGACTAATAGCTCCTGGCCTAGTCTACTCTACCATGGGATGCACTCTGAGTTTCAGCACCAGCCTTCCCACAGCTGTCTTCAGATCGTACCACTCCCTTCTACCATCACTGTTTGTTGTGATATAACATGGTAACCCATGTCTACACCAAGCTCAAGATTTATCTTTAAAGTAAAATCCCAGGGAACCATCTGCACGCTTTTCTGACTCAACTCAGTATTTCAATAGATGTTTTGGGGGGAGTGGTGGCCACCAAAGTGCCCAATGATTTTGTTCAGTAATTTTCTACCAGGCCCCTGGGGGGTGGGGGTGGGGTCAGAGTTGCCAGGGGAAGATGGTGTGGCTAGGGAGGAGTGTTTTCCTGGCTAGCTTGGGGTGTGAATTTTGGCTCCTGGCCTTTGACATAGTTTACTAAGACTTTCCACTGCCAAGAGCCTGTGAGGAAGGGCATGTGTGGCAAAGAGGGAGGAAGGGGGATGTTTTCAAAAGCAAAGGAAGGAGGATCTGCGATGCTTACTGCTTTCAATCTTTACATGTAGAGCCTTGGAGAGCTGGGACATTCTCATGGTTAATCAGCAGTTTTCCGATGACATATTTCACATTCCTTTTTATATTTAAATGCCAGGGAGAGAACTCTGGCAAAAAAAATCAACTCCATAGATGCTCGGGTGATGGAAAAACATGGTGACACAATTTTTCCATTGCAAATAAAATAAGATGCAGTCTCATGTTAGCATAGGGAGATGTTTAGAAGTAGTGATATTAAAGGGAGCCAAACCAAAAGTTGGCGTGGATACACTGATTAGAACTGTGTAGACACGACTCAAATTATGTTAACCAAGATCAGACAGAGTCTTGAAGCCATGCCCCTGGCATAAAGATGGACTCTGAGTGATTAAGTTTTACATTGTTCTTGTAAATATTAATCAGTAATCTGGACCAGCAGGTCTAAGAGGAAGGTGGCATTCCCAGGGGTCATCCAAGTGTTTCATGAATGTCTGCTGCCAGGCTCTGTCTCTACATCCAACACAGGCATCAAGGTCCCCTCTAATGCTTGCAGTCACGCACCCTAAAGTGGCCTCAGATAGCGAAGATGTAGAATGTTCTTCGTGATAAACACATTAGGGAAGGAAGCAGGATACAGAACAGTGCATGCTGTATAGCTGCAGGATCTGCACAAAACATACTCAGACACAAAGGATGAACACTCCCCAGGAGGTACAATCAGTGGTTTTCTGGGCATAAGGTCTCCTGGGAGGTAAAGAAAGGTTTGGGGATGGAGTAAGACTGAGACTTTGCTCAATTTCAGTTTGTATTATTTGAGTAAAAAATAAATTAATAATAATGTACAAGCATTTCCTATTCCAAAAATGAATTTACTGATCATTTCAAATATTTAAATAGGTCTCATCACTGTACACAGCTAAGCTCCAAGCAGGATGTCCTTAGAAGGTTAAATCTCGGCCACCCTTTGGGTTCCCAGAGTGGCTCTCCGCTCCCCGCCCCACGAGCCACCTCCGCCCCTAACCACAGTAAGGGCAGCTTCCTCTGTTCCCTGCACAGTGAGATGGTGTCTTGAAGGCTTCTTCCCTTTGAGGTTTTCTTTTTTTTTATATCCTCACACCCAACTTTTCCCCTTGTGGTCAGTCAGAGATGCTCACAAAAAGAAAAGTTACTGCAGAAATGAAAAAAGCAAGGAATAACAATATGTCAAAAAAAAAAAAAAATCCAACATAGCTTTTTTTTTTCGCAAATCAAAAAGGAAGCTTTTTGGAGATAAACAGAGAACTTACATCTTACTAACACTGTAGACAGGAGAGAGGAGACAGAGCATTTCCTTCAGCTGAGGAGAGGTACTTGGGCTGTGGAGAAGACCGCAGGGTGGATGAGACTTCAAGGGAACTGCAGGTAGGAGATGAGAGGAGATCATGAGATGAGGGGCGTGATAAAACAGAGGGCGCCTGGCTAACACTGAATGTCATGGTGGTGCTCAAGAGGAGGACACCTCTGTATGAATTTAGCATGGGCTGGACTTGAACGAAGCCTGCTTTGCTACAATGCTGCTCCAGACTGCTGTCCTCTGGGAGACTCTGTCCTTCCATCGGGCATTAAGCCATGCATCCTTAGAAACCACGGTTCCAATGTTCTCATTTTATGCATGAAAAACCTGAGACACAGAAGGCTTGAAAGAACTGTCTAGGTTGAAAGCCCTGAGATGCAGCCACAGCTGCCTGTACTCAATACAAACTCAAATTCCTAGACTGGTCACTTCTCAGATAAAGAGGTTCAGGATTCCCTGGAAATGGTCTCTGCTCTGCCCTGTTGACTCCAAAATGGCTTTTCTCTCAGATCTGGGAGTATCTAACATGGACACATTAGAACCTCTACTGAGCTGGAGTTGACATCAGCACCTATGACATATCCATGTGACCACCACAAATAGTGTCTGAATCACAAAGCACGGACATTAAAATTCTAGAGGCTATCTTCCCAGTGGTTTAGAAGTAGAACACACAAGTCTAACATGAACCCCATTTTACCAAGGACAGGAAGAAGCAGAGAGGCAAAGTATCGTGCCTGAGGTCACCCAATCTCCAGCAGAAGAGGTGAGTGTTGGACCAGGATGTGAGCACAGATCCTAGATGCCGAATTATTCTTTCCCTTCCCAATTTTCCAGTGATGACCACGGTCCCTGTGTGGTGCTGTGGTCCATACTTGTATACTGTGTTTGCTCAGCTGCTCAGAGACTGTGGATGATGGGGTGCACCCCCAGCAATCTAGGCGGAATCCTGCCCCACCCCAAGTGGAGGCACTGGAGAACGGTGCACCCTTCCACCATTTCAGATCTGGAGGAGGCTTGAGATTTGAGCAGACATGCTATCCGGGCAAATAGGGAAATTCAAAGCAAGAGAACCTGCTGCAAGATGAAGCACTAAGACTCTGGGAGGGATGGAGAAGGGAGAGGAAGAGGAAGAAGAGAAAGAGGAAGAGGAGGAAGAGGAGGAGGAAGGGATGATAATGATTTGTCATCTCATTCCAATTCGAGAAGTGCTGTCCCAGGGACCTCTGTCACATGCTCCTTCTGGGTTTGCTAGGCCATGTAGTTCAGATGACAGGAATCTTTATTTTTGTTTTGTTGACTATTGTATCTCCAGCATTTAGAAGGAGGATGGCATATAGTAGGTGTTTGATAAATGTTTACTCAACAGATGAATGAACTGAATTTTCTTTGACGTGGCTGGGCTTGGAGCCTGGTCCAGAATGAGCTCAATCTTATTCAGACCTTCCTGTGAGCTTCCTGCCTGGGTAAGCTCCCTCTTCCCAGTCAGTCATCTGGTTGGAATATGGGAAGAAGGAAAAGTTCCTGGTTTGGGGTAAGTCATTGTTTGGAATTGTCTGTTTCATTAATGAACATAAGCAGCCACAATGGCCCTGTGTCAAAATCTCTGAAGTCCCTGGAAGCAGCCTTTTCTCAGTGATGGTCCGCATTTCTTCCATTAGCTGGCCCAGTCTTCTCCACCCCAGGGCTCACCTATCTCAGCCACATTTCATGTACCTGGGAGTTATTTCAGCAACATCTCTGGCGCCTGCGAATGGGTTTTATTTTTATTCCCTGAAAAGCCTTCAAAGCACTCTCTCTGAGCTTTGAGTTTGGCGTGGGCAATTTGAAACATTTAATGGGAATTGTTATGTGTGTTTTTTTTTTTTCCAAGGAGGAATTATTCTCAGCAAAGTCTGGGACTGGCCGGAAGGAGACAGCCAGACATCTCCAGGTAGAATGAGCTTCCTGCTGTTCTTGGGGAAATCTAAAAAGGAGCAGATGGCTCCAGCCCCATGCCGGGCCGACCCTAGCCTTTCATGCACAGTGACCATGGGGAGGAGAGAAAAAAGTACAAAACCAGACCAAACCCCCAAAGCAAAGGCTTGAAATGAAACCAACGCACGATGACAATACTCTGTTCTTCTTTTTGTTCTACCCAAGAACAAATGACAGCCTTTTTTCCAGTGCAAAGACTGGATTTCAACTTTCATCTTCGGAGGCCTTTATTTTGGGTCCCTCCCTGCCTCACCGCCCTCCATTATTTCAGACTTTCTTAGAATTGTCTGCGGATGCATGCCGTCAACTCAACCCAGCTGAGACACCCATGGCCTAGGTCTGGGGACATGTGGAGTTGAGACAGGCTAAGATTCAGAGGATCTGAAGGGTCTGCTTTCCTTCTGGCAGCACAGACTAAGGGAAGTTCAGGGACCCATGATTGTTGTTGATCTTCCCATCCACAACATGGAACAGCCCCGCCAATGGTTAGAAATTAGGATCTTAAAACACTGTCGCTCATTCCGTGGGGTTGAACCACACTGGGCTCCTTTACAGTGGGCTGAGCACACTCATCAGGAGGTGACCAGAAAGGCTGTGCTTCAGCAGGACCTCCTTGGCAGCCCCAGGGCAGGGATGACTAAGGTAAAGGTCTCAGACTCCCAAGCCTCGATGATTGGTGGGTGGAAAGGCAGTCATACTCAGGAGATGGTTCTCAGAGTTGAGAGGAAGCTGAGCTGCTTTTGCTGATGTATCCCCAAGCAGGAGAGAGTTGGAAACCATGGGAGGGTGGACAGGTCAGTGTGGTTTCTCCCTCATTTCCTTCTGCCTAGTACTGAGCCGACTCTAGTCTAGGCCTCTGTACCTCTTGGCTCCAGGCTTCAAGGAAACTTCTGTGAAAACTGTTTCAAATGGAAGAGGCAGAAAAGGCTAGCCGAGGGAGCCCAAGAGGAAGAGGGTGGTCTCAGGACCCATTTCTTTCTTGGGTCACCAATGACTGTCTGGTCCCTCTGGCATGGACCCCTCCTACCTGGTGAAGCTGGGTTTTGTACATTGCTGGCACTCTCTCCGTCCCTGGTCCTGGGCCTCTAATGGGCAGAATTCCCCCGCCACACTGAGATCTCGAGGATGAGTGGGAGCTGATCCCCAGCCAAACTCTGCTCCTTGAGAGTGCTCTTCTCCATGGCTGGTGCTTCTGACTCTTGCTGAATGATTCCCAGGTCATACTCCCACTGGTCCCAGCATGTGGCTGGGTACTCTCCACATACAGCACAGGACAAGCCAAAGGCTGCTGCAGATTCTCTCAGGCAGCATATCAACCCTGGGAAAATTCAGGGAGATGCACAGGAAGATGTCAAGGTGAACTAATTGAGTGGGGAGGCAGCAAGGAGGGCCCAGGAGTCATACAGGGCCCAGGGACTCTGTCTCTGTGGCTCACCATCTCTCTCTGCTGCACGGGGACCTCACTGTACTGTATGGTGTAAGCTCTTCTGGAAGCAGTGGATACTCCTATGGACCACACAGGAAAGCCCAAGGCAGGAAAGTTGCAACAAAAAACTGAAGAGATACTGCTCTGACCCCAGGACCCATGTCCCCATGCTTCTTTGTGACTTGATAACTTCTAAGAAGGTGGCTTTTGCTGCCCACTCCCCAGATCTGTCCCTCTGTCACTGAGAAAGAACTGTGGATGGACTCCTGATCTGGAAGGAGAACACTGGATCAGAGGTCAAACTGGGGGTCAGTACAAGATCTTCCAGTGCCATAGTTCTGTGTCTCCTCCAGTCAAATTACGTTCAGTGTATCACTCTACCATAGCTGAACAGGGCAGAGGGGATACTGGGCCCTGTACAGCTCAGAGTAAGCAGGGGAGCCATTATAGGGGCAGAACTTGCTCTTCTGTGTGGCAGTATCCTCCACGGGCCCAGGGAGGATACAATGGATTGGCCATGGAGCATTGAGGGCAGGATGGATTTCATTGGCTGGAGCTGGCAGAAGAGTTTCGGTGAGAGGACAGAGCAGACAGGAAGTAGGGGCTTACACTTAAAGCCCTTTCCAGTCCCTACAGACTTCTTTCTATGGAAGCTGATCGTTGGTGAAACCAAATACACTTTTGCTCTATGTCTTGCTGGACTTTGAGTCCCCAGGTAGGGAGCACTTCAGTTAGTCAGGACTGCATTCCCAGTACCCAGGGCTCTGACAGCTCCCAACAGTGACTGACTGGCAGAGGGCACCTGCCAGAAACAAGAGAATGAAAGGGCGCTGAGTGACGTCCTACTTGGCCTGAAACGGCCCACGGGTTCATCCGTGCCGATGCTTCTCACAGGCTTTGAGGACAAGCTGACCAGATGACCCTCTGACCTCTAATTTCCAGAATCCCAGCTTCTTCATGTTTTTATAGGGCAGTAAAAATGACAAGTTCTGGCACTCCATTAATCTTCCCAGGAGACAACATCCTCACCACACATGAGCTTTCCTCTTCAGAGGCTGTGGAGAAGAAGCAGGAGGTCACTTGTGCATGTCACTTGCCTGCTTCTCTTTAAAAAGGTACACCCAGTTAATAATCTCTCAAAGAAGATAGCCATGGAGCTGTCTACTTGCAGCTGAGGTGAGCAGGATGGAGAACTGGCCACAAGGCAGAATGTCCACCAAACTAACCACCTCTTTGCCCTGGTTCTCACCTCCATGGAGCCCCAGTGGGCTGGGGGACCTCAGTTAAGAGATTATTCTCAACTCCTAGAACTCTCTGGAACCAGGTCAGATGCAGCAAACAGACTGCTTCCAGGAAGCTGCACCCTCCAGCTGCTAAGTAGCCTCCTGCTGGCCTCTGAGGACCCTAGGGCAACTCAGCCCCTCTACTGGTGATGAGCTACTCTGAAGACCTTGGAGGGTAGGGCCCAGGTATGAGGAGTTGCAGGGTGCTGGGCTCAGGCTTTTCTTGGTATCTGTCACCTTCTCCCCTGCCAGTCCCCATGGGCCCCACCCTGGCAGCCACTCACGCATAGGTGCTTGCTGCCTTAATGCCACCTTCCCCTGCACGTCACCATGGCTGGCACACCCTGCAATTACAGCTGCTGCTCTCTGGCTTTCTATTGTGCCTGCCTCACCTCACCACTCTGAGTTGCTAATTGCCAGTTGGCCCTTCACCATGCAGTAATGGGAAGGCCCGCTCCCCCTCAGCTGCTGACTGTTTCAGTAGCTGCAGGCGGGGGGCGGGGGCGGGGGGAGGGCATCAAGATGGCTTCTGCAAAGCACTCTGCTTAGCCTGGCACAAAGGGAACATTCATGGGCAGGCTAGAATTTCCTAAACCACACTGTTAAATGCAGTCAAATGAGGCTGTGGTCCCCATGGGTCCAGTGTGTCTAACCTGCTCCCAGGAATGAGGAGTAAGATGCAGGGTTGCCCACAAACATGGCATGTGAGGTTGTTTGCTCAGGACTTGTGGGCAGCTGGGTGTAGGACCCACCACCAACCTGGGAGGGCAGGATAAGGCCATCCCCGATTTCAGTGAGGACCAGAAAGGAGGTTTACCTGATTCTAGCTCAGGGCAGGTCGTGTCAGGAGGGTTCTTTAGAGTGACAAGGATCCCAGAGTTCTTCCAGCTCTGCTGTACAGCATCATCTTCTGAAGAAAGAATCCTTTTTATTCATTGCAGAAATATTTATCAAACTCCTATGGCATGCTAGGCACAGTGTAGGTCCTAAGGATAGGAAGAAATCAAATCAGACATCACTTGTTCCGGAGTTTCCTTTCACTACGAGTCGGGGAGGGAAGAGATGCCAAACAGTATAGGTGTGTTACCGGCTGCCAGTCAACCCTATGGAGGAAAATGAAGCAGGAAACCAGTAGGCAGTAGCAGGGTTGCTCACAGAAACAAGGGTAGCCGTGGGGAGTCCAGGGGTTCTGGGTGGACTTTTAGAAGATGGCTTGTTTCAAAGAGCTGAAAGGGACAGACTCTCTCCAAAAAGGACAGTTTTCTGAGTGGGACAAGCACATGAACTTCTCTCTAACAGGCCTGTTCAGCTGACCATAGGCAAGCAGGTAGTCCACCTCTGTTTGCATCTGGGGCACTGCAGGCAGGGTGTGGGCAGCAGTCGGCCATCCCAAGAATGACAGGAAGTCCATGAGAATGCTGGCAGATTGGCATAAGCTATGAGCCCTGCTGTGGGCTTTGAGTCTGTAGTATCCCAGATGGGGCCTGTCCACCTGGCAGTGAGGTTCCTTCTTGGTCCTGGGCCCCTTCTAGAGGAGGAAGGATGAAACTCCCGCTCCCTGTAAACTTGGGGAGCTGCCACATTTGGCCATCTGTCCAACAGCTCAGAGATATCCTTTCTATTTGAGAAGTTAACCCAGAATTCCTCCCCAAGTCCTGCAAGGAGACAGGTAGGAGCCACAGCAGGCTCTCCTCGTGGACTGGGCCCAATGTATCTCATAGCTCTGAACTTCCTACTAGAACTAGAACCCCAGGATTTCAATCCAGCCTTCATTTGGCAACCTCAGGGAGAGGGGCTCCCCTTCTCCCCAGGTCACACCCTGTAGCTCTTGGCCTTTGTTCCTTCAGGCCTAACACAGGATGGAGGTGGAGTGGAGGGAGAGAAACCAAGCCAGGAAGCTGCAGAAATAGCTTTCAGGGGGTGGGAGGGCGGGCACGGTGCCCGCCGAAGGCAATGCACCCCGTCGGGGTGTTGCTTCTCCACCCTCCAAGTCTCATTTCTGTATAATGGAGTCTCTGTCACATCCCAGCCTCAGTTTCCTCTCATATTGTCAACTTAATGCAGAACGAAGAACTTGTTCTACCTAGACCCACAGTAAATCCCACTGGAGTAGCCCCTTAGGGAGGGATTGGCCTACATGTTCCTGTATCTAGCACATGGCCACTTGCGCCTCCGACTAGCATCTGGGCTCTGCCTGATCTACTCCAAGGGGCATTAGCCAGCTCCAAATGTGAGTGTAGTCACAACGGGGTCTTAGTGTCCCCTCCTCATCTCCAGGCTGTTTTTGTCCTGAGCTCACTCAAAGAGACCATTCCTGACCTACACAGGGCTCAGTGTGAACCAGAGCTGTTCCAAGTAGTGTAGGCTGTTTATTTCTGAGCAGCCGGGAGGCAGGAAAATCACGTGGGCCCAGGGTGCAGCTGCAGGAGCTACCTGCCCAATAGGCACAGGCCGCAGGGAGGGGCCAGAGTGGGAGAGGGCCAAGGGGCCTGGAGAGCCTTCGGAAAAGCAGAGCTCAGAAACTGGCTAGGTTTAGAATGACCCTGGAAACACATTTCTGGTTGTGTCTATGAAGATATTTCCAGAAAGGATTAACCAAGGAATGAAGACTTACTCTGAATGTGGGCAGCCAGCGATTCCATGGGCTGGGGGACCAGACTGAGTAGAAAGGGGAAACCAAGCTAAATACCTACATACGTCCCTCTCTGTTTCCAAACTGCAGATCACAGTTTGTGATCAGCCGCCTCATGCTTCCTGCTGCACTGCCTTCCGACCAGGATGGCTGACACGCCCTCAGGCAGTGAATCCAAATAAATCCTTAAGTTGCTTCTTCTTTTTTTTTTTAAATGTGTATGACTGTGTTGCCTACATGTATGTAAGTGCACCTGTGTCGTGCAGTGCCTGAGGAGGTCAGAAGAGAGTGTTGGATCCCCTGGAACTGGAGTTACAGATGGTTGTTAGCCACCGTGTGGGTGCTGAGATTTGAACCCACGTCTCCTGCAGGAGCAGCCAATAGTCTTAACTGCTGAGCTATCTCTCCAGCCCCAATAAGTTCCTTCTTGTCAGGTGTTTTGTCACAGCAACAAGGAAAGTAACTTGCACAGGAGGATTAACTATGGGATGGAGTTAGGAGCAGCTGCCTGCATACCACCTCACTGCTCACCTCACAGGGCGCGGGCTGCCCAGCTAATGACCAAGGGCTAGGCACTTGAACAAGCTCACTCCTGCCCGGGACTCCTCTAAGCCCAGTCCCACTTGGGCTGCCCATCAGCCCAGCACTGGGGCCAGGGGACTGACTACGAGGACTTCTCAAGGTTTTATTAAGGATGAGTCTCCTCCTACCTGATCCCCTGTCCCTTCCCTCCCCCTCTCTTTTCCAGCTTCAAACCTGTGTCCTAGTCAGGCTCTCTCTGTCCGCCCCAGCTCCCATCTCTGCCTGCTGTGGTGTCTCTCTTAACAAATCTCTTGCACTTCTCATTCAGGCCTAATGCCTTCCCCTGAAGATACAGAGGACTCTAGCAGGGCTCCGGCAGGGCCTGGGAGGAACTGGGAGCTCCTACCAGGAGCCAGCGTGAGGAGTTAGGAATAGGGTAGTCAGCCTGGAGGGACAGGACCAAGGGGGTGACCAAGGGCATCCCCTGTTCTGTGCCTCCTTCCTGCCACGTGAACTAATACTTCTTCCCTTCCTTTGAATGGCTTCTTTGGCTGGATGCCTTCCCATCAACACCACATTTGATTCCAAGAGGAGCGACCTGGAGTCAGCTGTTTTGAGACCATCCCATAGGCCCAACTGACACTGCAGAAATCTTTGCTTGGGGCTTATCAGTAACCCATCAGGAGCAAGACAGGAACCACCAGGAACTGAGCAGTGTGCACACATGTTCTAGGCAAGGCGCTGTGTACTTGGCTGGGTCTTCAGGACCAGCTCAATGTCTCTGCAAGATAACAGGCCTCATTCCCTGTTGTGGTTTGAATGTGAAGTGTACCTGATAGGCTCTTGTGTTTGAACATGCGGTACCCAACTAGGGGTGCTGTTTGGGAAGGTCATGGGACCTTTGGGAGGTAGAACCCTGCTGAAATACAATTCTGGGACACGTTTTATAGCCTGGCTCAATTTCCTATGCTCTCTCTCTTTCCAGATTATCAATGCAGTGTGACAGGCTGGTCTCACACTCCTGTCTCTCCCTCTGTGACGCACTGTATACCCTCTGAAACTGTGAGCCATAGTAAACCCTTTCTCCCTCAAGTTGCTTTTGTGAAGGTATTTTTGTCATAGCAACAGAAAGGAAATTAGACATTACCATCTCTCTCAGAAGGGCCTGACCCCTTTTTCCAGTTTATTGTTCTTGCTTAGCCCAGACCCTTATACAGCTGTCATTCTGGCTCTCCTGCCCTAGCTGAGGTACCATACAATCAGGTGTAATCTTGAGAGTTGCTGTGTTGTATCAGTACTGGAGTTCTATGTCAGAGACAGGATGGTCACTGAAGGAAGGTTCAGTCTACTTGCAGCTGCTGCATCAGCCTAGACCCCACATCTCCCTTGTGTGGGTCAACAGCTCCCTTCACCTTGTCCGTCACCCACCAGACTATGGTTCCCTTCAGTGGTTCCTTCCCATCAGCAGGCAAGGTCCCATACACTGCCGGCCTTGTGTCTTGTGCACGGCTGTGGTCTTAGTTGGCCATAGTCTTCCTGTGCTTTTCCCACTGGGAAGCCAGAGGGGATGACAAAATAAAGACCAGGGACAAATGGACACAGGGCATGACCAGCAGGAAACTGGGCATAGGTCTTAGCAACACATGCTTGAGCAGTCAGGTCTTCAAAGGCAGGTACTGTGCTAAGTAAGCGCGTTGTCATCCGATGCCACTAGCTGCGTGTCCTCCCTTAAATCACTTCACTTTTCTGTGCCTCAAAATAGGAATGGAAAAGAGCTGCATCTACTCAAGGAAGCTACTTTCTTTGTGCTACCAAGACAATGCCCATCTCTTATAGGGGTCTGTAAGTGTTCTTGTATCATAATGACAGGGATGTGGGAGCAGGCAAGTGACATGCCCAAGGTCAGTAGACAAAGTAGCATCAGTTTTAGGCTCCCAGGGAAGTAGCTGCAGTCTCCCTGCAGGAATCAGTTGGCAGGAGGCTGTTAAAAACCACCTCCCCAGGAGCTGGCCAGGAGCTGGGGCTGCTCAGTGCTGACCTGTCCTGTTCAGGAGGCACTTTGGTCTATCCACAGTGTGTGGGGAGGGATTCAGAGGACCTGAGAGGGAGAACATCAGGCAGCTCCCTGCTCTTCACTGCATTCCTTGGGAGAGAGACTTCTCCAAGCCTGCTTCACAGTCCGAGACCATCAGCTCCAGCAAAATATAAGACAAGTGTGAAAACAGCTTTCCATGCCAACTAGGAACCCACTTCCAGAGGAAGTCTTCCCTGGAGGGCACCCATTTACTGCAGCTCCTTAGCCTGCTTGGAGTCACACCTTTCATCAAGGAACATTACAACAGGAGCTCTACCCAGAATGGGTGATTCAGGTTTTGGGGCTGGCGGAGGAGGAGAAGGTAGAGCTGGTAACAATTCACACTGTACACAGCATTGCCCAAAGAATTGGCTAGAGATTCTAGGACTTCCCATCAAGGGACTTAGAGCCAGTACATCCTGGCCATGGTGGGCTAGTAGGAAATGAGGTGATTTTCTTGCAAATAGTGAGAATCTGTGGACCTTGAACTCGCAGTAACAAGCCCAAATCTCTGTGGCTATTAGCTGTAGAGTGAAAATTTTGCTTGTGATAAACTGATCTCTTTTATATAGAACCAGACCTATGGGCAGTGGGTCATTCAAATGTTTATATCCATGAAAATTTTCTCTGAAATTTCATCTCCAAGGCAACAGTGCTAAGGGCAGGGCCTTTAGGAGGTCATTAGGTCTGTACAGTTCAGTGCCTATGCTTAGGACCTGTGCCCCAGGAAAGGCCTAGGAAGGTCTAGCTGAGCCTGCTTGTCCTTCTACCACTTAAAGATGCAGGAAGCAGCCCTTACCAGACACTGAACTCCCCAGTGCCTTGAATTTGGACTTCTAGGCACCACAACTTTGAAAAATAAGTTTCTATTATTTATAGATGTCCTGTGCCAGGGCTTTGTTATAGCAATGCAGGCTAAGAAGGCCACCATCTTGAGCTCTGCTTCCTTTTCAGAGGAGACAGTGGAAGAGTTATAGTCAGTTCTGAGCACTGGCCAGGCTTAGACCTAGGGCCCTATAACAAAACTTGTGGCCAAGAGGGGCAGTCCTCCTAGGCCCTAGGCTGCCATCAGTCTGCTCTAATTCTCAGGCTCCTGACCATACACAAGCAGAAACCCCTTCCTCACATTAGCCAGGTCAGCACATGCTTATAAAGCTCAGCACTCTACTTGATGCCAGCTCCCCAGGCAGGGTCACCGAGATGAACCATTGTCAGTTTTGAGCTTCTGAGTGAGGACAGAGATCTCCCTCGACTGACATACATGCATAGACTTAAAAACTGTTTCATGCCTTGAATGTGTGAAGTCCTGTCCAAGGACCCACACTCTGCAGACTCTTATTTTCTGGCTTTGGTTATTTATTGCACAGTAGGGTGACTACAGAAAGTGACAATGTACTACAGATTTCAAAAATCTAGAAGAGGGATGGTGATTTAGCTCAGTGGTAGAGTGTTTGCCTAGCATGCATGAGGCCCTGTGTTCAACCAATACACACACACACACACACACACAAATGTGGAAGAAATGATTTTGAATGTTTTCCTCATAGACAAATGATGATGTGTGGGGAGATACATTTACTCTGACTTGAGAGTTATATAGTGTACACATATACTGAGGCATCACACATAATGGTACCTGGTTAATATGTACAATTTTGTTTTAGGTATTGGTCAAAAAGTTAATTTAAATAAAAAATACTATATACCTGTATAGATGTACCAGACAGCTTCAGTTGTCAACTTGACGCACTTGGGAGGAGGGAACCTCCACTGAGGGATTTTCTTGGTTGCTGAGGGATGCAGGAGGGCCCAGCTCATGTGACTCTTGGGCAGGTGGTCCCGAGTTATAAAAGAAAGCACACTGACCACAGAACAGAGGAACAAGCCAGTGTTCCTCCATGGTCTGTGCTTCGGCTCCTGCTTCTAGGTTCCCGCCCTGGCTTCCCGCGATGATCAGGCATAAGGCAAATAAACTCTTTCCTTTCCAAGTTGGTTTTGGTCGGACTGTTTTTTCACACTAATAGAAAGGTAACTAAGACAATATATATACACTACATATTTTGTATATATGTATGAATATAAACACACATAAAAAGGCACATAGAAAAGGTCTCCAGAGGTGTTCTCTTGTGCATAAGATGAATGTCATGCACATACAATGCAGTTTTCCTTTTAGGGTGGTTATAGTTAGAGAACCTGAGGTCTGAGCATCTTTGCTGTTTTATCCCACGAGACCAAGAGTCAACCACTGGAGGGACAAACAGATCCTGATGTAGTCTAGCCTCCCCATCTGTCAGATGATCAGAAGATAAAAGTGGGGCTCCAGGAAGTGAATGATGTCTGGTATCACAGGTGGAACAGGGATAGCTGACTTCCATCCCATCCTGGAGGATTTGGAACTTTCCAGGGATGCCTGAGGTTCTGCCCTATAACAGCCACTCACTCAGATCCTGCTGAGATGCTTTATCTTGAGTTGGACCATCCCCTCACCCTCACCCCCCCCACATACACACACACACACACACACACAAATACGGCTGGGCTGGGAAGCAGTGTTCTGACGTGACTGTGAGTGTTCTGGTCATGCTAGTCAGCCTACTTTCCTGTTGCTTGCAGCCCTGAGGGGCCCAAAAGTAACACTCAAGGAGTAAGAGTAGTGGATCATCCAACAAGACCCTCCCACCCCCACCTATCGCCAGCCCAAGGGAACGTCTCATGATGTTCTACCTGGAAAAGCTTTTGTATATTCATAACTACACACTCACCCAGCCATATATTAACCCATGTATCTGTCTATCCTTCTGTCCATCCTTCCTCCCAGGTAGTCAGAGTCAGAATCTGTTTCTTCTTGTTTATTAAGCATCTATTCCCATACCAGATGCTGCGTACTGATAGTACAATGATCATCGTTCCTAAAGGAGAATAAGTGACTGTTGACTGATCTTTTGGAGAGGCAGGTTTTAGGGAAAGGGGCCTACGTGGGGGGAGGAAGGAGTGAGGGGAAGGCAGAGAGTGAAGAAGTCAAGGCTGTAGAGGGAAGACAGTGGTGGCTGTGAAACAGTCTATTTCATGATTTACAGAGCAAAACCAAACATGAACCAAGTCTCACTCAGAGATGAATCTGGGAGCAGAGACCCTCCTCCACCCAAGCAGCCTGTGAGGGCAGATGTGGAGGACCTTTTGGGTGCCCTCAGGGCCAGGATCTGTGGGATCCTGCCACAGGCTGCTGATCCAGGGTACTAGGAGCAAGGAGGAGAGCTGGAGAAGGGAAAGATGATGAGACTTTTGCTGTGCAGAATGGGTTATTGTTACCCGTCAGATGCGTCACGCTTCTTACCAAATCATCTGGTTGACTGCAAGTTTTAAAATGCAGTTTTTAGGTCCGTGTCATCTCCCATGTGGGCAGCAGCAGCTGCTGTAACTGGAGACCCTTCCTGTATACCATTTGCTCTGGCTACTTCACACTGCATGCATTCAGAGGTTCCCTTCCCAAGGAAAAGCTGTGGGGATAGCCTTACCCCCAACTCACACCACACTCTTAAGCCTCCATCTTGTTCTCTACCCCTGAGCCCAGCTTGATCTGCCACAGGACATGACACCCTGTCACACATGTGGAGTCTCCACGGCACCATCCTGTCAACCAGACTACACCTTCAGAGAAGCCCCCAGGCGCCATCCTCCCAGCGTTCCAGCCTTTCTAACCTCCCCCTCTCACCAGGACCCTTCCCTATAAGGTTTCCTGGGTCCCTACAAGGTCTCCTGGAACACCTGAGGCTTGATCACACTTGAGTTCTTTTGTGCCTGCCTTGCTGGCTCAGGAGGGCTCTTCTTTGCTTGGGCTACCTTGTCTCCAAATCACAGTAACAAAGGGGACAAAAGAAGGCCATATGGCATCTTGAAAAAGATGATGCCTTCAAAACAACTGGATTCTAATTTCACCTCTGCCACCATCATGTGAACTCACAAAAGTCTATTCCCTCATATGGAAGTGGGACAGTCCTCCACTTTGGTACTTCCGGAAGTGACTGAGAATCCAGTGACTGCATCTGGTATTGGGATCAAAGATTAGACTCATGCATCTGCTTTGTTTCCATGCCCATGAAGCACTGGTTATACAGTTGCTATTTAATTATTGCAGGTGACCATTATGCAAGGCTGTGACCTGGGGAGGGTAGGTAGGCAGGTGATCTAAGGCACTCAGAGGCTGCACTGTAGGAAAGGTGAAGGAGGAGGAAGACCACAGGGAAAGGGGACCAGCCTCCCCTCCTGAGGACACGCAGAAGGGACTGGACACTTGAAAGGCACTGGCAGGGTCTGACAGCAGCACCACAGCCTCCTGCCAGCCACAGACGTAACTAGACTGTGTGCTCGACCTGAAATGCCCAGGCAGACAGCCTGGAACACAAACAGAGCTGTGGCCCAAGCCAGCACACATGGGGAGCTAGAGTTGTCAGCCAGCTTCCTAAGCTAGATAGCGTGGTGATGGCCGAGGTTGCACAGTTGGTGGGTGACCGTTGTATAAGGCTGGAGCTAAATTGTTCCCCAGGATGCCAAAGACCCGAATGGACAGATCCCCATGTGGGACACAGCATGAAAAGGTACAAATGGTCAGCAGGCAGGAGCCCATTCACCCTGCGTCAGCCTTGGCTGTAGAGATGCAGACCTAGGAAGTGCCTCTGGGGTTCTGCCCTTTCTTCCTGTGCCTCATAGACCTGACAGGAAGACCTATGGGTTTTCAGCATTGACCCCCTGGCCTAGAAACCCCTTTCTTCCAGGCCCTACAGTAGGACAAGTTGCATTGTCCCTGTCTGAGAAGGGTGGCCACCTTCTCCTCTAAATTGGCTAAGGCAGAGCAAGGCCCAGGCTGGAGTCCAGAGCCTCATGCCAAACTGGAACTTGGCCTGAGCTGCAAAATCCCAGCTTATTGCTGGCAGGAGGGCATGGTTGAAACATTCTGGGCACAGATGGGCTAGGAGAGCCTCTGCCCTTCACGCTGCCCCTGCCGTCCATCCAACGCCCCATGGTGAGTATTCGTGACTCAGGGGAAGGCTCTGCTTTCTATCAGGTTCTTGAGGCTTTGGCAAGTCAATCCCGAAGAAATGTCAAGTTTCAGAACAATTCTTCCCATCCCCCATAGAAAAGCTTGTTAAGCCAGACCTACAATACAGCAGAAAAGAAAACAATATTGGGAAGGAAAGGTCATGTGGTGGGACCTCCTGCAGCTGGGAGCAGGTGGCTTGCTCAGAGCCAGAGGGCCAAGTGGCTCACCTCACAGGCTCAGGTGGGTAGCCATGACTCTGCAGATCATCTTGGGTCCTGGCTGCTGATGCCCAACAGGCAGCAACCCTGCTTGGCCAGCTCTGTGTTAAAGCTGAACTGGGGCAGCCACATTCAGCCCTGACCCTTAGGTAGAACCACCACTCGGGGAACCAGCATTTACAACGTTCCTATTGTGTGCTAGCTAGGAAGTAACACTGCTATGACTCTTCTTTACACTGTCCCTCCATGTAAGCACCACTCACAAAATAGTTCCATTTCACTGAGGCTCCCATAGCTGAGCAGAGGCCAGGGTGCCCCACGAAGATCTATGTCTGCATCACTTTTCCCTCCCACCTTGGAAATATGTTCCCTTTCCTATAGGCACAGCCCTGACCTCCCAAGATTTTGTGCCTCTGGGAATGATCATCCATAGGAATGAGGATTTGTGTATAAATGTCCTCCTCTACTGGGGACATCAGAGACCTATAACCCAGGCCGAGCAAGGGGCCCAGTGGCTTGAAGCCACTGTGCCTAGTGGAAATGCCTCATGCATAGACTCTTTGGGGACCATATCCTTCCATGGCTACCTTCACCTTCTCTGTCCTGAGAGTTACTGTCTCTGGCAGTCACTTCCCCAATACGTCACCCGCATCTGATTCTTTGCTCTAGTCTGCTTTGGGGAAACCCAAGTATAGCCATGCCCCTTCTAGGCAGTGTGCTTGTCAGTTTTCTATCACTATAACAAAATACCCGAGATCATTAACTTAGGAAAGGTCCATTTTGGCTTACAGTTTGAAGGTTCCAATCCACAAGCTGTCAGCCCTAGTACTTTGGGTCTTCAGCAAGACAACACATCATGGTAGAAATGTGTGCTGGAGCAAACTGTTGGCCTTATGATAGGAAGCAGAACACAGAGGAGCTGGGAGGAGGGCACCTCAACTGAGGAATTTCCTCTATCAGATGGGACTGTGAGAATGTTTGTGAGGTCTTTTATTAATTACTAATTGATAGAAGAGGTCCCAGCCCACATGGATGTTACCATCCCTGGGTAGGTGGGCTTGAGCTGTGTAAGAAAGGTAGCTGAACAAGCCAGAGGAAGCAAACCGGTAGGCAGGGTTCCTCCATGGTCTCTGTCTCAGTTCTTGCCTCCAGGTTCCTGTCTTGGTTTCCCTTGATAATGAACTGTGACCTGTAAGCCAAATAAATCCTTTACTCCCTCAAGTTGGTTTTGTCGCAGCAGCAGAAAGCTAATTACAGCAAGGTGGCAAAATGGGTGGATGAGAAGCCTAAGAGTCTACCGGAAAACCTTTTCAAATGTACATTTCTCCCTGACCAGTTATCCCTGCACCTCTGATGACTACAAGAAGAGGCTTGTCAGTGCCAAATGCTGGCTGGTGACAAGGCGAGCAACAGGCAGCAGATCAATCTGCATGGAAAGTTCAGAAATGGCCAAGGCTTTCTGTATATGGTGAACCCATGGGCTATGGTTTCACTGTGTGTAGAATTAATTAGGATGCATTAGGTAAGTATACATGTTCCTAATCTGAGGGGAATTTAAATGTGAGTATCCTGCCCATAGCTCTGAGGGCTTCTCCATGGCCCTGGCCACCTGCTTGTATTTGCTGTCAGATGAACTGGAGGCCAGCTCAAGAGCAGCTTTTCCAGGCAGGTCTGAGAGGGTCCTGGTGCCCAGAACAGAGGGGCTTGTGCTGGAGTGACTCAGGGTCACATTTCCATTCCTTCCTCTCTTCTCAGCCCAAATTTTCTCAGCTTCTCTTTTAAATACTACTCAGTTTTTTGTCTTCACAAACTATGGGAAATATTCCTAAGACAGGAGCAACTCACCCCTGGAGTCTGAAGCCTTCACCTCCCCTAAGAAATCTCACTGGGCTTCTCTTGACAGGGAGTGCTGTGGAGAAGTATGAGCAATGGGCTCCACCTTTCTGTGCAGAGTCCCTGAAGGAGGGGTGGGATGAGAGCCCAAGTGGGGTTCTAGGAGTGAGACTTCCCTCTAGCATCCACAGATACTCAGGGTACATGTTAGGAATCCCTTGAGCACAGTCTGCAGTAAATAAATTGCAGTCCCCTACGCATGTAAAAGCAAAACCTCAAACAGCACAGCTGGGGAGCGGCTGGGGAGAGGGCTGAGGGAGAGAGAGAGTGGGATAAGTAAACCCTAGGACTGAAGGGATCTACAAGTCAGGGACCCATAGCTGCTAGCAGGTGGGTGCAGGCTGGCTGTTGCTGTTCTGCATCGGAAGGGAGGGAATAATGACCCCGCAGCACAGACCAAATGGTCCACAGGCATCCCTTGCCTCTAGTCCCCAGTGGACTCTGTCTTCCGGCTCCTTGGCCTTTTTGTGACTCATTCAGTCCTGAGATGCCTTGGAGTCATATGCCAGAGAGCCTTTCAGGTGCCTCCCAATGTCTCCTCCCATCTGGTGCCTGATTTCTACTAAATAGAATAAGGCCATGGTCATAGGGTGCACCTGTTAAGGTTAGTGGGCTACACAATGACTCCCTTCCATTGTTCCCTTCCTCAGAGACCTGGCTCAGGGACAGGCCAGCCAGTGCCATGTTTTGGGCAGCCAGGGACAGGAGAGGAGGCAGATCATGTACAAAGAACTGATTGATGTCTACAGTCAACAGCCACAGAGAATGGGAATCCTGCCAGCAGCAGAGAGAGATGGAAACAGACTATCTAGCCTAAGTGGAGCCTCAAAAGCTGGCTTGAAATCTCCACTGGGGCCTTGTGTGTGTGTGTTACAGAGAATTTCCCCAGAATTCCTACCTGGCCCCTCCATATCAGACCCTTCACTGACCTAGACGCCCTCATATCAGTCCGTTTGAGTAGCCAGATATATGTCCTCTATGTCTGCAGCCTCCATGGTCATGGACTGAGCAAACTCTGGATCAATAATATTCAGAAAAACTGTGTCCACATACCAAACACATGTAGACTTTTCTTTTTGTGGTTATTCCCTCATAATACAGCATGACAACTCTGCATAGCAGTCAAATCCTCTTAGGTTGCATAAGTCATCTAGAGATGATTTATGGTACGCAGGGGCATCTGCATAGGTTATATGAAAATATTTCATCTTCTATAAAGGACTTGAGCAGCTCAGATTTTCATGTCCATAGGGGTTCCTGGAGTCAGTCCCCTACAGATATGATGGCATAACTGCACTCCCCTGAGGAAGACAAAGGTTTGGGGCAGGTGACAGCTGGGTTGTGGCAGGTCTCACTTGATGTGGGATTCTGGGGTGTCATCTACAAAGCACTGGCAACTTTTAGTTTGGTTATCAGGACTCTCCCTGCTGGCATAGTCCTAGCTCATTTCTTATAGGTACTGGGCCCTCCACCAAGGCAGTGGCCCTCCTTCAGTCACTGCCTGGGCAATCTGGCCTGCAACCCTCAGAGGCTGCACACATGCTCACACTGGCAGGCTCTAGCAAGTTTTCCAACCATATTCTTAGTAGATCCCTGAGATCCCTGAAAGTGTTGTCAGAAGGACCCAAGATCTACTAGGCTTCTTCTGATCCTGAGGGCCCTGAGGGGATGGAAGACAGTAAACTTCTTCCCTGCCTCCTGTAAGATCTTCCACAACTACTCAAGATACAGCTCCCTCTGGGAAAGATGCTGGCCTGTGGGACATTAGCTGTTGCTGTGGTTTCTATGTGGTTTGTCCCTTGCAAAACTCATGTTGAAATCTAATTTATAATGAAATGGCGTTGAGAGACAGTGGGACCTTAAGAGATGTTTGAACTGTGAGCATCCATTCTGCCTGACAGGACTGGATTAGTTACCTCAAGAGCAGCTGTCATGAAGTGAGGCTGTCTGAGGCTGCTTATCTTCTGTTCTTGCTTGTCCTGTTTTTCCTTCATGAGCTGCAGCATGAGGCCCAAATAAAAAAATCATGCCCAGCTGGGGAGTCAGTAAAGTGCTTGCCACATAAGTGTAAGGATCTGAGTTCATAGCCACATAAAAAGCTGGGCATGGGAGTATACACTTACAAATCCCAGTGCTGAGGATGCAGAGACAAGAGGATCCCTAATTGGGGAACCCTAGATTTCAATGAGAGACACTATCTCAAAAAACAAAGTGCATGGCACCTGAAAAAGGGTGGTTATTTGACTTCTGGCCTCCACATACATAGACATGCTTACTCACATGAACATGTATATACCCACACAAGAGAAAGAAAGGTGGGGGGAGGGAAAGAGAGAGAGAGAGAGAGAGAAGAAATGAATCAAAACATATGTTCTTTATAAATCATCCAGGCTCGGGTATTCTGTGATAGCAACAATAAAACAGACTAAGACACTAAGATAGGTGTCCTCCAAGGGTCATTCCTGCTAGGGAAGACAGATCAGTAGAGACAGAAGCTGGCTGTGGCATGATCTCTACTAAGGGCTCCAGAATTCTGAGCTGGGGTGTCTCTCCATAGTGTCCCAAGCTGTGGTGAGGGGCTGAGGTTGATTCCCAAGCCCATTAGTCACTGAATGTGGCTGCTCTGGGAATGGCCTTTGGGGGAGGAACGAGGGCAATTCCCAAAGGGCCAAAGGCTCTGAGACACAGGCCTGGAGGGTCCAGGACTTTCCAGCCTCTCCTTCCCCAGGGCCATAGGCCTTATGATTCAGTCCTGGAGGTGGAGGGCTTCAAGCAAACAGCAGAGGAGGAGAGAATGAAGAGGCTCCACATGGTGGATGAGCTCCTGCCAGCCCAGGGCCCACAGAGGCCCCCTGGTTAAAGCAAGTCATGTGACTGACACAAGCTTGAAACAGGAAGTTCTGCAAGGATATCCATACAAGATATACAGGGAGAACAGGACTGAGGTCCCCTGCCCCATATGCTGCCAGACAAAAAGGGTGTAATCACCAAGCTAGTTCCAACTTCAGTACAAATGGTCAGGACCTGACGACATGGGTCAGTTGAATGGCAGAGGCTTATGACAGCATCAGCAGCACCCGTGTGGTCCTAGGAGTCCAGAATAAGCAAACTATCAAAAGATACTCATTAGCCCTGTGAGGAGGTGACCTATGAGGTCTGTGATAGTCAAGGTCCTGGGGAATGCTCTGAATGATACAGTGCCGTGCCTGTCCCTGATCATGGTCACATGATTGGCCTGAACCCCATGGGGAAAGGAGGAGTAAGGGAGGGGCAGTGAAGAAGAGGGCCAACCTTCCCTGAGCCCTTTTCCAAGCTAACCTCTGGGAGGGTATGCGGCACCACAGTGGGTAGGAGCACAGGAAGCCGGGACACACAACCAGGTCCCCACTGGCCAATTCCGGTGCCTTTTCCCAGTTGACCACTCTGTTTGACATTGCCAAGTCCCCACCACAGCCTAGCATACCTTGCTGTTCCCTGCCGTGTGTCCGTGGCGAATGTCTTAGAGGCTTCCCCTTACCTTCTCCCTACTAGAATGAAATGAGACTGCCCATTATATTTAGAAAGGGGATTGGGAGCAGGAAACAAACACGGGTCCTTGGGGCCTCAGATCTCTCCATAGCTATCCATAATGGGACTCTTTTACAGGTGCTGACAAGGGAAGAAAGTGCCAGGAAGATCATGTCTTCAGTTTTCATTGATTAATTCATAGTTCTGGGCCTTACAGTGCTGGCTGGGGGGCATTTGACCTCAGCCATCCTTGGGAAGACCAAAGCCCCAGGCTTTCTTTGGGGCCAAAGTGCCTGAGGCCCTGGTCACTGGTCAGGGGATACACTGGTCCCTGGCCTGACCTGCCCTGCACGTCTGCCCAAGGTAGACGTGCAAATCCTGGCATGTCTAGAAGTTCTGGAAGCTTCCTATCTCCCAGGACTACTGGGAAGCACTGCCTAAGACTTCCAGACCCTATTCCTCAGGGAAAAATCAAAAGGAAATCATACACACACACACACACACACACACAGAGAGAGAGAGAGAGAGAGAGAGAGAGAGAGAGAGAGAAATAAAAGGCTTGAAACTAACCTGATTCTCCATTCCTTATAGTGAGAATAACATTACTATCTGTAGCTAAGTTTGATTTCGTGCTTATTTTGTGTCAAGCATCTTTCTACGTTTCTCATGAATGATGAACTTGGTCCTCATACTAACTCTCTGAGCTCAGTATGTCTCTTATTTCACAGATGAGGAAACCACTGCATGGAGATGTTTGATAATATGTCCATAGTCAAAACAATGACAGGCAGCAGTGCTAGGGTTTGAACCCAGATTCTCTGGCAGTCGGGGCCTCTAAGTCATTCTGTTGCTCCTTAGAAGATTGCCAAGTGGTGACCTGAGACCCTATTTACATGAAGAGAACTTCCCTCTTAAGGAAGTGGGCTGCTGGCCTTTGAGGTGTCCATATGGCTTCTCTCTCTTCTCTGATCTTGAAATCTATACCTCAGTGCCAGAGGGACATCTTACAGGGATTCAGGAAGGACCAAGACAAGCAGCAGGCACTTTGAACATGTTTGTCAATCCAGACAAACTGCTCTGTGATATCAGCCTGTGGTACTAACCCTTGAATCACAGTGAGTAGCCACAGAGGTATGTTCACCAAAGTGATGTGCAGAGGTGGGGAGCTTTCCCAAAGAAGATCCCCAGCTCTTGCTCATCTAAGATAAAAGGAAACCACCTTCATTAAGAGGCCAAATCCTAACAAGGTTAATTCTCACATAAGTCTTTGCCCAGCGTTGGGCGTGGACTTGAAGCTGGCTTAACACAGGGGCTCTGATCTGACCTCTCAGGGATTTGCTTTCCTTTCCCACCCCTAACTGTACAGGCTTCATCCTCAGTCTGACTTTCTTCATGGTGACTGTTGTTATAAAGTCTCACACTCACATGCCTAGGAAAATGGAAAGTGTTTCTTTCCTCAATTCACACATAAGAACAAGGAACCATTTTACCATCTCACTATCTCGTATTGGACAATGGACTACCACCAAGTCTCTGGAGAACCAACTCTGAGGCCCAAATCAGCGCCATATGTTTATTGGCTCAGGTCTGGATTCTTTAACCAATTACAGGGCCCCGAGAAATGGACGTCCCTTGAAACTTAGGGCAGGGCTGCTGGGCACAGGCCTTGGGAAGAAGGCGTAAATGCTGATAGGCAGCAAATAAATGAACTCAGAGTGTCAGAAAAGAGGCAAACCCTAGAAAACCAAACTTCGGAATGAAGGGAGAGGAGGAGAAGGGAGGACAAAGGAGAGAGGAGGAAGAGGGAGAGGAAGGAATGGGAGGAGGGAGAGCAAGTCTCTGGCCCTCACACAGCACCTTACTGGCTGCATATTGTGAGAAGTTACATCCCTGCCTGAGGCTTCCCAGGCCTTTATCCATTGGAACTTCTGGCCTTTGTCCCTGTTATGACTTGAATATGAAGGGTCCCCTATATGATCATATCCTGTAGCTCGGTCTCCAACTGGTGCTACTATTTTGAGAGGTTCCAGAATCTTTGAGAGGTGGTGGGGAGTCCTGTGGGGTGTTCTAGCTTGCTTCTTTACTGCTATGATAGACCACTCTAATTAAAACCAACACGGAGAAGAAAGGGTTTGTTTGGTTTACAGCTCATAGTCCATCATCAAGGGAAGCCGGGGCAGGAACTCATGGCAGGGGCCTGGAGTCAGGAACTGAAGCAGAGACGGCAGAGGGACACGACTTTGTGGCTTGCTCCTCTGGCCTGTGCTTAGCCTGCTTTCTTTTACAACCCAGAATCACCTGCCAGGGATAGGTGCCAGGATAGGACCACCCCTAATGGGCTGGGCTCTCCCATATTACTTATCAAGAACATGCCACATAGACATGGACACAGGAGAATCCAATGGAGGAAATTCCCCAGTTGAGCCCCCTCTTCCCAAGTGTAAGTTGACAACTAATGCTATCCAGCACAGGGTGTCTCATGCCTGGTCCTTTCTTCTCTCTCTGCTTCCTGTCCACCATAAGATAGAGAGCTCTGCTCCACCACACACTTCTGCTGCCCTGATGTTCTGCCTCTCCACAGGTCCAGAAACATGGAGCCACATAACCAAGGCCTGAGCCTTCTGAAACCATGAGCTGAAAAAAAATCCTTTCTCTCTCCCCAACCCAAGCTGCTTCCACTAGGCATTCTGCAACAATGATGCAAAAGTAGCAGCACAATGCCTCATCACCTTTACATTTTGGGAAGTGTGAAGCCATCTGTCTTACTCACCCCTGAGTGAAGCAGCCTTAAGTGAAACAAAGGTCTGTAGTGGGAGGTAAGATCTGGCACTCCTCACTCCATACTGATGGGCACTGTGTCTTCACACAGCACCAGGGCAGGCCTTGAGGCCCTCCTGCTAACAGCCCCCAGGGGCAAGTATCTGCAGCTGAGTCATTCTAGAAGGGCTCCCTGCTAAGAATGACTTGGCTGACAGGCGGCTGGAATTGTGAAACCCAAGCTACCACAAGCCCATATTCTCAGTGAGGCTCTTCACACACAGACTGCAGATGTGTTTAAACAAGGGAGCTGCATCCCTTGAACAGCTGGGGACACAGAAGGGCAACAATCTGCTCCCCAAATCCCTGCCTGGTTCTCTTCAGGATGCTGTGACTGTCCCCTGATTAGGAAAACCATTAATGCACTGGGTGCTACCCAAAGCCTTTCAGCTTTGGAAGACTCCATTCCTAACTTATAAATGGACATACAGGGAGCTGCAAATATGATAAGAGTGCTTGCTGAGCAAGCATGAGGACCTGAGTTCAAATCTCCAATACCCATGTAAAAAACGGGGTATGGCTACGCTCATATCTGTAATCTCAGCACCATGGAGAGATGAGATAGGAGGATTACTGGCCTCACTATAGGTAGAGTGAGAGATCCTGTCTCAAAGGAATAGAGAGCCATAGAGCAAGACACCTGTCTTATGAATTCTCTTCTCGCAGTGAGGCCCGGCGTTCAGTCCCACCCCCCTAGGTTTGAACTGATTGAGCGAATGGAAAATGCTCTCTTAGAGAAATTAATTTATTCTGGGTTACTTGCAAAGGATTCAACCCCTGGGAGAGACAGAAATTTCGTATGGGGGAGCCAGCATTTTGATCAGAAGTCCGGTGGACCTCAGGCACACACACCCAAGACAGAGACCAGCGGTGCCCCGCCCACATCTCCTACCCAGCTTTTTCTGCTTTCCTGCTAGACCCTCCCCCTTAAGTCACTGGTTGGTTGGAAAGTAGTTGACTCTATTGGCTTCATCTGTGTCAATCATGTTCTTGGAGGCATGTCTCTTGAGGCAGAGAGAAACATGTAAATGTTTCTGTAAATACATCCCTACAACACCCAATGTCCTTCTCTGACTTCTGTGCAAACACATGGGCACGTGTACAACCCCATCCACATAGATGCATATGCTATACACATATAGCATACACACATACACATACAGAGAGAGAGAGAGAGAGAGAGAGAGAGAGAGAGAGAGAGAGAGAGAGAGAACTAGATAAATGGGAATGTTTCTTCTTCCTTTAAGTGACATCATCACCAAAGTCTCTGGCCAGGCCCAGCCCACAGTCAGCAGGTGCTGGTGGTCTCTAGCCCATGCAGGTGGTGGCAGCCCAGAGCCCAGGACAGCAGAGTGCAGAGCTTATCCCAAGGCTCTAGCTCAGCATTGTCTATGAAATCCTACTAGGTATGATGTGAGTTTTATATATATGCAGCCTGATAAAAATGGACTCTAGACCACAATTGATAAGCAAGGCTGCATTTGACCAAGGGCTGGGGCTGGGGGTGAGTACAGTGTCAACTCTATCACTCGTGTTTTTATTCTTTGTAAGTCCTTTTCTGGGCTGCTGAGAGCAGAGGCCTGTCTGCACAGGGAGATATGGTTCGATGTCTGACCTTGTTTTGGGTTTAAAGGCATCCAAGTATCTTGTCTCAGCACTTAGGAGTGCAACAGAGCCAAATGTCTCCAAAACTGGGACTTGAGCCACCAGGAGAGGAAAAGAGGCCATGGGCTTGGCAGGAGTGTGTCATCTGAGTGGAGGCTGGAACCAGGCCCTGGGGAATGCAATGGCTCTGGGGACAAGACAAAGACTTTCCTATACCATCCCATTCCTCCCATCTCTGCTCAGCTCCAGACAGGAAAATATATACAGTGCTGAGTCCTGAAGAGGAAGAGATGGATGGAGAGGAATTTGGGGCTGCTGTATTATTTCTCAGAGAACATTTCTTTGACCTCCACCTTTATAAGACAGGGAAACAAAGTGCAGTAGCCCAAAGGGCTTAATGTGGATACATGTTTTCTACATACAAAGCTGTGACACATCCAGGTAAAGGGTGCTTCTGGCCTTTGAGAACAAAAGAACTGAATGGTGCCAGTGTGGGCTACTCGGGAAGGCCCCACTCAAGTCGGCCCCTCCCAACCCACAGGATGGGTAGGCCTCTCTTTCGCATCGTTCTCCATTCTCTGGTTCCAGGGAACCCCTGAGGAGCCCTTGTGAAGTTGGGTTCAGGGTCAAAGGGGGCAGGGCCCAGGCAGCACTCACAGAGGCAAGTGTCTAGGTCTCAGGCCAAGCAGGGTTTTCAGCAATTCAGAGCCTGCTAGCCTGACCCAAGGCTATACTGAGAGAAATATACGCTTTGATTACCAAGAAAAATGGAACCTTAAAGTAGCTGTTACTTAATAACTGCAGGTTTTCAAGGCAGATAAAATCTCTCAAGCATGTTTGGCCCTGGGGTGCAGACATCTAAGGGTGCCGGTGGAGCCCCTGGGTGGGCCCCTTGAATCCATCTCCTCTCTCTCAATCATCATTGGCCCATTGCTGGGAGAACCCTCCTTTCAACCTCCACACATCTGCCTTTATGCTACCAGAGGTCCCAGCACAGTCAGGGTGGCTAACTGGGGCCGGTATATCCGTGTGGGATACACTTCTATACACACCTGCTGACTTGCTCGTCTTGATGTCAACAGATGCATGACAGGGGCCCCCAGGCAAGGGCCCAGACATCACGCCTGAGTGGGATGAGAGCAGAGTCAACCCAAGTCTGCACCTGGCCCACCCACGCCTGGTGCATCCAACCATGCTGGGCTGTTTCTGTTAGCACCTGGAGGGACCAAAAGGTTCCTGGGAGCAGCATACAGCCCTGAGTGGGCATAAGGCTGCAGGAAAGGCACAAGAAAGGAGAGGTTGCAAAGGACAGCTTAGGTCCATGGACACATCTGGGTGTCTTGTTTGTGTTTCAGAGGAATCTTCTCTTTGCTTTTCTCTTATGTGAAGAACTCTCACTTTGTCTCATCTTCAGCAGAAGGAGTCTTTATTTTTAATGGGCTCCCGGCACACTGAAGCCTGCGTGACAGCAGCTGGGGAGCCCCAAATGAGCCCCATTGCTTCCAGCAGATGGAGATTCTTGCCACAAACCTCTGGCCCATAGAATGCCTCTGGATGAAGACAACTTGTTAAAAATTTTGTAGCATTTTTAGGTGGCAGCATTATTTTCATGAACAATAACACACATAGATGTCATCATTTCACATCTGCAAGTCCTTGCACCTCAGAGATGCAGAGATGTCACTCTGACATTGAAACTTTCCCATTGCCCCGTAGTGATCTTAGGTGCCCTGTGCCTTCTAAACAGATGACCTACAATTTCTTCAGGCTGTCCAGGGTGCCTAGGGAGGACATGGTATGTATGTCTCTGAGACCAGGACTTCCATGGTACCTTCTCTGAAAGTAGTCATGTCCACCCCCCTGGCTATAAGTCAGGTACGCTGTGTGCAGTGCTATATTGGGTGCTCCTCGATGGCAATGTGCTAAAGGTTTGGTTCCCAGAGTGGTGCCATTGGGAACATGCTAGAACCTTTAAGACGTGGGGCACGGTGGGAAGCCCTTGGGTCACCGGGAGCACCCCTCAACACCGGGTGCCAAGTTACTACTCCTATTTCTCTTGTGTTTCTTGGCCATGGGATGAGAAGCTTTGTTCTGCATGTGCTCCAGTCACAGACTAGAATCCCCGTTTCTCTTTACAAGCAGAGTACCCAGTGTTTTGTTACAGTAACAGAAAGCTGGCTAACACACTGTGGAATGAGAGCTGAGGGCTGGGAGCCCAGGCCCACACTTCTCGTTTTATTTGACTTTCTTTCTCATTTACTCACTTCGCTCATTCATTTTAGAGGAAATGGTCTGATCTTGGCGTCACCGGGGAGTGTGGTATTCTTGCAGGTAACCCCTTTCCCAAGCCTGTGTTTCTTGGAAGTTCTCCCTTCTCCTCTGTGTAATGGTAGAAGTGGAAGGTCCCCAGAGCAGAGGCAGCTTGAACTTCCCTCTTCCACACGGTCCGGATGCAGCTTCTCTTTCCACCACTAAGAAAGCAGAGACTGGGGTTCCGAGATGTTCCTGATCCCACCTCTCCCTCCCCAGGTAAGCTGTTTTTCTTCACTCCTCCACAAGGCCTGCAAAGAGAGTTCCTAGGGAGGTCTGCCTGTTCAGGCTCAGGCTCCTAATTGGAGCAGCTGTGGATATGCATGAGTGCCGTTCATCCTTGCTGGACTGCGAGTGTGGTACCTTCTCTCCCTCTGCTCCAGTTTTCTGCAAATGTCTTTCTACTTCAAAGAGCAAGTAATTAATACATTGTAAACTTCTCAAAGGCATGGACTATATTCTTTATCTACAGATGGACAAAACTTTTCTCCTTGACCAAACTTTAGAGTGGCTCCTCAGTCTTCTGGGTCCTCTGTGCCTTTCCTTCTAAAATTCAGTTTTAGTAAAGAACCCGGCAGAGTCCCTTTATCTGTCACCTTCCATATCTGATCAGGTTCTTCACCCCTCACTGTCCCCCAGGTGACCCTGGCCAGTTTTCAGAAAGAGTCTTGCAAGGTTAGTTTAGTCAGTACTCCCGAATCCCTGGTGTTTCCTCTTAGAATTTTTTTGTCTGCTGACCCTGACCGTCATCTTTGGCCATAAATTCCCACTTGCCTATGCTGTACCCAGAGTTGTCTCATTCTCTCTCCAAAACAAAATCCCATCATCATAGTGCTCTTTAGGCCCATGGTAATGGTCCATGACCTAGTTTGCTTCTCCATTGCTGTGACAAAATACCAACTTGGGCAAGAAAGGGTTTATTTGGCTTAGGTCTCCTGGGTCACACAGTTCATTGCTAAGGGAGTCCAAGGTAGGAACTCAGGGCAGGAACCTGGATGTAGGAGCTGAAGCACAGGCCAGGGGGACACTGCTTACTGGCTTGCTTCCTTGGCCCAGGCTCAGCTTGCTTTCTTATACAATAGACAACAGCCTGCCCAGGGACTGCACTGCCCACAGGGGGCTGGGCCCTCCCACAGCACTCAACAATCAAGAAAATACTCCACAGACATGGCCACAGGCCAGTTCAATGGAGACAATTACCCAATTGAGGCTCTGTCAACTCAGGTGTGTCAAGTTGACACCAAAGCTATCCAGCATAGTCCAGAATGAACTTTAGCATACCATGTCTTACCAAGTATCATTGAATAGTTTTCTCTAATAGAAAGAAATATAATGTGGGATACTGTAGGATACCAAAATACTGCTTAGATTACTATTCTGTGGGGCCTGGCACAGCATCCTAAAGATCATAGGAACTCAGTAAATATTCCTGGAATGACAGCACCTGAACTTCTCTCCGCATTTTTATCATGAGTGCATTCACAGCGCTGCTGGGAGAGAAACAGAACCTTGGACTTAAAAGAAGGAAGAGATTTGTATGCTTAGGAGCTACAAACCAAAGCCACAGAGTTAAAGAAGGGAAGGTCTGCTGCTGAGCTGTGAAGAGGCCCACAGCTTCCTAACCCAGGAGGCCAAGAGTAAGCACAGGGTGGCCCCGTGCTCACAGGGCTCAGGTGTTTTCCTCACCTCTGCTGGTACAGAAAAGGAAAAGGCCTTACTGGAGTATGGTCTCTGAGAAAGCCAAAATCAGCAAGAAAGGAGAAGCTAAGGGCCCTGTACTCTTGAGCCCCACAATGGCAGGGTGGGGCCCTGTGAGCCAGTTTCCTAGTTGCGTCTCCCCTGCCTGTGTCTCTCCCCTTTTGCAGGGTCTGTGTGAGAGAGCAGCCTTGCCACAAGGGAATGCCTATGCCTCATTGCCAGGAAGTCTGTGCTGTGGTGCCAACTGTTTCCAGGGAGTTATTCAGAAATGTCAGCTGTCTGACAACAGGAGATCCTGGCCCAGGAAAGTCACAGGGAAACCACTTGTCATAGGAGAGACCAGACTTGAAGATGGCTCCTTCTGCTGGAGTCGAGGTGCTCAGATTCCAGACCAACACAGAAGCGATCTTAGAGAACATAAGAAGCTCATGAAAACAGAGCAGAGAAACAGGTTGGTATAAGAATGAAGAAGTGACTGCAGACCGGAGAATGTAGTTTGGACCCTGGGAAGCCTTACAGGATAGGACCAGGGATGCTTTGCCACAGAGCTGCTCTGCACGCCTTCCCCTCCCCCGATGCCAGTGGCCCTAGCGTGCTATGACAGCCCGAGGCCTCCTCCCAAGGCTCCCAGTGCTCTCCGGGCGGCAGCACATGTGCTGGGAACCACTGACCAATGAGACAGTTCTAGAAAGACTTATGGATTGGGTGAGGAGGGTAGTTGGAGAGATACAGGTGGGCAAGAGTCGGCCAACTTTGGAAACTTTCTAGAAGTCACTCAGACATGACTCAAAGTGGAGGCCTGCTGAGGAGGCCACAGCGGAGCCGAGGTGGAGCACTGGGCTGTCCTCCGCATTAGTTTGACTCTCAAAGCTTCACATATAATTTATGTACCATAAGATCTACTTGTTTTAAATGTAGAATTAATGATTATTAGTACAGTTACAAATCATGCAACTATTACCACCTTATCTGAGATGACCCGTCGGGGTTTTTGTGGGGCTAAGGACTCAGGCTAGGCATTGGCGCATGGTCAGGGCTGGATTTGGGTCACAGAAGGTCCCTTCAAGGCTGCCACAGGACCATGATTGACTTCAGTCCGTCAGCAGGGTACTGTTGGCCGAGGGTGTAGAAGCAGGAATCAGAGATACAGACAGAAGCAGCAGAAGGGGAGCGAGTCATCTGGCAGCCAGAGTTCGAAGTCAGAGGGACATTGGGTAAAGACTGCTAGTGGCACAGAGCAGGCACAGGACAGGAAGTCTGAGGGGCCCCGTGTCCGGGGCAGAGTGGTGAGAGCTGGAGAAGGAACAGGAGGAGGTGGAAGCAGGGAGGGAGGCTCCTCTGGGTGAAGGGAGCAGGGCTGGGTTGGAACCAAAGTGGAACCAAGCGCAAGGTGAAGGGGGAGCAGGGAGCTGAAGCTGAAGCCTAGCAGGTCTCCTCCCTCGGCCCTCCCTCCCTCCTCGCCAGGCCAGCCCTAGCATATTGGCTCCACCTCTCATCTCTGCTCTGGTCCAAATCTCCCCCATTCCCAAACCTGATCCCAGAGCCTCTCTGTCCTTCCACGGCATTCACCAAAGGGGGAGGCAAAGTGTCACCTTGCCTAAAATACTTCCAGGCTCCTCATTCGTTATCCTTGGAGGAAAACCCAGTGGCTTTAAGCTACTGTTGCCGAGCTCTGGTCTCTCCTGCCCCTCTCCATTTCCAATCACCTCGGTGTTCTCTCACTTCCGTGTCCAGAACTCCCTGTCCTGGGAGCTGCCCACCTGCCACACTGTTCTTCTGACTGGAACATTCTTCACTGCTCTTCTCCTATCCAGCCGCTTTGCATCTTTCTGACTTCCTGCCATGTCTGACCTGTCAGCCCATTCCTGAGATTTTGAATCCATGTTGACTGTTTTGGTTTATGGCCCTATTCCCCCCCGAAACCACCCCCACCCCCCACTCCCCGCCCCCAGCGGCCTTAGCCCTGTACTGCTCACCAGAGTCCTGAAATAAGGGAATTTTGGTCTCCAATCTTTTGCAATCAGCTCTGAAATGTTAGCTACAACTTCTCCCCGTCCTTTGGCAAATGTGAGCGAACAGATCAATCTTCCCAATAATTAATTCTCAGGACCGTTAAGGAGATACCATGCTGCCCGGAGTTACACAGCTGTGCTTGGTGGCTCATCCCAGGAGAAGCTTGACTTTTTTCTGACACTGGACTGTTTGTCACTGTAGACTGGGCCTACAAAGAGGGTCACATGAAACTGTGACTTGTAATAAACACATGGGCCTGACAGAAGAGAGGAGGCTAAGCCCCCCAGGAGGGATGGGGCGCTGCTCTTGGTCTGTTTCCTGTGGGTGCTGCTTTCCAACCACTGACCCACCAGCTGAGCCTCACCTGTGGGTCTCTCCACCAAGCCCACCAAGGCACTCTCCATCTCCTGTGGCTTTGAGGCATTGATGGTTTCTAGAAGCCATAGTGAAATCTCTCTCCTGTCCCTGCTACTTTCTGTTTCCTCTGACACGCTGCCAATCTGGAAATGTTGTTTTGGTTTTTTCCTTTGTTGTTCTGATGCTGTGAAGTCTGCCTTGTTAACACCAGGTGCTGAAAAATTAAGACTTATCTCATCAATCACCATCATCAAAGCAAGGCGGGGTGGGATGGTTTCAAATAGTTTCAGTGTCCTGAAGGAATCTGGCTTCTTGTCAATTCCCCTCTCCCTGAGGCAGATGTTACTATACACCCCAGTCCTGTGCACTGCCCAGGCCCAGTTTTGCTTAGTGAAGTGTCTTTACAACATGGTCAAGTACAGGAGACGGCCAGCATTTCTCCACTAATAGTGTAGCGGTTGTTTCCTGCCATTTGACCGTGAGACTCCAAGAATAGTATATTTTTCTGGTAGCAGAGTTTTAACAACCTAGAAAGCTTAATTAAGCTTTCCCACTGAATTTTTTAATTGAATTGGTAGCAAGAGAGTATTTTTAGAACTGGTGATTATTTCGTGTAATGGATCCATGTCTGAATCTTCTCTATATAGGCCAAAACAGCCAGGGAACTGACTCCACAAGTCTGCTTGCTTCTAGTCACAGTATCACCATGACAGCTCTTTATTCTGGTCATTCATTATTTATGACCTGGATTATTTCTTCTTAAGGATGTGGAGGAGACTTTTTCTTTAATGAGGCAAGGTCTCATGAAGCTATATCTGGTCTTGAACTCTTGATCCTTCTGCCTCCAAGTCTGAGTGCTGAGATTATAGGTACACACCCCCCAAACCAGTCTTTGAGAAGAAGATTTTTTTTAAAAAAAGCTATATAGAAGTAGCGAGTCTTCAGTGGTCTTCCCATTCCCTGTGAGCTGCTGGTCTGGGTGGGTTCCCTTCCTGGACTCCAGTCTTATTTGAAGTTTTTTCTTGTTATTCTGAGGAACCAGGATATCACTTAGTAGTGAATGTTTTGTTTGCAGCTTTAGAAAGTAGAAGTAACACTGAAAGCTTTGTTTGGAGGAAGCCAGAGCTTAAAAAAGCAGGCAACTACTTAACCAAAGCTTAGAAGTGAGCATTGTCTTATCAGCTATAGTGAGGAATCAAAGTGAGGTATCAGTTGGCTTGTTTTCAAATAAAGGCTCTAGTGAAAACCACAGCATAAAAGTGTTCCAGGTGAAAATCTCAGGTTTTTCTAGAAAGGCCCTTCCATACAAGAAGAGTAAGGATTGTTTTAATATTGGTAGTGAGTACGATGCCATGCATAAACTCTGGCCACAACTCCAGGTCAAGACCATCCAACTGTTGACAGACTCCTGGAGCAACAGAGGACAGGCCTGTGGAGAAGGTCTACATTTACACTCAGCAGGTTTGGCAGAGGGACTTGAAAGATCCTGAGAGGAACCCAAGGGTGAGGTGGGGTGTGGCAGAGAGGGATGAATTCTATTTAAGGAATTTTCCAACTCCTCTGAGAGAGGTTTGCCAATTCAGATACATCAGTAAGATCCTTGCAAAGATATGAGACTGGGCAAGAGTGTCCCCGGGGAAGGTGGCATGTGAAGACAACTCCATAGGCACAGGTGGAAATCAAGTTATTTCTTGTTTTCTTTTGATATTTGTGGTATCAGATGATTCTCCTCTTTAATCTCCATTTATTATTAATCTCCAAAATATTTCCATGTTTGCCTTTGGAGTTTTGATACTTTTCCACATCTTTTCCTCTGCCAGACATGGCAAATCCAGGGACTTTTTGTAAAGAATCATGCATCATTTCTTTTGAAGTAGTATACAGCATCTCCTTTGACATGGGCTTACTTTACTAACCTGTGAAGCGGCAGGGCTTTCCTTCAATGCCTATACTCACCTAACTTAGCTTCCTATAGGCTAATCTGAAGTGGGTTCACTTACTTACAATCTAAATGCCCAGGTGGCATCCTTCTTCAAAGCACCATCACTGTCATAAGCCTGGAGACAGTCTAAAAACATACACAAGGAAGCAGGGTTTTCCAGAGAGCTGGGTAGTTACTCATATGAACTCACAGTGATGGTGATGGCCCAAGTCCCATGTAAGCTCAAGCACCTTTTTGACTACAGGCTATATATGAATACATGAAATCTGGCAGGGAGTTGTAAGATGAGTACAGATAGAGAAGGGGGACCTAAATAGGATCAAAATATGCTGTATGAAATGAAAAGAATTGAAGAAAAAGTGTTCTGAGTTTAAAAAAGAGATGGCAAGGAAACACTGGTATGCTCAAGCTCATTTTTGTTTTAAGAAATACCTTCTTCCTAAAGCGCCTGTGTGTTTGTTGCCCAGCCTGTCTACTCTCTCCCCTGCGCTCATTCCAATGTCTTCACACTTGCTGGTGTGCAGAACTAACTCCTCAGCCACGAAGGCTCCCAAAGGGTGCTGGGCTCTACCTCCTTAGCTGCCGCCCACTCGGCCTTGGGCTGCTGCCCAGATTTCTGTGCAGTTTTCTCCGTGGCATTAACACAGCTCTTTCTCTGAGCTATCCTTTTCACTAAATCCCATTTTCCCAGAGACCCTGGATTTACATGCAAACTATTCATATTTTGGCCATGTTTTGAATGCAAATTAATGCTGTGAATTTAACATTAAACAAAAGCTTAATTGATTCCAATCCCAACTCATTTCGTTGTTGTCCTTAAACAATAGGCTGAGCGGAAATGACTCTGAGAACCCTTTGAAGGGTTCATAGCAGTGGCCAGGCACACTCAAAGTGTGTTCTTGGTTAAATCATATCAAATGGCTCTACTCAAAACATGAATTTGACTCTAAATAAAAGGATGAAGTTTTCCAAGATTGTTCTGGTTGAAAAGAGCTAAACCACATGTGTTATAACAGTAGCAGTCATCAACTTGCTAAGAAAGGGACTAATCGCCCCTCTGCTTTTTCTAATAAATTACTATTGCATAGAAGGGAAAGGTGGGGAAGGGTGGTATTTTCAAATACAAAAAAGTGGCCCAGCACAGGGAAGGCAAAGGCAATTAGAACTCTGAGTTCGAGGCCAGCCTGGTCTACCCAGTGAGTTCTAGGCCATCTGGAGCTACATAGAGACCTCAACTCAAAAAACAAAACAAAAGCTCGGCATGATGGTGCATGCCTTTAATCTCAGCACGCGGGAGGCAGAGGCAGGTGGATCTTTGTGAACTCAAGGCCAGCCTGGTCTACATAGTGAGTTCCAGGTCGGCTGGGGCTACAGGGAGACCCTGTCTCAAAAAAGAGAGGAAAAAAAACCACAAACAAACACAAAATAAAACAGATCAAATGTAAAATGTGCAGCCAGCTATTGGTATGATTTTCATTAATTATAAGATAAGGAAAACAGCTTATAAAAGTGTGCATAATAAGGTAACTAGGATTTTTAAATTTTTCTTATGGTTTCTCCTGCCTACAGAATTGCTTTTGTAATGAGATAAAGTCCTTTTAATGTGAATTATAAACTATACAAAAAATACTAGATTGAGAATTCCTGAAAGGAGACAGATTAAAACAGGAGGAGGGCCAGCTTCCTCTTCGGGTCTTCTACTTACTGCTTTTTGAATGGCTGGATTTTCCAGACAGTGCACAAGACTCACAGTAGTAACTCAAAACACAGCTTCCCTAGATTCTTTCAAACAGTGAGCTTATACTACTGATGTTAGAGCTGGATTTTATATTTTCTTAAAATTCTTTACCAGTCCAGTTGACTGAAAATAACAAACATACCTCCAGAGGGTCAGCTGTAACTACTGCTTACTATATACAATTTAAAACTCTCCATCACTTATTTAGAATCATGATAGCTTGATCTAGCAAGACTGCATGCTATTACAGGGGGCGGAATAATTTTTTGGCCAATGAACTTTACAGTAACCTTCATCAAGTTCAGAGAATTATGAACTTACCTTATGTTATTTTGAGGATGTTTGATAAAATACACACAAGGTGTTGAATAATTTTACTGAAAGGATAGAACTTTTAGTAAGAAATTCCTCTCTGTATATGTTTGTTCCCGATAAAGAATGATACCAAAACAGTGCTGGAAATCCATGCAAAAGGCAAATATGATTTCCAGCTATTTTAAAGAAAAGCAATTCCTAGTGCTTTACAGTTTTCCACCTATTTTTAAGTGGATTAATTTCATGATGTTCTGTGGTCAATGAGTTTTTAAGTACATTGATTTTGTGGTGTCCTATGTCCAAAGAGTTTGGGCTCTTGAGGGGTCACTACTGCAATGGTCACTGTGGAGTTCATACTTGAGTGGATTATCACGAGGTAGAGCCTAATTGTTGGAAGTAGGTCACTGGGCATGTGGCTTAAAAGGATATAATTTGTCTCTGGTCCCTTTCTCTGTTTCCTAACTACCCTGAAGTAAGTCTCTTCCTTTGACACAGGTTCTGGCTGCCATGATGCTGGGCCTCACATCAGGCCCAGAGTAGTAGAGCCAGCTGATTATGGAATGAAACCTCCAAACTCATGAGTCAAAATACAGCTTTATCTTTGACGTTTCCTGTTCAGGCATTTTGTCACAGTGATGGAAATGAACAGCCAATGGGAACAGAATCTGAGAACAGATGAGCCTCTGACACGGTCTCCGTTCCTTTTCCATCTGCCTGTTTCCTGTTTCCAGTGGCTTCTGTGGACTGCTGGACCATCCCAGATGTTTATTAAATAGCATGTAAGGTAAATCTGGTTTTTTAAAACCAAGATTTAACGCACATGCCATACAATTCATGAGAATTTATTCGTTTTCAAGGTTGAATGATGATCACCACAAAATCCAGGCCATTTTCATCTCTCCCCACAGACTCCACCCATATCAGCAGTCACTGTTCTCTCCCCTCAGCCCCTGGGAACATTAATCTGCTTTCTGTCTCTGAGGATTTGCTGGTTTTGGACATGTTCTAGTTTGTTTCTCTATTGCTGTGATAAACCACTCTCCAAAAGCAACTTCAGAAGGAAAGGATTTATTTGGCTTGTACTTCCTGATCACAGTTCATCACTGAGGGAAGCCAAGGAAGGAAATCAAGCAGGGCAGGAAATCTGGGGCAGGAGCTGAAGCACAGACCACTGAGGAACATGGCTTCCTCCTCTGGCCTGCACTTAGCCTACTTTTTTATACAACTCGGGACCGCCTGCCCAGGGGTGGCACCACTCACAGTGGGCTGCACCCTCCCACATCACTCAACAATTAAGAAAATGTCTCATAGAGGAAATTTTCCAACTGGAAAGTGTTCCTTCTTCCCAGGTATACCACATTGACAATGGAAGCCAACCATGACAGGACACTTCCTACAAATGGGATTATCTATCATATGGTCTTTGCATCTGGCTCTTTTCATTACTTTTTATGTAATAATGCTTCTGATGTCTGTGTATGTCGTACCACATGTCAGTAGCTCATTCATTTTTAGGCCTTATCATACCACATCATATGGATATCTATGTTTTATTTAGCCATTTATTCACTGATGGGCATTAGAGTTGTTTCTACTTTGAAGTTATTACAAAAGTTGATCACTATAGTTTAACCATTTGAGGAACTGTATACTGTTTTAATAACAGTTGAGGTAGATTGCATAGTTCATATTTCCATCAGCAATGCACGAGGGTTTCATTTTCTCCCACATTCTTAGCAATATTCTTGCCTATACTTAAAAAAAGAAAAGTAGATTCTAAGAAGTATATCGTGGTTCTGACTCCCTCTTCCTGAATGGCTAACGATGGCCAGCTAGCTTCTTTTCCTGTACTGTAGGATGTTTATATTTGTCTTGTTTGGGGAAATGTTTATTCAAATTCTTTGTCCAATTCTTTGTTGAATTCTAAGAGCTCTGGATACAAGATCCTTATCAGATGGATCACTTGAGACAGTTTTCCCATTGTGCAGTTGTCTTTTTTGATTTCTTGACAGTGTCATGTGAAGCATAGTCAAACATCATGAAGGTTTACTTCATTTTCCCCTAAGAGCTTTATTCTTTGGGTCCCCAATGGCAGTCTGACCCATTTGAGACCATTTTGGCATGTGATGTGAAGCAGCGGTGGGTTCAACTTCATTTTGTCACATGTGACTATCACAACAGCATTATTTGTTAAAAAGGCTGTATGTTCTCTCATCAGCTGTTTTGAAACCCTTGTCAAAAATAAATTGACCAGGGCTTGGAGAGATGGCTCAGTGGTTAAGAGCACTGGCTGCTCTTGCAGAGGACCTGAGTTCAGTTCTCAGCCTGCACATGGAGGCTGCAACCATCTGTAACTCTAGTTCCAGGTGATCCGATGCCCTCTTCTGACCTCTGTGGACATTGCATGATGCAGGTGAACTTACATGCATGCAGGCAATACCTTGTACACATATAGTAAGAAAAATAAAATAATAAATTGATCACAAATATAAGGACTGATTTCTGGAATCTCAATTTATTTCAACTATCTACAAGTCTATCTTTGTGCTAGTATTATGTAGTCCTAAATACTGTGGCACTCTAGTATGTCTGGGAATTGAGATGTGTGACTCTGCTTTTTCTTCAGGATTGTTTTAATATTCAGGGTCTCTTGTACTTCCACATTAATTTTAGGATGTTTGCCTGTTTCTCCAAAAACTGCAGTGGGTATACTGACAGAACCTGAGTTTCTGAGTTGGTGAGCCATGCCAGGGTAACACTGTCTCCCAGTGTGAGATCATGGGATTTTTTTCATATCTACTTGAGTTACCTTTCATTTCTCAATGTTTTGTGATGGTTAGTGTGTAAGTCTTGATTTCTTTGTTAAATGTATTACCAAATAGTTCTGTCTTGATTTCTTTTGTGGGCTATTCAGTGATAATATACACAAATCAATTGATTTTTGTGAATCAATCTCATATTGTATAACCTTGTCAAACTTGTTTATTAGCTCTACTAGTTTTCTTGTGGAACCCATAATAGTTTCTATATGTAAGACCATGTAATTTACAAATGGATTTTTTTTCTCTCTTCCAATCTGGATGCATTTTATTTCTTCATTTTGCCTGTTTCTTTGACTAGAGGAGGCTCTAGGTTTAATGGAAGTTGAGAGAGGGCATCTTTGTCTTATTCCTAATATCAGGGGTAGGTGGCAAATTTATGTTACTCTGCAACCAATATATTGACTATGAGTTTTTTATAGCTATCCTTTATCAGGCTGAGGAAGTTCTTACATTTTTAGATTTTTGAATATGTTCATCAAGAACCTGTGTTGGATATTTGTCAAATGTTAAATATTTTTCTGCATCAAGAAATTGTGTTGTTTTATCCTATATTTTTGCAATGTAGTGTAGTATATTGATTTTTTTCAATATTGAACTTCATATCCTCAAGATAAATCCCATTCGGTTATGGTGTATAATTCTTTCTATGTGTTGCTGGATTTAGTTTGGTTAATACCTTGTGGAGTTTTATATCCATATTAAGTATATTGGCCTAAAAATATCTTTATTTTGCTAAACATTGGCATGTGAGTACTAATTGTCCAAAGGAATGAACTGAGGAAGATATCTTTTATAATTTGGAAAAATTTGTCCATAATTGGTGCTAAATAGTCTTTAAATGTTTGGAAGAATCCACCAGTGAGGAAATCTTTTATTGTGATCAAACACTTGACAAAAGCAACTTTAAAAAGGGTTTATTTTGGCTCACAGTTTGAAAGTACAGCCAGCTTGTCACAGCGAGAAGGTACAGTGGCATGGATGTGAGAAGGCAGCTGGTCAGGAAGCAGAGGGCAATGAATGTCTCTCAGCTGGCTTCTCCTTTACATGCAGTTGGGGCCCTCAGCCCCTGGAATGGTGCCACCCACACTTAGGGTGGTCTTTCCACCTCAATGAACCTAATGTAGATAACCCTTCAGAGACATGCCAAGAGACTTTATTTCCATGCTGAGTCTAGATTCTGTGAAGTCGAAAATCAGTATTAACCGATGCATGGACACACAATGTTCTTATAATCATTTTACTTCTGTAGGTCAGGACTCATCTTTCATTCCTGAAATTCTAATTTGAATCTTTCTACTTTCTTCTAATCTAGCTGAGTGTGTTTTGTTGATTATTTTCCTCCAAGAAGCTACTTGTGGTTTCCTTTTACAAAGATATTTTTAAAATTACTTTTATTTATGTGGGTGCGCAAGCACGAATGCATAGACACTATGGCACACAGATGGAGGTTGGATGACTACTTTAGGGAGCTTGTCCTCCTCTTCCACCTTGTTGAGGTATGGTCTTTCTTCTTGTTTCTGCTGCCACACTTTGTATTCCAAGCTAGATGGCCCGTGAATTTCCGGGCTATTTTCCCCTTCTCCCATCGTGCTTAGGATTACAGATGGCTGCCTCTGTATCCAGCTTTTTAGGTGGGTTCTGGGTGTTGAACTCAAAGTCTTCTGGCTTAAGCAGCTAGCGCTTTCACCTACTGAGCCATCTCCCCAGCTGCTCGTGTGTGTTTACGCTAGTCTCTATTATTTCCATGTTCTTGCTTTAGGTGAAATCTGTTACTGTTTTGTAATGTTGAAGGCTAGGTTATTGATTTGAAAGCATTTTAAAATTTAGGCATGTATAAGTACTATCCATTAAAAACTGCATTATAATTTACATCTAATTTCTTGTATGTTGTGTTTTCATTTTCATTAATTTTTAGTTTTTCCTTGGAATTTCTTCTTTGGTCATATACCATTTATACCATTAAATTTCATATATTTTTGAATTTTCTAAATCAAATGTTACTGATTAGAACAGAAGAATCTTATTTCATTGTGGCAAGAGAACATACTTTGCGTGATTTCTATTCCATCAAATATATTAGGACATTTTAAACAAACTGACCCCAGGGAATGTTTTATGTGCATCTTAGAAGAATGCTCATTTTGCTGTAGAAGGATGGAGTGTTCCACAGGTGTTTGCTAGGTCTACTTGGCTTAAGTATTGTTCAGATCTTCTATTTGCTGAATTTCTGTCTCCTTGTTCTAGCCATCACTGCAAATGAGGCATTGAACATTGAAGTCACCTACTAGTATTGTTGAATTGTCTATTCTTACAACTCTGTTGGTCTTTATGCATTTGGGAGTCTAATATTGAGTGCATAAAAGTGCACAATTAGGTCTTTTTGATGAACTGACCCTTTCGTTTTTATGTAATGATTTTGCTTATGGTATTTTTTTTTAAATCTTAGTGTCCATATTGTCTGCTATTATGGCAATTCTACATAGCTCTTTGTTAATTTGTGTGGTTTACCTTTTCCCTATTTTACTTTCAATCTATTTATGTCATTATTCTATGGCTGCCTTTTAATTGGAATATCTAGTCCATTTATATTTAATGCAGTGATTGACAGAGTGGGATTCAGTGTGCTATTTTGTTTTCTATACTGTTTTGTTTTGTGATACATCCATCTCTTCCATCCCTTCTTTTGTACTAGTAGGTATTTTCTAGTGTACCATTTTATTGGTTTCCTTGTGGTATGTTTAATATATGTATTTATATATCTATGCACAATATATACATATATACACATATGACTACAAGATCTTTACATGTATATGAACATATAGAACATATGTATATATATATACATAGAGAGAGAGAGAGAGAGAGAGAGAGAGAGAGAGAGAGGATTTCACTATGTGGTAAAGCTAGCTTCAAATCATCATCCTCTTGCTTCAGCATCCCAAGTGCTGGGATTATAGATGTGTACCACTTGTGCCATGTGTGCGTGTGCATAAAGTGTGTGTGCCCTAGTGCACATATGGAGGGTAGAGGACAACTTTGTGTCAGTTCTCTCCATTCATTTTTTGTCACCAGGCTTGTACAGCAAGAAGCTTCACCCACTGAAGTATTCTGTTGGTCCATGGTTTACATTCTTTAGCTATTTTCTTTAAGTTTTTCCCCTGATGATTATAGTTTGTATCCTATCTTATTTCATCTTGATTTCTGAGGAAGGTTTTATGGATACAGAATTCTTATTCGATGGTCATTTGTTTGCCACACTTGGATACAAGCCTGGCAAGTCCTCAGATAGCTGAACTACATCCCCAGTTCCTTCCTTTAGTTCTTTAGACATAGGTTATTTTCTGTTCTTTTTTTTAAAAAAAAATCACTTATTTTTATTTTATGAATGTTTTGCCTGCATGTATGGAAGTGTACCCATGTGTGCAATGCCCAAGGAAGTCAGAAGAGGGCATTGGATCTCCTGGAAATGGAGGTACTAATAACAGTTGTTAGTCACCATGTGGGTGCTGGGAACTGAACCCAAGTCCTTTGCAAGAGCAGTCATTGTTCTTAACAGCTGGGCCATCGCTCCAGTCCCTCTTCTGTTCTTTAAGCATATTTAAACGACCTGTTTTAAAGTCTTTGTGTAGCAGTTCAGCATGCAGACACTCTCTGGGTTTACATTCATTGCCACCCTCCGCCCCGCCCCATACTCTTGCTTCTTTACATGTGTCACAACTTTTATTTTTGGTGGAGAAAACTGGACATCTTAAAGGATACTGTGAAAACTCTGAATATCCTAACAACTCACCTCTCTAAGAGATTTACTTCCCTTTTTGTCTTAGTGATTCTTCTGAACTAGGTCTATATTCTTTGTGATACATGTATATTGAAGTCTCTGCTCTGGCAATTTAGTGACCAGCTAATGACTGGACTGACAGATGTCCCTACCCCAAACTACTAAGTCTCCTGGTCTGGGGTATGTGCTCAGGGTTCTGAGTGCATGTAGGGCCAGTCTTTCAACACTGAGTCAGAAAGGCAACAACATTGCTGTTGGCTTCACTTTTTGCTGGTGCAGAGCCTCAAGGAAAACTGAAGATGAGATCTTAGGGTGCTACCAGGTCTTTTCTGAGCAAAAGGAGAAACCCCAAGTGCATGACCACTTAATCCCAGGAATGCCAAAGCAAAGCACCTTAGACCTCTTGGATGCCTCATTCTCCAGCCTTCCCTTTATGTTTTTGGTTAGACTCTTGTTCGTTTCCAGGGTTATCTATTGGTTCAAGCAGCCACATGCTAATCAATTCTCTGAGTATCTTTCAGCAAATGTCATAGAATAAAAGCCTGGTCACCCCCTGACATGTTCCAATCCAGTAAAATAAAGACAATCGTCAGAGGACATCTTCCAGGGAACAGCCAGGCAGATCAAATAACTGTCTGGAAATGAGGATCTGAAGGAAGTTCAGTCCCATTCTGCCCTTCCTGTGGCTTCCAAGCTGCTGCCTTTTCATTTGTGTGGCCTGATGACTTTCAAGGATACAGTGAAGATGGAACCAGGACAGGTTATAATACCACAAAGTCCACTGCTCTTGCTGAGATTCATTTCTCTTAATAAAAAATACTCTTTGGATTTCCTCAGATCTTAGTAATTGTGAACAAAATTACAGTAATATTGATAAAAAGTTGATGTCAACATTTTTAGATAATTTTCTCGTTGCTTTTATGAAGGGTGGAAAATTTTCAGAGGTCCTTTATCCACCATTTTGCTGGCTTTGACCTATATTATAAGGCCTTTTACTTCTTTTTAAAAAATATTTTATTATTTGTATTTTATGTATACAAATGTATTGCTTGCATGTATGTCTGCCCCATGTCATGCAATGCCCACAGAGGTCAGAAGAGGGCATCAGATCCCCTGGAACTGGAGTATGGATGGACAGTTGTTAGCTGCCATGTAGGTGCTGGGATCCAAACCTGTGTCTTCTACAAGAATAGTCAGTGCTCTTAACCACTGACCCCATCTTTCCAGCCTCTCTCACATCCTTCTTAACAAAGTGAGTTTGGTTGAAATAATAAGACTCCACCATCTACATTTCTGAACATTCACACAACCCAAATTCAGTTGTTCTATAAATAGGCCTTATTCCATAAACATGTGATCAAACTAGATGTAATATAAATATTAGATAAGGACAATTCTTCAAGTGAATGCACACACACACATACACACACACTTTGGAACACTATAAGAAACAAAACCTATTCTTTAACAAAGATAGCAAGGTTAATCCATATTCTACTAGAGTGACAAAGAAAATTCTCAGTAGCCTTTGTCTCTTAATTATATGTAGACATATCTGCAAATGCTCCACCTTCTGCCCAGCTACCATGCTGGGCTGCTAGCACTTTTCTGTCTCTCAGGTACAAAGGACCATGCAGTCACGCTTCAAAAGGCACATCTTAGACTGTGAAGCACTTTCTTTTCCTCACTGAGGACAGCAGTTTTACTCGGTTATGTTCAATCCCCTTCCTAGACACTCTGCATCAGTTTAAGATCTATTAGCTGATGTCAAAGGAAGTACTTCTTGGGTAGGGACAGTCAGACTTGCATTGAGACAGATATAGAGCTATTTTCAAGAGTATGAATTTTGTGAAAATCCTCTCCGCCTTTAGAAAAGGCAAGATAATCAGAGTTCCTAGAGAAATGTAACAGAGCTTCTTTAGGGAAAGACAGTGGATGGAAATCACAAAAATAAAATATTATACAATGACCCAGATTATATAAAGGCACATTTAAATAGAAGAGAGTGTGGTATATCTCAACATCTAATCATATGGGGTTGTATGGTGTTGGTCCAATTAGCAATTCATGTTTATAATTCATCTGAACAAAAATGTTTTGATTTCTGCCAAAGCAATGTACCATATTTAAATTAGCTATAGTCAAAATAAGAAGGTTTGATTTTTCAGCTCTGGAAAGAGAAATCCAATTTTACTACTACTAATTTTAAAAGCTGGCTTTGGAAGTCCCCAGAGATTGTGAAATACATATATATTTTAAGAGAAAATTACATGTGGAGTCTATAAACTGGTGTTGAAAGTTTTTTCCTCAGAATGTAAATATTTTAACTCATAACATTCAGTGTGAAACAAATGTGAGATGGACATTAAAATACTTAGTGACTGTTGAGGATACTGACCAAATGATGTTTCTAGAAAAGTAGGAGGACCAGGTAATAAACACAGTTCACCATTCTGCTCCATTAGCCAGAGTGGGCTACCATCAGGGCTCTTCTGTGTATTAAAAAAAAATTAAGGGCTGGAGAGATGGCTCAGCAGTTAAGACCACTGGCTGCTTTTGCAGAGGACCAGGGTTTGATTCTCAGCACCCACATGGTGGCTAGTAACCGTCTGTAATTCAGTTCCAGGGGAATAGGACACCCTCTTCTGATTTCCACGGGCATTGCATGACGTGGGAGCACTTACACACTGCAGGCAGTACACTCATACACATAAAAATTTTTTTTTAAGTACATTCACAAGACTGAACCTATTTTCATGAGGCACCCACCCTTCCCCTGAGGGAGTACTGACAGTTAAAGACTGTTCTAGGAGGGGGTGTCGTTGTTTACATGGTGCAGTCACAGGTAAGTCGCCCTAGTTCCAGTAAATAACTTCCTACCCACACTCAGGCAAGAAACTCTGATTAGACTCAGTGGACCACAGGTAAGAAGACCCGAAAGTAGGAGTGGAGGTTGTTGAAAAGAAGGTTCTAGCAAGAGAGGGCCAGGGGGTGACGGGGGGGGGTGGGGAGTGAAAATGACTAAACTCATCATGTTTATGTATGAAATTGTCACATAGTTTTTAAATTAAGTGAAGTGCATTCAAACTATATATACATTGAAGATGTTGAAGATGCAACATCTCATTTACTACACAATGTCATGTAATCAGTAATTTTTGGTATGGTGGGTGACAATTAGGCATCCTGAGGTGAATCCACTAAATGGACTCTGGTTCTATTACAGAACCAGAAAGACCTGTCCTACTAAAGTTATTCTGGCTGTTAAAACTTAGCACTAATCAACCACACAAGCTTAAGCTGAAAGCTTCTTTTGGCAGTAGATGGTGATTAACATAGAAACTTACAACTAGTCAAAGCACAGAGAATAGACTGTGGAATGCTCAGTCCTGAATGGGCCAGCTATATCTCCTAAGGCTCTGAGGTCACTGCAGAAGAGGGGGCAGAAAGTGTAAGACCCAGAAGCAGTGGACGACTACAAGTTCAGTGTTTTCCAGACATGATAGGGCAGCTGTACCCACGAGCTCACAGTGGCTGTGACAGCATGCACAAGACCTGTGCAAATTCAAGGCAAATCCCAGCATGGAAAGGGGGATGAGCATGGCGTCCCAGTCCTAGCTGAGCAGCTATTAGCAATCAACAGCTGCTGGCAGAGCGAGAGTCAGTTCTCTTTAAGAGTGTGGCCCTGGTAGGTCGACCACACTCCACTCACCTGAGTATATGGACAGCACAGCCTGGACTGGGTGGGTTTGAAAAAGAAGATACAACATGTAGTGGGGAGGGAAGCAGGAGTGGATCTGGAGTTAGGGCAGGACAGGTGATTATGATTAAAACGAATTATGAAACTGTCAAAGAACTAATGAAAATAGGTAAAGGATATTTTGTAATAAGAAATTCAGATAAAGCTACTTATCTGAATTATAAAGTTCATATCTGAAGGCTAAAAAAAAATAAAACTTACCTGAATAGATTACATGTTCCAAATTGTTCACTTGTTTTCATTATTATTATTATTGAACAAAATACTTGCCTACCCGATCAAGGAAAGCAACACACAGGGCTGAGGTAAACCATGTAGCCCAATTATAGAGTATCTGTCTAGCATGTGCAATGACTGGACTGGATCCCCAAGGAAGGAGAGGGAGGAAAGAAGATACAAAACCGGGCTACTTTTCTACAAAGCTGTGGACACAATTCAAGCACAAAGAATAGAGGTGAGTTTTCTTCAGTTAAGAATATTTTATGAAATCAAAAGATTAAGAATGACATCAGCCAATCCAGCACACAATTTCCATAAGGCGCAGCACCAGGGAAGCCATGGTTTAAGTTCTAGTTCTCATCAATTAAACCAGATGCTGCACCCAAGGGTCAAGGCTGAGATAGCGCAGACGCTATCTGCCCGGGCCCACTGCTGGTGTTCATAACAGGTAAAGAGAGGATACCTGAGATGTAAGCATCTCTGTAAAATTTAAAGAAAAGTATTCCACACCTTATCTCACTAGGAATTCCTGAGTGTCAGGTTGGCACAACTCATAGCTTGACTTAAGACATATGACGGTACAGGATGAAACAGAAAGATGCAGTAATGTATTTACTGTCACTCACAGGTTAACAGTCACTTAAGCCTGAAGCACATTTGTGAAGTTCCATGCCACATTTTTCTCCCTCCGACTTATACACATGCAGGGGTTATGCCAAACTTCAATTATTCTAAAGGATGAAAGGAGTGGTACATTCTGATACAGATCCTCAGTTCCTATTATACTCCAGGCCTTTGAAATGTTAAGGCTGAACAGACCAAGTTATGAAAGGGACAGGAGGAAGTAGAACAGTGCAGATACAGTTGGCACGGATGGTAGCTTTCTGCCTTTGCCATTCTAGTTGGAGAGAGTCTGCTTTCCGGGCAGCAGGTGGTGTGACTGTAAAGAGATCACACATTTGTCAGTAACTATGTAGGATTTTTGGCACAGTTAGAGCCTAGAATTGCAGAGTTGGGGCAGCTAATAAAATGTCATCAACCACAGTTTTTTCAAGTCTGAAATTTTTTTGAAAAGAGCTTTTCTACCAAGCATCCTTCTTGTCTCATTTAAAAGAAAATTACATCACCAAAATAAAGAACTGTTTTTTTTCTCCTAGAAGAACCACTTCACAGCAACCAGAAGAACATCTGGTAGCAAAGTAGATTAAAATGCCATCCTTTTAAAGGAAGATCAAATCCGTGACTCCCCCATAGAGAGCATGTCTCTCTGGTAGGAAAGGCTCGTGGGCTCTGCAAAAAATCCAAGGCTGAATTTGGACTTGCTCCTCTATATTTTCCTAGTGACATCTGGACATTAGGTTATATGAATAAAAAATTCAGAGTCCAAACAGAGACAAATTCAGGTACAAGGTATGTAACTAATGTGCAAGCTATTGTCAGATTCACCTCACTAAAAAGTAGTAGAGCGCTGACTTGGGCCAGGTTTTTACATGTAACAACCACATTTCAGATGAATCATAGCCATGTAACAGGAACAAGGGAGGTCTTTTGCTGTATGTTTTCACCACCTTTCTTATGTGAGAAAACACTTAACTTTCCAGGGGATCAGATTTTTTAGAGTTTTGAGCTTGTTTTGCTGGTCCTGGGACTCAGACCTGGGGCTCTGCACCACAGGCAACTCCTCTGCCTGTAAGCTACACCCAAGAGTGGAGGATCAGAGCTTTTAGAGCCTCCCGTATTCCTCAAACTTCCCATTTAAACATAACAAAATCTTATCAAGAATTAAAACATTTCAAAACTTGTTTTTCTGTAGTATTCTAGAACAAGAGTGTATTTAATTATCAACTGTACTTTTGTTTTTAAAATCCTTCTCAAAAATATCTTCATACATTGCAAAACTTATAAATAAGGCAGGAACTTTCCAGAGGGTGTGTGCTCTGGGCGCCTGCTGCGCCTCCACAGGAGTCTAACTTTGCCGCCAACCCGGGCAGCCTGCCCTGCTATGAGGGCTTCAGAGGCCACAGGGTTTGCTGAGACTCTAAAAACTGACAAGTTTCCACTGGAGAGAATGGGGAGAATAGTCTCTAGGGGAGATAATCCTCCGGGGAACGACTCAGGGAGACGCATCACCGAAGGTATGTCATCCAACAGTTAATTCGGTTAGATTATCAAATTAAGAGTTCTTCAGGGAACTACAACTTGCTTTAAATTAGATGTAGGGAAGCTCATCTAACTAAATAGTTTATGCATGAGACACACTCACACAAAAAGAAAAACACAGAAGACAAAATGTCCTTAATTTGGGGGAGGATATATTCCAACTTGAGGGAAGGGTGAAGAAGGCCTTTTAGTTGTGAAGCCCAATCACATTTCCAGAGTGTTAGGCATGGCCTGCACTGGACAGGACAGGATGGAGGGGTCTGTTCCGTCCGGCTGGAATCTCCTGGCCTGGCCACACACACTGGGTGACATGCAGGCAGCCGCTGTGTCAAGCTGGCAGTGCTCCTGAGGCTCTTGAGTGTTTATCAACTCAGCAGGTCAAAAGTCTGCAGACATTGGGTGGAGCAGCAGTAAGCCACAAAACTAACAGTTGTCCTCCTGGGAGGGGAGGAAAGGAAGAGAAGAGCACTGTTAGCTCAAGATTAAAGTGACTGGATTCTTTTTCCACCCGTCTTTCTTTGTTAGAGTAAGTCATTAGGTATAGTTAGCAAATTGCATTATAGAAATGTAAATTTCCTTTTAAAACTGAGCACTGGAAGCAGGTAAGCATGTGTGTGCATGTGTGTGCTCACTTGATTAGTCATATTTGGATGACATACTATCCCTGTTAACAGCCAGGGAAAGAGCTTTTCCATCTCCTCTTCTGAATTCTGCTTACTAATCCCAACAGGGTAATCAAAGCCTCTGAAGTACATTATAAAAGTCATAGCTGGGGCTGAGCACGGTGGAGCACGCCTTAATCCCAGCAGAGGCAGCAGATCTCTGTGAGATTGAGGACAGCCTGGTCTCCAGGGTGAGTTTCAGGCCAGCTGTGGTTACAAGGAGACCCTATCTCAAAAAGAACCCGCCCCCTACCAAATGCCATAGCTGAGTGTGGTGTTTCATGCCTATAATGGCTACACTTTGGAGATGCCGTGGGTTCCAGGCCAATCTAAGCTACAGAGTGAGATCCTGTTTCAAACAAACAAGCAACATAAAAGAAAGAAAGTACAGAGTGCCATCCATTTAGTTATAAGACATATATACGGCAGAACTTAAGTGCTTTATTTTGAAGGTATTTATCCTATTAAATATATTCACACAGGTTGCTCATATAAGTAATTTCAGAATTTGGTTATACGATTCAAAGGTCTTATGTAACAGAAAAAGCCCTTCTTCAACTCCTGCTTGGGCACCTGTGCACAGTGAGTCATGAGCTCTCCGGGGGCCTCTCATGAACTCTGGACAGAGCTGTCTGTTAGAGGCATTCTCCTCCAGCCCAAAGAGCTATACCCCAGTGAGAGGAGAGTAGTCTACTGTTGTTTTCCCAGTGCTACCTCGTGTGTGTGTGTGTGTGTGTGTGTGTGTGTGTGTGTGCATGTTCACATGTGTAGAGTCCAGAGTCCAACGTCAGGTATCTTCAGTTTACTCAGGAGCTCTCTTGACTCTGTCTCCAGAGTATCTAGACTAAGGCAGGTTGCCACACCCACCTGGTTTTTATGTGGGTCCTGGGAGTCTGCACTCTGGTTGTCCTGCTAAGGCATCAAGTACTTTGCCCACTGAGTCATCTCCTCAGTCTTGGGTAAATGTGTTTTGTATCAAGTGTCTTTAGCTAAGAGAAAGGTGCTTGTTGGTAAGGGGTAGGAATTTGAGATTTTAGACACTAATCTAAGAGCTGTGAGCTCTTGCATCTCTGAGTATTTCTTCATACCAGAAACAACTGTTTACCTTCTAAGAAAACCAGGATTTTCTTACATAAAAAAATTTCAGTTGCTTCCTGTGGGGTGGCTAGCTGAAAAGAAGTGACTATTTTTTTCTTTTTCAGAACTCATCATCACTAATACTCAAGGCCTGTAGGGTCATAAAAAGTAAAATCTCAGCATGATCTAGAGGTCATCCGAAGGCTAGCTCGTGGGGGTAATGCACACACTGAGACAGTCTTACCGTATTATATTAGCAGGAGCCTGGAGAGTAGAGGGGAAATGCTTCTGAGCACATGAATCAAAGAGACTAAGGAGAAGGCTGGACTGGGCTAACTGGTACTTTACCTCAGGGTTTAATGTGTTACTTGAACGTCTGGGAATGGACAGCAGACACCTTGGCTCAGTGAACCAGTGAGATGATGAGACAAGGTGTCAGAACTCCTCCAGCAGACTTTAGAGGAAGAAAGGCTTGGGAAACAGGAACACCATAGTAACAGCAGCATCAGCAAGCAGAAGGACAGACAGAGAAAGAAAATGAAGCAGTCAAATAAAAAGCAGCACTCAGATGGAGAAAGCCAATAAAACTGATGTCTTTAACAAGATTGACAAAGGAGAAGCATACAAAGTAATCTGGAAGTGAAACAGTGTTATCACTATGGATCACACAGCTGTTAGAAAGAAATGAGGGGAACTATGAACACTCGGTCTCTGTAAATTTGTCAACTCAGATGATTTCAAGAAAGAGCACAAATGCCCAAAACCCAACCAAGATGGAAGAGACAGCCCTTAGAATTCCATGGCCACCGAGGAAATGGGTTTTCTTGGAGAATTCTAACAAATGTTCAAAGAAAAATTATGGGGAAAATATATACAATCTGCACTACCATAACAGAAGAGAAACATTTTCTAATGTTTTAGTAGACAGTATTATTTTGACTCTCAAACCAAATGAGGGCCAAAATACAAAAACAAAGTTCCTGACAAAAACCAAACCCCCAGAAAACTATTGACTAATACCTCTCCTGAAGATAAAGGATACCCAACAAATTAAAGAAAGAAAAGCATAGAAATTCTATACATCATCATCAAGAGAAAGTCTTACTGTTTGACAAAATATATCAACGGGCAAAGATGAAAAATTGTATATGATCATGTCAGTGGAGTTATAAGAAACATTTAAGCTGGGAGTGATGATGTTTGCAGTCCCAGCACGAGGAGGATAAGACAGGAGGAGTGCCCTGAGTTACATGTTAGCCTGGGTTACACAGCGAGTTCTAGGCCAGCCAGGGCTACAGAATGAGACCCCGCTCCTCTACTTCCCCATCCCCACAAAGGACAAAGCATTTTACAAAGTACAATTTAAGAACTTTCAACATATAAATACAGGGGATCTTCCTCAATCTGCTAAAGAAATGTATTAGAAATAAATACATGAATAAATAAATGAAAAGGGCAAGAATGTCTACTCTTAAAACCTTAACATAGCAATGAAATTCTAACCACTGTAATAAGGCAAGAAAAAAAATACAAGCAGATTAAAAGGAAAGAAATAAGATTATTTATTTGGAGATGGAAAGACATGATTGTCTATGCAGAAAATTTCAAATAATCTACAAAAATTACTCCAAAAACTAGCAAGAAACAGCATACAAGACAGCTGCAAAAAATTTACATTTCTTTATCCTAACAATGAACACATAAAAATCGAAATAAAAGATATTTATGACCCACAAAAAGAAAATGAAATATCTGGGTGTAAAGAAAGCATTTAACAATTTGTATGCTGACAAATTTTAAGATGTTGATAAAAGAAACAAATGAAAGCCTAATCCAGTGGAGGTACACTATACTCCTTCATTAGAAGAGCCAACATAGTAAAGATATGAATTCTCTACAAATTGATCTGTAGGCTAGATACAATTCTTATGAAAAATCCAAAAGGGGTTTTGGAAAGGAAAAACAAAACAAAACAAAGACCACTAAAGATTCATTAAAAACATTATAGACCCAAGAATAAGGTCAGAAAACCTTCAAAATGGAGGAATTCAGTAGAGCCATCACTCTGCCTGACATTAAGACCTATTATATAGCTGTAGTCATCAAAATAGTTTGTTACTGGCTGAGAGACAGATGGCTAAAATGGCCTGGAAAGCCAGAATTGCTTCATGACTGTGTTAGTCACTGTGATAGTTAATCTTGGTTGTCAACCTGACAAGATGTAGATTCACCACAGAAACAAACCTCTGGGCATATCTGTTTGGGATTCTCTAGATTAGGCTATGTGGGGTAGGAAAACCCACCCAAATGCAGGTGAGCACCAGCATTCATCTTTCTCTGCTTCCTGACTGGGTATGTAACATGACCCATTGCTTTCATCATCTACCTTCTTCACCACAATGGACTGGATCTCCTCAAACAGTAAGTAAAATAACCAACCCTCCCTGACAAAGCCCTTCTTAAATTGCTTGTCAGGTTGGTCACAGCATGAGGAAAGGAACTGCATTAATATAGTCAGCTTTCTGCTGTTGTAAGAAAATACTTAAGAAAACAACCTAAAAGTCAGAAGGAGTTATTTTGGTTCATAGTTTGAGTTTTCAGTCTGTGGTAACTTGGTCCTATTATTATGGGCCTGGATACGGCTGAAGTTCATGGTAGGCAGTGTGTGACAGAACAGATATACTCAGATTGAGAGAGAAGACAGATCCAGAGGCCTCACATATCCTTCAAGAGCATGGCTCCACTGACTTACTGCTGCTACTCTGCAGCCCCTCCCCCAAAGGATCAGCTTTTGGGGTCCAAACATGAACTTTGGAAAAAGATTTCAGATCCAAACTGTAGCTGAGTATGGTGCAGTCAATCTGTAAAACCACCACTAAGAAGGCTGAGGCAGCAGGATTGCAAATCTGAGACTAACGGGTTTTATAATGAGTAAAAACTCAGCCCAGTCAACACAGTGAGCTTTTGTCTCAAAACAAGACAAATGAAATTGAATTACATTCAGCCCGTAGTTATCACCTTAGAGCATACAAAGATTTCGTAGAATACAAAATCATTTTCTGAAATTAAAATGGATAAATCTGATGATTAAAACCAAAAATGTGGTTTTCAAATGACACTTTTGAGCCAGGAACAGTTGCTTCTGCCTCTAATTATAGTAGTTGAGAAACTGAGACAGGAAGATTGCCCCCAGCTCAAGGCTAGCCTGGACTACACAGGGAGCACTTAAACAAAGAAACAAACCAAAACCAAAACCCACAAAACAATCCAATCCAGATCTACCTTTAAAATGAGAAGCTAATATGGTAATTATCACCTCTGCCTTTCTACTCTTCCCTCCCTCCTCCATCCCTCCCTCCCTTTCTCCCTTCCTTCTGGGGTACTAGGGGTTGAATCTAAGGCATGGTACATGCTAGGCAAGTACTCTACTCCACTGCTGAGCTGTATCTCCAGTCCTCATTTTACTTTTCATTTTGAGGTGTCTTAACTACATTGTCCAGGCTGGCCTTGAACTCACTATGGCCCAAGAAGATCCTGGACTTGTGATCCTCTTGCCCCAGTTTCTCCCTAGACCTGAATCACCAGGCCTGGCTGAAACAGCTTCTTAATTCAGGAAATTATGGAAGTTTTCAGTTATCAGATACTCTCTGTTGCCTATAATTTTTTAAAGTTTGTAGTGCTAGGGATGGAATCCAGGACTTGAGTGCGCTGGGCAAGTGCTCACCACTGAGCTGTACCCCTGCCCTTGCTTCTGCTTCCCAATCACTAATGTTAGTTAGAACTCTAACTCAGATCTCAGATTTTTTTTTTTTTTTTTTTGGTCTTTTTTGAGACAGGGTCTCCCTATAGCTTCAGCTAGCCTGGAACTCACAGAGATCTGCCTGTCTCTGTCTCCTGAGTGCTGGGATTAAAGGCATGCACCACCATGCCCAGCAACTCAAATTATTTTTATTCAACATCAGGAGGATTTGTATAAGGCACAATTAAAATGGCTTCAGACACACACAAAATCTTAAATGTGTAATGCTTTTGGAGGATGCAGGATAAATCTACAGTTTTCTCTCTGCCTTGAGGGAAATGCCTCCAAGAATGTGATTGACAACCAGCCAACCAAAGACTTAAGGGGGAGGGTCTAGTGGGAAAGCAATGAAAGCTGGGAAGGAGACACACAAGCAGAGCCATGAGTCTCCATCTTGGGTGTGTGTGCCAGAGGTCTGCCGGACTTCTGAACAAAATGCTGGCTCCTCCACATGGAATTTCTGTCTCCTTTCCCGGGGATGAATCCTTTGTAAGTAATCTGGAATAAACTGGTTTCTCCAATTGGAGAGCATTCTCCATTTGTTCAATCAATTCAAGCCTGGGGGGTGAAGTTGGACTTCAGGCCTCACTGCGAGAGGAGAATTCATAGGACAGAGGATTAGTTGACAAAACCTGGACTTCCCCTGGAGCCAGAGTTACAGGTAGTTGTGAGCTGCCTTACATGGGTGCTGGGCACCAAATTTGGGTCTTCTGCAAAAGTAGTATGTACTCTTATTTGCTGAGCCATCTCTTCAGTACCTTGTTTTGCTTTTAAAGATAATTATGCTAGGCCAAATTCTTCATAGAAGGGATACTATACTTAACACTACAACCATTGAACTTTAAAAAGTAAAGCTTCCAAGCAAAAGAAACCAAGTTCACGAAGGCCTGGGTCTGATTGACCTGGAGATGTAATACCTGTGCAGTAGGATGCATCTGCTTATTATATTAGCAGTCAGAGTTGTTACAAGTCTAACAAATCTACTGTCTTAACAGTGAGTTTGTGTTGGTTAAATCTTTTAAAATCCAGATCTGTGGGGCAGAGATTTGGATACTTTAGGGGAGAAACTATAAGCTAAACAATAAACTCTCCATCTAAAAGATGCTGTTAAGTTCTACGAAGAACATCAGACATTATACTCATGGCTTTAGAATGTCTGAGCATATTTACAGTCAAGGCAGAGGAAAGAGCATTTGAGCTTGATTTTAAAATACAGAAATAAATACCACTTTCTTTAAAAGAACAAATCACAATGCTGTTGGCACATACTGGAGCCCACAAGCACCACAAGATATGTGGGATTTTTTGTGCAAATGTGTTTCCTGATTAAAAATCAAAAGCATATCTCTGATTCATTACAGAAATTCAAGCCAAAAGAAAAATAATATAAGAGCTGATCCCGTGCAATCCCATGCCTGTGTATACACTAACTTACAGAAGAATCATTTACGAAATCATACATGCAAGTCACTTTTCTGCTAACAGTGCCTTTCACAAGAAGATCCTCTGTGCAGAATAAGAGGCTTATACTTGTCCAGACTTTGGAAGTATGAAGAACTGGGTGATTTAGTTACAACCAATTCCTTTACAGATCACAGCATACAGTGGGCAGCCAATCAATCATTTTTGAATAATTCAATGAGGAGGAAACAATGAAGAACAGTTATTGAGGCTAGTGATGTGGGCTTGTGATATCATCTACTCAGGAGGCTGAAGCAGGAGGACAGCAAGTTCAAGGCCTGCCAAAGCAACATCTGAGCTCCTGTCTCAAAATAAGAAATTAAAAAGAGCACTGGGGATCTCAACCGAGTGATCTAGTACTTGCCTAGCATGCATGAAGTCCTGGGTTCAACCCCCAATTCTAGAGGAAAATAAAAAACAAAACAAACTTATCTATAAAAAAATCTGTCAATTTATCATCTGGGTACACAAACTTGGCTCATCAGACCTTACTATATGACAAACTACATGAAATCTGATGGGGGAGTATGGAGGGGTGTGGGGGGGAGGGATCTAAATATGATTAAGACGTATCGTATGAAATGCAGAGAAAGCCAACTAAAAAATATATATTGAGAAAAAAAGAATACTTTTCTTGTGGGAAATTTCTCAAGGTAATTTAAAAGGATGGCAATAAATAAACTGAAAGAAAAAAAAATCCCCAAACAATATATGCAAATAATATATTACTTGGCTTTGTAGAAGAAGGTAATCTGAATAAAAATGAAGCTAAGGAAATGAGAAACATTTTACAAGTGACTACATCAGAAAAGAATTATCTAGAAGAGATAATGAAAAAGTAAATCACTAGCAGGTGGTAGTATTACACTGTCCTGAAAGATGAAAGGAAACCACAGACCAAGACAGTTCTGTGTGCCCTCTAACCAACGCATCTCTGTCCCAAGGCACAGTCACCCAACACCTGGAGTGTTCATGTAATTACCTGGGCTTGAGTGACTAAGACTTTCTCCAAGAACCAGCGTATGTCACTCCCAGCTTAAGGGTGGCCTGACTAAAAGCCCACGGTACTGTTCCTACCACAGGTTAACACATGTTGCTGACTGACTGGATAAGTTCATAAATGAAAGATTAGTTCTTCTGATATATATAAAATTAACTCGAAAGTATTACAAGAAATTACTGACTACTGTTTCAGTATTAAAAGTTTTAATTTCTTATAATTTTTTTGCTTTATTTTTATGTGTATGCATACATTGTGTGCATCCATACAAGTACGCATTCATGTTTCATAATGTCTTTGGAAGACAGAAGAGGGTGTCAGATTCCCTGGAACTGGAGTTATGGACGGTTGTTAGCCATCATATAGGTGCTGGGAACTGAACTCGGGTCTTCTACAAAAAAAAAGTCAGTGCTGTTAAGTGCTGAGCCATCTCTTCAGCCCTGGAAATTTTAATTTCTAAATCAATACCAGTTTTGTTTCTGTTTTTTTTTTTTGGCAAAAATTTCACTCTTCCTTGGTAACAATCACAGTTTTTCTATATATACAATTGTTTATATGTGATATGGTCATATACGCTAATGGTTATGCCCATAATTGACAAAAATCAGATTATTCTACGTCTATTTTTATGCAACTAGTTTTTGACAATTTGACACAAATTAGAGACACTGGGAAGAAGGAATTTCGTCTATTGATCTGTGAAGTAACCATCTCTGGGCAGGTGGGCCTGGGCTGTGTAAGAGGGGTGGCTGAGCAAGCCTGGAGGAAGCATCCCTCTACCTCGCTGAAGTTCCTGCCTCCAGGTTCCTGCTTGAGCTCCTGCCTTGTCTTCTCTTGATAATGGACTGTAATTTCTAAGACAAACCGTTTCCTCTGTAAGGTGCCTTTGGTCATAGTGTTTATCACAGCAACAGAAAAGGAAATAATACACAATCTTAAAACATTCTAATTAATCAAAATACTTTGCTATGGCTAGCAAGATGGTTCAGGACACAAAGGTGCTTGCTACATAAGCCTAAAGGCCTGAGTTTAATTCTGGAACCCTTATAAAGGTGGAAAGAACTGACTCCAGGAAGTTGTCCTCTGACCTCCACACATGTGCTGTGCACTCATTCATATTACATATCTCACACAGACATATATATATATATATATATATATATATATATATATATATACACACACACACACCTATAAATCTGTGAAAGAACAAATAAAAACATGTATAAGCTGGGCATGGTGGCAGACACTTTTAATCCCAGCACTCAGGAAGCAGAGGCAGGTGGATCTATGTGAGTTTCCAAGCCAGCAGGGGCTGTATAGTTTATTTAAAAAGTGAAATATGCAGGTTTTTTGTTTGTTGGTTGTTTGCCTCAAATGGGCTGCAGGGCAGACTATTACGGCTCAATTTTCCCTCCCCAAATCCCTACATATGGTCTTAGCACTAAATATCTCAGAATTTGACTATTATGAACTATTCTGTGTCTCTCCCATATTCAAGTCCTGATGCCTTTGGAAATGGGGCTTTTTGATAGGTAATGAAATGAGGTTGTGAGAGCAGGATTCTGACAGAATTAGTGCTCTTGTGGGGATATCTGATGGTTAGTACTCTCTCTTTCTCCCTCTCATAGCAAGAAGCTGGCTGGTTGCAAGCCAGGAAGGGAGCCCTCACCAGAACCCAAACATATCAGTACCCCGATTTCTGACTTCCACTTTTCAGAACTGTAACAAAATAATCCCTGTGATTTAAGCCACTCTGGTCTATAGTATTTTGCTATAGCTGCCTGTGCTGACAAATACAGAAACCTATTTGGAAACTGTCCACGTAAATGTAGTAACTAAGATGAGGTAACTAGGGTGGGACTTAACCCACTATGACTATGTTCTTACAAAAAGAGGAAAGATAGAAAGAGGCAGATAGGAGAGATGCACAGAAGGAGATGGTAGGAGGAGGCACAGGGACAGACAGCCGTGTACGAGCCAAGGAGGCAGGCCTGGATCAGAAAGAGCCTTCCCTCAAGATCCCAGAAAGAGCCAACCATGCCAACACCTTGATCTGAGACTTTCCACCTCCAACTGTGAGACATGCACTTCTGTTGTGTGAGCCCTCACCTCTGATATCTGTGCAAACAAGCAGACTAATGCAAAACCCTGAAAACTTTGTGTGGCCAGTTTCCTTTTAGGAAACAACCTGTGAGATCCCTGTGGCTGGAAAAGCCAGATGCATGTTACAGTCCAGTAAATAACATTTTAAATGCAACTCTTCCATTTTAATAAAGCTCTCACAGTGAAAACTTGCTGTGTCTATAGCACCATAAGTCATGAACTTGCTAGTTTTCCCTTCTGCACATGTGAATGTATGATTATTTACTATTTATGAGAAATACAGCTACTTAGTTAAATTTAGGATGAAACTAACACTTCCATGAAAGTTGACATTTTAAGAGACTATTCAATATGTTTTCTTTTAAAATAATACCCAGATGTCCTCATGAATTTAGATCTTAGCTGATACAATGCATTATTTTAATGTAAACTGAACAACCTATGAGAAAATGTCAAAATAGTATTATCCAGACTTTTTAGAGTATGATAATAAGAATATTGATTTTATTTCCAGCAATAAGGCACTGGAGATTGAAGTATTTGGGTTTCAGCTTCAAAAGAAAGTACTTTAAAGACAGTAAGAAAGTCAATGCTTTTAATACAATCTCCTGGGCAACGAGGGAAGGAGCACAGTCTGGTGGATGAAATGAAAGCCACAGACTCTCAATTTCAGACCCTGACATTAACTCACTGCAGAAAGCCACACTTGTACCTTGGCATTTCATCTCTGCTTAAACATGGGCTGTCTGGCTTTGCTCAACAGAAAGGCACTGGCTAAGCCCCTGATGATGTACCCATCTTACTAGGCTTGTACTATCACATCTCTGTTCTGAGACAGTAGAAGCTTGCACATACTTTATTTCTAGGTCGTAACATGGATATAAGAGTTATGAATGGACTCGTGGAAGTTGCCCAAATTTCATGTAAAGGTGAGACAAAAAGGACTCCTTCTCAATGGTCCACTATGTTTTTACAAATTACCATGATAAAAGAAAGTCTGTATTTTAATAGCAGTTGTTTAGAATCAGATTGGTATTAACTGAGCACTCAGAGTATATTGTTTGGTTTTCCTTTTTGTATCTGTAGTAAGGAAATATCTTCACTAGGAAAGTGCACAACAAGGATTTTTAACCGTAGTTTAATTAAAAATAAAGTTTTCCATGGTGACATCTTATTAAAATGAAGCTCATGTGCTAAAGACACAATAAAAATAAGAATGGAAAGTCTCTACACTATGATAATAAATAATGGCGGACACTGACTATTTACACCACCCTGTGCTCTGCATAAGGATGTCACTGAACCTCATGGAGCTGTTCGGGAGATAGTAAACCATTCTATCATGGAAAATGAGGCTCAGAGATGCTCAGCCATTTGCTCCAGGTCTGCCAGTGGAGGAGTCAGAATCAAGGCCTGTGCCCTGGATCACTGCATGCTACTGCTTCCCATGGATAGGTCTATTTTATTCCTGGAATTCCCTTGGAACCTGTCTGTCCTTTAAACTCTAACCTAAAGGCAATTTCATTAATCATCATGATCAGAAGTTGTCTGGTATTATGATATATATTATATAAATTTATATATAAGTACATACATATTTTGGTTTTGTTCCATCATTCCTGACCCACAAATTACTTCTCAAGATGAGGCCAGAAACACTCTAATCTTCCTCCTGCTGTCTTGGAGCTGGCCATAAAAACTGTCTGAGCTGATCACATCTGATAGTAGCACAATAAGTCATAAGGCCGTTCCTCATTCCAGAGGGGTCCCCCACAATTCCTAGAGGGAGGAATGCAGCAGAGAGAGACTAGGAAGACAGCTGAGGAGGACACATCTTGTTGGAGGCCTGCACACAGTCTATTGGCAACTACACGTACAAATGAAGTTTCCATAAAACCCCAAAGGAGAGGGTTCAAGAACTTTCAGATAGCTGATCACACGGAGATTCCTGGAGGCTGCAGGCGAAGAGAGGGTGGGTTGATCCACACGTCTCCATGCCCTGTGCTGGGCATCCCTTCACACCTTCCCTGTGGAATGTTCTCCACAATAAGCTAGTTAAAGTGTTTCTCTGGGTTCTGTGAGCTGCTCAGGTAAATTAATTGAAACTAAAGAGGGGGTTGTGGGAACACCAGTCTTTGGTTAAAAGATAAAACTAGCAGGGGCTTGTGACTGGTATCTAAAGGGGGTGGGACACAGCCCCTTAGGGACTGAGCCTCAGCCTGTGGGCTGGCTCTCTTACTACATCTAGGTAGACAGTGTCAGACAACTGGTGTCCTCTGGTGCAAATACTATTACTTGCTTGGTATTGGGGAAACCCTCCAACACTGTGCTGTGAGTACACAGTAGGACAAACAGTATGGGTGCTGTGAGCACACAGTAGGACAGACAGTATGGGTGCTGTGAGCACACAGTAGGACAGACACTATGGGTGCTGTGAGCACACAGTAGGACAGACAGTAGGGGTGCTGTGAGCACACAGTAGGACAGACAGTAGGGGTGCTGTGAGCACACAGTAGGACAGACAGTAGGGGTGCTGTGAGTACACAGTAGGACAGACAGTAGGGGTGCTGTGAGTACACAGTAGGACAAACAATACGGGTGTGAACCAGGGCTCTGTTCCTTCCAGAAAAAGCATCAAATTAAAAAGGCTCAGAGTAAACATTCTATGCAAAAAACACTTAAAATGAAAAAAAATGTTGGAATAGGAATTTGGCATATCAAACAGGATTATGCAGGGCAAGGAAAACATAGCCTAGCTTGGGAAAGGAGCAGACAGAGACACAGAAAAGGTAACTCCTGGTGTTCAATAACTATTATGCACCAGGTGTCTGCTTTCCTGGTCTGCCAAACTACTAATCGCCACCATGGCCCTGTCTGTAAGCTGTTCTGTCCTCGTTTTGGAGCAGAAGGGTGGGGCTTTTGGGTGCAAAGTCTATGATCTCTGAACAATACTATTCTACATAGATTCAGAAACAAGTTAGAGGGCTGGGGACATAGCTCTTCCTTCCACACACACAAGGCCATGGGTTCTGTCCCCAGTTGCGGGGCCCGGGAGGGAGAAGAAGAACAAAAAGAAAGGGAAGGAGAAGAGGAGCCGAGAAACCCAGAAGAGACCTTGGAATAATCGTTATAAAAAGGAAGCTGGGGGATGGAGAGATGGCTCCGAGGTTAAGAGTACTGACTATTCTTGCAGAAGACCCAGGTTCAATTCCCAGCACCCACATGGGGGCAACAACCATCCGACAACAGAGTGCACCTGCACACATGCAGGCATTACACTCATACTCACAGAATAAAAATAATAAATAATTTGATTTAAAAAAAAAGCTAAGTGTGGTAGGCACACCTGTAATCCCACCACTCAGGAGGCAGGAAGAGCTTGTTTGAGGCTGAGATAGGTTGTTACATAATAAGACTACATCAAACAAAAATGGAAATGCACTGACAAGGAGTAAGAAGCTTCAGCTATAAGAAAAATTTACCCAACCTAAATACACTTGAGGGACAAGTGAGATAGTCTAGTACTTAATAAAAATTGAAGTATTCAAATTTAAAATGGGTGTGGTGGCATGTGTTTGTATTCCCAGGGTTGCAGATTACAAGGAGGATTAAGTGTTCAATGCCATCCTCTGCTACATGGGTTACATGAGACTTTGTTTCAAAAAGCAAAAGAAAAGAAATTTAGAAAATGATCTATTTTCAATATATAAACCAAGGTCATTCAAATGGGGATTTTTCACTTGCTGTCTTATCTATAATTGTCTGATATTCTTTTTCTAAATAACAGTATCAGCCTTGAGGTTTTACTAAGTGAATATGCTTGATAAATTCAAGGTATTATACCAACAAATAAAAAAGCAGCATGAGAATGCTGTGTGGAAGGGTTCGGGATTCAGAACAGACACGTGCACGCCTGTACAGCAGGGCTGTATACTTTCAGTCAGCACCACCAGTCAAACAAGAGCTGGGCTCCTCCCCTTATTCAAAGGCGTTTCCCCTTGCATCCCTTATTGCCTAAAGACTGCTGTGAATGGGGGTATAGCAGGAAACACTGCCAGAAAGGACGAGCTAAATAACGTACATGATTATATATGCATGTGTGCTATATGACCAATAAATTAACTATGAAGGGAAGCCCAGTTTTCTTATAGTAATAAAACTGCACATGTTTCATTAGCTGCGTCCCAGGAAGCATACCGTGCCCCTTTAAGTAGCCGACTCAACACTGCTTCCTGCAAGGCCTCCCCACTCCCTCTGCCGCACCCCTGGCCCAGGTGTAAACCCTAGTGCCCACTTAGACTTGATTACCCCTGATGCAGGCCTGCCATTGGTGTCTCTCTCAAGGGGAAGAGCTTGGGATAGACGAAGGTAAACATGGGCTCACTACACCGATGACAGTGTCCCAGGGGACAGTAGAGCAGTTCCAGGAGACTTCTGGGTAATGAGATTGGAGACAAAAAGTTCAAATCTGAAACACAAGAGAAAATCAGGCACATGAGTGAAAAATCCTATTTCTTTAAACCAGACTTCAAAATACTCTTTGTTACTAAATTCAAATAGTTAAAAGTTGAAAATTCTGTTATCTGATAAGTATTCACTAAAAAAAATATCTAACATTATTAGGAAATGAAAGATGTTTTTTATATTTTTGATACTAAAAGAAAATGAAAATCCAGTCTTTTTTAAGAGCAACCAGAAGCCGTCATGAGGTAGAGGCAGGAAAGAATGAGATCAAATAGTCTTTAGGAACAGGGATCAAAAAGGCAGCAATTTACCCAGAGAAGGCTTTGCAAGTTTTCATTTGAGTCAGAATTAAGGGAGGATTAGGCCTGAGGACCATTGGCAACTTCCATTAAGTTCTCCCTAAGTCCACCCGGCACCTGGTCAATCAAGTGCCAATCAAGCCTAAATTATGAGAAGGCTAATTACTCAAAAGAATCAAATACTAGACTCAAAGAGAATGAAAAACAAGGAAACAACTTTTCCTAGTCTCACCCTCATTCATCCACAAGGGGTGTTTAAAAGCAAGCCATCCGGGCCATCGGGGCAGCCCAGGCACAAATTCACCAAGTCTTCTCTCCTGATGGCAACATGCAGCAAGGCAAAAGGACATAGAGTGAGGAGACAGATACCGAGGCCTCACCAGCTCATCTTGGCAAAGGAAACAGACTGTCTTTTTAACATTTGTAACTGCCCAAACTAACCAGAAGACATCTAGAAAAATGTGATATATATGTATATATATAGATATAATTAACCAGAATTTTCTGGTTTTTGTTTGTTTGTTTGTTTAAACAAAACAACTTAAGCAAGATGGCTTGGTGGGCAGGAGTGTTTGCTGTCAATCCTGATGACCCAAGTTTGATCTCTGAAACACACAGGGTAAAAGGAGAGAACTTCTCCCAAGACCTCCAATGCTGTGGCATGCATGTGTCTACATGTACATGCACGTGTGCACGCACACACATAGACATGATAAGTAAACGAATATTTAAAAACTAAACAGCTTAATTCTGTACTAACTAATCATTCCTGGAGGGTTAAGGTTAGGTTGTTTTAGCAAATTACCGCCCTCCCCCCCAGTACAAAGCATTTAGCATCTTTGAGAACATGAAATATATTTTTCTGATTAACACTGCTTTGTTCATTCATTTATTTGTTCATTCGTTCCTCCCTCTCTCCCTGGCTTTTGGCACTAAATCGATCTTAGGAGCATGCACATGTTCTACCACTGAGCCACAATCCCCCAACTCACGTAGTGCTTTCTTGAGGTATTTCAGATACCTGCCTCACTAAACCAACAGAACCTATGCACTGCCAGATGGTTTCCAAAACAGTCATTGGCAGGCTGTTATGATCCTGCCAAAGACTCCTGGTATTTCTTTTCCTTAAAATTGTTGGATGTGAGGACCCAGAAAGACAAAACCTAGCTCTGCTGGAGCGGAGATTCACTGCTTTAAGAATAAGATCCTTCCCTACTGTCAGCTTCCCTCCATAACCACACACACATCCACAAACCAGTCTCTCTAACCACACACATCCAACGAACCAGTCTCTCTCACTCAAGTATGAAGCTTCTCTCACTCAACTTGAAACTGCTGTCCTTTGTGAAAAGCACATTTTAAAGAATGCTTCTCTGTGTCTGTCAGGGGTACCAAATGAACCAGAGGGTGGAAATATTAAAATTCTTTTAAGAAGAGCCCCAGTCCAGCACAGTGGTACATGCCTGCAGGACCAGCTACTTGAGAGGCTGAAACAGAAAGGTCACGAACATACTTAGCACCACTGTACTGTACACTCGGTCAAACTGTACACAGTTTTGTGAAATGTGTATTTGTCAGGATTAAAAAAAATTACAATGAAACCCAAAGCATAGAGGATAAAATAGAAGGGTTTGCTCACTGACCGAGAGACATACCTTTCGGAAACCTGTGGTAGGTGTGATAGAGGCTCCGCATGGCCAGCTCCTGCAGAGGCAGGACACGGTCATTCTCTGTGCCTATGGCCTTCACCTCAGCCGGGAGGAAGACTGTCCGCTGTCCAGATGAAAATGAGAGCAGCTTTACCTCAGACACTTGGATGGGAACGCCACAGCTGCGTAAAGACAGGACACGGCGCATCAGCCACGACGGAGGATGAGGCAGCAGAAGTGGTGATCACAACCTACAGTTGACAACTCGAGACTCCGGAGCTGCCAGTTTTCTTTCAAAGTGAGCAGATGCTGATCCCGGCTGCTTATTTAACTCTGGCTCAGAAACATAAGCAGCAGCAGCGGCTGGATTGTGGCTACATCACTTCCAGCGAGGCTACCAACTGAGGTGGCCTTCCTTCACCAGATCGGCCCAATTTAAGTCCCACTTTCTCTCATCTTACTACATCTTCTAGATTTACGTTGCTGGAGGATTTCTGATTAATTAGTTTTGCTTCTTTTAAGACAGAGTCTTACTGTCTTAAAACAACTAACTAAATAGGTCAGACTGGCCTTGAACTTGCAGTACTCCTCCTGCAGAAGTCTCTTGAGTGCTGGGATTATAGGCAAATGCTACCATGCCTGGCTTACCTTTCAAGTTTAAAAGTGGAAGATCGGTGAGATGGCTCAGTAGCTAAACTGTGTGCTGAGCAAGCCTTACAATTTGACTTTAAATCCCTGGAACCCACAGAAAAGCAGCCGCGCAGTAGCGCAGGCATCTAGAATCCCACCCAGCATGTTTACAGGAGATGGGAGGTGGAGACAGACTTGCCAGAAGCTTTTATGTTGATCACCCTGGCTATGCAGCAGTGAACAAGACCGACCTGTCTCAAACAATGAGGAAGGTAAGGACTGACACTTCAAGTTGTCCTCTGACTTCCACACATGCACCATGGCACACACATATTTACACTCACATGTCTATACTCACACGAACATTGTACATTTGTACACACACAAAAGAGGTGGCACTTTGTTGAATTACAGTATATTAGTTTAATAAAGTTTTGTGTAAAAAAGTGAAACCCGCAAACATATGCTTTAAGTGGCAGACAGTAACTTTAGTGGTTCTTTCTGTAAACATGTGGAGAAGATGTGTGGGCCAAGAATGTTAGCTGAAGTCAGAGGGTTTGAATCCATTGCATATTGAATAGGCCAACTATGCGTCATTCCCTGTAGCACCCCACATAAGCAGGAGGCAAAGATTCCAGCTCTTTCTGCTGCATGGTTGCTCCAACTCAACCCCTAACTTTGAGGCCACTGGGAACCTAAAAGTTTCCTATGCCTAATGTGTCCTTGCCTTTTCTGGTCAAGGTTAAAGATATTATCTTAGATTGTTCTAGTTTGCTTTTCTGTTGCTGTGCTAAAACACTCTGACCATAAGCAACTTAGGGAGGAAAGGGTTCATTTTGCTTATACCTCCACATCATGGCCCTTCATTTGGGGAAGTCAGGGGAGGAACTCAAGCTGGAACCACAGAGGCCCACTGCTTACAGGTTGGCTCATCGGCTCGTGCTCATCTAGCCCTATAGAATGCAGGTCACCTGACTGGGGATGGTGCCACCACAGGGAACTAGACCCTCTGACACCAATCATCAATCAATCTCTCATAGTCATCACCATAGGCCAGTCTGATCTAGGCAGTTTCAGCTGAGGTTCTCTCAAATGACTAGACTATGTTACATTGACATCTGAAGCTAACTAGGACAGTTGTATTCAGAGAGCCACCTTTTGTTGGCACTTTTTGCCTTTAGAGAAAAAAGGAATTGAAGCTTTTAGGTTCCCAGTGGCCTCAAAGTTAGGGGTTGAGTTAGAGCAACCAAACCTTCCTGGGATTCAGATCACCATTAATATTGATTTATCTAATAAATTAATTAAGACAAGTCTTTCAACATTAAGTATAATATTGTTGGTTTCCTATGATATTGTTTATCAGATGAAGAAATTCCCTTCCTAGTTTGCTGGAATGATTTTTCTATTTGTTTGTCTTCTAAATTAGAAATGTCTGTTTTATTTCTTCCCTGTAGCAGTAAGAACAGGAAGTAGAGGCTATCTTGGACTGAAACTCAACTTCAAATCATTTCAAATTAGAAATGAATTAATTGCCAGCAATTGCAAACGGCCAGAAGGTCACTGTACTAGTCAGGATCCAGCCAGGAGTCAGAAAAACACTCATAACTGAATGGAAGACAACTCTGAGAATATCCATTGAAAAGGCTATTAACTACAAAAAAGAGCTATGATGACTAATACTTACTGTCAACTGACAGGATCTAGAATCTCCTAAGAGACAAACCTCTGGGCATGTCTATGAGGAAGTTTCTAAATTGGGTTGAGGTAGGAAGATATATTCATCCATCTTAAATGTGGGTAGTACCATTCCATGAACTAGGGTTCCAGACTGAATAAAAAAAAAGAAAGTCAGGTGAGTACCAGCATCCAACTTTCTGCTTCCTGAGTATGGATGCATTGTGACTAGCTGTCTAGGTTCCTGTTGCCATGGCTTTCCTGTCACGATGGGCTGGACCAGCTCAAATTCTGAGTCAAAACAAAGCCTTTCTTAAGTTGCTTCTTTCCAGGTATTTTTGCCACAGCACCAAGAAAAACAGCTAACTCAGGTGGCAGCAGAAACAAGAGCTGAAGGCAGGTACTCCCTTTGGACCTTAAAGACTGTGAAATGCTCCATATGTGGCAACCCAGCAGGATGGGGATGCCACATTCAAGGAAACAATGCCTTGGGAAAATGACAGCATTTGTCAAATAAAATTTTGGCAAATGTCTTTATTTTTTGTGGCAACCTGGCAAGGGCATGATGCCTAGATATTTGGTCAAATACCCGTCTAGGTGTCCTTATGAAGATGTTTTTAGATTAGATTAACATTTATATTAGTAGGGTCTGAGTAGCTCACTCTTTAGAATTCAAATCAGCCTCATGCACTCAGTGGAAGGCTATAGAGCAAAGACCAAGCTTCTCCACAGAAAGAATTTTGTCTCCAGACTGCCTTTGGAGTTTAGCTCTTCCCTACAGATGTTGGAATTGTTAGACTTCATGATTCTAGGAGGTGAACCTTAACAAATACTCATAGTAAGATAGTATCTTTTTCTGAACTTTATTTCTTATTTGTATTTTATTGTGGCAGGAGTTTGTATATTTCTTTAAGAGAGCCAAGTGTGGTCTGGGTGGATCACCTCACAGATTCAGTGTTATGAATGGCCCCATAGAGTCATTTTTATACATCATGAAATAGCTCTGCACCTGGGTAGGACTGATCTGAGTTGTAGCTTGAAGAGCATGCCTCCAAACTTTATATCCACACTGTAGAATAAGAACTCTCTGGGCAAAACAGAAAACAATGAACATGTACAGTAAATAGTATGTCATTCTGCTTTCTTTCCTTTTTTATACAGGATCTCACTATGTGGCCCAGGTTGGCTTTGAACTTACAATCTTCCCCTGACTCAGCCTCCTGAGTGCTGAGATTACAGGTTCATGTCACCACTCCTGGTGAAGGTACATGGCTGCTGTAGCAGCTGCTGCTTCCTAGCACAGTTATGGATGTGCTCTGTATGGACAATGCTCAAGAACTTACCAACAGTGAACACTTAGGGTCAGGAAACTGAAAGCTAGGTTTTCCTAAGGTTCCTAATGTTCCTATAATACAGAAACAGATTAAACTTAAAGGCTCACACTAACAAATGGATTCTCATTTCATGGAAAGTTTCATTTCCCTTTGATAGTTCTTTCAGTAGTTGTTCATGTTCTTCACCACTAGATAGAAGACACCAACTGAATTTAAGTTCCCTTTACTGAATGCTTCCTGTGCTTCACTCCAACACCAGCTGCAGCAAGGCGCTAAGAGGGAGGCATTTGCTCAGTAAGGACCATGTCAGCTATACCGCAGCCCACCTTCCCTGAGTTGCGTCAGAGACTTGTGTTCACAGGACTCTGTTCTGCAGAGTCAGAAGAGCCCACCCAGTCCACATAGCTATGATTCCGGGCAATGGAGAGGGAGTCAGTGTATCCAGTGCACAGGGTAGGAGTCTGGACTAGAAAGCTGATGACACCACCCCCAGGCTTTCTTATTCTAGGCAATTTACCTCATCTTCCAGTTCTTCAATTCTGAAACAGAGATCACAATACAAAGAGTTGTTGGGAAGATGTTGTGTAATAATGCAAATTAATCAAGTACTTTGTTTGGCACAAAGCAAATGTTAATCAGTGTATACAGCTATGTTTTCTTTTTATTATTAATTACTGTTCCAGGCTCAGATGAGAGTTGTGATATTCCATGGAAAGAGAAAGCATGAATTGGGATTTAGTCTTTCAATATACAGGGCATGTAGAATTAAACCACAGTTCCAACTGGTCAATGTCTGGAACATGGACAAAACCTGTGTAGGAAAAAAAGACGGGAAGGTACCTGCCTGGAAAAGCAGGTGCTGTACATCTAAAAAAGAGGCAGCAATGAGGCAAATACTGGCAATTGGGATGGAAGTCTGCAGTGTGCACAAGTTCACAACAATGAAATTACCACCTAGCAATCATTAAATATTGGTATCTTGGATTTATAATTCAACAGTTTAAAATAAATTAGATTAAATGCCCAGGTTACAAAAGTATATGTACATTGAACCCTCAAGTAAGTTATTAAAAGTTCAAATCTTAGTACATCTGGTCTAAATAATTTATAACGAGTCGATGTCCCTTAGCTCAGTATCAGCAGAGCTGCCATTCATCAGTTAGCCACAGCAGACTAAATGAACAGCAGTGCCATCTTACCACTGAGATTTTCGCTACATATTTGCCTGCCCCTAACTATATGACCTAGCAAACTAATTCCTATCTATTCACAATTTTGGGACCTGGGCCTATTTTGTAAAGGCATTGAGTGGGCAGTGTGACTGGCCTGCTCTGCCTGAAGCTGTAATCTAGGTCCCAGGAAGCCGCTGCAGATACAGAGGACATCCTCGTTCCTCAGCAGTTGCTTAATCCTTTCCCCGCACAAAGATCACTGCAGACCAGAGCCAGGTTTTTGGGTTTTGTTTCCTTGTTCCTAATTTTCACGTCAGTTCTACAACCTTCCCTCCTTTACCTAAAGACCCCACCTTTAAGTTTTCTGCCTCCTGTAACGGCCAGAAAGGCCTCCCTATATAATCCCCTGCCTTGGTTTCAATGAATGAACTGCCCATTGATGCAGTCTCCCAGGAATTCTTCCGGCTGCACTCGAGGCCACCTGAGGACCTGTTCGACTGTCCTCCATTCTCTGGGATAGCTGGAGCACAACAGCCATGCTGGAGATGGAGACCTACCCACACACACTCACATTTCACCTAATGCTATGTCAAAAAAGATTTAGGCCTGTAAAGAAAGATGGTTTGGTGGGTAAAGTACATGCTGTGCAAGCCTAAGGACCTGAGTTTGAATCCCTAGTACCACTGTAAAAGCTGGGTGCAGTAGTACATGCCTGAAATCTCAGCAAGATGGGGGAGTGGAGGCAAGCGAATCCTTGGAAGCCGCTGGGGCAGCCAGCCTGGCATACACAGTGGCGAAACAACAGCAAGAGAACTTGCTTCAAACAAGGTGACACGGGAGACTGTGCTCTGGCCTTCACATGCACTCCGTGGCACATGTGCACCCACCTAGGTAGGCATACATGCATACAGATTAAAAAAAAAACAGAGAGTTAGTTTAAATTCTCATACCAAGGCATCCAAATAGCTTTCTTCTATCCATCAGAAGGTACACATGGCATCCACAGTGTTCACCATCACAGGGACGGCTACAGAGTCACCCTCCTTTGTAGCAAAACCATTTTTTCATCTTAAAGTAAGAGAAGAAAGGAAAAGAAAGGAGGTAGCCAGAAAGAAAGACCCTGCCACCTAGGAAGAATAATCTCTGTCCTGAGAAAGTTTTCACTGGGCAGAGGTACTTCAGGTGGCTCTGAGAATGTGTTCCTTTGTCTTCATTTGTTGTTTGATTGTATTTATTTACTTTTTGAGACACAGTCTTACTATGAAGCCCAGGCTGGCCTTGATCCCACAGAGATCCACCTGCCTCTGTCTCCCAAGGGCTGGGATTAAAGGTGTGTGCCACCACACTCAGCTAGCACTTTATTTTTAAACATTGTTACTTTATTTTTTATGTGTATGTAAGTGTGTTTGTGTGACCTTTATGTGCACCACAAGCATGAAGAAGCTCACATAGCAGAAGAGGCCACTGGACCCCCTGGAACTGAAGTTATAGATCATTGTGAGCCTCTATGTGGGTGCTGGAAACCAAACCTGGGTCTTTGCAAGAGCAGCAAGTGCTCTTAACTGCTGAGCCATCTCTCCAACCACTTCATTAGCACTTTAGAAATATTTCTTGGCTTGCTGGCCTTTGAGGTTTTTGAGAGATGAATAGTCTTTTGAACTGCCCCTCTGAACATCATGTGTTGCTTTCTATACTTGCATCCAAAGTCTCCATTTTCATCTTTGACTTCTGGCAGCTTTGCCAGTGCTCTACTGTCTCTCCAGCCCATAAGCACATTCTTCACATGACTGAAGAAAGTAACAAGATTATTTGAAAACCATTATCTTTAGGCTGATCTCTATTGATCTTTTCTCTTGAGAATGGGTCATATTCTGGTTTTTACCTGGCCTGGTCTTTTTGAGACAGGGTCTTCCCCGAAGCCTCAGCTGGCCTGAAACTCACTATGTAGACCAGGCTGGCCTTGATCTGACATGAGATCTACCTACGTCTGCCTTCCAAGTGCTAGAACTAAAGACACACATCACCACACCCAGCTCATGACATGGAATTTTGGACTGCCTCCAGGATGTTGTAAAGCCTGTATTGCAAAGACTCTAGATTCTAGAATATTCCTCTAATGTAAAGATAAAGATTAGAATTTTTAGTGAGCAATTTCCTTCGTTGGAGTCCAAATTCAAGCTTTGTTTCTTGAGTGATGAGATCTCAAGTCACTTTTGTTAGGTGTAGTCAGGCTGCTCTGGGCCTGCCCCATGGAGGTATGATGTGGACATCCAGTATTGACTGTTGAGTGTAGTCCTTACTTAAAAGTAGTCTGTGAAGAGAGAAAACTATCAGCACAGTAAACGGCCGACAGAATGTGAGAAAATCTTCGCCAGTTATACTTTAGACAGGGGTCAATATCCAGAATATACAAGGAACTGCAAAAATTAGACACCAAGTCCACAAAACTGCCAGTCAATAACTGGGTTAATGAACTGATTAGACAGTTCTCAAAAAGGAATACAAGGGGCTAATCAATGCTTTTTTAAGTGTTCAACGTCCTTAGCCATCAGAGACAAGCAAAACAAAACTACTTTGTGATTCCATCTTATCTCAGTCACACTGGCTATCATCCGGAAAATGGCAACAGGTGCTGGTGGGGATGTGGGGAAAGAGGAGCTCTTACTCATTGCTGGTGAGAGTGCATTATGCAAATAAGTATGGAAGATTTTGCAAAAAAATAAAAACAGGACTAGCCTATGACCCAGTTATACAACTTCTGGGCACAGACCAAAAGGACTCAATATCCTACCACAGAGATACTTGTACATCCATGTTTACTGATGCTTTATTCAGAAAAACAAGGAAATGGAACCAGCTTAGATGTCTATCAACAGACGAATGGATGGTGAAAACACAGTATGTGTGCACAATGTAATTTTATTCATCCATAAAGTAAATTATGAAAATTTCAGGAAAACAGATGGATCTGGAAATCATATTAAGAAATTTAGACTAAGAAATCCAAATACCACAAGATCTCTCTCACATGAAGAACCTAGCTTAATGTTTATATATATGTATATATGTGAGTGTGCTGTATAGGTTATGGAATAGAAGACAGACTACAAGGGGGGAATACTGAGAAAACGGGTAACAGGGCACATGTGACGTCAAAGTAGAAAAGAGGTCACTAAGGGTGAAGAGCACAAAAAGCAGGGGTGGGGAGAAGAGCAGGGAGGAGAACCAACAAAGATATATTAAGTCTGAAGCCTAACACTTCATATGCTCATTTAAACTAAATAAAACATAATTAAAAATATAAGGTCAGGAATTCTATTCATGATGAATCAATAAACACCTTCCATTGATTAAAAAAATTAAAATCCAAAATGATCTGTGCTCTAAGATAATTCTTAGTTTATTTATCGGTTTAACTCAGAATACAAACAAATTCTATTACCTTGAGTGGCTGGCTACATTAACAAACCTTTAGAAGGTCACTTAAAAAAAAAAAAACTGCTCCCAAATTCAGTGGTAAATGTTCGTTTATAGGTGTTTGATTTTCTTTTTCTCACATAAAACAAATTACTGGAGAAAAACTCTTGTATGAGATAAATTTTGTCATTAAGTTCTCAAATGTGCCAATTACTACTCTTTAAAATCCTAACTTGGGCTGGAATTTTCTCTCTGGGTATAACGTACATGGACTCAAAGCATTTATTTCAGTATTCACAGTACACAAACCTAGAGACAACAGAAGCCACACTTTCCCATGAAGCTGGCAGACACGGTTCATGTAATAGTGCTAGCCTCCCACTGGTCCTTCCCTCCTAGCAGTGACTTCTGCAGAAGCCCCTCTCGCCTTGCAGACAGTGGACCTGTGTGATCATCAGGATGTGACAAACTGTGGTATGTGACTCAGTGCTGGAACACGGCAGCTGGCTCATGCTCTGTCAATCAGCGTCTCCTGGAGTGTTTAGTATTTGTATTGTTATTTTTGCCAGAATGAACATTTACATTATCTTTGTCTTTTCTATAACTTCTAGCGCAGTCCTGACATACTAGTTAGTGCTCAATATTTGACAAATAAAAGGAGTTAAATTTGTCCACATTTCTATAAATATCAAAGATAAATTTGTGAGACTTCTGAAATTTCTTAAATCTGTGCATTGTTATTTGTATTTTTATGCCTGTTTATAGATTATACATCTTATTCTTTATTCTCACCCTGAGATATGAATTACTTATATATGTGTAGGTACAACATAAGCAAAATACTATCAACAAAATATATAGGATAGTGTTTATATTCCGATGTATTATGGATTAGATTTTTACAATACTGTTCCACGGTCCCCAAAACTGTGTTCATTCTATACTGCTGGTGTTCTAATACTCTCAAACCCTTAAGCTAAGCAGGACACTACAACTGTCTCAACAACAGTACAGAATAGCAAAGGCTATTATGGTCTTACATTCTAGGCTTACAACAGAGCTAGAAGCAAAATGGGATAGTGGTGGAGAACCAAGTAAGGTGGGTCCTTCAGATTACAAATCATCTAGCACAAGTTTCCTCAATGACCGGGGCTCCTCTGACCCCTAGTTACATGATAAAGGGTCCCAAGGGCTGACACTGAACTGTTGTGCTTGTCAGTTTGTTTGCTCCAGTGACCAAACAGGAAGCTGTTCAGTAAGGACACAACTCCTGTCCAACAAGCTCATTTTCCAGACCAAAGATATGGACATCTTTATTTCCTTCAGATCCTTGTTCTCCACCTTCCCTCTCCCCTTTCCTAGACGAAGATGGCTTGTAAGTACTAGCTTCCTGACTTGAAATGGGAGATTCGCTTCTGATTTATGCTACAGATATGGGAAAGAGAAAAGAAGGAGGGAATCCCTAAGTCTGTTGTCAAGGCTTTGGCACCCAATTTGAATTCTATATTTTGCCATAGAAATAATATAAAAAGTATCATTTTTAGGTGAAAACAGGCTAAATGACTTTTTAAACAAGTTGACTTTGGAATATAATAACCAGAAGACATTCTAAATTTTGGGGTTAAACCAACAGACTAAAAATGGATTAATAAGCTGGACTGCACATCAATATGAAATGGGGTGTTTCATAATGTCCTATTAATAATTTTAATTTTTCTTTATTTTTTAAAATTTTTAAATTTTTCTTTAATTTTATTTTCATTATTAACAAAGTAAGTTCCTAATAATTATAAGAATGCAAACTATTAACTAATACTTTATTCCCATTTATTTCCCCTCAAAAGTTTGAAGTTCTCATAAAATTAACTACTACCACTGCTATCGGATACAAGCTCAAAGATGAAAACTTTCTCTGCTAGCAGCACAAACAGAACTTTCTGGCAGCCAAGAACATCTGTATATAAACATCAAAGTAGAAGGCTCTTTATTGTAAACCAAAGCTATTTCTTAATTGTGGTAGAGGCTGAAACCCCATTTCAGTTAAGTGTCTGAAGCTTTGGAGGGGAAAAGTGCCTTCAGCACCAAAGCTTGCTCATATCTATGTATTACTACAACGGAGGACATTTTGCTCATCATTTGGAAGAGTCAGGCTGTAGAAAAATCATTTAAGAACTCACTTGGGTCAATGACTGTGTGATGTTAGAGCTGTGACAAAGTCAGTTGTAGAAAGTCACTCAGCTAAAAACCACAACATACATTCTATTGTTCCTGCTTCACAGAAGGTTTTGGAATAAATCTCTCAGCTTGTATTTCATCAGCCTATACAGGCACTGAGCTCATCTAGGGCTTTCCAAGATAACAAATTCTTCCTAAGGGAAAATCACACTCCTAGGAATGCCCTCTCTGGAGCAATCAGCACTCACTACCCATTCCCTGGAGCCAGGCCAACAGAGGAAGGACTGTCCTCTCTGTATTCGCTGTTACTACCTACTTTCTTGCCAGAGCAGCATGGAATGTGAGCCAGGCTATACAGTTTGTTGGGAGTGAGAAGGGGAATCAGACATGTTGGTTAGTCCTCGAAAAGGTGGTCCTTTGGCTGCCGAGGTGGGAAGTAGCTAGTCAAAAGTGTTTCTCTGAGTGCAGAAGTCCTCTCAACCTCAGACCACCCTGGAAACTTTCTCAGGTGGTTCTGTTGTCTTGTTATAGAAGGAGGTCATCTTCCTAAAAGCCTGCTGAGAAGGATATCACTGCTCTTCTGACAACAAAAGACCATCACTTTCCATTAACTGAAACATCCGTTTGGTTGCTAGAGTTATGATTTGTATTGAGACACTATGTCAGCTGTTGAATTCTAAATATTTAAGATTGGTAAAATCTTAGGCACTAAGGCTGTTACTAAAGCAAACTGTCTTTTCAATGGAGTTTAGAGCAAGAAAGCTTTTTAACTTAATGCCAATTCTTTACCTTCTATAGTTTACAATGGTATATGGGGAAATATACACATGTATGAAATCTTCATACCCTAGACTTCAATATGTATAATTTTATTTGCCAATTAAACCAAAAGTAAAGCTATTTCTATAGCAAAAAAGAAAAAAAAGTACATGAGGTCTCATTTTTCTTTTGGTTGGAAAATAACAAATAACTTACTGATTGAACCCATAGCTTACTAACTAAACTCAATATGCAATATTCTAAAGTGCTTGCCTAATAGTCTTAGTTCATAGGTATATTTGGTTTAGCATATTAAGGCCAAAAACAAAAATGTGTAGAATTATCAAAAGTAGTTCATCTATTTTTAAATCCAAAATGTGAAGCCAGCCTTACCCACTGCACCCGATGACTTTGTTGTACAGATATGATGGAAGGCCTTTCAAGTGGATGTTGTTATCCACATACACGTACTGCAGTTCTCGAGAGCGACCTAAATCTGGATTAGAGAGAGAAGTGCTATCATTCCTTTAGGAAGGCACCATTATAATATGAAAAGCAAAATTCAATACATAATATTTTAAAAATCAACAAATTCTATTTTGGAAGAAAAAAGTATGCCTATTTCTTAGTATAAACTTATGGCAGTTATAATATTGGATTCTATATCAGAAAAATGTCTGTAGAAAATTTTCTTAACCTAGACTTGGATTTTCAAACTGGGAAGATGAAGTCACTAGGAATAGAATATTAAATTTTCTTCTCACATAAATCTTGACATTTTATAAACAATTTTAATTTTCTACTATAGGTCATTAATTTTCATTTTTCTTTACAGTTATACAAACTAAGTTGATGGTTCAGATTAAACAACCCTACTTTTGCCCCCTTTGTGTGTGTGTGTGTGTGTGCGTGTGTGTGCGTGTGTGTGTGTGGCATGTGCACGTTTGTGAAGAGGCCCAAGGTTGACATTAGGTTTCTTATTCGATTGCTCTTTATTTTTTGAAACAGAGTCACTCACTGAACCCATAATCCACCAATTTGGCTGCATTGGCCAACAAGCCCAGAGAATCCTCTTGTCTCTGCTTTCCCAGCCCCAGAACTACAGGCTCACGTCACTGTGCCTTGTGTTTTATGTGGGTGCACTGGATCTGAACTCAGGTCCTCATGCTTGTGCAAAAGCACTTTGCTGAGTCATTTTCCAATCCCTCCTTTTGCCCTTTGACAAAGAATCTTGCTTGTACAAAATTTAGTCACGCTTCTGAACCTCTGTTAGGTCCTTCTCTGTATTGTAAAATTTACTTTAACAAAGAAACCTGTTAAGTTAATTTAGCAAGAGTTGTTCCATCCTGTCCCACCATCCTCAATACCTGATCAAGCTCCTCATCCCCTCATCTCTCCCCTTCCCATCTCCCAGGGAATGTCTGATCAGTTGTCAGAAAGAATATTGTTAGTTTGGTTAAGTCAGAATCCTCTTTACCTTCTTAGCAATTTTCCATCCTTGACCCTCACCCTCCTCCTTGATTGTAAATTCCTACTTGCCTGTGCTGTATTCCCAGCTGTCTTCATCTCCTTCCCCCCATAACAAGACCCAAAGCAGGAGTCCCTGTGCCCATTTTAGTCGAATGTGCTTAAAAAGATGTCACTGAATACTTCTTGTCTTTAAAAATATATATTATTCAGATAGATAGATAGATAGATAGATAGACAGACAGACAGATGTGCCATGTCTCACCTCTCTTGGGATGGGAGATTGGGAGTGGGGATGAGGGCTGGATAGTGGAGGGGTGGCTAGGGATCAGATAGTGGCCTGGCTAGAGTGCAGACGGATGTAAGAATGTAGAGAACTGGATGTAAGAATGTAGAGAACTGCTCTGCGGCTGCTGGATGAGGAAAAAATGAGGTAAAGCCCAAATCCCAGTCCTCAAGGAGGTAAGACAGCAAGGCTGAGAATACCCTTGCATCAGTGATTAAGGGCTGGGCTGTAATGAGAAAAGGTATGCCAGAAAGAAACAGGACCGATGTATCTCAGAGGGAGAAGGCAACGGAGGCAGCAAAGCATGGAAAAGGCTCAGCGAGAAAATGAAGCTCCAAGTCAGGAAAGCCATCTCTGGCCAGTAATACAGTAGAGACCGAGTGTCCAGGCGGTCTCTTCCTACGTGCCCAGAAACATGTGACTAACTCTGCTTTCCATTTCTAGCGCTCCCACGTCACACAGGCTCACAACAGAGTTCTAGCAGTCTCACTGAGTCTGCTCTGAAGCAAGAACAGCAGCACTGTAAGTATTCTAGGGTCCTGCTCTGAGAAACCAAGAAATATCTGAAAGGGACCTCTTGCCTCTCCAAGGTTTAAGAAAGAGGAAGGCCAATGGTCAAAGAAAGAGGTTCTCCTGTCTATTTACATACCAAAACACAGACAAACTTCCCATTAAGGACGCTGTATGCTAGATCTTGGGAATACAGATACAAATATCTCATCAACACAGAAAGAAAACTGGCAGACATAATACTGTATGATCAATGAGACTGCAGAAATCAGGCTTATGTGTGGGCTTTGGGTCACTTACTACACAAAGTGGGTGGACGGCAATAACAACAGGGCTGTGGTAAGGAAGGCTTTTATGGGAGACGGCAGAAGGGCTAGCTGTACCCTACTGCTGGTCTACTGCTGTCTACTGCTGGCCCCATTAGAATCATCTTATCCAGGATTGGCACTAGAGTTATAATAAGAACCCAAACTGCAAACTGAGAGCAAAGACACAGAAGGGGAAGCAACATCTCTTCAGGATAAAAACGAGTAACTGGGCTACTATCTTAAAATGCTCCTTTCTAATGTGGTGACTTGAGAGTATCTACCATAGATAAAGAGGCAAAACTGGTAGCCGTAATTCCAGACTCAAGGCACAAAAGGCACGGCAGCTTCCTCTTTCCCCTAAGGAACCACTTTGGTGGAAGAAGACAACTTCCTGTCATAAGGCTCTCTAGCAGCTTCGAAGACAGAAAACAAGGCTGTGGGACAGTCCATCTGGAAGCAGCCCCTTCCAGCCCTTGGTCAAGCCTTCGATGATTCCAATTTTGGAACTACACAAAAATTCTGTTTTTACTCAAAATTGTCCATGAAACTTTGTTCACTAATCTTAGCATTCTCCCATGAATCTTGTTTGTAACATCATGCAGTTGTTTATGTAACAGTGATTTTTCTATCCTTTTTTCCTGCCTATATTTATCAATTAGATTCTTCTGTAAGAGTCATCTTTATTATTTATTTGGTTTTTATACTAGTATAGACTCATTTAGTGTAAAACCCAATACCATCAATATTTTGTCCTATCTCTCAAAATGTTTCAGTTTTGACAACTAAGAACAACTGCAGGTTTTCTCCTAAGTTCCTCCAATAAGTCCTCATCATTTTTTGACCATTTCAAGACTTTTTGGCATGAGAACATACTGTAGGCTCAATCCATAGCTTCTCTGCAAAAGCTCTAAATTAATCACTTCTCTAAGGAGCTCTAGTTCCTTTCCTTGGAGAGTAGTGCATAGAAACCATGATCTATGAACTAGGTGTGTTCATTATTACTGGTCTGGGCTCCACAGATCTCTAGGAGCTGGGGAAACATGCATGTACACAGACCACTACATAGGATAGATCTCACTTCTAGCATAATTCCTAGAAATGAGCTTGTAAGGTCAGGTTCTTTGGCATTGGCAAGATTTCCTTCAGGGGGAGAATGTCAATCTTCATTCTTGTTAGCACTCTGGGCGCACCCTCTCATCCACAGAAGCCAGTCATGTTATCTCCATTTTGAACCTTTGTTACGGATGGGTAAGAAACAGTATCTCAGCATTGTTTATTTCCAATTATGTGTATGCGAACATTTAAAAATATACCTGAGGAGTATTTTTTGTGATTTTTTTTTACAAGCTCTCCTGCCCCCACTTTCCAAGCAGACTCTTAGTATTTTTCTTATTTATTTATTGAAACAGCAGCACCACATCTCTGGTATATACTGCAATTTTTTTTTTTCAGTTTGTCAGTTGTCATTTGATTTTGTTTATTTTTTTTTTTGACATGCAAAATTTTTTCAAAGCTCCACTCCTGCCCCAAGCCCTTCCCCACTGCATTGGGGTGACTAAAGCAGGAGGATTGTGTGCTCAAGGCCAGCCATTGCTACATAGAGATTTCAGGTCTACTTGAATTGCCTAGCAAGACCATGTTTCCAAAAACAAAACCAAAACAAAAACCACCCAAAGTCAAAATATTAAAAGTTTTTATGCAAATTCATCAGTTTTTTTTTTTTTTTAATGGCCTCTGGATTTGGGGCATGATTAGAAAACCTCCCTTTGTGACACCCGATGTTGAAGCAAAATTAATTTGTGTTTTCTTTAGGAGCTTGTGTGGTTTCATCTCCTCCCTACCTGTTTTCTTACAGTTTGTTTTGTTTTACATTTAAGTTCCTAATCTATTTGGAATCTATTCTTAGTTTAGGGTAGAATGTACAGCTAGTAACTTATTTTCCCATCTGATGATCCAGTCATTTCTGCATCATTGATGAACTTTTTGGTCTACCTTTATCCCGGTAACACATGAGCTATTGACATCCCCTGAGTCCTCAGTACTTTTTCTCTTATTTGTTGGGATATTTTAAAGATTGGCTTACACTGAGATGGCACAGCCACTTAATTTCACTAAATTACCATTATATATATATATAACATATATGTAAAAAAGAGCTTAACTACTGTTACACCAAGCTGTAAGCATGTAAAATGATAAAAAAAAAAAGCACTAATCTAGAAAAGATGTGCATGTCAGATGGCATGACATTACCTGGTCCCTCAGTTTTGTCAAGGTGTAAGGACATATGAAAACAATCTGTGAAATTTAAATCATTATGTAGTATATTTTAAAGTATTAAAATGTACATATATCAAAATATTGTGTATTGCTATTTTAGTAAATTAAAAAGCTATACATTTACAGAACATAGGTGAGAAAAATACCAACTGACCAATTACCATATTGTATGCACAGGGCAAGAGGCCTCAAAATTACACTAAGAATTCTGTTCTAAATTTCTTCACTTCTCTGATACAAAGAAAAGTCTTTACGCACAAATAGAAATCTGAAGAGTTCAAAAACAAATAAAAGACTATGGGCATTTTAAATAAAAACTTTGTTCATAAAATGTAAATTATCTCTGGTCTTCAGATTTGTCTTTCTGAGCCCCTGAGGGCTCAAGAGAAGCCAAGGGAAGAGTCTTGGCTTGGGTGTGAGCAGTGGTAAGACACGTAGCACACTCATCATTAGGAAAGGAAGAACAGATTAGAGTCAAGACAACCTGAGTCTGAATCCTCATTCTACTTATGAGATTTCTGGCCTTAGGATCTCATTTATAAAATGGGGAAAATAAAACAGTATCTAGTAAGACTTATTAAATTTTAAACCATCAAGCAGAATTCTTGGCACAGAGCCTTGTCTAGTCTTGACAGTTGATATTCTTATGATTAGTGGTAAGTGAAACACTGGCAAGTGTGGCCTCCAGCAGCAGGCCAATTAAGAGAGAATTCTCCTTGGCATGTAGCAAATGTACTAACACTTTTCTATACTTTAATTGCACAGAAAAGAGTTGGCGGCTACAGCCTCTGGAGACAGTGATTCATCCCCTCAAGCCAAGGACATAAAATGGGACATGACAGTGGAAGCACCTCTCTGCTCTAATAGAACAAAAGCCCCAGTGCAAAGTAAATGACATGACATGTAGAGATCATTCCGCAAAGTGCAGAAAATGGACACTTACAACTTCTTATATAGTTTAACCTTCTTTCGTCTTGCTTTATGGGGAAAAATTCAGAGTTAATGATTTAAAAATACTATTTGGTTTACATTTTACCTTAGAGAGAATTTGGTTGGCACTTCCTGAGCATTTTTGTCTGTATTTTTTATATATGTCCCTAACAGTATGAACTATTTTATGCTAAACCTTCATCAAAACATGTATCAACTGTATCAAAACCCATTATATATTAATGACAGCATAAAGTCACATGTGCATGAGTATTTAATAATACTTAATCTTTCCAAGTAGTACAACCTGAAAGAGTAAGAGAGAAAGTGCTAAAATGGCATGCTTTCGCTGGTCTGGAGTCTGAACTGAGCCTGGCTCCTGGCTCCCCGCTTGGTAACTGCTTCTTAACTCCAAAAGAGGTAACACACGTGAGTCCCTTTTCCTTTACTGTACTTTCAGAATAATAATAAATACCTCACAGATTTGTTTCTAAGATAAAACAGTTTATATGGTGCAAAGCTTGACTCCTTGCAAAACAACTGACGTTCAGTACATCTTAGTCTTTTACCTCCCTCTTCTGAGATCAGAAAAGGAGTGCAAGATTGTGAAGAAGCCAGGAAGCTCTGTTTCAGCTGACACAGCACAGCCTGCTGGTGAGTTTGAGACAGCTAAATGTTTGGCAAGGTCCCAGGCTGAGAAGGCTGTGCTCTGACAGCCTCAGGAAAGTGAGCTTTTTAGCTGGCCAGAACACAGCTCACTGGCAAGAATCCCAAGCACAGAAAAATGACATTTTTTTAAATCATAATGATATTGAAATATGGGTGAAATATGCTGCATGAATAAGCTTTGGGACACTTATATTCTTTTGTCCAGGCTAGCCTGGAACTCACTTAATCCAGGCTGATGCCAAATCCACTGCAATCCTCCTGCCTCAGCCCCTCAAGTGCTAGGATTACAGGAATGCCTGACCTAGATCTTTGTATTCTTAACACAGAAAATCTTCACTCAATAATAAGCTTTGGAAGAGACTATTTATCTACTAGCTAATAAAGTGGTTTATTTTCTTTTTATTAATGTTACCCAATAATATAAATGCACCAACACTTATACTAAAGATCATAATATGTTTTAAAGTTCTTGTGAGAAAAGGCCTAATATGTAAAACTTACAAAGCAAGACAGTTATGTACTTGCACAGATTTTAAAACCAGAATAACTTCTCATGTGGCTTTTAAGGTATTGTACTATGCTTACAGTATTTTCCTTCTTTCTTCCAGACTCAGAGATCAAAGTTTATTACTTAGAAATTAGCAAAATCTAGGAATCCTGCACCATATAAAAAATTCTTTTCTTTTTTCAACCTGAGGCTCTGGCACATGCAGTCACATGACTGCAGAGGGATAATATGTTCCTATGTATCAGGGCTGCTGCTCTCTTATCCACACCGCATGAGCAAGCATGGAGTAACACAAGCCAGAACAGAACAGGGTCTGTGTTTATGTACACTAACTAGTATAAAATTCAGCTACTTTAGCAAAAGATGAATGACAGAGTCTCTTCAACACAATGATGGGGCCAATAGAAGTCATAGCATTGAGGCAGATCAAAATTGGTTGTTTGGAATGCTCTATCCAGTTAAATCAGTTATTATAATTCAGTAGTCAGATATTCAGTCTTAATTATAACATTTTAAATACTACAGAACACTGAGTTCTCCCTCACCCCTAAGAATTCAGAATAATTTAGAGTATATTACAAAATAACTTTAAAAATAAGCTAAATTAACTACATAATCCCCTCAAAATCATGAGGACGCTTCAGTTACTCTTCCAGCACAATGAATTCTTTCAGGTGCTAACTTCTTTGAACATACACCCATATATCAGACTCCATTAAATGTTTTCCACAGTCATAGATATTCTGATTTACTCAACTTTTCCAAAATAAAATTGCAGTACTGGCAGGATTGCTTAGTGGGTAAAGGCACTTGCTGCCAGGCTTGATGACCTGAACTTGATCCCTAGATCCCACATGGTAGAATAGAGAACAGACTACTGCAGGTTGTTCTTAGACCTATACATATGCACAATGGCACATGCATATCTGCATGTATGTATACTCATATACACACAAATAAATGTAGTAAAAAATGTCAGAGTGGATTGTAATTTAATGAGATACTTCATACTCTATAGATCATGAAAAACTGCTAAATTAAAACAAACTGACTACAATGAGTTTGCTGTTCATTTAAACAGTCATACTCCAGAAACTCTATTTCTATTGCACAGTTCAAGTTACAGAGAAATCATTACAAATAGTAGGCTAAGGACTGTGCTAGATGCTTTGGGGTATAAAAATGAAGACAAACCCTACCTTTTCTTATAGTCCAATGTAAAAATAAAAATAGTTCATATCAGTTATATACTTATGAAGTATTTATGGAGTGGTATGAGTTTGAAATAGATCTTATTGAATTCTTACAATGGGGCTATGAAGCATGTGTTAATATTACCCCATGACTGACAGTTAAACAACTTTCCTGTGGCCAGGTTCATAGAATTATTAAATGGAGCTGGAACTAAAGGTACAAGCACCTGCTTCAGCATGATGTGTGTTGGACAACACTTTAAGCAGGGCCGTCACACAGACAGTAGAGATGATAGTGCGCAGAGGAGGCAAGATGCTGGGAATGAGAGGCTGGTGTCATACCCTAGACATCCAAGTGTGATGTCAGAGTTGGATCCGCAAGAGACACTGCCAAGGAAACAGGGATGAACAAAACATATCTTTGCTTCCTAGACCAGAAAACCTGTAGACAAGTTCTGACTCACAGTTTTAGGGCAGAAGCATGAAAAAATAGGAAGATCTCCTTCAGAGAGGACCGTGGGTAGGGCAGGTGCTGATGACTGTTCAGCATGGCAGAGTCTTGAGACCCAAACAGCACATTGTCCCGAGCCACGGCAGGACTCTGTGCTGCAAGCATCCTGAACTCTGGCTCCCTTGGTCTCTGGCCTGTTTCTTTGTTTTGAACTCAAGGACTTTAGAATGATGTCTGGTGGAAATTCCAGATTCTTGCTTTTAAGTCAATTAAGAACATCTTCCAGACTTCACTAGAACTGCACATTCCTGTCACTATTCTAAAAACTTTAAGTTCCAGAACCAAAAGAACAACAACAACAACAAAAAATGCTTGCTGGCAAGCATTCTGCTTGTGGTTTAGCCTTCACAGTACTCATCTTTCTAAATTTCACATCTGGGTCTTTTATGAAAGAGTAGCAGATGGTTTGTTTGTTTGTGTTTTGAGATAGGGTTTCACAGTCCAAGCTGGCCTCAGTCACATTACGTGGCTGAGGATGACCTTCAACTCCTGATTCTCTCGTCTCCACCTCTCAGGTGCTGGCATTCTAGGCACATGCCATCACCTCTACCTTTATTTTGTTCTTAATTGATACTTGTGAGAGAGAATGGGGCTTGAGTTTTTCCGTCTTCATCTTTTCCTACTCCACCAAGTCCTACTTCTAAACTTAGTGAAAAATATGTATTTATTCAGTTAAAGCTCAGCTAATCTCAGTGTGCTTTCTCATCACACAGTAGCACAAAAAGTCAACATCTGGGCCATGCTTGCAGAAGCCACATTAAATAATCCCTAAAGCCAGAGCAACAGTTTGAAAGAACAATAAAGCCCTATTATACAACAGTGGGAAAGGCTCAGAAAAAAAAGAAATTTTATCACAAATACTTGCAAAAGGAGCTCAAAAGCCAGTATTAAGCATCCTTTTTCCTCTCTCTGTCTCTCTCTGTCTCTTTCTGTCTCTCTCTCACTTTCTCTCTCACACATGTGTACTTATGTATGGAGGCCAGAAAACAGGGTTATGTGTGGAGGCCAGAAGACAGGCCTAGGCATTTCTTCAGTGCTGTCCAGCTTGGTTTTTGAGACACAGTCTCTTTTTGGTTAAGAGCTCACCAAGTACTCTAGGCTGGCTAGCCAGTGAAACCCAAAGATACACCTGTCTCCACTCCCCAGTGCTTGGATTACAAGCACGTGCCACTGTAACCAAGCTCTTATCTGCAGATTCTGAGGCTTGGACTCAGGTCCTCAGGTTTGCTCTCCAAGTACATACATTGAATTCTGTCTCCAGCAATGAACATCCATTTTCTTGAAAAAAGTTCAGATTCTAGAATTAAAATTTCACTCTTAAAACAAGATCTATATGGATTTTAATTAACAGACTAATTCTCATGCCTACCCACTAAAAATTTTCACACTACAATTTTTCACACCAAATGATTTTCAATACTTCCTTTTCTATTATTTCTCCCTTTCTTGAGATAGAGTCTCATTATGTAATCCTAACTGTCCTGGAACTTGCAATGTAGACCAGGCTAACCTTGAAATCATAGAGATCTGCCTCTGCCTCCTAAGTGTTTCAATTAAAGGCATTGCTAACCATGCTTGGCTGAATATTTCTTCTTTTTAGTTACTGATATTTCCTTTCAGTTTTTCATTTCATTAATATCTCCTTTGACTAGAGACTCACACAATATTATTCTTGACAATTTTAGTCTCATATTTCGGTTTTTCTTTAGGAAGCAGTTATTAAACTTTTGACTCAAATACAGGCCTAACTCCAACTTCTGTGACTTTCTGTCTCTACTAGAATGAATTTGTTAGCACTGATGCTTAATAATGCCACAGATTTGGCAAGGTCCTCCCATTACACAAGGACCTCGTGGTAGCAGTTATTCAGACAGCATATCTACATTAGTGGTCAGTAGAGCTGACACTCATCTCTAAGTCTGGGATCATGAAACTATTAACTGATACATGTACCAAAACATCACACATGGTACTCCACAAATGCATTTTTATCCTTTTATGTATCAGCTAAAAGTAAATTTGTCTTAAATTAAAAAACAAAATTATTCATTTCCACCCAGCTTTAATAGTGGTTTGTTGTCTGAATAGTTTTACTGTGCATATTTGTATAAAAAAACTCTTTATAAACAGCAATTCTAGATTTTCTCAGCAAATATGAAGAAGAGGAATAAATAAGAAGCAATACAAAAGTAAGCATGGTCAATGTACTTGCAGCTTTCACGCTCCATTTCCAATGACAAAGGACTTCAGTGTATGTTTTTAAATTCCTGGAAGCTGATCTCTAAAACTAAGTTGCTGCAGCTATTTCTTTTTTCTGTGTAAGGTATTCAGTTCCTCCAAAGGGGTGAACTATCACCCCCCAAACACTAGTATTCTCCAGTTGTGTGACAAAGGGCCCATTTTATACCCTTATTAATGCCACTGATACAGTAAAGGAGTTGTCATTCAGTTGTAGCACTTGTCCTTAACACTCAGAACAACTCCCCAAGGAAATAAGCACTTTACTACTAGACTCTCTAAGGGACAGCTATGTGACTGGTTTAGAAACCCAGATAATTTCTCATTACTATGCTCTACTAACTTTTGGATTCACTTTACGATAGATTGTGGACAGGTCACTGTAAACCTCGATATATGTGACAAATGTTCTTAAGCACTGTTTTCTTTTATAATTACTTTCTATACTTATTTATTATTTGTGTGAGCGCATGTGTGCACACATGAGCATGCCACAGTGTGCATGTAGGAAGTCAGAGGACAACTTGCAGGAGTCAGTTTTCTTCTACCATGTATGTTCTGAAGATCAAACTCAGGTTCTCAGGCTTGGTGGCAAGCATTTTTACTAACTGAGCCATCTTGCCAGCTCTCATTCACTGTTTTCTGAATCAGTATTCAACACAAATTTAACTTGCTAACAAGGACACACTTTTGTGTTCTCATCAACTACAGAAGCTACAGACATTGAGTTTGGTGACACATGACTTCCTGGGAGTAAACATGTTTTTCTACAGCCAACCTGTGCACAGTAACCTGAGAATCCTCACTGGCATCTATTATTCAACACCAAGTAATAGTAAACATTCCCAAATAACTGGGTTTATTAATTACACACAGAAAACCAGGAGAATCCAGCAAAAGTCTTTTCTTTGCATTGTCTTGCACTTTCAGAAACTGAGAGGTGAGTCACGATTCGGTGAGCTATTTAGTCAACCTAGCTATATTGAGTCAACAATATGCACAAGTTTTGAGGCCTCTTCCTAACTTTTATAGCACTAGGTTCAAATGATGCCCTTTTTCCTCCTCTGCTGACAGTCTCCACTGTGAACAAAGCCTGTCTGCAGACTCACCTGTCACTCAACTGTCAGGGCACAGTAATAATGGGAGCGTCCTTCTTTTTGATACACCTTTTCATCTTAAGAAGAACACAGTCAAAGAGTCTTAATAGTTTTGACAGTATTATAAGTGACTAAAGAAGAATGCACTCAAAGAGAGCTAATGGGTCGGACAGTATTACAAGTGATTCAAGTCATTCTTATAGCTTCTGTAGCTGCCGTTTGAAGTAGCTATAATCTGACATCTCTTTAAGAAACTCTATGAAAACTGGTCTCTCTTCAGTCAAACTTTGGTAAGAGACTTAGTACGACAAGATTCCTACCTCCTTTCAACAGACAGAGACATCCTATAACACATTTCTCAAGATTTAAGTTCCTATGCTATGGATGTAAGAATCATGGCTAAACAGAGCTTTCTAGTGTTTGAAAACTGTGTGTGTGTGTGTGTGTGTGTGTGTGTGTGTGTGTGTGTGAAAGAGAGAGAGAGAGAGAGAGAGAGAGTCTAAATGGCCATAAAGAGGTACTCATATGTGTAAGTTCTGACATGCTGTCCATTTGACCCTTTTTCAGAGAGTTCTTAAAGTTAGACAGCTATGGTTTGTCATAAGAGTTCAAAGAAAGATTTCAGGTGTACATATTTAAGAAAGTTTGTTCTTGGGACTGGAGAGAGTGTTCAGTGGTTAAGAGCACTGACTGCTGAAGAAGCACCGGGTTTGATGCCCAGAACCCACATGGTATCTAACAACCGTCCATAATTCCAATCCCAGGGGATCCAGTGTCTTCTTCTGATTTAGATGGGCACTGCACGACACAGGTGCACTTACATACATGCAGGCAATACACTCACACATATAAAAAATAACAAAATATTTTTAAAAGAAGTTTTATTATTATTATTATCATTATTAAGACATGGCCTTACACAGTAGTCCAAGCTGACCTGAAACTCACTGTTTAGCCTGGGCTGGCCTCAAACTCATAGCAATCATCTCCCTAAGCTTTCTGAGTGATGAGAAGCTAAATGACATTAGCATTCAGCACAGTACATTTCGAATATGCCCCAGAGTTGTCACTACTAAAAGAAAAATGAATGGGTAACAAATGATCAGGGGAATGAGGAGCCAAAGCTGAGGAGCCACTGCAGGGCAGGAAGAGCAGACAGAACAAGAGCAAGGAAATTAGTTACAGTAAGCCCAAGTCATAGGCCTGAAAAGTCTAGTTATGTGGCATTCTAGGTAGTGAAGGTATAAGAACTAGCATTCTGACAGGAGTCCACTGTAATCAAGCAGGAGACCAAGACTGGCTCAGATTCTGGCAGGCTGAATAAGCCAGTGGTTGTGTGAAGAGATGAGGAGGAATAAGTAATGGAAGAGCCAAAACAAGAAGACAGGACTTAGCCTGTGGCAGGAAGCCCCTGCCAGGAGCCAGAGGGAAAGCCCAAATGAGGCCAATTAGAGTATCCATGGGAGTATGTGAGCTCAAAATAGAAGAGCTAACCCTCATACTGGAGATGGCCACCGTCAGTATGGCTTAGACTTGTACCCTAGTGGAGTTTCCCCTCACAGGCCAAGTCCGGAACATGGAGACAGCATGTCAGGGTGGAAAGAATGTCGGATTTAGAACCGGACAGTCTGAAACTCAGTTCTGTTACTAGGTGTGAGTCTAGACACGCTATACAACTGCTCTGTACAGCAATCTCCTCATTCCTAAAATCAGTTTGTCAATGGGTTTCACAATAGACTTTATAATAATGTTTTATAATAATTAGAGACTACTGGACAACAACTAACAGAATATTTGGCTAAAGAGTGATAGCTATTATTATTATTATTATTATTACTAAACATTATAGTAATAAATAATACTTCTTACATATGTAGTTTAAGAGAGAAATATTCCTTACATACAAAGTTAAAATAACACAAAATAGTAGAGGCAACACTGAACTTAATAAGCTCATTTGTTTCTGCTGATAACTGACAGTCAAATTATGAAAAGTTTAAGGTTTCTTATAACAAAATTTGTAGATTTACTGTGAACTCTGATGGTATGCTGCAGGTTGATTACAAGCAGATTACTTTTCCACAAATAAACCCCACAATTAGAAAATTAACAAAATGAAATAAAGCCATTTCAAAAGCAAGCTATACTTCTACGAAATCAGAGCATATATTTTTAAAACGAACATACATGTTAAACTAACACATCAAATGACTGAATCTTTTCCCTACTGTCTCTCATTTATCGCCTGCACTGACAGCACCATCACGGCCTTCACATGGTAGGGAGCAGAGGCGGACACTTCCATTAGGAAGCAGTGATAGGAGTTGGGAGTGTCTTGAATATGGGAAGAGGGCGGACATTTTTTAAGGCTGGATAAGGCAACCCATGAGGTGTATCTTCTAATTTGTGAGTCACATATACTTCTATAGCTCTTTATAATTCTTGTCCATAAGCTTCCCTATTAAGCAGGGTAGAGACTATCACCTCTGGCCTACAGAGAAAGACAATGAAGCTCAGCAATTTATTCCAGGTCATGCACCATGAAGCTGCGCACCTGGTGATCAGGTGCTTGCCTGCTGAGATTGTTCTAAGACCTCTGTGTTAGTTTAGCAAGTGTATTTATTTAAAAACACATTTAGATTTGATATTCTCACTCACAAGAACTCTGATTTCTTAGAAATATAGCTTGCTTTTGAAATAGTTTTATTTAATTTTATTAACTTTATTATTGTGGGATTTTTCTGTGGAAGTGTAATCCCTTTAAACTTAGTAGTTATTATTATGTGTACTGATTTTAATGTCTCCAATACTCTTAAAGTTTTCATGAAGACACCTTAAATTGAAAATAACACATGAAGTAAATTATGCTGGGAACATTTCCTTTCAGGGACAAGTCAATTATTCACCTCATTGTCCTCAGAGATAAATTATTCATTATAAAAATTCTTTTCAGAATAAAATCATATTATGCTTACTGTGACAGTTGATGGTTCTATGGGACTTCATATTTTAACTTTTTAATAAGCAGCACTTTTGTTTCTTACAAATTGAAAAGGTAATTCAGTTCTATATAAAATAAAAATACCATACTATTAAAGATTTATGTTCTTTGATATATATTCTATGTCAAAGTGAGTCAACTATGAAATCTATAGAGGATAATGGTATTTATTAGCCAAAATGACATCTCTAACTCAGTTCAGTGAATTTTGAAGTCTTCAGACTTTCGCAGACATTTTTCTGGCATTTCTAATTATGACAACATGCAAAAATAATTTTTCTAGATAGCGACCAATATCTAAACATATGGATTTGGGTTGGAGAAACATGGCTGGTGGTAGAGCACTTGCCTAGTATGTGCAAGACTCTAAGTTAGGTCTTCAGAACCGAGAAGGAGGGGAAATGGGAATCAGCAAGTGTATTTGTACTGGAAGGCAGTCATTTTCCAGAGTCTTGACGGCCTCCATCAGACTTATAGTCACACACACTTTAATTCCCTTCTCAGAGCAATTCTCTCCTATCTGATGCAATCTGTGACTAAACATATATTATAACACTGATTTCCTTTTTACACTGTGAATGCCCTGAGCCAGGCACAGCGGCCTGGACCTGTAGTCCCTACTTGAGAGGCTGAGACGTGAGTGCTGCAGTGCAGGGATGGTGTGACCTTGTCTCAAAAACCAAAGCAAAACTGGACTTAGAGAGCCAATCATCAAGACAAACAGAAAGAAACAAATTCATCCTAGTCAAAGAAATACTTTCCATCTTATGTTTTGGCTATTCTTTTCCACCATATGCTCACAACACTTACCAAGTGGCAAAAATGCAAGGCGGTTTCCAGCCATGGAGAGCTCGTTGAGGCTGGGCAGCTGGCAGAGCTGTCGCGGCACACACCATAGCCGGTTGCGGTCTACAGTGAGATACTGCAGAGAAAGGCACAGGTGAAGCCTCTCGGGTAAAGCTAGTAAACGATTGGTAGAAATGTCTAGGGTCTGCAGCTCCTTCAAATCGCCAACCTCTACAACCAAAATCAAAATGAAAATAAATCGCATTCCGTTTAACTCAAAAGAATAAAATAAAACAAATCAATGTTGTGGTAGTTCAAGTAAATAAGATCAGTGGCTGAGATTTTAGTGCTAGACTTCAAATAATTAAGTCTAGGTAGGCACCTTTACCTCAGACTGCCAGGATTTGGGGGGCATGAGGGTGGAGGATGGGGAGGGTGTAACTGTGTACACAGGTGCACGTATCCATGAGTACACGTGTGGAGGTCAGAGGTCAACATGGGGTATCTTTCTTCATAGTTCTCTACCTTAGTTTTTGAGACAGGATTTATCACTGAACATAGAACTTGCTGTTTTGGCTCCTCTGGCTGGTCAGTGACTCCCAGGTTCTGTCTTTCCCCAACCTCTGAGCATTGGGGTTACAGATGTATACTACTGTGCTTGGTGTTTACATGAGAGATAAGAATCTGAACTCAGGTCCTCATGCTTGCATAGCAAGCACTTTATCCACCAAGTCATCTTCCCAGGCCCCACTAGGATCGCCTAAATACAGAGGAGTATTGGTGGGGGATGGAGAGATGACTCAGAGGTTAAGAGTACCCACATGGCATAGTGGCTAACAACCACCTTAACCCCAGTTTCAGGGGATCCAGTGCCCTCTTCTGACCCCTGAGGGTACTGCACAACATAGATGAACTTACATACATGCAGGGAATACACTCATACATATAAATAAAAATAATAAATTAAAAATAAAATGCTGGCTTGAAGAAAGTGGGGAAGGGATCATGGAGTAATGAACCTGAACCAGAAATCTGCTAACTGATGAACTGAAGTTCTTGAAATGATTATAATCCCCTGACTGTGGCTGTCTTGCTATCTATATGAATGATGTAAGTAGGTAACAGGAGATTTCTACATTAAGGCATCCAGGTAAATACAGCTGAACTCAATGGAAGATTTCTGAATTAAGAAACAGGAAGTCTTCTGAAGCCTGACTTTAATCCTACCTCTTATTGACTCCAACATCTGCTCCTCATAGTCTATAGTTGTGATCTGTTCCAGGGCGAGCACAATGTTTTTGTCATATTGAAATTTCTTAAGTGCTATGAGAACACCGGGAAGTTCTTTACAAGAAACTTAGCTGTTCGCAGGGAAAATTCTGCATTTTAGGGGACAAATATTTGCTCTGTCCAGGACTGCACCTTCTACTCTAAGGCTCTACCCACACACTGGGTGGGGCAGGTCTACTTCTTTCCCATCATGGATCCTTCCTGCTCTAGATGCTGTGACACTATCTCATAAGCTCTTAATCCCACCCCCTTTCCCAGGCCGTTCCTCTTAAGTTAAGATTTGTTCTACCTCCCTGAGAGGTAGACTGTACCTCCCTGAGCACAGTGAAATTGCTTAGGACTAGATGAGCAACACAATTTCTGTCAGATAATAAAGTCCTATGCTGTTACCAGAGGCTTGGTCAGCAAACCACAACTCTCAGGCCATACTCAGCCTACAGAGTCTAGCAAGCCAAAGTTGACACTTAACGTTTTTAAAGAGGGTAAACAACAATATTAAAACAAAGATCATATGGCAAAGACCATATGTGGCCTACAAAGCTTAAAAATATTTACTATCTAGCCATTTACAGAAAGTTTTCTGTCTTTGCTATAGAATATTAATATTTAAAAATATTTATTATTATTAGTGTGTGGGGATCAGAGGACAACTTCAGAGAGTGGATTCTTTTCTTCCATCATGTTGGTCCAGGGGTTCTTGGCAGCAAGTGACTTTACCTACTGAGCCATTTTGCTGGCTAATCATAGACTCCTTAGCACAAGTTTATCAATATTAGAAAGTAACTTGAAGTCAATGTATTTTGACCTCATAAACTTTTATATTAAAGATTAGCTTTTAAGAATACTCCTAGGGCCAGCAAAATGACTCCAGGAGTGACTGGATCTGCTGCATGTCCATCTGGTCCAGGTGCCTAGAGAAGATGACATGCCCTTGAGAACTACGACACATTCAAGAGACCAGGTGTGGCCAAAGCTCAGAGAAAGGAGAGGCAGACCAAGGGCTCAGGCTTTTAGAAAAGTTATTGGATGTGGCAACTTGAAAGGCTGAAAAGCAAGTGGACACTGCACTCCCCGCAGAACATGAGGGTGGCACAGAAACGTGAGGAGAGGCCTGGAAGTGGATAAAACTAGACACAGTGCGGCCATGTCCAGCCAGTGCCCAGACATCAATGAGGGAAGAGCAGAGAAAAAAAGCCAAACAGAGGGTCAGATGTAGCCATGGACGGCAAGGAACTTACAAGGACTAGAATATGATGTCTCCCGAGGAACCTCAAACACACAGCAAGCAAACACACAGGCTGAGAGGACAGGAGGCATGCGGTCATAAATGAGAAAGTATAGAAGAGACCAAGGGAAAATCCCGGAGCCATGTGAAGAAAAGAAGAGGCCTGACTAGATGTGGAAAAGAAAAAGGGGTAAGTTAAAGTTAATTCTAAGCTTCTACCCTCTAGTCCACTATTCAAAGTATAGAGGTGTGAGGGCCAAGAAAATTTATTCTAGAAAAAATCATATTAATAGAAATTATTAAAAATCAACCAAGTTAGAGCCAGGTGTGGTGTCAAAAGGCCTTTAACCCCAGCATTTGGGAGGCAGAGGCAGGTGGATCTCTGTGAGACTGAAGCCAGCAGGGGCTACAGGGAGACCGTATCTCAAAAAAAAAAAAAAAAAATCAACCAATTTGACCTGATTTGACATGTTAGAAACTAGAGCAGAAGACAAACTGATTTCAAATACACAATGTATATTATCCAGGGCTGACTATATGTCTTGTATTTAAAAGGATTTAAAATGTTTTCTCTGACCAAATGAGAATTAAAGTAGAAAAACATGAAAGCATCTATACCACACCCTCTCCCTTGAAGGCTCAGGGATCTTCAAAGAAGAGGGGGCTGGAAGAGTCTAAGAGCCAGAGGTGGTGAGTGAGGGCAGACAAGGAAACAGTGCCTTCCAGACAGCAGAGCAGTCGCACACGTGAACTCACAGCAACTGTGACAGCACGCACACACCTGCTCAAGCTCAAGCTAGACAAAATGTCAGCATGGAGCTGGGGTGCAGGCCTCCCTCCCACCCCTAACTAGGACGCTGTTGGCATATGACAGCTGCCAGGAGAGGAAGAGTCAGTTTTCTTTAAGTGTATGACCCCTGGTAGGTCAGGGCTGATTCCACACTCAAAAGAGTATTTAGAGAACACATGGACTTGGTATGAAAAAAAAAAAAAGAGAGGACATGATAGTGGGTGGGTGGGAAGGTGGGGGTGGGTAAGGCAGGAGCTGGGGGAGAGGGTGAGATGCTAAAAATACATTTTATAAAAACCTCAAAGAATAAATAGAAGGAAAAAAGGAATGTGGGAAATTCTCAAATACTTGGAAAGTAAGCAACATATTTCTAAATAATCAATAAGAAAAATATGTTCCAAAGAAAGTTAGAAAACAATTTAAATAGTTACTTATTTTTTATTTATGAGAATTTGCCTGCCTGGTTGTATATGCACCATTTGCATGCAATACCCATAGAGGCCAGAAGAGGGCATCAGATCCTCTGGAACTGGAGTTACAGATGGCTATGAGCCTTCAAGTAGAGGTTGGGAACTGAATTCAGGATCTGCTTGCAAGATCTGCTGAGTACTCTTAACTGCTCAGCCATCTCCCCAGTCCCAAAAATGTTTCTGACCACATGGAAACAATCATGACAAGATGTCAAAACCGATGGGATGCAGGCAAGGAAGTGGCAAAAGCAGAGCTAACGCTTTATATGCCGAGTTAGGAAAGCACTCAGATCCATTCCTAAGCTTCCACCTTGAAAAAGGGAAAAGGAAATGAAGACTAAACTCAGCAATGAGCAGCAGAAGAGAAGAAAGCATTAAAGCTACATCAACAAAATGGAAAATTAAAAACCACAGAAAATCAATAAAAACGAAATTCAGATCGTTTACTTATTATTTTTAAAGAGTTTTATTTTTAATTATGTGTATGGGGGGGTTATATGCATGTGAGTACAGTTACCTGCAGAGACCAGAGGCACTGGATCTCCCTACAGCTGGAATTACTGGCAGTTGTGAGTGCCTCAACGTGGGTTCTGGGAATCAAACTCAGGTCCTCTGCAAGAACAGTATGCACTCTTAACCACTGAGCCATCTCTTCAGCCCCAAAAGCAGGTCTTTTAAAAAATGCTAAGTGACAAATGTTAGGCAGACAGGAAGAAAGAAGGAAAGGAGGAAGGAAAGAGGAAGAGTGGGAGAGGGAAGGAGGGAGGTGAGACATGAATTACCAAAAACTAGGAACAAAAGATGAGACATAGCTAACAACTTTATAGAAATTAAATAATTTTGAATAATAATAAACAACCTTCAGTAGATGAATAGACAAACTCTGGTATGTTCATAATCAACTCCTGCTCAGAAATAAAAGAAAATAAATGACATACAATGCAGCTGAATCTCAAGTTCACTGGGTGAGAGAAGGCAGATTCAAAGAGTTCATACTGCATGATAGCATTTATATAATATTTTAGAGAAGGCTAAACTATTCTTTCTGAGCAAGAAAACTATACAGTGACTGATTGCCCAGGCCTGGTGGGTAGGCAAAGGTTGGTTGCTATACTAGGAATATAAAGAGTTCTTGGGAGGAAGGGACCCTCAAACTCTCTTATGTCTCTTGACTGCAGTAGTGGTTACATGAATGTATACTAGAAGACTCAATTTTCCTACGTGCTAAAATAAAAAATACTGGGGCTGGAGAGATGGCTTGGCAGGTTAAAAGCACTGGCTATTCTTGCAGAGGACCTGGGTTTAGTTCACAACACCCACAAGGCTAACAACCGTATGTAACTCTAGATTCAGGGGATTCAACAGGCCTCTTCTGGTCTCTGTGGTCACTGCATGAACATGATGGTGCCTGTCTTTAATCCTAGCACTTGGGTGGCAGAGGCAGGCAGATCTCTGTGAAAGTGAGGCCAGACTAGTCGACATAGTGAGTTCCAGGGTAGTTGAGACTATATGGAGAACTGTTTCAAAAAATTAAAAAACTAAATAATAACAATCCTTTTCTGAAGGCTATAAATAACATGCATTGTTTATTAAAGCAAAACTTTAAAAATTTCATGTAATACATGAACATAATTATCTGAACATTATAAATATATGTAGTTATTTTGAGTATAAATTCACATAATTTAAACAGTTTAATTGTTTGTATTGCTAAGAAAATATCACATATTCTTCTGAAAACTCATTTGATAAGGCTTTTGTATGCGTGTGTATGTGTGTGTGTGTGTGTGTGCATGTGTGTCTACACAGGTGCATGCACATGGAGGCCAGAGGTCAATGTTGGGTATCTTCCAAAGTTGCTCTTATTTTTGTGAAAGGGTCTCTCACTGAACCCGGGGCTCACTGACTCAGATACCCAGCTGGCCAGTGAGCCCCAAGAATCCTTCTGTCGCCACCTCCCCAGCACAGGGATTATAGATACTTGCTACCTCGCTTGGCTTTTTGGTGGGGGTGCTGGGGGTGTCAGGACTAAGAGCCTCACATCTATGCAGCAGTCACCTTCCCAGCTGAGCCATCTCTTCAGGCCCAGTTTTACTATGTTTTTCAAGAAAGGTGTTCATTTTACACTAATAAATTCAACATTTTTGACAACTTCAAAATGATTGATTGCCACGTAACCTTGACATCAAAGTTGTACTACTGACAGCTGTAACATGTTCCTCTGGGGATGCTGCTAGAATCCCCTTTTCAGTGGTCTTCTGGCCACACCTCTTTCACCCTGCCCCACCTCTTCCCTGAAAGTAAACATCACACTGTAAACCTTATTTCCTTAATGCCTGACAATCCTAACTTCAGAACTGTTGGCCACTGTTTACTTTTTTGCTAAGTATACAATTCCTCAAGACTTTTTAGTTACCATGTAAATGGTATCTTGAAAATTATTTTGTTACTGCCATAGTCATTACTGACACTAAGCCTAAAAATAGCATTAGGGTGCTAATTTCGAAGGAAAAACAGAAAATCCCCTTTAAATTATCATTCTATGATGCTGCACACTGACCTAACCTAGAATTTAGATGGAATGGGAAGAAAGCCTCCCACTCCAGGCCAGCTCAGTGACCACAGAGAGGCAGTGACAAGACTTGCTGTTTTGAAGTCTGGCTTTTTCTGGTGTCACTAAAAACAGCTCTGATTTAAGCTCTGATGCGCTCTGGGCTAAGGAGAACGTGCAAAGAAACAAAAGCCAACACTTCAATGCCAGTACACACAGTAAGTCTCCCTCTTACTCGTCGCTGTCTTTTGATGTGGTATATCCTGTATATACAGAAGGTCAAGCTATAGATGCTAAGTCTGATCAGACACACAACTGTAGCTTATTACTCAGTTATTTGTATCCCCGGTTTGCTGTAAACAAAGAAACAAAAAAGCATCTGAAACAAAAAGAGATAGAATAATTCCTACATCAGGAGGTCAATTATGCAATTACATGAAATGTACCATAAATTAACTTCAACAATGCAATTCAATGGCAGAAAAATAAGCATTCCTAATTTTCAGTTCATAGTGCTATAAAACATTCTAAATGAACGTTCTGGATATAAATAGTTTATAATTGATGTCTCGTCACAGAAACCACCATTAATACACTACATGCTTACACGTGACAGAGAAAGGGACTCTGGGAAGATACGTCTTTCAGAAATGGAGCAGGACTACTTTTCTTGATTAAAACAAAGAAAACCCTAAATAGTTCAGATTTAACTGAAAAATCGGTGATTCTTGATGGAAGTTATGAGGCCCAGAACAGCATTTAGGTGTCATATAACCCTTAAACTAACTGTAGTTATCGAACAATGCAGCTTCTTAGACATTGCTTGTAACAACTGAGATCAAAGCCTAGATATAGTCTAAAGCTATTATTTTAAAGACAGAATTTGTGTATCTTTAAAAGGAGTCTAATCATTTCCTTGACATGAGAATTAAAGTCCTTAGACCTCAATTACAGTACAGCTTTGTGTCACTTAACCTGGCTGTGTTCTGAGAAATGATTCATTAGTCAACCTTGTCATCTGAATGTCACAGACTGCATCCACACAAACCTAAACAGTGTCTCTACTTTCCATGTAGGCTCTACAGCACCTGGACTACAAACCTATGCAACATGTCAGATACTGAATAATAGCACAGGCAACTGGAATACAACAGCATCAGCCACAGTGTCACTAAGTTACAGGAATGTTTTCAGGCCCCACTGTTGTATATGCAGTTCATCATTGGCTGAAATTTCTTGATGTGATACATTTGTAAGTAATCTGCCTAGAAACAGCCTAGTTTTTACACATGGTGGAATCATAAACACTGACAGACAGGGAGTCAAAATAAACTCAAAGTAAATCATTGAAAGTCATAATACTTGGGCTGGTGAGGTGGTTCAGTCGGCCTGACAAACTGAGTGCAAGGCCCATGACCTGCATGGTGGAAAGCAAGAACCAAGTCCCACAAGATATCCTCGGATCTCTACAGCTATGCTGTAGTGTGTGCCCTCACCCCACAAAATAAAATAACAAAATGCAACAATAATTGTAATAATGATTAAAATAAATTGTGGGACTTCAGGTCATAGATGTTACTAAATGTGCAGTAAAGGAAAAAAAAAAAAAAAAAAAAAGGCCAGAATCTACAAAAACAGTGAAAACCATACTGGCATTCAAAAATTGTAGGAAATCAACTGGATGTGATTGGAAAAGGCATCTTTATAGAAAAAGGTCTTACTATTTAAGTACAAGGCAAGATAACAGCATTAAAATTTATCACCTCAAAACTCAATCTTTGGTGTGTCTGGGCATGGTGGTGTCTGCCTATAATCTCAGCACTGAGGAGGTTGAGCTGGACAGGAAGACACAAAAACTTAAAAATTCTCAGAGACAAAAAACAAAACAAAACAAAACAAAACAAAAACCCCTCACAACAGCTAAATACTAATGTGGACCACACTGACTGTCTTGCCATCAACCATTTAATTTACCAGGACTATGACCTGGTTCCAGTCATTTCCCAATCACATAGTACATGTAGATCAGGAACATGTCCTACTTGAGCATCAGGCCCCAATCTGTCTGTGAAGAAGTTTTCCTCCCCTTGTCCCAGTGATCACTTAAGGACTGTGTGACCCAAATTTAATTAGTATTAACATTGTGAAAGTAACTAGCAGCAACAAATTAAAAGTGTGTAGAATTAGCAAGGGGCGTAAGGAAATTAAAAGGAATTCTAGATGCCAACACAATACAATCAGGAGATCCAACAAGCAGTGAACATAAAATAAGAGAGAAACAAACTGAAGTATAGCAGCAATTTTACACTCAATGACAATACACTGAATTCCCTAATGAAGTGTGTCTGAGTTTAAAAACTTGTGATTAAGTTAGTCATTAGAACCTCAGTCAGTATTCTTCAAAACAAGTGACTTTCCAGATGTTTATTGACTATCTAACCAAATAATTTGGTTATCTGAAATACTTGGCAAAATATTGCTGAGAAATTTGCAGAAGAAAAGCTAGAAAGTACTCTGGCTAAGTGGCAATTATCACTAGTTGTTACAGAGAAAAGGCTCACCTTCAGATACACGGTTTGATTTTAAAAGCATTTACTCTAAAGTTAGCATCTTTGCATTGCTTTGTATCTGCATGGAAAAGCTCTTTACCTTCTTCATCCTTTAGGATTCATGGAGACCCACATTCATGGATTTTCATTCATGTTTTATTTTAGTGGTTGTCTATTGCACAGATTTCCCCCAAGCCTTATTTTTTCCTCTGTACTGAGGTAGCATAAAGGAGTTTCAGGCTTTGACTTTCAGGAAACCACTAGGTGTCCATTGTTGGAATAAAACCATTATAATCACTGTCTCAAGACAGATCACAGTATCACAGACCAGAATACTTTTTTTATTTCATTACTTTGCAGACAATAACTAAAAGCAATCCATATTTAGTTTTCTGAAAAGAATATTACAATGATTATTACTTTCATCTCACTTTCTAAGCTTCAATCAGGGAGAAATTTCCAGGATAAACTATTTATTATATTAGTTTGTTTCTTTGAAGTTCCCATAAGAAAAAAATAGAGATTAGCTGATGAGTACCACTGACAGAATACCTACACATCACTGGAAAAACATGACATATATCACACAAATCACCTGGTCGCACATGACCTTAATCCCAGCAATAGGGAGGCAGAGGCAGGTGGATCTCTGTGAGATTAAGGCTAGCCTGGTCTACAAAGTCAGTTCCAAACCAGCTGAGGCTACAAGAAGACCCTGTCTCAAAAAGACCAAGAAGAAAAAAATCTCCAGGGACTGGGGAGATAGTTCAGTGGGAAAAGCATTTGCTGCTCAAGGAGGAAGTCCTGAGCTCAAATCCCCAGAACCCCTGTAAAAAGCTGGGTGTGGCTGCATGCACGGCTCTACAACCCCAGAGCTGTGCAGGACAGAGACAAGAGAATCACTGAGGCTTGCTGGCCTAGTGCCAAGCTCAGTGAGAAACCCCATCTCAAGGGAATAGGGCAGAGAGTGACAGAGCATACACGGTATGTCTTCCCCTGATCTGCACACATACATGCACAAACATTACACACAAATAAATATTCTCCAATAAAAAATTTCACACGAAATCCCTAAATAAGTATGATTTCTAAATGCATACCCCTTGGATAAAATCAACAGGAAACTCATGCTATGAGTATTTAAGGACAGACTAAGTGACTTCTGAGTCTGCATGTTTTCATTACAAATCTTAAAAGTAACAAGACTTTAGATTTGTTACTGCTACTATTTAATCTTAACACTGCCGAATAACAATAAAAAATACTCAGAAGTGATTATATATATCAAAGGTTGGATGAAATAGGGTATAGAAAGATAGAAATTTTTAAACTTTTCTATGCTACTTAATTATTATTTTTTTACGCGTATGAGTGTTTTGCCTGCATGAATGTAAGTGCACTGTGCATGCAGCATCCACAGAGGTCAGAAGAGTGTGTTGGATCCCCCGGAACTGGAGTTATGGATGGCTGTTAGCGGTCATGTGGGTGCTGGGAACTGAATCTGGGTCCTGCACAGGAGCAGCCGGGGTTCTTAACTGTTGAGTCATCTCTCCAGGCCCTTAAATTTTTATTTAAAAGTTCAGGTATTACATTTATTTAAAAAATCAACTACACAGTACTATGGTAGAACCTCAGCACACACTTGAGGGTTCCTTAGAACAAGAAATGCAAAAAATTATAAATACCTGCTACACTGTTTCTTAAAAATTAGTTCTACTTCCTTTACCTAAGACTTTTTAAATTTTATTTTTAAGCTGAATTTGGAATTTAATAGTTCAGTTCACTGAAACCCGATGCAACAAAAATGAACAATTTAATAAAAGTGTATATTTATTTATTCATTCTATGAAAATCTATACTTCTGTGGTTCTACAAATTTTACCACTATAAAATGAAAAAAATCCAGTTTATATAGTTTCTGTCAAACATGTTATGGACATTTATACTGTGCTTATAATGAGAACACATGGAGATCTTTGGCTTTAGGTTTCTATTTATTCCCCAGCCTTTGCAAAAAAAAATTCTACAGAACAACATTTTACTAAAAGATAATATATATCAGAGTTTAAAATCTTTTATTGTGTTCCACAAATCTTTTGTTGTGTACTATATTAACAAAGGTTTTTAAAAAATAAATAAAAGGAGGTAACGGAACAGTGGAATGAAGAACATAGCAAAAGGCTGTGAGTAGATGAGGAATGGCAAAGGGGTCAATGAAAGGTTATCCTCTCCCAGAATGCTTTACAGACAGATAGAACAGTGAAGAACTGCAGTACTGACAACATGCACAAGACCCATGCAAACTCAACTGGACAAAACCCAGCCTGGGGAAATGGGCAGCAGGCCCCAACCTAGGTGAGGAACTACTGATCCCTGCTGCATGAGGGAGAACTGACCGATCTTCTTTAAGGGAGGGACGCCAGGTAGGCCGATCAGGTTCCCACGGATGAACTCACACTAAGGGATATCTGGGGACACAAACTTGACTCCAATGGACCTTGAGTATATAACAGAATGCATGAAATCCTGTGGGTGAGCTTTGGGGGGTAGTGCAGATGGGGGAGGGGCCTAAATATGATTAAGACGTATTGTATGAATTGTACAAAAATATCAATAAAAATACACATTGAACAAATATTGAAGAATATTAACATTTTCCAAGTTAACTTCCTGCTGGACTCATCTACTATTTGAACTGGTGAGTAAAACATAATTAGGTCAAAATAAGACACAAAAGTAACTTAAAAGGACTCAAACAATGCTGAGATATAATTTCTTCATTAGTTTTATCCAAACAGCATGTCCATGATGACAGCTACTGCAGAGCATGTGGAGGCACTCACACTGAGGGGGGCTTACGGCAAGGATGTTCACACAAACACTGGCATAGGGTGTGCTCTCGTGGTCTTAGGAATTCAGGAATAGCAATGCGCTACATGCTTAACATGATACCCATTAGCACAGGACAGAGCAGTTAGGTTAGGAAAGCCATTTCGCTGTGACTGACCAGCAGGTTCCCATTAAGTTTTGGAAAATGCTGACAATCAACATTTTGAGATACTTTTTCTATCCACTCCCTAAGAGGGGCCTGGCGCTCTGAATAGTAGTAGCTCTATATTTTCCTTTTCATCTAGGAAATATAAAAGGAATTATTTTGGACTATGCTCAGAGAAAATTACAATGGGCCACTAAATATTAGTTTATTTCAGTTGTCAGGTCACTGTAATACTTGTGCATGTGCAAATCTGTGAGGTCTTTAGACTGCCACCTTCAAAGAATTAAAACCTTCCCCAAAGCTTGCACCCACCACAGTCCTTTCAATGTAATTTTGCAGATATTCCTATTTTAGGCTTAAGGTCTGTCCGAAGGATGTTCAAAGAGTTCTGAAATTATATCTTAATCTCAAATCTGTGTTTATAATTCTCTCCCACAACACATCCATTTTCTCTACTTTTTCCTTCCAGGCAAATAGGCATTCAGTCTCCAAGGGCCCATGTTTCCAATGCAGTAGTAGTAATTAAAACATTTCCTGTAACATATGGAACAAGCCATGCCCATAATCCCCTTTAAATCCTTCATAAAAACACTTCATTCATTATTTCCAGAAAAGGGTTTCCACCATAGAAATTCTTCAGAAGTCACAGTCAGACCTAGTCAATAAAACTAAAAGTGAGAAAAGGCCACTCTGGTTTGAAAAGACTCAACAAAAACATGTACAAGTATTGTTCAAATAATTTTTAATACTTCCTTTGTATATTTTTTATTCAAAACAGAGTAGCACATATGACTTACATATTTTTGAGTGACTGAAATTATTTGTGGAGTGCTTGAGACACATTCCTGCTACATGAGCAGTCTGGCCTGCTCATGTTTCAGCGTACTACAGTGCCGGGATTCTAAGTGTGTGCAACCACACCAAGAGTAAAATTTCTTCTATATACCCTTAAGTTTAGAAATGTATCAACATAGCCATTATAAAGGTTATCAAAGGATGAGACAACATAGCATTAGAATTCAAATTTTTATGAAAAACATGGGCTCATTCTATTATTGATTCCACAGAGAAGTTGATAATATGTTTTATCCAAGTTTTTACTTGGGATATGTTTTATTATACTTTCATATTTAATTTTTACATTTTCTTATTTAACTAATTTGTGTGTGTATGAGTGTTTTGCCTGCATATATGTAAATGCACCCATGTCCTACAATGCCCCAGAAGGCCAGAAGAAGGTGTTGGAGTCCCTGGGATTGGAGTTACAGGTGGTTGTTAGCCATATTCTGGTGCTGGGAACTGAATTTGGGTCCTCTATAAAAGTAGCCAGTGCTCATAACTGCTGAGCTATTTCTCCAGCCCACAAATTCATACTTTAACATGAAAAGTCTTATGTGTGGCCAACAGGGTAGCAGGAAGTGAAGACGGTGTTCCTGGCACCTTATCCTTGTTGTAGGAGCAGGGCTAGGGATGAACAGGGTCTTGCATACATACCTTATCTTAATCATAAGCATTATTGCTGCTGGTGCTCACAATTTCTGCCACAGAATTTTAGTTAAATTCAAACATTTCTACATGGTCCATCTCATTAGCCACTATTAGCAATGGCTAATTTGTGTTAACAGTTGGGAAATTTAAAAATTAAAGCATATATGAATCTACAATGATCTCAATATTGGTATTTAATTTTTTAAGACCATTGATTGCCAGTGGCGGTATAGGGATGTGATCCTAGAATTTTTTTTCTCACCACAAAAATTTTCAGATACTAGTGACTTTCTCTGGAAGTTGATTAAGAGAGTAAGAACATTCATCAAGCTTAGCAATTCAAAACTTGTACTCTAGGCATCACAGACACAAAGAATGCAGGGACAGCAGCAACTTAGATAAGAAAACGAATACATTTACATTTCTGTTGCTGAATATTACTGTCTGACATGCTGTGATCCTCTCAGTTTTAAATAAATAATCAACACTGAAATTATACTATACTTTCCTGGGAACTGTTACAGTAATTACATGCTTACTAGTTTGAACCTATTTCCTATTATAAAATAGGAACCTTTTCATTCTCTGAAGTTGAAAATCTCTAAAAAAGAAACTCATATTCTAGCTTTTATTATTTTTTTTCTTTTGGATTAAGGAAAATAAAAACAGATGTTAAAATCCTAAGTAAAGAAAATTCAAAGATGCCAAGCTGTACGGCATCTGACTGCTTTCTGAAAAAATTATACTTAAAGATTTACACTTCTAGAGATAAATAAATCTGCAAGAACGGAAAAATCCAATTTTCTTGAAGGAGCCACACTTTGGAAAATTCCACAGATTTCCTATCACAGATAGGAAAAAAAGAAGATTGTTAAGCTATTTTTTATGAATAATCTGTAAAGAAATGACATGCAGAAGCTTCGTCCAGCACGTCCACCAGAGAACCTAACATCCCAACACCTCAGAGAAGACCTGACGGTGAGAGGAGAAGCTCTCATGTGCTTTCAGGGATTTACAGACCCATAACCATCCCCCAGCAACTGGCAGAACATAAAGACACATTCTCAACGTTTTTGCCAGAGATTGTGAGCACAAGAACTTTCCAATAACTTTGAAATAGGAGAATCAGGCATGGGAAGAAATGTCACAAAATTCATGACAAAAAAGATTCTAGAGCTCCATGAACTCCTTAAATATTTTTAAATAACTACTTAAATAAATACCTTGGGAATATTTTTAAAGAGTTGCAGGCCAGTACATGAGGAACTCAGTGTACTTTCTCTACCAAAAGCAAGCATAAAACATTGAACTGAAAACATAACAAAACAAAAAAATCCTCATCATTTCAAGCCCCTGGAAATCAATCCAAGGCAGAAAACAAATTCCGAAATGTTTGTCCCCGAGTACATGTAAGACTCCATTTAAGGAAAGCAGATGTACAGAGCATGTTCTCATGTGGATGGCTTTTCTTCCACCTGACCCCTCAGGCCAGGCTGCCTGGATGGAAGCTTATAGCTTGGGGCCAGCAGCTTGGCTACAGAGAGGGCATTCTCTGTCAATTAAAAGTGACAAACTTTGTAGGGAAAAAAAAAAGTCAATCAGGACTGGACAGGTGGCTCAGTCAGTGGTTAAGAGCAATGTCTACTCTTGCAGAAGAACCAGGTTTGGTTCCTAGCATCCACAGGTGGCTAACAATCATCTGTGACTTCAATTTCCTGGGGTTCAGATATCCTCGTCTGACCTCCATGTGGGCATCATACAACACAGGTGCACTTACATACAAGCAGGTAAAACACTTATACACATAAAATGGCACAACATGTGGTTCACTTAGATACATGGAGGCAAAACACTCATGCACATAAAATAATAAATAATGAAGTTGTATGCACATGAAGGGTACGTGTATGTATGTGTTTCTGTATGAGTGCAGGTACTCAGGTGTCACAGCACTTGTGGAGGTCAGCTGACAACCTTGGGTGTCACTCCTTCATGTCTACCTTGATTGAGAAAGATTCTCTTTTTGTTGTTGTTGTTCACTGCTATGTGTGCAAGGCTTGTTGGCTCCCAGACTTTCAGTAATTATCCTGTCTTTGCCTTCCAGCTCCTCTTAGGAGTACTGGAATTATAGGTGCATGCTACTGTGCCTGCTTTATGTGGGTTCTGGAGATTCAGACTCAAAGCCTCGGGCTTGTGCTTTGCCCGCTGAGCCTTCTCCCCAGTCCAGCCCTCATACTGTTATATCACATACGCACTTGAAAAGCAACCCTCAGATGTAGGTTGTGTGCCACTCTTCCTGGTGAGTGTGAACAAACATCTACTCACCTCAAACAGAGAACCAACAACAGAACAAAAGTAAGCATACCACCAAAATCCAACTTGGTGAACCAATGAGTTTTACTGGGATTACTTACAGGAGTATGGGTGAGGGGTTTAAAGGAGCAGAAATGACTCAAAGACAGCTGTATCACCAAAGTCTACTCCAGCATGCACACGTCATCAATACCCATGGAGTCGGAAGAGGGCATTGGATTTCCCGGAAACTGGAGTTGTGGAAGTTGTTAGCTGCCACGTGGGTGCTGGAACTCAAACCTGGGTTCTCTGCTAGAGTAGCCAGTGCTCCTAAGCACTGAATCAGCTCTCCAGCTCCACTTCTGCTTGTTGTAATCACATGTGTCACATTACCCTCTCTACTTCCTACCCCTCTTTAAGATCTCTCCCACTCCTTTCATGATCCTTTCTTGTTTCCTGACTTAAATACTCATACATGTGCATATAAACATATATGTTCATATATGTATATATACCACTTTAAATCTAGATCCTGCATATTTGTCTTTCTAAATCTGGCTTATTTCACCTAACATAATGATCCATTATTTTTCTGTAAATGTGATTTTTCTTTATAGATGAATAAAATTCTATTGTGTATGTGTGCTATATTTTCTCATCAATTCCTCTGTTGATGACGCAGGCTGGTTCCATTTTATTATATTATGAACAGTGCAGCAATAAATGTGGATGTGTAAGTGTCTCTACGGTATCTTGACTTAGCTCTTTGGGCACGTACCCAAGAGTGATAGAACTATGTCATATGATAGGTCTTTTTAAAAAATGTTTATTACTTTTAAAAACTTCTTTGTGTATGTGCGTCCATGGCAGTGATTGTGAAGTGATTGTTCTCTCCTTCCATCCTAGGGGTCCAAGGGATCAAACTGAGGTCTTGAGGCTTGTCAACAAGTGCCTTTACCTGTTGAGCCATTTCATTGACTCTTATATGACTTTTTTATTTTTTTGAGGAACCTTCATTGATTTCTATAGTTTGCAGCTATTCTAAGAACAGACAAAATGGACTTTAAGACAAAAAAAAAAAAAAAAAAAAAAAGAAAAAGGATATTCCATAATAGTAAGATAATATACTAGAAAAATTTCATATTAGAAATGACAGGCTGGAGAGATGACTCAGCGTTAAGAGCACTGGGATTAGAACCGTGGTTCTAACCCCAGCACCTACAAGGCAACTAACAGTCTGTAACCAGTTCAGGGGAACTGCACCCGCTTCTGTCCCCTGGAGGCACTGCATGATCACTTCATCTATTCTTCCATGAAGTAATATGTATTTCTGGTTTCAGGCACTTATGAACATTATGCATTTAATGGAAATTATCATACATGTCTTTATATTCGGTCATGGAAGAAAAACTGCTTGGTCACAATTCCGAGTAGTCTCAACATTACAGGAATGAGCCCTTAGTTGCATGGACTCATAAATGCTTAGTTTTGCAAGTACTTTTGAGTCCTATTGCTATTTACTGTGGTTTTAATTTGCATGTCTTTGGTGACTAATTGAGGCTAAGCATATTAACATATGTTTACTGGCCATCTGGATTTCCTCTTTGGCAAAGTGCTTGTCCAAGTCTCTTAATGATTTTTTAAAGCTAACTGTTGCTCTTTTTCATTTTTATTTATAAGATTTCATTATGGATAAAAGTACTTTGGCAGTTATAGCTATTGCAAATATCTTCTCTCAGAATGAAACTAACTTTTTCATTTCTTAATTATCTGTGCCAGGGGTCCACAACTATGGCTACCATGTCAATACTGGGTCACTAGTTTTTGAATAAAGTGTTATGAAAATATAGCACATTGTCCATGACCTCTTTCATGTTACAATGATAAAGAGTTGCTGGGACAAAAGCCATATTGCCTGTAGTAACTGGCCATTCATAGAGAAAGTAGAGATCTAGAGTGAACATGTTTCCTAAGTATGAAAGTTAACTTTGTTAATATTTAACTTTGTTAATATTTAAGCATTGTGTCCTATTTAAACAGTTGTTTACTTACTTTGAAATCATGAAGAAACTTATTTGCCTTAATCAGGGGAAAAATTAACTGCCAGTTTAACTGAACTGTGTTTAAAAACTATGATTTTGCTTTTAAGAGGATTCATCTTATTTTTATTTATGTGCATGAGTGTGTGTGTATGTGTGTGTGTGTGATGAGTGTGCAGGTATAGACTGAGCCAGGACTAAACCCAGGGTATTATTTCTTAGGTGCCCTTCACCTTTGAGACAGTCTCTCATGGGGACTAGTATGCAGATTAGGAGAAGCTGGCTGGTCAGTGAACCTCAGCGAGTCACTGGGATTACAAACACATGTAGTTGTAATCCACCATACTCGATATCAAATTCAAGCCCTCGTGAGCTATCTTCCCAGTCACAGCTGACATGACTTTTTAAGTCTGTTTTAATATCGTTTTCCTTTTCCTTTTTCCAGTCTTTCACTTACTTAAAAATGATTTTTCATCTTGAAGAATTTCTATCATCCTAAATTTTCTTTACTTGTCTTCATGAAGTCATTGAAGACATTCATTTATTCCTTGGAGAAGTTTTGTTGCTAAGATACAGGATAGGGCCATATACACACAACTGCATTAAACTGGTCACTAGGACATAGAGCGTGCTTGCCCTACTTTTCGTAGAGCTGAAGCTAATTAGGGAATTCTGATATCATCCACCTTGACAAACTAATACAAAGTTTCCTATAGCTTTGACCTAATGGTTCAGGAAGCTATTCATGATCTCGGTCTGTCAAGATATTTTTCTTACAAAAGAGATTATAAAAGGTTGATTTTTCTAATTCTGTCACTTGCCACATGGAAAAGTTTCCTTCACTCAATTATTCAGTAAGAAATACAGCTACTTTGGAAAAAGCAGGGAAATGTTTGATACTTTCCTTTAAGAGTTTTTGAAGATTCGTTTAGCAGTTTCCTAAGATTACCAATATATTTTCATATGTGCCCGTGTGTGCATGTGCACGTGTGCATGTGCATGTATGTATAGGTAGAGGACAACTTCAAGAGCTGTTCCTCTGGTGCCATCCACCTTCGTTTTTGATAGAAGGTCTCTCAAAGTCATGGGACACCAATTTGGTGAGGCTAGCTGGTCACCTGTATTCTTTTGTGTATGAGTATGTTCATGTGCACAGGTACACATAGCTGTGAAGATGCCTAGGTAGACATGTGAGCACTGTGTGAAGGTCACAGAAACACTGAGTGTCACTCCTTAGGTTCTATCCACTTTGCTTTGTGAGACAAGGTCTCTGACTGACCTGGAATTCATCAAGTAGGCTAAGTGGGTGCTCAGAGAGTCCATGGATATACCTGTTTCTGCCTCCCCAGCTCTGGGATTATAGGTATGCATCACTACCCCAGATTTTTTACATGGGATCTGAGGTCAGAACTCAGGTCATCATGTTTGTATAGCAAGCACTTTACTGACTAAGCAATCTTTCTGACACATCAGTAAATTCTTTTGTTTGCTTTTGTCTTTTGAGGCAGGGTGTTCCTGTAGCTCCAGCTGCCCTGGAACTCACTATGGAGGCCGGGATGGCCTCAGTCTTACAGAGATCTGTCTGCCTTTGCCTCCTGAATGCTGCCATTACTCTCGTGCCACACTATACCCAGCAAATTTTTTAAGTATACCCTCTGAACTCACAAATGTTTCTACACCTGAGACGTCTCAACATATTTCAGTAATTCTTCTTGATGCTCCAACAATCATCTTTGACTCTTGCTTTATTTTCATATGACTCTGGTTTCTGATTCCCCACTTTTTGGCACATGATATCCTGAATAAATGTTCTACAGATTGCACTTCAATACAACAACCCAATATTATATTAGTGTAAAATGATTTTTAAAAAATATTTTATTAATTTGGGGGCTGGAGAGATGACTCAGTGGTTAAGAATATGAGCTGATCTTGTCATATTACCTGCATGTATATAAGTGCACCTTCTGTGTTATACAATGCCTGTGGAGGTCAGAAGAGGGCATTAGGATTCCCTGGAACTGGAGTCATAGACAGTTGTTAGCCACCATATGGGTGCTGGGAACCAAATCCAGGTCCTCTGCAAGAGCAGCCAAAGGTCTGAACTGCTGAGCCATCTCTGTAGCCCCTGTGTAAAATGATCTTTAAAGGCCACAATCTCTTTGACATGGAACTGCTTCACCATTTTGTTAGCTTATAAGTGTATTTAAAACTGAGTGCTCTACCAACCCAGCTACCCTTAAGGAAGGGGGTTGGTTTGAGTTAATTAGTCTTTCAATACCATAAGTAGAAACTTTAATGTCCAAAACATTAAATTTCTAAGTAAAACAAAGAATAAGGAAATAGACCAAGAAAAGAAGTTGTGGAAGAATTCCCCAAAGCTTTTCAAAGACATATTTCTTTAGCTATTGTATCACAAAAAGTAAGATTACTTCAGAATCATCAACCAAGCCAGAGCAGAATTCAGAAAAGCTGTACAAGTGGAGATTCAGATCACAGTGGAGAAAGTAGCTTTATTTTCGAACCATACACAATTAATTTTTATTAAAGAACCTGCAAAAGACCACCTTGGCCCTAGATTAAGAACAAAATTATAAGTAGATGAGGAAGTGGAAGGGAAAAGAGCTACTATGATGCTTATTTAGGATGCTTATCCTACATTATGACATCTAGCAAAACAGCCTAGATATCAAGATTATCATAGAGTGGAATGAACAGGTAAAATACTCCAATGGTAAGTCTATGTATCAAACGCAGAGATAAAGATTTAGTATGCCAACCACCTCCCAAAATGGACATGGCCATCATTCACTATCAAACATTTCTTGATTGCTAAAACAGTCAAAAATTCCTTTATTATACAGCTAAAATACTAAAACATATTCTTACTATATAAATTCAACTGTTTCTGTCTTACTCCCAAGTACACGCCAGAGTATTAAGAGATGTGCAATAAAAACTGCTTGACTCCTTCTGCAGTTGAGCCTCAGCTGAGCACACAACCCTAGTCACCCCAACCTCAACTGCTGCTTTGTTAAGCTGTGCTTGGACTGCACTTCCTCAGGATCCAAGATAATAAATGTGTGCTGTTGTTTTTAACCACTGTTTGGTGATGTGTCATGCTGCAATAGACAGCTAAAAGGATATTGAAAGTTGGTACATCATTTTCATTTCTCCAGTCCTATAAAATACTTGCATCAAATAAATTTTAAAGACCACATGTTTCTGTTAATAGTTTGGAAAAAGCCCTGGACGGAGAATTAGAAGATCTTGTTCTTGATTCTATCTTACTAAGTCACCCCATGTAAAGTTTACAGCTCCTCAGTGCCTTGAGATTCATTACTTGTAATCAAGGCTAAAACCTCCCACTGGGTAAAAGAAAAAGAATGAAATACTGTGAAAATTATAAAGTACTAAATAAACCAAACTCCAACTCCTTTTCTTTGGCAGTTCTGATCTGCTCTAGTGCAAGGAACCATCATCTCTAGCATGGGTTTGTTCTGTGGATTACTAACCCAACTCTCAGAATTTGTTCTTGGTGCCTACTCTGCACAGTTGTGTGAGTGATTTCTTCTGGATCTAATGAAATCATACTCCCGTGCTCAAAATCCCCCAGTGGGGGGATTCCCATACTATTAGTGTCTATAATGACCAAGGTCCTACATCAAATCTACTGTTACCAAGAATAGTACACCGTACCATAGCAAACTCTTCAATTGCACTGTCTTTTGTTGCTGTTTGTTTGGGAAGTGGTCTTTATTTTCTGACCACTTCTCATCCAAAGTCTTAATAAAATCAGGTCCTTTCTATCAGGAAAGCAAAATAAAGATCGGTGACAGAGGAACTGTGAGCCAGCTTCCATGGGGTGTGGATTTTTGGAGCACAGGCATAAACCATGAAGCATAAGAATATGGTAAGGAAGATGGTAAACTCATTGAGTATGCTTTTTTATTTTTGCCCCAGCTCTGAAGATTTTCTGCATGTGACAGATTTACATGTTAAAAAATTATGGGAGTAGAGGGCTAGGGAGGCATCTCAGTTAGTAAATGCTTGCTGTACAAACATCTGGACCTAAGTTCAGAACCTCAGTATTTGTGCAAAATGAAGCTACAGCACAGTGCACCTGTAACCCCAAAGTGGGGGCAAATGGGAGGGCATGGGGGCTCACTGGCCAGCCAGCTCGACCGACTTGGTAAACTCCAATCCAGTGAGAGAACCTCTTTCAATAAACAGGTGAACAGCTCTTGAGGAATGCCACCCAAGATTGTCCTCTGGCCTCCACATGTACACCCACACATATGTGCATACATATACACACATAGACACATACACATATACTCTCACACACAGAAACTTAAAAAAGGTGAGTGACTAGACTCAGAATTTTGGGTTATACTAGGAACAAGCATCTATTTGTCTTATTCAGCTATTCACAAAAATTGAAGAATAAATCATTTTTAAAACTATTTCTAAAATTTAAAAATCATTTTATTGACTGATTGATGACTGACCAAGTGTGCATGTGCCATAGGGCCCATGTGGACATTGGAGGACAACCTGCTGGTTCTCTCCTTCCAGCCACATCACTGGACTCTAAACTCACTATTTTTTACAGACCTGAAACCTGGGCACTTTTGGTCAAAAAATTTATGATGCTGGGCCAGCAATATGGGTCACATGGTAAAGTTGTCTGCCATCCAGCCTGAAGACCTGAGTTCAATTCCCAGAACTGATACAGTGGAAGAAGAAAATCGGCTTCCATAGTTCTTCTCTGACCTCCACAGGTACACGGTGGCATATATATACCACCACTCCTCCCCATAAATAAGTATAATTTTAAAAACTTAAGAAATTTGTGTTTAGTATTCTTTCTTTCTTTCTTTTTTTTGGAATGGGGAACTTACTGATCCTGAAGTAGATGGAACTGAAATACTTAAGAATGTATTAGAATCTACTTTGTTCCCACTGAGACCAACTCTTCCTTCTAAGATAAATTCTTTTGCTGTCAATAAAAATATGTTCACAATGACCCATTTCCTGTGTTTACAGTCTAACACCAATTAAGCATATGGCCAAGGTAGACTGGCCTCTGACACTGAAAGACAGGGTATACCCAAGACCTGCAAAGACCACACCAATTGACTGCCAACGTGAATGGAGGAAAAGTTCACAAGGCCCAAACCTAGATGAAGAGCTACAGGCAGTCAGTGGTAACTGAGGGAGAACAGTTTTTTTTTTTTCCCTCCAGAAAGGAGACCCAATGTTAAGGGCAAATAAGGCACATGTAAATAAGGCCAACACTAACAGTACTCAGTAGGTTGTGTGTGTGCGTCTGTGTATAAAATAAATTTTGAAGAAGAGGTCATAAGTTTGAAGAGGGTGGGTGGGGAAGCCCCGAGGGAGGGGTAAGGAATGCAAACACAGTGCACTCATGAAATTCTTAAATAACTTTTGTTTCAAAACAAATAAAAGAGAGACAGAGGTTAGAAGAAGTATACAATGGTTCAAAAGAGGTAAGCACCAAGCCAAGCTCAAGGTTTATGGTTCTTCTCACAAATTCAAAAGGAATGACACTTAAGAGGACCAACTATGTGCCAGCCAGATGTACCAACCGGAAGGAAACTGTGGGCAGCCAGGAAAGAAGGCTGGGCTCAGGCAGTCAGGAGGGAAATTGTTGCAAACCCACCAAGAGTAAAATGTCAGCATGAGTCAGAACATCAGGACAGGTTGGACAATAGGCACCAAGTCGCCAAGCCACACTGGAGCTGGATTTCTCTTAAAAACTGTCAGAACTCTCTTTCATTTCCTTACATAGAAGCACATTTACTATCAATTCTCTTATATTATACTTTTTGAAAGGTATTATACATAGGTAAAAATCACAGAATTAACAACTGTATTATTTATGAGACATTCTTTTAAAAGTTTGCAGAAATATGAAATTAAAAACACAAATATCAAAGGCAGTTCTTAACTTTGGGGAAGGAAACTATCTTTGTGTGTGTGTTTAAACAAAACAGACTTTGTGTATGTGGTGGCAGCTTAGCTAAGTTCCTTTAAATAGTCAGGGATTTGTGAAGTGCAGAGCTCTTGTAACATAAGCTGTGTTTTCCTCAAATCCCCATGGGTCCATTTGCTTAAGAAACTCAGCTTCTTGGCTGGGTGCCCACATACCAAACCTGCCTGGTCTTGCATAGTTTTAGTTCTGTTACTAAATTAGGAAACCGAAGCAGGCAACGTTTGGGCCAACAACAAACTAAAAAGGCTTGGCGTCATTAGCCTCAGGTCTCCTTAAAAGCCTGATCATTAGAAGATATTTAATTTTTAATTAGAGATACCAAAGTAATTTCACTTAATAAGGAACAATACTAAGAAATAATTAAATGAAAACAAAAAGGAGAAATCTAAATGTTTAACCAAAGTGTTCTTTGGAAATAGCCTTAATCATGATGTTGAAATAAACTAGCACCATGAGCTCTCCGTCGCAGTGGCCGATTCTAAACACTGCCTTGCTTTTCCAAGAGGAGAAGCACAACTATGAAGTCACTCATCCAGGCTCCAGAGACAACAGCATGCCCTCTGTAGAACTCAGCTTACAGAGGCCAAGATGTGCAACCAGGAGACAGTGGAGAAACACAGAAGAATTTCAAGAAAATAGTCACTTTAGTGATAAATGACAAAAATATGTAATTTTCCTCTTCCCAACCTTTACTGATCTCTAATTAGCATATCACAAGGCTTTAAATAAAGGATGGTAGCTATTAATTAACATTTCTTAAAGTATTTTTAAACATACCCTTAGCATTTATCAAAAGCTAATACTTGAATCCTGAGGGTGCTTGGGAGAATTTTAGTTCTGGAAATACCTAAATAAACATTGTGCTAAATATTCATGAATTTCAAAGTACTGTTTATTTTACTTTAGATCTGTGAAATGAAAATTTTAATAAGTATTTGCTGTGCCATCCACATTTTTCCATGGTTTATGTATTTAAACACCAGATTTGGAAATTTATAATCTGTGAGTGTGGTAACAAACCCTGAATGACTTGTCAGTTGGTAATATTTACTGCTGATCTTCTATCAATACAGAGCCGGTGACAGGAGCTTCCTCAGGGCTAGTATGCTTTCCAGCTATTCGCTCTTGAGGCTTATAGGACTTTTGTAAACAGACTAAAGCACCTGGCATGTGCCCAAACCCAGAGCTGTTGCCTGAGTCACTCAGCTCTCACTCCTACAATCTGGCCATCTGAGAAGAGCAAAGCAGGCCCAGGAATGGGCTGGGCCATTCCACCTCAAGTCTGCTCCTGTCCCTCAGAACTGGAGGGAGTGAGACCAGGATAAGAGCCCTAGTCTACTCCTCTGCACTGTGTGGAGCACAAGAAATTAGAGAGGCAAGTCCACAGGTTTAGAGAAATAGAAGTAAAAACAAGAAACAGAGTGAATGATCAGACCGTATACTGAATACAGATCACTTTGATAAAAGGTCCTTCAGTCCCTCACACCACTCACATGCACATAAAGAAGCACCTGTGAATGGACAGGGTGTCAGGAAAGGAAAAATTTATTTCATTATTTTTAAAATCTATACGGGGCTAAACAGATGGCTCAGAGGTTAAGAGCCCTCGCTTCTCTTGTAGGGAACCCAGTTTTGGTTCCTAGAACTCACATGACAGCTCATAACTGTCTGAACTCCAGTTCCAGGGGATTTAATGCCCTCTTCTGGCCTCCACAGCACCAGGCACACATGTGATGTATATACACATATGCAAACACCCAGAAACTTGAAATAAAGACCTTTTTTAAAAAAATTCAAGGAGGACAAAGAAATTCAAAACTTAAAAAAGTTGGATGCCTTTCACTGTCTCAATTAAAAATGTACTATATAAGAACAGGGAAGAAAAAAAATACAAAAAATAATAAAAACCTACTATAACTTTACAATGGTCAAGAGAGCAAGGTACTGCCTTTAGGACAAATACAAAGAGTAAAGGGACAGTATGGTTCTCAGTATTAAACTCCTAGATTCATGGGCAACCAACTTTGGACAAAGAAAGCAGGTAATTTGGCAATGATAGTCTTTTCAACAACTAAATATCCCATATGTAAAACAAGATCAATCCTGATCTATATCATAAACAAGAATTAGAGAGAATAAAACAATATAAAACTTGTAGAATAGGATAAAAAATTTGTGACACTGGGTTTGTCAAACATTTCTTAAATATGACATCAATGGCAAATAGAAGCCTGATAAATTTGGCACCATCAAAAATTTTTATGTCTTATTTTTGTTTTATGTACGAGTTGCCTGCCTAGATATAAGTGCACCCATGTGTGCAATGCCTGTGGAGTCCAGAAAAGGGTGATAGGTCCCATGGAACTGGAGTTATGAACAGTTGTTAGCCAACGTGAGAGTACCAGGAAGTGAACCCAGTTCCTCTGCAAGAGCAGTCAGTGTTCTTAGCCACTGAACTATCTCTCCAGTTCCCAAATGTCTACTCTTTAAAAACATTAAAATATAAAACAGAAACCACCATGGACTAAAAAAAAAAAAAAATCACTGGCAGATCATTTATCTGATAAAGGACTTTCCTATAGCCAATAACATGGTATAAACTTGCTGTAAGGATCATTTGGTAAACATTTTCAGTTTTGTAAACTACATAGTTATTGTTATAACAACTCAATTTTGCCAAAGAGCACAAAAGCAACCATATGTATGAGAATGGCATGACTGTGTCCCAATAAAACTTTATTTACAATCTCAGATTTACAATCAGTTTTCTCTCTCTTTCCAGGCTATCGGAGTCTGATTCTCTGAAAGCTATTTTATAACTCTAAGTTGTAGATAATTGGTAGCAATATGAAATAGTCCCTGTTTACAGGCATGCATGCAAGTTACATTTAATAAAAGGATGGTCCCTTGCCCCTGTAGAGAAAGCCAACTTTGATGCTGTTACAATATATTTCAATATTCCTGATCTATAATTTGGCCATTTTGTGAATTCTCCTTTGAACTAGCTACCGCATCTTATCAATCTCCTCACTAATCAGCTAAATAAAAACTTAACCACATTTAAAGTTTTATAACTCTGTGGAAATCATAAGCTTAGCTTTTTTTGATAAAAATTATGTTCTAACACCAAAATGTATACACACTAGGACATACAAAGAACTCTGACAACCCAATAACACAAAAAACTTGGAGCTGAGGGATGGCTCAGCAATTAAACTGCTTACCACACAGGAGGACTGGAATTCAGATCCCCCTAAACAGGTAAACACCAGGTGGGCATGACAGCTCACCTGTAATTCCAGCCAAGGCAGGCAGAAACTCCTGGAGCTAGCTGGCTACTGTGAATAGTCATATCAGTGAGTTTTGGGTTTGATTGAGAAATTCTGCCTCAAAACATAAGATGGAAGATTCATCAAGGAATATTCCTGATATCAACTTCAAGCTTTCACAGGCATAGGAGTACACATGCACAGTTAAAAAGAAAAACAAAACAAAACACAGACAACTATTTTATGGCCAAAAGATCTGAACAAATACTTTACCAAAGAAATGGCAAAGAAGCATAAAATATATTCATCTTTAGTTAATAATAAAAGGCAAATCAAAGCCACAAGAAGATTCTAGCAAATGCCAAATAGAACTGCCATAATCGAAAAGACTGAATAGACTAAGTGTTGACAAGGATAAGGAAGAAATGGAGCGCTCAGACTCGCTAGCAGGAATGTGAACAGTACCGCTACTATGGAAAAATAGTTTGGCAATTTCTTCCAGTTAAAAATATACTTACCACATAATTCAGCAATTCTACGTGTAGGTATTTACCCAAGAGAAAGGAAAACATGCCCACAAGAACCTTGTGCACAAATGTTCATAGTAGCATTATTTATAATGGTTCCAAGTGGAAACCATGTGAATTATCATCAACCGAGAGACACAAAACATGGCACATTCATATAACAACAAAAAATTACTCAGTAGTAAGATGTATCTAGTAAACCATGAGACAGCAAACGTGTAAAAACATGGTGCAAGTAAATCAGTAAGACAGAAAGGCCGTTACATGATGTCATTTATAAGAGATGTCTGGAAAAGTCAAAACTACAGAGACAGATGTCTGACCAATGCTTGGCCAAGGGTAGGAACCCCTGGCAGTGAGGAGGCATCAGGGAACCTTGGAGATGATGGAAATGTTTAAGAGCTGGATTTGTGGGAGGACTCCTAACCTGTGTATCCTTCACAAAAATTAACAACTGCACATATAAAATGGCAGATTACATAGTATCTAAATGATACCTCATAGAAGACATTAAATTCAACAGGGAAAAAATTAGATTAGTAACTCATGCCAGGAACCAAATTATGGGCATCATCACAAAGTTTAACATTGCTAGGAAGACATTTCAATGTGCTGGGTAGAAAAGAGTGATGTACAGATGACACTCCCTAAATTACTGTAGATAATCCCCAAGAACAAGAAAAGCGGAGTTCTATCCCTTGTTTTGCTACTTATATTTAAAATGTTTTAAATTAGAAGTTGTTTAAAATGTAAGCTATGGACAAGAAATAGACTTATATACCCCAGGTGCCCTTTATGATGTATCTTTTAGGAAGAGAACAAATTTTCAAACTTCACTTTATGTCTGTAATAAAAATCAAGCCTGCTGAAATGATATGTTTAAGGATGTTGAATTTTAGTGGCGAGAGGTCTATCAGAATCTGTGATGGCTGGTTTTAGAGGCAACTTACCACAGATAGAATCTCCTAAGTAGAGAGCCTCAACTGAAGAACTATCCTGATCTTAAGTAATAAGGGAAGACCCACCCCACACGTGGGAAGCACCTTCTGGTGGCAACCCAGATAAAAAGGGGCATGGTGGAAGGAAGACTCCTGGCCTTCTGCTCGTTTAGCCTTCCCTCTTACTGCCAAGTTGATTTATCTTGTTGTTGCTGCTGGTGCTGAATCCTTTGCTGACCTAAGAGACAGGGTTTCTAGGCTTCTATCACTGGCTGAGGACCACTGGCTCCTCAGGAACCCTCTGGCTTTTCCAGAACAGATTGGGAGTTTGAGACACTTAGCCCTATGGACTGAACAACTACAGAGGCCTTGGCCTCTCCAGTGTGAAAGTCATTGTGGGACCACTCTGACTGCTGAGGACCCCACCCGGGCACTGCATAACATGGGTGCACTTACATACATGCAAGCAATACACTCATACACATAAAATAAAAATAAAAAATGAAATGTTTTAAAGGAAAATGGAAACATGAATTAACACTAATTTGGGGTGTGGAGAAGCAGTGCTAGGAAGTGACCCATATGCCAGCTAAGCACGGATCTACACTTCTAACGAACACTAATTTTATATGCATTTGCTTTACTGAAAGTTTACAGTACCTTAAGTTCCATAGAATTCTAAGTGTCAGAAACAAATAGCTCTGTCTATAAAGTTCAAAAACAATCTCTTAGTCGACCCAAAGCAAGCCAAGAACAGTCAGATAAAACATGTAAGCCAATGACATTTTAGAAAATATTCTTAAATACAGGTTAGGTAAAATTATCACTAAGCACTGATTTATGGAACTCTACATGATCTATATTAAGAACCTCAAAACAATCCAGGTGTGGTGGCACACATGTTAATCCCAATACTCAGGAGGCAGAGACAGGCAGATCTCTGTGAGAGTGAGGCCAGTCTGGTCTCTGTAGTGAGTTCCAAGCCAGCTGTGGCTACAGGGAAACCACAAAAAAGAACTTCAAAATAAAAACACTAAAATCACTTTTGTCTTTTACTTAAAATAAGTAGTATTCTATAATCTAGATTTAATGTAACACTCCAAACACCATATATACGTATACATACACACATATATATTTACGTATTGGTTTTTTAAAAAAAATTGTGTTTGTGTGTGCATGTGTGTGCGCTCATACAGTGGTGTGCATGTGGCGATCAGAGGACAACTTTCAGGAGTCAGTCTTCTCCTTCTGCCATGTGGGCCCTGGATATTGAAGTTAGGTTGCCAGGCTTGGTGGCAAGTGCCCTTACCTATAAGCCATGCTACTAGGCCTAATATTTAGTTCTTAGATAGTTAAATAATTTAGAGCTATGACCTGTGTAAAATGTAAATTCAATAATGCCACCAAATCCTATCACTTAAAGTGAACAAATCATAGAAATCTATCTTTGAAACCATCGGCTCTTCATCTGTCCATAGACTACAAGACAGTACTTGTGTTAACAAAGGTAATCACAGCAGCTCCTCCTGTTTACAGGCTGTTTCAGCTTCTTAGAGACATCAGGAACAAGAACAGTACCACAGAAATCATAATTTTGGTTCAGGATATATAAGAAATACATAACTGTGCAAACTTCAAAAAATGCTTTCAATGTACATTTTACTCTGCTTTAAGTTAAATGTCATTTTTACAACATGAAAAAGAGTCACAAGAATATTCATTTGAGGGACTGGAGAGATATCTCAGTGGTTAGAGTACTTGCACAAGATGAGGACCTGAGTCCAGAACTCAACACCCATGCAATAAGCCAATATGTAAACCATATTTGTGGTGGTTTGAATGAGAATGTCCTCAGAAACTCTAAGCATTTGGACATTTTGTCTCCAGTTGGTGGTGGTATTTTGTAAGGTTTTAGGAGGTGTAGCCTTGCTGGAGGAAGTACATCACTGGGGGTGGGCTTTGAGAGCTCTTAAATCTTGCCAGATTTCCAGTCTCTTTCTGCTTCCTGTGCCTGCTTGAAGCTGTGATCACTCTGCTTTCTGCTCTGGTCACTTTCTTCTGCCCTGCTTCCCTGCCATGTTGGGCTCTAACCCTCTGGAGCTATAACCTAAATAAACTCCTCCTTCTTTAAGTTACTTTGGTCAGTGTTTTTATCATAACAACAGAAAAGTAACTAGTATAGAAATTGATACTGAAAGTGAGGTATTGGCTGTGAAGAATCTAATGGTGTAGGTTTAGGGAAGATTATAGAAGACTCTGGGAGTTTGAACTACAAAAGTGGCTAAATGATGTAAGAAGAGCTTAACAGGCCATTTTAGTAGGAGTCTGGAAGAAAGTCATGCTGAGTACAATGTAGTTCTAGAGGGAAATAAGGACTTCAGCAGCAACTGGCATATTTAATTTATTGTATTTTTATTAATTTTATGTTATGTGTATGAGTGTATTGCCTGCATGTACGTAGGTGCACCCTATGCAGTGCCCACAGAGGTCAGAAGAGGGCGTTGGATCCCCTGGAACTGAAGTTATGAATGGTTGTTACCAGCCATGTCGGTGCTGGGAATCAAACCTGGGTCTTCTGCAAGAGCAGCCAGTGCTCAGCCATCTCTCCAGTCCTACACCTAGGATATTTTGGCAAGGAATCTGGCTGAAGTCTGTCCACAGCCTAAGAGCTTGCCTGAGTCTAAGGTGAAAAGTAATGGATTAATTAATTTCTTTGGTAGAGGAAATTTCAAGGCAGCCTAAAGTATAATAGGTGGCGTGGCTATTAATGGTGGTTATTACACAGATCTACAATGAAAAAGAACAAATGAAGTAGAAGGAAATGCAGAATGTACAGTTTGGATTGAAAAAAGAACACTAGGAAGAGTAATGTTGGATCTAAGTCATTTGCTCAAAAACAGGCTCTCTTTGATAAGGAGATAAAAGCCCTTAAGAAGAGGTCTACATACTTGTACTTAAACAATGGAAAGAGTACCTTCAGGGCAAGAACATGTCCAGCTAAGCCTCCAACTTGTGAAATAAAACGTGGAGTTTTCTACTCCTAGAAAACTACAGCATAGAAAAGCTGAGAAAGTGAATGAAGCAAGCCAGGGTCATTCCCAGGCCGGCAGCCAAATTTGGCAGTATCATTCATGTGATGCTCGCTGTAGAGGTATGAAAGATGCAAGAGTGAAGGGGTCATCAGTTCTTCTGTGGTTTCTGAGAGCTCCGGAAGTCAGGCAGCATGCAGCAGGGGCATCCCTGCATAAAGAAGGCTCTGATAGGCCACTGTATAAAGATGTGAAGGTGAAGCCTGGATGGCAGTGGAGACCCCAAGAAGCGAAAGCCATGAGACATCCGCCAAGGAAAGCAGCACACAGGGAGTAGTACCAGCCTAAGAGAGAGATGCATGTTGCATGCAGCAAAGACAGAGGAGCTGAGTCATCTAAGCCCTTTGGATATAAAGTCCCAGAAGCTGGACATACAGCTATTGGATCTGGTTTTTGCAAGCTGATTTTTGGTCTTGTTTTGGTCTGATATTTCCTCACTATGCCCCCATTCATCCCTTTTGGAATGGGAATGTATATTCTGTTCCATTTTATGTTGGAAGCATATAATTTGTCTTTTGACTTTACAGGGACTTACAATTAAGAGATTGCCTTGAGTCTCAGAAGAGACCTTGGACTCTGAACTTTTAAATAGCATTGAGACATAAAGACTCTTGGGACTTTCGAAGGTAGACCAACTGCATTTGATATGGTCATGAGCATATGGGATGCAAGGGAGTGGAGTGTGGTGGTTTGAATGAGCATGTCCCCCATAGGCTCCAAGTATTTGGACATTTTACTCCTAGTTTGTGGTGGTATTTGGGGAGGCTTTAGGAGGTGTGGCCTTGCTGGAGGAAGTACAACACTGGGGGTGGGCTTTGAACATTCTTAAGTCTTGCCAGTTTTCTAGTGCTCTCTGCTTCCTCTGCCTGCTTGAAGATGTGAGCACTCTGCCTTCTGCTCTGGCCTCCTCCTTCAGCCATGCCTCCCCACCATGATGGGCTCTAATCCTCCAGAACCTTAAGCTGAATAAACTCTTTCTTCTTTAAGTTGCTTTGGTCAGTGTTTTATCACAGCAACAGAAAACTAACTAATATAATGTTCAAATAACAAATCAAAAATAGAATGTTCTACATACTGAAGACATTGTTTTAAAAGAATGCTTATTTTAGCACTTAACAACTTATGTGTTTTCTTCATAGTTACATAGTTTGACATGAAACTATAATTTCCTGACAATGTCACAAAACAGTATATTCAAATCAAGGTAGAAAAATCAATGGCAGTTCTTAAAAATAATCATGAGTTTTAGTTTTGCTCCCTGTTGCTGTGACAAAAATCAACTGAAGGGAGAAAGGGTTTATTTGGTTTCCAATACCAGGTTAGAGTCCATCACTGCAAGGAAGTGAAGGCAGCAGGAATCTGAAGCGTCTGGCCACATCACATTCACAGTCAGGAGTAGAGAGCAATGAATCATGCAGGCATGCTAGTGCTCAGCTCACTTTCTCCACTCTTACACAGGTCAGAATTCCCTGCCTAGGGAATGATGTCACTCACAGTGGGCAGGGTGTCCCATCTAAATGAACACACTCAATAATCCCCCATAGACATATCCACAGGTCAACCTAATCTAGACAATTCCTTACTGAAACTGCCTTTTGAGGTAATTCTAGATTGTGTCCAGCTGATATTTAAAACTAGCCATCACACCATGAAGATATAATCTTTATTTATGTGCCCAAAAGATGTTCGTTCTCAAAGTTTTGTTAATAAATATATCAAGCCCTACTGATATGAGGGAACTGTGTTTAATATTTGAAAGCTCTTTAGTAAAAATGAACTGTGGATGCAAGTTGTACCAAGATATCAAAAGATATAATAGAAATTATTTAATTCCACCTCAAAAACACTGCAAGCTGATACAGATACAAAAAAAACCTAAATCTCTGAGGGTTCATGAACAGGTTGTGCCTAAGAAAATACATTTTTTTAAGTTCTCAAGAAAATTCACACTCAAAAGATTAAGAATACCTCTACATTTATTATGCTTTAAAAATATTCTCAATTCCTGGTTTACATCATAAAATTATTAAAGGTTATGAACCCAAAATATGCTTCTGTCATGGAAACTACAACAGCTCTAACAAGTTAAAGAAGGGATTTAAATCAAGTAGATATTTCATCAAATCTGCATGAGAGAGAGAACTCTGGAAGCGGTGTAGAATATACACTAAGAGACATTTCAGAGATAACAATGAAAAACACCCAAATCCAAATAATTTGCTCCTGCAAACCACTTACATACCAGCTTAGTCCCTAAAGTCAAGCTTGAATTCTTTTTTTTATGATTAATTTATGTTTATTATATGTGTTTGAGTATTTTGCCTGAAATGCCCACAGAGGCCAGAAAGGAGTATAGAATCCCTAGAACTGGAGTTACAGATAGTTGTTAGCCTCCATGTGGGTGCTGAGAACTGAACCTGGGTCCTCTGTAAGAGCAACCAGTGCTCTTAACCCCTCAGCCATCTCTCCAGGCCCAGCCCTGACTTCTTAAACTCTACTGACCTCAGTAACACTGTCACTGTCCCCATACAGCATCTAGCTTGGGGAGCCCCATAGTATAAAAAGTTATTTCATATAGAATGAGACGTACTGGGTTTGCAGTGACTCAATACTGATGCTAGCTGCTGTTTCATTTCTTCACAAAGGAATGGTCCATGAACAAGAGCTCAGCATGTCTGGCTAATAGCACGGCAGAAAGCAGTTTCCAAATCCCAGGCACTGACTTTTCTTCTTTTGCCTTTTTTACTATTATTTTTTAATACTTTCATAATGAACTTTGTCTTTCAGACATTTGGCAAGTTTTCCACCATCTCCCTTCACACCTTTCCTAAAAAGGAATATTTTCTGTATTTCACACTGAGAAGGACACATGGTCCAAGTGTAAAATGCTTTTTCTTTTAGAAGAATTTTAATGACCATTTTTATCCTCCATTTTTTTTGCCAAATTGTCAAAGTTTATAAAAGTATATAAATAAAATTTAAAAGCTCTAGTTCCATTTTTTTCTGAGAAAGCTATGTGTTTTATTTAATCTAGTGCACTAGGATAATTTTATCTAAACACTGAAATAAAGTACTTGCATATTACTATAAAGTTACTACTATATTTCTAATTATACTATAAAGTTACTTGCTACTAGTGTCCTATATGTACTACAAATTTCAAGTATGTAAAGTCATTCAAAGAACAAGTTCTGAATGTGATCTTAAGTCTGACAATTTATTCAGTGGTCATTCTAGTGAGTTGAGGAAGGTTGCTAATTGTTACTGTTCCCACCTTGTCAAAATAGGCATCTTTAATGTCTGGGCTCTGCCGAAATAATGACTATACTAACACAACTAATGCTTCCTTCTCTGTCTGGTCTCGTCTCTGGAAGAGACAATAAAATATTCTGAATTCCTTTCAAGCCTGAATTCAGATTTGTTCTCCTTTGTGGTGCTCACTTTCTCTAGTACACAGGAGGATATACTCAGATCTAATTTACATGTTTTGTAAAGTATCTGAAATAGTAAGTTTTCCTGATCATGTAGACAACCCCAAAAGTAGAAAAAGTCCATTTACACAAATATTAGCCACACACGTGGCCTGGGACACTAGGAGAGCTCTCAGTGGACGCATTTCTCAGAAGCTTTTTCAGTGAGAAGCACCACCACCTGCATGAATGTAAAACCAGTGGGAAGCCAAGTGCCTCAGCATGGTAAGTCACCAAGGATTATTTTGGTATCTGCTTGAGGAGAGTCATATGGGATAAGAGGACTTGATTATTGGGAGACAGGAAACACAATAAGACACTTTGTGCTGCCTGTGAGTTGATTGCTAAGAAGCTGAAAAGGCAGGCTCAGTAGAATAGATAATGAGGCAGGGCTGACTCACTATGCCCCAGTCACCTAGCAATCCTAGTTTAGGGAAAGCGGGGCATCTGAGGTGGAATCCACCTGACCAGGTCCTGTAACAGTGGGGTGAGAGCCGTGTCTCTGAAGAATCACTGCAACCCAGGCAACAGTTGGTCAGTCTATGCCAACACAACTCAACAAACAGTGCAGCCAAAGCATCAGGGCTCTGGGGAGGACTGAGCTCTGGCTCCTCTGAGGCCTTCCAAAGAAAAGGCTGGTCTTCCTGCTGCCACAGCAGACCAGTGAGCAGAGTTCAGAGCTCCATGGGAGGCAACAAGATAGCCCTAAGAAGAGCTGAATTCCAGCCCAAGGAAGTGAGACTGTCAAGTGGAAAAAAAGGATAAATTAAAAAAATCCTCACATTTGAAGCCTGAGTTTTAGGAACAATTTATGCTAGTTATATGAAGGACACATCTCTCTGTGTGCATGCTTTTATCCACTAAAGTACAATTCGTTCATGTTTTTAATTTAGGCTAAAAAACCCTTCCTTTTTTGGTATGCAAAACAGCTTTTCAAGGATAAAAGCATTTCTAAAGAATTTGGCTGATTTATATGCCAGATGTAAGCAACATCTTTTCGGGCTCCTGGTTACTTTTGTTATTTGATTGTCACTGTAACCTTCTCTCATGGAAGTTCAAGGGAGTTGATGGTCAGAAGAGTATACAGCATTTTTGACTATGGAAGATTAGCTAGTTTCTCTGTCTTTTCCAATGTTACTGGCTTTGTGGTCTTTATAAAAGTGAATCACAATTTCACTTTGGCAAGTGTACTGGCAATGATGGGAGCTTTTCCCCAATATGACATTATAATATTTCTCTTCATAACCCACAACACAACTTTATATCACTGTGTTAGAAAAGGCCTTTGACAAGATATTAGTTTAAATTTACTCAAAAGCAGATAATGGTATAGATTTTATAAAGACAGCAAAGAAAGGGAACACACAAATGCTTCCGGGTCATACACTTGAGAATACACATGAACACAGGTTAGCAATCAGACGAGAAGGCAAAGAACATCTAACAGAATTTCCCCTGGCAGACATGACACAGAAATGAAACCAGACTCGCCTCCCACCAAAATGCAATAAAACCAGTCAAAAGCCATGTGAGACAGCTGTTCCTAAGCCGTGGACAGGCAGCAGAGAACTATAATCCATGAAGCAAGAGATGAGGCTTATGGTGGGCCTGGCTTTCTGCCAAGGGACACATTCTACAACATAGTACAAGGAGGCAGAATCCAAAGAGCACTAGAGTCATAGATACAAGGAGGGGGAGAGTTCTGGGCAAATGAAACACCAGGAAAATGCGGAACAGGGTGCCACAGAAAAAGATGCAAAAAGGTGAAAATTGGACCATGTTCTGGATGCCCATGCCCCTCAAAACTCATGTGGAAACCTCATCACCAGTATGTCACTGGAAAAGGAGGCCTGAGGGAGACATTACCGCTGGAGGGCAGAGGGCCCCATGGAGGGCACTGGGCCTCTTCAACCATGAAGACAGTAAGGAGATGCCCTGCTGTCTGTGCCCTAGGAAGCAGCCTCCACCAGACACCAAATCTGCTGGGACCTAGGTCTTGGACATAGCAGCCTCCTGAATAATGAGAAATAAATGTCTTGTTTATAAGCTATGGGAGTTTTCTCTACAGAACCTGAATAGACTAAAACAGAGATGCACATAGAATACTGGAGAGCAGAGAAGAAGTCTGGGAGTAGAAGACAAGTTAACACACATCACCCGATTCTTATATCAAGAGAGAGAGAAAAAAGGTTTCTCATCAATAACAAAAAGAACAAATATGTGACTTGCAGAACACCAGAAAATGTTCTCACATGTAACAGAGGTCCACAGAAAAGAAACTTGGGGCAAAAAATATTTAAAGAAATTATAGAAGAACTTTCCATTTTGCAAATTAAAAAAAAAAAACAAGAAAAAATATTTTTAAATTCCACACTGAGACACATCATAGACAAGCTATGATACTAAACATAATAAGAAAAATCTTCGTGCAGCGATAATAAAAGCCATTACAGAAAGGGGAAGGACATCATGAGTAACAGGAGACTTTTCATCCTACGTGATGGAGGGCAGAGGAGAATAGAGGGTCATCCTTAAAGTACTAAAGAAAAAAAAATCGAGCTAGCTCAAAATTCTATAGCTAGACAAATTCAAAATAACGTTTTCATTAAAAAAAATGAACAAAAAACCCAAGATGACTCACTGTCAGTAGAACTGCACTACAAGAAATACTGAAGAAAGCACTTTCAGGCTAAAGAGAAATCATAACAGATGAAGGCATCTAGAGGAAAAAAAGAAGAACTTGTACAGGTTTTAACACACACAGAAAGAAAATGCATGCTACAATGGCACAAGGGAAGAAGGGTGCACGAAGTACGCTGGGCCGGGTTCACATCGTCCGTACGGAGTGGTACAGGCTCCTGAGCACTACGTTAAAGGCGCATATTACAAGCCCTGGAGAAAAGCTATCAGAGGAAATAAAATGGAACACTGAGACATACTCAAGTAACCCAAAAGAAGACAGAAAGGAAGCAGAGAAGAATCACAACCCATGCTGGCCAGCCAGGGGAAGGGCAACTTAACAGCAGGCTAAACCTAGAAACTAGGCCAGTAAGATGGCAAAGTAGGTAACAGTGCTTGTTACAAACATGGTGACCTAAATTCAATCCCCAGGACCCACATCATGTAAGGAGAGACTTTCCACTCCAAGTTGTTCTATGACCTCCTCATATGTGCCAGGGGAAGTGTACATATATGCACATCCACAAAATAAATAAATATCAAAAAAAATTAAACTTCAAAAGGAGGGCTAGAGAGATGGTTCAGCGGTAAAGAGCACGTACTGCTCCTGCAGAAGATCCAAGTTTGGTTCCCAGTACCTACAACCCATCTCACAGCCACCTGTAATCCAGCTCAGGGGATTCTCTGGCCTCCAGGATTCTGTCCACAATTCATATACTCACACACAGACACATGCATGCACATACATTAAAAAACTTTTAGATAAAAACAATAAAACTAGAAAGGTCATAAGAGATCATCATTCTCCTGTAAGAACCAATACAAACTGGATATACTACATAATCATAATTTCTAAAACTGGTCAGAACTGAGGACACAGTAGACCCGAACCAGCTCTACTAGGTGACAAGCCCATTTTAAAACAAAAGAGAGCCTCAGATACAATCACCCCGGCTGAAAGAAAGGGAGGACAAGGAATCTTCCCTGGACTAGGCTAAAGAGAACACACCCTGCTTCCCACCAGTTGTTAAGACTGAGAACCAGAGAAGAGAGCTGATATGATTTTCCCAAGGTACTTAAGGCTTTTAGCTGAGGAAAACTGGGGGCTGGAGATAACAAAAAGGCCAAGATAAACTTCTCAGAACTCTTAACAGTGCACAGGGTAGCCAGCACAGGTCTCAGAGGAACAACAGGAAGGATTCTCAAGGGACAGGAAGTAACAGCAGCACTAGAGAGCCAAGAGACTTTCTCAGCAACTGAAAAAGTCAATCACAGAGGCTACCTCCTGTTAGTTAAAGACAAGGTTTGAAAAGGCTATAAACAGGAGACAGTACCTGTTACTATTAGTCAAGATACAAATTAAATACAAAATGAAACAACTAGGGGGCTGGAAAGATGGCTCAGCAGTTAAGAGCACTGGCTGCTCTTGCAGAGGGCCTGGTTCAGTTTCCAGCACCCACATGACAGCTAACAACTGTCTGTAACTCCAATTCCAGGGGATCTGATGCCCTCTTCTGACTTCTGCAAGCATTGCACAACATGAGTGCACTTACATACATGTGGGCAATACCCTGATACACATAAAATAAAAATAAATAAAATAGTTTTTAAAATAAAAATAAACACAGTAGCCCAGGTCAGTACTGGAAAAGGATGCAAGGTAATGTGCCTCCTGTGTATTATTAGAAGAGTGCAACTGGAATGACGACTTCACAAACGACAAGGAAACTTCCTTAAAAAAAAATACACCTACCCCATGAAGCAATATTTTTTACTCTGAGATATTTACCCCCTAAAATAAAAACCTATATCCACAAAAGCCTTCTTTAGTTATTTCCTCTTAGCTTTATTCATATGAACAGGAAGATTTTTTTTAACTTACATGCTAATCAAGAGGAAAATAAAAATGCAAATTGACTATTCATGCAATGAAATGCTACTTTGAAATTAAAAAGAATAAAATATTGACATATTCAAAAGCATGTTTGCCACTCAAAACCACTTATTTATTTATTGTGCAAATGGAGCCAGGAGTAGAGAATACACTTTGAGACAAGAGAGGGTGTGATAGGGCCAGTGAGATGGCTCAGGGGTTGAAAGTGTTGCTCTACACACCTGATGACTAGGGTTTGGTCGCTGGACCCCATTTAAAAGTGGAAGGAGAGAACCAACTCCACAAAGTGGTTCTCTGGCCTCCACGTGAGCACTGTGGTACACACACACACACATGTACACACACGTACACACACACAATCATATACTCTCACAAACAATAAATAAAACTTAAACATATAACTTGTTTCTAAAGATATATGCACATACAGTAATAAAATGTTAAATGTGTTTTAATTTACAGATGAAAAGAATGCACTGCATGGTTCTATTTACATTTAACTCATCATGGAATCAGAGTAAGTCTCAGAAGTTTTACATATGATTTTCCTATCTCTTCATTCAGACAGAATACTATGCTAGTATTCTCTGTACCTTGCAAAATATTACTTGCATTCAGGTGGGTCAAAACAAAAAACAAAACAAAACAAAAAAGCATCTTGTGATGCTTTTGCACCAAGCACACTGCAAAAAGGTGAAGACAGGGCGACAGAATGAACCGCTTTGCACAGTGACATCCTAATCACAATGCTATTGCCAACTCTGAATTCCTAACTCTTAATAGGCTTTAATGTACAATTCTGCGCAGCAGTTAAGAGAAGAGTTCAATATTCGATGGCTCCTGAACCTGAGACAAGCAGTTCAAGCTTTGGAGGAAACTGTGTTATGTGGCAGGATTCATGGAAGCCAGCTTGATCTAGGTCAAGTACAAAACCTGCAGGTCTTGAGGACAGAACCAGTGGTAGGGATTCGAGTCCTCCCCCAACTCCCCGCTTCATTGACCTTCTCTCTTCACAATCTACATGGCTACTTACCAGCAGCTCACAAGAGTACACAAGAATTTCCAGAAAAAAACAGGTATTGTCAAAAACAACCCTCTACTATCCACCATGTAACTCATAGCAACTGACAGAACACTGGGCCTCCTCATGGCAATATGGACATGCAAACGCTGTCTGGGCAGACCCTAGCTGGGCATAGGATTTAAGGAATTTCTTGAGAGCTCTGTGATCCATCCTCACATCCTGATTGTGTGTGTGTGTGTGTGTGTGTGTGTATGTGTGTGTGTGCACGTGCGTGTGTGTGTGTGTGTGTGTGTGTATCTCCTTGGATTAATACTCTATATTCATCTAGATTTTTCAGATGTCCCAAATATTTTTAAAGTTTCAAGTAGTCGATATGAAACTCTTTTCAAAAGTTTTTCAACCACAGAAGCATGGTAAAATGGTAAACCTTTTCAGAGACTGTGACATGAAAGAAATCTACAAAACCACATGGCCTTTGTAGAAGGGGCTATCTAACACATGGTCGGGTATGTCTACTGTCATCAAAGAGGAACAACGTTAGCTTTTTGCCTTCTTTTCTATATACTATGTCTCCAAACACAACAAAACATTTAGGTGTGTAGCCCTACCTAACCCAATCAAATAATATGAGAAATGCCCTCAAAGTGCAACGTATAAAAAAGTTCCTATTCAAAACTCATAGTTCCTATACAATAAAATATCACTTGAATCAAGCAAACTGAAGTACAGAAATAAATCTAGGAAATTAAAATAAAAATACAAACCTGAATTCTTATGGAATAGGTGAAAGTAATCAGGAAATATGTAGCTGTCATTGGCTGTTAGGAGGCAGTCAAGTGACATTAGAAGAACATCATTAACTCCTAGGGATGTTTTGTGGCAGGAAATGACAACATTCTACTACACAATGTGATAGACAGAATACAGAATACACAGGGGTGCTTATGTCCTTTTATGTCTATGAACAGGGCTTGCAAGCACTGCATCATATCCTCATTTTATCATTTATCTTTTTCTTTTTTTTCCAGACAGGGTCTCATGTACCCCAGGCTAGCCTCAAACCCACAATATGGCCCAAGATGACCTTGAATTTCTGATCCTCTTGCCTACACCTTGCAAGTACTGGGGCTGCAGGCATGTGCCACCACGCCTGGCTTAAATGGTGCTGGGGCTCAAACCCAGGGCTTCATACATGCTAGGCAGGAACTCTATCAACTGAGCTGCATTTCCAGTCCCTATAATATATCTTGCATATCAAATACGGAAATATGAAAATTTATAGACATGTCAATCATCAAAGGATAATCTAATTTTTTGACTCTCTGAAAATGTAAACTTGATGAAACTGGAACGACAGAATACCACTGAGCTTAACTGCACATAACAAACACTGAAGATGATATTTTTTACTGACTTGAATTTTGTCTTGAATATAGTTGGAAGCAGTAAGACACATATCATATGAGGTTAAAATATTTTTAAAGTAAAATCAATACTATAATGATACTGCTTTCATAAGCAGTACTGAACCTATATATTAAAGCAGGGACATAATATCTAAAAATTAATTAGATACTATATTTTCATTAAGAAAGAGTTGAACTGGGAAAACGATGTAGAGAAGCTATTTTTTAAATTTAAAAAATGTGGGCTGGAGAGATGGTTCTGTGGGTAAAAGCACTAGCTGCCTTGCAGAGGACCCGGGTTTGGTTTCCAGCACCCACGTCCATAACTCCAGTTCCAAAGAGATCTGACACCCTCTTCTGACCTCTTTGAACAATATTGTTCTTACACAGATACAGGCAAAACACATTTTTCACACAGGAAGGTTCCTGGATGTCCCTCCCAGGAAAGCCCAAAGATTTGTGTATTCAAAGAGAGCGTAGCTGTGATGTGCCTATAGGCACATCACAACCTAATCACATGTTCAACATGCAAAACTGACAAATTCAGGACTCAAATTCAAATCATGTTACTAAAATTCTAGTAGGTTCTTTATTACCTCACTCAAGAATTAGTTTTAAAAAGTCACTGTAAGCACCTGCATTCATGTCAGTTCTCTGATGTGAAATTCAGAACTAATGTAGCTTCTTATACAAGTGTCTTGCTAGGGCAGTGACTGTAAGGGGCATGGATTTCAAGGCACTCCTGCAGTAACTGGTTCCAAAATATAAATGCTATCTTCTGATGTTTACATTAGGAGAACTCTTCATCGTGTTTCACACACATTCTTTTGCTTCATCTTCAAATAGATAGATACTTGAGAATACGTTTATATTCATAGTCTACTGCCAGGACACACAGTGATTAAAAACAGATTTATGACACACGAGGAACAGACAGTGATTACCTGGAGGTAGGAATTGCAGTTGGTTATTAGCTAAACGAAGATGACGTAATGCTCTCAGACGACCAATTTCTGGGCAAACAATTTCTAAGGCATTGTCACTAAGATCCAGACACTGGAGTTTTACAAGGGACCCAATGGCTTCAAAGAAAAGAGAAGGGAAAGGTCAAATGAGTTTGGCTCAAGTGTTCCACTAAATCTTTAAGTGTTCCAAATTCAAATATTTTAATACTTTACATTCTTGTCTTTGACTCACAAACAGTGAAACATAGATCAAGACAAGCCTTATAAAAGTGATAAATATTCCTACCTTGAGATATAATATAACTTAACAAAAATAATAAAACAATAAGGAAGATGTGTGACTAAACAAATAACTCAAAAATGAACTCAGCTGTGATGGCAAACACCTGTCATCACTGACCCACAAAGGGTGAAAGGGTTTGAGGCCAGCCAGGAGCTACACTTTTAAGCCAGGCCTGGTGGCACACATCTAAAATCCAGCATTCCAGAGGCAGAGGCAAGAGGACTGAAACTGTGAAGCCAGCCTGAACTACATAGGAAGACCTGATCTCAAATAAATTAATTAAAAGGAATATATTAATTCCTAATATTAATAGTAGGAATATCTTAATTAATTAAAACATTTTTAAAATCCTACAAACACAGGGGCTAGAGAAACAGTTCAGTCAGTAAAGTGCTTGTTTTACATGCAGGAAAACCCAAATTCAATCCCTACAAAGCACACAAAAACAGCCAGGCATGGTGGGGCACACTTGTAACCCCAGAGCTGGGGATGCAGAGACAGGCAGATCTCGGGGCTCACTGGTCAGCCAGCCTAGCCTACCTGGGGAATTCGAGGCCAGTGAGAAATCTTGTCATGCACAAAAAAGGAAAACACCTGAGAAACAAAATCAAGAGGATGTCCTCTGACCTACACACACACACACACACACACACACACACACACACCAAAAATTTAAACAAAGAAAATATACAGTCTTTTACATAAAATTCTTATATTAAATTTAGTATTTATTTCACTATTTTCCTAGTAGTAATTTGTACTAATAATTTGCCTAGCTATTACGGCCACTTTAGACTTATCTATTTAATCATAATTTTTAAAAATTAACTTTGATTTATTTTTATGTGTATGTGTGTGTTTTGCCTGCATGTATATAAGTGCACCGTGGGCATGCAATGCCCAAGGAAATCAGAAGAGGGTGTCAGCTCTCCCAGAACTGGAGTTTCAGACAGTTGTTAGCTACCATGTGGGTGCTGGGAACCGAATCTGGATCCTGGGAACCGAATCCGGGTCCTCTGTATGAACCAGGGCTCTTAACTGCTGAACCATCTCTCTAGCATTTCATTGTAACCCTTAACTGGACTTATTATGAAGAGGAAATGCTTTAAAGCAAAGCAAACAACTTCAAGTGCTTCACAGGCAAAGTTCCACGACAAACTAACCAAAGTAGGTAGAAGGAGATCATTTCCTTACAAATCAAACTTTAAACAATGTTGTCTTCTAAGTAAGAACTGTGAGTGTTCTTACCTTCCGGAACCACAACTATGTTATTTGAGTGAAGGTACCTGCAAGGAGGAGGGGAAAAAAAATATCTGTTAGCATTCAGGGCTTTTGCCAGATAATCAGTTAATACATGATCAGTTTGAAAACATCATATATGAGGTAAAACTTTCTTTCACACTTCAATGTATCAACACAAAATGCATGGTTATAACAACTAATTAATAATATTGTAAGAATAATATTTAATGCTAAACCATAAATATTAACTCTATTTGCTGATTTAGTAGCTTTAAAAGCATTTATAAGTACATATTGTGGGATTATTTTTCAACCTCGTTTAAAAAAATCACTTGTTTCTCCAGTTCATTTAAATTATTCAGGTTTTCAGAAATACACCTACTGTGTAAAGTAAAATCAGTATCTATTGTGTAAAAGGAAACAGCTGTTCCAGTTTCTAAAGGATAATTTTGCAAAATAAAGGTATTTCTAAGTGGCATGCTAACTGCAAAATAGAACACAGATTAAACACATCTATAGAAATACTCAAGATGCCAAGGTACAGAAAATTTGTTTCACAGTAAAAGGAACTTTAAAAAAAGAAATCAAATCTTTAAAAAGCCCTTCAAGTCCAAGCAAGTCTAAGTCAGCGTTTTCCCTTTGAAGTGTCTTTAGCACACTCTGGTGGAGACTCCATGCATCCTCAATTCAGAACCAAATGCAGCGACTGTTAGAGATCACACAATAGGAAGAGAAGAAAGTAAGTTCCATTACTGATTTTGAGAGAACTAGATTTTGGAAAACTTTACTAATTTCAAACTAGTCATTTCATTGACTGTATTATACATCCTCAAAAAGTATCATTAAATACAACTTAGAAATTTTCTTTTGCATTTTGAAAGTCTAATTCTGAATGTTAAAGTGTCAATGAGCACAGGACAATGACAACAGAAAAGCGTTTTATGAAGATTATTCAGTGCTGAATTATGTCAGTGGTATAGAGGATATTTACCTACGGATACTGAAATCAGTTAAGGCTCAGCTATACAAGGATTAAGTTTTTTTTCCCAGGAAAAGCCTCCAGGCCTTTGCTAATGATTCTTAAGACTTCAAACCAGCTTTTCAAAAATGGGTAAAAACAGAAGAGGCCAGATTATCTGGTCAACAATATCACAAGCTCAAGAAATCCTCCAGGCTGGTGACAAAAAAACAAGCATACAGCCCAGTATCATTCAATCAGCCAGCACCTTGCCCCTGTCCTTTCCTCTAGGTTCCCACACTACCCCTGACAGAAGAGCAGATCTGAGCTTATAGACCCTGACCTCTTTGTCAGGTGGCCGGGCAACAAAGCCTTTTCTTTGGGCAAAGGCAAACACTCTAGTAATGGCTTACACATTTGTCATGCAGCAAGGCCTTGCTTGACAGCTGTATCGCACAATTTAACCAAGTATACTCCTCTAAGATAAATTTCATTCCTTGCCTTGTGTATATAAACTAATTACATATTTTAAAAGCAATACCTTGGAAGCGTTACTGATAAAAATTAATTGTGCCACAACACTGTAAATAAGTGTGCATGCACACACACAAAAGTATACAAATGTTCATTTGTATATATGTAATGTTCATTACAGATAAACCAGTAGTATACCATCATACAAAAAAAGTAGAGCTGGTTTTTAAAAATTGTTTTAACAAACTATCTGCCTCAAATTCTACCTATAAAGAGAAACTTTAGGGTCGGAGAAACAACTCAGTAGTTAAGAGGAGTGGTTCCTCTTGCAGAAGACCCAGGTTCAATCCCCAGCACCCACATGGAGGCTAACAACTATCTGTAATTCCAATTCCAGGGGATCCGAAGCACTCTTCTGATCTTTGTGAGCATTACAACGACACAGGTGAACTTACACACATACAGGCAATATTTTTCCAGCATTGCATAACCAGATGTGCTAACACACATGCAGGTAATACACTCATATACATAAAATAGTAATAAAATACTTTTTAAAAACTTTAAAATGTCTAAATCAAAATACACACTGAAGTACCTACTATTATGAGTAAAATTTAAATATATTAAGCTTACTTATATTATACTAAAGATGCTATAAAAGTAGTACAGTATTCTCAACCCTAACTACACATTAGACTAATCAGGGTCTTCAAGACCATCCTGTACTAAGTACAACACTATTCCAAGTTCACAAGTCATTCTGGAGTACAACCAAAGTGAGAGTCCACACTGGCACAGTGGCTCAGAAGGCAGCAAGGCCCTGCTTGGTAACTGGGTGCAGGGTGCACTAGAACACTGTACTGTCTTTATGGCACTTTTATTACCATGTATCTGCAGGAAAGCTGTTGATCTGCTCTCTGCCAATTTATAAGAGCAAACGAGACTAGCACCGAGGACACAGGGACGCTGTGGGGTTGGATGCACTAACAAGCATAAAGTTCTTCAAACATTTCTCATTGGCACGTAGCAGAGATTAGTGAATGTTCCCGTGACCATACAGTTATGAGTCCTTTGTAATCACAGGCTCAGGACCTTCAGTTCTATCATTTCTTTTTAATTTGGGTGTTATATCAGAGTAATTGAACTCGCGACATTACACTGTGCTACTTTTTTGTCTGCTGACATACTGCAGAAGTCTAATCCACTGCTGGTAAGATGCCAGGGAATTGTACAGCCACTTTGGCCAATAGCTTGGTAATTTTGCTCTGTTTTCAACAACTCAAACAGACCTCTACTTAATAAGTCAATGTCAGTTTCCTACTGTGACAAATGTGTCGTAGAACTTACAATGTTAGCTAGGTGAGGAATATGCCATACGACCCTATGTGCTATCTTTACAACTTTTCTAGAAATATGAAACTTGTTCTATGGTGAAAAGGTTGATTTTTTTTAGTGGAAGGAACAGAACTTCCATTACCAGACATGATGGAGTAATGGGAATCAGACCTAAGTGTTAAAAACCAGGACAAACTATATGGAGTCCAAGAAATGATTTTCAGATAATGACAACAGGTAACTGTTGAGACTATGTTCCCTAAAAGAAAAGGAACCAGCAAGGCAAGTCACATTGTTCCCTAACTTTCTGTTTGTAGGGAATTCTGGACTATAGACAACAGGAGAATTACCAGGTAATTGATAACACATATCAGCATATCAGAGTAATGGAACTGAAAAAAAAAAAAAAAAGAGCTCTAACAATTTAAGTAAACGATCTCATCCTTTGACTTCATTCACTAATTTCTAAAATGTATAAAATTTACATATGTAGGAGAAATTCTGGGAAGGAAGCACGAGACAACTGAATAGTCCACAAAGCTCTCACAGGACTGAGGAGACATATATTCAAGGGCCAAGAACATGTGCCAAATCCTGCGGCTCACTCAGGACATTCAAGAGAATTCTAGAGGGCTTATGCCTTTGCAACAAGGCAAACTATCCTTAGCTTAGAAGTTTATCCTGTTCTAAGAAAGCCATAAAAGAATCAAACTAAACTGCAAATAGCTGTATGACAGGAAAAAAGCAAAACTAAATACAGGCATTTGACAATGGTAATTTTGTAAAATCTATCATCCAAACAAAAAAATGTGACCTAAAACTAGGAGAAAAAACAATCGATATAAATAAACCCCTACATAAATGATTGGCAGGGACATTTAAACAGTCATGATGATCATAGTCAGGTATTAAGATGAAAATTAGGAACACTGTAAGAATATAAAAACAAAAAGAGCTAAAGAGAACTTTTGGAGATCAAAGACATAATAAAGTGAAAACACAGTGGGACTAAAAGCATTACTGACCTTTGTGGCAGAGAAACAGAGTTTAGCAAACTGAAGGAGAATCAAGAAAGAACAGGCTTGGTGACTGTGGGATGAGTTTAACAGTCCGACAATCATGGCAAGCCTCTCACAGGCAGGGGTCAAAGGCTGAGCACAGGGCAAATATCTGAAGAAACAATACCAAGGATTATCCAAGTTTGAAGAAAATAAACCCCAGAAGCTCGGTGCACCCAAAGATTAGGGGGAAACCCACAAGATTATCAAAATCAAGTTCGTACAAAGCAGAATAAAACGGGACACTTTGGGGACTGTAAAGTGATTATTTAGCATGGACAGGATTGTCCCAGGACCATCACAAAAAATTTTATTTAAAAAGGAAACTCTTCAAACTAGCTCAAGGGGAGATACACATTACACACAAATAAATAAATATGAGAGCAATAGGTGTCTCTTCAGAAAGCTGCAAGCCAGAGGGGGACCGACACCATAAAAGTGCTGGAAAAAAGAAATGCTACCAGAGATGATTTCTAATGTTAGAACAAAAATCACCAGGAGATAGACGAGGTGACCAAGATAACAAAAATCATAACTTTTAGGAAGAAAAAAGGCTTCTATGTTTGACATCAAAAGCATGATACATAAAAGACCTGATAAACTAGATCTCATTAAAATGCACAACCCAGGTTCAGTTCCCAGCACCCACAAGGCAGCTAACAACCATCTATAACTCCAGTTTCAGAAGATCCAATGCCCTCTTCTGGCCTCCATGGGCATTGCACAACATGGTGCGCTTACAAATGTTCAGGCAAAACATTCACACACATAAAATAAAAATTTGAGTTTTTTAAAATAGACAAAAAGATTAGTTTCTAGATTATATAAAGAATCCTTAAAACTCATAAAAAGTACAATTAAGGCACAGATGACAAATATATCCATGAAAAGATGTTCAATACCATTAGCCATGAGAGTCACACTGTGACACACTACAATCTTGTCAAAATAACTAGAATGGAAAGCAGTAATAATAATGCTCATGACAGATACCGGGATGCCACTGCTGGGAATTGTGGCGAACCTTCATTGTCAAGTTCACCAGATTAAGAATCACCTAGGAGACTGCAGCACACCTCTGTGCCTGTCTGTGAAGGCCTTTTCAAAGACAGTTAACTGTTCTCAGTATGAGTGGTATCATCTCATGGGATGGGGTCTGAATAAAATAAAGAGGAAAAAGAACATGACTAACAGTGTGTACTCCCCTTCTCTTTGCTTCCTGCCCATCCACGTGAGCCAGATGTTCCTGCCGGGTCCGGCACTGAGATTTGCTGCTGTGCCCGTGCTAGCAAGACTGCAATTTCCTAGTAGAATCTAATCCACTTCGCATGGTTATTGGCTAAACCCTGCCTTAGACTACACACTCTTTTCTAGGAAAGGAAAATAAAACTCATCCCAGTACAATTCCTTCTTTTAAGTTTTGACTCTCCTACAGAATTACACTATGTGCCCTAGGATCAGGGTGTGTCTGTGTGTGTTTGTGGCTTAGTGGCTGAGTTGTTTCCTGCTAGAGAATAAACACAGTAGGAGCAAATTCTGTTGAATTGGAACTCATGTTCTTTTGACATATGTATGTGTGCAAGTGTGTGTGACAGAGAAAGAGAGAGAGAGAGAGAGAATTAAAGTAGATTCTTTAAAGTCAACATTGGTTGATTCTTTTTTTTTTTTTTACTCATCTGTTTTTTATTTAAACTGGAGTATTTAATTTTTGACCATTTATATTCAATGTGATTACTGCTATGATTAAGGTTTTTGTTTTGGGCATGTGACTTATCTCAGCAACATTTATTGATGAATCTATTTTTCTCCCTTGAATATTACCAGGATCTTTGTTGAAAATCGGTTGACACGAACGCATAGACATAGCTCTGGATTCACAGCTCCATCGCACTGACAGGTGTGCCTGTTTTTTGCCAGTACCTCACAGCTTGACTACGTACATTGCAGCAGGTTCTGAATCCAGACAGTGTGAGAACGCCAGCATTCCTTTTCACAGTTGGTTTAGACAATCTAGACTCCTTGGTTTTCCAAGTGAATGTTAGATCAGTTTCTTAATTTAAAGCAAAGAGGCAGCTGTTATAATAATTGCTGCACTAAATCTGTACATCAATTTGAGGCCTATTGCCATGCTAGCAAAATTAAAAAAAAAAAAGTTTCCCAGTTTATGACGGTGAGATGTCACTCTACTTAAGAGTTTTCATAGCTTTCAAAAAATGTTTTGTCCTCTTCAGTGTAAAAGTCTTGAACTTCTGTTAAATTCAAGAGATTATTCTTTGTAATGCTATTGTAACTGAAATTTTCTTTTGGAGGGGGTCTTTTTTGTGTAATTTTGTCTATTTTGTCTTCCTCCTACTCTCTGAGACCCAAACCCAGGGCCTTCTGATTGCTAGCAAGCACTTTACCCTGAGCTAAATTCTCAGCCCAAATGAAATATTCTTAATTTGACCTCAGAATTATTAAATGCCTGGTGTATAAAATATAATTGATTTTTGTCTTGCTGCTTTGGTTTAGACAAGCTCCGATGGATTTTTGTGTGTATACGGGTTCCTTTGGATTTTTTATATGTATAAATGATGTTATCTGCCAGTAAAGATAACGTCACATCTTCCTTTCTGTATGCCGTTTATCTATCTATAGATACATAATCTATCCATCCATCCCTTTTCTTGGTTAAGTGCCTTAGCTAGCACATAGAGTGTTGAAAAGAAGTGATGAGAATGTATTCTTTTCAATCTTTCAGTCTTTTGCATTAAATACAATAGCATGAGTGCTACTTTTTGTTTTTTGAGCTTTATTTTTTAAATATTTCATTTATTGTTTTCATTTTATGTGTACGAGTATATTGCCTTCATGTGTAAAAGTGCACCTGTGTTGTGCAAAGCCATAGAGGTCAGAAAAGTGCATTAGATATGGAACTGGCATCAAGGACGGTTGTTAGCCATCATGTGGATGCTGAGAATCCAACCCAAGCCCTCTGAAAGAATAGTCAACGCTCTTAACCACTAAGCCATCTCTCCAGCCCTTTCTTTTTTTTTTTTTTAACTTCAAAGGGTCACTGGTTTTCTTCCTGTTTTGTTTTTGTTTTTAAACTGTTGAGATGATCATGTTGTTGTTTTTTTGTCCTTTATTTTATTAACATTGAACATTACACTGACTGATACTTTTATACTGAACAAATTTTACAATGCTGGGATAACTTCCATTTGGCCATTGAATATAATCCTTTTTATGTGTTGTTGGTTTGGAAGTCAGAAGAGAGCACTACATTCCCCTGGAACTGGAGTTACAGGCAGAGTTACAGCACCACCACGTGGGTGCTGAGAACTGAATCTGGGTCCTCTGCAAGAACAACCAGTGTTCTCAACAGTTGAGCCATCTCTCCAGTCCATAGCAACTATTTTTAAAGGGATATTTCTTTGCAAACTTCTGATTTTTTTTCTTCACTTTGTAGCATGGTAATATCAGCCTCAGTTGGCAAGAGTCCTCTCCTGGCTTCTGGTTTTTCTTTTCCTTGCCTCTTCTTTGGAAAATTATTCACCAAGTTACCTTAGTGGTCTCTGTCCAATCATGAGCTCAACTCCAGTCACAGTTACCCTAGGCTGACTGTATGAAGACTTGTTCATAAGCTTTTGGCAGTCACTTCATGATTAGATAGACGTTTCCTTGATTGATTAAATCACTTGGCCTTTGCTGAGAGGCCCTGTGAGTGTTGGCATGCCTTCACTTCTCAGTGGTCAGCTGTCAAATCTAGCCTTCACCCAAGGCTTTCTCAAATCTTACTTGAGCATTTGCACAGCTCTGGGCATGAGAACATTCCATTTGTGCCCGTGGTTGGCTGGATTCCCAAAGCTCTCATGGACATTTCCCCACTAACTTTTCTTTAAGTTTTCTGATTTGTGTATCATTTGTTAGGGCTGTTTCCTGTTGCCTTAGGCACCTGTAAAACTAAACAGTTGTTTGTAATTTGTTTAAACTTAATAGCACTGAGGATAGGATTTTGTGCTAAGATTTCTGGACTTACTTTATTAAAATGATAAGTGAAGACAGCTTTGCAAGTTAAGTCTTCCAGGGAATTCAGACCAGGTGAATAATGATAATTCTCTGGGAATGAGGCTTGGGAAGGGAAACCTTCCAAGCCAGTTTTTCCTGAGGCTACTGCTTTTCCGTTTGATTGTGTGCCCTTGGCTTTTGCTGATGCTGCAGACCTAGAGAGTGGGGCCTGGAACGAACACAAGTGAGACACCACAGAACTCACAGCCTGACATCCTGCAGGGGTTTTCTCACACTGATACTCCCATACTACTGCAGGCCTTGGGTTAATTTTCATAGTTCTATGTAGGTGGCTTCTGAAAATTACTGGAAGTATTCTCATCGATTTTACGGAAAAGGGGTTCTTACTCTATCGTTTTTGAAGTTAGTTGTGCCATTTTATATTTCCCTGGTGTATTACGGTCCCTCCCCAGCCATAACCCCCAGTCTCTCTCACACACATATGTTAAAAGAATGTGAGTTCTAGTTCTAGTGCAATAGAATATGCTCCTCCTGTGTTCATTCTCTGGCAGGAAACAACTCAGACACCAAAGGAAACAAACACAGAGACACACCCCAATCTTAAATTCTGTAGGAGAGTCAAAACTTAGAAGGAAAGGTACTAGGATGAGTTTTATTTTGCTTTCTTAGAAAAGAGTACATAGTCTAAGGCAGGCTTCAGACAATAACCATGCTAAAATTCTACTAGGAAATTTCAGTCTTGGTAGCCCAAAGAATTAGGGAAACCACAACCACAGGAGAGGAAAGAGAATACTAGAAAGAGTGAGGGGAACCCCAGAGTCTGTAGTTAAAATCTGCCTAAATCAATGGCTGATCTCAGAACTTTGTATATGCAGAAGAAACTACAGATAAGGATAAAAGAATTCAATAAGATTTCAGTTGACTTCTATGAGATAAAGGTTACTGTCTGGGTCACACTAGGTAAATTACTTGTTAAAATAAAAATATCAATACTCTAATAAAATATAATAGATTCCAGTCTGCAAAACAAAAATTCCCAATTTCTAAGATATAAGCTAAAATTAAAATTACTCAACATAAGGAGACTGGGCAAAGGGGCTTAGCAGTTAAAAGCACTGGCTACTCTTGCAGAGGATATGGATTCAGTTTCCAGCACCCAGCTCCAGGGGATTTGATGCTTTCTACTGCCCTCTGTGGGCAATTGCATTCACATGCATATATATATATATACAAAGATATACACAGAATTAAAAATTAAAATATTAAAAAAATTACTCAGCATAGGAAAACCCAAGAAAATGTGGGTCATTAAGTGTAGTAGCAGCAACGAAGACAAGCAATTGATGGCAACCTGAGCTAACTTAGATGCTGATTTAGCAAACAAGAATTTAAAAATATTTTACATTTATTTATTTATTTTCCATGTTTGTGTATGTGTGTGGCTACATGTATGCCAAAGTCAGGTGACTTGCAAGAGTCAGTACTTGGGTTGAATTCTCATCATCAGGCTTGATGGGAAGCCATCTTGCCAGCTAAAGGACTTTTTAAAGTAGTTATTATAACTTCCTGTAGATTATGCAGTTATAAAAAATGAAATATGCCTGATTTAATGTATGATCTTCAAAATGGAAAGTACCATTAATGATTAAGAGATACATGTGATGGAAGTGTGTAGAATCTTACACATCTTATAAGATTTTATTATTTATAGGTCCTGGATGATACACAGTAATCTAGAAGCCACACATGGAGGGCAGAGAGTACAGGCTTGTGAAAGAAAGGAACCCATGGACTGATGACTTCACTGGGGATAAGGGCATTATCCAAATAGGTTTTTCAAAAAGAGTTTTATTGGTGAGTTTAAAGCAAGCAGGCATGAGTTCCAGAAGGCCAGGCAGTGCCTGGGAAATATTCACTATGGTATACCTGTAGAGCCCATACCAAGTTGAGATTCAGCAGGGCTAGTTGGTTTATTCCTACTTGTCCCATATGGGAGTGGTCAGCAGAGAGCAGCTGTTCGTGGCAGATATGTGAATCACTGACTCTGAGGAACTAAGGGGGGAGAAGAGGGCACAGAACTACAAAGTATCAAGGATGGCTGAGCCCTGTCTCTGGTATACCAAAATCCAACTTCTTCTATTTAAAACGGATACTGAGGCACTATAACCACTCACCATAACCTGAACATTAAAAACAGATAGAAAATCTCAACAGACAAAAAGAAACCTTAAGAAATTCTAGAGCTAAAAAAATGTATCAGATAAAGCTGAATAGCAGAACAAAAAACACAATAAAGGAGCCAATAACATAAATAGAGAAGAGTATAAATGATCCAATCTGAAGTGAATAGAGTAAAAGTGAAGGAAACATGGACAGAGCCCCAGGGGCATGGTACCAACAGGTCTACTGCATGCACAAATGGAGTTTGAGAGAGGGACTGGCAAAGATGTACAGTCATGTGTTGTTCAAGGAGAGCTATGCTCTAAAGACACAAGGAAATTTTACCTAAATAGAAGACAATTCATTATGTGTGAACATCAAGGAGTACATTCATACTGTGACAGCTGTGATGTCACTAGGAGTGTGCTTATACTGTAACAGCTATGATGTCACCAGGACTATGCTCACACTAAATAATAAACAGAACAAGAACAACCATGAAAATCTTCCTTCAATTAAATTATATACAGCTTTGTAGAAAGAAAAATACATCCTCTCTAAATTCTTATTTTCCTTAGTGGTAAGGTAACACACAAGTATTTGGTATATTAAAAAAACAAAGTGAGGCTGAGAGATGTCTGGATGGGAGAAAGCAAGCACAGCGTCCTCAGTTTGAAAACCCAGAACCTAGTAAAAAGCCAGACATAGCTGCATGTGCCTGTAACTCTAGCCTTGAAGGGCAGGGATAGGAAGATCATGAGAGCTTACTGGCCAGCCAGTCAGCCTAGCCAAAGATGGCAAGCTTCTAGTCTGGTGAGAGACACTGTCTCAAGAAAGTAAGGTAGAGATTGAAAGAGGGAGACACTGACAACTTGGTCTTATCTCTGTAACTGCATACATACATACCATACACACACACAAATAAAAATGATAATAACAACAATTAAAATAAATAACAAAAGTATGGGTCTTGGCATGCAGTTTAGGGGCAAAGCACTGGCCTATCCTGTACACAGAAGGCCCACAAACTGAAGGAAAATAAAAACAACAAGAAAAGGTTTATTGGCAGTATTGTGGATGGACTGTTCAAAATAACTAAAACCAACAAAGTGCAGAAGATGCTGGGAGAAACTTTCATTGGCATTTCAAACATTTGTTTAGCTCAAGCACCACATGCAGGAATAATAACTATGTAGACTTCCCCATCACATGGACTACCCCAAGGATTCTGTGATAGCATACTGTACCCACAACATCTTTGTTACCTGAGTTAAGCTACTGAAATACAACTTTAAAGGATTCTAACACACTATTGGGTTTAACAAAACCACAGGTCTACCCATAGGATCAATATGATAACCGTACCCAGATATAAAAAAAAAACACTTGTTTTTAAAAAAGAAATTAAAGAGGCAGACTCACAGTTCCACAAGGTTTGGAAGCTTCTCAGCAAGGTTTTCTGGCTGAAAATTAAAAATTCAGAATTAAATTTTATCTTTGAAAAACTGTATTATAATATAAATACAAAACATACTCTCTTCTTAAGGGACATAAGTTTTGGGAATAAATAAATAATAAATCAGCAGGTCTGGGGTTTATACTTACATCAACTGCAACACAACTTATAAATTTGAACAGTTAAATCAACATCCCTTAGAGAAACCAGAACCCTCATGATCCATGGTCATGGAAGACACAAAACCACTCAACAGACACAGACAGCAGGAAGAAGTCCACGGATGACAGAGCGAGAGGCTGGAGAGATGTAACTATGGCCAAATAACAGCAAGGAATGCCAGTAAACCTTGTACAGGGACAAAGGCATTCAACAGACTCTAGAGTCCCCAAAGAGACCCCACCCTGACCACCATATACTAATTTCAGACTCTAGCCTCCAAAGCCCTGAGCAAATAAACTGCTGCTGTTAGTGCTATTTCCTTATGAAGCCCTCAAACTTCCACCCTACTGATAAAGTCAAGAGAATCTCCAGGCCTCCAGGTTCTATGATCCAACCAGGATCAGGAGGAACAGAGCTGGTGGGTCAACAGTGTCAGACCTGAGGGCAGAATAGAGAGGGTGCAAAACACAGGAAAATTGCCATGGGGAGGAGTGCCTGTCCATGGGAAAAAATTCTAGAACAATTCCATTCACAGGATGAAAGGAGCAGGAGACTCTGGATGGAGGGAAAGCCTCTGTAAATAACTACACATGTAATCACAAACATGCATGCAGTTCAGATTTACAAGTAAACAAAGATGTAAGCTATTAGAACCAAAAGAGCACATAGACCTTTTTTCTTTTTTCATTCCACATCTGAAATACTGTTAGATAAGCTAGGTTTCAATGACTAGATCAGGAATGGCTTTTAGAAAAAAAAAAATCTGACATGAATTCTGAAAGACAAATCTAATGATAAGAAATTGGCCTGAAGGAGGGCAGTTCAGTAGCCTGAGCACAGTAGGTTACATATGCAAAGGGAAAAGCGGAGGGATGTTTAGGAAGTTACAGTCTATTCTCCTATAACACCTTAGTAGTAGTCCTAAAGACATCTTCAGTAAAATCCTATTGTAAAAACAATTGTACTTAGGGCTAGAGACACAGATGATCATCATAGTTAGCTTTGACCCTTGACATACCTGGGAAAGAAGGAACCTCCATTGAGTAATTTCTTCCATCAGACTGGCCTTTTGGCATATCTGTGGTACATTTTTTGATTGACAACTGATATGGAAGGTCCAGCACACTGTGGGCAGTGCTATCCTTGTGCAAGTGGGCCTGGGTTGTATAAGAAAGCAGGTTGAGCACAGGCCAGAGGAGCAAGCCAGCAAGCAGTGTTCTTCCATGGTCTCTGCTTCAGTTCCTGCCTCCAGGTTCCTGCCTGATTTCCCTCAAAGGTAGACTGTCACTTGGAAGTGTAAAATGTAATAAACCCTTTCCTCCCCAGGTTGTTTCTGCTCAATGTTTTATCACAGCAATAGAAGGCAAACTAGGACAATGCATGTTTTTTACAAATGAAAAAGTAAAAATTAAGTTTTAAAATGAATTATGCATGGTATAAGCTATTATATAATCGGTTAACTGTATGTAATTTGAGATCTAAAATCTCAATAGAGCAAATCCCATCAGTCTGGTATGTCTGGGTCATGAAATCTGAAGACATATAATGATTTTTCAGAAAAAGGCAAGGAACAGATCACTAAGTACTGTTAAAGTTTGAAAATAAAATGTAGCCCACAGGCTCAGGTTTGAACACTTGGTGCCCAGATGACTGTGCTGTTTTGGGAAGTTATGGAACCTTAGAAAGTAGGTTCTAGCTGGTAAAAGAGGAAAATAGGTCATCAGATGCCGGCCTTGAGCCTGATACTCCAGCCATGTTTGTATATGGTCTCTGCTTCCCGGTCTTCCAAAATGTAAACAAACTTTGCTGGAAGCTACCTGGCTGCTATGGACCAAGTCTCTACAGCCAAACTGCCTCCCCCTCTATGACAGACTGTGTTATGAAACTGTGAGACAAAATAAATTCTGCTCTTCCCTTAAATGGCTTTTATCAGGTATACAGCAGTAAGAAAAGTAACTAATAGAAGGTTTTATATTTTATACTAAAGAATAGCTTTTTAAAAGATCCTAAACATGGCCAGGCATAGTGGTACATACCTTTAATCCCAGTAGTACCTGGGAGGCTGAGGAAAGTGGATCTCTGCGAGATGCAGGCTAGTCTGGTCTACATAGCAAGTTACAGGCCAGCTGGGACTACAGGGAGATCCTGTCTCAAAAAAACCTAAAGAAAAAAAAAATCCCAAACACAATGGAGAGTCACTGTTTATTTTAGATAAGAAAATAACATTGGAGGGCTGGAGAGATGGTTCAGTGATTAAGAACACTAGCTGCTCTTGCAGAGGATCTGGGTTTGGTATCCAGTATCACATCACATGATGGCTAACAACCATCCTCAACTCCAGTTCCAGGGGATCTCAGGCCTCCTCTGGCCTCCGTGGGCACTGCACAACACAGGTGCACTTACATGTAGTAAAAAGACTCATACACATAAAATAAAAATAAATTGAAAATTTTAAAAAGAAAATAACATTAGTAATTTTATACTGGCATACAAATGTATTTCAGTATTTAATACAGTATCTCACGCTGCTTAGCTAGATATATCCTTGCCTTTTTTGATGAGCAAAATATCGCTGATTATGAATATCATAAAGAGAAGCATTTGAGTGTCCACTGTTGAGGACTACTTGTGTTTAAAGTGATGCAAGCTATGGCCTCCCGTATTTTGATATGCTATGAAGTACTTCAAAACTTCCTTCCTCCAGTGCTACAAGTGGATCTATCCAAATCCCTGGAATGTTTCTCAGTACCGGAATCTTTCCTAGTAAGAACACATACTTCCATTTATGGGCATACATACAAAAGCATCTTAGGAAACTAGAGAATGACAGGACAGGGGGCTTACTTGTAGTTGTCCCTATTGAAAAAAAGACTTGAGAGAGAAAAAATGTTGACAGAGTCTCATCTAGATTCACCTGCTACTGTATCAACATTGTTTCTTGGTTAACTTGTATGACCTGCAATGTCTTTGGGTGCCTACTTGGCTCAAGCAGAGGACATTCTAATCTTTCTACAACAAACTACTTAGTTTTTTTGTTTTGTTTTGTTGTTCCTGCATTGTTTTTTGAGTAATAGCTGTACGTGTAAGCACTAAAATCATACTTCTGCTGTCAACAGGGCATCACTATGAGTTTATTAACAAGTATGCTGTGGTTTTAATTTAAAAAAAAATACACTAACTTTGAGAAAACGTCGGTTCACCGCCTTTTAAAAATACAAAAATAAATAAGGCCGGGCCTTTAATCCCAGTACTAGGCAGGCAAGAAGCAGGTAGAGATAGAGATATAGATAAAGGCCCCAAGACCAGCATGATCTACATGACGAGATGTTGAGTTCCAGGCTAGACACTAATGAATACATGTTCAAAAAGTCTAGCAAACTGGCAGTCTATTGAATAGGCTATGACTGACCCCTACTGGTATTCTGCAATATTGTTCTCTTACTACATCTCACATTTTCAGCCCTATACCTCAATAATACATGGGGAATAGAAATCCCACAACACTTACCTAAACAATCTCTTTTTTCTTCATAACTAATGCAAAAGTTTAACAGTACAGATGGCATAAAATGTTGTAACAACGATACTTTCAAATTCCTCTTAATGTTTGTATCTTGAGACAGAAACTTCATGTTTTGCAAACTGTAACAGATTAATGATGTTCTATAGCAGGGACTGTGAGCCACCTGCTCTCCTGCTTGCCTTCTGGGTACCAAGGCAGAAGAGCTCACCCTCTCCAAAGTGACCTCAAGATGGTGAAAGCTTTGTTAGGCTTCATCCCTGAGTAAGAGCGCCTCAAGCCAGAGTCCCCAAGCAATCTGAGGCAAAAGTGTAGTGTGAACAGAAAATATCTGTGCTATTAAACCTACTCCACGCTAACATCTAAGCACAACTCACAAAAGGCACAGATTTAAATGACTCTTACAATCCCTGCTTCACACAATAGACAAAAACTAACTCAAAATGGATTATCAGTTTAAGAGCTGATATCAGCACCCATAGAGAACATAGGAATAACTCTACTTGACCTTGAGCATGGCAGTAGAGTCACAGATGTTATAGTAAAATTGTAAACAGCAATAGAAAAGATGGGCAAGTTGAACTTTATAATTAAAACCTTTTATATATTAAATGGCATCATAAATAAAAGACAATGTACAGAATGAGAGAAATATAAAACGTAGTAGATAAAATTCTAGCACCTAGAATATTACATTTTAAAAAACTTGTAACTCAAAAAGAAAAAGGCAATGGAAAGAATGTGCAAAGGATATAAAGAGACATTTCTCTAAAAAAGATACATGCTAGAGCTTGGGTCTCAATTGTCTCCCAAAGGCCCAGAATGTAAAGGCTTGGTTCCCAGGGTTTGCTGGCAGAGGGCAGTGGCTCTTTCAGAGAGTTCTTCCGGTCATCAGGAGTGTTAACTTGAAGGGAGCTTTCAGTCTCTGCCTCCTTTCTTCTTCTCTCATTTTCTCTATTGTTGTTTCTTATGCATCAGAACAGTTTTGCTCCACCATGTGCATAGTTGTTCATGCTAATAACCTTCCCAAACCATACAACAGTCAACCTAAATGACCCTCCTTAACATGGCTCCAATTATGCCAAGAAGGGCTGGGGAGATGGCTCAGGTGGTAATGTACTTGTTCTGTACAAGCATGAGGACATGAGTTCAGATCCCTGGTAACCACATAAAAAAGCCAGGTGTGGTAGCCCATGTCTATAATCCCAATACTGAGGAAGCAAAGACAGCAAGATCCCTGGAGCTTGTTGGCCAGCTAGTCTACCTGATAGGTGAGCTCTAGGTTCAGTAAAAGAGTACTTCTTTCTGAAAAAAAAATAAGGTGGGCTAAGGCCTTAGCACAGAGTAGAGCACTTGCCTCCCATCATGATGCACTACGTTCAATACTCAGTACTGCCCCCCTGTATAAAAATAAAAAACAACCTGGTGAGATTGGAGAAGGAACCCAATGTTGACCTCTGACCACCACATACTTACATACACATGTACACACATCCCCAACACACACACAAAGAAAGAAATCTATCTTAACTAAACAAGTGCTTTTCCAATATACAGACCCTTCAGCCCACTGCCCTGTATACACTGCAGGTAGTATTCTATTTATAGCCCTGCCCTATGCCCATTTTATGACCTACCAACTCCTTCCTCACTACCCTACTGGCTAGGTCACTGTAAACACCACTTATACAGGTTATCTAGGCTAGATAAATTCCCTAGTGAGAGGAAAGTCTGGTTTCCAGGACTGGGGGCTGGAGGTTGGGCGTAGAGGAGAGGCAGGGTATTAATGTATTACTCAGGAGTAACGGAAGCACTTAGAAATAGACACAGTATTGGCACATATTGTAAATGTACAACTGCCACTGAACAGATAACTTAAAATGATTCATTTTCTGCCATGTCAATTTTACCTTAGTAAATTATTTAAAATGTTGTTAACTAAAAATAAGTTGAGGGGCTAGAGAAATGGCTCAGCAGTTAAGAGCACTGCTGCTTCTTCAGAAGACCTGGGTTTAGCTCCCAGCACCCACAAGGCAGTTAACAACCATTGGTAACTCTGGTTCCAGGAGATCTGATGCCCTCTTCTGATCTCCATGGGCACTGTATGACACAAGTGCACTTACATACATGCACATAATACACTCATACATATAAGAATAATAAGAAGTTGAGGAAAACCAGGTGAAGTTGTGTATGTCTTTAATTATAGCACTTAGAAGGCAGAAGCAGGTAGACCTCTGTTGAATTCAAGGCCAGCCTGGTCTACACCGTGAGACCTTTTCTCAAAACAAACAATAAGAAAAACAAAAGTTGGGGGCCAATGAGATGGCTCAGCCTGTAAAGACACCTGCCACCAAACCTTACAACCTGAGTCGGATCCCCATACTCAAATGGTGGAAAAAGAGCATAAACTCCCACAAGCTGTCCTCTGAACACACATACAAATAAATAAATGCAGTAAAAATAAGCTTAGGAGTACTTGATTCACAACACTCTCAGCGAGGTTTCTACTTGAACTAGTCATGTGATGTCACTGCTTCTGCATTAAATATCATGTATCTGTATGAAAGCCACTGTGCTACATCTCTTCCTGTCAGCAATATCTTATTCCTCTGCTGTCATTCTCTCCATTTTTATATATGTCTTAAAGTAGTATCTATTAACACAGGAACCAGACATCCAAGCAAGCAGAGAATGCATCTTTCGACCTTTATTTCTTTACAACGGTGTAAAAGTCCTCTCGAATCCTTGTCACTTTTTCTTCCTGAGGTCTTTTTATTTCTGCCTTGGCCTTTTAACTCACTTCTTATTATTCATTTCCCTTTCCTTTACTTCTCTGTCATGATGGAGACAGTCTCTTCTGTGCTGTTCAATATTTGGAACCAGGTATGGTGGCATCCATCTGAAATCCCAGCAGTGCAAAGGTTAAGGCAGAACACAAGTTTACAGCATGCCTGGGTGTACTATTTACATGTTACTAAGAAAAATATCTGGAAATATCTGATAGAGCAACTTAAGGTTTATTTTGGCCCACAGTTCAAGGGTACCATTCATCACGGGAAGTCACGCAGCAGGAACTAGAAGCAGGGCAGTTGATCACACTGCATCTTCCATCAGATGCAGAGGGATGAAAGCTGTGACTCAGCTCACTCTCTCCTTTTTATGGAGTCAAGGTTCTCAAGCCAGGAAATGGTGCTGCCCATGTTTAGGGTTGGTCTTCTCACATCAGTTGACCTACTCTAGATAATCCCGCAGAGACATGCCCAGAGGGCGCCTCCCCCCACCCCCATGGTGATTCTTATTGTAACTTAAAACAGTAGTAAACTCATGGAAAGGAACTGCCAAAGTTATCCTTTAAAAGAACTTTATTAGGACACAGGGCCCTAAAGGGCAAGCTCAGGCTTTCAGGTCCAAAGAGGAGCTCCCACAGAAGAGGTGGCCACCATGTACAGTATGACGGGGTCCTAAATGAGAAGCCACTCTTCAGTTCTCAAATAACGAGAGAGTTATATCACCATGGCCATAGGCAGTCATAATGGAGTCTTGCAAGGACCAGGAGCCTTCCCTTAAAATCTGGAGAACAGAAGTTGGAGAGATGGCTCAGTGGTTAAGAACACTGGCTGCTCTTCCAGAAGACCAGGGTTTGGTTCCCAGCATCTACATGGTGGCTAGCAACCATCTGTAACTCCAGTTCCAGGGGATCTCTCACCTTTTCTGACCTCCTCAGGTACTGCACAACACAGGTGCACTTATATACTCATACACAGAAAATAAAAATAATAAATTAAAAAAGTTTAAATCTAGAGAACAAAGGAAGCTTCTGACCATCACACTGGGTCACACAGAGAGGTCCTCCCTTGTGTCCCCTTCATGTACATAAAAGTTACAATGTGACTGAAACCCATGTTTTATTTCACATTGAGTCACATGTGACTTACAACTGTCACGTTAGTGAATGCAAAATTTTTATCTCTACACTTGCTACCAATTTTTCACTTAAAATCAGCTCCTTTAAATGTAAAACATTAATGTGAACTTGGCCTTTTGATTGTATACTTAACTGTAACAAATTATTTTTTCTTAGAAATAAATGAAACATTTCTTTAGTATTTAATAGAGACTGAAATTGACATTTAAAACTACTAAGTGGTACAGTGTTTGCAGAGCAAAGTAGAAGACTGAATCTCCAGCATCCAAAGGAAAGAAGGAGGCAGGGAGATGGGGGAAAGGGGGGAGGGGAGGGGGGGGGGAGGGAAGAAGAGAAGGGAGGGCAGGGGGGAGGAGGGCAGAGAGAAGGGAGGGCAGGGGGAAGGAGGGCAGAGAGAAGGGAGGGAAGGATTAGTTGGTTTAACCAAAAAAATACAAATTTAAAAATTTGAGGAACCTCAAAATTGTAAATGTTTTATTGCCAAAAATGGAAAACAAACTTTAAGACTGATTATTTTTAATTTAATAAAAACTGCTCAATTTCTAAAACACTGAATACCTGGCATCTTTACCAAAATTAAAAATATATATGTACATATATGAATTTGATAAAAATCTGGTTGGCTAAGGAAAAAAAATCGTTTTTGAAATAAGAAAAAAATGTAAAGCTGGTGAATACGCCTGAAGAGTCACGGCCTTACCTAGCCTTACCTAGCCTTACCTAGCCTTACCTAGCCTTACCTAGCCTTACCTAGCCTTACCTAGCCTTACCTAGCTTCTAGTTTGTTTGCTGTTGTTATTTTGTGTAGCCCTAGCCCGTCTTGAACTAAAGTTAGTTCAACAATGCCCTTGAACTTTGATCCTTCTTGCCACTACTTCAAGAGTTCTGTGGATCCAACCCTGGGCTTACTACATACTAAGCAGGGGCTCTACCAACTCAGCTACATCCCCAGAATTTTTGCTTTGTTTTTTGAGACGTCTTATTATGCAGTTCAAACTGGCCTTGAAATTTACAGTCCTTTCAATTCTCCCACCTCAGTCTCCCAAGTGCTGGGATTGTACATGTATGCCACCAGACTGAACTGTTTTTGTTGTTGTTATTCTTTACTTTAAAAAATTAGTTAATATACATTTAATCAGTATGATTCTATAATTGGAATTCCCATGCAATAGAAACATAACCACCAGGGGCTGGAGATGTAGCTCAGGTGGCAGAGTGTTTGCCTAGCATGTACAAAGCACTGGTCTTGACTCCCACACCACATAAAACCAAGCATGGTGGTATGTGACGCAGGCAGAAGGATCAGAAATTCAAAGTCATCCTCTGTTGCGTAACAAGTTTGAGGCTACTTTAGATGACCTAAAACTGTTACAAATGTTACAAAAAGCAAGCAAGCAAGGAAACAAGCAGACATACACACTAGAAATAAATAGGGACCCCGTTTATTACCACAGAGTCAGACCAACCACTTAAAAATTATAACTAAACTCAAAATTTTATAAACTTATATCATAATTTGGGGGGGGGGTTTCTAATCACAAAATCTGATAGGTCATAGACCTTACATAAAACCAATATTTGTTGAAGAACTTGATAGGACTAATTTTTAGAACCTGTTATCTCATTTTTAGTACACAATTCAGAGAAAATAATTTTAAGCTTTTGGTAACAAACACAGCTGATTCTTTTATTCACAAATAGTCCTTTTCACATGCTCAATGGTGTGTCAAGAAAAAGACCCAGACCTATCACTGCTTCTGAACCCTTTTCCTTTAACACCCAGGTAGAAACTGAATCACAAAGAATAAGCTAAGTTATATTCCCTGTATTTTATTTAAGAAAATACAGAATGATACATGTTCTGTAAAGTAGACTTTATTCATTTTAACTGGAGAGGTTAAACATCCAATTGACATGCAGTGCCTCAGTGCTCCACTAGATAAATGTGACTACATTTGAACAAAATGGTGCAAGACTGGAAATGGGCCATCCATAATTACCTACTGAGTTAGCATGCAAACCAGACTAACTGGATCACAAATGAAGGGGTTTTACTTGTATTCTACATGACCATAGAAGTGAATTTAAACCCACCACTAACCTCCTTTACTAGTTTTCTCAAACAAAGTGTCCAAATTATTGATAAAATTTCCTTATAGCTTTAAAATTTTACAATTCAATGAACAGGATTAAATTATAGTCATGTGCACTTTCCTGGAAAATAAAACTCTTTTAATTACAACACGTGAAGGGCTTACCTATAGTTTGTTAACTATTTATGAGGAACTAGTAAACATCAACTAACAGTAATGATGAGGGGAAAGGCTACTTAATCTGAAACTTCAACAGGAAAAGCGACTTTGATTTGTAACAAAACCCTGAATCTCAAGGCACATATTGTTCTGTATGGTCTGGAGAACAGGACAGCTGTGCTTTGGTTTTGAATGAATGAGCTTATTACATATATAGCAAGCAAAAGTAAAAGAATAAATAGCAAATAGCAGATACAGAGAAGCAGCGGATAGGGAGCAAATATCATTACATCAGGTGCTCATAACATCTGACAAGGAAGTTGGAGTAACCTGACAGATAACAAAGACATCAATGGGGGCCCTTGACTAAGAAGTTGAGCTGGGTTCCCAGGTGAGCATTCTCTCCACAGCGTCCCAAGGCTGAACTTCTGATCTCCTGTTTCCACTGCAGGCATTTTCCTATCATGGTTCAAACAACAGTAACCTCTTTTGAAATAGTTTACCTTCTAGCTATTTTCAAGAGCATGAGGTTTTTTAATACTCTTTGGCTATTTTATTCTTTTCCTTTTCCCTGACACAGAGTTAAGGGGACAGTCTGTTCTAGGAAAAGGTGTATTGAAAAACACTTGGAATAAACATACTGGAGTCTGAGACAGGAGAGCTCTCGTTACTTTTAGAGTCTGTTTTCAACAAACTTAAACAGCACATCACATATAATAATGTACATTGCACTTGTGTATTAACAACACTTACACATGTCTAAGGACTGCCTTCTAGGATTATACCACATATGACACATAAGCACTAAAATATGACAGAGTGCTGGGTGTGGCAGCTCATGCCTATAAGCCCAGCACTTGGGAGATTGGGCTAAGAAGAATGAACAAGTTCAAAGCCAGTCTAAGCATTTGACGCCCTGTTTCAAAAACAACAACAAACAGTCTCCACAGACCACTGAAAAGCTTGACCATTTGACACACTCACCTGTTTCCATTTATTCAATACAAGAACTAATTAAGATGATTTTATACACAGCTAGGTCAAGAACAGTACAGTCAGGGTAACTGGGGTACCTGCAGCTGAGCAGCAGTTGAAGCTGTATGGACCAGTGCAGACTGGGAGCAACAGCAGCTCCTTGTAAAAAAATTCAAAAAGAACCAAACTCGGTTTCCATTTCCTGTTTCTCCCACCTCGCTTGGTTGCATGATGTTCTTTTACTTCATGTTCTGAATTTACTGTTTTCCCCTCAAGCTGTTCCAGTGCTTGTTTGATGCAGTTTCTACTACAGGTAGGGCATTCCTAATCCCAAAATCCAAAATGGCCCCCAATTCAACACCTTTTGAGCACCAACGCCATGATACAGGTGGAAAATTCCTCATCTGACCTCATGTGACAGGATGCAGTCAAAATTACAGGGGAACTATGAATATTACCTAAAATTATCCTCAGGCTATGTGTATAAAGTGTGTACGAAATACAAATGAATTATGTAACTAGATCTGGCTCCCATTGCCATGGTATTTAATTATGTATATACAAATACATAATCCAAAAATCTAAAAAAAAATCTGAAATCCAAAACTTCTGATTCTAAGCATTTTGGATAAGGAATAGTCATCTTGTATTATTACCAAAGTTAGTGGAGGGAGATAACTGTGCCTCACTAGCCACCAGCTCCTCCCCTCCTCACCTAGTCACCTGCTGCAAGGGGCCATTTATGTCAACACTGCATGAGAATGTCACCACCATTAAAAATCAAAATATTTAGGCTCTCTGAATAACAAAATTGGATAAAATCTCAATAGTACTATATTTAAATCAACTTAATTCTTTTTAAAAGCACTTATTTTTTTTTAAAAGAGTATTAACCACACATAACAGTACAGCCTTTTTTTTCCCACTATTAACAATTAAGGACCAGGTTCTTCAGTTCCACCTTCACACCCTCCACTCATCTGCATCTATAATCACCATTAACCATTTCTTCAGTGCTTTATTCATCTATAAAAGTGGGATAATAAAAGTGCCTACATCGTAGCATTGTTTTCAGGATTAAATAACATACACAAATTGCTTAGAACAATGCCTGACATTTTGTTGTCAGGCAAATGTCTTGGTAAAGATCCAAAAGAAGTAGCTGCTTTCAAATTTTAACCAACTATTGTACATTTACGTGAAAACAATTGTTCATCAAGTGATCCTTATTCATCTGATTATTCTTTTTCCTGCTAGGTGAATTCTCAAAACTTTTGAAATAGGATCTCTCACTGAACCTGGAGCTTACTCATTCATCTAGAGTGGGTGGCCAGCAAGTTCCTGAATCTGCCTGTCTCTGCACCTACCTCACCCACCCCCACCCACACCAGTGCTGGGATTATTGGCACATGCCACACCTGGCGTTTTAAATAGGTGCTAGCAATGTGAACTCGGTCCTCATGTTTACACAAGTACTTTGCTGACTGAGCTATCGTCCCAGTACCCTAAGTATTAATCTTTTTAATCTTTGACAATGTGATGAAAATGCTGTTTTATCATTTTTCTATTGTAAGTTGAACATCTTTTTATTATCTGTATTCTTTTATCATGTGCCCCTTCATATCTGATACACAAAGTTGGGAATATTTTCTCCTGGGTCAACAGGAAAGAAAATATTTGTGTCCAATGGCCAAGTCCAGTTTGCAAACATGTTGACAGACCTCCCTTCTCTCTCAATCTCAGTACAACTTTCAGTTAAATTCTCTCCTGATGTATAGATCAATCAGAAATCAACCTGCTTGTTTTGCTTACCCATATGCCAAACTCCTCTTTTTAAAATTTAGATGCCTCTTTGTGTGTGTGTGTGCGTGTGTGTGTGTGTGTGTGTGTAATATATATGTGTTTATATGTATGCTTGCATGTGTGAGCACAAGCCAATCTGGGAGCAGAATCACTTATTGAATCTGTTCCCTTCTTTTCATGGGGGGTCATGGGAAATAGTATGTGTTCATGTATGTGTGTGTATGTACCTGTGAAGGTTTAGAGTTGATGAATGTCTTGTTTGATTGCTAAGGTCTCTTACTGAACCCGAAGCTTGCAGATTCCGATTCCAGCTAGTCTAGCTGGCCAGTTTGCCCTGAGGGGTAGTCCTTGTCTTTGTCCCACAAGTGTTAGGCTTAAAGGTGACCACCATATCTGCCTGACTTTTATATTGGTTTTGGGGATCTGAATTCTGGTCTTCATGATTGTGCAGAAGCTATCTCCCTGGTCAGGATGCTTAATTTTCAGCCATTCCTTTAATATAAAATTAGCAGTCAGTGAAAGTTCCACGTATATGGTGATCAATTCAAGAAGGCCTATTTCCCACGACCCCCCATAAAAAAAAAGGGAACAGATTCAGGAAGTGATTCTGCTTCCAGGCTGACATTTCTCCTTTTCTTCCAAGTTTTCTGTGGTGTTTTATTTTATAAATGAAATGAGGCTCTTAAGAGATAACGCACAAAGAAATCGGGTCTGTCACTCTCAGGCCTGAGCTTTGCTACCCATCAATCCCCTGCCAGGGACCCCTGCAATCTTCACAGGCTTCTACTGCCAACTCCTTCCCTTAATGAACGTCACAGTTAAGATAGCTTGGCAACTGCTGCTGCCAAACTATTACTGCTCCCTGTTACAGAGAACCCAGCTGTGTTCCAGGGCATCTACCTGGAAAAATCTAATCCTGTATGAACATAACAATCTGCCTTCTTCATTCCTCAGAGAGCTGTGTATAGCAGGAGAAAGTTCCCCAAACAGGTAGAGGGTTCTTCCCTAAACCTAGTCACTAAAAGTACAACAGTTCTATTCCCTCTCCTGTCAAACTGCATGTGACTCTTCAGTCATTATGGACTTGAACTCTCCACAAATCAAGATCATGAAAATTCAGGACAGTAAGATTTATTTCATTGTCTGTCTATTGTTAGTGCCTTCAAGAGTGCTGAGTACACAGTAAGTGCTGGATAAATCCACGCTGAGTGAGTGACTCATGCTCTTCCTCCTAAGTGCCTATCAAAGCCTCTGTTCTCTGCTACACAAATAGGACTTTAATTCAAAAAGTTCTCAATCTTGCAGCACAGAAATTACATCATAAGGAAACCTAGTCCCTCAAACTCTTACAGTCTTTATGCAATTCTACTTCATTCATCTGTTTATTTGTTCTCTAGCTATGTGTATCTATCATCATACAATAAACACAACCCCACGCTCTTCCTATTGTCTTATTTACTATCATATAACTATCTTGAATACCACGGACTGGATTCCTGAATTTCATTAAAGTAATTAAAGAACTCTTTAAAACATTTTCTAAAGTAAATATTAAAGACTAACTGCTTCTGTTTAATTTTGAAGTTTTTGGCTTCAGGTTTTTTTAAACTGTCTTGACATCCCGGGCTAGCATCAAACTCATGATGCTCCTGCCTTAGCCTCCCAAGTTCTACAATTACAGGAGTGAACCACTATGCCCAGTCCTACTTCAGATTCACCTGTTAAATATATAATTGGACTTCTACATAAACCAATTTACATTGTTTTTAGAAACTTTGAAGATCTCTTAGAGCTTCAAATAAATACTGAAAAATGAAACACTACTTCAAAGAATTTTGAAATGTAAAATGTGTTTACCTTTTGACCCAGCATTCACTTTTGAGACTTTCAAAATACAAGCATGAACATGCATGCACAAGAATAGATTTGTATCAATTGGCGCAGAGCTTAACACAATAATACTATGAAGAAACAAAAGGGAATTTGCAGAGAAATGCGTATAATATGAATTTACTTTATTATGAAAGGAAAATACACAAAGACATGCAGAATAGTTGCATAAATATAAACAAGGGAGTAGACAGTTCTGTGGTTTGGGTGCTGCACATATCCTAAAATCCCATTGAAGTTCTTATCTCCACAGTGATGGCATCAGGAGCTGGGGCCTTTGGGAAGTAACTGGGCCATGAAGGCAGAGCCACCACCAACAGGAGGCGTGCCCTTATAAAAAGAGGTTCAAGAGAGACCCCCTAGCCCTCCCACTATGTAAGGATACATCTATGAAGCAGAAAGCTGACCTTCAGCACAGTGCCTTCACCTTGGACTTCAGCCTTCAGAAATACAAGCATTTTGTTTTTGTTGTTTGGAAGCTACTCATGTATGCATAGATGTCTGACTTTATGGCAAGCATCATTTTTGTAATTAAAAAGTGAAAAAGTCGGTTTCCTTCCAGTACTCAGTCCTCTGTCATTCTGACCTTAGGGTGCCAGAGGCATTGGCATTGAACCCTGGCCTGAGTTCCAGGGCTGTGGACCGGGGGAGGAGAAGGTGATGTTCCAGGGGACAAATAAAGCAGGCCTCTGCAGGCCACAAAACAACCTAAGGGGTGACAAGGCCGGGCCACTGGACGTAACACAGAGTAGTCCATGACCATCTAGATGCCCTGTGGTGACCTCTGAAAATGGTTCTGGGGCTAGAGAGATGGCTCAGCAGTTAAGAGCACTGGCTGCTCTTGTAAAGGACCCAGGTTTGAGTCTCAATACCTACATGGTGGCTAACAACCAGTTCCAGGGGATCTGATGCCCTCTTCTGACCTCCTAGGCATTGCACAACATGGTTTCACTTACACACGTTCAGGCAATACACTCATACACAGAAGATAAAAGAAAAAACAATAAAAAGTATTTTTAAAAGTGGTTCCCTACCCTTGTCCCAGAAAAACCCTATAAAAAAACATACAAATCAAGAGGTTCAATTCTTTGTATTCATTTTAAGAAAACCCAGAACCTGCCCAGATTACCAAGGGTATGCATATCTGAAAAGCCACTGAGTATCTGAAAGACAGCACTCCAGAGCAGCAATGTGTACTGTGCCAGTGGTATGCTGGTACAGTCAGTAGATGTATTCAGGCCAGAGAGTAGGGATGGGTCAGGCCAGGGTCAGTGGCCCAAAAAGAGTGCTGAATTTTTGTTGCACGTGCTTAAAAGTGCAGAGAGTAATGCTGAACTTAAAGGTTTAGATGCAGATATTCTAATCACTGAACATACCCAGATGAACAAGCACCCAAGGTAACAATGCACCCAAGATGCACTGCCACACTTGGAGAGCTCATGGTCGGATTAGCCCATACATGAGCTCCTCTGCCACACTAAGATGATTCTCACTAAGCCAGAAGAGGAGGTTGCACAGAAGAAAAAGATGCCCTGGAAGAAACAGAAGAGCAACTTATGGCACAGAAATAAACTCAGCATAAAATAAATGTAAATGGTGAAAAAGTCTATTCTTGGGGCTTACAGCTTTTCCCATGTTTCAGTTCTATATAGGGGCACTCCCCAAATTCCAAAGACATGACAAACAATCCTCCTACAAATACAAGATACTGTTCTATCCCAAGCAGCCTGAAGGGTAGCAGCAAGGAGGACAGAGATTCCACATGGGTCACTTGTCACCAAGTGGCCTCTCAAAGAAGGAAAATATACAAAAGACAACATTTAACACAATGAAAGGTGGTGCCAGGAAAGAATGAAACAACCCAATCCTTGGGAGGCAGAGGCAGGAGTATCAAAATGGGGCTGTCTTTTCCTCGGGATTTTCTTAAAGTGGTATCATTGCATTGTAGAAGTTAAAAGTTGCCAGAGGTTGTAAAAGCATCAGTTTCCCTTTCTGCTTTAAATGTGGTGAAAATATGTAACTCGAAAATAGAAAATGATTGGGAGGTCCCCCAAGCTTGTTAAAAATAATTAACAAGGGGGCTGAAGAGATGGCTCAGCAGTTAAGAGCACTGGCCGCTCTTGCAGAGGACCCAGGTTCAGATCCCAGTACTCACATGACAGCTAACAACTGTCTATAACTCCAGTTCCAGATGATCCAACACCCTCTCCTTACCTTTTCAGGCAAGGAATCCATAATGTGTTTGAGACTATCTATATGGTCAACAATGCTTGACACACGAGTATTGTAGCTGCAAGTAAAATTTCACAAACTCAACTTCTCGAAGGAACTATATTCTACCACCAGCAAACATTCTAAAGGCCATGTCTGATATCTGACATAACCAGGGAATGGGACAGCTCTGGAATAACTGCTATGGTTTCCACCATCCTGTGATATCTTTATAGCATTCTATAGTTTATAAAACTCTTTCATACACATGAATCCAATATATTAATTGCTAAGGGAAAACAAGATACATACAACTTTCATTATACATATGTGCAGGAATTTAATCTCTGATGATTAAAAAGGTGGGAAGAACATGAACTTAAAATGTATGCTACAAAAGCAGCGAGATTTGGGGAGGAAAGAGAGCAGAGAGAGGGGAGGAGGGGCAGCGGGTGACTAAAAGCAGGGTCCGGTGACACATATGTACAGAACTGATGAAATCCAGCATCAGGATTTCCATTATTTTGTACACTAAAAAGATTTTACAACAAATTATAGGACATTCCCATTCAAAAATCACTTTGATTTTCCTAAGACAATCATAAAGCTTTCTTTATTTAGCACACAAGGCATCATTAAACTTCCCAAATGCCTCTCTTCATACTTTAACCTTCAAATCACTCTCTTTAATGCCTATAGTTCAGAGTCATACTTGTTGGTCTTTCTCTTATTTACTTTTTAACTAGGCTGTTAGGCACTATGTTTTAAAAACAATCACTCAGAATACTTAACATACAACAAAGGCACAGGCCCTGAGAGATACACGTGCCAACTGAAGTTAAGGACAATTTTCTCAGTGATACATGAGAGAATATTTTCCTTTCATGTACATTCCTCCGGCGCTTAATTACATAGAAATTTATAACGAAGCCACAACTACTGAGGACCTCTTATCTGTGTACCTGTATTGCCCCTATATGTAACAAGAACAGACAGATACCATTATCTGAATATCATGATGTGTAAAATAGACCCAGTCACGACATTTATAAACGATAGTTCAATGCAGTATAATACTGTACCAAGGTTGTCAGGGAGTTCCTTTTCATATAGAGCCTTTCCAGGTGCTGCAGTCCTTCATCTTTCAGTAACTCCAGTGGAAAATGGTGCAGATTCCTGTAATTTAAAAACAAATTCTTGTGCTTTTCAAGCCTTGCCACAGAGATGGTCTTGCAAAGTTCGGATGCCATGACTGAACATATCCCACCACAGGCGCACTGCAGCACTACATCCTGTCAAAACTGGTCCATTTCTACAAAGAAGACAAAAAAATCATTTGTAAGCTGTTTTTTTGTTTGTTTGTTTGTTTGTTTTCCCTTCCTTTCTGGGACAGGGTTTCACTATGTAGTTCTGGGATGGCCAGCCTGGAACATGCTATGTAGACCTGTGTGGACTGGAACAGGCCTTTGCCTCCTCAGTACTGTGATTAAGGTAAGCACCCACAATGCCTAGGTATTGTAAGATTTCTTACAAGTACCACCACATAAACCTGTTAGTCTACAGAACTATAATACTACAAATAAACATTAAAAGATAATTCTACTTTCCATCCTATATTTTTCTTTTGTAACAATTAAAAGTTTTGCACATACTTAGGACATTAAAATGAATAACAATCAAAATATTCTGATTAAGCAATACTTACTACTTAAAAATAGTCCCAACAGGGAGGAAAAATCTTTTAGATTTATGGTAGGAATATCTGTCTAACAGAACAGAGACCACTGTTTTGTTTTTTAATGCAGGGTCTCATGTATGCTAAACTGGCCTTCAACTTCCTATGTGGCCAAAGATAATCTTGAATTTCTGATCCTCCTGTCTCTACCTCGTTGAGTGCTAAAGGTGTATGACACCCCTCCTGATTTATGCTGTACTGAGGATCAAGCTTAGGGCTCTGTGAATACTGGGAAAGCACTATACTACACATCTATATCCCCAGGGCCTACAGACAAGTTTTATAGTAGGTAATCAAAGAAAAAAACTTTAAAAATCAAATTCAACAAGTCCCATTTTCATCATGAGTTAATACATTTTGTATTTAGCTTAAGGTATATCAAAGACTTTATATTATTTCTATCTATATCTAACAGATCAATTTTTCACCTCATACTACTGTTCCATATTTTAAATTTTTACTCTTATCTTTTTATAGCTTTGCAGATTATTCAACATAGTAAAGAAATAGGTCCAAAGTCACTAATCCAGAAATACCATGCTAGAACCAGAGCCCTGTATTATTTTTCAATTATAACCTCTGTAGGCATTGGTTGACTCACACAGGAAAAAGTAGACAGAGATAATATGTTGGTTTCAAGGCCTGAGTCTAAGACAAATTATTGTAAATTTTCTCCTAGTTCCAAAATTGGCAAGAAAAGGAAATTCTATTTGTCATGTTACTCACTAGGCACAGGGCTGAGCAAACTTCACTATTAACACAAGAGGAAACAAAGTCAGGGCGTCTGTACTTGTCAAAGGTAAAGGAGATCATAAGGAATGAAATCATCAGTCTGACACCAGGCCCAATGTACTTCAAAGGGTGGGTTTTTACAATGACTCACAGGATTCCACAGGATATTAAGAAAATGAAAAAGAAAAAAACTATAAACAAGTTTTGTTCAAAAAGTCTTTTTTTCTGGACACACTGAAACAGAAAAAGGAAATAAAGTTTTGTTCATCTTAAATAATTTTCGCAGAGTATTTATACTAAAGTTTTCGATAACTGGGGTTTTATAACTTCGGGATTATTTTCTTCTATCCAAAGCCTTAATTCCTAGCTCAGAAGACAGCAGCTGACATTTTGTATAAATGAGCACTTCTATGAAACGTTTGATAACATTTCATTCAATACTCCCATACTAGGAATCCAATACTTTATTATTTCTACCTACTTTGCTCATTTATGAGGCATATTATGTGACTGTGTGCAAGGCACCCAATCTTTGGACAGCCCATGTCTTTCCATAAAGTGAAGGGGACTACAGCACAAACAGCAGAAATGCTTCTGTGTGGAAGACAAAGCTTTCACTGAGTAAGCTGGAAGTTGCTTAGATGTCTCACAAGCATCTCAAGCATCATAATTTCCAGACAGCTGTCAATGATCACCAATCACCTCATCAGTCTTTCCATCTTAGTAAATGGGAGGAAGCACCTTTTATCCATCCAGTGTCTCGGGCCAGAAAGCTGGAAGTCATGAAAGGATTTCATCCTCCTGATCACAGATTCTTCAGTCTATCACAAGGTTAGTGTTTCCACTTCCAAAATACATCTCAAATCCAGTCACATCTCTCCATCTGCCAAAATCACAAGTCAATATCTCCTGCCTAGGCCAACTCTATTACTAGTCTCCCTGTGTTCCTTTAGTCACTCCTGACATATTAAGCACAGGAGCAAGCCTTGAAAACATACACACAATTGCTGCCTCTCTTTCTCCCCCCCCCCCTCTCTGGCACACATCTTACTAAATAAACCCTTCAGAGGCTCTTTGAGAAAAACAAACTCTTACAAGGCCTTCAGGGCTCTTGACCATCAGGCCCCACCTGCCTCTCTAGGCTCCTGTACCAGGCTCCTGGCCTCTGAGTCTCAGAACTGCCAAACTCTTCCCAGCACTGCTGCTCTCTTCACCTGGAATGTACCGTCCCTGATATTCTTTCACAGCAAGTCAGTTTTTAAGTTTTCACAATTTTAAATCTGCATATCTACTGGCACACCTGTGTACTGACACTTGCCCAGGAGTCTGTAAAATCCTGAGGGCAGAGATGTTGCTGCTTTATTCACATCTGCATATCTGCATCTAGTATCTAAAGCACTTTTATCCTTCAGACAGCTAATGAACAGACGAAATCAGAACACATGAATAGTTGGTCCAAGGCTGATTTTTCATCTACCCATCTTAAGACCACTCATAGACTCTACAAACTTACTATCTGCCATAAGGATCTTTATTCTCACAACTATACAGTGCAATGGGACTACTTAGTTCACATGACATGATGAGGTACTTTGACACAATTGAAATTGAAATGAAAGTCTAATTCCAAAATCTGGGCAGCCTTTGAAATTACCTACCTATAATGCAAGCCTTTCATGCACTTCAATGGACCCAATGCTTCATCATTATGAAGCAGGCAAAGCTCACACAAGTGGAAGGCTTTCCCTTTGCAAAATAAAACTATATGCAAAATCTCCATTCACTGTAACCAGATGGTACTCCTTCTGAATACTCCACCTCAGACTGGTTGCCTCAAAAACATTACTAGACCCCGTTGAAATGCATCTTGCTACAAAGACAGATTGAAAGATAAGATCCAAATGAAATCCAAAAGCTTCCAAACCAACAATGCTCCCGGGGTTCCAGTATGCACTCATTAGCAATATAGCCTTTCAAGAGCTAATTTTCCTGCCCTTTCCAAAACTTTACCACCTCCTGTCCAGTTAAAGTAAATAGTATGTTTCATATTAACTATACACAGTGGCACCTTCATATGGGGTTTCTGACAGTTCGACATCAATTTATCTTGTCATTAAAAACAAACAGAAAACAAAAACCTCCCAACTCAAGAAAATTCCATACATTTTAAGCAAAAGTATTCCAAGGGGGGGGAGTCCCTCTGATCGACTATCTTGTACTTTATTTAGTACAATACCTATTTCAACTTCCTAACACAAACTCTATCATAAGAATTTGTAAAAGGCTATTTTCTCCGTAAGAAATGCTAGCATAAGTCTGTTTTGCTCGAGTTAGCTAGATGACAGGGTCATAAGAATTCAGCAGCAGGGAGTCCAGGAGCAGGGGTTCAGACCCCATGATTCTAGGATCCTCGGGAACCGGGGGCCTCGGGCCGCGGAGGACCCGGCACCCCGTGAGGACCCAAGAGCCAGACAGCCCTCTCGCCGAGGCCCAGACGCTTCTGTGGCGAGGTGTAGAAAGCGTCCGCGGCCGGAGCAGGGCCAGCGGCTTCGACCTGGGAGGCTCGGCTGCTCTCAGCACACTCACCTCGGCGCTAGCTGGCCTGCGCTCCTCCGCAGAGGCTGGGCTGGAAGACAGTCGATGGACGGCGGGAGGGGGGAGTGCTAAGGGGGCGGGGCCTGAGCGGGGCGGGGGCTGTGTGGGCGGGGCCTAGGGAGGGGCGGTCCTGCCTCACCGGGAGTTGGGAATGAAGGAGCCGAGGTGCCCAGTACGAAATCTCGCGATAATTCGTCTCCGTTTTCGCGGTTTCACGATAGGTAAAGTGAGAGCTCATTTTCCAAGCCAGGCGCTTATTGGCGGAGAACGCGACATCCTCCAGGGCTCCGCCCATGGCTCTCATACTTCCGGTTCCTGTGTGGAGCTGGGTGCCAAGAGTGGGTTTTATTTTTGCTAAGCGTCTTCAGGGGTTATTCGGCCGGCGCCAACTTCAGGAACCGCCAGTAACATAGATACATAGACTCTCATGGAGGCATGACCATAAAACTTGACGCTGAAAGCTTATCATGAACCAGGCAGTGTTCTGAGAGCTGTGCACAGCTTCTCTCATTTACTTTGACAGCAATCCCCTGTAGTTACTACACTCATCTGACATTTAAAACAGAAGCCGATGGGTTTACGAAACGTAAGCAAAGTTAGCAGAGTTTTAAGCACTCGATTTAGGGTCTTGCTGTGCTCATTGGTAATCCTTCAAATACAGGTGGCCTAGCCCCGCAGGGTGGTGCATGCCTGTATTCCAGTACTCTGGAAATGGAGACAGATCAAGAGTTCTAGGCCAGCCTCAGCTACGTGAGTTTCAAAAGTAGATAAGATACGCTGCTTCACGGATAAATTAAAAAAATAAACACAGGGTCTACGGTGAGAAACGACTAAGGACAAGAAGTTTATTAAAATATGACAGTTGCTTGCATGACTAAGTAGGCAGTCAATAAATATTTCTTCAATACAAAAAGTTTGCTTGATCTGGTGGAGCAAGTGTGTAATCTTAGCTACTCAGAGACTTAGACAGGAGAATCACAAGTTCAAGGCCAGCCTGGGAAACTTAATAAGATCCTATCTCAGAAAAGCATTTTAAAAGAAAGAGGGTGGGGAGGCTCAATAGAAACACTAAGTTCAGTCCCCAGTCCCAAGAAAGAAGGAAAAAGAAAAATTTAAAAATGATGTGTTCCTCATTATAACAACTTTCCCTTTAAAAAATATCCTCTAAAACTTAACCCTTTTGTTGTTTGAGAATTTAATGCATGCATATAATGTGTTTTGCTCAAATGCACTCCAACCACATTAAAATGTATTCTTTGTCCTTTAAAAAGTTTGATGTCTATTAATTTCATAGGGGCCTATTGTTAAGCATCCTCAGTTTTTAGATAAACTAAAAGCTTAATCACTTTGAAAGATGAATAACCTAGAAAGCAGAGCTATACTAAACAAAAAACACAGGTACAACATATAAAATATCAGTTATCTATTTAATCTTCAGGAGTTCCTGAAATATATAATATAGTATATGTCCTGTATTTATTAAGACCATTTATGGAGTTTCTTAATACTTTGAGTCCCCCCCCCATTTAAAATAAGTAAACTACAGTTAGTGTAAAATAAATGAAAGTTTCTTGGAGCATTAAGGATCAACCCAAACAATATTTGCTGCTCTCTCAAGACCTCATCATAGAAGTTTTATGTACAGTGGATGATGGTTAACACAGAAACTCACAAATGGTCAAAGTGCAGAGAATGAGTGCCTGTGGAGTGCTCAGTCACAAATGGGACATTTGTTTTAACCCTTCCCCCTCAAGGCTCAGAGACCATTTCAGGACAGAGAGCAGAAAGACCGTAAGTCAGCAATCTGGAAGACCTGAGCAAAACGGTGTCATCTTGACATGACAGGACCACGGGGTTAATGAACTTGCAGCAGCTGTAGTTGCCTGCACAAGACATGCTCAAGTTCAGGCCAACAAACATTCTAGTATGGAGGGGCAAGGGGTTCACAAGCCCCTTCCCCCAGCTGAGGAGCTATAGACAGATGTTGGCTTTCCAGAAGGGAGAGTAAGTTTCCTGTAAGGGTGTGGTCCCTGGAAGAACTATCTTGCTGGAGTGGATGGCGCCTCACCGAGGAGTATATAGGCAGCACAAATTGGACTTGATGGGGTCTTTTTAAAAAACAGAGGGGGAAATAGGGAGATGGGGATGGAACTTGGAGGAGTACGTGACTATGAACAAAATACACTGCATGAGATTTTCAAAGAATTAATAAAATATTATGTTAAAAATGAGATTTGCTGCTAATATTGGAAGACACCAGAAAAACCCACAACTTTTAAAGTAATGTCAGCTTCTTAATTTTTGTTTTCCCTTTTTTACGAGAAAAAGATGGTTTTTGCCATAGCAACATCCAAAACTTGATCATGAAGAATGAATCATGTTCAAATAGCTTTTACCTATACTCCAAACTGTCATTAAAGTTGCTGTATGTGATGGTATGATCACTTTTATGCTCAGTTTGTAGAGGATCGAGTTATGTGTTTTCATCTCATTTAAAGCAGAAAGGGAAAGTCAAAACTGATGCTTTTACAACCTCTGGCAACCTTTTAACTTCCACAATGCAGTGATACCACTTTAAGAAAATCCCGAGGAAAAGACAGCCCCATTTTGAAACTCCCACCTCTGCTTCTCAAGGATTGGGTTACAAACTTCAACAAAATACTCTTCTCCACTCCCTATTGGTGAAGGCTCTATCACTCCTCAGCCTGGAGTTTTGTAAAGTATGGGGTTGCTTTAAGGGAAAAGGCTGTTCTTATTTAGGCTAAACTGCACTATTTAGAGGGTTTTTGTTTTTGTTTTTTGTTTTTTAAATGTATGTGATGGTTATCACGCTACACAAAAAGATCAGCAAACTTACACAGTGGAAACCAAACTGGCAAATCAGTGAATTGAACAGTAAAAAAGAAACGGAGATTCTCTCAATAAGACTGGGTAAACTAACAAAGAATTATACGCCATAGTGGGAGATTTTGTGAGTTAAAGAAACTTTTCCTGTTTTTCTGCTAGTTTGAAAAGAGTGTCAAAGGAAAACCTGAGAAAATAAAGACACAATCCGAGGGTGATAGGAGGAAGACTTTTCAAGTAATGCTTTTCTCTTTAGGATGAAGTTGGAAGCATGATGCCCAGATTATCAGTGGAGTTTGAAAGGTAAAAAAAATAAAAATTAATGGGAAATTTTTTTTGTTTTGTTTGAGAAACTATGCTTTACTGTTATTGTTGCTTAAATGTGGATTTTGACATTTCATGTTATGTATTTGAAAATGATAAAACTGCTATTACAACTTAAGGTTTCTCCAAGGGCAAAGATCAGAAACTCAGTAATAGAAATAATTGGCATATAGTGAAGTTTCTTGAGACATTTTATTCAAATATCTTTATTTTACTATTGTTGATTTATATAAATCTTGATGCATTTATTTGTAGCCTTTGAAAATCATTGAGTTTCTTTTCACTTTAGCATTATACATATACGTTGTCAGGCATGTTGCTTGTGGTATAACTGGAACAGAACATTTGATTTTTATTCCCAGTGGATCAGTTCTTTCTCCTTTTCTTTCAGAATGTGATTGTGTTTTCTTGATTCCACTTAACTAAAATGAAGAAAATTTCACAAGAAAACAAAAACTTTGTAAAAGAAAAATCACTATAGAAGGTGTTCTTATATTTTTCCTGATGTCTGGAACAAAACGCAACTCCTCAATCACTCTTTGAGCTGTTATAATGCCCTGCAGAGTCTGTTCAGTGTTGAGAAACCAAAGTGGGTAAAGGACCATCTCCTACAAAACAGCAAAGTGCTCAGGGATGCTCTGCCTCATCCTTGAACCAAAAGTTACTTCAAAAAACCTGAAGCTTATGTATTCTAAGTTGTCCAAAGGTAGTTCTTTTTCTTTATTTTTTAAAAAAACTTTATAAAATAAGGTTTTCCTTATTATGCATTTCCATAGAGGCAAATGATGAACCTTGATAACTTTCACACCTCTGTTATCCTTTATTTGTCTTTTTCCTGTCCATTTTCTCCTTCCATATTCCTAAGCCTCTGGTTATCATGTCCCTTTTCCTCAAATTCTACATAAAGAGAAAGCACACAATATTTGTCTTTGTGAAACTAGTTTATCTCACTTAATGTAATGCTGTCCAGTTCCATCCATTTTCATGAAAATTACATAACTTCATTTTTCTTTATAGCTAAATAAAACTCCATTTTGTATATAAACTGCCATTTTTTAAAAAACTACTTATTCCTTGAGAATTTCATACATACATATTGATCATATCTACCCCCGCTGCTCCTGAACTCTCCCCATATCCTCTCCTCCCCTCAACTTAATTTCCTCTTCTTTTTCTAAAAAAATCACCCATTGAGACTAATTAGTGCTGCCCATATGTGCCTGGGTGCAGAACTGTCCACTGGAGCATGGGCAGCCTACCAAGGACCACACCCATGAAAAAAACTCACTCTTCCTTCCTCAGCAACCATCAACTGTCAGTAGGTCCTCAGCTAGGGGTGTAACCTTGTGAACCCATCTCCACCCATGCTGGAATGTTGACTGGCTTAATCTTATACAGGTCAACTACGGCTGTTATGAGTTCACAGGTGGAGCAGCCCTGTCATGTCCAGAAGACATGATTTCCCAGCAAGCCTTCCTGACCTCTGACTCTTACAATCTTTCTATCCCCTATTTTGCAATGTTCTTTGAGCCTTAGAGTAGGAAGGTGTGCTAGCTGTCCTGTTTAAAGCTGTATTACCTTTTTGTTATCCACTGATTCTTTACTGGGTGCTTAGGCTGATTCTGAAACCTGGCTGTTGTGAATAGTGCAGCAATAGCCCAAGTTTTCAGGTATGTCTATAGGAAGCTGACCTACCCATGGTTCCAAACCAGGCCGGGTAGTAGGATAAATCTTGAGTTGTAGAAATCAGCTCTGAGACAAGGTCCCCTTCTCCAGTAGACTCAAGTGGCAATCTCCAGTGCTCACCAAGTGTTATCTATTCAAGTTCCTTAAACAGTCCAGTCCTCTCCTCTGGAAGTTAGAGAAGCAAAAGAAATATGGCAAAATGGAAGGGGCTTGTGCCACTTCTGGGCAGTAACGGTGAAAAGCTCAAACATTTCAATCTTTTTCATATTCTGCCATAAGTCCTGTTGATTTTAGTTAAGCCTTCATCAGCTAGAGTCTCTGTGGAATAGACATTCCCACCCACCTGCTCCATCCTTAAACCGAGTGAATCTGCAGCTTGAAGGAGTTCATTTATAAACTTATTTATAGTTTCCTCAATCTGGCTACCTCCAAGTATTAACAGCTTTCCCCCTGGAGTTTTTGGCATTCATTATGGGCAAAACCAAGTAATATAACCAAAGGATGGTTTGTGATGAAATTAGTTTTAAAATTTAGTGTAATTGGGGCTGGGAACATAGCTCAGTGGTAGATTGTTTTCCCAGCATGTGTGAGGCTGTAAGTTCAATTTCCCAGTACTGGGTGGAGGGTACCCTAAGGGTAATTACTATATTAGTGTTTTTGCATTGAAACTTACAAATCAGATTTTTAGTGAATGTACAATTTAATTTCCTAAGAACAACGAACTTCAATTCCACAAAGAATATGATGACTGCTATTATCCCAGAGAAAGAGATTTATACCAAAGACTTGATATTTCATCTACAATGTAATCTGTGAATTTTGAGGCCCCATGAATGATCAAAAAAAAAAACAACCCTCTGTTCCAAAATCCGTGTTCTTCAAGATTCTTCATAATAAAACGATAGTGACCCCACATTCTATTTATTCATTCTCCAGTTTGCAGACATTCCAATGGCTTTCATTATTTAGCTCTTATGACAAAAGAGAACGTGCTTTTTATATGAACATGCTTTTTCAGCTACAGCATATTTAACTAGGCGTGAAATGAGCGAGTTGTACAGTAACTTTATATAAATTTCATTTTTTTGACGACTTTCACAGCTGTTTTCCTAGGCAACTGCACCATTTCAGGAGAAGTGTGTGAGTTCCAATTTCCCCACATCCTCATGACCAGTCTTTCTGATGGCCAGTCTTTTCTCATAGGAATTTGGTAGTAGTTTATCCTGGCAATTTTGATTTGCATGTTGCTAATAACTAATGATATTAACCCTGTACTTATTAGCTACCCATATATCTTGCTTGCAACATGTCTATCATTTTTAAATTGGGCCTAATTTTTAATTGGGCTATTTGTCAGACTGCTATTAAATTGCAAACATTCTTTGTATATTCTTTTAATAAAATCCTTTATCAGATATATGATTTTCAGATACTTCATCCTATCGTTTAGGTTTAGGTTTCTTTGAACTTTAGCATTGGCATCCTTGGAAACACCAGTGTTACAGTTTTTATGAAGTCCGGTTCATCTATCATGTCTTTTGTACTTTTCTCTTGTATTTTTACTGTGTACCCAAGCCTAACCCAAGCTCATGATGATTTCTTCCAGTGTTTGTTAGGAATCTTATAGTTTTAGCTCTTGCTTTCAGGTCTCTGCTCTATTTGAAGTTAATATGTATGTATTATAGAAGGTGCAGGTCCAGCTTCATTCTTTTGCATGTGCCTTTCCAGATGTTCTAGTACCAATTATTGAAAAGACTATTCTTTCTCCTATTGAATTTTCTTGGTATCTTTGTCAAAAAAATGATAAAGTCCTGGATTTGATCCTCAACACTGAAAATTTCTTTGAAAAAAAAGTTGACTGTGTATGTCAGGGTTAATGTGGGGACTCTTAATTCTTTTATCTTATCATATATGTATAAGTATTTATGTCATACCAGTTCTCTCTAACTGAGCTAAGTTTGGCAAACTAAAAATTGTTCATGTTTCAGTTGCACAGTAAGGTGTTTTGATATACACATACCTTATATAATGATTTCCACAATCAAACTGATATACATAATCATTTGCCACAGTTTCCGTTGTTCATCTCTGAGAATACTTAAGACCTACATTTGCTCTTGTTACTGTACTTATTTCTCATCAGAGCTCTACATCTCAGAACTGAAATTTTACATCTGTAACATTGTGTTACCGTGGCTTTGTTAGGATTTCTTTTGGTTTTGTATTTTTGTTTGTTTATGTTTATTTATTTGTTTTGGGGGGACAACGTCTTTCACTGTACAGCCCAGGCTGGGCTTGAACTCGTGATCCTCCTGATTTAGCTTCCCAAGTCCCAGGATTACAGATTTGCACCATCCCACCTGGCTGACTACTGTAGTTTTTATATTGATACTCACTTAAAATTGGGAGGTATGAGTCATCTAACTTTCTCCTCTTTTAGGATTGTTTTATCTAGTTTGAGTCTCTTGCATTTCCATATGAATTTACATATAAAATCATCAATTTCTGCAAAGGAAAAAAAAAGGCAGTAGTTTGACAGGGATTGCTTCAAATCCACAGGTCAGTTGGAGGAATGTTGTTATGCATCTAACCCAAGAATATGGAGCATCACTCTGTGTGTGTAGACCTTCTTTAATTCCTTTAATTTTCAGTCTATTGTCTTATATTTGTTACTTTTGTATAGCATTAACCAAATACCTAACAGAACCATCCAGTTTGCTGGGCTCATAGTTTCAGAGAGATTTCAGTTCACTGTAGCAGAGACGACATGGCCACAGGAGCATGAGGAAACTCTTTCACATGGCAGCAAATAGAAAGCAAAGAAAACAGGGTGGAGTCCAGGTGATTATGGCCTCAAAGTCCCATCCCTTGGTGACCTATTTCCGCTAACAAGTCCCCCACCTCCTAAAAGCTCCACAGCCTTCAAAAGAGCCCCACAAACCAAGGACCTAGTATTCAGATATGAACCTGTAGGGGTCCTTCCAGATTCAACCCTGATAGTTGTATGCCATGCCGAGCTGTTTCCTTAATTTTATGTTCAGGTTATATATTATTAGCATATATGAGTTTGAAGCCAGGCATGGTGGGGTTACCTGTAATCCTAGCACCCAGGGACCTTTGGCAGCCTGGGCTGTACTGTCTAAAAAGGAAGAAGAATACTTGGAGAAAGCTCACTCAGTAAAGTGCTTGCCATATTAACAAGAAGACCTCAGTTCAATCCTAGTACCTAGGTGAAAAACTAGGCATGATAATGTGTGCTTGTAATCCCAGAGCTGGGAGGTAGACATAGGTATATCCTTTGGGCTTACTGGCCAGGGAGCCTAGCTTAATTGACAAGGTGCAGATCCCAGTGAGAGACCCTGTCTCAGAACAAGCAAACAAACAACAGAAACAAAAAATGTTGATGACTCTTGAGGAATGACCCCTGAGGTTGACCTCTGATCTCCATGTACACACACAGCTCCACATACTACTTATACATATGAGGTGGAAAGAGGCGGAGAGAGGAAAGAGGGCTCATTGGTTAATGGACCAATGGCTCATTGGTCCTCTTGTAGAGGACCCAAGTTCAGTTCCCAGCATCCACATGGTGGCTAACAGCCATCTGTAACTCCAGTTCCAGGGGATGTGATGCCCTCTTCTGACATCTGTGAACATTGTACGACACAGGTGCATTTATATACATATAGGCAATATACTCATACACATAAAATGAAAATTAAAAGTAAAATATTAAAGATGGAAAGATGAAGGGAGAGATGGAGGGATGGAAAAAAAGAGACAAACAGACAGATGGACAGACACCCAGCATAGTGGTGCAAACCTGTAACCCCAGCATTCTGGAAGTAGAGACAGGAGGACAGCTGTAAGTCAAAGCCCAGCTTAATCTACATAGTTTAATTCCAGGCCAGTCAAGGCTATAAATTAAGACCATTTCTTAAACAAATAAAAAATACAAATAATAAAAATAAAGATAGTAACAATGAAAGAGAAAAAAATATAATTTTTGTTTCTGTTGCACTTTTTGGGCTTCCTGAACAGTCATTCTGGTAGGGGTTTTCTCATTCGTTGTCCCTGGATTCTTTAGCATTTTCTACATACAGGGTAGTGTCATAATAAAGTTTTACTTCTTCCTTTTTGATCCACATGACTTTATTGTTCTTGCTTAGTTCCTCTGGTTAGAATCTTCTTTATAATTTTGAATTCAAGAGGGGTGAGGAAACACTCTTGCCTTGTTTCATATCAGAAAAGGAAAACATTCAGACATTCACATGTTAGTTTGTCAGGTGTGCTGGCAGAGACTGTATTCTCAGCACTTGGTACGGTAGAGGCAAGAGGATTGTGAGTTTGAGGCCAGACTGGGATATGTAGTGAGACTCTTCCCCAGCACCCACATAAAAAGCCAGGCATGAAGGGTTCCTGTGTCATTCCAAGACTTGAGAAGGGGAAACAGACAAGTGAATCCTTTGAGCTCACTAATCAACCAACCTAGCCCATCAGTGAGCTCCAGGTCAGGGAGAGGTCCTGTCTCAAAATAACAAGGCAGAGAGTGACTGAATTTCACCAATGTTGAAATTCATCCACGTGCACACACATGCATGTTCACGGTGTGCACACAAACATGTATATGCACATGTACCACACATTTTTTAAAAATAAAGAAAAAAGCATGCTTTTTTCTCTATACCTGTCAAGATGAGCAAGTGGTTTTGTCTTCTTTTTAATAAATGTAGTGTGTAGTTCCTATGTTAGCCCAGCTTTCCATTCCTTGGATAAACCTCTTTAGTCACAGTATATTATCCTTTTATCCTTACATTTATGTTGTCAATATATGCAGATTTTTGTGTCCATACTCATGAAGGATATTAATTTGCTTTTTGAGTGTGTGGTATCTGTCTGGCTTTGCTACTGGAGTAATAATGACTCCATGGACTGAGTCTGAGAGTGTTCTCTTCTGTATTTCCCCACAGTTTTATAAGACTGATTTTGTTCCTTTTCTTGATGGTTTGATAGAATTCACCATGGAAGCTACCTGGACCTAGGCTTAACTTTGTGTAAATATAATATTTTAAATTATTACTTTAATTTCTTTACTTATTATAGGTCTGGTTTCATTTTCTATTTATTTATTTTTATTTAGCATTTTGTATCTTTCTAGGTTGTTTTCTCAATGCCTTTGTTCTACTTTGCTTTTCATTGCTGTGATAAACACCATGACCAACAGCAACCTGGGAAGGAAAGGGGTTATTTGGCTCATAAGTCCTGATCACAGTCCATCACTGAGCAAAGCCAAGGCAAGTACTCAAGGCAGGAATTGAAGTAGAGACCACAGAGAAACACTGCTTACTGGCTTGCTTCCTCCTGGCTTGCTCAGTTACTTTTCTTATACAGCCTACGTGCCAGGGATGGCCTCACCCACAGTAAGGCTGTGCTCTCCAACATCAATTATCTATCCAGAAAATGCCGTTAGGCCACACTGATGGAGGAAATTCCTCAGTTGAGGTTCCCTCATCCCACGTGATGCTAATTTATGTCAAATTGACTAAAGCTGACCAACACACCTCTGTTTGCACATGGGCCAGATTGGCTGGTATGCAGTCATAATGGCTCTTATTTCCTAAGAGCCATTACCCTGAGGGTGTCTGCTCTCTTCTCTTAGGCACCCTACATCTCACTAAGAGTCAGCACCCCAAAATTAACACCTGCAACATCGAGGGACCTTCAGACCCCAGTTCCAGCATATTTGCCACCTATGCAGATCAGTAGATCCCCTGTTCTTTAGTTATTAACTATTTTAAACATCACCCCTCGGAACTGGAAAAGTGTGACCACTCTGGACCTTTTTTTCCCCTCCCCTTGATCTGGGGCCTATCATGTGTTTCAGCATTCTACTAGGCATGTCTGGCAGAGGAATAGCATCAATTGATTAGGTAAGTCTGACTGGCAGTTGTGAGTACAGACTGAGACTTCTGGGAAGCTGAACCTAAGGCTGGCAGGAAGAAGGTGGTATATAGGGCCTCAGTTAATTTCTAATGAAATTTTAAGCCCCAGCTATGGCTGTTACAAAGAAAAAAAAAGTGGCTGATGATAAACGTTTAGCTCAAAGTAAGTGAACTAAAGAGGTCTTCAAGCTAATGGTGTTCCTATGGGACAGAACACACATGGAAATGGGAGTATTTAAAGCAATCAGATCCTTCCAGTGGAACATCAGACAGGTAGCACAACTCCTTTCATTGACTCAGAGACACACTTTCCTTTGTCCTTTAAACATCTCTGACACTGGAGTACACAAAGTAGTTAATGGTCAGTGACTAACAGTGTATGAAATTACAGTGTCCTGTAGTTAATGATGTCCTAGATGAAATTCAGGGAATGAGGGGCATGAGTCAAGAAAATCATATCTCCGTCTGCCACATCCTTCTCTCTTTGAGAGAAATATGGGTATAGAAATCTACCCTTGTACAAAAAGAACAACAATGGGAAGCTACTCTGTTGCTTTCATGCCCGGAAGCCAATAGGGAGCCGTGGCCACTGGTGAGCTAAAGAATTTCCTGGCCTTCAGGACAGCCACCTCTCTGCCTGGCCTAATTGTTACCTGCTCTGTGATAACAGAGGCCCAGTGGTGATAGATGTTCTGAGTTTCCCAAAGAAGACAAAGCCCTAGAAATCAAGATCTTTATGTGAGACTCCTATTTTGTTGTTGTTGTTGTTATTGTTAGCTTATAAAGCAGCGACTTTCCTGTATAATGTTCATACATACTTAGGTTGGTTGATTCTCTCCCCCCTCTATCTACATCTCCCTGTCCCCCCATTATTCCATCTTACCCCTAGTTATCTCCTTTTGCACTCTCATAGCACATGTTTTTTTCACTCTCCTCTCCTCCCTCCCTCAAAGCCACGTCTTGGGCCCCTTTCCAGTTTCCTGCCTTACTCCCCCATACTTCTAAGAATGAGAAGGCTAGGATCCACATATAAGAGAAAAATAGTATTTGTTACCACAGCTTGGGTTGCCACAGTTAATATAATACTTTCCAGTTCCATCTATTTCCCTGAAAATTTTATCATTTCACTTTTGTTTGCAGCTGAATAAAATTCCACTATGTATATGTACCACATTTCCATTCATCTGTTGAGAGACATCCAGGCTGATTCCATTACCATGTTAGGAACAGAGCATCAACAAACATGGATGTACCAGTATCTCTGTGGTAGGATATAGAGTCCATGGGTATGCCTGGACGTGGTATAGCTGGGTCATATGGTAGTTCTGTTTTTTAGTTTTTTGAGAAGCATCTTGAGAGAAAGGGAGAAGGGGGAGCACATGGAAAAATCTTTTTAAGGATGTGACATTCAAGAGACAGCATAAAGGGCTGGAGAGATGCTCAGTAGTTAAGAGCACTGGCTATTCTTACAGAAGAGCCACATTCTAATCCCAGGACCCACATGGCACATGGTAGCTAACAACTGTCTGTAACTCCAGTTTCAGGGGATCCGATGCCCTATTCTGACCTCTGAGGGCATGGCACAACACAGGTGGACTTATATACATGCAGGCATAGCACACATACACATATTTTTTTTGAAAGAGGCAGTATGAGACAAACCACTTCTTATAGTGAAAATGGAGATGAGAATCACATTTTAAAGTTTTAACATAAGGGTCGTAGGTCCAGAATAACAAATATTGCAGGACATACTGTTTATACCACTTTAAACGTTTTTCTGCCTCCCTTCCAATAGGAAAGAAGAAAATGTGCTTAAATCTGTTGAAGGTGTTGCCTTTCGTGTTTATAAAAAATTATGATCAGTTTTAAAATGCAGACTTAGGTTTCTAAAACAACAGCATTTGTTTCCCACAGTTTGTAGACTGTGGTCAGCGCAAGCCAGTATGACACAGAATATCACCTTAAAAGACTGGAGTTTGGTTCTAAGCAATTTAGCTTTATTTTTCCCATTAAGAAAAAAAGGATTAGCAGTATCTGCCCATGACACTCAGTTGTAGTGAGATTAAAATATGGAAAGCCTAAAATCCTCTGTATCAGTTGTTGCGCAAATCCTAAAGGGAGTTGGGAAAGTAGAAGTTCTTGAATCTCAGCATCCCTACCCAGTTTGTGGCTTTTTCTCTAAACCATAACACCAGTTAAAATGCTCATCCCATCAGTCCAAGGGTTGAAGAGATGAACTGTATGGCAGGAAGATATTTTTTAACTACCAGCCAACATCTTCAGATGCAAAATATCACTAGGTTTGTATAATGGGTCTCAGGCACAGCTTAGATAATACGGGAATAGTCAGCCACATCTTCAAGGGCTTCTAAGGATGAGAAAATCCCTGAGATTGTGCATCAGCCTTGGTAGCTTTCTTACAGTGGGACCCTGGGCAGCTTCTTTCCCTCTCACTTTTTTTTTCTTAGTGAACACCTTTTTTTGGTGAAAAGATAAATTTGTATTTTGAACTTTTTCTAAAGACTTCTTGAGGCTGGAGAGATGGCTCAACTGTTAAGAGCACCAGCTGCTCTTCCAGAGGACCCAGAGTTTAGTCCCAGCACCCACATGGAAGCTAACAAAGCCCTCTGTAACTCCAGTTCCAGGGGACCCAACATCCTCTCCAGCTTCTGCTGGCATTTCACTCATGGGTACACTTAGATAACAGACAGGAAAAACACTCATACACATAAAAATAATAAAAAAAAAAATAAAATATGTGAATAAAAAAAGATTTAAATAGGTCTGGAGAGAAGGCTCAGCAGTTAAGAACACTGGCTTCTCCTGCAGAAAGGACTCAGGTTCGGTTCCCAGCATCCACATGGTGACTGACAACTGTCCATAACTACAGTTCCGAGGGGATATAACACCCTCTTCTGGCTTCCATGGGCACTGCATGACCTGAGTGCACTTGCATACATGTGGGCAAAACACACATACACATAAAATAAATAATTTATAGAAAAGGTTTCTTATTTTTAATTATGTGTATGTTTGTGGATAGGTTCATGTGAGTACAGTGCCAGTCCTTTCCTCTAGCCAACATTCTTGCCCACCCAAGAGCCACAACAAACTCCAAGGCAAGCCCAGCCACAGGGCACACATTCTGGGAGCCCTGTGCAGTCATATTCTGGCCATTGCTGGATGGATGTATCGTTGTTTTTTTTTTTTTTTTTTGAGACAGAATTTCTCATTGGGGCCTGAGGCTCTTGGATTAGGCTAGACTTACTGGCCAGCAAGCCCTAGGGATTCACCTGTCTTTGCCTGCCTCCATGCTGGGATTACAAGCACACACCATAGCTTTCTGCTTTTTTTCTTTTATAAGTTGACTTATTTTTATTTTATGTGTAAGGAAACCCATGTAGTGTAATACCTGCAGAGGATGTAGGATTCCTGAAACTGGAGTTACGGATGGTTGTTAGCCACCATGTGGGTGCTGGGATTTGAACTCTGGTCTTCTGCAAGAACAGCCAGTTCTCTTAACTCCAGCCCCAGCTTTCTGCTTTTTTACCTATGTTCTGGGGATTAAATTCAGGTCTTCATGTTTGTAAGACAAGCATTTTACCAACTGAGCCACCTCTACAGTCCCTATAAATTTATTTTTGTGGAAAATGTACTCTGTCTTAATATAAACTATAGTGAATGAAACTCAGTGAAGTCCTGCATGATGGAAATTTATAATTTCCCAATGTTTTAAGTGATTGCAATTGTGATCTTAGGTGAGACAGTGGCACATTTTAAATATTAATACTTACATGCATATTGTAATGTATATCAGGGAAAATGTGATATTTTAGCACACTGAAACTATAATGTCATTCATTATTTGTGAGACTAAATCTGAAGTAGGCATTTTAGATTTTTTTAAGTATATAAATTTTTTTAAAAAGTTAACAAATGAATAAAGACTGAGTACAGATATGGAAATGCCATCAAGATGGTACCAGAATGCCTGAGGGTTGAGTTCAGTGGCCATTCTCCCTCCCAGAGCTTGATTATATCATGTGCTAATTAAGGATCAATGCCTTTTTGTGCTTTTTTTCTGGTAAAAACCTTCACTGGTCACCATTTCCTGCCTAATCAAGTCAATCAAACTATTAGCTTGAAAACAGTACTTACTTCTGTTTCTCCTATAAGATGGGGTGAAGATAGAGGTATGTCAAGCAATGTTTAAGAAGTGCTGGTTTCATAAGTTTAATAAGTACTCCAGGAAAAGAACCTCACCTTCAAAAGTTGGGGAAAGTGTGGCCAGTATATGGTACTCCTCTCTGGGAGAGTCCCACGCCAGTGGTTTTGAGACCTGAAGTGAAGAAACTCATTCCTGTCTACCCATTTATTTGATTGTAGGATCCTCCTTGTAGTATTTCTGCTACCACTCATTTCATGGTTTCTGTCAGTGGCCCTTCTGCCAGGACAGTGCATTACTATCAGCAAAACTGGTGTGCTCAGAAACTGGCATGGAGGCTACTGCTCTCAGTCCATGGCCACCTCACACAGCACTTGGAACTGCCTACAGTTCGACATGTATTCATTTCACATTCCTATTTCCAAAGTTTGTCTCACTGTACACTTTGCCTGGGATGCTTTCTCTTCTCTTTCCTGGCTCTCCTAAATCATTTCAAGCTAGCCGAATCCACCAGCAACAGCGGTCCCCATGTCGGAAGCCTGATGCTTTTGGCTGGTGTCATACTAATATGTACCTGATCTTTTTATCCTGCTAGATTTTACTCTCCCAGGACTACTGTTTTCCACATAGTATATGACTCTGGTACCTTACTTATAGAACGTAATAAATAATTGTTGAGTGGATAATTAGGTGAATGATAAGGTGAAATTTAACATCTTATCTGGAGCAAATAATAGAATTGGAGTTTGATATATCTAGGCAAGGGGGGGGTTGGGGACGGGTCTCTGAAAGACTGGTATATATATATATATATGTGTATATATATATGCATTTAAATATAATTATATATAATATAAATATAATTACTGTAAATGATTTTAACATCTTTATTAGCTGGCACAAAATATACATGCAGTTCTATAAATTTTGACCTGTGTACACCCATAAAACTACCATCATGATCATATAATTTGGACACATCCATCATTCAAGTCCCTCATGCCCCTAGTAGTTCGTCGATTCCACACAGCCCTGCATGTCCCCACTCTTCTCTCTCTCCCTTGGCACGCCACCACCCCCTTTCAGTTCACGGACACCACTAGTCTGCTTCAAGTCACTAGCCATTGGTTTTAGAGATCCTTAAAATTTACATGAATAGAATCTCACAGTGTGGATTCCATTTTGTCTGTTTCTTCCCATTTTAGCCTATCTATTTTGATATTCACTTACATAGCACAGCCATCTTTCTTCATTATCAAGTACTATTTGATTGTGTAGCTATACTTCACTTTGCCTTATTGAGTCATTTATAGTAAACTGACATTTGAGCCCATTCTAGTTTGGGGTTCTTAAAAAACTGCAGCCGGGTGTGGTGTGGCATTCCTATAATTTCAGCACTCAGGAGGCTGAGGCAAGAAGACTAATGGGAGCATGAAACCAGAGTGGGCTACATAGTGAACTCCAGGCCACAGGGTGAGAACTTGTCTGAATAAATACATAAAAAACAGAACAAAGCAACAAACTGCAATGAACAGTCACATATATATCTTTGTATGAACATGTTCTCTTATGCAGTACCTAGGAGTGAAATGGATGTATTCTGTACAAGCCTTCCATTTAGTTTATTAAGTTGCCATATATGACACCAAAAGTACAAGCAATGAAAGAAAAACAAAAAAGTAAGTTAGGCAAACATGATATCTCACCCCTATAATCTCAGAACTTGGGAGACTGAGACAGGAGGTTCATGAATTGGAAGCCAGCCCTGGTTTCATAGTGAAAACTTGTCAAAAAAAAAAAAAAGTAAAAACTTTTGTACATCAAAGGATGATATTGACAGTGAAAACATAACTCGTCAAAAGGGACCAGATACCTGCAAATCATGTATCTGATAAAAGGTTAAAATCTAAAACACATATGTTTCACAAGTCAAAACAAAATAGCCTACTTAAAAAAATGGGGGAAGTACTTGAATTCAGGTTTCTCCAGTGAAGCACACAGGAGGCCAAGCACAGTAATCCTTCGAGAAAAATGAGTCACAGCTACCATGAGATAGCCCTTCACACCCATCAGGATGGAAATTACTTAAACACACAGACTAATAGGAAAGAAGTTTGGGACCAGTGAGATGACTCGGCAGGTGAAGGTGCTCACCTCCAAGCCTGCCAGCCTGATTCCAATTCTCAGGACCCACTCTAACAGGTTGAAAGAACCAACTCTTACAGGTTGTCCCCTGATCACACATGTGCACATCCCCCCCCACACACATAAAATAAATAAATGAATGATAAAAACTCAGAAGTTTTGGTGAGAAATGTTGGCACCAAGAGAATGAAAAATGCTACAGTTCTATGGGAAACTATGCAACTTCTTTAAAAAATTAAAATTCTCCTATTTTTCAGCAAATCCCCTTCTGGGTATGCAGACTCCCTCTAAGAAACAAACAAACAGAATAAAAATGAAAGCAGAGAGCCAAAAAGGTATTTGTACGCTCATGTTCATTGCATCAGTAATTGTAATAGCCAAAAAGTAGAAACACCCCAAGTCCACTGATGGAGAAATGGATAAATAAGCCATGGCTTATGGTATTTCAGCCTTAAAAAGGAAATGCTGACACCTGCCACAGAATGAATGCGTCTGGACCACAGCTCAGTGAAATGCCCCAGTCATAGAATGACTGTACCTGGCGATATCAGTCATAGAAAGGATGGTGTTTGCCAGGGGCATGGAGAGGGAAGAATGGATGTTACTGCTTAATGAGTAGCATTCTAGGTTGGAAAGAAGAGCAAAGTCTGGAGATAAATGGTGGCGATGATTGCCCAACACTAAATATACCTAATGCTGCCTAATTGTAAAATGGGAAAATTTATTATATATATATTTTACCATCATTGATAAAAGCTCTGCCAACTTATTTTCCAAAACGAGGCATCATTTTACATTCACACCAACAGTGTATGAGAACCACCCACCAATGCTTAGCACAGTCAGTCCTTTTATTTTCAGTCAGTCTAATTGGTGAGGTGTTGGCTGTGGCTTTGACTTGCTTGCCCCTGATAAGCAGCAGTGTTAAGCATGGACATGTGCTTCATGCCCTAGTGTACCCTTGATGGGATGTTAAAAATGAAGTGACCATTTCATAGTGTTGTTTTCTTATTGAATGATAAGAGATCTTTATACCATAAAAATTTTTATCCTTTATTAGATACATATTTTAAAAAATGTTTTCCCAGTCCATAGCCTGCTCTTTTAAAAACTACCAATTTCTTTTGAAAAGCGGAAAATTTTAATTTAATGAAGTCTAATTTGCTTTTTTGTTCTTTGTAGGAATCTTTTTGGTAGTCATGTCTAGGAAAGCTTTGTCAAAGTTAGAATTTTGAAGGTTATCCAATAGAACTTTTTATAGTTTTGTATTTTAAACTTAGCCCTGTTTTACTTGGAAATAATTCTTATGTATAGCCTGAGGTTTGTGTTGAAGGATTCTGTTTTGACATGTGAACCCATGTGAATTTCCAAGTGTTCCAGCATCATTTACACACTACTTGTTTTTCAGTAGTGAGTTGGCTTCGCCCCTCTGTCAATAATCAGTGATCTACGTGGATCTGGGTTTGAATTCTGTTCTGTGGTGCTGATCTGCGTGGATCTGGGTTTGAATTCTGTTCTGTGGTGCTGATCTGCGTGGATCTGGGTTTGAATTCTGTTCTGTGGTGCTGATCTGCGTGGATCTGGGTTTGAATTCTGTTCTGTGGTGCTGATCTGCGTGGATCTGGGTTTGAATTCTGTTCTGTGGTGCTGATCTGTGTGCCTCTCTTACCAGTAGTACAAATGCTTTGCCCTGTACAGCTGTACAAAACATTATGGGGAAAGCTCATGTTAATCCTTGAACTCTGTTTTGCTTTCACAAATTTGTGTTGGTTTATAAAGCCTTCATATTCTCATATGAAATTTAGACATTTTGTCAGTTCCTACCAAAAATGAAACGCCAAGAAAGTACCTGGATTGGGGCAGCTCTGAATATGTAGACCAATGTGCAGACAACTATGGTCTCAGTCATGTTAATTTTCCGTGAACACGGTGTATGTTTCCATTCATTTAGGCCTTCTTTCGTCTCTCATGGTGTTCTGTGGTTTTAATTTTTGTGGTGGTCTTCTCCATCTTTTGGCAGACTTATTCCTATTTCCCGTTCTTTATACAGATGCACATGAAACTGTATTTTGATGTTATTTTGATTGTTCATCGCTGACATACACTAGTCTTTTGCATAGTGATCTTATAAGCTATAATTTTACTAAACCCATGTCTTAGTTTTAGATTTTTTTACATGTTGCCTGAGGATTTCTCCATAAATGCCTTTGTAAGAAAAGGCAGTTTTAGTTCTTCTGATCTGGAGGCCTTGTGCATTTGCTCCTTGATTGGCTACACTGGCTGTGGACTCTTACAATGCTGCATCAAAGTGCTATGAGTTGTTATGATCCAAGAAGTAAAGCATTAAAACATTTGGTCTTTCACAGGTAGAGCCAGTGCTAACAGTATGTTTTTCAGAGATGTCTTCAATGAACTACAATTCTATGAGTACTTTGCTAATAGGGTTTTTTTTTAAACAGGAAAAGATATTAGACATTAGATTTTGTTAAGTGAGTTTTCTGTGTTGATTGTGATTATCATACAGGGTTTTTTTTTTTTTTGCCCTTTTAAAATTAATATTGTAAATTTCCTTGATTGATTTTCAAATGGTAAGACAGTCTCCCTTTACTCAAATAACCCCATTTGCTGATGATGTGTTTTCCTTTTTATGTTGGATTGAACTTTCTACAATTTTGTTGTGAATTTTTGCATCTATAATCCTGAGGCCTATTGATCCGCAATTTTTTTTTTCTTGTGGTGTATTTATCCTGGTATCAGAGCAGGGTCTAATTAGCATGAGTCCTATATTCTGTCTTTAATTTCCTGAAAGAAGTTATGTGGGATTGATATTTTAGCTTCCTTAAATATCTGATAGAATTCACCCATTGTCTACACCTGTAGTTTTCTTTTTAGAAGGTTTTTTAAATACAGATTTACTTTATTTAATAGATACTGGCTGTTTGTGTATCTATTTTGTGTAACTATTTTGGTTTGTTTGTTTGCTTTTGAGGAGGTGAGCTTTGGTAGTTTGTGACTTCAGTATTCACTTTTTGTTTGAGAAAGGATCTCACTCTGGAGCCCCAGCTGGCCTAGAACTCACTGTGTAGACCAGGTGGTCTCATACCCACAGAGATCTACCTGCCTCTGCCATCCAAGTGCTGGAATTAAAGGTGTGCACACTACACCAGGCAGTTTGTGATTTCAAAGGAATTTGTTCATCTATTTTATATTTATTGTTGAACTTATCATAAATATTCTCATTAACTTTTTAGAGTGTATAGCGTTTGTGATACTGACTTTCTCATTCCCATTAGTGATGACCTGTGTCTTCTCACCTTCTTTCCTGACCATTCATATTACAGATCAGTGTTACTAATTATATATACATATATATTTTTGTATATCCATTATATATTACAATAACATATCCATTATCTGTTATTGTAATCTACAATAATATTATTATATAATACAAATTATAGCACACATTCTTCTTAATGAATAAAGAACAGTGGAAATCAACCTAAAACTTTCAAAAGAAATCAGTTCCAGCCACTGTGCCCTTTGGGGATGTAAGGTTTCATTTTAAAGAAGTCAGAAGTATAATGTTAGCAGTTTCCTAGATTCTAACCTAAATTTCTAGAGAAAAACATGAATTTCTAAAATAAGTATGAAAATGATCATTTAACACCTTTACTTTTCTTTTAAAAATTAGAGGATAATGTGTATAAGAATATGCAGGAATCACAGGAAACCCACATTTCCAACCACCTTGACGAAGTTGTTGCTGCTGTCAGCATCACTTCTCGAAAGAAGGTCCCAGGCAAGCTGCTTCAGGCGGCGCTGTTCCAGCCTCCGAGAGAGAAACTCCACCTCTGTGAAGAGAGGGCAAAGTCCTACTCCAGCAGCCATGAGGTAAGCAGTCTGGGGTGCTACATCCGTTCTCTAGGAACTGAGCTGTTGTGCCCAGTCAAGAGAAACAAGGAAAGGTATGATTACATTTCTAATCTCAGGAGTAAGATCCAAGAGTCCCTAAGAGAGAGCCTAGATTCTAGCATGAACATAGGACTCCCAACCCAAGCCCAGCAGTTGGTAGGCCAACAATTAATGTTTACTGAGCATGATGGTCAATCTTTATGGTCAATCTGACTAGATTCATAATCATATGGAGAGGCAGGGGTAGGGAGTACACTCTGAGTATATCTGTGAAGGTCTTTCCCGAGAGGAGGAAAGATCCAACCCGAATGTGTTTGAGCAGTACATTCCCATGGACTTGGCAATCTCAGATAAAAGAGGAGAAAGGAAAATGCTTGCTGAGGCCTGGCATTCCCCTTTGCTTCCTGACTGCCATGGCCTGGGCTGCTCTGCTCTGCCACACTCTTCTCACCATGACATACCAAGCTCTGAAGCCCTGAGCTAAAATATACCTTTTCTCCTTTAAGTTGTTTCTCCTTTAAGTTGGTCACTGCAACAAAAAGTTCACTAATACACTGAGCTTCTATGGCACACCCAACCTGCATACTGCAATACAGCACAGAGTGCATGAAGCTTCTGGCCCGTTACAGTACTTCATTCCTAATACTCTTGATTTCCTTGCTGTCTGCACGCTCCTTTCCCATTCTCCCCTCACTTACTTTCTTTCTTTCTTTCTTTCTTTCTTTCTTTCTTTCTTTCTTTCTTTCTTTCTTTCTTTCTTTCCTTCTTTCTTTCTTTCTTTCTTTCTTCCCTCCCTCCCTCCCTCCCTCCCTCCCTCCCTCCCTCCTTCCCTTCCTTCCTTCCTCCCTCCCTTCCTTCCTCCCTCCCTTCCTTCCTTACTTCCCAGAGCCCAGAGAACTATGCATATTAAGTACAAGCTGTGACACTGAGGCACACTCAGTGTATTCGCACACTCAGTGTATTCATTCATCTCTCTCTCTCTCTCCCTTTACTTTATTATTTTTCTCAATTGTCTAAGACTAAGTTAGAGGTGACCTGTTTTCCTTTACTTCTAAATACTTCAATGTCTCTTCTTTAAGGAGCAAAAAAGATGGCTCAGTGGTTAAGGGCATTAGCTGCTCTTGCAGAGGACCCAGGTTCAGGTTCCAGCACCCACAGGGCAGTTAATAACCATCTGTAACTCCAATTTCAAGGGATCCAATCCCTTCTTCTGGCCTCTGTGGGCATTGCACAAAACGAGTGCACTTACATAACATATATGTATGCAAAACTCTCATACACATAAAAAAATGAAAAAAAAACTTTAAAGAGTAAGAACAATCCCATATAACCATAGTACAATGATTCAAATTTAGGAAAGTAATATTGGTGTAAGACTACTATATAATTTGTAACCTTATCCATATTTCTCTATAATAATATCTAAAGAGAAAAAAATGAGATCTATGGATAGATATGTGCTTTCACCTGGAATATAGTTGCCTGTCTCATCAGTCTCCTTTAATCTGAAGAATTATCTTTCACCCTTTTGATATTTTGAAGCGTGTGTTCCAGTTGTGTTGGAGGATATGTCTTCACTTGGGTTTGTGTTGTGCTTCCCATGATCAGGTTTCTATGCATGGGAGGCTACTGCAGACATGACCTTAAGACCCCTCACACTGCATCTTGGGGTGCCTAATGTCTGTTTTCACTGCTGTGGTACTCAGCTTGAACACCTGGTTAAAGTGCTGTCTGGCAAGTCTGTTTCCTTCTGGATTACTGTGTTCCCTTTGTAATGAGTATTTTGTGGGAGATACTATGTTTGTGCTTTAACTTCCCTTTCTAATTTTGGCATCCACTTTGAGTCTTGCCTGAATCTATTATTTCTGCAGTGTTAACAAGTAACAAACCTCTGAAGGTGTTGGGAGGTTGTAGCAGGTGGCCTGGGTTTATCCCAACATTGAAAAAAATAAAACAAAGAGCAAGCAGGAATCGCTGACATATGGAATGTTTGTATGTTCTATTTTAGGAAGAGATGTCCATCACGCTTTATTTACTGTTCATTTACTTATATCCATATGTCTCCAGAGTCCTGTTTTAGAAATTATGTTGCAGCCCCTCGTATTCATTGGAGCGTCACATTTCTGGTATTTACCGTGGAAGCCCCTTTAAGCCAACTTGATCCATCCCCTCATTTTTTGAGCAGTTTCTTTGATTTTTAGCCTGATAAGAATTTTCAAGTTCATCTTGAACATCCCTGATCCATTCCTGGGTTCAGGGAACCTTGGTTCCTTCTATCCATATGGGCTATTCAGAGAATGAAAAATTGGAAGAGCCTAAATGTGCAGTAACACTGGATTGGCCAGCTCAATTATAATATAGCTATACAATAAAAAATGTACTGCCATTAAAATTTGCATCATAGAAGATGACATGTTGAGCATGGTGGTTGACATCGTAATCCTATCACTTGGGAGGCCGAGGCAGGAGAATCATCATGAGTGTGAGGCCAGCCTAGACTATATGGGGAGTTCAAGGCCACCCTGGTTACAGAGACTCTCTCTCTCAACATATAAAATGTTCTTAAATTGTTTAAATAGCAAGTTGCCCTAATGAGTACATTAAAAAAAAAAAGTAGATAGATTCAAGATAATAAAGGAAAAACTGACAGGGACAGGGATATTTACCACCTGGCTGTCTGGAGCTGGGCTTGCAAGTGATACTTAGTTTTCATCTCTTTACTCATATGCCTTTTGACAACAACGCCCATCACTTTTGTAGTAAGAAACACATTACTATAAGAAAAAGTTAGGGCCTCGATTTTCAACACTATGGGGTGATCACCTTGTCCCTCAATTCCTTCTGTTAGGTCACAAAGCACATAATCACATTCCTGTGGTTAACTGTATGTATGCTTTTACCAAGGAGACTGTTGTTTAGGAGCCATTTGGTATTGCCTGAGGTAAAGCCAGGGTCTTCTGGGTTTCCTCTGACCTTGTCCTTGGTTTGCTTTCCCTCTTTGTCCCTTAGGTTTGCCTTCATCAGTTTTCTTAGAGTCCACATCTTCTCCTGCAGTCTGGCCATCTGTTGCTATGTAACACTCCTAAACTGAGTGACCTGAAACAAACTATTCATTTTGTTCAAGAACCTACCCTGGGTACAGAGTTCAGTGGGTCTTGATTAGCTGTGCTTCACACAGCATCTGCTGGGCTCAGTGGCATGAAGCATCTGTTACCAAGACAGTTCACTCATATGGCTGACTGATGGGTGTTGGTCTTAGTTTCTTTTGTGTTGCTGTGATAAAACATCCGGACAAGAAATTTAAGGGAGAAATCACTTATTTTAGTTCATGGTTCAAGGTATAGTCTGTCATGGTGGGGAAGTCGAGGCAGCAGGATCTTGAAGCTCTGGTTGTATTACATCTGTAGTCAGAAGAAGAAAGCAATGGAAGTATGTGTGCTGCTCAGTTCCCTCTCCCCATTTATGTAGTTCAGGATCCCAGTCAAGGAAGGGTGTCCCTCAGAGGGCAGTTCTTCCCACCTCATAATCAAGGTAGTGACCCTCAGACATGCCCAGAGGCCCATCTCTCAGATGATTCCAACTTCTATCAAGTTGCCAGTTAGCATTAACCATGGCAGCATTGGTGACTGGTGCCTCCCAATGTGGCCTGTCCATGGAGCTCCTACACTTGCTTATACCGAAGGGGTTGGTCCTGTGTTAGTTTGCTACATCTGTCATAATTAAATGCCATAGGCTGGGGGACTTAAACAACAGGTTATTTTCCTGCACTTCTGGAAGAAGTCCAGGGTTAAGATGTTACTGGGGTTGACTCTATTCTGAGCCATCTCTCCTTGGCTTGCTCTTTGTGTCTTCATATGGCCATTGTACAGAAGGAACCTGAGTCTCTTCCTCTTCTATAAGACATCAGTCATATCAGAATAGGACTTGCTTTAAGGGCTTCATTTTATTTCAAGATTTATTTTATTTTTGTGTATATGTGAGTGTCTGTGTGGGTGTATGCACATGTGCATGTGTGTGGGTGCCAACAGAAGCCAGAATAGGGTGCCGGATCCTCTGGAGCTGGAGCTACACGCAGTTGTGATTCATTCAACATGGGGGCTGGGAACTGAACTCGGGTCCTCTGCAAGAGCAGAAAGCACTCTTAACCACTGAGCCATGTCTCTAGTCCCAAGGCCCTCATTTTAACCCAGTCACCTCCTGAAAGGCTTTACCTCCAAATATAGTTGCATTCTGGAATTCAGGCAGTCAGGACTTCAACATATGAATTTGAAAGGGACACAATTCAGCACTATTCAGGTTCTAAGAGTGACAACTAAGGAGAGACAGAAAGTGGAAGCCACTAAATCCTTAAGATGTGGGCCTGAAAATTGGTATTGCTTCATTTCTTCCATGGTCTACTGGCCAGGCAATCAGACAGCTCAGATTCAAAGAGAAGAGGGACATAGATTCCCATCTCTAATTGCAAGGAGTGTCAAGGAATTTTAGAGCTGTAATTTCAGACTTCTAGCTTGACCTTGAGTAGACTGCAGCTCTCTTGGTGGACGCAGAGCCGGGAATCCACAGTCCCATGTTTTCCTTGTCCTGGCCCTGAATGAATATGTGGTTCTCACCACTTACAATGTCTATCAGGAGCTGAGCGTGATGGTGCACACCTGTAATCCCAGCACTTGGGAAACTGAGGCAAGATTAAGAGGCCAGCCTGGGCTACATACTAAGTTCAAGGCCAGTTTGAGGTACATATCAAGACCCAGTCTCCAAAAATAAAATAAAACAAAATCTGTAGGCTTACTGATCTCATTTTCTATGCTACTATCAGAGGTCTCTCTCTCTTTATTGCTATACCAAAATACTTGACAAAATCAACTTAGGGTGGGGGATTTGTTTGGGCCACAGTCAGGGGGTACAGCCCGTCATGGCAGGGAAGTGGTGGCTGGAGCAGGAGGCAGTTGATCACATTGCACCCGGTCAGGAAGCAGGGGCATATGAGAAAGCTTGCTCTTTCTTCTCTTATAAAGTCTAGGATCCCAGCCAGTGGGATAGTGTTACCCTCATTCAAGAGAGTCCACCTCTGCTAAACTTCTCTGGAAACACCCTCAGAAGACATTCCCAGAGGCGTGTCACCCAGGTGACTCTAGATCCTATTGTCAAGTTGACAGTATTAATTATAGCTTCAAAAGAGCTTCAAGTTGAAGACTAAGTGTGTTGTTTAACAGACACTACCTGTTGTTCCCGCTGAGCATCTGGGCCTGTGGGAGCTGTTCATTGAGGGTTAGCTGGAAAACCTAGGAAGTGATCAAAGTCAGCTCTACTTTTCCAGTTTTTCTTTATCCCATCTCATTTTCACCACACAGATATATTTGCTTATGTAAATTGCTGATGAACACTTGGCCACTCTAGACAGATCTTTGGTTCTCTGATAGATCCCAAGGGCTTAGAACCATACCAAGTGTGTAGTAAGCATTCAATAAGTATTTATTAGATGGCTATAATTACAAGTAGGCTTTGTGACTCTTAAGTTTTAAGCTGTCTACTTGGTAAACTCATTTTCTTTTTCTATCAGTACAAACAGGCTATTCAGGAGCTTGTGCGCTGTGTAGCACTGACAAGAATCTGCTATGGCAACTCCCACTGGAAGCTAGCAGAGGCGCATGTTAATCTGGCTCAAGGCTACCTCCAGCTGAAAGGTGAGCTCTTCCCAGATCATCGATGATCAGATGATTGGTTTCTCTTTTTCTCCCACTCCCACCAAATTTGATTCACAGTAGAAAGATCAGGTTTTCATTGTTCTTTCCAAATACTAAGAGCTATTTCCTCCAAGAAAGCATCAATAAAGTATACAGCGCATTGATGTGAAGGGGAGGAAGGGAAGATTGTGATGTAGGTTGTTTTCTGTGGCCATAAAATTAGAGTTCTTAGGAGATAACTTGTTAACTCTTTAAAAGGTGTTGGGAAATCATCCAAGAGGCAGAGTGGCAGCTCAGAATAGAACCCATTCATAATTTTCGTTTTTAAAAAAGAACTTAAGGCTGGGCATGGTGGCATATGCCTTTAATCTCAGTACTGGGAGATAGAATTAGGTAGATCAGTGTGAGTTTGAGGTTAGCCTGGTCTACATAGTGAGTTCCAGGCCAGTCAGGGCTATATAGTTAGACGCTGTCTCAAAACAACAAACAAAAAGTTTTTTAAAATTTTACTTTATGTGTATGGGTGCTTGCCTTCATGTATGTGTGTGCACCATGTGGATGCCTGGTGCTCTTAGGAGGTGTCAGTTCCTCTGGAATAGATGTTTGTGAGCTGCTCTATGGGTGCTGGGAACCCAACCTGGGTCCTCAGTCATAATAGTCAGTGTTTTTAACTGCTGAGCTACCTGTCTAGCCCCTCATATTTTTCTTGATGGAGACACACACACACACACACACAGAGAGAGAGAGAGAGAGAGAGAGAGAGAGAAACTTTTTGACTCTGACTATAAGTAACACCAACAAAAAAAGGTTAACCCAAGCTAACACAACTAAACATACAACATAAAAGATCAAGGTAGTGCCAAGTGTGGTGGTATACGTGATTAATCTGAACACTGGGAAGATAAGGTGGGGATTGATGTGGAACCAAGGCCAGCCTGTGAGTTCAAGTTAGCTGGGGCTACAGAGAGACCCTGTCTCCAAATTACAAAACCGAAACAAAGCAAGGTAAACCTGCTTTAGACATAGCCAGATCTGGTGTTCAGACCATGAGTCCAGGCCTAAGTGTTTCCTCTTTTCCCACCTCTTGGCTCTGTTTATCTTGGCATTGGCCCCATTCTTAGCCAACCTTTGCCTACATGGCATTAACAAGGGCACCAACAACTTTAAGTTTCCTTTCTAAGCATTATCAAGGGAAAAATCACCAAAACATCCCATGATTTTGGAGGCATCCTATTAGACTGAGTTGGAGTATATGCCAAAGTGAAGGCATAGTCTGACAGGCCATAGGCTGGACTTGACTTTTGACTCAGCTGTGTGATGGCCCAGAAGTTGGTTTTAGCCAGAGCACATGGATTACGGCGTGCAGGATGGGCCTCACAAAAGGAACACAGAAGGAGGGGATGGATTCAGGAAGGCCAGAGGGGACACCGGAGATCATGTAACATCCCTTCCCACTTCCTAGATCAGTGAAAATGAATCTGAGTTGAAGCAGTTTGTTCTAAATCACACTGTTGATTCAGACCTAGGACTTGCTTGCCAGTACCAGTGACCTGATATCTGGTCTCCTTTGAAGCTCACTCTTCAGCATGAATCTTTCTCAATTTAAAGTCAAAGCAGTATTCACGGGTCAGTGAGGTCTTGCCAAGTGCCAGGCACCATGCTGCTTCCCATGCAGAACTTGATTCAGCTCTCTCCTACCCTGTGAGGGGCACTCTTATTATTTCTCCTACAGTCAGGGTAGCTGAAGCCAGTTACTTAGTAAATGGTAGAGCAGAGCTGGGAGGAGGAGATGAGTGGGGGATGATATGATACACACAGGGACTCATACTGGGAAGTCTCACTTCAGAGCCCATGTTCTTGAAACTGAACCTATGAGGTCTCCAGTAGATTAAGTTCACATTCTTAAGGGAAGCGCTCTTCTTGGAAATACAGTCCACCAGACCTTTTGTTCTGTCACATGAACAATGAACACTCATTGTTTAAGGTTGTGCTTTTAAAAAATATAAGACAGAATTCTTTAAGAGTTTCCACATTAAAAAACAGTGACTCGATTTTCTCCCTTAGAAAGTATATTGTTTCTGTTGTAGAGATATAGGAATGAAATTAGCTTCCTATTTCGACAGTTTGTGCAGAGAACTGAGATACAGTTACATGTAATTCAGAAGATCGGGTTGGAGATGTACAGATATAAGTGGAGGAGGTGTCAGTGTGGGGGTGGAGGATGGGAGCGCACGGGGAGGTGCAAGGCACAGAGTCCTAGCTGGTGAGCCTCAATGTCATCCTCCCACAGGTTAATCAACCCCTGGAAGAACACTGGAGCTGAGTAGTTCTCAGTAATAACGGTTCTGGGCTGTTGTATTTCATATTGTCTTATTCCCATACAGGAACAAGAGATTGCACCACAGTATTCTATGACCTCATTGGAACTGTGTTTCTAAGTTTCTATAGCTATTATATTTGGGTTATGCTAAAATAACTCTTTAATTTTATGATTGGAGATGGGCGAAGAGAAGACTCAGAATATTCAGTATTTCATTAAGATTACTATCACACAGCCAGGATCAAGATTTGTGAATATCTTACTTCCTGCCCAGAATGCTATAGTCCTGTATTCCATTTGTGTTTTGATCATTATTTATATTTTACATCTGATACTAGTGAGGTTTCAAAGCTGTTCAGTTCCAGCTTCCTCTGCTTATTTTATTTCTAAAAAGGCCATTTTGGAAAATGTTTTCTCTTGAGTACTTGGTATAAAACAATTCTTTAGTTGTTATAGTCAGGATAATAGTTCCTGCTTCCCAGGTCTACGTCTGTGTGCTACTTGACAATATGGGGAGACCTGGTCAGATTTTTTCTGGCCATAGAGAACCTTGTTCCTGTTCAATTGACACTTGTTTTCTCTGTCTTTAGGATTATCACTACAAGCAAAGCAACATGCAGAAAAAGCCAAAGAAATCCTGGCGAACTCCATTGAGCCTCCTTTCGAGGATAATACTGATGTTTTCAGGTGTTCCATAGAGCTTTTCCATACCATGGGGAGAGCCTTGCTCTCCCTTCAAAAGTATCCTTTTCCTCTGCTCTTTACAACTAGAAAATACTGTTAGTGTAATTTTTATAGTTAATCCTCAAAGTCAAACAAAAAGGTGACAGGTGACTCAAGGGTAGTAGGAAGTATTACATGAGTAAAGAAAGTCCAGGACCTGAGGTCTGTCCCAGAATCTAGAACCAAGTAGAATATTTCCTGAGCACATTTCAGATTTAAGGAAGCTTCAGAGAACTTGACAAAAGCAGAGAGACTTTCCAAGGAGCTGCTACAATGTAAAAAGATTATAAAGGAAGAGTGGATAGAAATCCAAGCTCGGATCAAGTTGTCATTCGCACAGTAAGTTTCTAGTCTAGCACTTTGTACGCGTGGTGACTGGCGGCTGTTGGGCTGTGTCCATGGCCTCTGCCAAGGCCTGTGTCCAGAAAGGAAGAACGATGCGGTCATGTGGGTTCAGCCCCAACCAAAGCAAACCTCAGTGACACTTGTCCCTTGATGTACAGTGCACTCATCTCTACCCAACCTGCCCCACCCAGGGTTGCAGAATTGCCACCATTGTTCCTTTTACCTCCTGCTGTCGCCACTCCCTGCCACCCCTTCACTCTTCCCTTCTGCCCTCTCCCTAACTCCTCCCACAGCAGCCCTGCCCTTTATGGAAGGCAGCGTCATTGATGCAGAAGAGGGAGCCTTTTTCTGAGGTTATACCCCAGGGTGGGATTGCTGGGTCTTGGGATGGCAACATACTTCAAGTTCACTAAGCACCAATCTATTGCTACACTCGATTACATTCCCCCTTGCAGGACAGATGGTTCTTATTCTGTTAAGTCCCAAACAATATTTGGCACTGCTATTGCTTCTAACTTGCCAACCTAAAGCATACATCATGCTATCCAAATATTTTAAAATTTGACTCATATTTCTTTCATTAAATTAATGAATACCTTTCTGTGTACTGTTGAACCATTGCTATTCTCCTTCCACAAATAGCCGGTTTTCTTTTGGAATTCTCTGTGCTTTTCATACTAAGAATCAGGATTTTCATTTATGTTATAAGTGGGAATTATATTGCACATATTTTCTTATATCTGTTGCCCATTTCATTGCTTTTTCTAAGGTGTTCTTCATGGCATAGTGAATCTTTGTTTTACTAGAGTCACATTTATTCATTTTTACCTTTTAATTTATACTTTGTGAGTTTGTTTAGAACATATTTCTCACCCAGTTATCACAGAAAATCTCTGTAGTTTCCCTCTAAGAACTTATTTACGTCTACCTCAGATGTTTTAACATTTTATTATTTTATTAAATTATGTGTGTTACATATGTGTGTCTGTATGTTTGCATATGTGAGTACAATACCCTCAAAGAGGGCCTCAGATAGCCTTGAGCTAGAGCTACAGTGGTTTGAGCCACACAGCATGATACTGGGTACCTTATTCAGGTTCTCTGCCAGAGCAGGGCACAGTGCTGTCTCTCCAGCCCCTACCCCATGTTTTTACATACAGCGTTTGTCACTGTCATTACGTTCTTAGTATTTCATGTCTTAGTTTTGAAATTTTACTTTAGTCCAAAGTTTATTGAAATGATGCTGTACTTTGCAGGCATATGTGACTCTCTGAGGTATTTCAGTGTTACTGGTTTCTGGCTGTAATGGGTGGAAGCATGGCGTTCCCTCTGAAATTTATTGTCTCTGCCTTTGTGACTTAGTCCACAATTAACTCTCCTGAATGTTCCACATACCACAGAAGAATTGTATTCTCTACTTTTGTGTGTTTAATGACCTGATGCATGTATGTTAGACTGACTTTATTAACTTCTGATATTTAAAAGTGCATCTTGAGTTTTTGTCAATTTGATATATTAGTTTTTAAGATAGGTATATTTAAGTCCTCAGATACAATCAGTGCTCTGTATCCAGGGTTCCTCTGGCCGTTATTATATGTTACATACACTGGGGCTGTTCTGTAAGCGGGGAGGAGAGTCCACAGCAGTGTTTCTGCTCACTCTTTACTCTGTTGATCAGTATTTGTTGGGTTTTGGTTTTTAGCCCCTGTTCTGGTTTCATTTCTGTTTTTGTGATAAAACACCCTGACCAGAAGCAATATAGAGGGAGAGAGGTTTGTTTGCTTATAATTCCAGGTGATAGACCATTATTGTGGGAAAAATCAAGGCAGGAACTCAAAGCAACACATACACAGTCAAGAGCAGAGAGAGAAAAGGGTTTGATCCTGGTTTCCTTGGCTCACCTATCTTTCTTCATTCTTTAGAATTCAGGGTCCAGCGTCTGTAAAGGTGCCCACACTCAGAGTGGGTCTTTCTACCTGAATTAACAGTCAAGACAACCCTCCCAGACATGCCCACAAGCCCACCTGATCTGGATGATTTCTTAAGTGGCACTGTCTTCCCAAGTGATTCTAGGTTGTGTCGAATTGATATGGACACATACACACACATGTGACCACACATGGCAGTCAGCAGTCAGTATCAGATGTCTTCTTCAATTGCTTCTCACCTCATTGTTTGAGTCAGGGTCTTTTATTGGATCTGGTGCTTACCCATTGCCTGGTCTGACCACCTAGCAAGTTCCCAGGATCCTCTTGTTTCCACCTCCTCAGTGCTGGGATTACAGGTATATGCCACCATGCCCAGATGTCTGTCAGGCCCTCCCCAACCTTAGTTAGATATTTTTATTGTTCCATTTCCTATCTATAAAATTGTTATACATTATTCTATTTTTCTTCAATAGAGTTTTTCATTTGTGCTCCTGAATTGTTATAATTTGGTTGTAAGTTAGTCACTGAACTGCTTTTTGGATAACGGAAGGATCTCTGAGCATGCTGACACTCTTTACTTGGTGCCAGGCTATCCTGTATTTAAGCATCATATATTTTATACCATGAGCAAGCACAGAGAGAAAGAAGGTATTTGCAGTTCATATAAATGATAAGAGCTAAAAGCTATAAACAACCTGTGTCATTAAAGCAAAGATAAACCTAAACAGAAAAACAAAATGACTGAGAGACTTCCTATAAAAGGATCCTGCCTGGCTTATAAACATATTGAAAGATGTTCAGTTTCATCAGTCATCAGGAAAGTTGAAACTAAAATAATAACATGATGCCACAGTCCCACTAGACGCTCTCAGACTTTTAAAAAGACTGGTAATGCCCAGTGTCTGCAAATACGTGGTACTCAGAGCTGCCCTCTCACACATGGTTGCTTGGGTACATTTGGTATAACTGTTTTAGAAAACCATTTGGCATTATCTTCTTTGACCTGATAGTGTCACTCCTAATGTACACTCAACAGAATTGTTTGCATGTTTGTTCACCAAAACGTATGTTCACAACCACATTATTTGTTAATAACCAAGAACTGAGAACAGCCCAAATTTCAATAAAATTAGACCAAAGAAAATTGTGATCTCTTTATACAAAACACAATCATCGAACTGCTCCTTCCATAACATCATGAGTGACTTTCACAAACATAATGTTCAGGGGAAGAAACCAGACCCGGGAGAATCAAACTGCCTGATTCTATTTATAGAACTGGAGGAGAAAGAGCATTTGTTGGTGAGGAGGAGGGCTTACCCATCCAGAAACTCTTCCTGCCCTGAATGCGGCAGTATTCTACCCCATCAAGCAGGAAATACCCAAATTAGAGGTCCCAGATCTGATACTGGTTGCATCTGCTGAGACCTGACTAATGTATCAGTTCGTAGTGTTGAGCACTGTTGCTACAAAACAGAGTAAATTATCCTCTGCCGGAATCTGGCGACGCTTCAAGAGTGTTTTCCAAACAAGCAGTACCGAACTTTGCCAGCAGATGGCGAGCCTTGTACACATCTGTGCTGAAATAACCCCGCAAAAATGAAAGTTCCAGTTGAGCTTTCGTGTTTAATAGTGCTGTTTCAAACTTTGCCACTTCCTTTCTATGTGATTCTTCACTCTGGCATTTTCCACGGAACACGCACTTTAAACTGCCCGATTTTCATTCGATCCACTTTGTTTTGTGTCGTCATTGAAATGTGAATATCTTGCCCAAACGGATTTACTTTAGAGAGAAATAACCCTTTGGCTTTGTACATTTCTGTAATTACCCCTGAACTACGTTGGCATTTTCGTTCACCGGGACTTGGGAATGGAAGGCCAGGGTAATTTCTCAGGCAACGCTTGGATTTATGTCTCTCTTAAAAGGGTATCTTTTAGTTCATCCCCTTCCTCCTCCTGCCTCTCCTTTTATGGTGCCCCTCAAGCCGGCTGCTACCTTTCTCCCTGGCCTGACAGATTCTTGGAGCTGCTGGGTGACTCACGCTTAGGTTTCCACCCTTCCGGAGGCCTGGAGCTGCTTCTTCCATCTCAGAGAGCATCAGAGTGTACCTGAATTTTGCTTCAGTTAGAAAGTCACCAGCATAAAGGGCCCTCAGTGTTCAGCATCGTGTTCTAGTCTTGGAACTTACCCAGAGATCCTAGAGAAAGATACTCTTTATATATGCAGGCACAACACATGTACGTACACACACACACACACACACACACACACACACACACACACACGCACACCTTTTAAAGCAACTAGATGCCATGATGCTGTTCCAGAGCATGTGATCTGTCCCCAGCTATCTCTGTGACTATGTAACATGCCATCTTTGGAGTCTTCCCTAACTTGCTCAGTGAGCATGCCGCCTGGCATTTTATCCACTTCACCCTGAGTCCCTCCTGAGAGGCGGACACTTATATTCCCATTTCCAAATGAAGGAAACGAGGCTGAAAAAGTGAAGTCATTTCTAAAGTCATATGGTGGGTGGTGGCCAGGCAAAGCCTGCTCTCTCGTTAGTGCCCAGGCTGCTAAGCCCGGCACAGATCATTCTCATTAATGTGGAATGGCATTCTTGCAATGTGCTCAACAGCAAAGCCTTGCCTTGTATGTAGAGAGGCCCAGATGCAAATTTTTCTTCCCCTGGCTCTCGGAAATCCCACTTGTCCTCTTTAGAGATCGGTTTCTTACCAGATTCTCATCAGCAGCGACATTCCCACATACCCTTTCCTGTTCACTGATGCACAATATTCTCACCAAATTCTAGAACTTCTTAGAGGAAACTCTGTGACCTTGGTATTAACAAAGGAGATTGCTTTGTTTAATGCATCTTAGTTGAGTCTGCATTCCTGTGAGGTCCCTGGAACTCCTCTGAGACGGGATGTTACGTGCTCTGTGGAATGACTGTGGATATATTTTCATTCAATAAAATATGCCATGGTTTAAGTTGTGAACTTGCCAAATTAACATACTGTTACATTCTGTTGTTCAAAATTCTCTATCTTTTCATCTGTCTAATGTGTTTCCTAAAAGTACCAAACACATTATGGGCACATTAGATAAATCCTCAAAGCCTTCCTCACAGGTAGGCAGAAATGGAAAGGAGAAAATATTGCTACCCAAAACGTTACTTACGAGAAAATGGAAGCAGACAAGATTACGTGAAATTGACTGATGCTTTAAGCGAGCTGGAGATAGAGATAAGGCCATAATTTAGTTTGTCTTGATATATTACCCTCTCAGTTCCTTTTATATTAACCATATTGTGAATTCAAGTAATTGTATTTTCTGTTTTGCCTTTTCTTTTATGTGAGCAGTGTGCTCTCTGAAAGCTTTGGAAAATTCACTGTGGGTTGCATTAGCTTGATAGCCTCCATTTCTGGCTGCGTGGATGCCAGGACCTTGTAATCGCAGGCAGCATCGATTTCAAAGAGTAAAGGGAAATGTGCTTTTTTCTATGGACACACTGACCAGCTGAGTGCTGTGCTTGTTTCTCTCTTTAATAACATAGTTGAGGCACACAAAGTGCAGATATTGTTATGCAGATTCTCATGTGCACATGGTGACCAAGCTCTCAGAATAGAAGCTCACAAATGGAAGCCTGTCAGGCACATTTCCCATTCCGCTCTCTTCCCCTGCTTTACAGGAAGTTATCATACTAAGCTGAGGACTTTACATCGCTATTTTTATACCTTTACTGTGTATTTGTGTCAGCATAAACATACATATTGCCTTTCATATTTTGAAACTTCCTGTGTAATTTCATCCTATAGCTTGCTTTTTTTCCTCCTGTAACATTTTTAAGATGCATCCCTATTGGTTGATAAATGCAGCTCTAGTTTCTACATTTTAAACCTTCATTTGATGCTTTATTGTCCAATTCCACATGATTTAATGATCACTTCCCATGAGGTGGACATTTGAATTGCTTCTGTGATTTGACTACTATCAACACTGTTCAAATGATCCTTCTTTTAATATGTCTCTTTGGGCACATCTGTAAGATTATGTCTGGGATGCATGCTCAGGAGGGTAACTGTCTTCTTGGCAAGGTAGCTACACCTTTAAAACATTCTCTACCAGTTTATGCCCCCTCGGCAGGTTACATATTCGCGTTATTCTACATCTTTGACCACATTTTTTATTGCCAGGTTTCTTGTCTTTGCCAATCATAGGGATACAAAATTGTGTCTCATAGTTATTATGATTATATTTTCTTACTGCTGAGGTTGAATATCTTTTCATATATTTCCTAGATATTTGGAATATCTGCCCTGTGAATTATCTATTCCATCTTTTGCTCATTTTTTATGTTTCTGAATGTTTTGTCTGTGTGTATGTAAATACACTTGTGCATGCAATGCCTACAGAGGTCAGAAGAGGACACTGGATCTCCAGAACTGGAATTACAGATGGTTGTTAGCTGCCATGTAGGTGTTGGAAATCAAGACCAGGTCCTCTGCAAAAGTAACTGGTTATTCTTAAACACTGAGCCATCTCTCCAGCCTCTGTTCACATTTTAAAAAAGTAAATCTGTAGACATTCTTCATTTTTCTGTCATTATTTGCTGGTTACACATAATACACACATTCCCAATATACAGTTAGCCTTTTCTACCTTCTTTGTGCTCACTTAAGGCACAGAATTTTAGGTGTTGCTAAAATTTTATTGTTCTTGAGTTGCTGAGTATCAGACCCAGAGCCTCTTGAATGCTGCCACGTGCTCTGCCGCTGAGCCACATCCCCAGTACTAGGCGTGTCCATTTTTACTGTGACCAAATTCACCTATATCTTCTGTTCTAACTTGTACTTTTTATATCTTATACAAGAAATGCTTCCCTATCTAAAGTTGCAAGGTTGTTTTCCTTATATTTTCTCTCATATCCAAGTTTTGCACCTTAAATTTGGGCCTGTTATTCATTTGGAGCTTTTGTGTAAATGGCACAAGAGTCCTAGTTTCACACATTTTTAAACAACGCTCACCTATCTTTTCTTACCTTTGATGATGAATATGTATTATTCTTATAATAACTTATCCTCATTGTTCTAGTTCAGCTGGATTTTTAAAAATTCTTGGCTCATTTGCACACTGTTTTCCATCACTTTGAGCTTGATTTTCCTCCTCTGTTGCCCTTCTAAAATTTTATGTGAGTGGTAAGGGGTGTGGAGCTGAGACTCCACAACTGAACCCATTTCTCCATGAGGACCACCCAAGGCTGTTCCATGCAGTATAGAAGTTTTGCAGGCATGATTATGGAGGGCATGATTATATGTAGCAAGCTTCAGTTTGCAAAGCATCTTCATCAACGTCTTATACTTTGTTCTCCCTATGACCTCATTGGACACAATTCAGAAGAAGAAACCAGTGTTCATAGAAATGTTTTGTAAGTGTCGGTGCTCCAACGTTTGTATTCTGTTCCTAATACAGTGTTTGAACCTGATGGCCCTACCCCCTCACCTACATCCTTTTCTATAACATTTCCTCTGAAGGGCAGGCATTTAGAGGATCTCTTGACACCCAAAAGATAGCATGGTGTAACCTTGGGAGTCATATGCTGTTAGTAGGTGGCCGAGTGCTGTTCATGGTCTCCAAGCTTACAAATCATACTGAGGAAATGAAGAATTTTTGCTCTCAAATACATGCTTTGCTGATTTATTTCATTCTCATTTATAAACTTGATCTTTAAGCTTTGATTTGGGGCCTTCCTTTTAAAGCATTTGCCCAAATGAAAGCATTTCAGTGTCTATATTTACATTGTTCTGTGGCTTTTACAGGCAGCCTTGGGAGCAAAGGACTCAGTCTTTACTTCCTTGGTGGATTCTGTCATTCATGATCATAAAAGGGAAAGTGATGATGAAGTAGTTTTTTTTTCCTTTGCTCAAATATTAATGACTTTATCAGAGTTCTCTAGGCAGACTGGATTTTAAAAAAATCTAAAGTCATTTAAAAAGCGTGTGAGTTTTTCTGGATTTTAAATGAGAAATCATCAAACTTTGCTTGTAAAGAACCAGATATAAATATTTTAGTCTTTACACAGTATATGATCTTTGTGACAACTGCTCGAATCTACCATTGTCATTCAAAAGTTGTGATATGCAAACAAAGGGACATGGCATTTGCCAGCATACCAATAAAATTTTATTTACAAGTGAGCAGATTTATCCCCCAGATAAGTTTGTTGATCCAAGTTCTTGATTATTCCAGCCTTGTCTAACAAGGATCTAATTCTTTGACTAAATGATTTCTTTTATAAAAGAATATTTTATTATTGTTATTTTATTTGTATGAGTGTATTGCCTGAATATATGTAAGTACACCATGTTGTCCGGTGCCTGCAGAGGTCAAAAGGTGGCATCAGATCCCCCGGAACTAAAGTTATGGACAGCTGTTAGCTGCCATATGCATACGGGGAATCAAACCCTGGTCCTCTGCAAGAGCAGTCAGTGCTCTTTACCACAGCGTCATCTCCAGCCTCTAAATGATTTTCTTAACAACTCTATTGTCTTTTTATTACCAAAGTTCTCTGTGGACTTTTTCTGCAAAAGTAAAATAGAGCATGGAAAGATGATGATCTCTCACATTCTAAGTTCATTAAGAGTCTAAAGTCAAGCTAGGTTGCTTATTAATCTTGTTATTTCCCCCCAATCAGAGTTGTTGTAAGTTGTAGCGCCATGCTTGGTCCAGGCACATATCAGTCTCTTATCTCTTCCTGTGTTTTTAACCTCTTCACAATAAAAGACATGGAGGTTCACAAACCATTCAATCCACATTTTGTCTTATCAAGGTCATTAGGACCACAGACCTGAGTAACAAGCTTCTGTAGAAGTAACACTTCTATCAGATAATTCCTCTGAGAAGCAAATAGATTGGAAAAGCATCTTAAGACTGAGTGAGGATAAGACCTGTTCTATGACTCTTTAGTCACTTTCTAACATGGTATCTCTGGTTTACCTGTTGGGCACTTGGGGATTGTAGAGAGCAACAAAAGAGGGGCCCGTGCCTTCTATTATAAATTCTGTAGTTAAAATTATTCCATGAGAGAAAATGTTCAAATAGCCTTAATAAATATTTGGGAGAATAATATCTTAATGTTTGTTATTGTGCTTGTACAACAATTTATAGGGCCATATGTCATATATATATATGGCTGTTTGTATCTCTCAACGGCCTCCATCTCAGAAAGATCTGCCTCCCTCTGCCTCCCGAGTGTTGGGATTAAAGGTGTGTATACCACCATGCCTGGCAGAACATATTTTTTTGATTCAAGAGATTCTTGTCCTAAGACACTGGACTGTTCCCCACTGCCACCTTTACTTATCATTTTAAGCTAACATTTTTTTCTGATATAGAAGTAACAGTTTTATAAAAGAGAATTCAGGAAATTTGAAATGTATAAAGAAGAACAGTAAAATCATTCCTAATTCAATTGCTCAGAGATAACTGTTGCGTGACATCTCTGTTGACATTCCTCTGTGCATTTGTGTCTGTATCAATTAGCTCTAAAATTTTCACATGCATCAGATGATACACAAAACAGTTTTTAAACCTCCATTTTGCTAAAAAACAAAAAGCACAAAATGGGTATGTCGGGTGAATAAGTAAAGATCAATATTAACTTTAGTGAGTATTTGGCATTCTACAGTATAGATGCACATACTGTAACCTATGTGTACAGTTCCCTAGTGGTCAGTTTTAAGTGCTTTGTAGTTTTCCATTATTGTAGAGAATACTAGGTTAAGCATTTTTGTAAGTTTCTTGTGGCCATCCCTGAGTAGCTCTTAGGATAAATTCCTAGGAGTGATATTAGGAGAGATATATGTGTGTAGATATACATATTGTGCATAATTTTGGTACTGAGGAGTTTGTACTGAAATTATATCCTCCCCACCAGTTAATAAGATCACTTCGTATCACCAGCAATTCTGGGAAAATTTCTCTCTGTCTCTGTCTCTGTCTCTCTGTCTCTGTCTCTCTGTCTCTCTCTCTGGCATAGTCATATATGTATGTAGGTGCCAGTGGAGGATGTCAGTTGTCCTCCTCTATCACTCTGCCTTATCCTTTGACATGGGATCTCTCACAGTTCTGCCCCCGTAGCTCTGGGGTTATAGGTGTCTACAGGCATACCCTGCTTTTTACTTAGATGCTAGGATCAAAACTCAGGTCTCATGTTTTCACAGCAAGCACTCCTATGCACTGAGCCATCTCTCCAGTCCATATAAGAAATTTTCTATAATCAGCATCACAGCACCCTTTATGATTACTCTTGCTAAACAATATTTTATAGTTCTTTAAACAAATGCCTACCTAGCACTTCTTGCTATGTGTCAGAGTCTACTAGGTATTTTTATGGGTATTAACTAATATTTATAATGACTCAGTGAGGTGGACACTGTTATCATCCTTAATTTACAAATGAGGAAACTATTGTGTGATTGAAGGTCATGCATCTGACCAATGGAGATTCAGTACTTGAGCCATCCTAATGATTACAGAGTCCATTCTCCTGATCACCATGATCTGCTTCCTCTTGGAGGAAAAGCTTAGTTGGCAAGGAAACCAGCCTGGACATCAAGGGACAGACAGTCAAATCCTAACTAGCAGGTCAAGTATATTTTCAGCTTTAACTCATTTAAAAATAATCGCTTTGGGTTTTATTTTTAGGGTGTATCAAGATCAGAAGAAATCAAAAGAAGCTTTGCCCTACTATCAAAAGGCTTTGGAATACACTGAGATCATCAAAGGTGCAAAAAGTCTTGAGTGTGTACCAATACTCAGGGAATTAGCAGGTGTAGAGCAAGCCCTGAGATTCCATGATGCTGCCATCGAGCACTTCATACAGGTAAGGTGCAATATACTGGCCACTATAGCTGTGATAGACCCAATACTTTTCAAAAACACAAGAGCCACAGCAGCTCTGAAAATACCTGACCTTGTCATTTTCTAGAGACAATTAAGACACTTAGCCAGAACACATATTCAGCAAAGATTTTATTAGATAGTCAAGACATGAGTCCTGGATACCAGTCCCTGCTACCAACTGTACATTCCACAAACAGTCCAAGACTCTCTTCCTATGTTATGTGTATCACCTAAGCATTATTTCTGCATGAGGTTATTCTATCCCATGCTATTTTTAATTTAGAGCTAACTCTACAAAACTCTACAAGAACATTTTTTAATATTTATTTTTATTATTTTTATTTATGTACATGTATATGTGTGTGTCTGTGTGGGTATGTGCACATGAGTCCAATGCAAGTGCCAGAGGAGGCCACAAGAGGGTGTCGGATCCCTTAGAACTGGAATTACAAGCAGTTGATAACCTAGAGCTGGAGATACAGGCAATTGTGAGCTGTCTGATGTGGGTGTTGGAAATCAAACTCGGGTCCTCAGCAAGAGCAGAGCCATCTTTCCAGTCTCATAACTAGGCTTTTAATTACACTCTAAGATCTTTGACTGAGTGGCTTAAACATGCATCTGTCAGTTACTGTTCTTCTTTGTTTTTATGAGAGTCCTCTGTGTGTGTGTGTGTCATTCTGATTTCTCCAGAAAAAAACATAACCAATAGAACATGGAGGAGGAGAGTGAGGGAGGGATTGACGGGAGAAAGATAGTTAAAGGTATGAATTGATTTAAATTTTTAAGGAATTAAGTCATGTGCTTTGGGTACTAGCAAGCCTGACATCCCAGGATAATCCAGAAAGCTGGAAACGTGGGCAGGATTTCTTTTAGGAAACTGTAGGATATTTACTCTTTAGTTCACAGTAACCTCCTTTATTTAAGTCAATTGGTAAGAAATGTTAATTACATCTACAAAATACAGTCTTACAACAGGTAGAAATGGTATTTGACCAAAGAGCTCATCACCAGAGTCTCAGCAAGCTGACACCTGAAGCTAACTATCACAGTGAGTTTGTATCTATGTTTCATATCATCCACTGAAAGCACTTTTTACATTTTTCCTAGAGTTTAAACCCATTCCTGCTATTTCAAATAAGTTAATAATGACATGGTACTAAGAATACATTATAACTATGTCTTTACAATTTGTCTGACAATTTGTACTCCCACTCATAGTGTGTTGGAGTGCCCCAATCTCTCACTTTATCTAGATCATCTCTTTAAATCATTATTACCACTATGTAACATATTATTTCCAGTTTATAGATAAGGAAGACAAATATTAGAAAGATTGAGTGATATGCCCAGAAATACATATCAAAAAAACTGGCATAGTTCAGATTCAAGACTAGTGTTTTCTCAACAAGATTCCTCCAACTGATATAGAGAAGTGGATCGAGGAGGTTGTGCCAGGAGTGGAAGCGGAAGCTACTGAAATGGCAGAGGCAGAAGGTGATGGTGGCTTGAAGCAGGGTGAAGATCCTGGAGAAGAAGAGTAGAGGAATTTGAGACAGATTTTCGAGGCAGAGTAAATATGCCATGAGAATTAGATGTGGTGAGGTGGGAGGTGGATCAAAGTTGACTCAGATCTCTGGGAGTCTAGACCACTGGGGGAGGCTGATGCTAGTCACAGGGAGGGCCGGGGGAGCAGATGATGGAGAGAGGTGAGCTTCATACTGGATGGTCGGTCTCAGACAAGCGGAAGTGGCAGGCAGGTAGTTAGAGAGCTGGGACTGGAGCTCAGGGACACATGCACTTAGAAAGGGTGGATCATCTCAGTGGAGGGAGGAGTTGGGAAGGACGGAGGGAGAAGGAAAATTTCTGAATGATGATAGAATCTTTAGAGAGTTTGGCATTTCTTAATCAGGTGAGAAGGATGAATGAAGAATTTACTAGATGGCATGTGAGAAGAGCAAAGAATTTACCAAAGAAAGATGTAAGCAATGTCTTCTGTGTCAGATCTTTTATTGTAGAAATGTGAATTTGTCACTAGGATTAAACGAGTTACTATTTTTAAAGTGGTTAGCACAGTGCCTGATTCATAGTGAGGCATATGGAATTTTTAGTATTTCTTTCTTTTTTCTTTCACTGATAATTGGGGCAAAGATGGGGACAGAAATCAGATTGTATAGCACAAGATTTGAAGAATCCCAATGATAATTATAGAGAGCAGTTTCAAAAAGCACTAAGGGGCATGGAAGACTAGCCCAACAAGACTTTTATAGGAAGATCTGAAGGTGAAACAAAATTGGCCACTGAATACGATGCCCAGGGCTGTAGGAAGGATGAAGATAGTAAAATGGCCATCATTCAGATAAGACATTGAACGTTCTTTAAGGAATCTCAGCTTCCTCCTGATGGAAGATGAAGATTTTCAAGGAAGAATGTTGATGTCAGATGATCAGTCTGAACGGATTGCAGTGTGGGCTGGAGAGTGGACTAGATGATAGGCAAATAGTCAGAAAAATAACCCAAAGATATTCGCAGCAGTTTAGGCCAGGCATGAGGATGGCTTGGATTCAGAAGGGCTGCGAGGATGGACAGATGTGGACAGACTGAAGAGACATGAGGAGCAGGAATGACAGGCTTGGTTCAGATGGGGGTGTTCAGGAGAGGTAGCAGAGTTCGCTGTGTGTTGTGTGGCACCATTTACAGAGTGTCAGGATGCTAGCAAGTGTGAGGGTTTTTTTGTTAATATCAACAATTCTAAATATTTTTAAATGATTTTTAAAATTTATGTTTATATGCCAGCGCTTACATTAGTTTATGTGCACCACATGTGTGTAGGTGCCCCAGCAGTCCAGAGAACATAGGTCAGATCCCCTAGAACTAGTGTTGCAAGCAGTTGTGAACCACCTGACATGGGCACTAGAAACTGAGCTCAGGTCCTCTATTAGAGAAGTAAGTGCTCTTAACAACTGAGGCATCCCCCTCGTCCCAGTTTTTCTAATATATATTTTTTTAATTTTAGAGATTAATTTTATTTGTATTTTTTATATGTATGAGTGTTCTGACTACATATATGTAAGTATACCAGGTGTATGCAATGTCTGCAAAGACCAGAAGATGACTTCAGATTCCCTGGAACAGAAGTTATGGAGCATTTTTAGTCACAGCGTAGATGCTGGGATCTGAACCTGGGTCCTTTGCAGGAACAGTCAGTGTTCTTAACCATTGAGCCATTTTTCCAACTACCAAACATTGACCAGAGTCACAGAAAGGAAGCAGTTTTTATTTCCTTCTGTTCTGTTTTTGGCAGTGCTGAGACTTGAACCAGGGGCTTGACCATGCCAGAAAAGTACTCTGTCACTAAGCGACACTCTTGTTGAATATTCTTGTGAAAAAAAAAATTGCTGCAGTTGATTTTAGAAGTTAAACTGCTAAGAGGAGGAATATTAATATTTTACAATGCTTGATTCATGATGGCATCCTGTCAGAGAGTTGTTCTAATTTATCTAGCCACTAGAGTGGCCTTTTGATGTAAGCGACACACTATACTGATGCATCATCATCCCTTAGTTCCGTAGCTTATGTCAGGGTTCAGTCTTGCTGGTTCTCTGTGATAAATGTATAATGACATGAATCCACCACTATAGTACATATAGTTTACATGTCCCCCGCCCCATTCATTCTTCTCTCCCTGGACCTCAGGTAAACACTGACTGCTGTAGCTCTGCCTCTTCCAGAATGCTGGATAGTTAGAATCATATAATATGCATTTGGGCTGGATTCTTTCACTTAGTAACATGCATTTATGTCTCTTCTATGTATTTTCATGGCTCAAGAACTCTTTTTTCTTTCAGTACTAAATAGTATTTTATTTACCCATTCCCCGTACAAAAGGTAAATTCCAACTTTTATCAATTCTGTATTATGTTGCTGTAAAATCTATATGCAGCCTGTTGTGAGGACATGAATTTTCCACACTCTCTTAGGTACATGCTAGGTCATATGGCAGGAACTGTTTTATAAAAAGCTGCTAAACTCTTCCAAAGCATCTGCAGGGTTTGATATTCCATCTAGCAGTAACTGAGAATCTGTGTTGCTCCATGTGTTCTCGAGCACTTAGAATTGTCACTCTTCTGGATTTTTTAAACCAGGCTGGCCTTGACCTCACTGAGATCTACCTGCCTCTGCCTTCTGGGTGCTAGGATTAAAGGTGTGCACCAGCGTGCTCAGAATTTGTACTTTCTTTGTTTATTTTATGTGTATGAGTGTTTTGCCTGCATGTAAGTAAGTGCACCTGTGTGTATAATGTCCATGCTGGCCTGGAGAGGACATTGGATCCCCCGGAACTGGAGTCACAGATGGCTGTTAGCTGCCATGTGGGTGTTGGGAACTGAATCCAGTACTCTGCAAGAACAACCACTGTTCATCTGTGCCATCTCCTGGTTCCTGCATTTTCTTGATGATATGATTTAGGGAATCATTTCATATTTGCCATCCATACATCTTCTTTACCAAGGTCTTTATTAAGGTCTTTGCCACAGATGTTTTTAAAATCAGGTTTTCTTGCTATTGAGTTTTAAGAGTGTTTTCTATATTTTGAACAAGTCTTTATCAGAAGTATCATGTACAAGTATTTGCCCAGACTTATCACATTACTTTTTGTCATTATCATTATAAAATCAGAAATTTCTAATTAAAAATTTTGTATTATTTATTTGTGTGCACATGGGTACGTGTGGTAGACCTGGATGTGCTACTGTGCACATATGAAGGTCAGAGAACACCTTGCCAGAGTCTGTTTTCTCCCTCTACCGTGTAGGTTCCAGAGATGAGCACTGATCGTCAGCCTTGGTTGCAAGCATCTTTATCCACTGAGCCATCTCACTGGCCCAGAAAACTGTAAATTTAACAACATACAGTTTATCAATTATTTCAAGGATTGTGCATTTGGTGTTTTATCTGTAAAGTTATCACAGACCGGAGTCAGCTAGATTTTTCTCTAGTTTTGTGTTTTACATTTAGGTCTGTGGTTCACTTCAAGTTAAGTTCTGTGAAGAATAGAAGGCCTGCGTCTAGATTCATCTTGTTGTGTTTGCATGTTTGGTTATTCCAGCACTATTTGTTGAAAAGCCTGTTTTTTCTCCACTGAGTTGCCTTTGGTCTCTTTTACATGGGTCTAACTCTGAGCTCTGTGCTCCACTCCATCAGCCTGTTTTCAAGTCAGGTAGTGCTAGACTTCTAATTTTAGCTTTCTCCATCATTATCATATTGGCTATTCTGAGTCGAAATTTCCCCTCTGCATGTAAACTTAGACTGAATTTGTTAGTATCCACAAAATAATTTGTTTGGATTTTTTAAATGCGTTTAGATTCAGTCTGTAGATCAGTTTGAGAACTCACATCACAATATGGTGTCTTCTATCTATGAACACAAAATCTCTCTCTACAATTCTTTCAAAAAAAAATTCCCTTTGTAGTTTTATAGTTGTAGTTTCATAGTTTTGCCACAAAGATCTTTCACTTGCTCTGTTAGATTTCATTTTGAAATGAAAATTTAAATTAAAATTCATTAAATATTCAATTGGGAGTGGAGGTAATGAAAATATGTTTCTAGTTTCAAATTCCTCTCATTGTTTCTGGTATATAGGAAAACAATCAATTTTTATGTGTTGTGCTTGGATATAATTGCTTATTAGGTCCAGAAAATTTTTTTTATTCTTTCAGAGTTTCAGTGTATCATCTGAAAATAAAGACAATTTCTTTCTTTCTTCCCAATCGGTATACTTTTCATTTTATTTTCTTGTCCTGCATTCCTCAGAACTCCTACCAGGGCTTTGAAAAGCAGTGATGAGAGGAGGCAGCCTCGCTGAGTTTCTGATCTGAGAAGGAAAGTTTCAGGGTTTCTAACATTGAGTACGATGTTGACTGTTTACAAAGTTCCCTCTAGTCCTAGTTTACTGAGACTTTTGTTGTTGTTAATCATGAACAAACATTGGATTTTGCCAAATACTTTTCCACATATATTGATATCATGTTGTGATTTTTCTTCTTTATCCTATTCATATTATAGACAATATAAATTGCTTTAGAATTTTTATTTATTTTTATTTTATGTGCATGAGTGTTTTGCTTGCATGTGTGTAGGTGCACCTGTGCCATGCAGTGTCCACAGAGGTCAGAAGAGGGTGTTGGATCCCCTGGAACTGGAGTTACCTGTGGTTGTTAGCTACCTTGTGGGTGCTGGGAACCAAACCAGGTCCTCTGCAAGTTCAGCCAGTGCTCTTGACCATGGAGTCATCTCTCCAGTCTCTATAAATTGTTTTTTTAAATACGATCCCTTATTTTTCTTCCATGATTAAATCTAGATCCCATCTGTCCTTTGTTGATGACATTAGTGACCCAGTCATGGTCTTGTACAGTTTCTTCACTATATATAGCAATTCTTTCTCCCCTTATACCTAATTAACATTCTATATTTTGCTCTCTGACAAAGATTTCCCTCTAGGCTCAGCATCCATGGATCTTTCCAGAAACATTCTTGACTGGGATGATGGTAAAGTTCCAATAATCTATTCTGCTGTCCCTTCAACATTTCTGCTGCTGTTCCCATAGTCCTGTCTTTCTCCCCATCACATAAACAACAACTGAATATATCTGTTGTTCTTCTGTTTCTTTTTTCACTTAACTTTATACCTGGAAATCACTTTATAGCAATTTGTAGAGATCTTCTTCACTCCTGTATGCAGATGAATGATAGCACATTTTATCCATGTGTCCTGAGTGTTTTCCACAGATAATTTCATATGTTTGGGTGTTGAGATAGTTCTTGAAATTTTTCAGTTATTTTCATCTTGTTGGAATTGTATCTTAGAACAGATTCCTAGGCCTGCAACCACTAGGTCAAATACAGTATGCCTTGTAAGTTTTACATTACTGTGAGTCTTATTGATGTTTTGTCTTGTTTCTGGCTGTGTTATATTTCTGACTTGGCTTGCAGCTGGGCAAGTATTGTATTTCCACTGGCCATCCATGGGAATGCCGGTTTTCCCACAGCCTCTTCCAACAAAGTGTACTGTTAATCTTTCAAGTGAGCTTTAATCTGATGGGTAAGAAATGACATCTCAGTATAATTTAAATTTGCATTTCTATTTTTAAAAATGGAGTTGAATATCTTTTCATATGTTTAAGGCACTTTAATTCTTTTTTGTGAATTATCTTTTTGTGACCTATTCATGTCATGTGCCAATTTATAACTAGAGTTTTTGATCTAGTTTTTCTTAGCTGTTAAAGGTTCCTTATGTCTTACAATATTGATTCTGGGTGCCTGCAATACATGTTGTAAATATTTTCATCCTATTTGTCATTTGTTTTAAATTTTGCTCACAGTATGTTTCATTGAGGTCATTTATATGCCATTAAATTTATTCTCTTAAAAAATACAATTTACTGAGTTTATTATGTTCACAAATTTGCAACCACTGTCTAATGCCAGAATGTTTTCAAAAAGCTCTGTGGCCATCAGCAGTCATTTTCCATTCCCTTCTCCTTGTAACTATCAGTTTGCTCTCTAGCTATGTGGATTTGCCTATTCTGGACTTGTCATACCAACAGGGTCTGACAATACATGGCCTTTTGTGTCTGGCTTCTTTTATTTAGCACAGTATCTTCATGGTTTATTCATGCTTAACATGTATTCATGCTTCATTCCTTTTTATATTTCATTATATAGATATACCACATTTAAAAAAATCAATTTACCGGTCAATGTACATAGGATTGTTTCTCCTTTGGAACTATCATGATTAATGCTGCTATAAACATTTGTACACAAGTTTTTATCTGGACATACATTTTCATTTCTCTTGGATTTAGGACTATGAGTAATTGCTGAGTCATATGGTAACTATTCAAGTTTTGAAGAACCACCAAGCTGTTTTCCAAAGTGGTCTCAGTATTTTATATTCCCACCAATAATGCATAAGGGTTCCAACTTCACCACATCCTAACCAGCACATCTTATTGTGTGTCTTTTTTATTGTAGTTATCCTAGTGAGTGAAGTGATATTTGAATGTGCTCTTCATTTTCTTTCATTACTAATGATGTCTGTCTTTTTATATACTTAATGGCTGTTTGTGTATCTTTGCTGGAAAAACGTTGACTCAAATCTTTTGCTCATATCTAACAGAATGATTTGTCTTTTTATTGTTCACTTAGGAGTTATTTATATATCTCTCTGCTAGACGCCCACTGGATACACAATTTGTGAATGTTGTCCTCCATTCAGCAGATTGTCTCTACTTTCTTCATAGTCTAAAGAGGTTGTCTTTTCACTCTTTTGATAGTGCCCTATGAAGCACAAAACCTTTTATTTTTGTCTAATTTGTCTGTTTTTTCTTTGTGCTTTTCGTGTCACTTCTAAGAAGTGATCTAAGCTCAGAAAGGCATATTTATTCACACATTTAATTCTTACTCTTAAGGTCTTTGAGTTAATTTTGTCTATTTTTTTTTTTTTTGACAGTCCCTCCCTCATCCCAGTCCACCTGTAGACCAGGCTGGCCTTGATCTCCCAGAGATCCACCTGCCTCTGCCTCCTGAGGGCTGAAGTTAAAGGTATAGGCCACCATACTCTCCTCTATGTCGTGACCCGGGGTTCAATCTCACTTCTTTTGCATTTGACTATCCAGGTGGCTCCACCCTCAGCCTTATTCCCTTGAGACAGGATCTCTCACTGAGCCTGGAGCCCGCCATTCTTCATCCAGGCTGACTGGCCAGCAAGTCCTAGTGATCCTCCCGCTTCTGGTGCTCCCAGGACCAAACGCAGGTTGTCAGGCTTGCTTAGCAAATGCTTGTCTCCACTGAGCCACCTCTCAGCTGCTTGTTGTCTTTGAGGCTGTTACGAATGGAACCCTTTTCTTGGCTTTCTTTTTCTAAGTAGTCATTGCTAGTACGGCTTTTAATGTTCGTCTTGTATATTGCAACCTTGCTGAACTTGGTTATCAAATTTTCTGTTGCATTTAAATTTTGAATCTAAATTAGAAGGGTTTCCCTCTATCTAGGTTACACAGGAACTCCCTTGTTTTTTAGAGTAGTTGGAAAATTTGAATGGGTAACTCTTATTTTTATTTATTCTTGAGCTCAATAAAGATAAACAGTGTATTTAAAGACATATTTTTAGATCGCTTATTAAAGAAGTAACTTTGGTAAAGTGAAAATAACATTAGATTTGAAGTCAGAAAATCAAGGTTGGAGTACAGACTCTGTTTACCAGCTGTTTGATTATAGGCAATTCTTTCAACCCCTTAACGACAGCAACAAATCTACAAAAGACAGTTTCTGCTTCACAGATCTGCTCGGAGTTTCCAAATACTAAGAGCTTTGTGAGCTATCTGGCCTGCTGCCAATGTAAGCTGCTTTTATTTATTAATAGTGATTATTAAACATTTATCAATGCTCCTTTCTTCTTTAGGAGATTTACCTGAGCTATGGAAAGGTACAGAGTGATCACAGGTCTCCAAGGAAACCTATGGCTAAAAGGCATTCATTAAAGATACACAAAGAGGTTTTGTTATCTTCCCTGTTGTTTTCATTCTTCATTCCTTTGGGGTGAGAGAAATACCCAGAGAGAAAAGACCTTTTATTTCCTGTAGAATGTAGAAAAGTTCCACAGTATTTTAGGAACTAGCCCATTAAAGTGGAGAAAAATAAACCAAGTCCTGCAGAGGCACCACACAGGGAACACAGCAGTTCCAGGAACTTATGAAAGAGCCTCTCCCGCCCATCCATCGCTCTGTAGTAGGGCCCATGAGAGAGTCAAGGAAACATGATTATTTCTGAAACTCCCCACTGGAAAATCTGGCAGTTGAGCCTTATTTTCCTAGCTAAAGAAAAACCCTACGAGATTTCATTTATTTGAGTGTAACTATGGTATGTGTTTTCAGGGGGTATAAGTTAATGCTAGTGGATTGCTGTTTCAAATCTCTGACACTTGAATGACATAGCTCTCTATTCAATTATCAGGGCAGCACAGTCCCACATTTAGGGAATTCTGATTTGAAAAGTATCATGAACTCATTGACTATGAAGTTACTCTACAAAAGACTTCAGGGTCAAAAAAAAATCTAGCTTTGGTGTCCAGCTGTGCTCAGGGTGAGGGTGCTGACTGCTGGACATGCACATCTGGTTCCTGGAAGGTACAGAACACTCTGTGAACGGGATTGCTTCTCCCAGCTCTTGTTATTTGCTGTGTTTTACTACATGTATATAACTCATTTGTTGAGAGTAATAAGAATAAGGATATTTTTATCTGAAAATACTAGTTCTTATTTAAAATTAGGAAAGCCTTACATTAGAATGTAATGAAGATTTTATTCTTTATAAAAATTTGTCAGAATAACATAAACCTGGATGACATAAAGGGCAGAATTATACTAATAACTGCCCTTTGTATTATCAATATATGTTCTTAATTTTTTAAAAAAGGAATCAAGCCTTATAGAAAATACAAAGAGATAAGCCACAGGTCACTTCTTATTACCAGAGTTAGGGTCAGAGCCTGGGTCCTGACAGCCCCTAGCAAGTCAGGTGCAGTCATCTGTCTATCATCAATAGTCCAGTCAAAGACACACTTAATAGTGAAAGGCAGAAAAAGGAGATTATATTTAATGTGGCCATGCTGGGAAGAGGAACAAACAGGTGCAGTGACTTTTCTGCCCCAAGTCCACTTTCAAGACCCTGACATGAGGTTTAGGTTTAAATAGACAAGAACTATGCCTAACTAAGCAGCACTATCGAGGTGTGGTCCTGATCATCAGAATTATGGCAGTCCCATTCACTCCTGCAAGGTGGTCTGACAAGTTGTGTCTTTCTAAAGGATAAGCCCCCCTTCTGGCTGGCACCAGGGTACCACCCTTTCCTTCTCTAAGCATGGGATTCGTGGAACAATTTCCATGTCTTAAGGATCATAATTGGAACACTTTGATAGCCAAAGGTAGGGGTAAAGTGTCTCTTTAAAACATCTCCATTCCTATCAGAGTGCTTATACCTTCTGCTCAGACATGCCCAGTGTTGTCACTGGTTGAACATCTTCCTTTTGTGAAATTGGAGATGGGTGTAGATTAGGAGACAGAGTAAGTAGGAGAAGAACGGGACGATGGGAGGAAGGGAGAGTTGACAGTCTGAGAATGAAAGAATGCTACTATGTTTCTGTTTTCACAAGGTCAGAAGAATGCCCAACAGGAGAAAGTATAGAAAGAGTTCTTACATAATCCAAATTAAAAAGACAGCTCAATAGAAAACCTGACAAAAGATAGGAACATCTTCTAGAAAAGAAAACAAATTGGCCATGACCATTTAAATGGCCTCAATCTCAGCTGAGGAAAAGTGTCGTGATCATGGCCAACTTCCTTTGTCAGCGTGACACAGCTGGGAAGAGGGAACCTCAGTGGGGATTTCCTCTATCAGATTGGCCTGTGAGCATGTCTGCGAAGCTCCAACCCACTGTGGGTGGTGCCAACCCTGGGCAGGTGGTCCTGGGTTACATAAGAAAACAGGCTGAACACAGGCCAGAGGAGCAAGCCAGTAAGCAGCATTCTTCTGTGGTCTCTGCTTCAGTTTCTGCCTACAGGTTCCTGCCTTGAGTTCCTGCCCTGACTTTCCTCAAAGATGGACTGCCAGTAGGAGGTGTAAAATACAATAAACCCTTTCCTCCCAAGTTGTTTTTAGTAGGGGTGTTTTATCACAGCATTAGAAAAGCAAACTAATACAAAAGGCAGTTTAATTGCCTGCTCATTGTGGCTGGAGGCCAGAATGGGTCATGGGAAATGAGGCTAAGAGGTGTGTCCATGTTGTGATGGTGCCTACATACATTTGGTGTATTTGGTGCCTTGGGGAGGGTATCCTCGTATACACACATCAGTATTTCTGGAATGATATACAGGAAACTGTTCATAGTGATTAATTATAAGGACTCAGGCTTGGAATGGGAGGAAGAATGAAGCATGTAAAAGAAGAGAGGAAGCATTACTTTAGTTTGTTTCTTTTCTGCCACTTAAGATTTTAAGATTAAAAAACAAACCAAATGCATTTTAAAAATCTAGTTAAATTTTAAGAAAGCTCATACTTGCAACAAAAAGAAGAAAATATAAGCCCCCACCATGTCTGTTTTGCTAACCCTTATAGAAAACAGGGCATCTTCTTCCCAGACCTTTGAAGAAGCTAAAATTGACATCTGGAGGACAGCCACTGAGGGCTCTCTGTGACTATTTAAAGAAATGGGTCATGTCCAGGGCCTCTGTTTTTAAACACTGTCTGCCCCCAGCAGACTTCTTGTTCATGTAATCCCCCTCGGGATCCCCAGTACCACCTCTTGCTTAACAGAGCTCTCCAGCTGCCCCAGGTCCCCAGGAAAGGCTTTCCTACTGGACAGAGACTAAGAGGAAAGGAAATGGCAGCCTTGGGCTGTAACCTGACCTCTCTTGCATAAGGACATCACCTCAAAGCCAAAGGCAGAATGGTGAGCTGTGACGATGCTAAGCAGGGCAGGTGGGCAGTTATAAAACAAGCACAGTTGGCCTGTGTCTCACAATGACACACAGGCCTGAGCTTCTGTAAATAAACACATGAGCTTGAACCAAAGAAGGTGGAAGACACTCCAGTGCCTCTTCCACACACATCTCCTACTTCTACCTTCTATGGTTTACCACAGAATCTATTTGGGCATCCCTATATTGGTACCCCACTCTCCCCCTAGCCAGTGCACAACATTTATGGACAGAGTCTACCATTTAAGCAAAGCCTTTTGGTCACTTTGGATTAAGCAATATAGTGTACAAAATCTGCTTAGCACGCCTGGCACCAGTAGAACCTTACTCAGTATTGGTTCCCTTCTTTCCTTTGTCCCTCCCTGGAATTAGCTTTCACTTTGCAAAGAGATTTTAGCTGTTTATTGCTAACCTGAGACATGTGTTATCTCCATATGTGTGTCCCTATTGCCTAAACAAAAATATTCAGTTTAAGTCTAAAAAGATACCTTGAGCCACTTGTATACTTACTCTGCACTTTGCTGTACAAAAGACATTTCTCTTTGAATCTGTGATCTTCTAATCATGAAGAAGGAGAAGGGGGGGGGAGGAAGAGGAGGAGGAGGAGGAGGAGGAGGAGGAAGTATCCCTTTCCACCAAGTTCCCTGAGAACCTGGAATTGCACATGCAGACCCTCCCAGGATTTTGAGTTATCTTTGTGGGATCTGATAGCTGAAGTAGAAATGCTTTCATCCTTTTCACTAGTCACTGAGTTCTCTCCCCCAAGGCATACTGCACATTTTACAAATGCAAGGTCACAGGCCCAGTTAGATAAGAGTCCTCAAGCCCTGACTCTGGCCACGTCTTTTGGCAGATGCATCAGAGCAGAGGAGTCTGTGGTTTCCCTAGGAATGCACCTGAGGTGTCAGAGCAGAACACCCACTCTATCATCTGGCCAGAGATTGAGGGGGGTGGCCTGTCTTGGTAAAATTCATGAATGAGTTTTTTTTCAATAAATGAGCTTGTTCTATGTGAGATATTAAAGATTATTTATTTTTTTAATCTAGCCCAACCTTTTAGTAGCCTAATTTCAGGATACTTAGCATTTTTGCTCAATGTTAAGATGATAGCTGATAACCACATCATCATAAGATAGTGAAGAGGGAGGGAAGGAGGAGGAGTTGGAGGAGGAGGAGGAAGAGATCAACAACAAGAGGACATGAGCAGAAATCCCCACTCCATGGAAATTAATAACTGGAGGGTGAAGGAGTCAGTGTGATTGGCCTGAAGAGCCCCAGTGGGGACCATTACCTGGCTCTGTGGAAGCCAGCAGAGGCAAGCAGCACTCTCATAATTTAGTCCACGGCTTCCTAGTCAAATGCTCTCAGTTGTACATAACAGGGGCGTGAATCTACTTAGTCACTTAGCATTGTTCCATTGTTGTGGTTATGCTTGAGTTTGGTAGGATTGATTAATCACCAGCCTTGTTAGTTACTTTTTATGTGTATACCCTGAGGACTTAAAGTGTTGTCACTTGTCACTCTCAGTACTTGTCACCAAGCCCTCCTATTCCATGGAGACTCTTATAGGACAAGAAGAGTGTGGAAGCAGTGTATAGGCTTCCAGGCCTTGGGCCAGCTTCAGCAGGAGAATCTCTGCTCTTCTGTGTGTGTCAGAGAACCATGGATGATTCTGTTTGGAATAAGAAGGGATCCTTAAGCAAAAGAAGGATTGAAAATTAGTGGTGCTCTGGTGTCTTTATCCTTTTGCAGGTTACTTTTCCTACTCAATGGTGTATGTGACCAGATTTGAAATGTAACCAGATATATATATATATATATATATATATTTATATATATATATATATATATATATTTATATATATATATTTATATTTATATGCATATATATATATATAGAGAGAGAGAGAGGAGAGAGAGATTATATGAACAAACATCAATGCATTTGTTCTTCTGCTAATAGATATTTGGGTGATTCCCCATTTTCACCATCTCATGTTGATAACAATGGCCACTCTACCCTAAAGGGAAGGAGAGTAGGAGAGGGAACCTAAAGGCAGTTGAGCTATACTCTGGATGTACAGAGCCACGGTTCCTAAACAAAGAGGGTCTGTGAGCTGGAGGATCCAGAGGTGCCAGTGAGTACCTGGTGTTAACACCGGGAGCACAGACAGAACCCTGGGTGCCTGAGTGTAGAGGAAACGGAGTCTTTCAAAAGCCTGATTGGCACAATGTGGGCAGGGGCATTTGCCACGTGCTTTAATTTGTTCCTTTCATTCCATTCTATGTTCTCCATGCTGCTAAGTCCTGCTCTGAGCCCCAGAGGCTGACATTCAAGTACCAAATCAATGCCAGACAGCCGTACAGCTGGACCATGGAAGGAGAGTAGAGACAGGGACTCCCTCTCCTGAATCCTCTCTATTTGGTCATTGCAGGTGGTAGTGATCATTGCTGTTCTTCCCCGCTACCCTCATCTTTGCAGTATGATAAATGTTCCTTGTTTGCACCACTGCCAAGGACAGCGAAGCACCTGGCCTTGAGGTCTGACGTTCTGCACATGGAATCATTCCGTGATTAACCAGCATGCATGTACCATCTTTTCTTTTGCTTCAGAATCCACTAAAAGTGGTATCGGGGGAAGGCAGAGAGGAAGTTAGCTGAATTTCAAAACATAGGAAGAGGAAGTATGTGCATGTCTATACAAACTGACCCACCTCACGTTTCTGTGGTTCACCTGTGATCTTTAAGCCTGGAATCTACTGGAATTTTTTCTGTGAAATCTTAATGTTAGTACAGTATCTAACAAGTAGAAAGCACTTTAAAATTAAAATATATTGAATGAAATATGAATAAATTAAGTTAAACTGAAATGAATGGAATTTTCCTGAATAAAAGAGATGCTAATTAGGCACATTTAAAATATTCTGGGTGTTCTGCCCCTCTCCCTAGCCCCCCTTCCCCCAGCATGTGGTTTTAAAAAGCTTCATGAGCATCAAATAATAAATTAGATCAGAGATTGAATTTCTGACAAATAATGAATATTTGCTTAGACAGTATTAGCATCTCACATAGGAATATGTTGAGGTCAGAAAAATATTGCAATAAATTCAGATCTCCTTTAAGTTTTGGGGACTTGATTTTTTGTTATTGTAAGCTTCCCCCAACCTCCTTTTCTTTTGACTATTAGAACGTGTCACTTTCTGCTTCCAAGGCAAAATGCAACTTCTCATCCTTTCAGAACATGTAATTATTCATTTGGAAATAATTTTTGATAGACATGTATTTATTACATTTCCTTGTATTATAATAGTGAGCAAAAAGAAATAGAAATTCTTTTTTGACTATGAGTTTTAGTCAGTCTAAAACAGGGTATGTTGGTATGTTGAGTCTTTGTCAAGAGCTGAGGAAAATCCTCCTGGGCATCACACCAAAATTGCTGTTCTTCATCGGTGGATGGTGAGATAGATGGGGTGGGGGCAGGACAGGTGCAATCCTGGGCTACTTGTTCTGCTCTTCTTTATGTAAAACCTGAACACTAGATCATCACTGGACTCTACCTTGAAAATACATGAAGCTGTATGTTCAAATACCTAGTATTTCAATAGCATTTCAAGTCAGAGTTTTAGATTGGTCTTTCGATGCCAAATTGAAGACAGTGACTGATTTGGGTTTCCCCAAATCACTTGTTCAGTTCTTTATGAAGAACTACAATAATGAGAAAAATTGTTTAAAGTACAGGTATTGTTCCCATTTCTGGATAAGAATTCTGGCTTTCCCCAATACAGCAGTGAAAGTGATTGCCTGAAGTCTGACTTGGACCACCATGTCCACAACTGTGCCCCATCACAAAACAGTCCTGTGTGGTAGCACAGATTTTAACCCATGACAAACAAGGAGACAGTCTAGTGTTGTGGTACCTCCTCCACCTTGCTCTCCTCAGAGACACATTCAGGGAGTCACCAAAAGAGCAAATACTGCATGGTGTGACTGAGAGCCCTGGGAAGACTTCATTTCGTAAGTAAGGGCTCCCAGAAGCTCAGCTGGGCTGCTCCTGGCTGTGGCATCCGTTCGTTATGTCTCACACCATGGCTGATAGAATGAATAATAGCATTCAGGATGTGGTACAAAACTCAGAATTTGAAGTCAGAGTATCAAGGTCAAAGCTAACCTGCATCCTGTACTAGTTGTGAGATCTCTGGGCCACTCACCCTAGTTTAGCTTTCCATTATTGTAGCACATACCTGAGAGAACTGATTTTAAAAGAGGGAGGTGGAACTGAGGAGATGGTTCAGCAATTAAGAGCGCCGACTGCTCTTTCAGAGGTTCTCGTTCAGTTCCCACACCCTCTTCTGGCCTCTGGCGGCATTGCATTGTACTACATTGCATACATGTGGTGTACTTAACATACATGTGGGCAAAACACTCATACACATAAAAATATCAAGAAAGAAAGGAAAACTTTTTTTAAAGGAAAGGTTTATTTTGTCATTGCTTTAGAGGTTGTGGTTCATACTTTGTACAGATCCTGCTGCTTTGGGGTCTTTGGCAGGGCAGCACACAGCAGGAGTATGTGCCAGGGCAAAGTTGCCCACCCATGGAGGCCAGGAAGTAGGAAGAGGAGGAGGCTGGAGTCCCATAGTCGCTGTGAGGGTGTGCCTCCGTGACCTAAAACCTCGAACTAGGCCCAAACTCTGTAAAGATTCCACTTCCTCTCGGGAGCACCAGCCTTTCTCACCTGGCCCTCTGGAGAACATTCTAGACCCAAGTGATAGTAGTTACCTATTCAGCGATCTCGGTTTTTTCATCTATAAAATGAGGATTTAAAAAGTATCCAAAAATTGTTACATCACAAATGAGAAAGAAGGGAGGTGCAGCTTAAATCAGTTACTGGTGGTCAGAGCGCTTGGACCACCCCAGTCTAGTGCTCCCCCCTGGCTGTTACTCTGTGTTCTTTGGCCTTCTTTGTTAACTTGGCTGGATTTAGAATCCCCTAACAGACACATCTCTGGGTGTCTGAGAGGGATTTCCAGAATCCCCTTAGAAATACATCCCTGGGTGTCTGAGAGGGACTTTCCCAGAGGTGGGATTGCAGAGGGAAGACCCACCCTAAATGTGGGCATCAGGTAATACCCTGAGGTCCCAAGCTGAACAGAAAGAGAAAAGGGAGAAAGGGAGCCGAGCGCCAGCACTCTTCTCTCTCCTTAACTGAAATCCAGTGTGCCCAGCTGCCTCACACACCCATCGCCACGCCTTCCCACCACGGTGGACTCTTTCCACTTTTAAACTATGAGCGCAAAGAAGCTGTCTCTGTCAGGGGTGGAAAACATAACTAGTAAGCACTCCTTTGGCAATTAGTTGCACATGCCTACCATCTCACATTAGTACGATGTTGCCTGGCTGTGCTGAACCCTGTTTTTTGTGACCGTCCACACCGTGCCAGCACCACTCCTGTTTAGGCCTTCTGTAAGTATGCTTACTGCATGAGTGCAAATATATCACTCACAGTACTTTTTAAATTCTAAATGTTGACAGGGAGATGATTAGTAACTTTTTCTTTGTAGGAAATGTGGTTTATATTTTATTTGAAAGGATTTTTAAAATTCTGTGTTCGTAGGATCACAATTTTTGTATAGCTTGTTGTTAAGTGGTTTTAAAATGAACTTTATTATCAAAAAAACTAGGCCATTTTCCATGCTAAAGCAGTCCCCATGAGCCACGGTATAGACGGTACAGGCAAGTGGGATTGGTGATCCGGCAGCAGGGATCAGTATGTGCAGAGGCTAGCCTGCTCCTACTGTGGACAGGGCTCACTTTCTGGGCTGAGCACAGGCCTGGAGCTGGGCTTGCCTGCTTCTTCTGCACAGGATTGGTGCTTTTTACTTACGTGAAACTCCCTACTTCTTTGCTGACTCAAATGACAAGAGGCTTTTAAAGGATTTGTTTTAAGGAAAGGCCCTAGCCACGCATTGATCCAAGTAGACTCAGCATCCAGGGTTGTGGCCTCCATTCAGTGCTTTTCAGATCCCCCAAAGTCAAATGCACTTCCATATCAATCACTTATTCCAGTTTGCTGGAAAGTTCTTTGGCTTTATGCTTATCCCTGCAAGGACGGTTACTGGTTGCTGCTGATAAGCATGTAAACAGTTTGTTTTTCCCTCTATGGTGACAGGCACATCTCATCGTCCTGAGTAAAGACCCTTCCCCAGAGGAGGCTGCGGACTCTGCACACTTCGTTGCCCAGGCTGCTGTTGCCTCTGGGATTCCTGACCACCGTGGTGAGAATGAGGCCCCCTCCCCACCCTCATCCCTCTCCTCACCACACAAGTGCCTTTGGGGGGTGTGACCAGTGGTGGGGTTGTGACATGGGCCTTCTCTGTAACAGTGCGGATGTGCAGCTTGCATGGGCTTTCCTCCAACCTCTCCTTAACCTTTCCCTCCTCAAAACAACCTGTCTTCATCTAAAAAGCAACTAAGAGCCCCAGGGAACTCATGCTGGGCTGACAGAGAAATCTCTGCTTTCAAAGGCAGTTATTTTAAAGGTTGTTTGGTAGCTATTGAAGTAACAGCTCTGAACTCCACGCTCTTTCAGGCCAGAGCTTTCAACCAGGGTAAACTTACACCGTTTTGGAATTCTAAAAGGAAGCTGCCTCTCGCTGTTATGTATTTTCTTGTCCTGGCATGATTGGTAAAACAGTGGCCTTGGGAGTTCGCGGTTCCGAATCCTGGGCACCCTGTCTGCCTCTGTTGACAGGAAACACACATTCTAGTGATTTTATTGTGGTGATCAAAATATTTAGAAATGAGGTGTATCTCCTAAAGAAGACCTAGAGATATATTTCAAGATATCAGGTAGAGATCATCATGAATGAGTTTATTGTGCCAGAATTTAGTGCTGGGAAAGCGAGAGGTTGGTTCAGGAGGCATGAGTCAGGCCCAGAGAGCAGGCTTAGGAAATGAAGGGGAAGCCCTTAAGGGGCAGTCAGGTGTGAAAAGATTCACAGGCCAGGTGGGGAACCAAGTAAGTGAAGGAACAATGAAGGGGATCCCATGCTCAGCTGCCTGTCCATCTTCCTTGCAGATCCTTCCAGCCTCCTAGGACTTGGGGTACCTTTCAGACCTCGAGGAACCTGGCTAGAGATGGATAGAGGAGGCAGGAGACTTTTTGGGCTCTCCCTCCCTACAACATTCTACACATACTAGTCAGACTTGTTTTCAAAATCTACAAAGAACCCGTATTTTAAGCAGCTCTGTTGGTGCCTTAAATTCTTTCAATGGGAGAAAGAAACTTCCATTCTATCACTCTTTGTTTTTTAAGATTTATTTTTATTTAGGTGTATGTCTATGTGTGGGTATGTTCACTTGAGTAAAGTGCTTACAGAATCCAGAAGATGGTGTTAGATCCCCTGAAGCCAACCTTATAGACAGTCGTGAGCTACCTGCTGTGGGTGCTGAGATCAGGTGCTCTTGAAGAGCAAGTGCTCTTAACCACTGAGTGGCCTCCAGCCTCCCATTCTACCACTTTTTTTTTTTTTTAAGACAGGCTCTCCCTGTTGCTTCAGCCGGCCTGGAACTCCCTTTGCCACTCTGTCACTATTAAAAAATGTAAAATACAAATGTTTAAGTGCAACCCTGAGAAGAGCAGGAGTCTCAAGTCCAAGTGTCTACAGAAATTCAGATGTCTACAGTCATGCAAATGTCTAGGCAATGTGAGTGTAGCCACGAGGAACAGCCAACAGTTCGCTATAGACTGAAAGGGACGAAACAGAGCAGTGAGGACCACTGCAAACCTAAGAAGCCTGTACTCAGCCACTGAGCGCTGGCTCCTCGTGGCAGGCATGTTTATACTGGCAGTTCTACTTTTTTGAAAGAAAAAAAAAATGTGGATCTTTATGTGAAATCTCTAGTTGTTGGCTGATGGTAACGAACTCGAATGCGTACAAGGTTCTGAGTAGGTCAAAACAAGTGTGAGGACATTGCTTCCCACCAGGGTGACTTCCATGCCTTAGGATTCTAAAAGGATGTTGTATTAAGGATTCATGGTTTTTCTCATCTTTGTATGACAGGTAGAATGGCAAGCTTATTTTTTCTGTTTTTAAAATCATTTTTTCTCTCTATTATGGTGAGATACATATAACATGAATTTTTTTAAAATCATAACTACTTTTACATTTATGGTTCCATAATATCTAAACTTTTTTCTATTATGTTGTTGTTGAAACAAGGTCTTAGTGGATAGCCCAGGTGGGCCTTGAACTCAGGGCAGCTCTCCTGCCTCTGACTCTTGCCTGTCAAGTGCTAGGATTACATATGTGAGCCACCCAGCTCCAGATCCATAACTTCTAGCCTAGAGTAAGAATGTTTGACATATATTTCTTTTCTTTTCTTTTCTTTTCTTTTTGGAGTTAAGACAGCTGGAAGGTTCTGAGCATTTCAAATGACAGAATGAGGGAGAAAAGAGTCTAAGGGCCCAAACCCTCTTTTCTGCCTAGAGGTTGTTCTGGTTTCTGTTCCCTTACCAAGTGCTCACTTACCTAGTATGCTCACTTGTTGGATTTATAAATTGACTGGAAGTCAGCAGAAAGCATATTTGAAACTGATTTTGTTCCATAATGTAAAATTAAGCCAGTTGCTTTGTACAACATAGACTCAATGATAATCCAAATTGAATCATGTATGTGTATGTATAAAGTTTTCTAGTGTAAGTACAGCTGGGTTTGCCTCCCATATATAGTGGGGATGATAATACCTGCTTGACATAGATAATAATGTATGTGAGAATTAAGTGACTCATAACTTCATAGGACATACTGACCTTGCTTCTAACCATACTGCATTTATCAAGTCAGAGAGCATCACAATTCTGTGAAATAGGTGTAATTATCTCCAGTTTGGGGATGGAGAAACTGAGGCAATGAGAAAGGTCATTTCTCCAAACCAGTGAATGGTCAAGGTCTGATCCCAGGTAGTCATCCCCAGAGGCTTTTTATCACTGTTACATTAGAAGGTCTGGAGTACAATGGTATCTTCCAGGAGTGCGGATTAGGTGGCCTTAGTTAGGAGCAGTAGCCTCAGGAGCACAAACAGCAGATGTCTCAGGGAATAATAATGAAATGACAGCTATGACAATTTCAAGAGTAGAGTACCCTTTGTATGCAGGTGCTGGCGCTTTCCTAAACTGCTCTGTTAGTCTGGTTAACAACCCTTAGAAGCAGGATATGGCCTCCCATTTTACAGAGATACTCCCGTAGCCAACTATTCTTACCAGAATGTTTGGCCAGTCCAGAGAAGCTTCTCTCTCTTTCCTCATTGCTCTCTACCAAAAGGAGGAAGTACAGATAAACTGCAGGCGACTCCTGAACAGGGCCCTCTTACAGGTCCAAGGACACCCAAAATGCCTGTCACCTTGGTACCATTCTGTAGAAAGTTTAGCCACTGCAGCCTGGAGAGGAGGACATGCTAAGTGAGGCGCTGGCAGAGAAGCTGTTGGGTAGACATGCTGGTTGTCTAGAGCAATGTGAACCCTGAAACAGATGTCTGCAAAGCAGACAAACCCTGGTCCCTGTGGCCGGAGGAAATGAGAAAGGAACACATGTGACGAACTCCCGGCTACTCCAGAGGTTTAAATCTCCTTTCAGAGCTACTGCTGTAGAGTCCTTGCCCTCGTGCAGATGAGTGGAAGGCTGGAAAATGAGCTGATCTGGCCACCATGGGGGTTTTGTCCTGGCTTGTACCTGCAAGTGCTCGTGTGTAGCGTGGGCAGAGGGCGAGCAGCCTGAGTGGGACCCAAGGAGTCAGCTTCCCTCTGGAACAGGAGCAGCACAGACACTACCCAGCCAGCGCTACCGTGGGGGCCCAGACAAGCACATTCTCCTTTTTTTTTTTCTGTGCTATCACTCAGCTATCCCCTCACATGGCAGAAGTCACCGTGGCAGGGGTTCAGAAACCTGCCCAGCGCTGGGGTTTGTCCAGGCCTCTGCTGCTGGACCACTTGAAACTTACTGAACAGAACCAAGGAAGATCAGGTCCCTTACTGCCCCTCACCCACACAGGACTTCTGACCTGGACTATGGTTGCTTTTATTCTCCAAATCCTGGCCAGAAGATCACCTGGAAGCAAACTTGCATGTCCTCAGAGTGTCAAGGAGCAATCTGAACTTTAATCTCTCATATTTAAACCTATCTGTACTCAGCATAGACTTTTGGCTTTGTTTTGTTGGGGAGTAAAAGAAAAAGTGAAGAGGGATCTTTAAAAAGCACAGTTGCTCACTTTCTGTAGCCTGTCCGCTTGATCTTTGGATGTCCATTGAAGGCATTGCCTGCTCAAAACCAGTGCTGCTGGGCTAGAAGCAAGTATTTCAGACTCATGCTGGAGGTGGTGCTTTTGCTCTGTGCCTTCCTGCATTCCTCCTGCAGACAAAACTGCCCTAGAAGTCTGGGAAGATTGTGATTGCATGAAGATTCCTAATTCAGGCCCCTGGAATGTTAGTAACCTGGGTCTGGCCAGCTTCCCAGAGAAGCCATAGACAAACTTGGTATTAGCAGCTCTCCCAACCCTGCTGTGTGTCCAGAGCCTTGGCCTTGTGTTTATAACTCTTCTCCTTAAGGATATTAAAAGGAAATGGTCTGGAGCCAAGTACATTTCAATATAAACCTTTGTGCTGCAGGCAGCCTTGTTTGGAAGTGGCCCCATGTGGGTACTGGGTGCCAGTGGGCTAAGGAGTTCTACTGGGTCCCAGCACAGCAGAGGAAATGGTGTCTGCTCTGTTGGATCCTGGAGGTTAGGGGCAGGGGTTCCTGAATAAGTGGATTCTCTACATATAATTCCCTATGCCCAGATACATATATCTGCCCAGCTCCCAGTAGTCCCGGCATCGCCCCACATTTTACATGATAGACATGACAAATGTTTCTAAAGCTCGGCACTCTATCTTGCCCATGTTTCCCCCTCTTAACATTGTATGATCCTCGCTTCTCTCTGCTCTTCCTCTGTGCCTGACTTGCTTGACTTGCACTGGGTACACCCCATCTTACCCCCATGCCATGCTTGCTTATTATAATGCCCCTTGGGCCCTAAGTGCCCTGGGGAGACTGGAAGTCAGGCAGCTTCAGGTGTTCACAGGCGCTGGAGCCTGTGGGCCCCTGACGGGTAACGTGGGACCTGGGGCAGCACTGTCTGTAGCCTTCACTTTCCTGTGGCTCTCCTTAGCTGGCCCTGCTGTGCCTTCCTCCCTCCCGCACCCTCCCCTCCTCCACCTCTGTGGTGGGGGTTCTGGTACAGTCCTGCTGGCGGGAAGTGAGGGAAGTGACCAAATGGCCACACCCTGTCTCCCTTTATCCTAGATTGGCATCTCTCCATCTCCTTGTCCCCTTCAGCCTTCCCACCCCCTGGAACTGCATGTGTTCTGGAGAACCTTCCTCAGCCTCTCTGTTCAGGACCCATGGCTTATTACAGAATGCCTGGCCAGCGTGCACTTGCTTGCCCATGAAGGACATACACAGATGTCTGTCCACACCTGTTCTGGGCCCTATGGGGAGCAAGAGAGAAAGGGGTGGGGCCAAAAAAAAGAAAAGAGAAGTTTCTTACAATGTCCACTAACACCGAAAACTTCTGGAAATCATCCTTACATCTAGAGAATCGGAGTACAGGGTCATTCAGCAAGTTAGAGGTGACCCAAAGGCTAGACTAGAGTCCAGGTACTGCCTACTTACACTCCCCACCCAGAAAGGTGCTCAGAGCATGGATGCCACATTCCTAGCCCTGGGGGTGCAGGCAACCAAGCCTAGGAAGACAGACAGGTATGGACTACAGGATTGGCACATTGACATTGGGGTCAATGGAAGAGAAGGGTGGACTGTTCCTCATTCCACTCCTGTGTTGCTTGTCTTTCTTCAAGAGGATAGCCTTGGGCAGAGAGGAAACCCCTCTTTCCTTCTCTGTTCTGTGTTTAGAGTGAGGCCTGTAGCCTCTTTGTGCCTTTTCTGGGAAAGACAAAGGGCACAGTCTATAATAGCCACTTTCATGAGGCTCGGGTCTTCCACTTAGATGCCAACTTGTAAGATTCAGAATTACTCAGAAAGGCTATGCTATTTATACTCTGACTTGCCTTCTAAAAGGATTTTTAAGGCAGCTCTTAGAAAACACACATATGCTTCCCCAAACTAAATAACTGGAGGTCTGAGTTTGCTAAAAGCCTGACCACTACCTGTGTGACCCTGAGTGTGATTCCGAGTGGTGGAGAGGTGGGAAAGGAGTCTGGACAGCTTCCTGGTGGTGAAGACCCCGATGTAGGTAGATCTGATGGTGTGTGAGCCCCTTGCGAAGCCCTGTGAGGCCACTTGGCACCTTAATACCAAGACTCTTCTGGCCTGCCTGCTCTCTTAGCCACCGCCATTTCCTGAGGCGTACCTGTCCCCAGTGACACGCACTGACTTCCTCAGGTCTTACAGAAGCTCTGCCACCCCTGTGCTGGCATCATAGGCCCTTGTTGGCATCCCTCCCCCAAGGGTCAAATGTGTAAGAAAAGTAAGGAACAGTGAGCTCCCAGGCTTCCCTTGTGGCCTCTACAGGTGATGGGCAGCTGGGGGCAGCAGCGCCCACCAGCATCTCAACGGAGTCAATCTGTTTGCTGGGTGGAGGTCTGGCTAGGACTTGAGACTTTCTATTTTTAAATTTCCTGGAGTCCTTAAAAACTTCTCAGCCAGTATAAAGACTATTTTCTAAAACAGTTACAAAAGATAATTGTCACATTGTACATGGAGGCCTCCTCGTAATGAAAGCTCTGCTTATCATGCCCTCTTTGGCCTTAAGACAGCCTCAGGAAAATGAACCCTGGAATTTATTTTAATAAAAAGTTTCCCTATGTCTAGTGGGCCACACTGCAACCCTACAGTCTCTTGCTGTCTGGGAAGGACATGGCTTCAAGTCCCCACATAGCCATCTGCAGAGATGGTGAAAGTTGCTGTTCACCATAGCGCATTTCCTCCTTTGCTGGACCTCGCAGGCGACTCAGACAATCAGTTGGGGTGGAAATGAAAATGATTTACGACCTGGAGCACCTCTGCCACCAAGATTTGGGTTTACCAACCAAGTCATGCTCCTGTGTTTCAGAGAATGACCTCACCTTTTGCCCAGTCCACTGGCATCAGATTTCAGAGGATTCTAGATGTGCTTTTTTAAAGTTAGGGATAGCTATGTACAAGAACTCTGAAATTGCTTTCTCTTTGTGAACCCCTACCCAGCTTCAGAACACAGGGGCACACTGTAATGTGGTTTCCTGTCCCAGAGCCAATGGCTTCCTGTATCTCCAGAAATCCTCTTGTTGCCTATCCCAGATAGACCTGGGTATCTAACCCCCAGATCCCCAAGTCCCAGAAAACAAAATCTAATTCTCAGGAAATGAGTCTTCTGTTGTGGGCCAGCCCTCATTTGCTCTCTTCTCAAAGACTGGCCATGTGGATCATAGTTCACAGTTAATTTGGGGCCTGGAGGGGTGAAAGCAATCAGTTGGGTTCTTGCAATAAAGAGGCTTTCCTGTGAAGATAAAGTGACTTTGGGTTTACAGGCAGTATCATTGTTGTTGCCTGAGATCTCCCTCTGTTCCCATGTTCCAGTAAGTACTATAAAACAAGGTCCCTGACATGACTTTACAGATATGGTCAGCTTACATGTGCCTTGTGCTATTAGGGAAACCCTATTCCCTGGCCACATTGTTTTCTTTCGACTAGAGACCATCCAAAACCAGATATGGGACAACGAATGCCGGAATTACTGTCATATACCTTCATGTCTGCCCACCTACATGGCTCTGTCTTATTTTTGTCAAAGAAGGTGTGGTCTACCTTCTTTTATTAGTTCTCAGTTAGTCAGAAAAATCAACACATCCTCCAGTCACTTTAGACATGGACTATTCCTCTCTGTAATGCTTTCAAATTCACAAAATCTGTGCCACATCATCCCTAACACTGTCATTAAATTACCAAAGTATTCAGGGTTAATTCTTAGCTTGAGCTTGAAATCTGTAATGTTTTCTCCCGTGGGTCAGTTATGAGTAAAAAGGATGTAACATTTTCCGTGTTAAAGAATTTTCTTCTATAAGCCTTGAGTGATACTGTAGGAATGTACCTGCTGGTCTGCAGAAGGGTGGGAGAATCCAGTTTAGTTAACTTCAGTCTCACTACAAATCCTGGGATAAAGAACTGCCCAGGAGAAAATGTACAGAAAACCACTTGTTTTCAGAGCTGAGCTTTCTTCATTTGAATAGATCTGGTAGATATCTCTTCCATGTGTTTACTTCCTTCTGAAGCAGACCTCATGGAACGAATATGCTTGGATCATTTCTCAACACCCAGGACTCTCCCTGTGAATTCCAGCTATGTTCCTGGCGCTCTTGAGCTGTGCAGGATCACCTCTCTGCAAATGACTTTAGGCTTCTGTCTCTGGGTCATTCTCTCTTCTCAGTGTCTGTCTTGCCTGCTACTTCAGTTCCTCAGGGAGAACTGTATTGTTCCTGTGTCTTTTGAATATTCTTTTCTTCCTATAGTCCCTGGATGGATAGGCTTGAAGCCTCACCTCAGACCAGGGCAGTTGTTCTGATCTCCGTTTGTGGAGATTCTTGGCTGCCCTAGTCTGTTCAGCTACCATAGCAAAACACCACAGATTAGATGGCTTAAAAGTTTGCAGAAACTGCAAGTTTCCAGAGACTGGAAAGTCCAAGGTCAAGGCACTAGCAAATTTGGCATCTGTTGATGGCCCACTTCCTGTTTGCTGACACTTCTTTTCACTTGCTCTTCCCCTGGCAGAGTGCCAAGACAGCTCCTGGGGTCTCATTCATAAAGGCACAAATCCCATTCATGAATGATCTGACTCATAACTCAGTCACCTCTAAAAGACTCTTAACCTAAATACCAGCACCATTCTGTGCCTTTTTTTTTTTTTTTTCAGATGCAGCTGAGCAGTATTTTCAAGAGAGTATGGCTCATGTTAAGGATTCTGAAGGAACAGGAAGAACCAAATTTCTTTCAATTCAAGATGAATTTTGCAATTTTCTGCAAATCACTGGGCAAAAAGAAGTACGTGAGTTCAGATCACACTTAGCCAGTCATTCACAAGAGAAGCCACTTGATATCCAAAGGCCACTCTGCAAGCATCTATTACGTACCTACTATGTACAGGGCGTGCCCTAGCTTTTAGAGGGACATGGATGAATAAGGCCAGGAGGCCACTCTTGGGAAGTGTCCAAATACTTCCTCTCAGAAAACTGTAAGAAAGCAGATGTTGCCCTCGAATTCTCGAAGGACTAAAAGCCTTGAGAGTCCAGTAGACAAAACCCTGCTCGCTGCAGCCTGCGGCCCATGCAGGGATGGAGAGTGGCAGTCAGTGTGGCTAGTTCCTTTCTCCCTATTTTGGGTAATGAGTTGCATTTGCATATCTAATGAAAACTACTCAGTACACAAGTTTTAGCTTACTGACTTTCACCATACAGGTATGCTGGGCATGGTTTATGAAAATGGAACAAGACCCAGAGTTGATATTCATGAGTAATTAAACCCTTGGGAACTTGTTCTCTGCAAAGTTTAGCAGTCCCCAGAAAGCTACAATAGATGCCTCAGTGGTCTGGTCTGGGTTGTGTGTGTGTGTGTGTCTCTGTGTGTTTTCAGTCTAGCATGGCAAATCTTGAAGATGAAAATTTTTTTTACTGTGCCATCTATAGACCCCTCCTCCACAGCTCCTTCCTCATCCTTAATCTTTTCTTCTTCGCTCAGCTAAGAACACAAACTTTCAATCTGTATTCACTCATGTTTCCCAGGCCAGTCACTATAACAAATCAAGTTTCACTATTTTTCTGGATCACCTAGTCAAAGAGAGAGGGCCTTCTAGAGGCCCCAACTCCTACACCAAATTCTATCTCAGTCCTGCTGTACCAGGGCATGACTTGGAGAACATAGCATGGCCTGGGTTTCAGTTCTCCTCCTCCTGCCCAGCCATACATGACAGCCTCTTCTTGCCTTTGCTTGCTGACCTCTCACCATGGGTCAAGCAGGAGTGTTCAACAAGGGCTGGTCTCAAGGACAGTAGCAGAGATGAGCATAGGTTTGCACCCAAACCATCCCAGACGTAGTTACAACCTAGACACGGGCTAGCTTGCCTCAGCGGCAGGGTATCTTTGGGGAGGAAATGATTTTTAGAGTAAAAAGTAAGTAAAGGTCATACAGCTGCAGGCTAGGGAATTCTGTGACAAAACTCCAATTCCTGCCTCTGACGAAGTGGACCATCCAACAGAAGTGGACCGTCCACCGTGGTTGTCTCCCTCTTCTTCCCTGCATGCCTTGCTATGGTCAAATGACTCTACTCACAGCCCTATACAGACTATGCTTCTGGGCTCCTGATGCCCATGCCCTCTTCTCCCCTAAGTCCTGATGATTTTTCATTTCCTCATCAAGGTTTTCCCGTCTGTATCCCAGTGTCATCAGAACTTGCGTTTTAACTTCACACACATTAATCCCTAGTTTCCCAAGTCAGACTGAAACAGCACAGGAGGCTTTGTTGAAGGGAGGCTCCAGCATTTCCCAGCATCACTGGATTCCCAAAGTCAAATCCCATGGAAAAGCTACCAAATCCAAAACTCACTTAGGGCGAAGTCCTTGCTCACAGATGTTGGGCAGACCTGTGATGGGCTTTCCCTCCAAGCAAGTCTAGTTGGAAATTTTAGTCCTCCGACTATACTTGGCAAGTTGCACAATTGCTCTGCCTTAGAGCAATTCCTCTTTCCACCCAAAAAATTGATTCAGGCCTCATCAGCAGCCCTAATAGAGCAGTTCAGCCCATATTATTGCCAGCAAAAGGACTAACGTTCTTCCCACCTCTTTCTGTCCATAGCACAGGATCAGGACATGCCTTTAGGGCTATGCTGTGGGCCAACCTCTCAGTGGTCCTTGCTTTATTTGGCTGTTGAATTCAGCATTTGTATTGTACAATCCTAATTGGGCTTTCATGTGGAAGATCCTGGAGGAATTCCAGGAGAACCTGTAGGAAGCTGACATGGTTTTATAGGGCTTCTTCCCTGTATGTCTTGGTGTCTGCAAAAATTAATACCAGGAAACATTGTTTCCTGACCAACTCATATATTTATACTAAGTTGGTATAAATAAATTAGACAAAGCAGAGCAAACAAAATGTGAGATGATGCTGGATTGTTTACTTTTGGTTTCCTGACTATTTTCTGTGCGGATAGAAAGCTCTGAGGCATGACTCAGAAGTTCAGTTCAGTCTTCTCTTATGTAAGAATATCGTGTGTGCAGAGGGAGAAAAGCATGGATCTAAAAAAGAGTTACAGTTGCTGTACAGAAACAGATCTACCTTGATGAGCTGTGAGAGCCTGGGCACATCTCATGATTGCTGCTCTGTGCCTCAGTCTCCTCCTGGGTCAAATGAGGATGGAAATTGTATATAGCTAAAGACAACAGTGGGGCTGGAGCCATGGCTCAGTGATTAAGAACACTGGCTGCTCTTGCAGAGGATCTGGGTTCAATTCCCAGCACCCACATGGAGGCTCACAACATCTGTAACTTCAGTCCTAGGGGATCTGACACCCTCTTCTGTCCTCCACAGGCATGGCGCTCATGTGGTGCACTTTCATCCATGCAGGCAAAACACTCATACACATAAAATAAAACTACAATTTTAAAAAGGAACACAGACTTAAATCAAGGACTCCATACACATTGACTTTTGCTCTTCTGCTCAATGGAAATGGATTTCAGTGGTGGTTAAAGTGGTTTTATTTCCCAGTGTACTTTTCTCTGGTCATACTTTATGCTATCCCTTTTCAAATACGTTTTGTTTCCTGCCTCCTGTCTAACCACAGAATAGCTCATAAGTCCACCCAACTCTTTCTTCTAAAATGTGAAAATGTACTCCAGTTCCATAGTTTTGTTAGAGGGGAAAATGTCAGACCCTAACCAGCTTCTGAAGTTTTTAATCACACAGCATTTTGTCCTTTCCTCAGCGAGCTACCAGGATCCTGAGAGAGTCCCTGGAAGTCAAAGTAGGAGCATTCGGTGATTTCAGTCCTGAGGTGGCAGAGACATACTGGGTCCTGGGTGGGGCAGACCTGGCTCAAGGGAACCACAGCGGGGCACACAAGAAACTAAAGAAGGTAAAGTGGGAGCGGACTTTGGCCTGAAGCCAGGTTGTTCCTTGCTCTCTCTCTCTCTATGGATAAGTTCTCTCCCTCCACTGTATTCCTTTTAAATGAAACTTTATAATGACTTATGTAGGTAAGATGTCACTTTCACAGTAGAATTAAGCTAACATTTTAGGGGTTAAAAGATCTCTTCTTAGGTACATTCATTATCAATCGTTTTTATCATTCAATATTTAACAGTTTTATCCATGATATAATTTATCAAGCCTTTCTTGTTACTGTGCTCTTTCTGTATACCCAGTTTATAGAAGAATTCTTTTATGCTTATGCTTTCTTCTATCCTTTTTAGCTTACAATTTATTTTATGTGGATAGTATAAGGTGTGACTCTCATGTTATTTTTTTTCCAAATACCTGCACAGCAGAAATCCACAGATACTGACTTATCCAGCATCGTTTCTTTAAAAAGGCCATTATGCTCCAGATTCATATGTAACATAACACCTTCACCATATACTAAATTCCCATGTGCACTTGAGTTTGTTTCTAGATTTCTGTTCCATTCTGTTAATCTGTATCTACTTACATTCCAGTAGCTCACATTTTCAATTATAGAGATTTATGGAATGATTTAATGTGAGGTATTACAGACAACCCTCATGCCTTTTTTTCTTCATGAAACATCAGGGTTTCTAGATATTTGAATGTTTATTTTTCCTACAAGATTTTTATAGCTGTTTTTGTAGCTCCATAAAGATTTTATTAAAGTATTTATAAATGAATTTTGGGGAAAACTGACGTCCTTATAATACTGAGGCATTGTACCTAAGAACAATAGCTTGATACCATTCCATTTGCTCAAGTTGGCTTTTATATCTCTCATTCACATTTAAGCATTCTTCCATAAGTTTTGTGTATTTCTTAAGTTTATTTCTGCATTTTCATTATTGCTATTGTAAAGTGGAGATTTGTTGTTCATCCTTACATATTTTTGTTTATTTTGTGTTTCTAGGAGTTATTGGGTTTTGTATGTTTATTTTAGTTTTATACCCTTCTACTTGCTTAGTTCTTTAATTGCTTGAGTTAATTTGAAAATTGATTCATGAGGCTTTTTCTTTTAGATATACTGTCTTCTACAAATAGACATCATTTCACTTTATGTTATCTGACTCTATGATTCTAACTGCTTCCCTTTGCCTAATTGCATTGGCTTAGATGTTCATCACAGCACTGAATAGTAGTGGAAATAATGGTACCGTTGTCTTGTTCTTAATCTGACTAGAAATGCCTCTGGTGGTTCTTCACTTACGAGATGATGGCTTTAAAACCAAGGTTTATGTACTTTATCATGCTAAGGAAGTATCCATCAATTTCTAGTTAGTCATTTATAAATTGGAAATATATGTTAAATTTTATCAAAGATGTTTTTCAGCCTTAGCAGAAATTATCAGATGATTCTTTTTAGATTCATTTTGTATGGTACATTTTATTATAATATTGAACCACCCTTGTATTCCTGGAATAAATCCCCCCATCCTTGACCTTGTTGAATTATTTTCCTAACATGATGTCCCTTTTGTACTATTATAACATACTGTTTGAGATTGAGGATTTGTAAAGAATAGAAATTTAAGGACTAGAGAGATGACTCAGTGGTTAAGAGCACTGGCTGCTCTTGCAGAGGACCCAGGTTTGGTTCCTGTCACCCATGTGGCAGGTAACAACAGTCCAGAATTCCAGTTCCAGGGGATTCGATGCTGTTTTTGCATGTGGTGCACTTGCATACATGCAAGGCAAAACATTCATACACATAAAAAGTCATTAAGAAAGAAATAATAGAAATGTATTTCTCATAGTTCTAGAGGCTGAGAAATTCAAAGTCAAGGAGCTGACATCTGATGAGGACCTTCTTGCTTTGTTTACTCAAAGGCAAAAGACAGAAGAGCAAGAGAGGAAGAGGGAGGAAGGGGAAAGTGGGCTGAACTGTCTTTTATAATGAACTTACTCCAAGATAACAGCATTAATCCATTCTTGAAGGCAGAGCCTTATTAAGACCCACTTCTCAACCCCAAGTATTAGGAATTGAGTTTCCAATACTTGCTTCTGTGGCACATTCTCAACCCATAACAGATGTTGAATCTGTTTGTTAATATTATTTTAAGGTTTTTACACAAATGTTTGTATTTGATATTTGAGTATGAATATTATATTTGCTTCAGAAAAAAATAATTAGGAAGTTTACCTCTATTTTTAAATGAGCCAAAATACATGGAGTCTTAAGATTTACGCCTCCTAAGAAAGCTTTTACTCTGGTGCTTTTATTGCAGGGAAGCACTTGTAAATTTTTCTCTATTTATTCTGCAAAATATAGTCCTTTAAAGATTTCCATCAATAACAGAATCATTTTAGTAAAGAATATTTTTCTAGATAAGCATCTATGTCCTTTTTTATTTATTTGCATAAAATTTGCAAAGTAACCTCGTGACTTTTTAAATTTTTTGATTTTAGCAGTTGTTTCCCTATCGTTATTTCTTATTTTTATGTTTGGGTTTTCTCCCTCTTTCCTTGACTGAGTTCATCAATGGTTTGTCTATTCTGTTACTGAAAAACAAACACAACAGTGTCTTAATGCCATAGCTGTATTGTTGCCCAAGGCTCTAATTCGTGTTGTCTCTTTATTATTGCTATTCTTGTGCTCTACTTTGTTGAAATGGTTTTCTGCATTTATGAATTTGAAATTAATTCCTTTTCATTTATAGTGTTCTGAGTGTCTGTGGCTATGGACTTTCTTCTTTTTTGTTGCTTTAGGTATACTTAAGTTTGTCATGTTCATGATTTCATATCAATTCATTTTAAAATGAGGAAATCCTGGTAATCTCTGAGTAACATAAGTGGTCAAATCTAAAATATTAATTTCTGAGTGGGTTGCCTTATAAATCAAGTCTTTTCTTCTATGAATTCTGATTCTGCTGAAAAAGGAAGCAGCTTAGGTGACACGTGTGGTGCCAATTTTAAATGAGATGGCACAAGCATATTATCGATTAGTCAACAAATAGTTATTATGTGTCTTCTATGAACCAGTTCTTGAGCTAAGGCAAATCTGTGGGGAAACTAGGGATCAAGGCAAGTATGTTCCTGAATTTGTATGTTTCCAGTTTCACTAGAAAGGCATTTGCCAGACCAATGATTTCCAATAACCTAATTGTTACTCATTTTCCAAAGACATTATAGTCAGGAGAGAGATGAGAAAGGACACTGGGGTGGCCTTGTCCGCATCACCCCTCCCCTCCTCCATGTAGTAAGAGTATCCCCTTTTGGAGTAACTGTTTTATCGCCAGGCCTGTTAAGAGATTTACAAATACTAACTCATTTAAACCCTTCAGCAACCCTCAAAGTTGGGTACCTTCACTCTTCATATTTCACAGAGAGGGAAACCGAGGCTGAGAGGTAAGTGTCTTGGCCTTAGTCACATCACTGAGTTGTTGGAGTAGAGATTGAGTTCTAAATGGTCTGTATTACGTAGTGTATGCTTGCAATGATTTCACTTAGTAAGTCTTACAGGAAAGGTTTTCTTTTAGCATGTGGCATTCCTAGGTTTCAAAAGAGTTTAGCAGCCAGTGGGGTTAATAGAGAGAGAGTGCATGCCAAGTACAGTGCAGTGGGTACAGTTGCCACTGATGGAATACCACTGAAACCAGTTCAAATATGAAGTATTGTCCTGTGGTTTCCAAAGAAAAGTGGAACATCCAGAGAACCATAGCAGGGTTACGACTGAGCCTCAAGGAGATCTGCCAGAGGGATGATCTCTTTCCAGGGACTCCTCCCTGCCTCTCCACACATCCTCCTCCATTATGATAGAGATCATAGCTGCCATATCTCTGTGCTTTTTCTTTGTCTCAGCTGAAAAGACCTCAGGGGAAGACCTCTAAGTCTGTACAGAATCCAGTTCCTGCCCCTGAACCAGTCAGCGAGGCCAGGAGAATGGTAGGCAATGAGAAAAGGGTGCTTCAAAAGTTAACTGGGTGGCCCACGTGGAGATGGCACAAGAAACAGCCCTATCGTGAGAATACAGGGACAGGGTTAGCAGAGCTGCTGCTTGCTTTTGGAGCACACAGTGAACACAATAGGACAAAGCAGCCCCTTCCCAAGCCCCATATTGCAGAGCACAGGCACAGCTCGGAACTACAAATCCAGAAAAGGATAAGTGGGAGGGGAGGGTTATAGAAAGGGTAACCAGGTAAGTAGTCCCAAGAAAGAGGTTAGACTCTCAGAATCTGTGAGATGAGATGGAAGAAGGAGGCTCTGGGGCAAGAGAAAGAAGTATAATAATGGAATGAAAGCGGTGAGGGCTGACAATCTCCAGGAGAAGCCGCAGGGGAAACATGGGGCAAGGTTCTGAAGACTGACACAGTTGTTCACGGAAACTGACCTCCACACTGGCCTTGGTGGCTCCTAGTGAAGCAGGGCATTGTCCTTGTACTCCACTGTAGGTTTGGGGACAATCTGCTGCCGTCATGGGTGGCTGGTATATCATTTCTCATCTTCTGGGAACCTTGAAGCTCATGGTCTGCAGACAAGGGCCTGAGCTCTGGCATGTTAAGGCAGGTGCGTTAGAGCAGGCTGCTCTTAAGCAAAGCCCAGCACTTTCCTGTGTGCCAGTGGTTGGCCAGGTTTAGGTCTTGATGCTTCTGCATCTAAGTCACTGCCCCATCATCTCTGGAATGGGACCAGGGCTCAGATATCTGCACATTTGTCAGCTTCCTCAGGAGAATGACAGTCACTGCTCTGGTACACATCGCCATACAATTTGGGGTTGAAAACCAGCTCAGCTTCAAGAAAATTTCAGGTTACATTGCTCCCAAACCACAGCAGTGGATGTTGATGACCTCTTTTGCCTTTGATTTGGCCTCATTAATCATCATCCCTGAAAGTAATGGCTCTAATGTTTTAAAGCCCTCTAGCCGTGTGCCAGCATCAGACAGAAAGGGGCAGGAGGTGCAGGCTGGGGAGGGACTTGTATGTGCGTAGGCCATGCATGCTGTGGCATGGTGGCTCTCATTTCTCCACCTGCTCTCATCCAAGGACAGGGCTAGCTGCCCTGTAAAGACCAGGGCACGGACAGGGACTTTAAACATGTCCTTCACAACTGCTGCCTGGAGTTTGTCAAATTCCATATTTAGCACTGTGTTTGTGAGACCAGCAAAAACATTTAGCCAAATGTGTCTCTTGTTTTTAATCACAGCAGCGTCACTTCTGAGTTTTCATCTCAGTGGCAGAAGTCCACTGAGCATGGCTTTTCCAGATGTACCTCTTCCTGCTGAATGGTTCAGGCATGGGCCCAAGGGCATGTTAAATAGGAAGGCTCCAGAAACAAAGCAGACAGTGGGATTAAATTACCGAAAAGGAAACTGTATTATTGATCTGTCTTTTAAAGGCATCTGCCTGCAGGGGAAAATTGGTGAACTCTGTGGGTCCCAGATGGAAATTTCCATAGGACCAAGTTCACATCTTCTGTTAACATAGAAAACTAGTTTGAATGTAAGATGGCATTTTTGCTCACATTCTACCCCAATGAAAGGCTACAGAAAATGTTTCTAAAGACTGTTTCCTAGGTCAGTAGTATCTTGAGAATATGCAGGGCCTAAGTACAGTGTGAATTTGGGGCGGGGTCCACCTTTAATCTGGCCTCCCTTTTAGGGACTGTCATTGGCTGGGCTCAGTCCATTACTTTAGTGTGTCACAGCTATGAGCATTAAACATTCCTATAAAGTAGTAATAGTGAGCCCCAAAGCTCACTATAATGAACCCTTTAAAGAAGCAATCTAGAACATGATTTTTTATTTATAGCATGTAGGGAAGAAATCCAATGCCCACAGAATCGTCCAGGATCCCAAGTCAACACTGAAAAGTAAGCCATGTTGGCCTTGCTGTGTGCAGGGCTTGAAGCCAGCCAGACACACAGAACCTGCTTAGAGACCAGGAGTTTTATTAGCAATCATGGAGCCTGACTACACAGACCCATCTACATTTGCTCCTCAGTGGCCCACATCATTTACTTTCCTTCTAGCCTATTTGGTGTTTTCCTCATTGCTCTGATAAACCAGGAAATGCAGAACAAAATCTAGAATGGCCAAGGAACTTCCACTTGAGCCACCTCATTTTCATGACCAGATTCCTTATTTGTCTGTGACCCTGACTTTTCCTAATTATCTACCTGACTCATTGTGCTGTGGCAGTCTACTTTTTAAAAGAAAGAGGACCAGATGGTAAAGCAATTGCCGCATAAGCATGAGGATCTGAGTTCAAATGCCCAGAACTAATGCAAATATGGGCATGGTGGTGAAGGTTTGTAATTCCAGTGTTCCTGTGGTGAGATGGGAGTCACAGACAGGAGAATCCCTGGAAGCTCTAGGCCAGTAAGCCTGGAGTACGCAGAAGTGAACAGCAACCTTGTTCAAACAAGATGGAAGGCCACGACCGACACCCGAGGTTGTCCTCTGGCTTCTACATACACATCATGGGACATGCATGCTACATTCCACATGAACACAGGCATGTATACATACATGCATTCATATCATACACAAAGACAATTTCTTTTAAAAAAGAGAGAGAAGATTATAATGATGTTAGTTTTCCTAAAAGTTCTGCTTCCCAATGGAGAGGTATGCTAAAAGACCCTTTAAATACTGCTTCTTAGATGTTTATAAATTAGCTGATGGGAAAATGAGAACTGATATTCCAAAAGGTCAAGGCCATTCATTCTTAATTTTCTGTGGGCAAAATGTAGTCTCCCTTGCCTGATAGACTTGCATAAATAAGAATTCCAGGTTCCCTGGAATCAACAGTAGCAGGAGAGAGCGCCACCCTCAGACCTCTGGCAGCGCAGGCACAGTGCCCCTCTGTGTTTGCCCATGGACCAGCCTTGTATTTGCTCCTCTGATATCAGAACTTTTACTGCAACTTAGCAGGAGTTCAGTGCCTTAGTTCTCCCTTTGGCATTAAGCTTTATGGATGATAGACACACACAGAGTGAAAGGTTCAACCCCCAACTTTGCACACTGAGTGTGATTTAAACAGACTGAAGGGTAATAGCCAGGAATGACTGATGCTAAAGGCACAAGGTCTAGAAGGACACACCTAGATTGATGAGCTCCGAATCATTGGGAAAAGAGGGTCCAGAGGCCCTGCTTTGGGCGAATGTATGTGCTCTGCTCTGGGTGGCTGTCTACCTTAGAATAGGGTCCCTCTCTCTGTGTGGGCTCACAGCAGGGTCCACCTGGGCATCCAGTCCAGCTGATGCCCTTGTTTTCTAAATATCTATGTTACAGTTGTCCTGGAAAAAGATGATGGTAGCTTGCTCCAAGACAGTGGCCAGGGGATGGAGCAAAGTCGTGGGGGAGTCAAGGGATGCCGACCAGGACATAGAACCCACAGCACTTGACAACCTGGAGGTGAGGAGAGGAGATCCAAGAATGGTATCCACACTCAGGGCTAGCACAGGAAGTAGGAATGGCTTACCAAGAGGGCCTGCACGGAGCCACTGTAGGGGTGCCTGGCCTAGGCCTCCTGCCACACCCCTGTCATTTCCCATTTCTCTCTGCAGCCCAGGGTCCCTCTTCCCACCTTTCTTGTGTTTCTCACTGGAGGCTCCCTATCCCACCCACCAGTGTGTCATCCCCAGGCCTGGGCTTTAATGGCCTTCCTGAGACAGGAACTGCAGGGTGTGTGAGAGACAGACCGTGGGTGTGCAGGATGTGGGGATTCCTGCTCCTGAGATCTCCACCCTCATCCCTTCTTCCACGGCCTTCACCTGGATTACTCAGCATCCTGCAGCTCTCAGATCCACTACCACCACTTCGCAAAGGTCTATGCTGACCCTGGTACTTCTCCTTATCCTCCTCTTCCCCTTCTTCTTCCTCCTCCTCCCTCAACCTCTTCTTTCAATTCTTATCACAAGTTATTATGGCGTGTTTACGCGTGTATTTTTAAATGTGTGTCTGGAAGCTCCTGGAGCAAGACTCACAGCTGCTCCATCACCGAGGCTAGCACAGAGCTGTCATACTGCAGGCGCTCTGCAAACAGTGGCTGTGAGGAGTGGACGAGAAGGAAATCTGGGTTTAGTTTCTGACTGACTCGGGAAGACTAGCCCCACCCCTCACCCTGTCCCGTGGTGCTTGCTACCTAATGAACTATCTGAGTTGGTGCTTTCCACTCCCAGAGTTAATCGTTCTCCCCACCAGAAGATACCCACTGTTGACCTTTGGCTTCCACACACACATGTACATATATGCACATGCACCTCTCATACACACACATATACAATCATGTACTACTACACACGGAGAAAATGGGAGGAGAGGAGGGCAGGGACTGCAGATCCTCAGCCTTAGAGCAGTTTAGAATTTTTACCTTTCTCTGTTTTTTTTCATTGCACAGAAGGAAAATGCTGAGAATAGCATGACAAACCTAGCTTGGACCCTTGCCAGGAATGACAGACTTGTCTTTCTCTATTTTCTATTATGGAGTGATGCAGGCTTGCCACTTAATTGATTCTAGTTGGAGCTTTCTCTGTCCCGCCTGCTAATAGAGAGGCTATGTTCCATCAGCACTTTCATTATCTGAAATTCCACCATGGAGATGATGAAGGGATTCTAAGACCATCCTGGGGAGGACAAAAGAGGATGGGAGGCTCCAGAATTACCATCAGCCACTTCTAACGTGGTGCCACCAGGAAAATGGACCTGAGTCCATCTTCAGAGATTCCCCCAAACATATTTTCTCATGAGCTTGCATGTTTATAGTGGGAGTTTTTAAGCCAATGTGTAGGTCAGCTAACCCCCATGTCATAGATAACCCTGAGCCACCCTTTATCTTACTGGGAAGGGTGTTCACTCAAAAGCACGTTAGGCTGATGGCTCCATCAGCTCACTTTGCTCGTCAGAAAAGTCTGCATCAGACACCTGAGATTGTCTCTTAACCGCCCTTGCTTTCTGAGTAGTTCCTGGGAGACAGCAGCAAGTAGTGAACAGTACCATTTCTGCCCCTGAACTCACCTGCAGAATGAGCCTGAAGGTTTCCAACACTGTTCACAATAGAGCTTCTTTACTGGAAGGTTTAGCACCTGGCAGGTCTGGAGCCTTGTACTCCAGTCACATCTTGAAGTTCCATATAAGGGGCTGGAGAGATGGCTCAGTTGGTAAAGAACTTACTGTACAAGAATGAGGACCTGAGTTGAGAGCTCTAAAAAGCTAGGTCTGGTGGTGCACACCTGCAACCCCAGCCGTAGAAAGGCAGAGACAGGAGAATCCCTGGGGCTTCCTGGCCAGCCAGTCTAGACTCTTGCAAAAATATATGATGGAGAATGATAAAGGAAGACACCTGACATCAACCTCTGGCCCTTGCATACATGTACTTATACACTCACATTTGCACACACACACATATACATACATATATACGCATATAAAATTCCACACAAGAATTTCCCCCATTCATCTGTTTGTTTAATCATTCATTCATTTACTTATGTGTCAGGAACTGTGTTGTGCCCTGGAACGTAAAACTGAGCAAGACAAACAGGGCCCCTTTGGGGACAGCCTGCCGAAGGTCGAGGCAAAAGCAGGTGTTCCCTGCCGGCTCCCCTGCCAGGGAAGGAAAAGATCCTTGTCTGGTATTTAAGGAATAATAGACTCAAGTTGTGACCTCTCACAAACCATGCATGTAAAACCAGAGAGTAACAGTAACATAACGGCTTCCTAAAATTCCTCCAGATACCCGGAATGCCAGCTTATTCTTCAAAGAAAAGTGATAAATGCCCTTTGGTGGCTGATTTCAAAGGGGGGCACATGGTCCGTTATAACCTCCAGAGCCCAGGGTACTTTTATTTCTGGTGGGCAATGCTCTAATGCTGAGGCTTGAAGGGCTCTTTACTTGGCAGCCAGATGTTTTCAGTCATGGCTCCCAGCAGCTTCAATTGACATTTATTGACTTTGACTCGGTCATTGTCTCTGTTTTGAACAAAAGAATCAAAACACCACACAGACTTCACACAAAAATTCTGAAGCAAATTCAGCTAAGCAGAGAAGAATATTGAAGAATTCAATTTGTATTCTTAGATAAATATATAGCTGTTAAAATAGCTGCTAGTACGAGGCATAATAGGTAATTCTGCCTATTATGATATAAGGTGTAATCTCACAGGCTTCCCCCTTCTGCTCCATTGCTGTATTTTTATGGTACCACTTTTTTTGCTTCTTTTAAAGCAGTTCTTTTTGTTTGTTTGTTAGTGTTTTGAGACAGGTCTCCCTATAGCCTCAGCTGGCCCAGAACTCATTATGTAGACCAGGCTAGCCTCCGTCTAACAGAGATCCACCTGCCTCTGACTCCCAAGTGCTGGGATTAATGATCTATGCCCTTTAACAACAGTTCTTAAAATATCAACTGGATGTAGTTTGGTTGGCAGAGTTCATGCCTAGCATTCCCAGTACCATGTGAACTGGGCATGGTGGTCCAGTCTGTGATCCCAGCATCTTGAGCTACATAGCATATTCTGGGCTAGCCTGGGATCTAGATGACCTTGTCTCAAAAACAGTGTCAGCTCTCAAAGAAGAGTCTTCTGAGATTAATGACGATCTCCCATGCGAGGCTACCATCGTTAGACGCGGCTCCTTAGGCTTCGCTTGTGCACTGGTATCTTGGTGTAGATTCGCCTCATGAACTTGCCCTTGTTGATGTCAGAAGAGTTGATGTTAGAAGGGAGAGATGATAGACCTTCAGCATTCCAGCCTGTAGTTTCCAAACATTATCACTGGAAAAAGCTAATTTTAGTTTTATAAAGTTGTTTTCAGGCTAGGGGGATGGCTCCGTGGTTAAGAGCACTAGCTGTTTTTGCAGAAGACCCAGGTTGGAATCTCAGCACCCACATAGCAGCTAACAACCATCCATAACTCTAGTTCCAGGGGATCTGACACCCTCTTCTGTCCTCCTCAGGGACTGCACAACACAGGTGCACTTACACACATGCAGGCATAGCACTCATACACATAAAATAAAAATAATAAAGTTTTCAGAACTTAAAAAAAGAGAATCACATTATCACATTTACCAAGCTAATGTCATTAAATCTAAAATTTAAGATATCACTGTTATTAGGACATATAAAGATTATTATAATTTTTAAAAGTTATTATAATTGGAGAAAATTTGCAAAATAGAAAAGAGTATAAAGAAAATCTGAAATTTTCCCTTTTTCTTCTGTATAAAACTATATGAAATCATTCTATTATAGTGTTATTTAATATGTAAACTGAAATACTATCTGTAAAATAAAGTGTAATTTTAAAATAGAAAATCTTTAATCTCCTCTATTAATGCTTTTGCTTTTCAATGCATTAGTTTTTTGTTTTGTTTATTTCTTTACATAACTGTAATATATCAATGTTTTATTTGTTTTTTGAGACAGGACCTCAACAAATCCCAGGCTAGCCCCAAACCCCCTAAGTAGCTGACCTTAAACTTCTGGCCTTCCTGGAGTTCTGGGATTACAGATGTGCAGTACAGCACCCAGTTTATAGGATGCTGGGCATGGAGCCCAGAGCTTTGCTCGTACCAAGAGAGCTGCATCCCCACCATAAGCAGGATGATCAGACGCTCAAGGTCATCCTCTGCTACAGAGGAAGAATGAGGCCAACCTCCTTGATACATGACACTGAGCTAAAAAATAAAAGTTAAAAATAGCAAAAGTGCTTATTGAAGTGCAGTTCAGTACTGGACTGACGAGTTTTGCTGTCTGGGGGCTGACCCTGTTATCTCTAGGTGCTACGATCAGCATAGGCAGGGGCTAAGGATACATCCCTATCTCCTGACATTCCTTTGCAGCTCTTATTTCAGCAGGAATCATAAGCAAATGTCCTTTGTGGGGACAGTAGCCTTAGAGAGGGGCATCTGTTACTACCAAGAAGAAAAGTACCTTGGGCAAGGAAGTGGGCAGAGGAGGGGAGAGTCTCTGCAGCGCTTGCTTATTAAACAGGGATATTTCCGCAAATCATTCCCCCGCCTAACCCCACAGTCTGCACTAGCATAACACTGCCAGAGAAGGCAGTCTGCACCCAAGGTCTAGAGGGACTAGGAACAGCAGTAGAACCAGGGAGAATTTGTCTAAGTCCTATCAGTTAGCTTCTTATGCCTCCTGGGAATTTGTTACTACTCACCCAGTTGTATTTTCCCTAGGGAATGGGGAAGAGGGTGTTTAGTCGCCAAGGAGGAAGTTTCCTCATACTGTAGAGATTCTAGAGGCCATTTGTTCATCAGAGTGAACTGGGACTTCAGTCTATCTCAAAGACTCATTATACCATCAGTAAAATTCTAATGTCACAGAAATTGAATTAGCACAAAGCCATGCTGACTTCAGCTGGTGTCAGAATGAGCTGCATTGGAGGTACTCATAATCAGGCTCTCTCTCTCTCTCTCTTTTTCTCTCTCTCCCTCTCCCTCCCTCCCTCCCTCCCTCTCTGGATTTTTGAGACAGGGTCTCCCCATGGCCCCATCTGGCTTGGAACACCATATGTACACTAGGTTAGCCTTGATTTCACAGAAATTCACCTGCCTCTGCCATCAAGAGCTGGGATTTAAAGGTATGCCTGCCATGCCTGGCCTAGACCTGCTCTCTTAAGCCTGTTGAAGGCATTCCTAGAGTTGGAGGAGAAAAGAAGTAGGTTGTGACAGGAAGAATAAGATCCTAAGAGACAGACCTCTCCCTGTCTGATGGCAGAGAAGGGAAACAAGACAAGTAAGCAAGGGTGAGCCCCACTGAGGACTGGAAGAGTTGTCCTCAAGTTATCGTGACTGTTAAAAGCATGTCCCACCCCACCCCTCAAAGCTATAGTGCTTCCTCAAGGTACATAATGTTCTAAGGGATCTGGAATAAGGCAACCTTGGCTCTAGCCCCTGGAGTGGACAACACATTTCGAGATCAGGCCAAGGCCCTTGTGCAGATTAAGAAAGGTAGACACACCTGTTGCACAGAGGGGCTGGGATTCTTGCCTTCACAGAATTTGAATTAAGTACCAAATGAAACAATAGAAAGAGCCTACTTCTTGGTATTCAGCCATGAAATAGAGAATATTTTCTGTTGCTTCAACGAAAATTCCATCATATTCTTGGCTGACATTTCCTTCCTCCAGAAGACAACTTCATTTCAACCTCAGAACCACACTCTCAGTTTCCCGCATTGAAACAGACATCCAGGCAGCTTTGACATCTCCCACCACTTTGAAAGCAAAGCATTTTGGCTGCTTACATTTTCATTTTCTTGAAGACCTAAAAAATGATCAATAGATGGGAATGGATGAAGTCTCCAGCACTGTATACCAGGTTCTCACTCTTCTGACTCAAGCTGTTGAAACAGGTAGAAAACTTCAATCTTCAAAATATATTCAGAACCATTTCAGATATGCAGGAAAGTGTATGATATAAAACAAATACCTATGGGACTCCCTATTCAGTGTAAAATAAAAGATGTCTCTTTTAGACTTTCCTTATCCCAGTTAACTACCATCTAGAATTTGACATTTTCTCCATGCTTTTCTGATTCGTTTTTTCATGTTTTAAACTTCATATAAAACTCCTTTTACCATGCATTTACTTGTAATTCTCTTTTTCTTTATTTTTTTCATTTGTTATTATATTAAGCATTTGGAATTATTTACCAAACTATGGATCAACATTAAACCTGTGTTATTTAGTAGCACTTTAGTGCTAAAAATTAATTTTTAAAAACTATTTTATTTTCTCTTAAAAGATGAGGTCTGTTTGTTGTTTTCCAAGATGTGGTTTTGTTGCTCAAGCTGGTCTCAAACTCTTGACTCAAGTGAGCCTTTCATCTCAGCATTCCAAGTAGCTGGTACAAGAGGATGCAACATGGTGCCCACCTGTGGTACATCTTAACTTTCTTGTTGTATACTGGAATTTTCATTCTTCAAGAGGAAGACATTCTGGTCATGACAAATGCTTTAGTAAACACTTCCTCTGTGTGCGGCACTCAGCCTGACAGTGCCTTTGTAGAAGCATCATCGCTCAGATGGTCATATTCATCCTGCATCTCGATGGCTTCTTCATACAGCTCCGCCAGAGTGGTTCATTGCACACTGAAAGGCTACATCAAATTGGGGCCATCAGGAACTGTGTCACATCTGTAGACTTGCACACTTCTGGCCTCACATTATTCAGACTTTTAACCAACTGAATCTCAGATATCCCTTTCTCTGGAGGCGGCAGGAAGTGGGGAGCAGCCCCACACCCATTCCTTCTTTTACCAAGTTGATCTCCACACCAGCACTTGACTTCATGGTGTCTTTGGCTCCTAGAACTTCATCATACTGTTCCCTCGGAAACCTAGCTCTAGGCTCATCTATGTCATAGCCACCCTTTAAAAGGTTATCCAGTGCACATCTACCTTCATATTCTCTGGCAGGGAAATGCACTTCCTCTGTCCACTCTTACCTCCCCCCTCTCTGAGGACCAAGGCTTACAGGTGAGTCATTAAACAGACTGTGATTAGGAGGTCTCATTCCTTGGATCTGCATCACTTGAGCCAAAGATGATGCCCCATCAGCTCTTCAGGGAATGTTTTCAAGTGTAGTAGCAGGAGTAAGGAGCTACTACCATATGAGGTCCCGCCAGCAGCTTGTGAGGGGAAGACTTGCTCTGTGTGCGTGTTTCCAGCCTACTCAAGAGTCTGAGTTGCTTTCATTTCCTATTTATAAAGCCATCACTGGGATGGAATTGTGCAGGTGGATGGGATATCGGAAATGGAGACCAGTAGCTAGGTTTGACAGACAAGGGAGAGTGCAACACTACAAATGAGGGATGGGTATTTTGTGCCCAAGAACACGGAAAGGATGGAAAAAGATGAACTTCCATTGCTGAAAACCACTTCCAGAAAGCCAGGATTGTAGACTCCATTCTGGAACTGGCTGGTGGTAGGGGGCTTCATGTAAGTTGGTCTGTTGCTGTTGGGTAAATATCCATTCATCTCTGATGAATTTATTTTCTAGCCAAGCTGGGAACTCTGGAACGAGGAGACCTGAAATGCCTCTTTCTTGATTTTTTTAATTATGAACTTTGTAGATATATCTATACATATGTGCATATCAAATGTTTGTCTATCACACCATCACATGTATGATAAGATACATAGGCTTATCATTACTTACTTATCCATTGCTAAATATTGCTTCAGTGTTCCACAAAGGATTACACCAGTTTTTAATAACAGCTGTCAATATGCAAAACTGTTTTAAATATGTCTTATTTCCTTTCTGATATTGAGTTGATTTCATCACAATGTGATTTTCATAATTTTTACTGGGGCACTCTTTAGCTTTTGTTTGCATTTCCAGTTATTAGTCAGATGAAGCCTGTTTATTGACCGGCTTTACACTTTGAATAATCTGTTTATATCTCTTGATCATACCTCTACCAGGAGGCTGGTACCCTCGATCTCAGTGCCTTTTAGAAGTTCTTAATGTTTTCTGAACTTTTCTCAGTTATGTGCACTGACTTCTTCCCTAAATTGGTTTGTCATTATACTTTGCTTATGGTTGAATTTTGCTTCAAAGGTATTTGGCATTTTCATATGGTTGGTTACATTTTATCAGCAGTTTGGTTCATGTAGAGCTCATCTTATATTTCACATTTTACATTTCACATTTAACTAAATATCTCTGGACTTTTGTGTGTGTTTCATATGGGATAAAGTCCATTTTCTTTCATTTGCAAACGCATGGTCCTAGTACTGTTTATTGAGTAGTCCGCCTTCTACTCACTGACCCTTCAAGCACAATCCTATTATCTACCAAGTACTGAGCACTCCACCTTTTCCATCAGTCTGCTTACGTACCATAGGATGAAAAACATGTTGATTTAATCTCTGTAGTTTTATAAAAAGGTCAGTAAAGCAAGTTCCTCTATCATATTCATCAAAATCATTTTGGTCATTTTTAGTATTTCTCGAACCCTTACCCTTTCTCAACTTTGTCCTGACTGAGTCTAAAGAGTTAAAAGTCAAAAATTAAGCAAAGTGAGGATTAGTCTGGCTAATCAATAAACTGAGTATTTAACTCCTGACACTGAGAAATCATTTATGTCATAAGTATAAAGGCCCATATAAAATAAAGCATCTGTTACAAGATTAAAAACAAAATAAAACACAAAAAGCTGTTCTAGTCTATAGTAAGGACTGTTTAAAAATAGAAAGCAGAAACTGTCATTGGTCAGTACCAATGTATTTTTCTGTACTTTTCTGAAAGTACTACTTTTTAATACATGTTTGCACACAGAGAGTTTTACAAAATCATGCTTAAACTGAACATTCATTTTCTGGATCCCTCAGAACATCTCATCCAAAGGTCAGGCTTTCCCTAGAAGAAACCACAAAGGGCCCTGACTCCATCACAGCATGGGTCTAAGAATGAAGATTCTTCCTCTAGTTCAAGGAAGCCTTTCTTTCTCTGTGACCTTTCCACAACCTCATGACAATTCTTTGGTGTTCCTCAGTGCGTTCAGATTCAGACGCTCTTGTATGGACCACAGGACAAGAGGACCCTGGCCACTCAGCAGACCATGGACATGCTGTCCAAGTGAGTCAGCTTCCCACACTTTTCTCAGAATATCATATCCATTCATGACTGGTTCTAGAAAGTTCTATGGAAAATCTTACTGGCTTCCTGCAGCTTGCATAAATACAAGAATAGTTCCTTTGAAAAGCCAACTGTAAAATATCTTCCTTTATCCAATATTAGAAAGGAATTTATTCTTTAAAAAATGTCAGAAACATATTCAGGTTTCATCTTCTCATAGATCAGCCCCTGCTGCTGTTAAATGCCTGGAGAGGGAGGGCATTGCCTCTAGATCTCTGCCTTGGGCTTTTTCCTCAGCTCTTCAGTGACTGTCAAGACTGGACCTGGAGTCCCTACCTGTACCTTGAAGATTAGCCCTATGTGTTTTCTAAACCCAAACAGAAGTTTAATACTGCTTGGGAAGGACCCCCATTTCACAGAACCTGTATCCCGTTTAGGGTAGGGTGGGTAAGCCAAGAAAGTCTCCTGTGCAAACTTGATAATGTTCTCCATCCTTGTACTATTACTGACCTAGCTAAGGCTTGGCTGCCTCAGCTCAGTGAAGATGGCTACAAGGAGTTAAAAGAGGAGAAACACGCCTTGTGTTTGGTGCTCTGGAATCATGATTCTTCTCTCATCTAAATCTGTCCTCAGCTTCACAGCAGCAAAAACTGGTATAAACCAGAGGTCTAAGTGGCCACCCTTACCTGTCTTCTCTTTGTTTGCAGGACCCCCGAGGTCACCATGAAGCCAAGACAATCTCTGAAAGCCAAAGTGGCATTCTGCACCACTGTCCCTCAGCACACTGTGCCAGGGAAGGTCAGGCCCAATGTGGCAGACTGATGCCCACACACACACCAAAGAATAATGCTCTGAGAAATCCTGGGTATTGCCACTATGAATGCCGTACAAACCCCTTTCTGACTAGAAGATGGAATTAAATGGTCATTGTGCAGATTTTTAAGCAACAGCAATACCCTGAATCGTCATCCATGAGCCACATTTCCACAGTTCAACATGGATGCCCTTCAGGGTGATCTGGTGCTTCTATTGTTTTTGTTTTTATCCCCCTCAATGGCTTCTCTTGCCAACAAGAATTTTTGCCCATTGACGCTACTGCAGCTGAAAGACTTTCCGAAAGGTCAGAGCTTCTTTTGCAGTGACGTAGACTCAGCATCTGAGTGCTTCTAGAGCCCTTACGTGGATCTAAAGCTACACTTGGAGCAGTAAGATTCTGGACAAAGCCATTTCTTATAGGAAACTAATAGGAACTGAGAAGAAAATGCTAATAAAGAGAAACTTGTGCTAATATCAGTTTGTGTGCTTAAAGTGAAGACTGGGGTTGGGAATGTGGTGCAGTGATAGAGTGCTTGCCTACTCTCCATGAGGCTTGCTATGGTTTGAATGCAAAATGTCCCTCCCTCACAGACTCATATGTTTGAACACTTGGTCCCCAGCTGCAGGTAGGCCTTGAGATAGGGTCTAGCTGGAGGAGAAGGGTTCTGGGAGGCAGACCTTGAGGTTTCTTAGCCTGGGCCCCACTTCCTGTCCACTCTCTGTTTCCTAACCACAGACGCAATGTGACTAGCTGCCTTATGTTCCTATCACCCCACCTTCTCCACCATGATATTATATATGTATGTGTGTGTGTGTGTGTGTGTGTGTGTATGTGTGTCCCTTCGAACAGTGAGCCAAATAAACCTTTCCTCCCTTAAGTGGCTTCTTGTCAGGTATTTGATCATAGCAATGAGAAAAATAACAGAACTGATGCTGGGAGTAGGGCTGTGATAAGCCTGGCTTCATGGTTCTTGGTGTGTGGAAGTGGTTTGAAGGAGGAATATGGAAGAGTTTGGGACTATGGGTAGGAGAAGCCCTGGACTGCTGAAAGCAGAGATTAATAAGCCATCCTGGTGGATTGTGGGAGACCAGAATGCTAGAACTGCTGACAGTGGAAGCCTGGCTCATGGGGTTTTAGAGTGGAATAAGGACTCCTTTAGAAACTGGGATAAAGGCTGTTATTGCTACATTCTGGCAAAGAATCCATCTGCATTCTGTCAATGTTCTGAGAACTTGAATCAGGCTGAATTTTAAAGTAATGAACTAGTGTGTTTGGTGGACAAAATTCCAAGGCAGGATAGCTAGCATTCAGTCTGTGCCTGGTTATTGCTCACCATTCTTATTCAGGTCTACAGTGAAAATGCAACAAGTAGAGCAGAGAGATACAAAGAATGTGCCATTGGTGGGGAAAAGAATGAATTTAAAGTTGTTGCTAAAGTAGGGACAAGAGCAGCTGTGATTGTTAAAGGAACTGGCATCATTAAAGAGAAATCTAGTGTTCTGTATTGGGACAAATGAAAGCTGCCCCAAGGGAGAATCCCATCCAATGAAAGCTCCAATCTGGGAAAATGCAAATCTCTTTGAAAGGAGAGAGCCTGGACTGAGAATAAGGGCAGAGAACGGCCCATGCAACTGTGAGCTAAGTGGGATAAGGCTACACTTTAAGCTGGCAGCCGAACTCAGAAACACTGTCCACAACATCCTGGTTTTGCAGGCGTGAGAAATGTAACAGTGGGGAATCATGGAGGTTTGTTCCAAGGTTTCTGAAAGTCACTGAGGCCAAGCAATGTGTGGAAGGGTTTGAGTCCCGAGAGGCCACTGCCTGAAGCTGTGGCAGTGAAGCCCATGTTGCAGTGTATATACCCCAAGATAATGGAGATGCCAGGCCCATGTATGTGATAGCAGATGATGGAAGTGGCAGGTAGAGTCAAGTTGGCCCATGAGGGAGGCTCTGTGTGATTCAGGCTGCAGACTATAAGGGTAGGTATACCTAAGCCCTTTGGAGTCTGGATGATTCTGCAGTGAGCCTCGGGCACTACACAGGGAGCTGAAGGACTTGATATTTCCCCTGCTAGGTTTTGGTCTTGCTTTGCTCTGATCTCCCCTTGCTATGTCCTCCCCCTTCCTCCCTTTTGGAACAGGGGTACTTACTCTGTTATTGAATGTTGAATGTATATAACTTGTTCTTTGGCGGAATACATTTTGATTATGAGATGACCATGGGCTTAGGAGGCAGGGGCAAAATGTTATGGTTTAAATGTGCAATACATGTCCTTATAGGCTCATGTATTTAAACATTTGGTTATCAGGTTGTAGTGGACCTTGAGGTGGGGCCTACCTGGAGGAAATGGGTCATGGGAGGTGGGCCTTGAGGTCTCTTAATCTGGTTCCACATCCTGTCTACTCTTTGCTACCTGACTGGATACAGTGTGACTAACCCCCTTACACTCCTGCTGCCGTGCCTTCGCTGCCGTGATGGACTGTATCCCCTTGAACTACAAGCCAAAGTTTCTTTCTTGTCAGCTATTTGATCACAGCAATGAAAAAAGTAACTAATACAAAGCCTAGTTCAGCCTCCAGAACTGCAAACATAAAATGAGGCAGACGTCAGGGTTACCTGGAGCCTGCAAAGGTGTGTTTCTTTAATCCTGTACTCAGTTGCTCCCTGAATTTTCCTGAGCACCTACTTTCCCTTAGGCCTATTGGAAAAAAGGGAGGAAACAACAATAAACAAGACTATGTATGTCCTGTTTCATCCTCTCAGAGCTTGTAACCCAGCACATCACTAGCTAATCAAACGTGATAGTGGAATTAGTAAATGGCAGTGTTGCAGTTATGACAGAACTGGGGACAATGGACCAGGAGTCATGGTCAGGTGTTAGGAGAGCAAAAGAAAGACAGACAGGGCTGAGGCCTTCATGGAAGGGCTGTGGGGAGACACTGCTTGCTGCCTTACCTTCCCCTGTGCCTCGACTCCAGGCAGGACAAATGCCGTGGCCACGGTATCCTTTCTCTACAGGGAATGCCATGGTTAGATGAGGGTGGCACAATCAGACAGGAAGTTTGGGCCCTTGGCTGTCACAGGAGATATTGGGGCTGGGGCAATGTGGATAAAACACTCACAGTAGATGTACAGGTACAGGCAGTGCTGTCCCTTCCGTCCCCCTTTCTCTTATCCCATGGTCCAGGCCAATGAGGCTTCAGACCAGTGTGAAGCTGGCAGTAGGACTAGAGTGTATCCTCAGTACAAGGTCCATTTATCAAGGTGGCAGCTCAAGAACTGGTGGGGAAATAAATAACCACAAGAGCAGACAGGGCCCTTTGTCTCCAGAAGTGTGACAGCTGAGCAGGCCATACCTGCTCATACCCACTATCCCAGACCCAGGTTTGTGGGATGACAGCAAGATACAAAATGATCTGTGGTCCCTGTGGAGTATCCCATCTAACTGAGGACATGGGCTGAAATTTTATTTTTGAGGCTTTAGTCTCCATGTGATGGTATCTGGAGATAGAGTGCTTAGAAGGTGATTAGGTCACAAGGCAGGAAGTCCTGGTGAATGTGATACATGTCCTTATGAAGAAGAGAACCAAGAGAAATGATCTCTCTTAACTACACGAAGCCAGCTGGAAGGCAGCTGTCCATAAGCCAAAGAGGGAATCCACAGGTACCTTGATCCTGTGCTTTGGGGCCTCTGGAACTGTGAGCAAGAAACGTGTGTTTCTTAAGCCACCCAGGCAGCATACCTAAAAGAAAGTAGGTTCTTATCTGTTACTTCTTTCTGCATTTCTAAGAATATATTTTGAAATCACAGAAAATAGATACACTTTTTAAATCTTAGCTCCCTCCCGAGGAAGAGTGAATTTTGGGATGTCTTACCGATGTCTCCCCACTGGTGGTGTTTAACTCCCGCAAATGACAAGGAAATAGTCCTATTTTTATTTTTCTTGGTAAAAGGCCAGCGGGTTACAAACAGGTAAAGACATCTACCCACTCTTTTGTTTCAAACTACTATAATTTTAAAACGATCCTAAGGAATGGTCAGGAATAACCTTCCAGATCCTGCTTCAGGTAACCAAGTGTCTGGGTACTGCTCGAGACAGTCCTGGCTTTAGCACTGACTGGCTGTGCCCTGTGGCCCTTCTCCATCCCCACTGGTAACAGTCTTCTAGGCTGTGATGACAGCTTTGCCACCAACCGTCTGGTCTCTACTTAGATAGAAGCTAATTGGTTTGTGCTTTTTAATTTGTACCTACAATATGGAGTTCTGATCTAGGGGAGGGATTTGGGAACTTGAACCTGTCATGTAGCCTCCCCAGTAATTCTGCACTACAGTGAGAGCGTTCATGTAAGCCATGTCTGCTTTCTTTAGAGTTTGAAAAATAACACACCAAAACCAACTAGAAAATATTCTCTTAGGAACTGTGTAGACTTTTTTTTTCCTCAGATCTTTATTTCTACACGTTCATGTAACACTTCCCTTTGTTGGGAACAGGAGGTTAGCAAAATCAGCTTCTTAGATGATTCCATTCTAAACAGACGCTTTAAACAAACTATCAAAACAACCTGTGGGAAATTGAAAAACATTCATTGTCTTGTCTAAACAATAATAAATAGGAAAAGCTGCACGGACTCGCACTCTGTCCAACCACAATGCTGACTTCTCTTGACTCCAGAGTAACTAGTTTCAAAAACTGGGGGAAGCTTTGGGGTGACATGCTGCAATGTAGAGGTCAGAGACCTGGTAAGTAACCGATGACAGTTCATGATTCCATTCTGGTAAACACTTCAAGCAGAACACTGCCTTGATATGTATTCCAAATTGGAAATTAAGTTCTAATTTTGAGATGTTTATTTTTCAAAATAAGCAAAAGTGGTTGGGATATTAAAAACCTGCTCATACCGTCATCCATTTACAAGTTCATGAGCTAAGATAACAGCATCCAGCAAGGCCAATTAGACTCATAATAAGCTCCTTACTGTCACTCTGTCTTGTCATCATAGGGAAGCTGTCACCTTGACCACATTCTAATGTATCACTTAGACAAACACTATCACCCATTACAGTGAAATTAAATCAGCACATGTTTGACCATATTGGAAATGACAGGTCACTGCAAAGCAGCTACCTCCATATTAGGCTGATAATCATAAGTTCATTTTTGACAGATGAATAACAAAGGCTTAAACCCTCCATTCAAATCAGCTTCCTCCATAGACCCTGATGCAAGCCACTCTTAAGAAACACCATCTTGAAAGCCATGCTGTATTTCCCCTCCAGTTATCAAGGCAGAAAATGCATTCTTCCCAGCTCCCCCTGCTGTAGCCATTCCTGAGACCAGAGCCAAGGCTGGACCCTGTGAGACACACAGGGAGGAGGACCATCCAGTGCCATGCTCCTACCCTCCCTGAGGGTGGTGTCATCTCTGATTCTTCCTCCTCAGTGCACTACAGGCAGGTCTGTGGCCTGAGTTACATGAAGCACGGTTCAGACAGACCATTGTGTGAAAGCAGCTAGTTTTCACTAACAGGATGCTGTGCTCCTAGAGACCATTTTTATGTGATGCTTCAAGGATGGAAACTTCAAAAACAATAACCGTGTGTAAAAGAACAATTCCAAACAAGCACTCATCCTATTAAGCTCAGTGGTACACATCTTCAGGTCCGTGTTCTGTGGCCCATGAGAGTGGGGCCTCTGTCATCTGCTAGATCCTGCCCTCGGTTTCCTCAGTGCTGGGTTGCATAGGCAACAGTCAGTTCCTTCCCCCAAGCACTATTCTTCCTAGCAATTAGTCACTCCCCTGAACAAGACACCCTCACTCTCATGATTTCTGTTCGAAGTGCAAAAAAGCTTTTGTGCGGTTTAAGTATGGCTGCTGCTCTTTGCCCTTCATTCTTAGAGCTCAGAAAGGCCTCTAATCCATGAAACTATGGGTTTAGAATGACTTCTGGGGGAAGCAAAGTCTACTTTGTGCTTCTCATGTTCCTGCCAAGGCCAATTTGCCAGTCTGGTGGCAGCATAAGCATCTGCACTCTCCTACTGTCTGCAGGATTGCCTCTCACAGTGAGAGTGAATGTTCTGGTACTAAGGCTAAGGCATGGATAAGCTCAAGAACATAGCTTCGGACAAGAACCTGCACTGCAGAGCACAGGCCCAGCACAGGAAGGTATTCTGACCATGAGTTACCGCACAGCCTGATACTGCAAAAAGAAATGGTACTGTAAGCAACTTCTAGGTCTGTGTACTAGGGTAGGGGGACCTATATAGACAGGATGAATATGTGGATTTGAAATAACAGACCATAGCTGAGCTCTCCATAAATAATACAAAACCTTTTTGCATTAGAAAGCAATTCATTCAATTCAAAATCTTTCCTACATAACTTTTTCCTAAAGAAATCATTTACTAGATTTTTTTAAACATACAATCTTGCTTATTTTCTATGATTTCTTTTTTTTAAAAGACCTAGGAGAGAGAAAATTCTCTTTTTCCTTTACAATATTAGTTTATAGTCCATATTAGTACATGCAAACAAAATCTACTCTTAAATATATTATTTTATATCGTTAATGGTAGCGTTTAGACATCTTGCTTATAGATAATTTCAAATAATGTAAGCAATGTCTGTGGCCAGATGCAAAACTGGTAGAAATTGTCTTCACAAGAAAAATCTCAGAAAAAGGAACTTTTTAAGACAAAAAAGATAAAGTATTTGTAAAAGTTCCAATTCAAATGCAGAATTCCAAAGCCTTTAAAGGCAGGAGTCAATCTGAAACATTTACAGATCAACTCTAAAGCAAACAGGCATAACTTGGGGCTTTCTAAACAAAGAGAAGTTTGAATAATCAGCCTCCTCCTGCTCCGCAAAATTAGTAAAGGCTTTTGTATGTTGAAAGTTACCAATGTGCCATTTAATGGGACAGGATATTTTTGTTTATTAAAACCATCCATCACCCTCCTCTTCCTCCTCATTGTCAAGATAGAGGAGAGCGACTTTCTTTTCATCTGATGCCACCGACCTTTGGTCTACCATTCTCTGCAGCTGCACCATCTTGTCAAACCCAGCCTGTTCCGTGCCCTTCTCTCCATGGGTCTGCTGTCCATCCCCAGCGGAGGCCTGAGAGCTTGTACCGGCTACCCGCTCACTCCTACTGTGAGCGGCTCTCCAGCCACCATGGTCATACACACTGTGAGTGTCCACTTCTGACCCTGCATCTTGGGTCCAGCTGCGGATTGCCCTTGCATTACTGACGTCCATCTGAAAGGTAAACGAAGTTTCTTTGGGCCCCAGTGCAGTGTGGCTTAGTGTGCTACTGCTGTCTACTGACTGGCCTAGCTCAGGGGAGGTGGCTGAACCGGGGAGTGCAAATGTTTTAGACATGGGTCCATGGATGACAATGTGCTCAGAGGTTTCCTTCTGTGTGGGACCTAGCTGAATGTGTCTGAAGGATCTACTGATGCCTACAGTTGCCTCTGTCCCTTTGTCCCCCACACTGTCCTGAAGGGATTCAGAAATGGCCCTCTGGAATGTATTCTTTTCAGTCATGAGGATTTTTTGACCTGAGGTGTAACTGTAAGTGGACTGGGTCATATCTGTTGAGCCTTCAACCTGTACAATGTCTTCTGAGTTACTAAGTTCCACTGTCTGGGGAGCTATGGAGGTTTGGTACTGCTGAGGTCCAATATCAATGTGCTGGATGGATCTACTCTTCCCCAGTGACTCTTGGGTGTTTACAGACTCCCTTCCTACACTCCACTCCACTTGGTCTGGGAGGGGGGCTATGAATTGGATTTCCTCTCTGAGCCCTTCTTTAGGGCCTAACTGGAAATGTCTGACAAAAGTCTGGGTACCCACTGACTCTTCATTTTCAAGGTTTCCACCAACTTGTGCTGCCCCAGAAATAGGACCCTGAAAATGAATTTCCTTTTCAACACGAAACTGCTCAGAACCAGACATGCCATGGTTCCCTGGGGTGTCAGCCTCCACAGACAGTGCTGCTGGGCCAGGCTCTTCTGTGTCTCCTGCCTCCTGCCAGGCAGAGATAGGACCTCGAAAGATGACTTCTGTGGACACTTGCTTCTGATGGGGACCCAATGTCAAGTGCCTAACAGAGCGGCTGGCTCCTTTAGAGACCTCCTGACTCAAGTCCCCACTTACCTCTTCCACCTGTGCGGTGGGTCCTCCGTAGGACACCTGTTCAGTCCTCCATGTTTCAGTGGGGCCTAGTTTAACATGCCTTATAGACTGGCTTACATCCTCCAGCACATGAGACTGTGCAAAGCCTCTTGGGCTGGTGACTTCCACAGTGGCCGACACCGGGCCCTGGGCAGTGGGCTGGTCTGAACTGTGAGAGTCCGGGCCATCATCATCCCTCTCACCAGATGGGCTGTACAATTCCCTGGTTGCCCAGCGCTTAAAGAGAGTGCCACCAGCCGGCACTTCTCCATCTTCCCTGTCTGGGCTTCTAGACGTTGGGCTGGGCTGCTTGCTCAAGCTCTCTCTTACCACCATCTCTACAGTCTTCTCTATTTCCCCAGCTTCATCCCTGCTCAACTCCTCCAGATCTAACTGATCAGCATCCACAGTCTGGGAGAGGTTGACCTCGGCCACTAAGGTCACAGAACCAGCAGCAGAGCTTTGGACTTTCTTCACATCCACTGAGGCGCTCCCTGGCTCGCCTTGATCCTCTCTGGTTAGGGCAGATAGCTCCTCCTTCATGCGCTCTGGCAGGGTCTCCTCCAGCTGCCCAATGACCTCGACCAGCTGGTGCCGGGGCTCCTTGGAGAAGATGCCCTTGATGGAGGTGTGGAACTCGTGTGGTATTTTTATTTCTTTCTCAATGACTATAGGTTCAGCATGCAATTCACCACTAGCTTCTTCCTTCAAGTGAGCAGAACTCACCTTACCACCCAGGGAAGATGCTGGAACCTCCAGGGCCTTCACATCCTTCTCTTCCCCTGTGTCGTCCTTCTTTTTCCATCTCCAAGCCCCCTGCACAATTTCATCCTGCCATGAGTACCGGATAGTGGACTCTTCCTCAATGTGGATCTGCCCATACACTGAGCCATCATCCTCTCTGTCCTGCCCCCCGGGGTGCTCATCTGGAGTAGACACAAAGTAACTCTGCTCTCCCTCTGAGTCACCTGCTTCTGTCACTTCTTCCACATGAGGGATGTTTTCCCGGGGATGCTTGGTCCTTTGCTGCTGGGACACTGAGAATGCCACATCGGTCTCTCCATCATCATCCTCTTCCTCAACAAGCCCCTTGGAGCTGGAAGACACATCATCGACTTCTTCCACTTGGAAGGGGGTAGAGAACTCTTCTGCCTTCCCCCCACCTACATAGCTCATGGGCTCTTCCACAATCTCCACATTGACAACCTTGGCTCTCCCCTCCTTTCCTTTCAGACTGAGATTGATCATCTCTCCTATCATCTTCTCAGCTGACTTTCCTTTCAGCCCCACTTCCTTGATGTCTTTGCTTAAAAGGTAGTCCAGGCCAGCTTCATCAGAAACGTCAATGTCCTCTGTCAGCTTAGACTCCACGACTATTTCTGTCTTTGTTTTCCTTTCGCCAGGAACTTCTTTCCTGTCCACATAAGTTACTCTGGTGTCCGGGGAAGAATTAGCTGTCCCTTCAGCCCTGGGAGACTGGGTAAACTGCTTAAGGATGGTGGTGACAATGTTTTCCGCTATAGTTTCTGTCGTGGAATCACCTTGCAGCGAGCTGGCTGTGCCCTGGGTGTCCAGCCGGAACCTCAGCTCTCTTGTTTCTGCCTCTCTTCCCTTACTGTCAGCAGCATCCTTCTTCCCGGGTGTCTGGAGGCCTTTTGTGGACACCTCTTGTCTGCTGTCCTGGGATTCTAGACTGATGACTACTTCTCGTTCCCTCACACTTCTCTCCTTCCCCGGTTCCTTCTCGGCAGCCTTCTCCCACCTCTGCTGGCTCTCTCTCTTTCTCGCTTCTTTGTCTAGCTTGGTCAGTTCTTCCCACCTCAAGTTTCTTTCTTCGGAGGCCTTCTCTTTAGAATCGAACATTTTCTCTTCGGGCTTTGTTTTAATGACCCGTAATCTGTCTCGTTCTTGTTCCCCGGTGGCTTTCACTTCTGTCTTCTTTTCCAAAATGACAGTCCTCTTATTTGACGGAGTGCTGGCCCCACCACCTGCTTGATGATCGTGATATGACCCCCGGGCAACAATGGGCTTTGTGGCCAAGCCTGTGGGGGCGTCCCTGATGCCTTCAACTTTTCGTCTGCCGGGGAATGTATTCACTTGAGCATCAGTGTTTTGGACAAGACCATGGGTTTTTGAGACAGTGCTGAAATTGGCTCGACTGATGACAGTTTTCTCACCAGAGTCTTCATGCCGAGGAGTCACTGAGGAAGTATATCCTGAGGTCAGGACCCGTTTTCCGGAAGCATTTCCAAGAGTTGTGGTTGTCTGAGACCCAAGGTGTTCTGATTCTTTTGCATATAGAGCCGAGCTGTGATTTACAGCTGTCCAAGGTGATTTTTGCCTTGGAAATAGGTTGATTTCATTTTTCCTCTGTAATACTGAATCAGTATTACTGAATCGATAAGATGTGTTTCTGAATTCTGTAGAAATCAAACAAACAGTTCATTTAGATGACAGGCATCATTCCTCTTTTTTGAATGTTAAAAGTACAGTTGTAGGTCAGATCCCATGGCAAATAATATACATTACTAATATAGGAAAGGCATCTTCAAGAAAATACAAATTAATGTTTTGTAGCTCTAGAAATCCTGTCACAATAAAGTATCACCCTACAAATTCTTCAGCCTGCCATCTCCAGTTTCTGATTTTAAAATATTCCCTCATCTTCAGAGAAAAATGTAAATGGTCTGAATGTAAAACAGATCAAGTATGTCAAAGAGGTCAGAGACTCTGGGTTTCCTGGTTAAAACTTCACAAATATTATGATATTGCAGAATCATAATTTCTACTCTGTTGAGGTAAGTTGGTTTTACTTATTTTAGTAGAGAAGTGCTCTATAATCACTGCACACCAATGCACATCTCTCTTCCATTTAATGTGCTCTTTTTTTATTGGTTTCTGTGTTGGGTCAACAGCCACTGACTTTAACTTTTCTAAGCTGCCTCATTTCTATGTTTCCAGTTGAACCCTCCTCACTTGATAAGCATAGCTGTGCACAGCAAACCAGCTGTCAGTGTTCTCATCTGTCCTAATGCCATGATCCTGAGATTGAGACACATCCTCAGGGCTCTGGACTTTGATCAGTATCATCCGCAGAGTTCTACTCTTCAGGTACACAAAGTCCACCAGGATAACCAGCTCTTTGGAATGGCAACTGGTAGTTAGAACATGACTAATGCACCATCTACACTGAGAATGCCTCTTAGTGTCTGCCTCTCCCCATCAGCTGGGGACCTCTCTCCGCCTTGGTCTCTTTCTCATGACAGTGGAGCCCAGAGATAGATCCCAAAGATACAGGAAAGAGACTAGGCCAGAATGGTTTTTACAAAGACGTCTCAGGTCAACACACTGATCTACAAACCTGAGACAATGAACCCCTAAGGTCAGTAAGAAATATGGAAGGCGATAGGCTGGTTTTAGTTCTGCCATTTTAGAAGCAAGTGACCAACATTATTTTAGGCCATATTACAAAAGGCAATGAAGCGCACTAATAATTATTGATCAGTTCACTAGGAACTCATTTGTGAGTTTATTCCACAAATAGTTAGTGGGTACCTATACTGTGCAGGACACAGAACTACTGAGAAGCTTAAAGGCTGACTTGGAAAAGTTCACAACTGGTCTGTTTTATTCCATGGCTTCTTTGGTACAATAATACCTAACTGTTAAAATAAATTCAGTTTATGATGTGAAGCGTCTACATTGTTTAAGAAGCTTGAAAAACAGTGGATGCATGAAACAAGTTAAGCTTTCTTCCAGGCACCCAAGTCAAGGCCAATAAAATATTAGAAAGCCCCATACTTAGTACTGGTCCTCCCAAGAGTTAGATCCTGGGCCCTTTTACTTTCTCTCTTTCAACTCTAGGTTATGTGATAGACTTCCAGACACACATACCCACAAGTTAAAAATTTAGGAAGCCTTGAAAGCTGGGGAATGAACAATTCTTATTTTCCGGATGTCAGATGTTCGCAGATGCCAGGTAGGCTAATCAGTGGCCACTTCCATACGTATCTGTTCTTTCAAACTTACTCTCAAAACGAGCAAGTAAACCTGCTGGATGTTACTTAAGGACAAATCTCTCTGGTCATAGGTGATCATAACCAAAGTCATGGTGCTGAACCCAGAGTTCTGTCCAATTTAACAGGAGCATACCTGAGTAAGTACGTGGCTGACTCCACAGGCATCAGCTCTGAGTTCTGCATCTGCACACTCAGTCAACCAAAGATCGATACTATTTTCAAAATAATGCATCTGTACTGAACATGTGCAGACTGTTTTCTTGTCATTATTCCCTAAACACTTTGGTGTAACCACGATTTACATGACATTGACATTGTATTAACTACTATAAGTCATCTAGAAAGGACGTAAGGTGTGAGGGAGGATATACAAATCCTACAATATTTTAGACAAGGGACTTGAGCATCCACAGACTTTGGTATGCATAGATGTCTTTGAGACAGTCTTCCCCAGACACCAAGGAATGATTTTATACTGAACATACCATATGCCATTTAACTGGTTTGTCATTGTTTAGCCAGAATCTCTTTTAAGGTTTAATGGGACTATTTTATTAAAAAGTTATATAACAGTTTTTTAGATCCTTCAAAGAAACATTAAACTCTATTGTGTTAGATCTATGGCTATAGAATAGGTGGCTCTGATTTACAGCTTTTTCCCTAAACTAAGTAAGACAAGGTACCCAGCTATAGCTTCCTGTCTTACCACCTAATGTCATGGGGTATGCTGTCATCGTCCCTGGTGGGGTAGCAGTTTCCAGGTTTTTGACTGCCTGCTGCCCAAAAGAATAATTTCCCATGCTGGCTCTAACCATAACTCTGGTCTGAAAAAGGAAAATGTGTCCCTTCCAATGGGAAAATGTGTCCCATCCTCACCCTGTACAAGGCCTGATACTCCATTAGCTGTCTGCTCCTCAGTGCAGAGGCTAGTACCTCAAAATATAGTCTGCATGAGCAAATGCGTTCATCAAGCACTTTTGAATTCATTCTCATTTATTATTTAAATTATGTCCCATTCAACTAAAATCTGTTTGGTACTTAAGAGAAAAATGAACTGTTATCTGAAAAACCCATGGCTAAGCCCTGTCCTTTCGGATAAGATGTACCCTCCTCCACCCATGGAGTGGACAGCTCACATGGAAAGCATTTTAATTTTGCACTTAGCTTTTCTTACATGTACCTTGTGGCTTGTTTTCGATTTCCTCAGTCCAAATCAGAATCTCTGGATTACTTTCTCCTTCCAATAATGCCCTGTGAAAATTATTTTTTAAAACAGCTCATTACACAATGAAAGACAAAGAAGTACTTTTCATCAAATATGTTGGGTAACATTTTGCAGTGACCACATTGTTAAAGTGCCATGCATTTTAGGACCTGTGCCTGGTGATGTGGCTTGGGTAAGGGGCTGTACCATGGGAGAGAGTCTCCACAGACCCAGGATGGACAGACGGCTCTGCGCACTGCCACACCCTGGCACCCAGCACAGCATCTGCTACCTGCAAGATGCTCAACTGACTCCAGCTGAAGAAGAACATGGCATGGGTTAGCTTCAGAAATTCTGGAAAGTTGACTCCTCCAAGAAACAGACTAGAAGGACTTACTGTCCTAGGCAAGGAGGGACAGGCAGGAAGTCATCAAGTAGTGCTGGAGAGACTGGGAGAGAAGGGCCGGAGCAGGGCCTGATTTCTTTGGCCAGCAAAGAGAGGCCTGGGTCAGTACTTCACTTGAGCTACAGGGCAGAGCAACTGAAACCCACTGGGAAGAACCACAGGTTGAGGAGTCTGTAGAGGGCTAACTGGGAGTAGAACAAGGAGACAGACACTATTTGTAAACAAGGCATCTGGATAACAAGGATGACAACTGGCATTTCTTTTTCTTTCTTTATGTATGTATTTATTTGTTTGTTTGTTTGTTTGTTTTTGGTAATACCAGGGTTGGAACCTAAGGCAAGTGCTTTACCATGCAGCTATATCCTCAGACCGAAGTGGACAACTTAGAGACAAAGGCGGACGGGGAGTAAAGCACCCCTGGGCACTTCACCCAGACTGGCTTCCTGTTGCTTCTTTAATAATAAACAGCAGAAGGTACTCAGGTGATTTCTTTAGTTATATGTAGTTCTAAAATTTTTAAATTCTAGTCTTCATTAGGTTGTCATTTGAGTCTACACTTCAGAGTGGAACCAAAGAAGACATGAACCCAGTCAGACCAACATGCCGGGGCCCGGGCTAGATCTGGGTGCCAATTCACCAGTCCTTCCTAGAGACCAGCAAGGCTGCTGGAGGCTGTGGGTGCAACCGTTGTTTGGTTGCTGGAGCAACATGTGAAGTCACTAGCCCCAGCTCCCAGAGATACACTGAATATAGCAAAGGACAGCAAGAACCACAGCGCACTTGGAAACGCTGGTATTACTACCCAGAGCCAGCAGGGAGTCCAGATCCTGGCCAGGATTTGGCAGCTTGGGAAGCTTCACCAAGATTCGTTTCCACAGAGTTAAACGTGAAATCGTCCTGTGGCAGTTCCCACGCTGGCAGCTGGATGAAAATAAAGGAGGCAGAAGGGGTTCACCTGAGGTGGACATGGGTAGGCTGGACACAGAAGCCGTCGCTGAAGTGCACATGTGTGGAGATACAAGAAGACCTGGGGCTGAGGCCAGAGCCCCAGCCCTTCCACTCAGGATGAAGGCCAGGAAACAAGACACCAGCTCATTAATCCCACAATCCCACACCCTCATGACCAAGCAGTTTAGCTTCCAGGAACACAAACAGCTTCCATCATCCAGAAAACCCTGAGGTCTGTATAATAAGAGGAATATTCAGAGGGAAAAGTCAGACCCAGCGGGTCTACACCCTATGGTTTCTGCAGCAGAAGGGCCAGAGCAGGGCCTGAGGAGATGGCCAAGTGCCCGTTCAGACCCTGCTTAGCAGCAAGCCTCAGGTGCCACAGGGGCCTGTAACTCAGGCTGCCTGACTCAGGACAGGAGCCTATGGGGAGTTCAAGTTATCAGAAAACATCACTAACAAGACCAGGGGACCGATGACAGGAGAAAACTATGCCTTCCTCCACCTCGCAAAGGAAAATAGTTCTCTTCTTCTTTCAGGAAAAAGCCAGAGCATTGTCTAGCTTTTACCGAGTTCAGATGAGCACAGAGCAGGATGGTGTCGCCTCTCACATCCACTTATTCATATGACCCTGCTACCTCACAGCACAGGGCTTTGCCCAGAACCTGTCTGAGGTAAGACGAGAGTGAAGACAGTGTCTTAGTCAAAGGCCCAGAGCATACCCAAAGAGAAAGCCTCAGACCCAGGTGGCATGAGGTCCCAGTCCCCCATCATTCAGTCACTAGTCCTTCCTGTGAGGCAGGTGCCATGGTGACACTTCATGCATGTCAGAATAGACAAATCCTGCCACCAGACCTTCTTGGTGATTTATGCCCCTAACTACACTCTCCTTTATGAGTCCCTTCTCTGTGCCTCCTAGTCACTGGAGGGCAAGGGCACATGTGACCTTGTCTACCTGAGTGCCCAACACAGGGCTTGACATGTACAGCTGGACTCTGGGTTTTCAATTCATGCCACAGGAGCGTGCACCTCAGTGACAGCACTAGATTCTGCCCTGGCAACACAGCTTCCAGGACTAAGGTGACAAAGACAGAGACTAAGCCACTAAGATGTCCTGTAATATTCCTCAAAGACAGGCTTAAAGAACAGCCTTGTACAACTTTAAGAAATACGTAATACATTTTCTGAGGCTCCCATCAAACCTGGTTATTTTGAGAGCAGTTTGGGAAAACTGCCTGGAGGCCACCAAGACTGTGAGAAATGCCAGTCCCCTGACTCATGGTCTATTAGAGAGCATTTCACATAGCTCCACAGGCCCATTGCCTCCCTAGTAGGAAAATGGGCAAATAAGCAGGAAACCCCAGTTCCTGGCCTCATTAGGAGGCCAGCACAGCTCCATGGTGTAGAAGTGAATTGTAATGTGGCCTCTGGGTCTACTCCAGGCTCTGTTGGGCCACTCGTGTCCCATCCAGTTCTTCGTGGGGCTGCCAGTCTGGGACCCATGATCCTAATGGGGTTTCATGGTGTATCAGCTGTAACTTAGCACTGTGGGCTCAAGGTTGTCCTATGGTACACCACCCTAAAAGGAAAACATGAGTGAGGGGAGAGGGACAAGAGACACTTCCAGAAGTGACACTTGTATGGAGCCTGCCACAGTCCCAGGGTCTGTGGATGGTTCACATGGTGCTTTGGTGCAAGTGTGGAGCCATGGGAGAAACTGGGAGGTACAGACCCTCAGATCTGCCCCCTTCACTCTGCTCACTGTACGTAACAAAGGTGGCTCCACAGAGAGAGGATCACAACGTGCGTCATCCAGACACCAGACATAGGCCCACAGCTAGTCAGTCACTGGGAGGACAACAGAAAGAGAGAGAGGAGAGAGGCAGGACAGGCAGAATTCCATTCACGTGAACATGGTGTCTTTGGTGTGGGAAGGGGGTGAGGGTAACAAGGAAGGAATAGAGCGAGCCATCTGGGGTCATTTCTTCCGTGATTAAAACCAAATCATATCCCAAGACCATATCTCTAGACCAAAACAAGAGAAAAAATATCACATGGTCAGAGGCTGGAGAGATGGCTCAGTGGTAAAGAGCACGGCTGCTCTTGCAGAGGACCTGGGTTCAATTCCCACATGATGGCTAACATCTGTCCATAACTCTGGTTCCAGGAATGGATCTGATACCCTCTTCTGATCTCTGCAGGCACTGCACGACACGGGTGCACCTACCTACATGCAGGCAATATAATCATACATATAAAATTAAAGGTAATAAAATATTTTTTAAATTACATAGTCAACAGACAAGCAAAGGATGCTTATTAAACAAAGAAGAGGCGCAGAGAGTGGGCAAGCTCTACTGGAGGATGCCTTGGCTCAGTTCCTGGGCCTGACATTTCCGTGGATTCATAAGCCTCAGCAGGCCACTCATGCCTGCCATGACTCAATTTCCCCATGTCTGAACTGGGAAGAACTCCAAAGTTTTTAGTGGCATTTAAGTAACCAATGAAAAGTTCATAGAAGAATGACTCTTACTGAGTCAGGGCATGATAAATGCTATCATCATCATTATCACCTCCTTCTTTAGACTGGAAGAAAAGTGATTTTCAGTTTAAAGTCAGTCACAAAGGAAAAAGATCCTAGATCATTTAAATTTATAGTGAATCGAGTGCTATTTTGTTTATCTGGCTAGCAACCAAATCTACTGGTTGATCTTCTCACTTATTTTGTTTATTTTGGTCTTTTTGAGACAGGGTCTTCCTATACCCCCAGGCCTGGAACTCACTATGTGAAACAAGCTGGTGTCAATCTTACGGAGATCCACCTGCCTCTGCGCCAGTAGCCAGTGCTCTTAACTGCTGAGCCATCTCTCCGGCCCCTCTCCACACATTTCTGAGCCCACACTTGCCCACCTGGAGTACCTTCCTGGTCTCTTTCTGCTGGTCTACTTCCCCCATCGTCTGCAGCCCAACTCCTGTGTCCCTTGGAAAAATCTCTCCCTCCCTTTTCTGAACCATCTTTATCTGCCCTTGCCAATTGCAAGCAATCCATCTCTAGCATTTCCCTGAAGTGTTGCTCTCTGCCTTGATTTCCTGTGCCCCTCACCTGGAACTTTTGTGTTCCATCTCCCTCATATGTGTGTTCAAATGTCCCCATCATTCCAGACCCTGACCAATCTCAATTCCCTCTTGAAGCCTTCTTTCACACACACAAACACACACACACACACACACACACACACACACACACACACACACAGAGAGAGAGAGAGAGAGAGAGAGAGATAGAGAGAGAGAGAGAGAGAGATCCAGAAATTTTGCACTGGGGTGTCTTCTGGAACATCTTTCCTACCATCTGACCATCCGAGAGGCTACCTGACTTCATGCCACCTTAACTCCAGCTTATCCTTAACATCAAGGCTACCTTGGTTATACCTGTACAGTTGCCTGGGCTTAGCACCCTGCACTCCAAGTGTCTCTGGAGCAGCCTGAAGGTAAACTCTCACCTTACAAGATAGAGCCTCATAGGTGTGGCCCTTGTTCATACACAACCTGCAGCCCTCCAGGTCAGGCCCTCAAATGCCTGGCACTGCCACAAATGCTACCCCATCTCTGTCCTCAGGTTCTCATGCAGGCCATTCCTTCCGTCTGGATGGAATACCCTTCCTATCCCATATACAGGTTTCCTGACTTCCCTTCCTATTAGAACCAAGCACTGCCCCTCCAGAGATCCCTCTCCATATGGCTGTGGGACTCCTGCTATCCCAGGACATCACTACCCTAGGACTGAGAGTGGAACTTTTGCAACTGTATTCTGCCCACAGCATCCTAGTACCCAACTTTATAGCCAGAGGAAAAGTTCTGAGATTCGAGTCTCAGGCTCTCTACTTTACAGCCCTGTGATCTTTTAAGTAACAGCCACCTTGAACTTGAGTTTCATCATATGCAAAATATGCCTCTTTTGTATAATACTGGAGATACTATGATAAAGTACTCAGGACGTGCTAAACAAAAGGCAGTTCTCATTACCTCTTACGCATTACTGATCAGAGGTCCAAGCAGGCTACCTTAGGATGCATTTTAAAAAGGAGGTTGATACAGGGACAGGCTGTTAATTAATCCAGAGATGAAGCAAATTCAGTAAATGTACCTACAAAGCAAGTACAAGCAACTTGCTTTCAATTCTTTCAATTTTTGTTTGTAATTTTTTATAACATAATGTTGGAGAAGAGGAGATTGAATTCTGACATGAATCTGTAATTAAGGATTTGGGAGATGAGCTGTGTTGTGTATCTAGGACATATACAGCTTCCCATTCTACCCAAACTGGGATTCTACCAGGTGGGACCACAGGACCCTTTGGTCTCCGGTAGGTCCACTGTGGCCCCACCAACATAGTCACATGTACTCCAACTGACTAGACTGATGAGTAGGGCCTAATGTGAGCTTGTACAACATTTCCATTTTTCTTCTTTCCTACAACATTCCGCTCTTGGTCTCCAGGCTGCTGCTTGGCTACTTTGCAGTACACACATAGATCATCCCATAGATCTTGTTACATCACCACTTGAATCTAGCAGGTTGGGGCTGGGCTTGAGATCCTACATTTCCAATGAATTGTGGTATTTTCTGCTACAGCAGCTGCTCAGTACAGATCCCACTGTGAGCAGCAAGACCTTGGGCCACAGGTTCTCCATGCTGGTGGCACCTGACCATCACCTGGGGGAAGAGTAGTAAATTCACCACACCTGGTCCCACACTATCAATCAGTCTCTGGGAGAAGGCCCAGGCAGTGAAGTCTTTCCAGGAGCTCCAGATCTTCTAGCCTGCATGTGAGCATCTTCCCTCTCACTGGTTGGCTGCTGGAACAATCAGCTCTCCAGGGAAGACCTCATGATGACATAGCAGGCAGGTAAGTACCTCCAGTCCCACACTGCTAACGTGGGGCCAGGGACACAGGGGTGAGTACGACCCCTGCTGGCCTGTGAGCCTTGTCTCTTCTCTCTATATACAGGGGCCAAGCACAGTCCCTCAGGGACTACAAATAGCCCCCTGCAATGCAGGAGGCAAAGGTCAAGGCAAGGTTGCCTATTCTAGAGTCTGAGGTCTTATCCTCACATCCACATGTCAGGCAGGCCTAGCTACCAGTGGGCCAAGGAGACTGGATGAAAAGCTCTAGCCTTGGCTCTTTGTTTTTCATTCTGTTGTCTTAGTTTATTAAATTATATCGCCATTTACAAAGTATGAGTCTGTATCTGGAAGCTGTAAACATGAAATTTTATTTTATGATTACTCATGTTTCTCCTTCACTGTGAAGGTTCCCGGAAGAGCAATTATCTGGGCTAGGAAGTATTCAGAGCCCTGGAGAGCTGGCCTTGGTCAGCAGATAAACTGCAGCAAAAATGTGCCTGAAGCTTTAAAGAGCTGCAGTCCCTTCCCCTTCACAGGACATGCTCTGTCAGATGAACCGCAGATGACGATCAGGCATTGTGGAAGGTGATGGTACCACAGGGGCAAGTCAGCATGAAACACCAAACTGGGGCTGCTGTCAGCCCTTCTGACTATTTGCTCCCACTGCCTGCAGTCAGCAGGGACAGGAGAAAAGTCAATTTTCAAAAATGGTGGATCACAGTGTCCAGGTCACCTGATGCCAAGTGATCAACATGAACAGGAATTTCTTCGCCTGTGCCCCACACTCCTGAAAAGGAGTCTCATCAAGGATGACAGGAACTTACTTCAAGATACTCCTTGCTGATAAGGAAAAGAAGGTAGGCACTTGGCTTCCACCAAGAAGAGAGTTATAATTCAGCAACTTCTGTGTCTCCAGTGATGACAGGCATCTTCTAACCCCAGTGTAGGAGGCCTATAAACATGCTAACTACCAAGGCTAGCTAGTTATCTGCTGCCAGGCAGAGCTATGCACAGCCCGGGCTCATGGTGGGCCTGGCTCAATTACCCTGGGGAAACTTAGACAGCAGAAAGAAGTTCAGTGAAACCCATCACTCACTCCTGAAAGTACTGAGGGTTACCAAGTACCTAGGGGACAGCCAAATCCACCTATAATGAAGTTAGAAACATGCCAGCAATAGGCTGAAGCTATCCACTCCATCCCTTCAATCAGATCGCTGACTGAAGGCAAACACTGGCTCAAGATCAATGCCCTCGGCAAAGTGAAACTGGAAGGCTGTGATCACCCTTCCTAAAAGGCAGACCTGGACTCAGATGAGCCACCTGCCTAAACACTGATGCCTTTTAAGGACCAAGAATGGAGGCAGCAATGATGAGGAAGAAAAGAGATCCAAATCCCAGGGAAATAAAACCAAGTCTCCTGATTCCTATCCAGAGAGTAAATATGAAGAGGAAATGGGAAAGTCTGACCATCTCTGTAGGAAAACGATCCACACCGTATCAGGTGCTTCCAAACATGGGCCCAGGAGTAGTTCCACATGACTCAGAGGCGGCCCCACTCAACTCCTGAGTGCTTCGGCTCACCAGGGTCAGAGAGGTAACCTAGGTGCTGTGTTATGATTGTTAAAAATGAGAACCTCTCCTTCAGCCAGGGCTGAGGCTGGGAAGTCCTAAGTCCAGAGCTGCTACGGGCAAGAAGAGCCTATAGAGACAGGCCAGTCAACCTCATCAAACCATCTAGACCAGCTGCGCCTGGAACTCAGGGCTTTTTCAGTTTTTCTGAGTGACACATTGCTTTTTTGACTTTGGCCTCTCTGAGGATGCCTGTTAAAGCTTTTTAAAAATCCTTATTTAATGGATTTCTTTCTTTAAATAAATCTTTCTTTCCCCTCAAATAAAGTATTTGTAGTGCTCCTTACCAGTGAAATTTAGATCTCTTATGCTGCATGTGTATGAATAACTAACTAGTTTGATTTTGCAACTGCTCATTTCATGAGATATCCAAAGATGCCAGAAGAGGCCCTGGGGGAAGATGGGGAGTCAGGTACCTTCCCTCCCCTCTCTCTGGGCCCAGGTCCAGGACCCCGCCATAGAGGAGAGCAAGGCTGGGCCCTAGGACCACCCTTGATTCAGCTGAGGCTCCTCCAAGGGCAGCAATGGCCTTGGGAAGGCCTTGCCCCCTAACAGTCTCCTTGGGTCCAGGCTGTCCAATGGCCTACTGGAAATGAGGGCCAGGCTGAAGCTTCCATTCAGAGAAGGCACTGAGGCCAGCACAAGGCTGCAGGGTGAACTACAAGCATATACCAGCCAGAAACCGTTTCCCTCAATGGGCATAAAGCAACCCAACTCACTCCAAGAGCAAAAACTGATGATCAGATATGGTCTGGAAGCATCCTAGACGAAGTGCTGAGCAGGGTCTAGCTATGTCCTTAACCAGAGTCCCCTCCTTATCCTGCTAAAGGCAGTGTCATTGCAACATTTCATTGATAGTTGTGCCCTCCACTCTGGCCAGAGCAGGTTCCAAAGTCCCATCACATCTGTGCTCCATTGTGCTCACCACACTCTGAGGATGAAGTGGACATCATGCACCTTTTACATGGGTTGGTAGGAAAGTGCAGTCTGAGGGTCCAGACCTGGCTGGCTTTCCCTCCCTGGTTTGACCCATCCATGCCTCCTATAGCCCGGAGCTGCAGACCTCTCTCCTACTTGTATGAGGGGTGCACAGCATCCACCCAGAGAATGACAGGGAGCAGGTCTACGTATGAGATGAGCTACTCAGCACCATTTCTGACCAGCAGTACAGCATCCATAATGATCTGGCTGTTGTCATCCTCCTTAATGGGAACCTGGGTCACTACAGACCTGCCGTCTTGGGTTGTTGAAGCCTGGCTTCCTCTATAGCAATTCTCACTGTGTGTGAAAGCTGCTAGAAGGAAGGGCACCCAGAGGCAGGGATGGGTCAAATGAGGGAGGGAGAGCCTTTGAGCTAAGGGCCGATTGCCTTCTGTACCCTGCTCAGCACACAGCCTCTCCGAGCACACCGTGACCTTTACATCTAAGTTGATTATACTAAATTGAGTTAACATCTTGATAAACAAAAGCTTCCCTGGGGTTCTACGCTACTCTCAGAGCACAGGTGCTATTTTTCAAGACTAAATCCATGATGGGGAAGGTCAATGCCACAAGATTTTGAAGTGATAGAGAAGATGAGTCAAGACCTCTAGGATTCAAGTCCTGACCGTCCATGTTCAACTCTGAAACTTTGCTGAGCTAAGCTTGTTCTTCTGTAAGCACAGATCCTGACTCCCAGGATCCAAGTGGATATGGGCAAAGTTCATGACCTGTGTCCAGGACACAACACACTAGGCAAGTGTGCAAGACTCAGCTATTGCTGTCACCAGGGAACCTTGAGCAAGCCCTTCTTCCTTTGCCTTTTCCTTTAGCCCTGGGTTCCTCACTCAAGTATGCCAAGGGCTCTCTCTACTTGTCACAAAGCTGCAGGGATGCCTGAAAGACTGCAGGGATCTTGCCTTCATCAACACAGCATAGGTCCTCACCTGTAGGTGGCCACCTCCAAGCTGAGGCCAGTCTTCACCTGCACAAGCTCCTGGTAGTCCCGAAGTCGGTCAGCCATGGCCAAGGTGAGGGCTTCCTTCTCATCCTCCAGGCAGTCAATCACTCTCTGAAGAGAACAGAAGAGCTTTTTAGATCCACTTCCTGGAGCTTCACAGGCTGAACTAGAGGTACCAATAGTGCAGGATGTAAAAAGAGATGAAAAGCCTCCAGGTTTATTAAGCATGTAGCCATGTGCAAGGACATTTCAAATAATGATTCTTTTGCACACGGAAGGTTCTTATTTCATATGGAAAATTTTGATAGGATACTGGTATTTGGGCTTTCTGATGATGAATACTTAGTTAATCAAATCACTTCTGCTTCAGACACAGGTCCACTTAGGAATCCAAATACACCCAACAAGGCAACTAAGATGTTACTTAAAAATTAGTCATGGTTAGACATCTTTTACATTACTTAAAATAGAAGTCACTCTCATGTGAGCTAACATGTCTCCCAAAGTCATCACTGCCCCAATAATAGCAGATAAACGGGCAGAGATACCTTTATTTCACCTAGAAAATGTATTTTAAGATCATCTGGGGATAAACATATCCTGGGTATAAATGAACAAATTCAGACCCGGATATAAAGCTTCCCTTTAGAATGAAGTTAATAAGCTTCATCCCCCCCTGGATATTTTCCTCCTTCAGGCCTGCTCTTCCCTGATTGGGGGTACTGTTGCCCCGGCATCTGGCCTCCTGACCAGAGACCCCACAGATCAGTCACAAAGTACACACCAGGTGCACTGAATTTAAGATGAAATGATCGAGATGATATTATCCTCCTCAAAAACCTACCATTTCAAATCACTACTGTTTTTTAATCCTATACATTTTAAAATTTTGTGTTTTCTTCTTCATTGTTGACTAATCACTCTGGAGTATAACTCACCAAGCAAATATTTAAACACTGAAATAAGCCTGTATTCTTGTAACTTCTGTAATGGGAAGTAGCATTATGTCTGAACATAATTAAAGAATTCAAAACTCTAAGACTATTGGGAAAGGGAAATATATTTTCATTGCTGCTGGAATCCCACCACCAAAGGGTCCACAGTGAATACCTACTGTCTGTGAAAGCAAGGAATGAACTTAACTTGGGTCCTGTACTGGATTTGTCATTCTTTAAATCATGATCATCATCTAGGTAGATCTGCTTTTCTACAGCAGTTCTATCACTAAACCAATGATTGTGTTAGGTTCTCTATAGACAAAGGGTACTAATTTTTATAATGTTCTTAAGGATTTGCTTGACTTTTAATTATGTGTATGTATAACTTTACCTATGTGTGAGTATGCGCATGTGAGAGCAGATGCCCATGGAGGCCAGAAGTGAACCACTGTCGTGGGTGCTGAGAACTGAACTTGGGACCGCCACAATAGCAGTACATGCTCTTAACTGCTGAGCCATCTCTCCAGCCCTAATTTAAAATTGCCTAAAAATACACTTAGCTTTTAAAGCAAAAGAATGAATTTAAGAACCATTAATGGTTCAGCGCAGGTGTATGGTGAATAGACCCTAAAACTGACATTATAGGTAGCTTTATAGGTAGTTCACCAAAAGAGACCATGTGCCAGCCTTAGGTGACAAAAGATGTCAGATTTAGCCAAAATATTCACACTCCATAATTAGGTCTCCATGTGAAAATCCTCTCTTCTCCTGGTTGACAGGGACTATAATTTCAGATACAAACTTAGAATCTAAAATCAATCTCTCTTTCTCCGCGCCCCCCCCCCCCGTGTGTGTGTTTTCTTTTTAAGAAAGTGCTTCACTACCCTCCTCAAGCTGGTCTTTAACTCACAATTCTCCTGCCTCCGCCCTCAGAGTATCAGTGTGAGGAATGTGTGCCACCATGCCTGACTTTTTATCTTTTCCAATGTAGGAAAGCTGACCTAAACATTAAAACTTGGGAAGTTATCCACTACTCTCCACACAGAAGTTTAAGTATTCATTGCTAAACTGCTTAGAAAAAATATCAGTTGAACTCAGTTCTCCACCCACAGGCAACGATTCTGTAACCCTGTCACAGGAATGTTCAGGAAGATGCTCTCTCCTCCCCAAGAAGTTCTGCACCCCACCCCATAAAATATGAACAGTAAAATAAAACTGAGCTTAAGCTGGAATAAATACAATTCCAACCACATTTCCATGTGAGTCAACTCTTTCCAAATGGAGAAGGGAAAACCGTTGACTTGTGGAAGCAAGAACACAGTAGGAACATAAGATGTATTGGCTCCACAGGAATCACAACCAATCCTGCTTCAGAAGCTTCAGAACTGGGCTCTGCTTTGCCAGAACTTTTCATGTGGCGGGCCAGGCCAGGAGTGGGGAGCCTCCCAACACAGGATGCTGTTTCCAACCAAACAGAACTAGTTTCACCAAGGGCTACAAAAGCTCACGGGAGAGTTGAGTCTTTTAGCTCCTGTGTAGAGAATGTCTGGGCATCAGTATCACCAATGTTGAACCCTGGCTGTGCCTCAGAGAAGGTGTACTGCTGCTTGCACCAGAAAAATTAACCCTCTCTTTTCCAAGCTTGAGCTATCACTGGTAGAACACAGAGGAGCCATAGCTTACACAGCTTCCATCTCATCTGGGATCTTGAATGATAGAGCTCAAGGGGACTTAAATACTGTGATAACCTTACTTGCACACAAAAACATTAATAAGAAGCGCAAACTGGGTGTCATCTATATGTTTATAGCTGTACAGACAAAACTGTAAACTCCAAGCTCAGCTTATAGTCTCAGGTGGGCATTTCAGAAGGTTCTCACATAACTGAACTCAGACCTCTTAACCTCAGTCTGCAAAAACCCCTTTAGCAAGAAATACCCCTTCCTCCAGCTGGTCATCCACAGCCCCAGGGGAACTTTCTCTTTCTTATATCTAAACCATCAGCCAACCCTGACATCTTCAACTTGAAAGGAGGGCCTCCTTCTCAGTCCCTCACTCCTGCCTCTGGTCGAAGCTTTCTGTAGCCTCAACTATTAAAACAGTCTCCTAATGAGGTCTCTCTGCTCCCACATTGGTCCAACATAAGCCATGCTCAGCACAGCAAAGAATGGTCCATTAAGACACTCCCTCTGCTCTGGACTCTGGTGACTCTGCATGAACTCAAAGGAAAGGAAAAAAAAGCATTCTAGTAGGTGACTCTACCTTGATCACTACCTCAGCCACGTTGGCTTCCTGGCTGTCCCCTGAGCATCATGCACTGGTGCCATCTTGGGATCTTTGCAATCAAAAAATGCTCTTTCATTTTTGCATTTTTCAGTGCTTTATCCCCAGTCACAAAAAGTGAGCTTCAGACCCGAGGCACTCAAAAGCTATTGACTGAATGAATCAACAGAATATGAGCTGCTTTCATTATCCCCACTGCACAAACAAGGAAACTGAGTCACAGAGGGCTAATGAATGTAATCTTGTGAAATCTTATAATCTAAGTGAGAATCAGAATTCAGTTCCAAAACAGGAAGGCTACATGAAGACTAAATGGTAACTATGCATCTAATCCCATCTCCCTTCCTATCAAAAGAAAATGTTCATTCAATCACATTTTAGCTGCCCTCAAGTCTTTCACAAATAATTGGCATTGGTGGTTAAGAGTTCACATTACCAAATATATCCCAATGTTTCTAGATAAGAAACATTAATGGCAAATGTTTTTAAAGCCTTTTGGGGGGGGGTGGAGCTTACTGCAGAGTGGTTACACTTCCAACATCTGTTCCTGTCACCCTGTGTGGAGAGGTGTCCCACTTAACTATAGGAAACACAGAAAAAATTAAAAAGACAAAAAGAAAAATCACTTGCCAGGAGGAGGGGTCTGAAAGCATCCTAGGGTTTAAGACACAGGTCACCTCTGAGCTGTCTCTTAGAGCATTGTCATTCCACTAATGCAAAGTTAAAAGTTTCTCACGTAGAGCAGACAGAGGGGAGGAAATGCGGCCCAGTGGTGAGCTGCTCAGATGCTGGAGCCTGGATGGAACTCTGATTTGGCCCCTTACTGACTGGGTGACCCATGTGTCTCAGTTTCATCATCTGTAAAATGAGACTAACATTAGGGTCCACCTCTTGAGACTGGTGTGAGGCAGTATAGGTTGGTGCCCAGCAGATCAGCACTTAATCAAGGCTGTTGGTAAACATTTATTACAGGAAGCCAATTAAGCTAGTCTTTAGGATATTTTTGGTCTTTTGACAGTGAGCTTCTACAGGATTTGGGAGGAAAAAAAATAGAGCCTTCAGCTTAAATCAGTATTTTCTCTTTAACATTATTCTGAACACTTTTATGACTGGTGATAAATCTTTCAGAATAGGATTTGAAATTCAGTTGTATTAAGCTAAGTGGTTGCGGGGGGAGATATAATAGTAGTAGCTGGTAACACTTAGCAACAGAAAACATAAACAGATTGGAAGTGAATAGAAAAATCCAGCCCTAATGGACACAGTCCCAGCTCTTTCACATTCAGGGGAAAGAAGCCACATCAAAGATAGAGACATCACTGGCTGGGAAGCTGCGGGTGGTGTTCGAGTCCAGGTCAGGTAAAATGAGACTAATATTTGGTACCTCAGGTGAGGCACTTCCCTAGTGGTCTGGGGTCCTTGTATTGTGCACAGGCTGGATAGCTATTCTAATTGCACTTCCATGGATCCATCTTTTATCTAATCAGGAGAACTCTGCTTTTATCTGTTGCACATTTGAGGTTCCACTGAAAGGGGAAAGTTTCTACTGTTAAAAAGAACCATAAAACCAGAGCTTCATGGTCCAAAACAGCCAGCTGGGGTGTCAGAGGAAGGCATCTAAGGTCCACAACTCAAGAGAAGAGATTCCATCTATTTAATTCCCTAATGCTTCTTATGATCTCACATTCAGTCTCCAGTTCTTTTTCTACCAAAATACCAGTCTAGAGTTGACGACCCATCAGCAATCAATAGAGATCTGCTGATTACTGGACACCTGTCTGGTCAACCCAGTCACTCCATTCCATAAATCTCAGGTTCACTTATAAATTTTGTTTTGTTTTGTTTTTTTTTAAGACAGGGTCTCCCTGTAGCCCAGCTGGCCTGAAACTCACTATGTTGACCAGGCTGGCCTCGATCTCATGGAGATCTACCTGCCTTTGCCTCCGGAGTGCTGGGATTAAAGACCTATTCTACCACAACTGGTATCACCTGTAATTTTTAATTACTGCATTTACAGTCTTTAGCTCCCAGCTGCAAACTCTTAGGTCTTAAATTCTTTCAGAAATTGTGCTCATGTTATTTCAAACTATTATCCTGAGCACTACTGATAGTGTGATTTGGGAGTGCTTCCAATTATGTCTGGGGCTGGCAGGGTGGGGTCCAAACACTAGGTCTGAACTGCACGTACGGACAATAAATCAGTCACAGGTATCACCACACCATGTAGAGGGCTAGAGCTCAAGTGCTCTGAAATAGTAACCGTTTATATTAGTCTGCAGTTGTAATAACATCCTGCCACAGGGACCTGCCTTTCCCATAGTTTTTACACTACCCAGAGATCTGATCATGTCAACCAGTGGGCTCCTACTGTGAGTCCAGCCTTTTCTGTATGGCAGTCGCTGCTCCTCCCAGGGGAAAAAACACGGCACAAAAAAGACCGCGCCCAGAGAGCTACAACCAGCCTCCAAGTAGGAAATTATTCTGGCAAAATTAAAACACGTTTGGAGACCTATTTAAGAGGAAACAACCCCCAGGTAAGGTTTTGGCATTACTTTAAAGCCTCCTAACATGCGGCCTGTCCTAGTAGGAAGCCGCTGTCATTTCTGGAAGCCCGGGTTGAGTTTTGGATTTCAGTCTACTAAATCAAGTCCAGGAAACTGAAAGAAAAACAAACAAGAATAAAAACCTCAAGTTCATAGAGTGGTTGGTCAGGATGTGCCTAGGGAAGTGTGAGATCTAAAGTTGACACCCTGACAAGATGACAGTTACATGGCTTCAGCCCTCTGAAAGACTAAAGGATCATGCTCTTCTTCCTAGGCTAGCTGGACGCCAGACAGTGTGGCCTCCTCCATAGCAAAGCTTGCGTCAGTGCTCGGGTGCCCGGGTCCAGGGGAACCTGTGTCGGGAAGCCGGCTCCTAGAGCACGCCAGTCGTGCGCAGGAGGGGGCTATTATGCGGAAGGGTCGCAGTCCTAGCGCACGGACCTGACTCTCCTCGGCCTGCAGCGCGTACTCCTCGCGCATCCGCATCAGCTCGGCCTCCAGCCGTGCGCGCATCTGCTCCAGCTCGACCGCCTCTCGCCGCAGCGCGTCCGCCTCTTGCGCGCAGAGCCGCGCCTCGTCCTCCGCCTCGCGCTGGCTCTCTTGGCCGCGGCGCAGCACCTGCTCCAGCTCGCGCACCTGGTCCTCGTACCGCTGCACGCTTTCACGCCACGACTCCGCCAGCACCAGCGCGTAGCTGTCGTGCACATCCCGCAGGCGCGGCGGGGCCGCGGCGGGGCCGGCGGCGCGGGCTCGGAAGTGCATGGTCAGGCTGGCGGCGCGAGCGCGCAGCTCCCGCACCTCGCGCTCGTGGGCCGCGTCCAGGCCGCGGCGCTCCGCCTGCAGCCGGTCCAGCAGCGCCTCGAGGGCGGCGCGCGCGCCCAGCGCCTCCTGCAGCTCCCGCTGCTCCGCGCCCAGCTCGGCGTCCAGGCGGCCGCGGGCCGCGCTGGCCTCCGCGTCCTGCCGCTGCAGCTCCCGCAGCTCCCGCCACAGCGCGTCGCGCTCGCCCTCGGCCAGCGCCGTGGCCCAGCTCAGCTCGTCCAGCTGCTGCCGCAGGCTGCGCGCCTCTTCGGCGAAGCGCGCCTGGCCCTCAGCCCAGCGGCTCTCCTGGCCCAGCCGGCTGCGCAGCTCCTGCTCCAGCAGCAGGTTCTCACGCTCCAGCTCCCGGACCCGGCACACGTAGTCATAGAGCCGAGCGTTGAGCTCCTGCAGCTCGGCCTTTTCGGAGCCGGTCTGCAGCCGCCAGGAGAGCATCTTGCTGGGTGTGCCGAGCGCTTCCGATTGACCGCTTGCCTCCTGCCCTGATCTTGTCCCCTCCGCCGCGCCCCGCCGCGCCCGCCTTGCCGCTGCCTCTGAGGCCCGCAGACTGGCGCGCGGGCTGGCTAGCCTCTGCACTTAGCAGCCCAGACGGGCGGCAGTGGGCGCGGGCCGGGCCGCTACCTCCAGCCAATCAGAGCGCGGCCCGAGCGGCCACCGCGGCCGGACAGCGCCCCCTGCCGGCAAAACCGCGGCCTCGAGGGGGCTGCCCAGCTCTGGTCGCAGGTGGCCCAGGGGTGATCCGTTGTCTGATGGCTTGGAGCTCGCTAGGGTCTGCTAGCTGGAACGCCCGGCTCAGGACTTCCCAGTTACTAGCCCACAGGTGTACCTAAGGCACCCCAAAGTCCGGGCACCCAAGAAGTCGCCACTAAGCAAGACATGCCAAGTACCAATAGTTTCTTGATTTACAGAATGTTTCCCATCAGTGGCGCTGGAGTTGCAGGGCCGGAATTTTTTTTTTTTTTTAAATGTACTAGGGATGTAGCTCACAGTGGTAGAGTGCTTGCCTAGTACATGCCAGGCCCGGAACTCAAACCCTAGCACCACAAAAATTATACATAATATACACATATGTATGCATATCTTTTAAGGCATGAATGCATTTCCATTGCCAGCCTTTTATGTTCGGTGAGATTTTCTTCCTGTGCAAATGTGGAAATCCCATTTCTTTCTTCCTTACACAAACTGCCTTCATGGAACATTGCACTTTGCAATATCAGCTTCAGTCTGTTGGCGTAAGAAATTAGAAAGACCTTGAAATGCTCTAAGCACAGAACATTCCAAACACCTACCATCTCCCCAAACTTTTGCAACTGTCTTACACACACCCCTAATGTGACATCTAGTTTTCTTTTTCTTTCAACAATGTGCCCTTAAGAAAGCACTAGATTTAATTGCCATAGAAACCACAGCTCTCTCACTCTCTCTTTTTTTACACACTTGCATTTCATTGCTTTTCATGACACTAAGTTACAAATGACAGTAACCAGGGTAAGCTGGATTTAGGAGCAAACACAGCTGGTCCTTGGTTTCATGGGAACAGAGTGCCAAGGAAGTCTGGAGAGTGACCCTGTGGCCACAGGGCTCTTCCTGGCAGGCCCACCCATCAGTCAATGCCATTAAGAGTGACACTGTAAGGTGCATTGGTCAAGGTCACTTGAGAAAGACTCCAGAGGCTCTCATTGTGAGGGACATGAGTCTGACCACAAATTCCGGCAGAAAGTGAGCCTTAATTCTCCAAAGACCCCATTTCTAAGGTGCCATTCTGCTAGTGGTAGAATATGTATCTTTCAGGTCAGAATTCCCTCTCCCTTTCTGGTGAGACTAAGTGGAAGTAGACGATGTATTTACTCAGCACTAAGGCGTGGAGCAGGGGCCTCTGAACCCCTGTCCTTGTCTGCCCTCCATCCACTCACTCAGGGACACATCAACACTTGGTCCTTGATCATCATCACCAGACCCCGCCCCAAGTCCCCTGCCACCCTCACCCCAGCATTTCTCCTGGGCCACCTAGGACAGCAGACCATCATGGGACAGTTTACATAGTTACCCAGACTCAGCTGGAACCATGAATTCTCAGCACCTGGCCCACACTTCAGGGTTTCTGGCTCCTCGGGGCACAGCTCTGCTTGGGGGAGGGGGTACAGGGGATCTTCACAGAAGGCTGCTTTGCTCTGACTGGTTAGGTTTCCTTTGCCTCCTGTCTCTCAGAGTCTCAGATTTTGAAACTCAAAACCTCTCCTCATTTCTGCTCTGTTCTCTGAGGAAATGACTGCTTTCGGGTACAGCTACTCAGTTAGGTAAAGAAGGCACCAGGAAATAGCAAGAGGGGGAAAAAGTACCACTTGTTAGCCTCGAGAAGTAATATCCTGCCGACCACATTTAATACTCACAGAACTGTGGCTTTACCTGTGGGAGCTTGGCACTCTGAAAGAGGGAGGGCCCCTGTAGGAGGAAGAGGAGCTGCATAATGTATCCTAGGAAGAAAAGCCCAACAGCTCTATCCTGGTCCCCTGCCAGTACCTCCCACAGTGGAAGCCAGAAGTTGCTGAAGTCTGGCCTTGGTGTGCATAAGGCTCCCACGGTGTGAGACTGCCAGCTGTTACATTTCATCACATATTCAACACAACCATTGTTAAAAATTAGCGTATACAAGCTTATAATTCATCATACAGAAAAGGGAAATAAATACTCAAAACTTAACACTTCCTAATTATTTGAGTGTGTTTTCTTGTCAGTTCTTGAATTTCTCTACGGAGAGTGTCCCTGAACCAACTCAGCACTCACCCATGTCCTGTCAGGAGATTGAATATTCACGCCATAGAAATCAGTGAGTGATTTATTATTATTGGCTGGGTTATTGCTTTGTGGATTGTCTAGCCTTGGGAAAGTGGTTTCCCCAGGGCTGGTCTGTTAGTTCTACAGATTAGACTTACTACTGTATTGTGTTGTAACTATTGAATTGTGAATAGCATGGAAACTGTGAAGAATTTTTTTTCAGTGTTTCAAAACTGTTACCCAGGTCAGCAAAGAAATTGCTTCATCATGTGGAATGAAGATTTTTAACTATTTTGCCTTGCTTGATAAACAAAAATATCAACATTCATCAATTCCAACCACACACTAAGAATACCAGAGTTCTACAAAAGCCACAAGAATGTTCTTTGAGAATCAGTTTATTATATGGAGTTTATAATAAGGATTACTGGATAATTTGATATTGTTTATACTAAAAATTTGAAAGTTATCTCAGTGTGGCCACAATATAAAGAAGTATGTATTTTATTACTGTCTTATAGTAAAGAAACCCCTATGGTCCTCCTTTCTTATTTTCACTCTTTCATTCAATAGAGTAAGTCATCTAAGCCATAAGAATATATGCATAGATATTTGGAAATTAATAGATATGTGTATATACATATATATTTCATCATGGAACTAATTTTTACTTTGAATGAAAAAAAGGCCGGTAAATATTTCTTTCTAAAATTGGCCTAATATAAAACAAATTGCTCATCACTATGGTAAAAACAATGTTTCTTGGATTTTTGCCTGTTGGTTAGTTATACTGGGACTCAGTGTGTTGCTAGGCAAAGGCTCCATCATCTAGCTATATACTCTCCCCTTCTCCCAGCCCAAACTCACCTTTATTTCCCAGGCTGGCCTTGAATTCACTATGTAACTCCAGGTCTTCAACTTGCAATCCTCCTTCCTCAGCGTCTCGACTCTCTGGTATTGCAGGCATATGACACCAGGCTCCTCTGCTTAAGATAATGATTTAAATGGTTTTTAAAAATATTTTTTTATTTTTTTAATGTTTATGAGTGTATTGCCTGCATGTATGTTAAGTGCACCCATGTGTGCAGTCCGCGTGGAGGTCAGAAGAGGGAGTCGAATCCCTTGGAACTGGATTTACAAATGGTGGTTACCCTTCCTATGGGTGCTGGGAACTGAACGCAGGTCCTCTGCAAGAGCAACCAGAGTTCTTAACTGAGGGGCCATCTCTTCAGCCCCGTTTTATGTTTTATTTTTTGTTTAAGCCACAGTCCTTTTGAGTAAGTTAAACACCTGAACGATCAGCTACCTTACCCGTTGTCCTTTCCAATGGGAGAGGATTCAGGAATAGCACAGAGCACAGCACAGAGATAAGGGTAGCGTTTTAATCAAAAAGCACGCATTCACATGTAAAACTGACCTGCTGCTCGAACTAGCTCCGACCTCCCGGCAGGGGGCGCTCGAGGATGGAGAGTCAGAAGGGCTGCCTGATGATTTCGTCAAAGGAACACCTCCAAGACCTGGAGGGTGGAGGGAGGCTCCCTGGAAAAGCCCAGGGTCCCACAGCTTCCGTGCTATCAAAAGCCGTAGAAGCAGAAGGGCTGCTCAGGACCGGGAACCCAGCCTCGTCTTGTCCATCAGCCTGTGTGCGGGATCGGCGAAGTAGAAATACTGAGTCTTTTTCCTACGGGGACACAGAGCCATGCGACCAGGCCCCACCCAGTTCGCACACGTGGAATATTGGGCGGGGCATGTTAACGGACTCTCTCACTCTTCTCCAGCCCAGCTCATTCTTTCTGGTCACTGCAGCAGGGGAGTGTTGTGCCCAGGCAGAAAGCCAAAAGGTGCAGGCCTAACTGTCGTGGGTGTCCAAAGTCTGGCACTTTTGGGGGGGACTCTGGAAAGACATCAGTAAGAAGTGGGGGGAAGATCCTGGGAGAGTGTGGAGTAGGAGGCAGAGGAGAGCTCGGTTCCCCTGGAGAGGAGGAAACACTGGGGGAGGGAGGACTGCAGATGGGAAATGAAGGCTCAGGGAGGCCGCAGAAAAACCCAGGTTACAGGGAGGGAGGGCATGGTGGCTTGTGTCTGCAACCCCAGCCCTTGAGAGGCTGAGAAAGGATTACTATATTTGAAGGTGAACCTGGGCTACATAGTGACTTCCAGGCCAACCTGGGCTACCGAATGAGACCCTGTCTCCAAAAAGCCAACCTACCAACCCACCCAACAAAGCAGTTACAGTATGGGCTCCAATGTAAAGGCCTGAACATCTATTTCCTAGAGGCAGACGGTGACAGCAGCCACTGCAACAGGGACGTGGGCACCAGCAGGGCCACAGGGATGTGGGCACCCAACAGGGCCATAGGCTCTCTTACAGTGCCTTTGTGTAAATCAGAGAGAAAGGTGCCCATTTTGAGCATACTGTTGACAGCCTTGTTGCTGGACAGTTCTAGGTGCTGAGGCACCAAGACTTAGCAAGCACAGGCAGAGCCGTGGCCCCACTCACCCAGGCAGATTTGTGCAGTAAGCAAGCTGCACAGTCATCCATGCTGGTCCCTTGTCCCAGGCTTTCTCTTGGTTGATGAAAACAAAGGCCTTTTGGAGAAGGCTAGTGAGTGTCAGCACAGACAGGTGACATGAGGACCAGGTAGGTTCCCAGCTCTGGACCTGTGACTGTGTAAGTTCCCCCAGGAAATGAAGTCAGACACTTGAACTTAACACTTGAGACTGAGCTTTCAACACCCTCATGGAAGGAGAGACTTGAAACAGAAGCTCAGTTGAGATCCAGAGAACAAATCTGTTTTCGCTTTCCACACACCTAAGTTTGAGAACGCATCTTCACAACAGGTTCTGCCAGGTAGAAGACAAGCTCATGGAAGAAGACAGTGCCACAGGGCTGGCAGAAGGCTGAGTTGGGCAAAGTGGGTCCAGATACCCAGGAGACAACAGAGCATCTTCCTGTGGGATCCCACTGGGGAGCTTGTCAAATGCAGATTTCTGGGGATTAGCACATTGTCAGCGCCTGTCCCAGACCAGGTTGAGAGCCACTGGTCCTGGCCATAGCCTTCCCGGGTTCACTGTTCTGAACTATGAAAGTGCAAGGATAGACATGGACCAGGGCCTGACACAGCACTCAGTAAACAATGGATCCTTCTAGTGGGTAAAAAAAAGTCCAGGCATTACTGGGAGACAGAAGGCCAGAGAGCTCTCAGGCAGATAGTGAAGATGCATGGCAGGCCCCGGAGACCCATGCTCAGTGGGATCCACAGTCAAATGGGCTAGGGAGCAGGGGAACTTAACCTCCCAGACTCAGCCTCATCATCTGAAAAACTCTTTCCTGGTTGGGGGAGGGGGGACAGTGGAGATGGGAACGACACAGAGTGGGGGTTAGAAGGACTAAATATGATGAGAATGTGAGGTCCTCAGGACACAGCTTCCTGAAGCCCACTGCATTCCAAAAACTGCTCAGTTCCAGCCACCCTTGCTCAAAGCCCAGAGTGTTCCTGCTTCACTACGCTCTCTGGCTATTTCCGTCAGGCAAATCACTTGTTTATGACTGGTTCATAGGAGCACAGCAGGTGTTGGTTGGGTATAGGCTGCCTTTTCAAAAGGTGCAAAAATAGCATTTGTCATATGAAAAAAAAGTGCAGTAACTTAAGCTGCATAACTTCCCTCTCAATTTGGAAAGTCATGTCATATACATTACAAATGAACTTGGGGAGGGCTCCAAGTGGCACAGAACATCCCCTGGCTAATCCTCCCAACAGGAACCAGATGCTCACTTCCAACTAAGAGCTAAAAACAGAATAATTTACCTTTAAAGAAGAACAGCATGCTTGCACTTATTGCCCTTAAAAGTGCCTTTCCCATAGAGTCCATTAGTGATATTCCTGGTGGGGTAACTCCAGCTCTGGCTTTTGAGTCTCTCTCGTATGCCTGGTGCCAGATGAGTCTTGGGTACATGGAAAGAAAGTGGACATAACCTACTTCAGCATACACTCACTTCAGAGGCTCTGGAAAGGATGTGCTGCACCCGTCTATTACCAGTGCTTGTTCCCTTTCACAGTGCTGTCTAGAAGTCATTCAACAAACATCTATGCTCTGTGCACACTGCTCTTCTGAACTGGTTGTGTCTCAATCTGGGTTCTGTGCAATGAGCCCTGTCTGTCCCTCCTCTAAAAAGAGAGCCATGATGTGTTTTGGGGGGTCCCTGGGTATTGATGCCAATTTGGAGCTGGTGGTTTGTCCCCTCTGGAACTCATGTTGGAATTTAATCCACAAAGTGAGACATTATGAAGGTAGAAACTTAATCCAATCAAGGAATCCAGAGATAGAACTTGCAAAGTAATCAAGATTAGACAGTGTCATCAGGGTGGCCTGCCCATTTTTTGGTTGCTGTAGGGTTTATAAGAAGGGAGAGACCAGAACACATAGTTGTACTCTCCGTGTCATATCTTGGGGGTAGGAGGGTCTTTTCTCTAACCCAGACTGGCCCAGAACTTACTATATATCCAAAGATGACCTTGACCCCTACCCCAAGGTCCCGGGATTACAGGTATGCCTGGTTTATGCAGTGCTGGGGATCAAGCCCATGACTTTGCATATATTAGGCAAGCACTCTATCCACTAAGCTAGATCCACAACCCCTCTCTCTAATTTTTGGCAAATAATATTGTATACTACATTGGTTCTCTACCAACAAGAAGGCTGCCATCAAATATTGCCCCTCCATGATGGGCCAGAACTATGAGTCAAAATAAATCTGTTTTCTTTATAGCCTACTCGACCTGAGATATTATGTTACTAGCAGAAAAAGTGGGCCAAGATCATAGCCCACCACTCAGAAGAGAAAAAGTGCTCTACTCTCTCTGGGGTAAGTGGCTATCATTCCCTTGGGGAAAGATGCAAATCACAACATTATTCACTAGTCATAGAGGTAGATGGATCCTTCCTTCAGTGGGTGGGTTCTGGGCCTAAGGAGTGACTCAGGCCCAGAAACTGGGCAGTGACTTTCCATAGAGAAAATTGGATCATGAGTGCATGACAGTGTTTTTGATTATATATATTTAGTGATGTGTTTGTGGGTAACCTGTTTATCTTCTCCATAAGAACACCATGTTCTATGAGTCATCTCTTTAGATCCCTTAGGTCACCCCCCAACACACACACACACACACACACACACACACACACACACACACACACACACACACAGATCCATTCTAAGCTTGCAACTTATCTCTTAAATTCATCCCACAAACTCCTCTACTAGCCAGTGGTTCTCCGAGTCTGGTCCCTGGACTAGCAACAGTAGCATCATCTGGAAACTTGTTATAAATAACCATCATTAGAGCTGGGTTTGAGACTCAGTGGTAGAACACTCTCCTGGCATGGGAGAAGCCACAGGTTCACCCAGTCAAGTAGGTTCTCTGTGTTCACACTTTGCTTTAAGTTGCTGAGCAAGAGATCCCAAACCGATGTTTTCTAAATTGGCAAATCAGCAGCACTTATCCACAGTCAGGTGAAAGAGGAAGAAGGAAGCTGGCTGCCCTCTCCTCCAAGCCTCTCAAGAACCCACGATATCCAGCTCCTCGTCCCGTCTCCCCTCTCACTTGAAGCTTGTCCCAATTCATTGAGAGAAATTCTTAACTATCACACTTAGGTAGCATACCAGGACCTTATAAGCATTCTGCCTGCCCATAGCAATGAACATCCCAGAAGGGAAGAAAATAATTCCACTTATATTGGTCATAAAAAGAAATACTTAGGAAGAAAGTTAACACAAGAAATGCAAGAGGTAAGGACCAACAATGACAAAGCATGGCTGCAGTAAGTTGTTTATTAACTCCTAAATTAGCAAAGGCGAGATGGATCAGGGGGTTAAGGAAATTGCTCGCCTGCCTCTGCCTCCCCTGAGTACTGGGATTAAAAGTGTGTCCCACCATGCCCTGGCTCATATGTTTTTTAAAAGACCCAGTCTCTCACTGGCCTGGAATTCACTAAGTAGGCTAGATTGACTGGCCAGCAATCAGGGATCTGGCCATTTGCACCTCCCTAACACTGGGATTCCAAACAATCTACAAAACCCACCTTAAATAACAAAACAAAAACGAAAAGGGATCAAATTCCAGTCGTCTTGCTTCCAGATAAGTACTTTTATCTTCCCAGCCTAAAAATCCTAAATCAGATGACTCCTCTGCTTAAAACCCTTCCAAGCCTCTGATTTCATTTAGGGTCAAATCTAGAATACATAATCCCCTCAGCCCTGCAGCCTGTGGGTTCCTTGTATTTGTCCTTCGTGCCTTGGCTGGGCCAATGGGTAGAGAGTGACTGAGGCTAGACACCAGGGAAGTTCCTAGTATACTAGACTGCTCCACATCTTCACAGTGGTGGTAGAAACACAGCTGTACACATCTGTCAAATTCCTTAAACTGCACACTTCAAGTTAGTGGATTTTGGTATGTAAAGCATACCTGATTTATAAGAAAGACAGCTGTCCCAAGCACTACCATCTGTGATGTCACCCACTGGAGATATTAATTTTTTTGTTTCTAAAACATTTCGAAGAAAATGCACACTAGTAATATTTTGAGTCTTCACACACACCTAAAATTGTGTTCCATTCTCTTTGGTGTGTTCCATGGTACACTCTGTTGGGTTTTAGCAGAGAACCTTATGTGGGTGTGGGGGCACCCGGCAGCCCTTCTCTGCTCCGACATTGAGAAAAAAAATATTATCTGTGACTTTCAAACCATTTTGTCGGTGGCCACAAGCAAAATGAAATTATGTTCCGCATTGTGTACCCTTGCAAATAACTGAAACAAAAGCCCTACAAATCTCTCCTTATCCCACCAACATTTTAATCTCTTTTTAAGATGTTAGATTAGACATACAAACATAATATCATAACCCACTAGTGGGGGTGAATTTCTAATTTCCAAACTCCTCATCTGAATGGTGCCAGCTACCATTTTAATTAATAACACTGGCCTGGCATTCACCAATACCTGTGGGCTTTCTAAACTTCTCAGAGAATTGATTGGGTTGGACATATTCTGAACAGGCCTCCACTGGCCTCCCTTCCACTTCCAGCTTCCTGGTCTGCTGTTAGGATAACAAAGCTACCAACCCAGGTCTACCCTTTCTAATCTCTTAACACCTCCTCATTAATAAATCTTCCATATCGACTCCCAGGCAGGGAGAGCAGTGGACAAGGATGATTCTCCAAGAAAACAGTCATTGGATCAACAACTAGACTGATAGTTTTACCCCCACTGGGTTTGGGGATTGCTCTGAAGACATAGACTAGCCATGGCCTCGGAAAGCCAATTTCAAGTTCTCTATCATAAAATCTCAGTACTATCAGTAAAAATAGCGTTGGCCTTGTGTCTCTCCCCTGTCCTTCCTGGAATCATGACTGGCTTGATTTTGTGCAGGTCTTAGGCAGGTAGCCATAGTCACTAAGTTCATGAGTGCAATGGGCCACTCATGTCCAGAAGACACTGATTCACAGCAGTCCTCCCCAACTTCTGGCTTTTACAAACTTTCTGTCACCTCTTCCACAATATCCTGTGAACCTTGGGGAGACAGTGATATACGTAGGTTGTCCATGCTTTAGTGGATGGTCCATACCCATGCAAATATGGACAGCACTAATTGGACTTAGTGGACTAAAAAAATAAAGGATATGAAAGTAAGAGGGGGATGTGTTGGGAGGTGTCTAAGAGGAGTTTAAGGGAGATGTGTATACCACTGTATACATCTATGAAATTCTTAAATAATAAATTAAAAATGTTATAAGAAACACTAGATAGATAGATAGATAGATAGATAGATAGATAGATAGATAGATAGATAGATAAACAGTGCTAGAGAACCAGGCAGCCAAGATTCTCCTTCCAGATTGCTGCAATCCCACCATCAGTGATTGAGGTGATTCAAGCCTTGGCCCTTAGATGAATACTCTTGTAATCTAAACCCCACAGAGTTAGGTTTGGTAATTCAGGTCAAATCAGGGACTCTGTTCTGTCTCCATCTCATTCATCTTCATCTAACTAAATCTGTCTACACTGGATTTAACCCAGGTCAAATCTGACTACACACACATAGCCTTCCCGGGTACTGCCTTTGAACTTTTGAGGGTCTTCATTTGGAACACTGATGTAATGTCCTCTGTCCTATTGGGTCTTCCCCTTGAGTATCCCACTCCATACCGGGCTGTGATCTTGTGGGCGAGGATCATGGTTGTATTCTTCATCCCAAAATCTCCATGCTGCCTGCTCCAGTCTTTGCTTTCAGTAAGTACTAAATCAGTAAAATATGTAGTTACTAAATTACAGGGTCCTAAACTATGAAAAATCTGAATCCAAGTCCTGGTTTGGCTATTAACCCATGGCATGCAATCTTGGCCAATTCAACCCCTCTAGGCCTCAACTCTCTTGACTGTTACAGAGAAAGTTAGACTTTGATATCTCTAAGGTTTTGTGGTGGCTAGTCTCCAAGATGGCTTCCCATGACCTCCAGTCCCTGTTTTTCATTCTCTTACTGTGTACCAGGGTCAGTCAATATATTACTTCCAAGTCTTAGCTATAAAGGCATGGTAGCTTCCTTTTGTCACCCTGTTTCTCCTCTAGAGTGATTATCTGGAGGAAGTTGATGCCACACATTGTGGGTAGCCCTTTGTAAGGTCTAGGCAGTGAGAAACTAGAACTCTTGACCAGTAACCTTGAGGTACTGCCACCAGCTGTGAACTAGGGCACCAACTCACTGGGGCCCAGGCACTTCAAGAGAGGCTAAATCTACCAGCTAAGCCAAACCTGGGTTTCCCACCTTCCAAAAACAGTGAGATAATTCTTTGTTGATTTGAGATCATTTGTTATGTACCAATTGATAACTAATACAGACTATGCTTGTTTCTAAAAACACTATAATCCTAAATAAAAGATCCGGAAGTAGAGCTATTATATTCATTGAAAGCTTGGTTTCCAACAACTGTTGATTCCTATTCCTCAGTCAGAATCGGTAAAAGACATGAAATTTTTTTCGTGTGCGTGTGTATGCACACAGTGGATGCATGTGTACATACTCAGGTGTGTGCAAACACATGAGGGCATACCCATGTGTGCAGAGGCCAGAGACCAATGTCAGGTGCCTTTCTTAATTGCTTTCCACCTTATTTATTGAGACAAGATCTCTCACTGAACCTGGAGCTCACAGAGTAGACTAGACTGGCTGACCAGAGAGCCCCAGAGATCCTCTGTCTCTATCTCCCCAGTGAGGGGATTACTAGCAAGCACTGTCATAGCTGGCTTTCTATGTGGGTGCTGAATATTCAAACTCAGATCCTCATGCTTGTAAGACAAGCACTTTACCTACTAAGCCGTTGCCCCATGTCTAAATAGATTTTAGAATAACAATATCTTGCACTCTCATAGCTTTGTTGATCTTGCCTCACTGAATCCTTCATTTTACAAATGAAGATAGAAATCCAGCTATGTAAGGTGTTAGAGATCAAGAAAATCCCTTTGCTTTCACATCTCTATGTCTTCAGCAGTGAATAAAAATGAGGCGTAGGCTTCACAAGTTGTCTCCAGGCCCATCTCAAGAAATTTATCCTCAGCTTGCACATCCTTGCCCACGGAGCCCTAGGTCCAGTGAGATCCCAGGAAAGAACGGGAGGTACAAGAGAAGCAGCTGAGGGGACAGCCTGCTACCAGGGCTGCCACGCCAGGCAGGGTCAAGAGAAGGCCTTTGACAAGACAAGTAACAAAAGTGTTTTCTGTTGAAAATGAGACTGTCTCATGTATTCTGTGGTGTGAACAAATCTCTACTCACCCCAAATAGGGCACTAACAGACTACCACAAACCAAAGGAACCATTCCACCCAAGAGGAATGAAACCAGTACATTTTATTGGGGTTGTTTCAGGATCACTGGCGAGGGGGTATTGACAGGAGGATGAGTGACTCGAAGACAGGGTGTCACTGAGGAGTCCAGCCCGGCATGGGAAATGATTTGGGAAAGCCACACACCTTGCAGGCAACTCAGCTGAGGAGAGAGTTTCCTCTCTAGCAACTGCTTATCGATTTTAGAACCTTGGGAAGCAGGGTTGGGGTGGGGTGGGGAGGACACCATCCCAACTGTAAGTTTAGTTTATATTCTGAGTTTTATGGCGTCCCTCCTCCCTCCAAGAGGGAACATTTCAATTTAGATGAAATAGGTATATAACACCTTGAAAAACTGGGTGGAGAAGAAAATCAAGAGGCTGGAGGGTTAGTTGAGGGTGCTGGTACCACCTATGGCTGTGGGCAAGACCCCTGGCAGCTGCTCAGTGAAAGCAAGCAGCTGGTGGCTTCGGAATGAGGAAGCGCAGTGCAGGGGAGTGTCCCTTCTCTAAAATACTTGGGGGATGAAAGTGTTTTAGATTTTGCATTTGGGAATATTTGCGTCTCCATAAGGCAGTATCCTATGAATGGGACCAAAGTCTAAAACTGAAATTAGTGTTTGTTTTGTGTTCCCCTTATGCACATAACCTGAAGGTAACTTTATACAATATTTCCACATGTCCATATACAACATCCACAGTTGGATCAAAGCTTATTATTGAAGGTCAGGAGTGAAATTTTTTACTTGTTTCATCATATCAGTGCTCAAAAATTTTTTTGATATTGTAACATTTTGGACTTCAGATTTTTAGATGAGGGATGCTTAGCCTGTTATGACTTCAAAGAGACTTTAAATATAGCTGGGAAGGCATGAGGAAAGTTAGGACTACTGAAGCACCTTTGGAAAGAGAGTGTCTGCTTTGCCCAGTGCATCTCCAGATATTGAGTGTCGCGGAGGAGACCCTTGGTGGAGATTGGATGAAAGGACAGAGGTGGGGGCTGGGGTGGAACCAAGTGGTGGAGCACATGCCTAGCATGAGTAAGACCCTGGGTTCTGTCCTGGCACCAAAGGAGGAAAGAAAAAAGAAGGAAGAGAAGGAAGGAAGGGAGGAAGGGAAGCAGGGAGAAAGGGAGGGAGGAAGGTCCTAAATCTCTGCTGGATGCGATCTGGGGACTGCTTGGTATTGCTGCAGAGTAAAGAAGCAAGCTGGGCTAGTAATAAGACATGTGAGACTGGAGTCAGAGGGAGAGGCGAACAGAGGCCCAGCCTGTAGGTCAAATCTTTCAGGAAACTTAAGGTCAGAAGGGTCTTTGGTTAGCTGCTGTTGAGTCCAACCAATCCAGCTATTTCACCAAGATCACTGAGGCAGAGCCTGGCTCCTGACAGCAGATCCTTCAGATCCTTTTCTCTTTCTGTTTGCTGTACCACATGGGGCTGAACATACTTTTGTTCTTGAACATGTTTTTTTCCTTTGTGAAAATGTGATACAGACATGCCTGGGGAGTGAGGAGCAGAAAAACCAGTTATAATGGAAGTATCAGAGACTGATCCCAAAAGATGAAAGAACTCAGCTCTGTTTCAGTATATGAAAGAATAATTTATTGGAATTTCAGCACTTGGAAGGCTGAGACAGGAGGATGACCATGAGTTCAAGGCCAGACGGGGTTACAGAGTGAGTTTTAGCTGAGCTTGAGACCCTGCCTCAAAATATAACTAAAATGAAAGAATGATTTACATCTTATGTTTGCTCTTCCCATGAGAGTTCTACTTAAAATTGTGTGTCTGGGAAAATGTTATAATAGATGGAAAAATGTCTCAAGTCTAAAAAACTCTTGTTTTACTACTAGTGATGGTCACATGGCATTTCAGTGAGTCTTGCCACATAACTGTCAAGAAAGGAGGAAGCACATGTGATTCATGTTTCATAAGGACAAGCCACAGAGTTCTGAAGAACTTGTTCAGTGTGACAGGTTATCAGGGTGGATGGCATGGTGACAACTTCCAAAGGACCTTAAATCCCAGTATGTGCTTTCCCCACTGGGATCATGGGGGTTTGGCTCATGGATTTCAGTGAGGGATTCAGAGATCCCTCAGCAGTCACATCTTCACCTGGCCAGCTAGTACAGCCAGTGTACAGAAATGGCCTTGCCTGCACTCACTCAAGCCATTTTTGTGAAGCGTCATGTCATAAATCAAACACAATGTCAAGGTGCCAGAGCAGACACAATGACTGGGTCAGCTGGACACTGTCACCATCTGTTGTTTAATCAGTCACAGGTCCAAATGGCCTAGAGCTGATCCTGGGAAGAGGAGACATAATATTTAAAGTAGTCACCAAATTCTTCTTCCTGGTTTCACTAGCAAGGCTTTCCATGACACTTGGAAGGAAGACTGAGGAAGCGAGGGAGAGCAGATCCGGGCAGGGGCCTAGGGCTTTCCAGGGATCCAGGTGTGAGGGTGATAGCAGGATCCAAGCACGTGCTGCAGACCCACAAGAGACTCCTGCCCTTCACCCTCATCCCCTAGTCCAGAAAGATTCCTCAAATCATATGGTGTAAAAAAGTTGTTGAATGCCTGGGTGTGGTGGTGTATGCTTTTAATCCCAGCACTCAGGAGGCAGAAGCAAGTAGATCTCTGAGTTCAAGGCCAGCCTGGGCTACACAGAGAGTTCTAGGCTAGCCAGCCAACAACTGAAAGGCTCTGATGACCTTATAGAGAGCTCTCTCCATTGACAGACGTTATTCTATTGTACCATGACTTTTCTCAGGCTTTCTCTGAACTCAGAATCATGGTGTGAAAAATGAGTTGTGATGTGCATTTCATGTATAGGGTGGAGTGAAGAGTGGGGTGAAGCTGACCCGTGTCTGCTGCTTCATCCGCTCAAGTCTCAGAGTGGAGAATAATTGAAACACTGAGATGTAAAGGCCTAAGCAAAAGGTACGGTGGTTCAAATATGAGGAATTTTCTAGAAGGGCAAAGGAAAATTATTGTGACTAGCTTAGGGATCTCTAAATCCAGATGGTTGGACATTGGACACCAGGCAATCCAAGGTGGCTTCCAACTCCTGAAGGAAGCATTGCCAAGCCCGCAGCGTGTGTCAGGCATCCTCTTCTTGGGGCTATGCTGGGAGTGCAGTGGGACAGGGGAAACATGCAAGTGGTCAGCGACTGTCATAGGCAAAAGTGGGCAAGAAGAGCAACCACGGTGTCTTCAAGGAATTGGAAGCTATTTGGGGATTTAAAACACTATCTGTTCTTAATGAACACTAAACCCACATGAGACATGAGTGAGACTTGGTTGTGTGATTAAATAAGCTAGCTTCCAAAGAGCTAGCCTGTCTTCTGAAAGACACTGAGTTTAAAAATTCTTACACAAGTCTGTCCATATACCTTTAAAAATACATCTTCTAATAAAATATGCAGTGTAACCAATCTCAGACAGGCAAGCGGAGATAGCAGATAGGGGTTCCTATACTCGAAGACATTAACTCTTGGGAGATGCCCTGGCAAAGCCATCCTTCAGAGCTGAAATTACGTGGCTCTAGTGCTTACCATGCTGGTTTATTCAGAAATTTGTATTGGGACAAATATTTTGTATCTGTATGACATAATTTAGTGGAGTTAAGACATATTCTTGCTGTAGATATAACTCGGGTTGAGCTATTGTGTGGCATGTGCAAGACCCTTGTTTCAATCCTCACAGCTATTAAAAATCAAAATAAAAGACAGACAGATGGCTTAGTGATTAAGAGCATATACTGCTCCTGTAGAGGACCGGAGTTTGGCTCCCAGCACCCATACTGGGTAGCTTACAACCATCTGTTCTCCAAGGGGATCCGATGCCTCTGGCCCATACAGGCATCTAAACTCATGTACACACACACACACACACACACACACACACACACACACACACACAATTAAAAATAAATCTTTAAAAAATAAAGATAACCCAGGCATTAGTGGCACACACCTTTAACCCTAGCCTTCACAGGCAGAATCGGATCTATGAGATCAAGGCCAACCTGGTATATATAGCAATTTCCAGGCCAGCTGGGACTACACGGAAACCCTGTTCCAAAAAGACCAAAAGTAAATAAAATAAAAATATTTTCAGAGCTGAGGGTGTAGCTTATTGGTACAGCACTTGCCTAGCTAAGATGCCCAAGACTCTGGGCATTACCCTATCACTGTAAGAAAAGAGAGAACAAAAGAAGAGAAAAAGACAGAAAGAACTCTTCTTCGTGAAGCCATTTTATCCAATTGTCCATTGTTACTAATAATTTTGCTTACAGTAGAGGAAGACCATAAGGAATGGAGGATTCTACTTCCATTTGCACTATCATCTCAGTACAAATAGTTAAGGATAAGAACGCCATCACCAGCAACTCTCAGGATGGAGCAAAAACCCAAAGAAGGAAGTACTTCATGTTGCTTGTGAACGAAGGATGTCCAGGAACGAAATCAAAAGGCACAGCAGTTTAACAGGAGTGCTCAAGCTTGTTCTTAGGACTGGAGACCAGTACCCCTTGGGCCAGCCTCTCCTTGGAGCAACTCTAGCTTGCTGCCTTTGTAAAGTGGCTTTAGTAGCTTGTGGACAGCAAAGAAAATATATTGCCTGATGTGGTCCCAAGTGGGTTTTGAATTTCCTAAATAGGCTGTAGTTGACTTGTGGAAGGGCTCAAATCTTAAGTGTACTCACTGCTCACAGAGCCCACACTCACATTCCACCAAGAGGGAAAAATAGCAGACAGCCAGCATCCTGAAGCCTCCAGCTTGTCTCCTAAACCACACAGGAGCTTAGCCAGGAGAATGGAATCACACAGCACACATTCTCACGTATCAGACTTCTCTCATTCAACATAGCCATGTTATTTGTCATAGTCAAATACTGGAAGCGACCCAAGCGCTCAATAACAGAAATAATGAATAAGTAAATGGTGATGCAGTCATACCCTGGGAAACAGCATAGCAACCCAAATAAATGACCTGTTGCTACATGCAAAAGCACAAATAAATTTCACAAAGAACATACAGTCCAAAACCTAACGCAACTAGGCTACATGGCTATAAGTCAGAGTGCAGTTCCCTGCACAGATACAGGACACACAGATGCCCAGATGGTTCTTGGTATTTTAACATATCAACCATTGTGGTGGATGGTTAGCAGTCAGAGCTTAGGGATGGGGCCAGAGAGTAGTCATTGAACTAGGGTGAGGACTTTACATTTCCTGGTTACTAATGAGGTTGAACTTTTTCCATGTATTTATTGACTATCTGTAGATCCTTTTTTGTGAAGTGTCCATATCTTTTGCCCATTTTTCTCTGTGTGAATCTATGCCACATGCCTGTGGGTGCCCTCAGAGACTAGAATTGAGTAGTGCATTCCCAGGAGCTGGAGTTACAGGCGATTGTGAGCCACCTAACATGGTGTTGGGCCCTCTGGAAGAGAAACAAGTGCTCTCAACTGTGGAGCCATCTCTCCAGGCCCTTCTGTAGGCCTTTCTTGTTTTTGCTCATGAGTTTTAATTTTAATTTGTAGGTTTTAGATGTAATTCTTCTCTTGTATTTATAACCAAATCTCTCTGACTATATGAATTCCAAGTATCTTCTTCCAGAAAGAGCTCTGGATGTGTATGTGTATGTGTGTGTGTGTGTGTGTGTGTGTGTGTGTGTGTGTGTGTGTGTGATATATGTTTTCATATGGGTTATGTGCACCTGGGTATAGGTGCACAGAGGCCAGAGGTTATCGGTTCATCAGTTTGATGGACATTTAAGTTTATTCCATCTTTTGAGTATTACAAATAATGCTAAAACATGACTAAAGTTTTGTGTACTGTGTGTTTTGATTTCTCTTGGATTTATAATTTGTATCCGGGAATAGAATTGCTGTATTTTATGACAATTCTATGTTTAACTTTCAAAAGAATGGCCAAACTGTTCTCCCAGATGGCCTCACCACTTTATATTCCCACTAGCAAGATATGAAAGTTTGGATTTCTCCCCATCTTTGCCAACACTCATAATCGACTTTTAAAAGTTACAGTCATCTTATAAAATATGAGTTGGCACTTTTTTGTTTTATTTGAATTTCCTGATTCATGATGTTTAAAATGTGCTTTTGGCCATTTCATTTTTTCTTTGAGGAAATATCTATTCAAATCCTTTGCTCATTTTTTAATTGAGTTGCTTTTTTTCTTGTTGAGCTGTAAGGGTTATACATTCTAGACACAAGTCCCTTACCACAGCCATGATGGACACATATTTTCTCCTAGTCTATTATTTCTTGTTTTATTTTGCTGATAGCATTCTTTGAAGTATAAAGGGCTTTACTTCAATTAATTTTTAGGATACTTTTATTTATTCTTGGACAATTGCATACATGTATATAACATGTTCTAATCAGACCCACCCCAACCTCCCTCTCAGACTCCCTCCAGACACCTCCCAACACATCTCCATTCACCTTCATGTCCTCTGTGATTTGGTTTGTTTTATTTTGTTTTGTTGTAACCCACTGAGTCTAAGAAGCTGCCTGCTAGAATGTTGAATAACTTGTTGGCTTCCCTTCGTGCAGGTCTTGTGTAGGTGACCATAGTCATAGTAAGTACAAGGGCCAGGGCATGTCCAGAAGACAGCATTTCACAGCACTCTTGCCCATCCTCCAACTCTTACATTCTTTTCGCCTTCTCTTCTGTGATGTTCCTTCCAGAACCTGTGGAAGTCAATATAATGTCCCTTTTAGGGTGGGGCACTCAATAATCACTTGTTCTCAATAGTATTGACAGGTTATGAATCTTTGCAATCCCACTGCTTTAAAAGATAGTTTCTTTGGTCAAGGTGGAGAGCAGCATTAATCTACAGATATAAACCAAAACATTCAGAAGGCAAATAGAAAACATGTCCATTTAGCAAAACAACAGGAGTAGATCCACCCACCCCAATCCAGGGCTGATACTAGCCATGAAGGTTTATCTTTCCATTTTCTTGTAAAATTTTAGCTTTTTTGAGTAAATGTTTGAGTATGGTGCAAGCTAAGTATGAAGGTGAATCTTGACTGTCAATTTGACTGGATTTGGAATCACTTAGGAGACTTGTGAGGGTATTTTTTGGGGTGACACCATCCCATATTCTGGGGTCCTAGGCAGAATAAATGAGAGAAAGCAAGAGCACTAGCCTGCATGTTTCTAAGCCTCCTGACAGTGGACACATGAGCAGGTGCCTCACGCTCCTGTCGCCAAGCCTTCCTTGCTACAATGGGCTACACCTCTAACCCATGAGCCCAATTAATCCTTTTCTCCTTTCAGCTGCTTTGTATCAGGCATTTTGTCACAGCAATGATAAAAATATCTGGGGATCTAATTTCATTCTTTATGTGTCCAGTGATCACAGGACTATTTTGAAAGGTCTCTTCTTTACCATCATTGAATTGCCTCGCCCTTGTTAAAAAAATTAATCGATGGTGAGTGTATTTATTCCTGGTCTCTGAATTCTAGTTCATTGGTATACATAGCCATTCTTGTGTGAAAACTACAGTCTTGATTGCTGTAGCATTGCAGTGAGTTTAGAAATTAGGAAATTTTGCAGGTTTCCAAAAGTTTTCTGACTATTCCAAGTCTCTTGAAACGTAAATTCTATATGAATTTCTAAATCAGCTTTTTGAATTCTGCAAAAATAAAAATTTTAAAGATCAGACAGCTGGGATTTTGGTAAAGAATGAGTTGCATTTACTGATTAGCTTAGAAAATATTCCCATTTTAACATTATAACATGTTCCAATCCACAAACAGAGCTTGTTTTTCAATTGTATCTTTCCTTAGATCTATGCGGCTTTTTAAACATTGTTTGGAAATTTTCATCATACAAATCTTATGCTTCTCTTGTGAACTTTATTCCTAAGTGTGCTATGCCTGGTGGTGCTATTGTTAATGGAATTCTTTCCTTAATTTCATCTTCAGACTCACTTCTGCCAGTATGTGGAAAAACAACTGAATTTTTTATATTGATCTTTGATCCTGCAATGCTGTTGATCATTTACTCTAATAGGTTTCTTTGGGATGAATCACTTCAAATGCTCTTGTCAAGATCACGACTCTGCAAATTTCCCTTTCTTACCTGCTTGCCCTCCTGGCTACAGCCTTCCAAACTTCACAGAAAGAGTAAGAGAAAGCATTCTGTCTTTGCTCCTGATCATTGGAGACTCTCCAGTCTTCATTTAGGATGATATAGATTGTAGAGTGTTTTATAGATGCCCCTTATTAGTTTAAAGATGGTCCCTTTTATTACTAGTTTGCTAAATTATTTTTAAGTCATGAAAGGGTATTTTGTCAAGTGCTCTTCCTGAACCTGTTGAGATGACCATGTTGGGTGCTTCCATTAATACAATGTGTCATACTGATAGGTTCTCTCATGTGGAGCCAACAAATTGTGTTTGGACAAGCAATAATTCTTAATTTAGGTCAGTTTGCCTGTATTTTACTTTAGACCTTTTGGTTTCGTACCCTGAACATGAACTATTTGCCTACTTCAGGATCATGAAGATCTCTGGCGCCTGTTGCCTGTTTCTTTGGCCTTTCATACCTATTCCTACATCAATCTAGAATTAATTTTTGTGCAAAGTGCTTATGGAGACAAATACAATTTTTGTCTATATTGATTTTTTTAACAGGTCTAGTATCACTTATTGAAAAGCTCATCCTTCCAGTGTTCTGGTTAGCTTTTAGTATCAACTTGACACAGCCTAAAGTCATCCAAGAAGCACGGCCTCTCAGGAATTGCCTAGTCGGATTGCCCTGTGGGTATGTCAGTAGGGGATTATGTTGATTATTAATTGGTGCCAGAGGACCCAAGCCCACTGTGAGTGGCACCATTCCTAGGCGGGTCTCTGGACTGTAAAAGAAAGCTAGTTAAGCACAAGCCCCTGAGTGAGCCAGAAATCCAGCCAGGAAGCATCATTCCCACATAGTTCTGCCTCGAGTTCCTGCCTTGAATTCCTGCCCTGGTTACCCTCAAAGATGAACTGTGATGAGGTCATGTAAGCCAAATAAACCCTTTCCTCTCTGAGTTACATTGGTCAGAGTATTTAATCACAACAACAGATAGCAGGTATGTGAACTTCTAGACTCTGCTCCTCTCTATATTCTCTTAATTGTCGAGCTTTGGAATAAATCCTGCTACCCCATAATATAAAACTCTTATTTTGCTCTTTTCCAGGATTCACCTGCTACTTTGAGCTTTTCAGTATTTTGTTTATGTTTTACAATTTTCTTGTGAATTTGCATACATGATCTCCTAGACTTTTTATGACAGACCAGTTAGGGAGAGAGATAAGATTTTACAACACTGAGGCTGGAGTCAAGTCTATCAGTAAGGAGTTTTTAAAAATTTGCCTTTTCAGAGGCTGGAGAGATGGCTCAGCAGTTAAGAGCACTGGCTGCTGTTGCTGAGGACCTGAGTTTGATGGCCAAGCAACCACATGGTGGCTAACAACCTTCTGTAATTCCAGTTACAGGGGATCTGACACCCTCTTCTGACCTCCATGGGTATTGCACAACACAGATGAACTTACATGCATGTAGGCACAACACTCATACACATAAAATAAAATTTGTGAACCAAAGTAGGTTGAGATGTTCTGCATGAAATACACATAAATTCAATTTAAAAATTCAATAAAAATATTCCAATAAAAATAACCTTGTACATTTATTGGTATGAAATCTAAGACAAAAATTTAATATTTAATCTATAGCAGAAAAAGTGTACATGAAAGGATTTCTAGTTTTAAATATTTTACTGAACAGTTGTTTATATATTTACAAAAGAGAATAAAGTTTAAAAACTTTTTTAAAATAATAGAAATATTGACATCTACAAATACAATTTTGGAATTTTTAAAATCTTTATGCATTTCGTTGCTACTTTCAATTAAACCTCATACAAACCAGTTTTAATCTGTCCTTAAGTGTATATACATTTGTGATACTTAAGTTTTAGAATCTGATCTTTTTTATCATTATGGACTATTCTTTTAATGTTTGAAAAGGCCCTCTGCACCAAAGTCTCCATTGCTGAATTTAAGAAAGCTGTTTCATCTTCCTTTTACTGAGCATTGTACAGCATATTTGTTTCTTTTTCTTTATGTTTAACCAATCTACATCCTTATTATTTCAAGTGGGATTCTTGAATGCCACATTGAATTGAAAATATTCTTTAATTGAATCTATCAGTCTGTTGTTAATTACCATAGTATTAAATGTGATTAAAAAGTAGCATCAAATCCACCAAGTTTCTAATTGTTATATAGTTGTTCAGTGTTCTTTACTCCATTATCAACTTATCGGTAGCACCATTTATAGTTTTAATGGCTGCCCTCAAGTTTATAATATGCATTTTCATTAGAGCCTACTTACCCTCAGTTGTTATTAATCACCTTAATATAGTATAAGGATTTTATAGCATCTGTTTTCTGCCGTCCATCTTTAATACAGCAGTATTAAATACATGTTTAAATATCAGACAAAAATAATGTACTGACTTTTATGCATATGGCATTTCTTATCTTTTAGAACCATACATAATAGAAAAAATAGAATCTACCCTTTTATTTATTCTTGTTGCATTTCTGATTGTTGGAGATTTTTGTATATAAGCCATATTTCAATTCGGTATCATACACCTTCTGACTGAATATTTTAAAATAGTTCCTATGATTTGGATCTGCTGCCAAAAAAGTCATTTGGGATTTTAAGCTTTCTGATGCTTTATGTCTTTATTTTTGAAAGATATTTTTGCTCAGTTCCCTGAAATTGCTGGCCAACCATCATCTATCTTAGTTTGCAGTTGAAGATTTATCATATTTTAAAATTTAAATTTCCATATGAGCATTGTGTCCTTTTTTTCTCTGAATTCCTTAAATCTTTTTATTTGTTTTCTTGGCAGTTAAAACATGCTCTAATAATAAAATACAATAAATAGATAAATAAATAAAATTTGTATTTCCTATGATTTTATTTAATAAGGACAAAAAATACTTAGTAACAATACCAATGTTTAAAATAGCTATTATATAAGGCCAGAGAGCTGGCTCAGTAGTTAAGAGCACTGACTGCTCTTTTAGGGGACCCAGGTTTGATTCCCAACACCCACATGGTGGCTGACAACTGTCCATAACTCCAGTTCAAGGAGAATCCAACTCCTTCTTCTGCCCCCGAGGGCATTGCATGATACACATGTAGGCAATACACTCATACACATAAAATAAAAATAAATATTAAAAAATAGTTATACATGTGACACTTGTGCTCAGTTCTTCAAGGATTCTATTCTATTTCATTATAGAAAAATAGCTGTTAAAATATCAAAAGTTTGCTGCTCATCGTGTGCTCTCCATATGTGTGCCATGACATGCGTACATGTGTGCACGTGTGTGTGTACCTTTATTCCCAGCACTCAGGACGCAGAGGCAGGTGAATTTCTGTGAGATTGAGGCCACCCTGGTCTACATAGCAAGTTCCAAGTCAGCTGGGGCTACAGGGAGATCCTGTCTCAAAACAAAAACAAAAACAAAAAAAACACTACCAACACCAACAAACAAGAGTTAGAGGGCCTTCATGAAGAAAATCATGGCACTGTGCCACAGATCATAGAAGCAATGTTTGAACAGGGATAGGGTGGGGGGTGTAACAGGGCCTTGGAAAGGATTAATAACCATGAGTGTCAGTGATTTCCAAAGAACGTGTCTTAATTTCAACCAGAGTATCAGCAGTGTTTTCCTAGGGCCATAGAAAATTATGTAATACTTCTGTTGAAGAAATTCTAAATCTTTTAGATTTGATAAAAATTCTAATTGTGAAGAGTAGTGATATAGGACAATTATGCCAGGTATTAAAACTTTCTACAAAGCTAATATAATAACTTAGAAAGTTGTGGGGCCTTGATTCACAAATAAGTTTATAGATTATAAAACCAAGAAGTCAAAAAATATTTCTCAGGATCCATTCATATTGAACACATGAGAAAGATGTCATCTTAGTTTAGTGCAGAGAAGGTAGTTTTTCTGTGGTTAGTAATATCAGTCATAGATAAAATCATGAATGAATTAGCCCTAATTTTTAAAATATTAGAATAACAGAACAAATTTAGGAGAAATTTTATATAAAGTTTTAATCACCTGACTCTCTTAAATTCCATGTTTTGTGGGACTCCCATAGACAGGAATGTAATTAGAATGTTCTTTCACCTGTTGGCTTTCTTACTGTCACTTTCAGTGACTCAATTATCAAACCCTCTGTAGGTAGAGAACAAGTTTTCACTGTCCTACAAAAAAGATTTTCAGATCCCCCAGCTAGGGAACTACAACTATGTCAAAATTATAACATTTCTCACTGGTCATTTGGTTAGATTTAAAGTGCTTGATAAGCCCAGTGCTCAGGAAGCTACCAAAGAGACAGAGCCTTTTGCATAATGTTAGTGGGAAGGTGGGTTACTATCCTTTGGCTGAAGGAAGCTGGCAGCATTGGGCTAAAGGACCAAACATATGTAGAATTTAACTCAGGCAATACACAGGTAGAGGCTCTACCTGAAAGCGTGCCTGTTCACAGGCAGTTTGATACTGGAAAGAAGGTACAACGTGTGTTTACATTATGGGATATCTTTAAGTTATCAATTTGAAAAGGCAGGCTAGTGAGCTGACAGTGGGTAGGCACCAGACAGCAAGCCTGAGGACCCAACGTGGTAGAATGGGAGAAATAACTCCTCCACGTTGTTCTCTGATCTCCATATGTGTGCTATGACATGCGTACATGTGTGCACGTGTGTGCGTACACACGGGCGCACACACACACACAAAATAAAAAGTGTAATAAAAACATTGTTTAAAGGGCGGGTTCATAGTTTGCTGTTAGTTTTCTCGTTCTGATAAATACCTAGCTAAAGCAGCTGAGAAGAGGAACAGTTTCAGGAGCTGAGCAGTTTAAGGGCTCCATCCATCACGGTACCTGGGGACCAGGTCAGGGTGATGGGAACTTTCAACTTTGCTTCCTCACATCTCTGTGGAGCAAGAAGGGGAGGGCGTGGGCTCAGGGCAGAACCCTGTGTGCCATACCTCTAGCCCTGCCATAGAGGCACCAGGACCCATGTCCTAAAAGTTCCACAGCCTTCTCAGCAGCACCAGCTATTCCAACACAGGCCCAAGGAGCTGGGGGGCTACGGGGTGATTTACATCCAAACCATAATATCACCACTTCTGGAAGTGAGTCCTGACTTCCAGAAAGGAGAGAGGTCACCACAGTGGAGGGGAGGGAAGGGGAGCGGAGGGAACGGGAGGGGCATGATGGTACACACTTATAATCCCAGCCCTGGGGGGATATGGAGGCAGGAGCTATTCAAGGCCAGCTTAGGATACAAGATACCCTGTGTTTAAAAGAAGAAGGGGGAGGGGGAGGCATGGAATAAAGAACAAAGGAGAAAAGCAAGAGAGAAGAAATCTGCACATGAAGTATTTCCTAAGGGCATGAATCTCCCTTTTAAACAAGTGCTTGGGTGACAAAGCTCACCGGGATCACCAGGGGAGTTTTCGGAACGTTGAAAGGGGCGGGGGTTCCCAGAGATTGGTTTTTAATTGGTTTGGGGTGTAGCTTGGATGTTAAATTTTTACAAGCCCCCTGAGAGGTTCTAACGCGAAGCGAAATCTAAGGACTATGGGTATAATTTTGATCTGAAGGTCAGTTTTGGCCTAAGACCCTGGAAGCTACTTTTGCTATTCTCATGCTAGCCACTAGGTGGCATATTATCCACACGACAGCAGTTCTATAACCAGGTGTTTCCAGAACTCTTTTCCGAAGGCCAAGGTGAGAAAAGCAGGAAGCATTCCCCGTGCGCCCCGGGATATAGGACGGATATAGGACGGACTTAAGAGAAAGTAAGTGTCCTGTCAGGTTTGACCTTACCCTGAATCTTTCTTAAGTTCTGGGGGAAATCGAATGGGGGAGGGGGCGAGGGGGGAGGACTAAACCTGTCTCATCTTTTAAACCTGGCTTTCTCTGGAGTCAAAGCAAGGCAAACTTTCACTTCTTCCCGCCCGGGGTCTTTTCTTTGGTGTAAATTATAGCAAGACAGTTGTTAGTCGCCATGTGGATGCTGGGAACTGTACCCAGGTCCTCTGCAAGAGCAGCCAGTGCTCTTAACTGCTGAGCCGTCTCTCCAGCCCCTAGCAAGGCTTTTTTTTATGGGAAGGCCACGCTCTTTGTTGTTTAGAATGAAGCTTTTTTTTGGAAACTTTTTAACTAAAAGTATCTAATTTGAATTATTGTCAATAGCCAAGAGTTCAATATTTACTTATTACTGATTTTTGCCCAGTCAGGAATCAAATCCAGGGCCTCGTGTATGTTAGATGAATGCTCTACCACCCAGCTGCATCCCGGATCCCCAACCTCAGGAGGGCAATATTTAAACCCTATTTATAGACTCAGATTAGTGGTGGGCGTAAATAGGACGGGAAGGAGAAAACTGTGAAATCAAGAAGAGTCCTGTCACCCTAACACACAAGAGTGTGATTTTTCCAGAAAACAAGTACCTCTGGGCTTAATTTTTCTCCCTTTGATCTCAAAATAAACACCAGCCTCCACACTTCCTGGTCATGCACTGTTGGTTCATTAAAGAGCCATCTGCTGAATTCTGTAAGAGCTCAACTTGTAATGACTATGGACAAAGTCAAGAAACACGACTTCAAGACACTTTCCTTAGTAAAATTTGCTTTAAAACTAAGTGTGATTACTCTATCAGTGTTTCTGCCATTTGAATTTTTCCCATCGAATTTCATAAACAATGTAAATTTTGGTGAATGTATTATTTCTCTTTCTAAAAACAAAACACTCCATTTCTACCAGAAATGTCATAATGCCAACATCTCAGAGCCAGAGATCAGCATGAAGAACTTGAGATCACCTTCACAGTTATTCATTAGCATGTTAGACTGAACTGTGAGACCCAGTGGACCATCCTACCAAAAATTGTTCCAAAATCCAATTAGGCAGGGTTCTTTAGAGAAACAGAACTAGTAGAACCTGAATAATTGATCATTTGCAAGAATTTGGATGAAAAGCTTATGGAGGCTGGGAAGTACCAAGATCTTCAGTCAGCACACTAGAGATCCAAGATAACTGATGGTGTTGGCCCAGTCAGAGACCAAAGACTCCAGACCCACTACTGGAAATCCCAGTTCAAGTTCAACTCCAAGAGCAGGAGATGACATACGTGTGGTGAATTCTCTCTTACCCAGTCTTTGTGTTCTATCCAAGCCATCGATACACTGTATGAAAATTCCATTAGCTTTGTCAACATGTATTACACGAATTATAGTTCCTTGGGATGCTAATAAAGGCAATTTGGTACAAAAAGTTCCAGTGTCAAATAAGTTCGGAAAATCCTGGGAAAGATAAACAAAAGTCTTTTTTGCAGGATTTCTCAGAACCTTTAGTATGCCAGTGTCCTTTGGGGCCATTTGAGATGCTGTGATATTTTACAAAGCTTTCTAAACTTACTGTGTTACTTAGGTTGTCATTGCTGTGATAAAATCACTTAAGAGGAAGGTCTATTCTGGCTCATAGATTCAAAGTTTTTTTTTATCAGCTGGTTCCGTTGCTTCTAGGGCCAAGGAAAAGTAGAAATGTGATGGAGGAGGGGCATGGGAGAAGAAATCCGCTCACCTCATGGCAGCAGAAAGGAGAACAGGAAGGGCTTCTTGAAAGGCATGTTCCCTGTAGCCTGCTTTCTCCAAGGTGCTCCTTCCATTCAGCCCCATCACCGCCTGGAAGTTTATTCCAACTTGAATCTATCAATATATCAAACCATTTAGTAGGTTGGAGCCCCTGCTCTAACGTCTCTGGAAAGGCCACGCCGACACACCTTCACTAATCTCCTAGGTGTATCTCAGTCCAGTCGAGTTGACCATCAAGATTATCAAACTCATTTAACACAGTGTCCTGTTTAGCCTGTAGCAAGCACCTCTTCAAATACTAGGCAGCAAGGTTTTATAAAGTCTTGTAAATGTGTTTCACCTGATTTTGTACCTTACCTCTAGCTCAGATCTATAAAACAAATGGATTCAAGCAATGTTCACAGGTCTAGTAAAGGTAATAACAAGCCATTTAATAAGGTAGTAGAAATATGGTGAGACTATACATGTAAATCCTATGCAAAACTAGCCTGAGTCTGTGACCAGTACCTCCTAAGCCATTGCCAGGGCCCAGAAGATGTAAAATGGACTTTGAGGGTTTTAAAGTGGAGCCTCAGCTCTGAATGTAGCAGAGGCTGCAGTGAGAATGGAGACACATAAAGCACCCTGCAGACATGGGCAACCTAAGCCTGCCATTGTCCTTGCTCCTTTACAAGACTGAGTCTGTGCTTCTCCTGAGGCTTTCTTTCCCTGGCTGCAGTAGGCAATGCCACTGTCCTTTATGTGCTCTGAGAGCAGCACATTGGCAATGGCCTGTTGGAGTGTGGTTCATAATGGTAAGTGTTCGTTGTAAACTTGATAGAATCTAGAATCACCTACAAGATGCCTGAGGGGGGTTATCTTGATTGCACTGAGGTAGGACGACCCTCCCACTAGCCCACTGTGGGTAGACATTCCCTGGGTGTCGACCCTGGATTATATAAAAATGGTGAGAGTTGGGCTGGGGAGATGATGGTTCAGTGGTTAAAGCACTTGACACACAAGGATGGGGATCTGGGGTTGGATTCCCAGAAACCCACACAAATGCCAGGTGGATATGGTGAGCCACCTTCAATTCCAGCCTTTGGAAGATGGGTTAGGGGGTCCCCCAGAGCAAACTGGTTAGCATGACTAGACATATTGGCCAGCTCTGGGTTTAACTGTTTCAACAAATACGGTGAAAGAATGGTGGGGGATGACTCCTAACATCCACCTCAGGCCTCTGCATGTCTCTCTTTCTCACGCACACACACACACACGCACACACACACATGCGCACACACACACACATATATGCAAACACATGCACACCACACACACACACACACACAGTACTCTAACACCAGCATTCATTGCTGCCATTGATTACAGATGTGACATGACCAGCTGCTCCAAGCTCTTCATGTTTTGACTTCCCAACCATGCTAGACTGTACCCTCAAACTGTAGGTAAAAATTAACTCTTTCCCTTAGGTTGCTTTTGTCCGAGTTTATCATAGCAAGACGAAGAGAAAGCAAGGCAGGGTTTGCGTGCCTGGCCCCCTCGGTCCTCACGTGGCCCAAAGCTGTGTTCCAGGATGGGGCTGCATGTAGGCATACTGAGATGGTCTGCAGTGGTGACTTGATAATATCCCGGCTTCAGACCCTTTCCTGCCCTCCCTGATACCCAGTCACTGTCCTCTGAGATTATATAAACTACCAAGTCCAGGAACAGGGCTCAGGAAGGCTCTGATCGAGACCCCACTCATCCTTTCTGTGGACTCTCCTATCTTGACTCCACTTCAGCTGAAAAACTTCTGGGCCCCTGGAAATCCCGCATTCATTATTTCTCAAAGTACTCAAGCCAGAACCACAGTCCTGTGTGGCGGTCACCCCTCTGCCTGCCCCTGTCACTTACTTGCCCTTAAGGGTCTATGAAATGCTGGCTACTATGCCAGGTGCTGGGGGCGTAAGTTGAGTGAGATGAGCTTGGAATTTTCCTTCATGAGGGTTCCAGTCTTTTAGGGAAGACACACACACACACATCACATTATTGTACAAATCAACTTGTGAGAATGATCTTTGGGTCCTGGGGATTGAATTCAGGGCCCCGTGCATGCTAAGTGCATGCTCTGCCACTGAGCTACATGCCTCAAGAATAATCTGCAATAGATGTTGAAGTGGGTGCAATGAAGGAAACCAGAAGGAAGGTCTATTCCGGTCTGACACACGAGAGAGGCTCCTTCCAGGAACTGAGTTCTTGCTGAAGTGTGATAAAGAGGAACTAGGCAAGTATGAAGTTGGAGTTAGGGAAGAGAGACACAGAAAGTTGGAACAGCCTGTGCATAGAGCAAAATGTCTCCTTCCACTCTGGCACCATGGATAGGTGGGCTGGGACAGAGGAAACTCCTTTCTAGTCCACAGAAGCGTTCTCTTGGGTCCCCGAACAGAGATGCTTGGTCTTCCAAGGCTCACCTAAGCCCCTCTTGGAGAACAGTGCTGTGCCCTCTTTTGTAAATGGTTCAGGCCCTTTGCAGGAGTTTGGTGCTACCAGAGATCCCTTGAAGTTGAATTAGATCATATGATTTACTCTGGCCAAGGAAGTTTGAGCAGAAGTGTAAGCTACATGTCTTAGGTATGTGGGAGCCGATGCAGAAGGTCTTCGTTCTCTTTTTCTCTGCCATAATAGGGTTCCAGATGGGGTAGCTCTCTGTCAGGGAGCCTTGGGGCATACCAGCTGGCTCTTGGTGATCATGAGGCATAAGCCAGAAACAAATCTCTGCTGTTTTGGCCACTGAGATTTGAGGGTTGCTGTTGTAGCGTGGTCCATCCCATACAAAACCTGCTTCAGAAACCCACTTAGGAGAAGCTGCTTAGTGATCAGCTGCTCCCCATGCAGCCTCCCCGTGCAGGGCCCCTATGGCTTTCCTGCCTCTGCCACTTCCTAAGGAGAGATGCTGGTAGGGTTCTTGAGTGATTTATGCCTCCGCTTTTTTGTCTATAAAATAGCAAAGACAGTATTCGCTGCATACTCTTGTGAGAATTACCTGTTAATTAATGGAAAGAGCTTGGAGAGTTGCCAGGCACAGAGTAAATGCTCAATAAATATTAGCTTTATTATTAATATTTCTTCAAAAACAAACAACAGTTGGATCCCGCAGGTGGCTGAGATCCCTTTTAAGGAAATCTGTTATCCAGAAGAAGGCTTGCTGGCATCTGTCTCCAGAGAGAGGGTGTATTGTATCAGGAAGTGCAAACTCAAATCTACCTCAAGGAACTGGTGGGCAACTTTAACATCCTCAGCTTTTGTTTTATCTATTTGGTAGGGGCCCAGTATATAGAAAAAAGCCTCTGATACAACAAAAATATCAGTATTATCAAGGGAGAAATGGGAAAATGGAGATACTTTAAATGGGGAGGTGTGGAGGGAGGATTAGATAAGAGAGAAAGAGAGGAGAGAGATAATGCCTGACTAGTGTGAAAAGCCAGAGGGAATCATTAGTCCAAAAGCCTACTGATGAATTATACATACAATAGCTCTACAGAAGTCCATATGTAGAACAAGAAACAGTGCCAGACAGAAACCTTCCTTTGAGTTGTTGGCCGGAGTAGTTCAAGAGATACCAGACTATTGCCACAGTTCTTGATTTCCTCCCAGAACTTGAAGGTAAGACCCTACTGCTGAAGACAGGATATACTTTGGACACAGGATTTGGAGCAGTAGAGCTGGACCTGACCTAGAGAGCAATTCCCCTGAAGACTGGCTCTCATAGTTTTGGAGTGCACTACACAAACTGCTAAGGGAGAACATCAGTTGCTGGTCCAACCCCAGCTTCAGGCCTAATAATGACATCAATGATTGGCATAACAAATAACATTGGCACAGTAGGGGCACTTGTATCTTGGGGTAATCCACAGCTACCTAATTGGACCTAAACTGCATTCAGTGGGAAGAAACTCACATGTGGTACTGTAAACATAGCTAAATACACATGAATGGAGAGGTCATAGATCTTAGAGAACACCCCAAGACTGTCACATCCATAGACTAATGTAATTTCTTACTCTGTGTAAAATATGGATCCTGATATTACAAATATACCAGTCCCCATTCATCAAAGAAGCTTCTTTTGCAAGAGAGACTATTACAGAGCTCCACAACTGGTCACACACAGACATTCTCTGTGAATTGTCCTGCATCTGCAATGCAACCTCTATACCTAAGACTCACACAACATAGAACAAGGGGTAAATACATCTCTCAGTTCTCATCAATGAAGCTCCTTCATGCAACAGAGGCCAGAAACACAAAAGGTCACAAATGGCCAAAGCTTAGAAAGTAAGAGTCTGCAGAGTGTGGGTCCTTGGACTGGACTCATGTTAAATTCCACCAATCCAGGGCTGAGGGACTATTTTGGAAGCTGGTGTAGAAAGATTTTAAGAGCCATGGAGGATGTGCATAACCATCTGGAAATAGGATCCTACAGGCTCCTGGGACCTTGTTCATATGAACCTACAGCAATGGTGTCAGCATGCATGGGACCCATGCAAACTCAAGCAGATAAAAAAATCTAGCATAGAACTGGGAAATAGACAGCAAACCCCGATCTTAGATGAAGAGATATTGGCAACTGTGGATGGGTTGACTACATCCCAGTGGATGAACTTTCACTGAGGGACATCTGGGGACACTAACTAGACATGATAGGCCTTAACACAAATGACAGAATGTATGAATTCTAGTGGGGAGGGGATTTGGGAGGGTAACAGTGGGAAAGAGGATATAAAGTTGATTGAAATTAAGATGTTCTTTATGAATTACAAAAGAATTCAGTAAAATGTAGATAAAGCCTCAGATGAAGAACAGCAGAGGAAGCCCCCGGATGCTGACTTCCGGCCCCACGTGCTCTCATGTGCTCATTTACATACACAAATGTGCACACACACACATAATAAAAACATTTTAAAATTTTAATTGACATGTTTCTTATCTATGGGAAAGAACTCAGAACTTACTCCTAGCTGGCTAAGTACCCTTACGGACCATTCTTTCCCATTCTCCCTTCTCCTTGCAGGTGCCTTTGAAAAACCGGCCACAGCTCCAGAGCAGTGTTTAGTCCCCCAACACACAGGCTTTGGTCCTTCAGAATCCATCCTCCCTTTGCTCCTACCAGTGATCCATTAGCAGAAAGGTATGTAGTCCTCATATAAATGTCCCTCCCAATTTCTTGTTTCTTTATTTTAACAATTATTTATTTAGTTAATTCGTTAGTTAGGTAGGTAGTTTGAGACAGTCTCACTATGTAGCCCAGACTAGTCTTGAACTCACCATTCTCCTGCCTCAGCCTCCTGAGTGCTGGTATTATAGATGTGTACTGCCACGCCTAGCTCTTCCCAGTTCTTCAAGTGTCATGTCTTTGTGGGGTTTCTCCTGGCTTCCCCTTCTCCCCACACAATGGGATTGGGAAGTATCTGCCTCCCGTTCTTTTCTGCTGATCCCAGGGATCCTGTGAATTGGAGACTCTTTAGCCAGAGTAGATGAGTAGAACCCTCCAGACCATCACCAATAACTTTGAAGTTGACACCAGGCAGATCACTGAAATGTTTCTTTCTCGTTGAACCAGTTGGTCTCTTATCTGTAGTGTAGGTTGACTGACAGCTAACAGCATATTCAAAGAGTCACATGTGATCCAATCTGTCAGCATTTTCTAATCCTAGTGATCCTTCCCAGGGAGGGGCTTCATAGCAGCGGCCATCACCATAGGATCACATCCATGAATATCTCGATTCTCAGCCAGCAACTGAATGGGGAAAATGACTTTGAGGGATGTGATTTAAACTACTCCACACAGTGATGCATGAATACTTCACAGGGCTGTCAGGCTTTCTCGCTGCAATTTATCTTTCCACATGGCTTTAGCCGAATGGAACTGGCAGACTTTTCCCTCCTCAATCCGACCCCAACTCCACTTCCAGTCCTAGTCTAATTTCTTGCATGTGGTCTAAGCGAATAGCCATGCACGAACACGGTGGAGGGGGGGCAAGTTGGTTTTTAATAACATGGGCTACGGAGATGGGAAAGAACTTCTGAGTAATAAGCAAGGATGTCCTAGCATTCTGGAAGAACAACAAAACCTTGCTAGAGATCCTCCGCCCTGCCTTCACTGCATCATGCTCATTAATATTAGAAAACATTTGCTGCCACTTTAAATGATGAAGCTTTGTAACACGCCTGTAACCAGCACAGAACAAATTAATTTAGTTCAGGTGGAATCAGAGCAGCAATGGGCAAAGCACTTCCTTATATCCCAGCCCTTCCAGCACTGGAACTGGGTACTACAGTCCTTGATGAAGGGCTTAGCACCAAGGCGGGAGGAACAACCATTCTTTCATCTCTCTCAGGGACCCGTTTGGGCAAAAGACCTGAGCTTTCAGCCTAGAGCAAGAAGCTGTGTTTATAATCTTTGGATGTTCTCCACATATTCTTGACTTAGGACAAGCAAGATGGGTGTTTTGGAGGCTAGGCAAGGGTCCATCCGCACTTGCTTGCTAACCACTGTGTCCAGCGGCATCCAGATGGGCCTCGGCCAGCAGTTGGTAGGACACTTAACTCACTTTGGACAATTTTGCTTCCTTAGAGAAGGGCAGCAACTGCCATCCACATGCCCCCTTGGGACAGCACCATCACATCAAGACTCACCTTGGACACCTGACCAACTCAGTATCCCTTGTGACAGGCTGATGCCTGTGCCTCAGGACTCTTCAGTATTTAGAATGTTGTCTCTGCCTGTGGGCTTGGGAGAGGCAAGCGGGCCGTAGCCATCTCACTTCACTTTTACAGCAGTCTGTGGGGAGGCGGTGCTGTCATTTCATCCATTTTAAAAGAGAGGTGAGAGGCTGGAGAGATGGCTCAGTGGCTAAGTGACTGCTCTTTCAGAGGACCCATGTTCGGTTCCCAGCACCCACATGGTGGCTAACAACCGCTGTAACTACATTTCCAGGGATCTGACGCCTCTTCTGGCCTCCAAAGGAACTGCATGCAGGTAAAACACTCATACACATAAAATAAAAATAATTAATCAAAAATTCAAACAAAAGCAAAATTTACTTATTTTTCTATTTTACATATATTTTTTATTTTATGTGTATCAGTGTACTGTACTGCCTGCATGCATGTGAGTGCGCACATATAGTGCAATGCCTGTGGAGGTCAGATGAGGATGTCGGCTCCCCTGGAACTGGAGTTACAGACAGTTTAACAGCTGCCATGTGGGTGCTGGGAACCAAACCTGGGTCCTCTGCAAGAGCAACCAGTGTTCTTAACTACTGAGATATCTCCTCAGCCCCAGAAAATTTATTTTTTAGAGGGTGAAATTCGTATCACATGAAGTTAATCAGTAACTGCTGAAAGATACCATCTTCACAGGTGAGGAAAACAAGATTCCAGACAGTCAATGACCTGGGAGGTGGGGTTCTCCTCCACAGGACAGGGTCCCAGGCAATCTGGCTCACTCACCTTTGTATCTCCAGAGCTGGAACTGAATAGGTGCTCAGTAAGCAACTTCTGACTGAATAGGCATCAGAGAGAGTGGCAGAGTGTCCAGTAGCCCATCCCCTTCTACATAGTGATGCCTACTTGGGATGAGGCCCTTCCTGGTTTCTTGAGGCTTCCCTCCTCCTCTGGCACCTGTGCCTCACAGCAAAGCAGCTTGATAGAGGAGCCTGGCTCATACAGGGTCTAGTCACTTGTTAAGACAGACCTGCCTCCTTCCTCTCCACAGCCTCCATCCAGGCTCCGTTCATCCCTGATAGAATACCCTGTATCAGCCTTGATATGGGTAGAGGCCCTGTTAGTTCTACCCGCTGTGTGCCTGTGGCCAAGTCATTTAGCTTCTCTGCATCTTTGCTTTTTCATTTGTTAAAAGATAAAAACACTGAGGGCTGGAGAGCTGGCACAGCAGTTAAGAGTACTGGCTGCCCTTGCAGAGGACCCAGGTTTGAATCTCAGCACCCACAGGGCAGCTAACAACCATCTGTAACTGCAGTTCCAGGGGATGTGACACCCTCTTCTGACCTCCTCAGGCTATGCACAACATTGAGGGAGAAGTCCACTTACTAGGCTCACTTCTTTGAATGGTTAAACTTTTTCTATTTTTTTTTTTAAATAAAGGGAGTCGTGTAGGTACCTCAATGAGGCATGAACACAGATTTCTCTTTCTCTTTTTAATTCTTGTTGTGTTTGTATCTGTGTCTCTGTGTGTGGCACATGTGCCATGACTCATCTATGGAGGTTCAAAGACAACTTTGTTGAGTCAGTTCTTTCTTCTCACCTTTATATGGGTTCCAGGAATCAAGCTCAGGTCTCCAGGTTTGTAGCAGCAAGTACTTAGCCCGCTGAGGTATCTCACCAGCTCATAAAGTCCTATTTCTTAGGGAAAGGAGGTGGAAGTGCCTCCTTAGGGGTTCCAGGAAGGTCTGGAATCATCAGAGAGGGTTCGGGGGGTGAGGGCAGCAGGAGATGTCAGATTTCCTCCCAGCACTCAGAGATGTAGGAAGGTCTCAGTAGCTAGAAACCAGCCTAGAGTTCTCCAGTGGCTCCACAGCACCTACAAAACACCCCATGGAGAAGAATCCAGAGGTGTCAAGAGGTGACAGTGAGAACTTCCTTATTTCTTATCCTTTTGAGATCCCCACATTTGCTTCCTCTGCCTGCCCAAGCAGCTTCTCTTAAATTTCCCCTCTTGGTTGCCCATAGAGCCCCTGACCCTACTGTTGTATAGGCACATCTTTCTCCTAAGTCCTTTATTTTTACTCCCAAAGATTTAAGCCACTTCTAGTTTCTGTCTCGTTCCTACTTTCCCAGGCAGTAGTCCTCTCACTGCCTCTGGCAGGGCTCCCGGAAAGATCCTGGGTGCTGCTCATTAAATATTTCCCAGGTTGTTAGCAGGCTGAGTTGGCCAAGTGATTTGCCATCTCTTGGCCAATAAAATGTGAGTGAAGACAGCATAGGTCACTTCCCTGTGGGAGCTGCAAGAGCCTGTGCACACTTTTGGCTGGGCTTGTTCCCATAACTGGGAGCATTCTGTCACTCATTTGCATCCTAAAATGAGGTGAAACAGGAAGCCCAACTCCTATGAAAGCTCCTTGCTAGGCTCTCAGAGCAGGAAGCCTCTTGTGGCAGCCCCAACCAAGTGAGAAAGAACTTGGTTCTTTTCTTGCTTGCTTTTTCCTTGCTTTCTTTCTACTGTTAGGGATGGAATCCAGGGCCCTGAGCATGCTAGGTAAGCATTCTATACTGAGTCACACTCCCAGCCCCATGCAGGGATGGTTCTTTGTGTGTGTGTGGTTGGGGGTGTTTTTATGTTGTGTGTGTGTGCATATGTGCTTTTGGGTGCATGTGAGGCCAGAGGACAATACTGTATGTCTTCCTTATGTTTTGAAACAGGGTCTCTCACCTATCCTGGAGCTCATTAATTGATGAGGCTGACTGGCTAGCAAGCTTCAGAGATCCAGCAGTCTCTGCACCCCCAGAATGGGGGTTACAGTTACATGAAGGTTTTTACTTGAGTGTTGGGGGTCCAAACTTGGGTCTTCATGCTTCCTCAGCCAGTGCTTTATCAACTGAATAATTTCCTCATCCCCCAACGTAGCTAGTTCTTAAAGGTGAATCTCACGTATCCTAGAAGAGTCACAATATAGCTGTCCCTCCCCTCACTCTCTCTTCTCATTCCTGGGCAGCAGCTCTAATGTGCGGTGGGTACCGCAGTGGAGGACAGCAGCCTTCATGGTGAATGGAGAGGCTGCTCGTCATTTGGCACTGACATTTCATTTCTAGAATGGAAGCTGTCTTTGTTGTCACGCACAATGTGCATGGTCCCTAAGCATGACCAGAAATGCCATGGGGGCTGACCTGAGACTTCACCTAGAACCAGGAAATGACAATCCTGGAGACACTCTAAGGCCAAATGTGAGACCGAAAAAGCCATTTTGTTTGCATGACGACCTACCAGCACGAGCGTTGACTCGGTACACCTATTGTTCATTTATTTAATTGTCTGGTTTTTGTATGCATGTGAGTGTACATGTTCATGTGTGTATGCACCTGTATGTGAAAGTGCTCATCTGTGTGAGGTGCGTGCATATGCATGTAGAAGCCAGAGGTCAATTTTGAGTGCCTTCTACGCTTCCTCTCTACCTTACTTTTGGAGACAGGGTCTTTCACTGAGCCTAGAGCTCACCAATTCCACTAGACTAGTTGGTCACCGAGCCCGGAAGATCCTCCCATCTCCACCTCCCCAGCACCGGGACTGTAGACCAGTTCTGCTGCCATCCCTAGCTTGTCATCTGGGTTCTCAGATCCGAATGCAGATCCTCACATTTGCACAAAACACTCTATCCACTGAGCCATCTCCTCAGTCCCTTGCTCACATTTTAATGTCTTCAAAACTGATAGTAAACTTCTCTAAATGAAGTGCGTGAGATGATTTTTAAAAACCAAGTAAATGGCAGTTGGAGAGATAGCTCAGCTGTAAACAGCGCAGGCCACTTGCAGAGACCTGGGTTAAATTCCCAGCACCCTTGTGGTGGCTAAGAACTGTCTGTGACTCCAGTTCCAGGCAATCTGACGCTCTCTCCTGTCCTCTGTGGGCATTGCACTGAATGGGTTTACTTACATACATGCAAGTAATACACTCATACACATAAAATAAAAATAAATAAAAAACCCAAGTAAATGAAGGCCTAAAGTAATTTCACCTCAAGAAAACTCTCTCATAAAACTGAATGATTCATTTATTAACTGCCTGTGAAGTATAGACTGTCTCACGTCTGAACTCACACAGTGTCCACTATAGCCCTGGTACCCTGAATCAAGTGTCACCACACGCATTTCCACATGAGAGGAAACTGGCAAGAATGTACTCAAGATGCCAGTGGAGGTCAGCCTGACCGCATAGTTTCTACAGTGTCTTTAATCTAATGTCCATCTAGGCCCCAGAGTCTCTATTTTCTAAAATGTGGCTATGCCTTGTGGTTCATTCAGAGACAACCACAAGTGTCTACTGATGGGCCAAGTCAGGATGGCTTCATGATCAACACCACGGTCTTCAGCATCAAATCCCTGTGGAACCAGCCATTAGTGATCTGTAGGTACATGGTCTGGCACCTGGAGGAAGCCCTCTGTTACCACAGTATTTGTAATCATCTTTGCCCTCGGACTTGGGACCTCGTGCAAAGGTCAGTCGGTCTTGGAGAAGGCTTTGCTACTTTGTGACCTTCTCATTCAGAGCTGGCTTCAGTTCTGCATCCTTGGAAAGCTGTTCATACAAGCACTACATGAGGTCTGAAGAATACAGCTTTCAACATCTCTCCCAACATCTACCTTTGCCTCCAAACGTCTCCCTCACTGGCATGCTGCACCCACTGGGATTCCACTTTGACCTTCCTTTGGAGTCTATCTCTGAAAGCTCTTGGTAACAAGTAGGCAGACAGCACACTGACCCACCTATGGGTTGGTCAGCATCTGTGCCACAGTGTCCTCAACTGCTTCAAGATATGGAGATATGTTTCTCTGGGGCTGGCTGCCTGCTATGCTGCCCCTTCTTTCCAGCATTTTTCCTCTGGTGGACATTTCAGGACACACAGGGAGACACTAGAGCATGACTCACCAGCCTAGTGGCACCAACTTTTAAATTCTCAGGCATCTCTTGAGTTGGTTGTTAAGTGGTTGGTAAATGAACATCAGTCATGGTGGGAATGTTTTCTGCCAAGATGTCAGTAAATGCTAGGATTCAGGGCTTTTCCTGAAAAACAGATTGTTGAATGTCCATTAGCACATCGGTAGGCACACCACTTGGGTTTAGTTAGCTGATCCCATTGGCAACTTGGAATCTCAGATAAGTGATTCAAAAGTCAGGAACAAGACAGCGTCCACTACTGCAGTGGCATCTGGCCACAGCAGGGGCATCTGTGAGCCGCTAGCAGTGCTCAGGGGCTCTGGAGTCAGCTGCTATTCCCTGGCATCACTGACCACATCTTCCCCCTGCCTGACTGCCTTTGTTTCTTATTTAGTTTTCAAGCTTTCTTCTGCCTTCCCACCAGTTCCAGTTCCCACCGGTGGGAATTCTGCCAGTTCCCATGGAATCTTATCTAGATGACTAATCATTTGATAAAGCCCCCTAACAATGAGAAAATTCTCATTTTGCTTTCTCAAGAGAAAAGGCTGCTTGGGGGCAGAGTAGCCTGGGCTGGTTTGCATAGCAAACATTTATGGAGTACCTACTGTGTGCCAGGGCACACCTAGCTAGTGTCAGGAGATGGAGCTGGTTAGAAAAAGCATGTCACTGTCTCCAGGAACTTACCTTGGAGCTAAAAGAAGGCCTATATCAAACAACTAATTATCTAATTAATTCTCTAGTGGATCCTCCTGTCATCTCTAAGTGATGCCAGTCTATAGGTAAATATTTGAATCCTGCAGTGGATACAAAGGAACACACAGAAACCAACGAAACCATTCATGCTTCCCTTCCAGAGTTGACAGTTCAGCTGGCAACATAGCTGTGTGCTCACGTAGTTGAATAACTGCCCCACACCAGTTCCCACTAGGAAGGGACATGGGGAGCTATAGCTTCCAACTCTGGGCATCAGGGAAGACTTTGTGGACAAGGGGATATGCATACAACCTAGACAGTGTATGACAAAGTGCTCAGCAATACAGAAAACATTCCTGAAATATTAGCCACCTGACATTCTCCCACCACAAGAGGACTGCAGCTTAGTCCTGCCATGAGTGCCGTCGGCACAGCCACAGGACAGGATATAGTTATGCACACTGTTGGATCGCCAGCTGTTTTCACTCAACAGTATTTCATGGATATTTGTCCCTGCCAATTATTTCCAATTTACATCACCATTTAGGCAGCCAAAGAATATTCCATTATACGGATGTGCTCTAAATTAATCAAATCCCCATTGATAAACATTTAGTGTTGGGGTCAAGGACACAGACTCTGGAACCCCAAGGCCTGAGCATCAGTCCAGGCTTGCTACTGCCAGGCTAGCAGTGCCTGGAAACACTTCCTGTCTAAAGGCAAGCTCCTCCTCTTTAATGGAAATGTTAATACCCCCAACAGTGATGCTGTGGGCTACTTAGAACATTTACCTAGTAAATGCTCAAGTAAGGCTCAAAATAAGTGGGCTATGACCATCCCAGTACACAATGTCTGTTTCTGTCCTCCATCTCAGTACTTAAAACATCCAAAGTGACAGAGATAGTCAAGGGTGCACATATTTAAAACCCTGAGAGCTATCACCTAATTGTCCCTAGACGGGTTATCAAGTTTTAGGCAATAGGATTCGGTGGTTGGTGAGAGTCAGTGAGTGAGGATAGCCACTGCCTCCCTCTTGGAGCCTTCCAAGTCATCCACAAACAACTTTCTGGGTGGCATTCTGGAATGTAACGCAAGGGCAACACCCACAGCCAGTCAAGTCAGACACTCTCACTTCTGTGTCTAGAAGAAAAGCTAGAGTTGAGGCCATGTCCGAAAATATGGGTCAAACCTTAGTTTCTGTGATTATGGAGCACTGTCAGCCACAGTGACTCCCTGCCTGTGGGCGATGCCAGGGTTCGGGGGCCTGACAGTAGGGCCTGGCTCCCCCGGGGGGGGGGCGGTGTCCTGCTTCCCGGCCAGGGTCGGAGGCTCTGCGCAGCTTTGCTGCCCAGGACGGTCCATCCGGGAAGGCAGCACCGAGGAGCAGGGTACCCTGCTCTTCGCGTCTAGGGTTGGGGAGAGCGATTTGGCCAAGCCGCTGATGGGGTCCAGGATGGCCCCGATCCCCGAACAGTTCTATCAGTGAGTCCGCGGCTGCGGAAGTGCTCGCTCGGCACCGGTGGAGCCCGCAGGCAGCAGGGAGGAGGCCCGGCGCCGCGGGAACAATGTGGTGGGTTGTTTTGCCGACTGTCAGCCTGGTTCCCGGATCCTCCTTTCCACGCCCCTTGGCCTAACAGCCACAAGCCCAGCACGCAGAGGGAAGAGCCCCCTTATTTGGTCTTGGAAAGAAAGGGGAAAGGTTATCCTCAGATGCCTGCGGCGTTCGGTCATCTGCCCGCAGTCGCTGGCACGCGCCCGCGGGTGCAGTTCCGTCTCTCGTCGGCAGGTGGCGCCGCCGCGCAGCGCCTGGGGAGACGGCCAGCTGGTAAACAACCCGCTGGATCCGGTACCCCGGGGTGGGGACGCGGAGGGAGGGTCTCCCTTGTGTGTCTCTGTGTGGACCCGGAGGCAGATGGAGAGGGCTGGGTGGCAGAGGACGGGAAGGAGAAGAAAACCGAGAACCCCAAACCTCGATTGTGAGACAGTCACGCTTCCCAAAATGGGCAAGCTGCTTGGGTTTCAGGGTGTGACTTTGGTCCATTTCACGAGAGCCGGTGGGAGAGTGCTCGGTGGGAGGCGGGAATCGGCCCCAAAGTCAGACACGCGGCGGCACGGGACGCGGGTCCCCGGAGGTGTGTTAGCAAGGCACCACGTGGGGCTCCGCACCAGCTGGGAGACTCACTTTCTTTTCTCTCTGCCCCCTTCCGTCCCTCTGTTACTCCCTTTCCTCCTCTTCTCCCTCCTCCCTTGAAGTTCCTGCCTTGGGCTGTGTAGCAACTCACCTGCCTCCCTGTGGCCTAAGCTGGGTGGAAGCGAGGTGTCTGAGCACCAACCGTGCAGACTGGCCCTTTCCTACAGAAGAATTGCCACCATTTTGTCTGGAGCTCAGAAAGGCTCCGGTCACTGAAAAGTAAAGAACAGCACTGGGATTTGACTCTGATTTTTTTTTTTTCCCAAAGCCAAAGCTTGTTCAGTGATTAAGAGCGCATTACTTTTCCAATGATCCTTTCTTAATAAAACTCGTGTGATATCCTGCTCCAAAAACCTCTTAGGCACGGACCAGCAACAAAACTTCCTTCTGGGTCCTGGCTCATCCCCCAAAAGGCCCCCAGTAGCCTGCTGCCTGGGTATTTGCTCCCCCGAGGACCTTGGGGAGGAGTCTGCCTGCCAGGAGTCTAAACTGTCGCTAACTTATTTTCTATTTTAGGTGAGTTGCAGGCAACACTTTGTTTGCCTGTGCATCCCACACGCTCCTCCGCCGCCTCCTCTTGTTCCTCTGCCTCCTGAGGGAGTTCGATGATCTTCACTCAGATGATCTGGATCTGCTTTAGGTTTCTTGGTCTAAAAAGAAATTAATTTTCCTAGTTTCACAATTACAACTTTTGGAAGTTATCGTGGTGACAGGCTTAGGCTTACCTTAGATTACACGATGATCATTTTTCTTTGTGTGTGATGCATGTATTTGGATGTGCATGTGGAGACCAGAGGATGGCCTCTGCTATGAGCCTCAAATGCTGGTCTCTTTTAATCACCCAGGCTGCCTGGCCAGTGAGCCCCCGGGTCTCTCCTCCTCCCCAGCACTGGGATTACACCCGTATCACACTGGGCTTCCTGCCAGATCCATATCCAACCTCTTTTTCTTTTCCCTTTTTTTCCTCATTTTTTTAAAAAAAGGAAGTTTGTGTCGGGGTATGAGAGATGATAGCAGTGGCTTACTGCTCTGGTAGAGGGCCTGGGTTTGGTTCCCGGCACCCACATTGCTCACAATAACCTGTACTTCCGATTCCTGGGCATCCAATGCCCTCTTCTGGCTTTCATGGGCTCCTGCATGCACATGGTGCATATAAACTTCTGTGGGCAACCACACACAACATAGATAAAATTAATACTTTTTTTTTTTCTAAAGAAAGTTTATATGAACAAATTAAATCCAGGAAATACGGTTTTTCTCTTTCTTTTTTTTTTTTTTTTCCATCAACTAAGCTGCTCCTATCAGTTTGAGGGACTTCCTGGTTTCCAGGAATTTATTTAGCTTGCCACATAGTAAGTACCTATGAGGAATCCCAGCAAGGTTATCCTAGAGATGGTTACTTCACAGGCATTGTTTAGTTAAAGTCAACTCTACTAGCAGTCACTTGGTTCACATGGGTGAAGCCTCCGGTTCTGTGGCTCAGCCTGTCTGTTCCAGATCCAATACACCGCCCTTGACAGAGTCTTCGGTGTCTCATGCCTCTGTGACATTTTTATTTTACATTACAAGCTCCCCAGGAGCTTGTTTCAGTGACATCAGATGGCAGCTGTCCCTTCTGGAGTTGTCCGGACATCCCAGAGTCCAGTACCTCTCTCAGGTACCAGTATCAGCTGTGGTATAGCCGAGACTGTGGCTGCATGGCATGTCCTCCTGTGTGAACTGGTGTGCGTTTGCTCTGTACTTCATCCTGAGCTCTTCCCTGCCATAAAACAAGCCCCAAATCTTGGTTGCCTGGATTCTATTCTATATAGAGGCAGTGGACCCCAAGGGATGTCACACTGTGCCACCATCATCACAGGGATGGCCCATGTTTGGAGGGGCAGTGGTGCCCAGTGGTGAACCATAGACTTGGGGGTAGGGGGTAGACTCTTTAAGCATTTTGTGCTTGGACTGGCATGAGGATTTATATTCTTCTTGGGTACAGGGCGGAAATAGTGTCCAGACTATGAGGCACCAGAGGGAAGGAGTAAATGAATAATGCCTCGAAGAACCCTTAGCCCAGGCTAGGTGTGGAAGCACACGCCTTTAATTGCAGCACTTGGGAGGCAGAGACAGGTAGATCTCTGTGAGTTTGAGGCCAGCCTCGTCTTCAGAGTGAGTTCCAGGCCAGCCAGAGATATATAGTGAGAGCCTGTCTCAAAAACAAAAACGAAAAACAAATAAACAAAACCTTAAACCAGGACCTTGTCACTAAAGGGTCCTGTCTAGCTAGTGAGTGTCAGCTATATACCACAAGCTATTTAAGGCCTTATATTTTCTGCACACAGAAATCAGAATCAAGTTTATTACCCAGTGCCCCACATCTAATATGTAACAGGGTCAGGATATGTCTGGCTCCAAAGTTTGTGTCCTTTTGGGAGAACCTGGAGGAAGGAACTGTCCTGTGAGGTGAGGTGAGGCAAGTGATCTTCCTGGGAGGGTGGGAAGGAACTGGATATGACTCCTAGGTATGGAAAACTTGCTGTCATCCCTGGATCTTTGGGAGTGGCTGTAAGGAACAGTGAAACAGGTCAATTATATGTGTAGCTCTAAGTACCAGTGGACAGCAATTACCTGAGGGCCTCTGGATCATTATCTGCTTAGATCCTTGAAGCCATATAAAGCCTGTTTAAGCGAGAGGGGTCAGGATTCATTCTTTGTAAAAGACAGAAATTCAACCCAAGCTGGTTTATGTAAACATAAAAGACATTTAATTTCTCTCATGAAATGACAATGGAAACACCTATTTCAGGTACAGCTTGATCCAGCAGATGGTCAACATGATCATAACTTGGCCTTATCCTTATCTCAGCTGGATTGACTTTATTCTCAGGTTGGTTCTCTCACTGACCCTTAACTAGTCCACATTGTCTGGGCCTAAGAAAACTTAGAGACTTGAGTTCCTGAAGGGAAATCATGGGTGTCTTCATGAGAAGAGGCCAGAGGCGCTGAATAAGCAGGAAGAGCAGGTGTTCTTCACCTGCCTCTAGTGCCATTGCTCAGAAGCAGGGGAAAATTTTAATGGCAAATATTCCTGCCATGAGGGGTACTTGGTAGTCAAGCCAAGAGGGAAGGGGTAACTAGGACTGTACCCACCTGCCCAGGGGACCAACTCATTTCCAGATTTAAAGCAATAGAGCAAAAGCTTGCTGTCTGGGCTGGGGAGATGGCTCAGTGGATAAAGCACATGTTGGTCAATGATGAGGACCTAAGTTCAGATCCCAGCATCCACATAAAAGAAAGTTGTGAGCACAAACACACACCAGTAACACCAGCACTGTGAGCAGAGACGGGAGGCCCACTAAGGCCTATTGCCGCCCGTTCTCCCTAACTCAAGTTCAGTGAGAGATTTGTCTGAAAGGTATAAGGTAGGGAATGAAAGAACAGATCACCCAGTGTCCACCTCTGGCCTCTGAGTAGGCACCCATACACATGCACGCACTCATGCATACACACACACAGACACACACACACACATATACATACATGTGCATAAAGAACACATACACCCTTGCTGACCATAAGGATCATGTGTCAAGAAGTCCAGACATCCTCAATGTTGCTTTAACAACACGATACATAACGATATAAATAGAGTAGTAATAAAAGCCCTAACAATATAATATATACAAATAAACATAAATGTACAGATATACCATCAAAGATAATGACATATAAGTACATGTTTTCAAAATGCAATAAAGTCTTACTGAACTGGCGGAACTAAGGATCCCCAGAGACCCTTAATGAGAGTCACCACAGAAACAACTATAAATAAGACATTACCAATCCACACCGAGGGGCATGCCGGGCTGTTGACTGTGCTTGGTCACAAGCTGCGTGTTGATTTGTTCCTCGTTCCAATCTGATGCAATTCAAGTCAGTGCCAAAGCAAACAGACATATTATTAGATGCTGTGGACCCCTGGACACTTCTCAAACAGTTAAACTTGAGAGTATTGACCATGTTGACTACAAGGTGTCACTTTCTTTCCATCAAATGTTCCCTGAGCTGAGGGAGGGGCAGAGAGGCACACCTCCGCATTCAAAAGCACCCCAAGGACAGAGTTGGTCAGTGAGCAAGCCTCTCCCTTTCTGAGGCTGAGTCTCTGCTCGTCCCTTTCTCCTCTGATCCTTGTGCTCTCTCTGTGTCAGCCAAGTGAGTCTGTGATGTTAGTCAAGGGCATCTATTAGTCCAAAAGCACTTCAGTGCTCTGTTTTACCAAATGAGCAGTGAGCAGGGGAAGACATCCCAGAAGAGGTGTCTGTACCTCCAGAGTGTGACCACTCTCCTGTTACCTGCTGCACCTAATCCTCTGACCTTCCAACACTATCATTTGTTTCTGTGTGCCTCTGTGCAGGTGTGCAGGTCCATTTTAGACCTGAGATGGTGGCAGTGGCTGCAGCATGTATGCTGCACTATGAACTATGAACTCACTACAAACTCAGTTCTCTCATACACCTTTCCACTCATCCTCCAGCAGCCCTGGGAGACATTATTAGCTTCATTTTACATGAGGAAATTGATGCTTAAAAAGGACTTGTAAGTTTCCCTAAATTACACATAGAAGAAGAAACAGATGAAACCAGATTGAGTCTCAGGTCTGGTGTGTGTGTTTGTGTGTGTGTGTGTGTGTGTGTGTGTGTGTGTGTGTGTGTAGGTAGGTGCAAATGCATGGGTGTGCATGTAGAAGCCAGAGAGTCAACCTTGGGTGTCGTTCCTTACATGCCTTCTACATTGGTTTTAAAGACAGGGTCCCTCCCTCACTGACCTAGACCTCGCTAATTTGGCTAGGCTAGGTAGTCAGAAAGCTATGTCCGGCTGTCTCTGCCTCCCCAGCACTGGGATTACAGGCACATAGCACAACACTCAACTTTAATACAAGAGTTGAGGGAATCAAACTTGGGCCCTTATGTTTGTGCAGTAAGCAGTTTACCTATTGTATTGATCTATCTCCCAACCCATTGCCTTCTTTTTGTAAAGATGGAGATATTGCTCTGGTGCCCAGGCTAGTCTGTAACTCCTGGGCTGAAGCAATACTCCAGCCTCAGCATCCTGAGCAGCTGGGTCCACAGGTTTGTAGCCATTACATCTGTTCACTCATCTTCATCTTTTCATTTCTCAAACAATATTGAGCACTTAGTAGGTGTAGGCAGCATGATGGCGGTCTGTCAGTTTAGTGAAAAGCAAAACTTTGCTTTTAGGGAGTTTAGACTCTGCTGGAGAGTATTACGGAGAGTATTAAAGGAGACGAGCCTAGGCTCTGACACAGTGTCGAAGTCTATCTTCAACTGAGTTCATCCCTAAAACTGATCCCGAGCTGGGGTTTGAGGGTCCTGGGAAGTGAATTCAGAGAGGGAGCTGGGAGTGGGGAAGGGAGTTACTGAAGGACATCCCAGTGGCCAACTTTGTGCTGTGGGCACCGAGTATGTGTGCGAGACCATGGATGGGAAACTGCAGAGGCCGCCACAAGTGAGAGATTTAGGTGGTCATCATCAGCTTCTACCCCTCATGATGATGAGTACTGACCATCGTCAGCTTCTACCCCTCATGATGATGAGTACTGACCCCTAGTACTTTGACCTGCACTCCAAGTCCATTGAGCCCTCAGCTACAGCCACAGAAGACTCTCAGGGAGAGGCAGACTTGAAGGAGAGAGCAGTCAGTCTGCTGGCGGCATCCTCCATATTCCTAGGGCTCTGTGGATGTGGATGCCAGCCATGCCTGTTCCCCTGATCTAGTTGGATGAGGGTGAGCATGGCAAGGTGTGGCGGTAGGAGGGCGTGCAGGGGTTTAAGAGCAGGGACGAAGTCCGGGCACTGGACTTGCAGGTGCATGTGATGGGGGAGGTAGGGCTGAGATGTTGCAGGGGAGTGCAGCCAGGCAGAACTTTCACCCTGCTGAGAACTGGATGAACTCCTGTGAGCTATTGTGATGGCAGTTGGGTCATAGGAGGGTCCCTCATTGAAGTTTCTGCACACCAAAAGGAACAATCATCAGAACAGTCTATGGAATGGGAGAAAATCTTTGCCAGTAAACTTCAGACAGGGAAGTTACTATCCTGAATATATAAAGAACTGCAAAAATTAAACACCCAAACACAAAGCTGCCAATCAATAAATGGGCTAATGAACAGTTCTCAAAAGAAGAAACAGAAATAGCCAATAAGTGTGTTTTTAAATTTCCAGTGTCCTTAGCCATCAGGGAAATGCAAACTAGAAGCACTTTAAGATTCCATCTCACCCCAATCAGAATGGCTAAGATCAAGAAAACAAACAACAAATGCTGGAGAGGAGATGGGGAAAGAGGAAGGTGTTTGTACTTTTTTATTTTAAAATCTTTATTAGCATTACTTAAAAAAAGATAACATACTTGCATTGAAAAACTCTGTATAGGTTGGAGAATTTGGAAAGAGAGTGAGTGTCAAACTCACATTATAGCAACAGTGATAAATTTCACAGTATTGTTGAAGTTTGGTAGTACAGTTCTGTCAGTAAAAATTACTGAAAAATTATAGTAGACATATAGAATTGTGAATTGACATTTTAAAATACAATTGCATATTTTTAATTTGAGATTTTTTTTATCAGTTTGAGATTTTTTTTCAGAATGTAATTTTTATCTCTGGACATTCAATTATGTGATTTATAGTTTCTGATTTTCTCTAGGGCACAGGTGGAAGGTACAGTGGAGCTAGAGAAGAGGAATAGAAGAATGATGGAAAACCTCTTGGAGCTTGGAAAAGGGAAAGGTCCAATATCAAGGCCTGGATGCCCAGGACCAGGTGTAGCTGGCTCTCAGAGGAGGAGAGACGTCCACTCTAGAGAATCAGTCCTCTCAAGACTAGGATCTGCAAACGACAGAGATTTTCCCTGTGCCCAGCATAAGCCCCACGAAGAGATAAAGCCAGTGCCATACACAACCTGGGACCTTAGGGGAGGAGGGAATGCAACCACTCAAAGAAGGCTGAAGCTATTGCTCAGCAACGGAAATCCTTCGTCCTTCACTCTCCTCCACCATCAGCTCACCACCAGAGGAACGTGGAACTATGGACCCCAGTTGCGGAACAAAGCGCCAGTCTCATGTGAGAGGACCAGTTCCAGCTCTCACAGGAGGGGATCCCAGTTCTAGATCACAAGAGGGGACCACAGCTCCAGCTCACAGGGGTCAGGGGAGTCCCAGCTCTAGTTCAGAGGAGGGGACCACAGCTTCAGTTCACAGGAGGGGATCATAGCTCCAGGTTCACAAAAGCAGAGGACCTGAATGAATTAGCAGCCTGCCTCTGGCTCCACAGAGGAAACCTTATTCACTGCTGGTAAGAGTGCAAACTAGCACAGCCATTATGGAAATCCGTATGGAATTTCCTAAAAGAATTAAAAGTAAATAAAACCATCTTATGACCTATCTATATCACTCCTGGACATTTACCCAAAGGACTGTGTGTCCACCAACAGAGATACTTGCACAGCCTTGCTTGTTGCTGCTCCATTCGTAATAAGAAGAAAACGGAACCAGCCTAAGTGTCCATCAACTGAAGAATGGACAGTGACTACGTAACGTCACCACACAGGGGAATTTTACTCGGTTGTGATGAAGAATGAAACTCTTTGCAAGTGGATGGGACTGGAAAGTGCTATATTAAGTGAGCTGACAGTCTTAGAACGACAAAAAATTCCATGTTCCCCACATATAGATTTTCCAGCGTTTGCATGCGTGTAAAAAAGGGGATGTGGGAGTGGGCATAGGCTTTGGAACTAGATCGGAGAGACCAGGAGAAGGGAACAAGATGTGTTGAGAAGTGTGAGGAAGGGAAGCAAAAGGTTACATGTGGCATGAAAGCAAAACGGGGGAGGGGAGGGGCACAGGAAGGGGATGACGTGGGAAAAAGCAAAACGCCATGACGGAACCTAATTCTCTGCAAGCTAATAAAACCCTAGAATAAACACGCAATACGGGGCTAGAACCCTCCGTTTGCTTTTATAGTAATTAATTATTATTGAAATTGATTGTAAAGTACTGGAAGTTTATATTGTCTTAGTTATAAATTTGCTATCCTTAACCATGTCCAGCTGGTGTGTCCAGTGGCACTGAGGGCACTTGAGGGCATCCACAGTATGGTGTGTAAGCCGATCTCTGGAACTCTTTTGTACAACTGAAATTCTATACCCATTTAACAGTATTACAGGTTCATGTACTGTAAGTGTGGACGTGCTCATACATGCACATAGGCATATAGTATGTGTGCATGTGGAAACCAGAGGCCGATGCTGGGCATCTTCTATCGCCCTCTATCTGAGCCTTTGAGACAGCGCCTCTCACTGCCCCTGGAGCTCACTGGTTCAGCGAGACTGGCTGGCCAACAAACTCCAGGGTTCTCCGCGTTGCTGCCTCCCCAACACTGGAATTGCAGAGGCTGGTACTGCCACACCCAGTGTTTTATGTGGGTGACGGGAGTCTGAACTCAGGTCTTTATGCTTGCACTTTATTGACTGGTCCCATCTCCCAGCCTACAAGTTTATATTTTTAATAACTGAATTCAAGACTTAACTACCTATTGGTTGGGAAGATTAAAAAAATCTGCTTCCAATTTTTAAATATGTGTGTATTTTAAAAGAGAATGGATTTTGGCCCACATGCTTTTTAGTAAGAAAATCAAAAGCACAACATGTTGACCACATCTGTTTCACAATTGTATCTTTAGTGCATTTCTTTCAAAAGCGACCAATTTCTAATTCATTATTCAAAGCAGCACCTTTACTTGCAGGTACAGGTGAAATCTGTTTCTTTCTTAAATTTCACCTGTTAGGTTCCTGTGCTAATGAAAAGCCACTTGGCATCTGAGGAAAGGTCGGTCAATCTGCAGCATTTTCCTTTTGTCAAAGGACAACATCTGTTTCCTAAGATCACCACCTGGTACCCTCACGCCAGAGAACCAGAACCACGCCTATTGTTTAACACTTTGTTTTCAGAGTCTTCACCCATGATGACTTCTTCTATCACTGCGGCGAACACCCTCCGACCAGCAGAGGAAGAAAACCACCACAACGAAGATTCTTCTTGGATCGCACTTTATTGGAGAGCCTCTCGGTTGACTGATGGGCGTTGATGACGAGGGGCCAGGAGCAGGCTTGTTCAGCAGCTTTTATAGCAAGCAGGGCGGTATGACAGCTCGGGATTGGATACAGACGGCCCGCCACAAGCAAAGCCACGGATTGGCTCGGGACAGTTTAAATTGACGCGCGAATTGACGCGCATGCGCAGCCTCGGGATGGCTTGCGCGCCAAAACATTTCCTTAATGGAGCAGCTTGACAAGCGGCTCCAGGAAGTCGGCGCCATCTTGTAATGGCATTGACCGGCTCCCTGCAGCTCCCCCTTTTTTCTTATATGCTAGCAGAGCTCTAGGAAATACAACGTTCCGATCTGGTCTTCACCTCATGATGTGCCGACCGATCAAGGGAAACAAAGGCCAAACAGTCTTTCCTAAGCCCGTGCAATGGGCAAACACTCCCGGGGCGTGCTAAGGCAAAGTCTGGGCCAAAAATATCTCTGCCACTGCCCATCCTCGTGCAATGGGTCATACTGATCCCAGAGGGTGCAAGGGCCAGGGCAGAGCCAATTTTTTATTTCTTTAGGGCTGCCAGCCATACCTGAGGGGATACTCCACATTCCAAGGCGGCCAATGCCTGAGAAATAATAACTTTGTCCCTTTTCGCTTGGGCTCTCATCCTACAAATTAACCATAGACATAGTATGCATCCTCCAATGCTGCAGACTGCAAACATGCCTACTCCCACCCATTCTTTAAAATGCGAAAATACAGAGGAAAACCAAGAAACAAACCCATTTGTCAGGCTGGGGTCTATACGGGTGGAATTAATGGTAATAACAGCTCTCCGAAGTTTTTCCAAATCCCTATCAAAAGCGTCACTCCAATTACTCACTAAATAATTTGACAATTGTCTAGACAAATCTGCTGCTATAGAAGTATTATCATACAGAACACTTGTAACACATAATGCTTGAAATTTCCACTCACATCCCAATTGGGCTACTTGCCACAACATGTCAAGTTGTTCTTGTACCAAATCTATTCTTTGATTCAATATCATAATCCCTCCTTTTACTCTAGAATCTAAGAATCGTTGAGAGTCTAAGGCCTGTGCAGTCTCTGAGGCCATGTTATTAAGTGTCTCTGCAGTTTGGACATTCTGACTTAGGGCTATTCCTGCTGCAGTAGCGGCAGCGGTAGCTGCAACTATAGCTGTAATTACTGCAGCCGTAATTCCAAAGTCCCTTTTAGAACGGAAAAGGGTCAGGGTACCAGGGACTTCTACAGGGACTGGAACCCAGCGGGGTACTCTAAGTACTAGAGCACTTTTCCATTGATTAGCCTTCCAGCATTGTGCAAGAGCACATGTATTCTTAGTACAATTATTAAAGGTGTGATTGCTAAGCACAAATAGAAAGGGTGGATATACACAAACTGGAGTTATGGAATAAGTCTTATTTTTTGTTGGGTCTATATGGCGATTAATTACAACCGCTCCTCCTGTTGTATTAAAGACTGTATATGACGCTCCTTCATTTGGGGTAGGTGGTTTTGACTTGTCTGCCCATATCAAGCTAGTAAATGTGATACTGCTATAGGCTACGGACCCTCCCTGTAAGAGAACAAAGGGCGTCATATCAGTACAACTTCCATTAACCCCACACAACAACCACTTGGTAAAAGGATAATATCTGGCATCTTGTAGAAAAGGTCCTATTGTCCATGTATTTTGAAACGGCCTTTGGCCACGCATGTCTGGTGAGAAAGTGAAAAACCTGCCTGCATCTGCCCAATTGACAGAAGTGGACTGACACTCAGTCCAAGGCCAAAGGTCCTGTTCATATGTGCCTGAACAGTGTGGAGCGAGACGAGGCTGGTGAAGTGTCTCATTAGAGTGCCAGTGTGTAACATCTGGCAAGGTTCCATTGAACCAGACAGCTGTGTCGATGAAGGTCATATTATAAACCCGCTTTGTGTGATCTTCTACATCTGTAACCTGAGGTATGCCAACATAAGTTTTACTGTTTTTGTCCTTAAACCATGCAAAACTCTGCTGCCTCAATGGGATGCAAGAATTGCGGGGAGCATCAAGGGTAAAGCACAAGGCACCAGTCTCAACAAAACTCCGAGAGCCCTGTAGGAATGCAACAAGAGTGTCCTCTGGAAGCAGCGGCAAACCTAAGTCTTTTTCAGTTGTAAAGAAATGAGGAAAGACCGACGAATCATGGCGAACTGGGACAGGTATTGGAAAAATGGACAGAAATCCCCAGCGTTGTTCTCCTTCATTCGGTGTCCAGAGTTGGAGGAGGATCAGCAACATTGGCAGGCTCCGTCTTGCCCTGTGCAGAGGCATCGTCCAGCGCGGGTTGGATGGTCTTCACCAAGCGACTGGGGACCCAATGAGGCGATTCTTCACTCTGAGGAAAAACACAAACAGCTCCCCTGGATCTGTTAATAACCAGATCCGGTCCCATCCATTTATTGGATATAACATCCTTCCACATGACCATCTCGCGGGACTTAGAAACATCCCTTTGACTATGTCTATCAGCAGCAGACTGGCCATGAGGGTCTATTAGGAAATTTATTGTAAAAAGGGCGAGGGAAACTCGCTCCTTGGGGGTTGCATTCTCTGCAATACCCTTTCTTTGCTTAATCAAAATGGCCTGCAAGGTTTTATTAGCCCTTTCTACTATACCTTGGCCCTGTGGATTGTATGGAAGGCCAGTGGCATGGGCTACTTGCATTAAGGCACAAAAAGCACGGAAGCCTGAAGAGGAATACGCTGGACCATTATCTGTCTTTAGGCGACCTGGCCTTCCCCAGGCAGCCCAAGCTTCCAAGCAATGGGTCTTTACGTGAAGTACCTTTTCTCCCGTCAGGGGAGTGGCATGAACAATGCCAGAACAAGTGTCCATGGACACATGAACATACTTTAACTTTCCAAATTCAGAAATATGTGTCACATCCATTTGCCATAAGTCTCCAGGACGAAGGCCTCGAGGATTAACCCCAACATGGGGAGCTGGTAAAAAGGTGACACAGGTTTGACAAGCCTTAACTATATTTCGTGCCTCTTGGCGGGAAAGGGAAAATTTGCGCCTTAGAGTTTCAGCAGGCACATGGTACAATTTATGGAAGTCAAAGGCAAGTGATTTTTTATCATTTAGGGAAAGCATAGCCATCCTGGTGGCTTGGTCTACGATATCATTGCCTTGTGTTAGGGGACCAGGAAGCAAAGAATGAGCACGTAAATGTGAAACGAAAAAGGGGCAAGCTCGTAAAATTAATGCTTGGAGTTGAGCTAAAATAGTGGAAACTGTGCTAGCAGGTTTTACATAAGCCGCCACCTCCAAGGCGGATAATGCATTAGTCACGTATTGGGAATCCGTATATAAATTAAAAGATTCAGAAAAGGTTTGGAAAACCTCCAACACAATCATACACTCTACAACCTGAGGAGCATCGGGTCGAAACATGCGGACCACAGGCTTTCTACCTTGTACAAGATAGGCTCCCCGGCCTGTCTTGGACCCATCAGTAAAAATTGTAATAGCATTTGTAATGGGCCTAATGGCAGTAACTTTGGGAAAATACACTAAATTATGTTCAACAAAGGTTAAGATGGGACTTTTGGGATAATGGTTATCTATTTTATAGGGAAAAGCACATACTAATATACTCCAATCATCCACCGTAGCAGCCAAAACTTCCACCTGTTGTCTAGTGTAGGGAATTATCAACTTATCAGGCAGCTTACCAAAATGCATCAAGCAATATTTAAACCCTAAAATAGCTTGTTGAGCTACTAGTTGAGGAAAATATTGTAATGTGCGAAAACCTAAACTATTTCCATGAAGCCATAACAGGGGCCCTTTTTGCCATACCACTCCTGAGGGAACATCTTTGGTCTTTAAAATGCATAATAAAAGTGGCTCAGCCGGCTCGTGTCGATCAAGCTGAGCTGCACTCAGTGCACTTTCAATCTTAGTTAGAGCTCCACGCGCTGCTGATGTAAGAGCACGGGGGGGGGGGAGGAAACATTTGGATCACCCTCAAGGATGGAAAAAAGTGGCAATAATTCTGACCGGGGAATATGCAGAAATCCTCGAAGCCAATTAACATCTCCCAATAACTTTTGAAAATCATGCAGGGTATATAGATGGGAAGTACGAATGCATAGCTTTTGTGGCTTGATGGTAATCGGGGAAACGAGAGATCCCAAAAAGGAGACAGTATCTGTCTGCTGAACCTTGTCTGGGGCGATAACGAGCCCTTTTTTTTCCAAAGCTTTCACCGTCTCCCTAAAGGAGTCATGCAAAACAGCCAATGTAGATGCAGATAACAAAATATCATCCATATAATGGACTATACGCAGAGAAGGAAATAGCTGCCATACCGGAAAAAGGGCAAAATCCACAAACAATTGGCACATGGTGGGACTATTAGCCATGCCCTGCGGCAGAACCTTCCACTGAAAACGAGCATCTGGTTGTTCATGATTAATGGAGGGAAGGGTAAAGGCAAAGCGTTTTCTATCATCAGGAAAGAGGGGGATAGAAAAGAAACAATCTTTAATATCAAGCACTATTACAGGCCAGCCTTTAGGTAAGGCTGAGAGGAGGGGTAGACCTCTTTGAACTGGTCCCAATAGTTGCATCTGTGCATTTACTGCTCTTAAGTCATGAAGTAATCTCCATTTCCCCAATCGTTTCTTTATAACAAAAATAGGAGTATTCCAGGGGGAAACAGAGGACTCTAAATGACCTAACAATTTTTCCTGTGAAACTAACTTATGAGCTGCCTCCAGTTTCTCCAAAGACAGGGGCCACTGAGGGACCCATACTGGCTTTTCAGAAAGCCATGGGATAGGTATAGGGTCCTCAGTGGAGGCAAGGTTTTCAGCGGCCCCTAGGTAAAACCCAGTCCTTTGCGATCTTGCTTGAGTGTAGGGATAATGGGTTCAGTTCGTCCTTGTAAGTGTTTCCCTAGACCTTTCTCTGGAACAAACCCCTGAATTTTTAGCATAGTTTGACTAGCCTTCGAATACTCATTGGTGAGGCGTAATTGCATTTGGGTTTGAATATCCCGTCCCCATAAATTAACGGGTACTTCTAAGACGTAAGGTTGGAACCTGCCTTTTTGTCCCTCCTCTGTACTCCAGGACAATTCTTTTGCGCTGACTTTCGGGGAGTTTGCATACCCCAGGCCCTGTAATGTTTGCGAGGAGTTTTGAAGAGGCCAGGCTCGGGGCCATGAACTCATCCGGACAATGCTACGGTCCGCGCCAGTGTCTATAAGGCCTGAAAAAGTCCTCCCTTCTATCTTAAGATCTAACATAGGCCTGTAATCCAATTGCATAGAAAGACATACTACATCCATACCTGAGGACTTAAGATACCTTTCTTGGCGACCTTTGTCTTGTGTTGGATAATGGGAATGTGAAGAAGGTAGAAACAACAACTGGGCTATGCGGTCACCAGGGGCAATTGAAACAACCCCATAAGGGGAATGACAGAGAACCTTAAGGGTCCCCTGATAATCTGAGTCAATAACCCCGGGGAGAATAATGAGTCCTTTTTGGGTAGAGGAGGAGCGTCCTAACAACAGGCCAACCGTATCGTTATCTAGTGGTCCGCAGACGTCCGTCTCCAAAACTTGAACTCCCATATTAGGTGTTAATACTGTCCCAGAGGCGGCACAGATGTCCATCCCTGCGGAGCCTGAGGTGGCTCTTCGGACGGTAGTGGCCCCAGGGTGACAGCTGGTGCCTGGAGTGCCCCATAGATTTGCGGGCCCTGGGGTCGAGGGCCCATCACTCCGTTTTTTGACTCCTGGGCTGTTACTGCTGGCCGAATAGGCATCCCGTTAATGTCCTTAGTGGACCTACAGTCACTAGCCCAATGTTTTCCCTTTTTACATCGAGGGCAGGTACCAGGAGGCCGCGCTATACGTGTTCCCCGAGCGGAGGGTCCTCCAGGGAAGCCATCCGGCTGGGGGCACTGGCGCTTAAAGTGACCTTGCTGTCCACATTTAAAACATCTCTTGGTAAGTTGAGCGGACTTGGCCCTAGTGCAGCAAGCACTGCAGCTGCTAAACCTGCATTAGACAACGGTCCACCTACTTCCCGACAAGCTTTAATCCAGGCATCCAACCCCTTTTTCCTTATGGGGTTTATGGCCTTTTGGCAGTCCTTTGTACTTTGTTCATAGATTAGTTGTAGAACAAAGGGCATGGTATGATCAGCGGTGCCAACAGTTTTTTCAGCCACATCCATGAGCCGAGCCGCAAAATCTGCAAACGGCTCTGTAGGGCCTTGAACAATCTTAGTTAAGTGTCCTATTGTTTCTCCTTTGTTAGGAATAGCTCGCCAAGCTTTATAATGAATTTCATTAATCTGTTGATACACCTCTGTCGGGTAGTCAGTTTGATGCATCATAAACTGTCCAAGACCTAAAAGCATATCCATATTCCAATGTGGGTGACCATCCTGAGCATTTTTTCTAGCCTGAGTTTGGGCGTTATCTGTGACCATCGATTTAAATTCAAGAAACTGGCCTCTTGTTAGGCAAGCCTTGGCCAGTTCAATCCAATCTGTGGGGGTCAAAGGGACTGCTATAATTCTCCGTAACAAAGCTACCGAGTAATCCGCTCCTGGTCCAAAATCTTTGACCGCCTGCACTAAATCTTTAAGCTGTTTGTAAGGCACTGGCTCATGCCTTCTAATATGAGTGGCTAAATCCTCAAACACGGGGAAAATAGAAAATAAACGAGACCAGGTTCCTGGCTGGATAAAACAACACTGACCCGTGTTGGATGCATAGGGTGGGGGTGCTATAGGCCCCGCCCCTTGTTTAAAATTTCCCGCCGAAACAGTAGCCCTTTTCTTTACGGAGGCCCCTCCTCCTTCCGGGGGGGGGGTGCCAGGGCCCTGTTGCATGAGGGATGATTACTTCCTCTACTTCCTGTTCCTCTTCAGATACCTCCTCACTAGAACTTTGCCCTTGTATTGACAAATGTGCAAACTCCTCCAAGGAAGGATATAAAGGTTTAGGGGATGGCGACCGCCATTTTTTATTTTTAATGTCCCTTTCAACGGGATCTTTACTATGACTGGCTTCTTGGAGCTCTTCTTTTAAACTTTTTTCCTTCTGTTTTTGTTTTCTTGTAGGCCTTACTTGCATTTCCCCACTCACATCTGACTCTGAGAGGCTATCCTGATGCCTTACTAATGCCCTTCTTCCCTCCTTAATGAGATTAGTATGGCTTCCTTTGCTGAGACACGAATGGATTAATTTCCAAAAGGGGAGGGTACCTTTCCCTAACTCTCCCTCTTCCTTGACCCTCTCTAGGTCTTTACCCAATTTTTCCCATGAAGGGAGAGAAAGGTCTCCCGAGACCGGGAACCATGGAGCGGCCACATCCAGGTCCCTTACGATCTTTTTTATGGTCTGATTGGAGATCTTAATGTCTCTCTGCCGAAGTAACTCCTTAATAGGTGTAATGAAGTCCCCACCCGGAAATTCCGAGCTGGGACCGTGACCCATAACTAACAAATGCGTGCCCTTTTTTGCCTTAATGCAGAGCTTAAACCTTCTTACGGAATAAGGGAAATGCCTTGTTCACTATCAAGGAATCACTTTCACCTTTTCGCCGCTGACTAGACGGAATTGCGGCAGCACGCTTTGCTCGGGTCGTCACATCGGAGACAATGGCCACAAAATAAGGGCAATAACGCAAATCAGGGTGAGCTGCAGCTCAGACACGATCATGGGGATGACTTACCGGCGCCTTCCTCTCCGTGCGTCAAGTTCTGAATCCTCTTCGGCCCCTCGCCAGGTAGCCGCACTGCAACCCGGCGTCCCGGGTTTCAGCACCACTTTGCGGCGAACACCCTCCGACCAGCAGAGGAAGAAAACCACCACAACGAAGATTCTTCTTGGATCGCACTTTATTGGAGAGCCTCTCGGTTGACTGATGGGCGTTGATGACGAGGGGCCAGGAGCAGGCTTGTTCAGCAGCTTTTATAGCAAGCAGGGCGGTATGACAGCTCGGGATTGGATACAGACAGCCCGCCACAAGCAAAGCCACGGGATTGGCTCGGGACAGTTTAAATTGACGCGCGAATTGACGCGCATGCGCAGCCTCGGGATGGCTTGCGCGCCAAAACATTTCCTTAATGGAGCAGCTTGACAAGCGGCTCCAGGAAGTCGGCGCCATCTTGTAATGGCGTTGACCGGCTCCCTGCATATCACCTTGGGGCCTGCTGGCTTCCAGCTCTCCCAGGTAGTATTTGCTTCTGAATGTTACAGTGAATGACCTTCATTAGCACTGCTTGCTCTGAAATCAGCTCCAGACTTTCTATAAAAATTGCTGTCTTTATAGTTACATCCTTTCCCCACAAAGCATCATTTTTAATAACACTATATAATCCCAAGAACAAGTCTTCTTGGATGCATCTTTCCTTTAATAGCTTCCAAACAAGCAATTTCTTCATGTTTTCTTAATCATTGAAACAAAATTTAGCAAGACCATAAACTAATACATGACTGAAAACCTACTGACCTTTCAACTATTCAGCAAATGTCTACATTATCTATTCTATCAGTTCCTGCATTTTACAATCTTTACCAATATGTTCTGTCCCTCATCAGTGTTTGTGGAGAGATGAATGCATTTTAACTTTTCAAAAACTATGTATTATTTCTACTAAGGAAAAAATATCTACAGATGATATGTTAATTTTTTTCTTTTGCATCAAAAATCTTAGCAGAAGTTTCTAAACACTTACTGCATTTAATGAAATGTTTGAATTGATACTTCAGTAAAGATGACTGGTCAAATTGTAGAGGTTATCGGTGTGTTCTGAAGGCTAAATATCTCAGTGTCGTTAAAATGCACAAGTCCTAAGTGTTGAGCTCATTGGCTTTTAACCTCTGCGTCCATCCATGTAACAAGGACCCAGACCAAGACAGAAAATGTTTCCTAAGGCTGGAGAGATGGCTAAAAGTGATTTCTCTGCAAGCTTGAAGTCCTGAGTTCAAATCCCCAACACTCATGTAAGAAGGTGGGCATGACTGTTCGTACCTGTAATCTCAGGATTGGCTATGGGGACAGGTGGATCCTGAAAGTTCACTGGCCAGCCAGCCTAGTCAAAATGCAGGCCTCCAGCTCAGTGAGAAACCCTGACTAAAGAGAAGGTGGAGATCAATAAAAGGAAGACACCTGGGATCCTGCTGTGGCCTCCATGTGTGCATATGTCTACACACTCACATGCATGAACCACACATGACACATATCATACACAAGAAAGAAAGAGAGAGGGGAACAAATGAAAGAAGGAAGGAAGAAAGGGAAAGAAAGAAAAAAGAAAGGAAAAAAAAAAACAAAATGTTTCCTGAGCCACAAAAAGCTCTAGTTACAAACCTGAGGCGTAACCTCTATGCTGATTTGGGGTGATGGATTCATTGTGCTGTTTGAACATGTGGGTTTGTTTTATTCATCCTGTATATGCAGAATCATACACCATTAGAGCTTACATTCTTTTGTTTGACATTTTGAAATTAATTCAGGTTTGTATATATCAATATTTCATATTATTGCTATGTAGTATTCTAATTCCAAATGCATAATCACAGTCCATTTACCCATTTTCTATAGGACATTTGGATCATCTATATTTGGGGGCAATTAGAAGAAAACTCCTTATGAATGTTCTTGCATGAGTCCTATACAGTAGATTCATGCTTAGAAATCACCAGCTGCTTTCCTGAGTTACAGCCCCCACAGAAACTATGGGCCAGTTGCTCTAATCCCTTTAACATTTGACCTTGATCATGTTAATTTATTTATCGGGGGGTTTTCTTTTTGGATATAGAGTCTCACAGCACAGTACTGGAACTCACTCTGCAGCCCAGACAGGCTCCAAACATGGAAATAAATGGATACATCTTTCTTTTTCGCCAGTGTTCAAGGTTGTAAGTTAGTTTTCTGTCATCCTAAGAGGATGGCCAGTTGTTTTTTTAAATGTGTGTAGGTGTGTGTGTGTGTGTGTGTGTGTGTGTGTGTGTGTGTGTGTTCGTTCAGGCACACATGTGCCATGGCACTTATGCAGAAGTCAGAGGACAATTCTTGGAAGTCAGGTTTCTTCCACTATGTGGGTCACAGAGATCAGGTTCAGTTTATTAGGTTTGGAGGCCTGTGTCTTTACCTGCTCAGTCATCTCCATGTTCTCCTTTTTTGTTTTCTAAGTAATATTAGGAACTTGTGAATTTAAACATTTAATATATTATAATAATAGTTATTATTATTACTAGACAGGGTCTCATCATTTATCTGTGGCCAGCCTAGAAGTCTATGTAGACCAGGTTAGTCTCAAACTCACAGAGATCTACTTGCCTCTGGCTCCTAACACTGGGATTAGAGCATGTGCACCATATCCCAACCAATATTTTCTACTGCAGTTCAAGTTACCCCAAATTTCAGGGTAGTTCCTGAATTCATTTAATGTGATGTTAGGGGCCTTTAATACCTTATTTGCTTTCTGGTGCAACAAGATGTTCCAAGCTTATCTTTTCTGTTTCTTGAGCCATTTCTGGAGTCAATTATTTCTTCAAGATGTCCTGGCTCTTTTGAGAGAGAAGTGCTATCTGAATGCACAATCCGGTGGCTACACAGTCTTGGCCATAGGAACACTCATTTCTCCAGTTGGTCATTAGTTCTTTACACACACTTCTAAGGTTTTCTAATTCCAATGCATTAAAATACAAATCCAAATGTCTTATATACATATAAATGAATGTATTAGAAGATGAAATACACCATTAACCAATATTGATACTTCTAGTTGAATTCAAAACTACAAAAATTTTATTTACTTCTATTTTGTACCTATAACTCTTTTCTTCTATGCCATGAACCCTGACTTTCAAGAATGTAGGAGATAAACAACTCAAAAACTTGAGTACCAATAGAACAAATAATCCATTCAATAAATGAATAAGTGGACTGAATAGAGTTCTCAAAAGAAGAAGTACAAATGGCCAATAAATAAATGAAAAAATGTCAGGATTGGAGAGATAGCTCAGCAGTTAAGAACACTGGCTATTCATTTTATCCCAGAGCATATTCAGTAAAAATACAAAATATCAATCTACTATCATACGATTGTTTAAACCACTAAAGGAGGTCTTCTTCCTGTCTTCCCCAGCCCGTTTTTCCCATGCTGTGCTGTACACCGTCAGAGCACGTTCAGAGCATTGCAATCCATTACCCTCTTTAGTGACCTTACTTGTATGGGATTGGTTCTCCCTTGCACCTGGATGAGACAGGGTCCCTTGTTTTGCTGCTGCATTTGCCAGGCTACCTGTCCCAGCAGCAGCCCCCGGGGACTCTCCAGTCTTCATCTTCCATCTGCTGTGGGGTCACTGGGATTACAAACATGGACTACTCCAGCTGCTATATGTGAGTTTGGGGATTCGAACTCAGGCCCTTGTGCTTGTGCAGCAAGCATTTTACTCACTGAGCCATCTCCCTAGTCCCTCTTCAATTTTTTTCCATTTTCTTCCTGAAAGAACTTTATTTCTGCCTTTAATTTTTTCCTAATGAATCAGCTGGGTGAAATGGTGCACACATGTGATTCCAGCTCTGGGGGACGGGGTAGAGGCAGGAGTATCAGGAGTTCAAGGAAAGCCTTAGTTACATAGTCAGTTTAAGGCCAGCCTAGACTACATGAGACCTTGTCTCAAAATCAAATAGACAAAAAACAAAACAGCAGTCTTGTATGAACGTGTCTACTGACGGATTCAATTTTTTGTTTCTGAAGGTGTACTTATCTTCTCATTCTTCTAAGGAAACTTTTATCTCTTATTTTTATTTTATGTGTATGAGTGTGTTGTCTGTGTGCATAGAAGTGCACCCGTGTCACTCAATACTCACAGAGGTCAGATGAGGGTGTCCGGTCGTATCCTCTGGAATGGGAGATACAGACTGTTATTAGCTGCCCCGGGTCCTCTCTCTCCAGTGCCCCGGTTTGTGGGATTTTCATCTTCGTTGTCACTGTGATCCCATCCTCCCCTGGGAGCTGCCGCTGGGTCCCTTTGTTCTTCATGGTGCCCCACCCTGTAGTGGGTTTTCTTGAAATGGCAAAGTTCAGAAAACTGGCTCAGCTAGTCACACGTGACACCTGGTCCCTCTTGCTCCTGGAAGTGCTGGAGGAAAGCAAACGCCTGTTTTACTCTTGTTCTTGACCGCTGTCTGAGTGCAGGATCCCTGGCCATCACTCACTTGTATTCATGCGACGGACGCTGCGTCTGTCCGCTAACTTACCGCTTCCTTTGCCAGAGTTGATAACGCTTGGGGGCTGCTTCTATCCACGGTCTTACAACTTCCCTCCTCACCGGGGACTTTTCTTTGGTTCCTTGGCTCCCTTCTCCTTGATTTTTGGTGTGTTGACATTACACTCTGATCTATTACATTTGTACTTTGTAAATTTGTTCTGCCCAGAATTCATTGTCGAATGCGCCATGGAACCATTTGTTTTGGATTCTTAGCCACAATCTCCAACTACAGCCTCTGCCTCTTCTCTGTTTTTCCTTCAGGGACGACTTAAATGCGCATTAGACCCCACTTTGTCTTTCCTATCTTGCAACTTCTGTTCTTCACGTCCCATTTTTCATGGGCCATTCAAGAAAATGTTTTCCAGTGTATTTTCCACCTTTTAAAATTCTCTCTTGGGCTGTGTCAAGTGTATCTTTGAATGAATTCACTCAGCTCCTCAATTCAGTTCTTAAACTCTTCTTCTATAGAAATCTTATGTGGTTCCTTTTCAAATCTTCTGTTACTTTTTATAGCTGCAGCTCTCTTTTACTTTTAACGTTGTCTTGAATTTTTCAAACATAGTAAACATACTTATTTTATGGTTCACATTTGACAATCCAAAATATGAAATCTTTGGATGTTTCTGTTTCATTTCTTTCTGATTTGTTTATTCCTGGTGCTCATTCTCCTATGTGCTTATTTTTCAGCTGTGAGCTGCTCTTCTTGTTACACATTATTTATAGACTGATTTGAGATCTGGAGTGAAGGAGTACTCTCACAATGAGATCTGTCCTTGATTCTGCCTGGTAGCTCAGAGCACTGCTGTCTGAGTTTCTTTCCAATGAAGTCAGGAGAATTTGCATTCCAATGGGATGCTGATCCTGAGCGCTTCAGATCTGGTCAGGCATTGGCTTATATTTGCTCCATCCATCTCTGGAGAGGGTTTCTCAGGACATAAAAATCTAACATTTTTATGCATCTGGATCAGTAAATTCTCTGAGAACCAAGGTCTCTGGATTCTCAATTTTCCATCAACTTTCAAGTACCAAATGTCCTAATTATGTTGTTAATTCCTTGCTATTTTATGATTTAATTATTTTTCTGTGTTTATAATGGGATAGTTGATCTAACTCTAGTTTGTCATTGATGCCTCCAGAGATGCCACTTGACTGCTTTGTTAGAGTTAGTTTACTCAAAACCAGCTACTACAAGGCATACAGCCATTTAATGTCATACACTCAGACATGGATGCATTATGACCGGCACTCCCTTCCTTCCCTCGGAATTCCCGCTACTGCACACACTGAAGGGATTTGATAAAGAAAGCAGTGGTGTTATCCACCATCAGACAGCATCAGCTCTCCGTTTCTGTGGATATAGAATCCACAAATTCAATTCCATTTCAAAAAATGGAAATTCTGAAACAGAAATAGTATCTACACAGGCTGTTTTCTAATAATGTCAAAGAACAGCTATTTGCCGAGCCAGGGCATCATGTCAGGTATGGCAAATGCCCTGGAGATGGTTTGAGGCAGACAGGAGGATGGGGGTCAATTACATGCATGTCCTACACCATTTCAAATAGAACACTTGAGCATTCCTAGAATTTGGTATATATAGGGGCCATGGAATCAGCACCTCAGAGATACAAAGAAACAAGGGCACTAGTGAGAATCAACTCATTCCTTATTTTTTACATAGAAACTTAAAATGAGACCTGAGCATGGTGGCACATGCCTTTAATCTCAGCACTTAAGAGGCAGAGGTAGGCACAGCTCTGTGAGATCAAGGCCAGCCTGGTCTACATGAGTTGAAGACCAGCTGGAGCTATAAGAAGACCCTTTCTAAAAAAAAAAAAAGCAACTTGAAATAAGAAATTGAATGGTTCCTTTTCATATATAAAGATCATCTGGAGCATTCCTGTTTGAACTTGGGACCTGCTCATCCATCACTTCTGTGATTCCACAAAACCTCTCAGTAAACAGACTTCTGGTCTTGGATGCTCAGTAATTTCTGACTCTACCTCTTTCCTCTGCTGCCGTAGAACCTGGCCAGGGCACCTGCTCTGGCTTTCAACCCTAGTCTGTGCTCTGTCTCCTCACTTTATTGGGATGACCTTTTTTTAAATTGAATTTTTGTGAATTTCATTTATTTTGATTGAATTTAGATCTCCCTTCCCCATTTGCAACCCCCTAGTATCTCCTACCCAATTTCATGTGCACTATTGTATATTATGATATATTAAGTATATTCTATTAATATTAATGTACATTATATTAAATGTTAATATATTCATTGTAGAGCATGTATTAAGGCCTATAGACTCAAACTTGTGTCCCCAAATGTCCTTTGGTGTGGGTTCATTCACTAGAACCTGATCAACCTACCAAGATACTCACCCTTAAAGGAGACTGACTCTCCCCCTCTCAGAAGCCATTAGTTACCAATGGTTCTTCAGGTCGGGTTGGGGTTTCTTACCCACCTCCCCAGGTCTATGCTGGGATTTCGTCTGGTTTGAACTTACATGGGACTTGTGCATGCAGTCATCATTGGTGTGTTGAGTACCTGCGCAGGTGTTTGGAAAACTTTGTTTCCCTGTGGTAGGATAACTGTTTTACTTCCGTGTGCATGTGAATTCCTTCTTTACTTTTGTCGCTGTTTTGGCAGTGCTGGGAATCAAACACAGGACCTTGTACGTACTACTAGGCAGGTGTTTTACTATGAACCTCATCCCCAGCTCCCAAAGACCCCTTTTAATTATGAAATGAAGCATTTGTTTTTGCTCTGAGGCAACTAATAACACATTCCCTGAATGTACAGGGTTTAAGGAATTAGGTAGGGCAAGGGGAACAGACATGAGGATTCACTGTCAGCCATTCCACTGGACAGGTCTCTACAGAGCACACAGACAGCTGACTCCTTGTGCTGATGTGTCCGAGCCACACACTGGTTTTCTCTCATCCTGACACAGCTGCGTACACTTCTCTTAAAGTTTCTACAATTCCATCCTGTGACTCTAGGCTTCATTATGAATCTTTTAAGGGGGCATATCTCCCATGGACCCAGGCATGCATTGGTTTTCATGGTGGCACTGTGTGGAGATGGTAGGACCTTTAAGAAATGAGCCTAGTGGGAGGTCTTTAAGTGGTTCTTCCTCAGAGGGGATTATAGGACCCTGGTCTCTTCATTTCTCCCCCTTACTTTCGCTTCCTGGTCATAAAGTGAACAGTTTTGATTTACCTCACTTTCCTGCCATGATGTACTACCTCATGACAGACCCCAAAGCAATAGGGCCAATCAACCATGGGATGAGACCTTCAAAACTGTGAGCCCAAAATAAACCTTTTTTTAAATGTGTTGATTATCTTGGGTATTTTTTACAGTGATAAAAAGTTGACTGTTGATCTGTTGGTGAAACTGAGCCAGTTGTTCAACTTTCTGAATGTAGTTTCTCCTTCTGCAAAGTGAAGAGACAGTTCGGCCTGGTGATCTTTAAGAGTCCATCTGAAGGGCTGGAGAGATGGCTCAGTTGTGTTTGCTGTGCAAGTCTACAGATCTGAGTTGAATCGTCAGAACCCACATAAAACCAGGTGTGGTAGTGTGCGTCTATAGTCCCAGTGCTCTTCTGATGAGGCCTGAGGCAGAGGCAGGAGACTCTCCAGAAGCTTGTGGTCAAGTTAGTTTGAAGTATGCAGCCATGAACAGCAAAGAGCCTCTGCCTCAAACAAAGTGGAAGGCAAGAACCAACACCCAAGGTTGTCCTCTTACCTCCACCCTTACATCATGTCACTCACATGCCTGCATTCACACAGATATGTGAATGCACACTCACGTACATGCACCACAAAGATTCCATCTGACTCTACAATAGTGTTATGTTCCATATTCTAGCATTTTCTGCTGTTGCTCTAAGAGTTCTTGTGACTGAAGCAGTGATAATAGAAATTTCAAATGCATTGTGTTTAAGTTCCTGGTAGGGTAGTCAGTCTAATTCTAAATCTGAAAATCGGAGCAATTCTGCTAGAGTCGCTTCATTTGTTGTAGTTTTTAAGAAGTTAGCCAAAATATCACCAGCCGGGACTGAGAGACAAGTTTGTTACAAGGACACATGTAATGTAAACGCTGTGCCTCCAGTTTAATAAAACGAGGACAGAATTTGAAACGGTGTGTTGGATTATTTGCCAGAATTATTACCCTGCTTGTTATTTTTTAAAATCTTATTTGGCATAAAAGCAAGTATATCTCTTACCAAGGTATTTCTTCGTGCTTAAAGCTGAGATTTTCCTTTCATTTTAGAGACTCTTTGATTTCCTTTCTGTCATCTTACCAAGAAAGTAGAAGAAATCCATGCCCTCGCTTGATTTCTCAGTGCTAAATTCTGGATTCAGGTTTGCAGTGTGTTTTGCTCCAGCAAAGAAAACAGTAAGTATAAGATATTTCATCGATTTTCCTTTGCTTCTCTTTCTTTTTTCCATGATCTAGTGTTCACAACTTAAGATTCCATTCAGAACCTGGAAGACATTGTGTTATTTTTAGCTGCGCATAAAAATTTGGACGACTTTGCTCTAACTCATCTCCGTAGTCTTTGGAGGAGAAAATGCACCGAGTGACCTGGCTGGGTCCGGTCCTGTCTAGTGTCTGCCTCCGGGCTCCAGCAGTGCCGCGCCACCGTGGAGGCTGCAGATGCTGGCCCTGGCTCCCAGGTGCCTGGCTGTGATCCTAGTGGAGAACACCCCTCCATTGCTCCCCACAGAAAGGACTTCTCTCAAGCTCATCCCTTTTCAGTCATCTTTTTCTTTCCACATCACATTTTCGGATCCCTTTTTATTTTTCTTTTCGTGCCTCAGTGGGTAGACTGGTGGGGTTCCAGGATTCCTGAGAAAGGTGTCAGCCACCATCTGTTCAACTGCTTTGCAACTCGGGGAACATGAGAAGTTAGCTTGACATGAGTGTGAGATTGTGGCGGGGACTCGGCACAGGGAGGATGCTCACATCCGCTCCAGGATCTGACCACAGCAGCCACAGCAGCAGCAGCAGCAGCAGCGGACTACCACGGCAGGGCCTAGCTGCTCTGTGCCCACAGCTTAGATCAACCGAAACTGCACAGGGTCTCCCGAAGAGAATGAAACCCAAAGCTTCATTTCTGCAATGATGTACCCCCAGAGTCAGTCATTTGCTTGAGTCCGCACTACCTCACACGCTTGCCCCTCCCTGCGTCCCACCCTTCCACCCCGACCCCTGATTCCTCAGAAACCAATAATGTGGAGTACTTTTGTCTCTGTTTCTGAGGAATGGTGGCTCCCAGACCAAGGAATCTGCTCAAAGGACAGGATGTTGCAGGCCTGTTGTATACAGACATCAGATAAGGTTTGTGACCCTCCGAAGGGGTACAGTATAGAAATTCACATAGTATAGCTGTGGTATTAAAGTTCTATGAGGCAATTAGCATAACATGTTTTAAAAGGTCCTTGGAGGTGGTAATAATAGAGAGACAGATAGATGATAGACAGATATAAAGGATGTGTGCATGCATGTTGTGCTCGATGGCTTTAGTGTCAACTTGACACACCTGGATTGAAGGAGCCTCAGTTGGGGAATTTCCTCCACTGGACTGGCCTGTGGCCATGTTTGTGGGGCATTTTCTTTATGAGTGATGTGGGAGGGCCCAGCCCACTGTGGGCAGTACCACCCCTGGGCAGGTTTTTCTGTATTGTATAAAAAAGGAGGAGCTCAAGAGAGACGGAGCCTTAGGAGACTGGTATTATCAAGAGAGAAATGGGGAAAATGTGACAATTTAAATTGGGAAGTCATGAAGGGAAGGTTATACAGGGAGAAAGGAAGAGAGTGTAAGAGAGACAGAGAGAGGGAGAGAGAGAGAAATAATGCCTAGCTAGTGTAAAACACCAGAGGGAATCATGTTAGTCTAACAATCTAATGACAAATTACATATACAATCTCTACCTGAGCCCATGTGCATAGCTAAAGGCTATGTAACAAGAAACAGTGCCAGACAAGAGAAACCTTCCTTTGAATTGTTGATTAGGATTCACAAGAGATTCCCAAAATTACACAGGCTATCACCACAGCCCATGATTGCCTCACAGAACTGAAAGTAAGAACCTATTGCCGAAGACAGGACATACTTCAGAGACTGGATTTGGAGCAATAGAGCTGGAACTGACCTGGAAGTCACTTCCCCTGAAGGCTAGCTATCATAGTCCTGGAGAGCATGATGCATGTAGCCGAGGAAGAACATCAATCGATGGCCCAACATACACCAGCTTTATGACCAAATAACCACTTCAATGACTGGCACAGCATTCAACACTGGTACAGTGGTGGCACTTGGGGCCAAACAATGGCTACCTAATTGGTCTTAGAGCCCACTGAATGTAAGGAAACCCATGTGTGGTACTGTAATCATAGCCAAACACACATGACCGAAGAAGTCACAGATCTTAGAGAAACTGCCAAGGCGGTCACATCTCTAGGCTAATGTAACTTTTTACTGAATGCAAAATATATGTCCTTATATTTACAGTTAAGTACCCCAGTCACTACTCATCAAAGAAGTTTCTTTTGAACCAGACAGAGACTACAACAGAGTACCACAGCTGGTCACACAGAGACATTGTCTGTGAACTGCCCATGCCTAAGTGGCACATCTACAATGCAGCCTCTACACCCAAGGCTCACGCAATATAGAACAAGGGGTAAAGAAGTCATTAAAGAATCTCTCAGTTCTTCTTAATGAAGCTCCTTCATGCAACAAAGGGCCAGTAACACAAAAAGTCACAAATGGCTAAATCATGGAGATTTGGAATCTGCAGTGTGGGTCCCTTGACAGGACTCTTATATTAACTTTCACTCACTCAGGGCTCAGGGACCATTGCAGAAGAGGGGGTGGAAAGATTGTAAGAGCCAGTGAGGAGGTGTATGATCATATGGAAATAGAATCCTGCAAGCTTGTAGGACCCTGCTCATATGAACCTACAGCAATGATTTCGGCATGCTCAAGATCCATGCAAACTCAAGAAGAAAGAAATCCAACATGGAACCGGAGAACGGGGCAGCAGACCCCATCCTCCATCCTTTGCTTAAGAAATATCAGCAACTGATTACTATTAGGTGAGGATGAGCTAGTCATCCTAAAGCAATGGATTCTGGGTAGACTGACTAGACCCCAGTAGATGAACCTGCACTAAGGTCATTTGGAGACACTAACTTGACACAATAGACCTTAACACTATATGAATTCCAGTTAAGGGGCTATTGTCGGTGGGGAAAAGGCACAAAGATGATGAAGATTGATTGACATGTTTTGTAAGAAACACACAATGACTCAAGAAAAAAATATTAAAAAGAAAAAAAAAAGTATTCCCAAATCATATGTCAATGACAGAAGGAGGAGGAAGAAGAGAAGGAGGAGAAGGAGGACGAGGAGGAGGACGAGGAGGAGGAGGAGGAGGAGGATGAGGAGGAGGATGAGGAGGAGGACGAGGAGGAGGAGGAGGAGGAGGACGAGGAGGAGAAAGCAGGATGAACATGGGCCAGGGAGCAAGTCAGCAAGCAGTGTTCCTCCATGGTCTGTGCTTCAGCTCCTGCCTCCAAGTTCCTTCATGAGTTCCCACCCTGGGCTCCATAAGTGGTGAACTGTGACCTAGGAGACGTAAGCTAAATAAACCCTTTCCTCCCCAAGCTGGTATTGGTCAGAGTGTTTTGTCACAGCAATTGAAGGCAAGCTAGAAATGTGTATGTACATGCATAGCTTTACTATATACATACATGTATATTTTTATTGAGAAATACTGCTTTGGACCTACGTTTTCAGGGACTCAGGTCACTCACTTCTGTTCAGGATCTGTATGTCTATCCTCAAGAATCTGTCAGTCTGCACTAACGGTCATTGGTAAATAAACACCCACTCTCTCTCACCCCAGATGCACTGAAGCGGGTTTCCCAGGGTTTCCCCTCAGGGCTAAGCTCCACTTGCCCTCAGGAGTTGCAGTTTAGGAATGCACTTCTAATTTGTGGCTCTCTTTTTCCTCTTTTGTTTCCCCAAGATCCTGTTGATTTCCTTTCGCCTTCCAGAAAACCTCCTACATGGGAAAACTTGTTTCTGGATCAGCTTCTATGGAAGGCAAGATTAGAGTGGGCGTGTGCTTTTGTGTGTGTGTGTGTGTGTGTGTGTGTGTGTGCGATAAATGATTTGTAACTCCATTAATTAAATAAGTAAAAGACAGTCCAGGCTTAAGAAAGTGTGCTATGCAGGAGAATGATGATTAATCTAATTTTGTGTACCTGAGATGTGTTTAAAGAATGGACTCTGGAGCCAGATTGCCTGGCTTCCCTGTTTCCTAGCTAGCTGCATATCTTCTCTGTGCTTCAGTTTCCTCATCTATAAAATGGGGACAATAGCAGTAACTCCATACAGGGTTGCTTTGTATATCACAGAGACTAGCCTATGGCAAGCTGTCAGGACCGTACCTACAGTAAGGGCTAGCTCTATTATTGTTGCTGAGCACATGACAACAGGCGCACCAAGATATTAGGAAAGAGAAAGCAATAGTAAAAGTTTTCCTGGGACTCTTTGAACTGGAAGTCACCTTCTGCATGACTAAGGCAGCCCAGTTATTGGGCTATCTGAACTAATGACTCCTACTGTGTTGACATATTATTCAGTATCTATCCAGAGTGACCTCATACCCCACCTTTGAGATTCGTGGATCTCATCTCCAGGAAAACCCATGGTCAACACTTTCTTTATGACCCACTGGCTACTGAATCCAGACACAGAATTCTTAGGCAAGTAGACACTGGCTTAATAAAATGAACTCTACTGGAGATGGGAAAAATGTCCCACTGTTCTTTCTGCTCAAGTTGCAACCACACTACAAATGCAGGCAGTGGCCTCATGCAGAGTCTTGCAGGCAAGAGAACACACTGCTTTAGAAACCCCATCATCGGCCAGAGGAATCAGGCTCCTTCCCTCTGGTGGTTCAGCTTCTACAGTAATGTTTTGTTCTAATGTAGCTCTGACGGTGACCTGATTTATTTGTGAGTCAGATCCCGTGAGCTGATAGAATGTTTAACGCTTCTACAAAAACTGCGTGGCAATTTCCCACTGTACTCAGGCATTTCTGTTTAGCTTCACTCTTCACATAGGCTGCTTACTAAGGAATGGAGTCCCAGAAACTGGAGAGATGGCTCAGCAGTTAAGAGCACTAGCTGCTCTTCCATAGGACCCGGATTTGGTTCCCTATACCCACATGGCAGTTTACAACCACCTGCATGTCCAGTTACAGGGGGTCCAGAGATGCCCTCTTCTGGCGTTCCTGGGTACTGCATGTACAACACAGTGCAAGCAAAACACTCATACACATAAAAAATAGTCTTAAAGAATGGAGTCCCACTCTAGGGAACCCTCTCCTTGCCCTGTTTACGTCAGAACCATCTCCTAATCTACGGTTTCAAGTTCTCCTGTGCCCCATTCTGTTCTCCCCATCATCTGACATGTGACTTCCCCCATTCCATCTAGTTATCAGCTCACCAACAGACTATGAACCTTCTCGTATATAACTATTTCCAGTAGACCACAGGCTGGTGAGTCTTTTCTGTAAAACAACACAAAACAAAGACTTCAACACTACTTCAACTAATCATTGCAGCTTGAAGTAGCCATAGATAATGGAACTTTTTTGTCCAATAAAAAATTATTTCTAAAAGTAAGCGATAGGCCAGATTTGGCTCATAGGTTGCAGTTTATCAACCCCTACCACAGAACACCAGAGACAAAACTGATCCTCTAGCTTCACTCAATAAGCTATTAACAAGTTGTTTTGCTGTCTTAAAAATGACTTTTATGTAATATCATGCATGCAAAAATCTCTATATTTACTTCTAAAGCTGCTTTGAGACACAGCCAGGATGCCAGGGTTGGACTGCAGCATTTTGTATATATTCGCTATACTTTGTCAACCAAAGGCAATAATTAGAGTCTGCGTATTCATGCTTTCCTTTCATGGAAACCACATGCTGGCCACTGAGGTTACGCCCGTCGGTACATTCATCAATGGTCTTGCTTCACTTTTCTTCTCCTGGCATGCAGTATAATTCTGTTTACCACATTCGGCACAGTAACAAGGTTTTTCTCTATTGCGGACACACAACACACAATTCAAAGGAAAGGCAAGTATTGACTGTACTAACTTGGGCCCAAAGACATCTGTATGGAAATTCAGGACAGAAATACAATTTCTCAGCTTCTTTCCCCTGCTCTCCTGAGTTCAACTTTGCACAAGTGACTTGTCATTGTGGTGACACAAATAAGACTTCATTAACATGGCCATTCTGATGCTGGTAAACAAGTTTATTTACACTTGAGCACTGCTGAAGAATGAAGTCACAGAGAAAAGTTCATGGTAGGTGGCCCTGCCTTGTTCATGAAGACAAGCTTTGACTAAACCCCAAGCACCTCAGTTAGACAAGCTGCTATTCAGCTCCCCAGCCTTAATGAAAGTGTGGGGTGTGCACTTGCTAAAAGAAGACAACACTCATAATCGAAGCCCTCACACTTTTATTTAATACCATGTGTCTTGTGCTGTTTGTAATTCTTCATTCCTTTGTTCTTCCAGTGGATGCAAGAGGGATAACTCAGGTCTTTGCAAGTGACAGGTAATGACTGGTGAGCTATCAGGGAAATTATTATTTTTTTCTTTAACTTATAATTAGATGTCAAGTAGTCCTCAAAAATGACAAAACCTGGAAAGATACAGCCCAAGTGCTTATCTAGGATCGTGAGAAGGGAAAAAAACTAACAACCACCCTGGGGAAAAGAAACTAATCCTACCCTGGGTGTGAGTGAAATAGAAGTTGGGAAAGCACAGTGTTCAGGTCCCTTCCTGATCAGGAGTGGTGAAGTAGAGGGAAGTTCAAGTTCCTGCCATCTCATATGCTGGGAACATACACAAGTGCAGATGCCACTTTGGATGCTAAGCTGGATAGAATGAGATTATCCTTCAATTTGGGCCTCCTGGGTGGGGCCAGGTTCTTCCTCTGGGATACCCAAGCCTGGTCCTGTTTATACACTCCTTGAAGTCAGTAAATTGACGTTCTACCGTTTTGGAAAGAAAAGCAGCCCCTATTTGTGACAGCTTGGAGTCTGCCCCCAGAATGGTCTCTCTGAGAGTCAGGGAGGTAAAGGCAGGCTCCAGAGTATAGCTAGGGGACAGAGCAAGAAGGAGACATAGACTCAGGGAGCATGGCTCTCATCCAGGACCTGCAAGTGTCCAAGGTCTTAGGGCTACATGATATTGTTGTCATATATGGCTGTGATGGCTGCCTTGTCTATGCCTCAGGCAGAATGGGTTCCTCCTTACACCCTTCTCCTGGGAGGTTGGCTCAGTTATTAGAAGGAGCAGAGAGGAACAGAGCCTGCTGGCTATAAGAGGAGTCAGTTTCAGCTAAAGAAAAATCTGTGCATCTGGATAAGGTTCCACCATTCTGCATCTGAAACCATGGCCTCCTCTAATCTCCACAGGAGGAAAACTCAATTGATCCAACTGGTTTCTAGGAGGGAATCCTCTTAGGGGAGGATGGAGGGAAGAAGGGAGAGGGAGGGAGGGAGGGAGGGAGGGAGGGAGGGAGGGAGGGAGGGAGAGAGAGAAAGAGAGAGAGAGAGAACATCAGAGGAGGAAAATAAAGAAGGAGAGAGATTCCCCCACTAGATGAACAGCTGTTTAGACTAATAAATAACTAACAAGGGCTGGGGAGACAGCTCAGTGGGTCATGTGCTTGCTGTGCAAACACAAAGGATCCCCAGCACTTCTCTGTCTAGGCATTGTTGGTGGATCTTCACTCCAGAAGTTGAAGGAAGTTCAAGTCACATATGCTGGGAACGTGCATGGTGGCAGGTCCCACTGTGAATGCAGAGCCCTGTGATGGCCTCACTGTAAGCCCAGGGCTAAGAGGCAGAGACAGGAAAATCCCAGCAACTTGCCTGACTAGTCAAATTGGTGAGCTCCAGGTTCAGTGAGAGAAACTGTCTCAAGAAAAAAAGTATGGCTCATGACTGCAGAAGATATCTAATGTTGACTTCTGGCCTCCTAGCACATGAACATACAAACATGTGCACCTTCAAACACATACACATACTAATACATGCCATACATACACACAAAAATAAAATAAAACATTTTAACTCAACCGGATAAACATTTGGAAACAGACGCTGTACCATGGGTGGGAACTGATGCTGTAGGGTTTTTGCTGGTAACAGCCAGACCAAGCGCTTCACATAAATCGCTACACAGTTCCATTCACTTAGGAGGTCGCCCCTGCCACCCAGAGGCTGAGCAAGTGGCCAAAGGCTTGTCCACTCAGAAACTGGCTTTACCTTGTCATGTGTCAGCAAGTCCCTGGGAATGGACTGACACCTCAACGCAAGAGGTAAGTTTAACAAGAAAAGAGTTTACAACTGGTAAAGAGGCAAGGGTTCAAGTGCCCAAGAAACTTTCAGTCTATAGAGAGACAAAATAGGACAAGAAACCAAATGATAATAGTTTGTACCTACAGGTACTTCAAATGATAATAGTTTGTACCTACAGATGTGTCCAACCTGCAGGTTACATGCAGCCTAGGGTAGCTATGAATGTGGCCTAACCCCAACTGAGATCTACCTAAAACATTATGAGGTATATATTTTGTCACTTGATTGCACTATTCTCAAGCATGAACTCGGCAGATGACAGCAGTATCACAATGTCAAAGGATGGGACACATCTGGTGCAGGGTCCTTCTAAGCACTGGCCTCTGCCCTCCACCCTTCAAATACTTTAATCATTGCAGCCTCAACAGTCTATCCCATTTTGTAAAAACTAGGAAGCAATGAAGAGATTAAACTACTTGGATGAGTCATAAGGCTCATTAAGTGACAGGGCTGGGATTCTAACCGAGACCAGTGTCTTAGAGGAAGAGGGAAAATGAAGACCAACCAGCATAAAGGCAGCCAGAAATTCAATTACTTCCCCAAGCAAACATGTTCAATATGCCTGGTTTCCATAAGGTGGGAATATGCCTCATTTTTCAAATGAAGAAACTAAGCACCAGGGAGAGGGGTGCGACTTAGAAAAACCCATGCATCTAGTTTCTTGGCAGAGACGGAATTGCAAGCTGGGTCTATCTCATCTCTACTGCTCATCTTGTTTTCTTTTTACCTCCCCATTGCATGATGCCCCGAGCCCATTTGAGACTCCATGATCTTCAGTTCCTAGTGATTTCTAGACCTTTGAGCATGTTTTCCCACAATGGACCAGGCAAGATTTCTTCAGATTTGAGGTCTACTCATGGAAGGCTTAAGGAAGCATGTCTGGAAGAAGCAACACTTGTTCATCACCAACTATCACCATCTCCAACTCTCAGCAGGATCGGCCTTGGCCTATATGGGAGATTAACACTTGGTCAGAGAGTCACTCTGAGGTTAGCTTGTTTTGTAATCCCAGTGTGCCAAGTAGAGTTTTAAGACCTTATAGAAGCCAAGTTTTTGAATTCTTCACTGGGAAGATCACAATATGAAGGGATGTTGTAATAAAGGACGGATGGATATTGCCACCCACTAATTGAGTCATCTGTCAGGTTAGTGTGGATTTTTGCGTGTCAGGGTGCCCAGCCCTTTGGGGCAGATAGGCTGGTGACATTAAGTAACCTGGACTGGAGGTATCAAACAGAGTTCTTTGAGTAAGTAGTAGTATGTTGGAGGATCTTAGGGTTGAAGCTGGAAATGCCAAGGTCAGGGTCAAGTACACACTGGAAAAAGCCAGGCCCAAAGTAAAATTAGGGAAGTGTCAGCAAGAATGCGGGCGACTGTCCTTTAAGATTGGACTTGTGTGGCCAGAGAGATGGTTTAATGGGTAAAGCGCCTGCTGTATAAGCATGGGATCTAGGTTCAGATCTGATGTTTTAAAAAAGTGAATCTATGTCGGGTATGCACCTGTGACCCCCGGCACTGTAGGCAGAGACATGTGAATCCCATGACTTCCAGTTTAGACAAAAAGGTAAGTTCCAGATTCAGAGAAAGACCTTTACTTGATGTCAACCTCTGACCTGCACATGTATAGACATACACACATGCATGCACAAAATGAAAAACGAAAAAATACTAGATTTGTATGTACAAGAAAAACTCCAAATAACAGATAGGAATTACAAAGTTACAGAAGTAACAGATGGAGAGTTGAATGTGTTGTGCATACCTTTAATCTCAGCACTCAGGAGACAGAGGCAGGTGGATCTCTGTGAAATCAAGGCCAGCCTGGACTACATAATGAATTCCAGACCAGCTGGAGCTGCATTATCAAAACAAAACAACAACAACAAGAAATAAGAGATGGAAAGCAAGAAACAGTATTAATTTCGTTCTTCTGTGAATCTGAATGTAGACTCTTTAGCAGGGTTTTTTTTTCTGGTACCAGGGATTGAAACCAGAGCCCCATGCATGCTAGACAAGTGATCTATCACTGAACACTCTCCCCAGCCCTCTGGTATGGATTCTTTAGGATTAGCACAACTAACTTGTTTCACACTGATCTCTAAGACTGTTTCAGTTGGGATCAAATTCTATCTGTGTGATAAACAAGCCAGAAAATTTCAGTGTCTTAACATAAGTTATTGCCCCTAGTTATGAATCCAACATAAGTGTGTAAATGTTCTTCCTTAGTAGGCATCTTTCCTGCATGAAATTCTAGCTCAGTCCGTAGTTCTCTTTAAATAGCTCACCTAAAGACATCTAATCAAGGCATTAGAAACACAAATTCCATCCAACCTAGGGTTTTGCTGTTCTCTCCAGCCTCTGCACATGGCCAGATGGTGGAAGACCACATGGGAGTCAGTGTGGATTCCAAAGGTTTGCATCCAGAAGCAGAATCTATCATTTCTGTACATATCCCACTCAAATCCCATTATCTAGAAATTAGAAGCTGCAAGAGGGGCTGGGAAAAGAAGTCGAGCCTTGTGTCTCCGAAGAAGAGCAAAAAGCCCTTCCTAAGATCCTCCCAGCTCCTTTTGGCTCAGTGATATGTCACCCTCAGGGTTTGTTCTTTGATCCAAAGTGGCAGCCTGCAAAGTGGCTTTCTAGCTGGAAACTTGAAGAGCCACTGAATTACAGCCTGAGTACAAGTCATCACTCTCTAGGCAGTTAATCTCCTGGGTCAATCATACTGAAAAGCGAAAAACACAAAACAAAACAAAACAAAACAGAAATAAAAGCATATGCCAAGTGTGCAGTCTGCCTTAGCTCCTTATCTTAAAGCAGAGATAAGGAGTGCTCACTTCATACATGGGTGGGAAATGAAGGAGTCAATATGGGTACAAGGCTTAGAAGGGTACCTGGTTGATACCAGATGCTCAGTGATAGAAAGCTGTAAGAGAAGCAGGGAGAAGAAAGGAAGAGAGGAGAAAGGAAGTTTTTTGGAGTGCAAGTTTCACCAAAGCAGGAGCTCCTACTTATTTCTCATTAATCTGAACTTTGTCACATGACTATACATAGCTGCAAGGGAACCTGGGAAATGTAGTTTTAATTTATTTTAGCCAAGACTTATATAGCTGGCTAGAAATTTGACCTCCCCATCCCTCATGGAAGAAAAAGAGAATGAATATTGGAGACAATTAATAGTTTTTGCCACAGTCATCAATAGCCTAGGCTATGCTCCTTTGGCATGGTAGCTAAGTTCCTGAGAAATAATCGAAACTGTTTGGTTTAAAAGTCAGAACTGACACCTGAGACAAAATTCTTAGCTAGTACTGTGGAGTGATGGATAGTTTGTCATCCCATCATCCCTGCCCATGTGTCATTAGGGAACTCCCGTAGAGGCATCTTGGAGGCTACAGATGTTGGGTGCTACTCCCACATGGTTTGAATGCCCCATTTCCAAATACACGTCATTTATCAGGAGTTGTGCAGGAGCACCAGCCACCCCCAAGACTAAAACGAAATGCTCCTAGGAAGGGTCCCACCTGTGCAGGTTACCCTTGCCTCAGTCACTTGCTCCTCTTTCCTTGTTCTTCAGTCTCCAGAGACTCGTCAGCTTCTGTATTGCTTCCCTTAACCCCGTTCCACCCTGGGCCTACTCCTGCCTGACTGCCCAGGCTCCAACCAGGCCTTGCCTCACCCTTAAGACCTGATGCGATAGGTGGACTTTTATTATCTCAACCCAGTTCTTATGTTGACATCATAACCACAGTGTGTCTATAAATGCAGTGCCATTTGATAATAAGGTCAATGAAGATGTAATTATTTAAGAGGGGGTCACATTGGATAGTTTCCAATATAGTTGACATTCTTTGAAAGGGAAATGTGTGGCCTGGGGAGATGATTCAGTTGATAAGGTGTTATCCTTGCAAACATGAGAATCTGAGTTCAGATTCCCTACATAAAAGCTAGGTCTGGAAGTATGGGTCTGTAACCTTACTATTGGGGTAAGGTGTGTGGAGAGAGGCAGGTCATAAGGGCTTACTGGCCAGCCAGTCTAGCTGAAATGGAGAGCTCCTGTCTCAAAAAATATGGTAAAGAGAGCTTGAAGAAGACACTGACCTCTGGCCTCCACATGCACACGAACACACATGTATATGCACATATACACACATACACAGACATACACAAGAGAAATGTGGACTGAGACACACAGAGGCCTTCATAATCTCAGAGTTAACTGGCATTGCAATGTCTTAATCTCAGACTTCAGAACAGTATGAGACAATAAATTATTGTATGAGACCCCAACCTTTGCTGAGACAGCTCCAGGAAATAGATGTATCTGGCCTCGTTTTAGCTCACCAGAGGTAAACTACTTCCTAACCGTCCAGACTAGGATTCCTCAGCTGGTCTTTGGCTGTATCCTCATGTTGATTTTTTCTGTTCTTGGCCTATCCTACTCAATCCTGTTGCACCTGTCTGCCATCCCCTGGCTCCCCAGGCCTCTCTCCCTGAAGCACTCCAGGTATTACGTCTAACACACTTGGAGTGGGCCATGGCATTCAAGGACCACACCTCCACTTTAAGAATCCTCCTCACAGAAAACTCAACAACCAGCATTTTAAGAGAAACCAGAGACTCTCACCTCCCCCTTGGGATTTGTTTGTGCAGCAGAATGAAACAGCTGAGCATCCTCTGCATTGATATGATGGATACTGACAATCACACTGAATAATTAGACCACTTTTCTTTAGGGAAAGACTTAGCTAGAACCAAAGCAAGAAGAAGGTCTCAGCACTCTTCCAGTTCAAACTGTGTAGATGCAGCTCTTCAGTGCATGCTATCTGATCAGCCTAGACCTTCCAAGGTGGAGGGCCATCAACGTAAGACATCTCAAAATAAAAGGCTCAGCGGCTAAGAGCACTGGCTGCTCTTGCAGAGGACCTGGGTTCAATTACCAGTACCCACATGGCAGCTAATAACTGTAACTCCAGTTCCAGGGAATCAGACGCCCTCTTCTGACCTCTGCGGACATTGCACGACACGGGTGCACCTACCCACATGCAAGCAATAGACTCATACACATACAATTAAAATAATTAAGAAAATATTCTTCAGCGACAGAAATGTAATGGTTAATTTTGATGGTCAACCCGACTGGATTTTGAATCATCTAGAAGACACACCTCTGAATGTGTCTGTGAGAGTGTTTCCAGAGAAGTGTAACTGAGCAGGGACGACCCACCTTGCATGAGGGTGTCACCATCTCACAGCAGGGATTCTAGACAGAAAAAAAGGAGAAAGTAAGATAAGCACGAGCATTCATCTGTCTCAACTTCCTGATTATGGACAATTGGAACAGCTACCTCAGCCTCCTGCTGTCACAACTAGGGCCTGTCTTGTCACCACAATCCTACCCCGATGGACTGTACCTTTAAACTGCAAGTCAGAATAAACTGTTTCTTCTCTAAGTTGTTTCTTGTCAGGTGTTTGATCACAGAAACAGAAAATTCATTATTATAAGAAATAAGTGAGTTTCATGAGGCAGAAACCTAGGAAACAAAACGAAAATGCACGCAGCTAGTCTGACTGTGTCCAGAAGGGAAGCCCCATTAGTGGAGAGCTCCCAGGAAACTTGAGCAGAGGTGCAAGTGTCACATGCCCTGGGATTTCAAATATTTACTTCCCTAAATATCCCAAGGCTCACATGGTTTTCAGAAACATGGTCACCCACAGATTCAGGACTGAGAAAGAAGGACACGTGGAAAGGTCACTAAGGAATACCAGAGAAAGGGCCACAAGCTGAAGGGGCAGAGTATCCCAGGAGGTCAGTGATGGCTCAGAAAACCGCTCTCCACCCCCAGACTTTGAGCTAAATGCCATCTGGTTAAGTGAGCATCAACATCATCCTGGCATTGGAGAGCAAGTCCTAGATGAACAACCCAAGGAAAGACATGCAGAGACGGTTGCTAAGTGTCTATGCTAAGTCCCTGTGCTGCTGAGAGTGTGGAATGCAGGGGGCACTCCGGCTCTGTGGGGCTCTGTTTCATTGCCAGGCTTCGGGGACAGCAGAAGGGGTTGCAGGCTTCAGGGCTTGGGCTTTCGTTCTGGCTGGCTCTGCTTCAGAGGGTCATGAGAATCTTTCCCTTGGACTGGTGCGTGTGCCTCCTGGGTATGCCCCAGCCTGGGCCCCCAGGTCCCCAGCAGGTTCTTTAGATCCAGGATTCACAGTGACCTGTGGATGTTGGTGACTGGCAGCCATGTTTGGTATTCAGGCTCTTCCCAGAAGAGGAGGCCAAGCAACCTGCTTTCCTTGGCCCCCGGCCTCTCCTTCAGGAAGCAGATGGCAAGGGGCAAAGAACAGGGGCATCCAGTCTGTACTACATTCAAATTTTATTTTGTTTTTATGTTTTTAATTTTCAGATGAATAATTCAGTGGCTATGCCAAGGTTGAAATATTTTTCTGTTTTCAGTAAGATGTGAGAAAAGGAAATGAATTTTAATGAAATGTTTTGGTTACTTTATCTGAGGCTCCCAGTGTGGTGGGATTTCCACACCCTAAAGTCAACTTTATAGTTTCTTGCTTGCAAAAGGTAACAGAAAAAACTAAGTGGCCACTCTCCTTTGCCTTTACATATCCTCCTATTGTCCAGACAGAGTTACTTGTGAGTATCAGGCTGGAAGAACATTGAAGCTATATGAACAATCCCAGCCGTTCGGAAATTGAAAACTATGAGCAGTGTCTGTGATGGCCTCACCGGCACAGATGTACACCAACATGTCTTCCTCCAGGAACGGGAAGCACCTTCTTCAAATTCCTGGGGCCTGGACATCCCTGTCTGGCCAGGCTGTTCTCAAGTTGGCACTTGGCCAGGTTCTCTTAGCAGAACAGGAAGAACTGAGGTATTCCAAAATTTTGTAAACAAGATTTAAGGGAAGTAGAGAAAGGTGGCAAGATTTCTAAGGGGAAGACAGAACTGTCAGGTGGAGGGAGGTGATGTCACAGGCATCTCTGAATATGCCAGAACATGAGCTAATTTATAGCTGCAGGCTCAGGACATGTTTTTAAGCAAAAGTTTCTGAACAAAGTCAGCAACTAACAGACCACATGGATTCTCTTAAATAGGATTGTTGATGGGTTTCCTCCTGAGTCAAGAAGACACCTGCCCCTTAAATGAGTTGTCATCTATAGATCACACAAAGGAATGATGCACTGAGCCCTTCCCAAGTGTCAGTACAGAACTAGTTTTGGGGGATGGAGAGGTGAAGATAACTAGCCCCTGCCTGCCAGGGCTTAGGAAAATAAACTTGCCAAGGCAGAGCCTATGCACATCAAACCAAACACCCAAAGAAATTCTGTCATCAAGGGCTCCTTGCTTGGTCTCTCAGTGACGATCATTTCTCGGGTCATCTTGTCTAGAGACCCTAGTGAATATCTAAAAAAAGGAAAGGAAAGGTTCCTGTTGAAAGAACTTGGCTATAAAAGATTTACGTGGCCACGGGGAGCTGATAGCAATTCCCTTTCACATGCTCAGCCATTTAAGGTTTCCAAAGCACCTTCTGTATTCCGAATATTATCCTTGCCTAGTGAGAAAAGGGTGAGTGAGAGTCCTTGTCTTGTCTCATAGGTAACTTAGCAGGGGGGTTGGGGTACCCAGTTTCCATGAGAGGAAAGGGTCTGGCCACCAGGCAGAACACTTGTGACCTGGACTGGAAACCAGAGCCTCAGCTTTCTCGTTCCCTTTCCTGAGGCCCGGCTCCCTCCAGGAAAAGGTCCAAAGCACCCTCATGGGTGCTACTGCGAGGCCCTCCTTCCCCCAGGTGGCCAGCTGAGGGACAGGTGCTGTTGTTCAAGCTGGAATTTCCTCTCTGCCCTGGGTCTCAACTCCCACAGCATCTCCATTCTGGGCTATTCCTTCACCCCCAATGCACATGCTGTCTGCTGTGCTCCGTTTAACCAGCCCGTACTCGTAAGGGCAAACAGGCACCCTTTTTCTCTCTAAAGGCTGAGAGGGACATAGGGGTGACCCCAGCAGAGTTAAGCCTGCTTTCCTAACCTCACAGGAGTCCTGGAGTATGTGGGGGGTGGGGGGGGACAGGAAGACTTGCTATAACTCTGGCTCCAGAAATGCACCTGACTGAGGACAAATGGACAAAGAAGAAAGGAAAAGCTCAACTCTGGAGAGCTGCAACGAGAAGGTGAGTGGGTCAAAACCCCTGTGGGAATTTAACGTAGTCTTGAAAGAGATACTGTTTTCTTGCTGTTACACAGCTGTAATATGTATACAGGCCAAATAAGCAAGACTTGACAGGAAAACGGGGTTGGAGAGTGGGGAGATGGAGTCAGTACTTCAGGTGAAACACAACCTTAATAATTGCCATAGTGAGGACATTGCCAACGTTCTGGTCCGTTTTTTCAATGCTATAACAAAATCTCCAGGATTAGGTAATTTATTAGAAAAGACATTTCATCGTTGGTGCTAGGGGTCAAGAACTGAAAGCATATGTAAAAGAAGAGAAAAGAATTGCAGATGATTTGGCTTCTTTTTGGTGCCTAATCTAGTCCCAAGTGACAGCCAAAAATTTATCTGAGAAAGGCTCATGTACCCCACAAGCTCCGCCTCCCAGCAGCCAAGGCTTGTCTGACTTAAGCAAAAGTTTCACAGGGGACAAACCACACATAAGCCACGGCACCAAGTACATGAGAAAAATTCAGAAACAGATCCAAAGATTATTTTAGAATTTGGATGGTCGTGCGAGTGAGCTAGCTGGCTCGGCAGGTAAAGAAGCTCACCTCTAGACCTAAATTTAATCCCTAGGTCCCACACGGTAGAAAGAGAAAACTGTCTCCCACGAGCGATCCATTGACTTCCACATGTATACCAGGACATGAATGCACCACTGCCCCCTGCCATAAATAAAGAGATGTACTAAAAGATAAATAAAAAAAATTTAGACAGTGGTAATTTCAGTGGAGGTGAATATAAATGTTTTTGATCACTGGTACTAGAATAAATTAATAAACAGCAAACAAAGCTAGAGCTTATTCTCATGAACAAATGTAAATCAGAATAAACGCCAAATGCATTGGAATTTTTTAAATTACATTTTTGTTGTTGAAGAGATGGCTTTCTTCAGGTCTCCACAGGAACATTCACAGACGTAGCACACGCACGTGTGTGCATGCACACACATAAAATACAGCTTTAAAAAAGAGAAAATAAAACTCTTATTTTGTGTGGGTGGGGCATGTATAAAGATGAGATGACAACTTGCAGGAGTGGGCTCTCACCTTCCACCACGTGGATTCTAGGGGTCAAGACTCAGGGAGGGCCTTTACCTGCTGAGCCATCTCCCTGGTCCTACATTAGAATTTAGATGTGAAGCCAAACCCGGTAGCACAGGCATACAATCCTAGATGTTCAGAAGGCTAAAGCAAGAGGACAGCAAGTTCAAGGCCTTCTGGTCTACAGAGTAAGTTTAAGACCAGTGAGGCCAATTTAGTGAGACCTCTGTCTCAAAATAAAATGGGAAAAGAGGGCTTGGGCAGGTGATTCAATGTTATAGAACTTGCACAGCATGTATAAGAGGCTGTGATCTGTAGTAAGACACACATGTACACAGAGGGAAAAATAGATACGCACACATAAAGAGAAATTTAAATATGAAACTGAAAGTATAAAAATGTAAGAAGAAAACATGGTTATGTTTCTTTAGAGCCTTGGAGTAGAAATGGCTTGCCTGTGATTTAAAGGTATAGAGCCATAAAAAAAAATAAATGTGATTATATAAAAAAGCTCCTAAAGAAGGAAAAATACAACAGCAAAGTCAAAGAACGAATATATGGGAAACATATTTGCAGCTCATTCTTCTCTAATATATAAAGAGCTCCTACAAATGGAGACTATGAAAAACTAAGGAAAAAGAAAAAAAAAAAAAACATAGTCTAGTGGTGGAACCCGACTGTAATCCCAGCACTATGGAGGTTCAGGTAGGTGAATCTCTGTGGCTCCATGCACACCCTGTCTCGAACCATCACTCTCGCAGTTTGTGCCCTGCCATACAGATCCCTTTAATTTCTTGTCCTCATTTTCTGTCCACCAGGTGCTGGCCAGGGCCTTGTCAGCTGGAAATGTTCTCTTTTTGTTTGACTAGTTACTCTTTCTCATGTCTTGGGTCTTACCCAGTTCAAGAGAAGGGCTTTATACAAAGCGCAGTGTCTGTGGCTGCCTAGAGCTGGGGGAGCGGGCACACGGGCTGTTCATCTTGGGCACAGGGTTTCTTTGGGCTTGCAGAAATGTTCTGAAATTAGATAAAGTACTAGTCACAAAACTGAAAATACTGAAATCCACTGAACTTTTAAAAGGCATATTTTATCACATATAAATTGCATTAAATCATCTTTAAAAATCTCTTCTTCCAGCAAATCTTTCTGGGTGTGCACACACACTCTCAGGAGACCCTATGATATGCACCCCAGCAGGTCCCACTGTCCCTAAAAGTAACTGGGTCACTGACTAATACATTCAGGAAACAGGGCAAGGTTGTGGGAAGGATGCCTCCTTTGTAGAGAATTCCAAAGCAGCACAAAGTTGCCTTGTTTCCATCACCATGCCCTGGTAGATCTAAATAACACCAGTGATGGGAAGATAATAAATATGCCCCAGCTTGGGGAAGAGGGCTCAGGTTAGTAAAATTCAAGCAGCCTAACAAGCATGAAGATCTGAGTTTGGTCCCTGAGAACCCATGTTAAGAATAAAGATGAGTATGACGTTGTGAGCCTAGAATCCCTGCACTGGGGAGGTGGAAACAAGGCTCGCCGGCCAGCTGGTCTGGCTGAATCAGTGAGCTCCAGGTTCAGTGAGAGACTCTACCTCAGAAATTAAGGGAAAGAGTGATTGATTGAAGAAGGCACCTGACATTGACCTCCGGGCTTGAAAAGAGCACACGTGCACACACACACACACACACACGCACGCACACTACTTTACCTTTCTAAATTTTTTTTTTTTGGTTGAAGCTTTAAAGGTTTGAAGATTACTGTTGAACACCGGTTGGTCCCTGGTTCATGATTATTCAGATTAAACTTTTTCGATCAGTCCACACACAGTGGGACTGGAATTTTGAATTTTGTTTTCTTTTTCTTTTCTGGATGCTGGGCAGCAGCAGTGAGGCCTGTGCTCATGAGACTGAACAACTGATGCTCCATGGTGCTGTGTCACTAAGCTATGATGCTTGCAGCGCATTTGGAATTTTGACATGTTAACTTACAGTGGGTTTGTCTGGATATAACCCCATTGGAAACTGAGGTGCATTCATATACACAAGCGTCAACTTGCCAAGTTCTTATTACTTATCTTTAATCAAACAATTTGTTCTATGTGGAAGTAAATTCAGACCATTCCCAATTCCTACTGGTCCCCATGAGACGCGTCTGCTACCTGGTTTTGTGTTAGCTGGTTGCCCCTGTTACAATCTGGAGAAACCCCGTGCTACTAGCTCACTGTTTATAAATGTAGATTCAAAGTAAGTATCAACAGATAGAAGGAAAACAGAACTGGATGTCCTCAGATCTATGCCACCATGTGAGTTTGGATTTCTGTTTTTAATTTTACGACATTGTAACATATGTTACAAGGTGTAACATATCTTGTCGTGAGTGCAATTTTTAGTTCGTACATGAACTATGTTACTGACTTTACATTGGAAGGCAGGATTTTTGTTCTAAATCATGAAAACAATGGTAGGTGCCTAAATTGTACCTTGTATAGACTATTACTGTTTTATTAAAATTCATTTAGTTAGGGAACAATTGTTTGTATAGACACTGTATTATTAAGACTGTAATAAAAATCAATATTTAGGGTTTACTACATATAAAAATAATATAAAAAGGAGTATTGGACTTTTTCCCTTCATTTTCACAGTCATTCGTAAATTTATTTATTTTTACTGGCAAGATTATATTATAGAAACCAATATTCGGTCCAAGGAAAATTTCAGTTTGCATTTCTTTTCTGGTCATTTTTGTTACTAATTTCACAGGAACATTCCAGTCACATAAAGGTGGGGATTATTATATTAAATATTAATATTCATGACAATACTATTACTGTGCTACTTGAATACATCCCTAAATATGAATGTGCATATTTTGAAGAATATTCACATTAATATAAAATAGGCAAGAAAAAGATTTCTTAATGCACATTTTTGGTAAACTGCTGAATTCGGTGAATCGGCTCTTTGGTGTCTTAGTCATCAGTAAGCTGTTTCTACGCCTATGAGAGGGACAGTGTATCTCCACGGGAGAGCTGGGCACAGGGTGTGTGGAGTCATTTACCTGCAGTCAGAATGCAGTAGGAAGCGGCCTGGTTGGAACCCTCTGGCTTCTCTGAGCCACTGTGTTGGACTCCTTCCTCACACACCTCCCACTCTAACTACAGCTGCCCACAAAGTCCCACCCACTGTTCCTCGATCAGAAATGCTGCTGAGGCGAAGACCAGCAGCTGAATGGGCTCTAGACTCTAGTCCACACACCTGTGAGTCCAGCTGTCATTTCAGCCCCATCACCAGAAATTAGACAGAAAGAGACAGCCCCATCCAGTCCAAGGACACCTTCCAGAAAAGTTCAATGGTTCCATCTCCTGGGTCAGATCCTTGGCTACACTAATACTGATTTCTCCTCTGGCCCTTTGCACCTCACTGTTCTGCTTTCTTTCTCCGGCTCTTGAGATAACTCCGGTTACTAAGTCAAAGAGACTCTGAGCCAGGAGTGGTGGTTCTCACCTGTAATCTCTGCTCTTTGGAGGCAGAGGCAGGAAGATTGCTCTGAGTTTGAGGCCAGCCTAGGTTACAGAGTGAAGTTGTGCCTCAACCTCCGCTCCAAACATCCAGACAAACAGCTCACACAGCCCAAATCACCCCTCCAGATCACTAGCCAATTACTAAGTGTTGCCCTACTTCGTTTGTTTAATAACTCACAGCTTTGCTCACCCTCCATCCATTTATATTTTTTCCTCACTTTCTGCCTTTATCTGCTCAGCACCTGAAGACACGAAAGGTGATGTAATGCAGTGTGCAAAGTGAGCCAGGGGGCATTTGCAGAGCATGGGGAGCGGGAGGGCACCCAACAGGTGAGACCTGAACTGACAGGGACAGGGTCAGGCTCCACCCATCGGCACTCAGCAACGCACCAGCATGAGTGTTCCAAGCAGGGGCTTCCTCCAGCCTCTCCCTGAGACTCTGGCTGTACATACAGGCCAATCCTTAAGGAGGACAAGGGAGCACTTGTCACAAGCTTAGCCTCAGAGTGGCCAAACCACTCTGGTGGTTTCATGTCCCACGGCAGGGCATCTTGGTACATCTGTGCATCTCTAGTCCCATCTTCTGTGGGAACTAGAGTTCTGATAGCTGAGCAGAGGTTAGTGCATAGGGTTCAGAGTATAGTAACTAGGCCTCTACTGCTTCCCAAACCCCGAGTTCCAGAAAACTAGGCAGAAGACATAAAACCAGCCTCACTTCAGCTATATGAGATGTTTTTCCCTCCCATCCCAAATCATTAGCAAAGAATGACATTGTAGTATTTATCAAAAAATCTTGTTCCCTAAGTGGTGAGACAGAATAATTATCTCAGCATGCAATCAGCACGGTGATCTTCTTTAAAGCAATTTGTGGCAAGGATATGCATTTTTTAAATAGATTAAATTTTCAAAAGCTCACCTCTTAAGCCTGGTCAGAAGGTATTTACAACTCACCTGGTGAGATGATGTCTGTCTCCAAGTTGGATTTCTCTTTCATTAGGTCTTACTTAATTGAATCAAACAAAGTCATTTTGGGATTGTCCCAACAGAACACCTTTTTTATCTCAAAGCAAATGTGTCTTAACATGGACCTAAAGTAAATCAAGACAGGATTCCACTCCTCAGAACTCTGTTCCTCCTTTGAAAAGCCTACCTGCCTTCTTCATCTGTTTTTCTTTGTGAGGAAATTGCTTCTGGAGTTAACTGTTGCCAACAAAAGCAACAAGCTGTCTAGTGGTTTGTTTATTTGTTTGTTTGAATTATTAAGAAACACATTGTTTGCATTTCCTCCCCCGCTTGCCCCCCTCCAACCCCTCTGGAATGCATGTGCACTGTGTTGGGGATGGAATCCAGGATCCTGTGCATGTTAGGCAAAGGCTCTTTTACACCCCTGAGCTAGACCATCACCCCCTTCCTTCTTTGAATAAATGCACTGCGCCCAGCTAGGGTGTGCTTGTAATGTTGTAGCATTGCAGAGTCAGGAGTGTTGTATTCTGCCCTCTGGGTTGAATCTAGAGCCTGTGTGTGTGTGTGTGTGTGTGTGTGTGTGTGTGTGTGTGTGTGTGGAGGGTGAAGTCAGGTGATTTCCTCAATCCCTCTCCATCTTACTTTTTGAGACAGACTCTCACTAAACTTGGGGTTCACCGATTTGGCTAGACTGGCTCACCAGAGGGGCTGAGGGATCCTGGTTTCCACCTCCTCAGTGCTGGGATTACAGGTGCGCTCATTTGCACCCCCTCTTTTGCACGGGCACTGGGGATAGAGCTCATGTCCTTATGCTTTTGCAGCAAGCACCTTGTTTATTGTGCCGTCTCTCCCAAGTCCCTGCGTCTAGAAATCAAGACTCAGCTCTCTATTGAATTGAAGGCAGGTTAAAGAAAATAGCTCTGCAGACGTCCTTGCAAAGGTTTATAGAGCTCCTCTCCTCAGTAACCAGGACTCCTGTCTTTCACCTTGTGTTCCTGGGGACCTGGTTCTCTCTGGTGCTGGGAATTTAATTTAGGCCCACATAGGCACTGGGCGAGTGTTGTACCGCTGAACTATATAATCCCAGTACAGCTCAGGGCTGGAGGAATGGGGCTGGTCCTAGGCCACACTGGATCCAGACAGAACAGTTGTAAAAAGTGAACTGACCAGCAAACTAGGCCCTTCAGACCCTGAGGGGCCTCCAGGCTGGCTTAATGCCACTCCTGAAAACAGTCTACAAATCTGGAACACAGCTCGAGTGGGCAGTTCTTCGGCAACTCTGTGCCTAGGAAATGCTGGGGCTTTGTCCACGGAAACGACCTTGCTCCATTAACACCTTCGCAGTGGGTTCCTTGACTCAACATGATCTCCAACTCCCTGGCAGAGGTCTGAGCCTCACCGCCCATCGTCCCCTCCATCACCAGGCGCGGCCTTTTCCCAGTCGCTCCTATCATATGTCACCCGGGGGCGGTGATTGCTGGTTTAGACGCCCTCCGCATGAAGGGCCAACTCGGGAGCAGTCGTTTGACCGGTCACGTGGCGGGGTGTTGCCGACCTCCTCCCTCTGCGCATCTCCACGATCCCTGGTGCCACTCGGTCCTTCCTGAAGGGCACGAGTTACATAACCGCCCAGGAGTTCGCAGGGCACACGTGGAAGCCGCCTGAGCGCTCGGACCTGGACCCCCCTCAGGGAGAGGTCTGTTACCCCGAAGGGTCTGCGGAGGTTTCTAGAACCCCAAAGCAGGACTCAAGAAGACTTTCCCCAAGGAACCAGCCCTGAGCATCTTCCATGGGCGATCAATCCTGCATCTGAGAAAAGGCGCTTCCTGCGGTCCCGCAGCGGGCAGGGTGGGGCGAGCAGGGGCCCCCGGACCCGGACTCGCAGCATTATATAAACTCGGCCTTGGCTCTGGCTCTGCGACTGGGCTTGGGGCGCTGCAGGACGCTTCCAAACAGATGGGATGTGAGGCCCAACGGCTCCCTGCTCCTCCCACCGTGCCGGAACCCCACCCTCGCCTTCCCAAGTTCCTCAGTGTCCATTTCTCTCCAGTATACCCTGGAGGAGGCACGCAGAAGCGCATAGCTACTGAAAAACAGCATTCTGTTATTAAAGTAAGGTGCTTTCGTTGTCAGCCTTGGTTCCCAGGTGGCATTTAGGAATGCTTGGTTCATTCCGGTGCCCCAAGGAGGGGATCAAGGATCAACATCTCTAAATTTGCCTGCATTGGAAGAATCTGTAGAGAGATTTGTTCAAACTACCAGGTCTGGAGAGGCCCGGGAACTGATTTCTACAAGTCGTCGTGTCATGGTGGTGTTATTCAAGAGGCCGCAGATGATTTTCTTTTTTGTTGTCTGCGCATTAATTTTTTTGAGACGAGGTCACACTCTGGCCCAGGCTGGCCTCAAACTTAAAGCAATCCTCCTGCCCAGCCGGGATGCAGAGGCAGGCAAATCTGTAAGAGGACAGCTTGGTCTACATAGGCTGGTCTACAAGTTCCAGACCAACTTGAGCTATGGGGCGACCTTGTATAAAAAATTTTTTTTAAGATTTGCCAGGACTGGAAATGTAGCTCATTTGGTGAAGTGTTTTCAAAGTATGCTCAAAACCCTGAATCATCACTACATAAACAGGGCGTGGTAGGCACACATTTGAAATTCTAGCAGTCAGGAGGTGGAGCAGAAGGATCATAAATTCAAGAAAATCCTTAGCTACTTAGGAGTTCCAGGCCAGCCTGATATATGTGAGACCCTATCTCAGAATAATTAATTAATTAATTGCCAAACTACATAATAGTGTGACCAAGATGTCAGAAAGTTAACCTCCTCTTACATAGTCTTTGGTATGTCAGAGGCACACATTGACAAACATGAACACAAACGTGTTATATATATAACATCTGTCCCCATGTGTGATAGAAGCATTCTTTGGTAGAACCCCACCATAGCCAGGGTTGTCTGGGAACACAGGAATAGAATCTTTTTAGCAGGGGTCTACAGAGACTCACCAGGCTCTAGTTTCACAGAACAAAGTCAGTACATAGATGTGAGTGGAGAGCTGGGAGGTCAGTATCTAGGCAGATAGGTGTGACTCCCTACACAGGTTCAAACTCTAGCTCCTCCACTCAAAAGAGATGTCATCTTAAAGTTGTCTCAGTTTCCTGATCTATGAAATGGAATCAAAGTCTCCTTTACCACAGTGAAATAAAAGTGACATAGAATAAAGAAAAGAGACATAATTTAGAGCAGGCTTGCTTACATGTTGAAGTATAGTGGAACTCTAAACTCATTTGTTTGTTTAGACAGGGCTTGCTGTAGCCCAGGCTAGCCTCCAGGTTTGCTATGTAGCCAAGGATGACTTTGATCTTCTAATCTATCTACCTCCACCTCCCTATCGTCGTGTCCATTACTGTCGTAAATCACCACTCGGGGCCAGCCCGAGTGGACTTTGGAGGGCCAGCCCGTGGGGTTGGGGCCTAGTAGACCCAGAGTCAAGACGCAGACTCCGGGAGTTGGATGGGAAGCAGGCCAAGCGTGGCACTGCCAACTCGTTTATTGAATATGTGCACAAGCTCTTATAGGTCTGGTAGCCAATGACCTTATGGGGTGGGGTCCCAAATACAGCCAATAGTAAGTTTGTCCCCAGGTAGGCAGGTACTTGCCAGATGCTGGTCTCACAACTAGCCAGAGCAGAACGCCACACCCAACTGAGCCATGCCTCTATTCCTCCTAGCAGGTGGCCTGGCTAGGCCCACCTTGCATTATGCCCAACACCTCCCACATGCTGGGATGGGATAATAAACATGTGCCACCATATCTGGTTTTGTGCTAGAGATGGAATTCAAGGATTTATGTATTCTAGGCGAGTGCTCTACCATTGACCTACACATCCAAACTTCAAATTATTTTTTAATTCCCAGTGTGGGATCTTTAACATTTCCATGGGAATTAAGAAAAAAAATTGAACTGTTAGATTCAAAGAAGAAAGTATAAATATTGCCATAGCTATTCTCACTGCAAAACATGCCATATGTCTTTTAATTTTTTTTTTTAATTGACACATAAAGGGCTGACTAAGTGAAAAGGCCTTTTTTTCCAAGTCTGACTTGAGTGCAATACTGGGATCCACATGTTCGAATGAAAGAGCCAGCTCCTGAAAGTTATCCTTTAACATGCCCACCATGGAACGTGTGCACCCACAAACATACACACACAAAACAAACAAATAAATAAATGTAGATTTTTAAATAAAATAAAACTGGCACATAAAAATTGTACATTTGGGGGGGCTGAAAATGGGAGGGGTGGGAAGGGGAACTAGGACAATGCCCAGTGCACAGTATATACTTATATAAAATGCCCTCATGTTGCACAGTTAGACACCATGTCTAACGACTATATGTAATGAAAGCAACGGTGTATTTTTCTTTTTGTTTTATTTTTTGTTTTTTTTTTTTTTTTGAGACAGGGTCTCCCTGTAGCCTCAGTTGACCTGGAACCTCCTATACAGATCAAACTGGCCTGACAACAGGCTTTTTTTTTTTTTAATTTAAAAATTATGTGGGGCTGGAAAGATGGCTCAGCAGTTAAGAGCATTTGGTGTTCTTCAAAAGGACCCAGGTTCAGATCCCAGCACCATACGGTGTCACACAACCATCTGGAACTCCAGTTCCATGGTATTTGATGCCCTCTTCTGACCTATATTTATAGGCTCGTATGCCTGTGTACACTAACACACATGCAGACAAAACACTCATCTACATAAAAATAAGGGTAACAAAATATTATTTAATTGTGCCTATGTAGTATCATGATGTTTTCATGCACATGGATAGTTTAGGATTCAAACCAGGCTAAGCCTATCTCTAATATTTATATTTATCATTTCTTTATGTTGAAACATTCAGAATACTTTCTTCTAGCTTTTTTGAACTACATAATATTTATTTACAGTCATCCAGCTGTGCAAGAACAAAATTGCAGTTCTGGGGCTAGAAGACAGGGTCTACTACTTGTTAGGTAAGAGCTGCACAGCACGGTTACACTACTAGGCCTTGCAACAGGAGTTTTTCACTTCCCTGATGGGGAGAGAATGTTTCTTTTAAAATATATCTGGTCTGGGCTAAAGAGATGGCTCAGTGGTTAAGAGTGTGTACAGCTCTTACAGAAGATTCAGATTTGGCTCTCAGCACTAATGTCAAATGGCTCATAGCTGCCCATAACTCTAGTTTCAGAGGATCCAATGCTTTTGGTCTCTGAGGGCACCTGCACGCATGTGTACACACATATATAGATACACACGAGTGTGCCTGCACACTCACACACATATACATAAATAAAATAAATCTTTAAAATGGGGGGGTTGTTAGTAGTCACATTTAATTCCAGCACTGCGTAGACAGAAGTAGGAGAATTTCCTTGAGTTTGAGGTCACCCTAGGCTGTGTAGTGAGTTCTAGGTCAGACAGGGCTGGAGAGTGAGATCCTGTCTTCAAACAAACAAACAAACAACAACAATAACAGCAATACACATTCTCACACACACACATGCACATGCTGTATCAACATCTACAGCTCATATATCTTCCAACTTTCCACTGATTCCAAACCATTTTCTCATTACTTCAACGAGGTACCATCTGTTGACTTTCTGGTTGCTTATAAATCTTATTGAAGTAACAGGTAAAGTCCAGGAAAGTTCTAGATGTTACTTCAAAGGTTTTGTGATGTTTGTGCCATAAACTGGTCCTTCAGTCTTTCTTGGTTTCTAAAACTGATGTTTTCTATAGTCTGGAGTCACTGGTGAGTGTTGGGCAAATTATTATTACTACAAATAGCCTAAAAGTTCCAGAATCATTGAAACTTCAGCCTGGAGTTTAGTATTACCCCCTTGCAGCTCCCAAACAGGCCATATTCCATCCTAGTCTGCTTCCCCTGTGTCTCCTGAAAGCAAGAGGTTTTGCACCCTCTTTTCACAAACTCTCCTGCATGGACAGTCCCAAGAGGGAAGAGATGGGGGAAGGGAAAAGTCAGAAAATTCAGGAGGGTAAGTTGGAAATGTGGGCAGAACTACAGTGGTACTCCTGAGTAGTCAGTAGAGCAGGCCCCTGCATTGATATTCCACATGGAATGAGATTCTGGGTTGCTAATAGCCTCCCTGGAGTTCTGTTTCCTGCTGTGTTTAGTGCCTGTGGATTTCATCAGCATTTAGGTGCATTAAAGCTATCACCTTTCAGACTCACATTCACTCACAGCTCGACGTTGATGCTGAAATTGTGCAAGGAAGGAACAACTTCCTTCACACGTAATCTGACTGCAAGTGGGTCTCAACAGACACTTCCAAATGAGATCACCTTCACCATAAACACCACTGTGACAACTGTGGTTTTGGAATTGCTGGGATGATGCATAGAACAAGTTTGGAGCTGTTGCTTTTTGTTGTCAGAGTGATGTCCTTTCCACAACCTCCCCCAATCGGACTCTGATTCAGCTTTGAGTCTCATTTCATAATTGCTTTCATTTTGACACCCCCCTCCCCCTTAAGCTCACTGGCCTTTAAGATCTTGAATTTCCACTTTGGTTCCCATGGCTTATTGAGTGATGAAACCACAATCTGTGGTTTAGAATCTAGATGGGTGTACTGAGCCCAGTATACCTGATGAGTCTGCAGGTGGGCGCCATCCACTACTGGATGGCAGTCCATTTCCAGTCAATAGAGTTCTATTCCGATCATTAATTCACTCACCTTGCCCCCAGGTTGTCTTATTTTCCCTTTTCGTCTTCACAGTATTTCCTCCTGGATCAGTAACTTGATATGATGCCTTTAGCTGCTTTGATAGAGAGACTTTGAGCTGCTTAACATTTTACTGATTCCTTTTCCTTGATAGTGCAAGGGAATTTCGTGTTATTTCTGTGAGAATTATTAGCTTGAGTAGCAGATACAAGACCTTCATTTACAGAAACAACAGGGAGTGGGGTTGATGTGAAACTGAAGTGCTGTGCTTGCTCATTTGGCTCCTTCTTAAAGGGCAGCATGCACGGTTGTTTCTTTTGGTTTAAGCCCTTAGATGGTAAAGGGAAGTTCTTGCCCAGAAAATCCACTGAGAACCTGTTGTTCCAGGCACGATGCCTGGTGCCAGGCACACAAAGGGAAGTAAGGGGCAGTCATGACCTATGACAAATCTGATGATAATGGCAAAATATGCATGGGTTTGACTTATGACCGAGCATGATGGGAAGAAGCACCAGCCACTTGACATGTGTGCTGGGAACCAAACTTGAGGCCAGGATGGCTTCCTGGATTTGTTGGTTCCTCAGTTGAGTGTGACAGGAGAAACAAGAGTTGGAGGAATAGAAGACTAGGTCAATCAGATTCAATGATGCTTGAAAGTACTCTAGCTAAGTTCATGTATATTTATAAAAAAGATTAAAAAAAAAATAACTGAAATAGAGCAGAAGCTTGTTTTTCTGTTACATAAAGTCCAGAAGTGATATAGAAGGCACTATCTAAGACCAACCATTCTTGCACTATTACACATAGCTTCTGCATCCCAGGCTATCTCTTAATCCAAATGGCTACAAGAGTTTTAGTCATGATACCTTCATTTCAGAAAGCATAAAGATGGAAGAAAAGGAAAGGAGGCTTCTGCCTTTTTAGATGTTTCTGGTCTGTCATTCTTTTCTCATCAAAAAAACTTGTTGCATTATTCTTCATAGCTGCAAGAGAGGCAGGGGAAGGAGTTTTTTTTGTTTGTTTGTTTTTTTGTTTTTTTTTTTTCTGCACAGCAGTATGAGCAGGGAATAGTCATTAAAGAACTACTGGAAAGAAACAACCTGCGTCAGCCACAGTGGTCCTTGTTGGTGGAAAGGTTATCTTATTTCACAGAATAGATAAAGCGATGTGGGTCAGTTTGTTTTGGTGTTTGGTTTGGCAGGAGATAAGTCTGAGGGAATAAACAGATGCTAGGAGGGACAATAAACTGTCCTCTGCTGAAGAGTTTATCCTGAGGAAGGGGAGGAGTAGTGGGGAGTCCTGGCCTAGAGGTAGACAGAAACGTGTATTGGGAAAGGAGGGCAAAGTCACCTTGGTAGGCAATCACAGACTTCCAGAACAGTGACAGCCTGAACTAGTAGGAAGGCGCAGCACGGAAGGGAGAAGAAAGCAGATTCCCAAGATATTAGAGAGGTAGAACTGGTCAGTGTAGGTGAGGTGTAGGTGGAGAAGACAAAAGATGGCAGACACCCAGGCATCTGGGTGGAATGACACCATCTATCTCGGTGTCAGGCAATGCAGGAGAGGGTGGCAGGGAAGGGAGTTTATCTACATGTATAGATTGGGCTGATCCACTTTTTAGCAGCTTTGATGAGGTATAATTTACATACCATAAAATTCATGTTAAGTTGGAACTGGGTGAGTCTCAGGAACCATAATAGTTGTGCAACTACCACCATTATCCAGTTTGGAAAGACTTTCACTGTTCTAGAAAGTTCCCTCCTTGCCTATTTCCAACAAGTCCCTCCCTTCCTACTTCAGGGAGTTCCAGGTTTGCTTTCTGTTTTATCTATTTTTTAAGACAGAGTCTCATTTTGTAGCCCTCCCTAGCTAATCTGGAACTGGCTATGTAGATCAGGCTATCTTCAACTCACCTGATCCACCTGCTTCTGTCTCTGGAATGCTGGGATTAAAGGCATGCCCAGCCTTATATCTGTTTTTTAAGCTGTAAATTGATCAACATGGTAAATGCAATGATCTTCTGGAGAGGACAGAAGGTGATCTTACAGGTCCAGGAAAGGGAGCAAGAACCTTGAGGGCTTCCTCAGCTTTCACATCTGTCCCACACAGGAGGGCAGAGTCCCATCCCTGTCTCCGCCTCTCCCCCAGAGGAACTGCTGTTAGCTAGGGGACAGAAGTAATTCCTGAAGAACGGGGGATGGCAGGGAACCTCTCAGCATGCTGGTTTAGAAATTAATGTGACAGAATTTTTATTTTGTTCTATTGGTTTCAACCAGATACAACAATTATCTGGAGCTCAGATTTTGGTTATGTCACAAATACCAGAGGGGATAGTGCCTGAGCACCCTCTCTGTAACATCTCACTTTTGGATAACAGCCCCTGATTTTCCCTCAGAAAATGTCTTGTTAAGCAGCCCCAATCACCACTCCCTCAGTAAGGATTTATTTTTTTAACATTTATTATATTTTTAAGTGTGTGTATGTGTGTGTGTGTGTGTGTGTGTGTGTGTGTGTGTGTGTGTAGGTATGTTCATTTGACCATGGAGGCCAGAAAAGGGTTTCAGATCCCCTGCAGTTGAAATTACAGACAGTTGTGAACCACCTAATATGGATGCTGGGAACCAAACTCTGGTCCTCTGCAAGAGCAGTATGCACTCTTAACTACAGTGCCCAAGGAAGACAGGAGGAGGGTGTCAGATCCCCTGGAACTGGAGTTACAGATCCTTGTTAGCCTCCATGTGGATGCTGGGATTTGAACCCAGGTCTTCTACAAGAACAGTCAGCACTCTTAACTGCTGAACCATCTTTCCAGCCCCTCAGTAAGGACTTTCAAGTGTTTCCCAGCAATTGGAAACCTTAAGGTGGTCCAGTCTCCCTGGATAGAATAAGCATTTGAGAGGCAGTGAACAGCTTTCCCCATAAATACTGACCGATGACTACTTTAGCAGCAATGCAACTTTATTGAATGCTTTGAAGACAAATTAGTTTGAAGGTCCCTGGTTTTCTTCAGGCCGATTATTCCATCAGGGACCCTCTTCTTAGTACTTTAAGCTTATTACAGATATCTAAAGTCTCTCAAATTCCATTTCAATTTTATCTGCCTTGAGTAATGTCAAGATTTCTTAATTAGTTGCCAGCACTGTCAATACTATGAAGCTAAGACTGCTGTTTTAGGAATGATAAGGAGCAACCACATTTTCTCTGCTCTCCCAATTGTCTCAAAGCACTAAGGATTCAGACTGGCTTTTGGATGGGGACTGTGGCTCTATTATGTTTCCATTCCCACAGGGGATTTGGTTTTTACCTCTACTGGTCTATCACTTGAATAGAGAGGAAACATTATATTGAGCATGGTAGCAACCAAAAGCTTCAAAAACCGTCCTAGCAAACAGTCCTCAAGTTCAACCTTCCTTGAGCAAGAAGCATTGATATTACAGCTTATCGAGATGAATACCCACCCTCCTCAGAGAACAAGCTATAAAGGAGTTATACAGCATTCCGTCATCCCACCCATATTTGTTGAGTCCTACTACAAGCTAGGCCCAGAAGTGAACACAAGGGATACATCAGTGAACAAGAAAAGGCCCTGCATTCTGGGACTGGCACTTTGGCAAGACAAAAATGGCCAAGAACTAGGGTAAGCGAAGTAAATAAGCCAGTTTAGCAACTGGGAGAGGAGCTGGGAAAGCAAGATTGACAGTGAATGCCAGTTGAAAGAAGAAGGCCATGTCCCAAGAAAGGCGACAGGTTGGCAGCTCAAGATACTTCTGGGAGGCTGGGAGTCTGTAAAGAGTGATCTGGTGTGCATGCGGGGGAGCGGGGACTAGAGTGCTGGGAAGACTCTGGATCAGCTCACCTGTGGCCTATGGTCAGGGAGGACCATGGAAACTACTGAAGGAGGCGCTAAGCAGGCAAGGAGCATGGCGTGCCTGGCTCTGTGGGAAGCTCAGTCTGGCTGTGGAGTAAAGGCTGGACCAAGGAAGAGCAGAAGAAAGGCCACGAGACAGGTCAAGAAGCTGTTACATAATGAAGATGAGAGGTGACAGTGGCCCTGGGTAGATAAGGGGTGAGACAGATAGAGGCAAATTCAGGAGTCAGAATTCTAGGCCACTGTGATGAGAAGGATGGGGAACATGAAGACTCGGAGGAATAAAGCGGTTCTTAGCTTGGACAGTAGGTGACAGGGGAGGCTGTGCTAGGATCGGGAGGAGGAAAGTATGAGGATACAGAGATAATTTTGAACTTGCTACATCTGAAATTTCAGTTCATCCATCCATCCATCCCTTTTAGAATGTGTGTTCTGGGCTTGGAGAGATGGCTTAGTCAGTGAAGTGCTTGCACAGCAACAATCCAGCCCTGGGAAGGTAGAGATGGACTAATTAATGAGTTCCAGGCCAGTGAGAGACCTTGTTTTACGAAACAAGGTGGACACTATCTAAGGAATGATACCTGAGGTTCTTCTCAGGTCTACACACACCCATGTGGGCACACACGAAGAATGTACATTCTGTTTCAGAGCACTTCCGTAGGGATCAAAAATGTAAACAGGCTTCTAAGTCTAGTAGAGGAGGCAGATACTTAGGAAAGAGGGTGACACAGAGAGGCTGTGTCAATAGACCATACTCAACTTAAGGATGTTTAGTGATGTTTAGATGACAGGAGCTTTTTGAGCTGGATCTTGGGGATGATTGTGACAAATTTCCCTCATAAAGAGGATTTTTCCCCGGGCTTCCATGGTCAGTAATCCAGCCCAAGAAAGGACCAGGGACACATGGCTCTTGAGAGCTAAGCCACAGCAGCTTAGCATCTTCTGAACACAGATCAAATCGAAGTCCTAACACATCAGATAACACAGATTTGCAAAGATACACTCACTATATGAACAAAAGCATCTTACCACATTGGTCACAAACAAGAATTCTTCAAAGTAATGCTCAGTCCTAAATGGCCACATAGATCACATTCTCTCCTCCTAAGACTCAGGGATCATTGTGGAAGAGAGGGCAGGAAGCTTGTAAGAGCCAAAGGCGGTGGATGAATATAAGGACACTGTAGTCTGGACACCACAGGGCAGTTGCACATATGAACCCACAGTACAAGATCTGTGCAAACCCAAACCAGACAGGGACCTAGCATGGACAGGGGGAGGTGGGCAGGAAGTCCCAGTCCTAGCTGAGGATATACTGGCTAATGATAGATACTGACAGAGGGAGTGTCAGTTTTCCTTACAGATGTGATGTAAGATACGTCATTGGTTGACCAGACTGCAAAGGATAGACTCATACCCAAGAGCACTTGGGAAACACAGATTAGACTCAGTAGGCCTTAAAAATATGTTTTAAAGACAAATAATAAGAGAGGACGTGAAGAAGGGAGCTAGAAAGATGGAGTAGAGAGGAGCAGAGGTCTGAATATGAGCAAAGTACATAGTATGAAATTGTTTTTATTTATTTTTAAGTATTTTATTACTATTTTTATTTTATGTGTGTGGATGTTTGCTTACATGTAAGCAGGTGCACCGTGTTTTGCTTACATGTAAGCAGGTGCACCGTGTTTGCAATGCCCACAGAGGTCAGAAGAGAGGGTGTCAGATTCCCATGGACCGGGAGTTACAGATCATTAGTAGCCGCCATGTGGGTGCTGGGAATTGAACGTGGGTCCTCTGTAAGAGTAGTCAGTGCTCTTAACTGCTGAACCATCTCTCCAGCCCCCTGTATGAAATTCTTAAATCAACATATACTTCCAGGTTTGTTTGTTTGTTTTGAGACAAGGTCTCCCTGTAGCCCTAGCTGGCCTAGAACTCACTATGTAGACCAGGTTGGTCTCTGTCTCACAGAGATCTGCCTGCCTTGGTCTCCTGAATGCTGGGATTAAAGGTGTATGCCACCACACCTGGAAATAAACATATTTTTTAAAAGAATTCTTTAAGTTGCCCTGTTGGCAGAGTGGGCAACGTGTCAGTCTCATAGTCTAAAAAATACAAATCCTTCAAAAGAAAGTTTATTTTTTATAATAATTCTGGAGATGTCTCTCCATGTCGCAGGGAGGTATAGAGAAGGTCAAAAACTTATCCAAGTACATACCGAAGGACATGTGGGAATACTAATTAGACTCTATAAGCCATATTCTATGTATACTAGAGTATATTCAATTGGGCAGGAGCAGGAAGGGAAGGGGATTGAAATACCATAAAATTTTATTGTATGTCCGAGATCACTTAAGTATACTCTGCCAGGATTGCACCCCTGAATATGTGTAAAACCCCTGTGCTAAGGAAGAGCCCTGGAGAAATACAGCCAAGGAGTTAAGAAACTATGATGAGGGAAGAGTCCAGGCCATAAGAAATGCTGTTTTTGCCATCTGTTTTGCCCCTGCTCCACAGGAACCGTCATGGGCAGAAGATTAGACCATGGCAATAAGATGATTTCAGAGCAGTTATTGACCATGGACCACTTTATATAGGGAGAGAGATGAACAGTTAACTACAATCAGATCTTCACATGTATATTCTATGTGAAGGAACTTTTGGTTTTAATGTTGTCTCTTTCTGTTTGGACTTTTAAAATGTGAGAACATGTTCATACACAACTATGACATCAAAATATGCAGTTCAGGCAGGGGTACTGCAGGATCCATGAGCCACGGCCACCCATTCCACTGTGGAACTTTTAGGAAGCTGGATCATTGTCCCTTTAGCTGCTACCAAAAGCCACTATTGTTGCAGGGCATACTTGAGTAGCAAAGACAGCCACTTTTTGGAAGCTCATCCTTCAAACTTGAATTCCTGAACCTTCTTGCTCATACTTGACATTAACCTCTGGAGCGTGGACTTCAAATCCTCATATTATTGCCCTGGGATAAGCATTTTCTATTGTTTTTCCTTAAGAGGTTACGGTGCAGGGCAAAGATGTGTTAGACGTGGAAACTTTTATTGATTTAGGATGACTAGAGAGTTCAGTTAAGCCAATCAGAGCACCTCCAGGCAACAAATGAAAAGGAGAAGGAGTAATTCAATTTCAAATATTTCCTCTCTTCGTTATTTGTTCGACATCAATTCGGTGTGATAATACCTTAGCCACAGATATGGCAAATATGTTGTTATCACGAGTGCCAAACCCATTCGATTGCTATTGCCTATCAGAAGCACTACATTGAGAAAAATTCTGAGACAAAATCTGAGCTCTGCAAGAAATATGGAATTAGTCATTGATTAGCCATGTCTGCCACAGGCAAAGTAAAGATCACTAAAGTGTATGTGCCAGGCAGTCTCATCCCTATTGGAGTTCAAACCTGTCTTTGTTTTTGTCCTCAGATGAGATGAGTAATTCACATTCTTGCTGATATGTATCTCATTCTTCCAACTTCAGTCATAGCACTTGGTTGGTTCAGACTTCTGGAACTACACTTGCCACAGCCTGCCTTCACATGTGAGTGTGTCTGGATCCCTTTCCTTAAGCCACTGCTCCTGGGGTCAGAGGCAAGGCTATCCTTCTGTTTCCAGCTCCACTACATCCTATAGCACTCTACACCTAGCCGGCACACAGATTGCTTGTAGAACTTAACTCCACGGAAAGGAGTGTTAGTACAGAAACCAAGCAAAGGAAGAGACCTGAGAACACACAGGCCGGGAAGGGAGGAACCTGAAGCAGGAGGAGCCAAGGATGTGGGAACTATCAGGGCCGCTCATGCTTTATTGTCATCTCCCTTGGCTGCTGCGACACGTTGCCAGTCACATGGTGGCTTAAAACACAGGTTTATTATCTTGTGGCTTAGTGGTTTCTAAGTCCAATATGACGGAACCGTGTTCCCTGGGGAAGCTCCAGGGAAGGGTCTCTATCTCCGCTGCCTCCTGTTGTGGAGACTGCCTGCATTCCCTCCTCCTGACCCACCACAGGCATCTTCCAGTCTCCGCACTTCTCGCTTTCTCACTGCCTTTTGAAGACCCTTGTATTTGTGTTGATCCACCAGGGATCGTCCGGGGCAGTATCCTTATGTCAACCCCAGCTGAAAGGCAACCTCACTCCTCCTGCGACTTTGCTTACTGTTGCCCTATGTTATGGTGTTACTCTGGAATGTCCTCACAGGCTCCTGAGTTTAGTGCTTGCTTCCCTGGTGGTGGTGCTGTTTGGGGTTCTTTGGGATTTTCAGGAGGAGGGACCTGGCTGGCAGGAGTAGGTCACTAGGGGCAGGCCTGTGGAAGTTAAATCCACCCCTAATTCCAGCTGGCTCTCTTGGCTTCCTAGACCATCGCTAAGTGAATTATGCTTTGGCTGCCATGAACTTAGCCACCATGCTGCATCGCTCTAATGGACTCAAACTTCTGAAACTGTGAACTAAAACATTCTCTCCCTAAGCTGTTTTATCATAGATGCTGTCACACTGATGCCAAAGCAGCTAATATATCACAAAAGTAGCATATTCACAGGCTCTGGGGGTTAGGATGGGGACATCTTTGGATGTCTACCTGTCATCTCCTCAAATAAACTTGCAAATAACACTGACCCTTCAGTAGGCTGAATTAAAGAAATGTCTCCCCAGACAGGATCAGAGCTCCCTCATGCTTTTCATGAAGATCAAAAGAAGCTGCTGATGGGCCCCAGGAGCTTTGAGGAGCTGTTAATCCTCATGCAGAAAGATGGCTCCACCGTGGCACTGGCTAAGTTGCTAGGCTTGCCAACCCTGGTAGTACTCATTGTCCAGTCTAGGAACCTTGGCTGGGGAACCCAACTGTTTTGTAAACCCATAGGAGGCTTCCCTGGCCCTCCAGACCACCCCTGATTCTATTGGGGAGCTCTATAAGAACTTGTGTGGTAGGCTGGAGATTTGTGGGACTGAGTCCTTTGCCTGCTAAAACGCACACGTGTTTCTACCTCGGATTTCTCTGTGAGGTAAAGAATTATGAAAGTCCCAGCTACTTGCTAAGAAAATGGGCAGAGAGCGGAAAAACAGAGGAGGAAACCTACATTAATTCCTCAGAAATGTCTCAGGTCACACCTTTGCCCTGCCTTTACCTGGGGCATGTCTCAACTCCATAAATACCTCATCACATCCCCGCCGGGGGGACACTTCCCACATAGGTCCAGTACTTGATCCTCCCTGAGCCTTGGGCAGGAGGCAGCCTCCCCTCTTCCAGTTAGGTGTGATGTAAATGCCCAGGCCTGGCTGGGCACGTCAGCACCAGTAAGTGTGAGGGTTTCCCCGCCTGACAAGGACGCCACTGCAGGGTGAGAAGAGGTTGATGGAGAGTAGAATGCCCAGAAGGATTTATGGGTGGCGGGAACAGCTGCTGGACTAGAGCAGTCAGAAAAGTGAGCAGCCAATGGAAACAAGAATATTTAGTAAGGATATAGGCCCAAACATTGGTCAGGGAGGCCCTTCCTAGAATGTGCTATTTTCATTGGCTTTGTGGGAGAAGAGAGCCTCCTACCTGTTTTTGGAAAACAAGGATAAAAAGATGGGAGCTTAATTCTGTGAGAGACAGAGGACAACCCTGAGAGTGAAAGCTCTTAACTCTGCCCCAGAGGCAAAGGTGACCCTGGCTGGGACCTATGACTGCTGCTGGGTCGGGGCTTGGAGGAAAAGCCCACAGGGTGAACAGGCCCCAGAAGCTTCCTTCCGAAAGCATGTGGCTCGAAGTCAGTCAGAGCCTTCTAGACTTTCCAACCTATCTGTACTTTACCTGCAAAGACCAGCCAGACAAGCTTTACTCTTTCCCTTATAGGACTGTCTTAATTTCCCGTGATTTCCCTAAAGATGTTTACCTCAGGTCTGAGGCATAAACAGATATGATTTCCACACACACCGCTGGAGAGGTTTTGGAGGCTCTACCTGAAATGTTTGCTATTCTTCTCCACTGACTTCTACCCCCGTGTCTGTAGCTGCATCTCAAATAACGTCCCTAATAAGTTCCTGAAACTGGAAGCCCCAAGGGTTATGGTCCCAGTTGGGTTTGCCAAGTTTGCCTTTCTTTGAGGGACTGTTTCTACTTCACCTCTGTAGTCCCACTAATCTACAAGTCATGAACTTCACAGTAGTTCAGGGCACAGTAATTATGCAGGGATAGACTCATGACTCAAGCTTGCCAGTCACAGAGACACTTCCTTTGGACACAGAAATTGGTCTACAATGAGCACATGGCACAGGATAGATGCAATGATTAATCAGGAGTAGATGCATGATCAGGCCTTTACTAGTCACAGGACCACTTCCTCTTGACATGTTGGTTGATTCATGATAACACATAATATAAGCAAAGGCAAAGAGAGTGCTTTGGGGGAGATGTAAGCATTACTTTGAAGAGTTGCACTATCTATGGGACCCCTAAGCTGGGCCATCTTAGCAGGCCATAGGAGGTTGTCTGAGTAGAGTGGGAGAGAATGAAGCCGTGGCAGGAGGGAAAGTGGAGGACACCCAGCTGAACCTGGAGTCAGTAACACTCTTGGGCTTTTTAGTTGGGTGAGCTGAGCAATCCCCTTTTCATATTTAGGCTCTTTTGTGTTGGGTTGTTGTCACAACCCAGAGTCTGAGCACATTTGGCAAACACAGTTAGTTTGTTTGTTTTTTAATGGAGGGATATTTTATATCCAAATGGGCATTTGATACACTATTTTCTCAGTTTGTTTCCTGTTTTCATAATGGCTCAACGCTTCATTTGCTGTGCGTGCGTGTGTGTGTGTGTGTGTGTGTGTGTGTGTGTGCCTAGCTCTTCTACACATCCTCATCTGTCCTGTGTGACTCTGAGACACCAGGTGGCCTGCTCTTGTCTCCAGCCCATCAGCTGTATCTTAACTCAGTTCGTCTGCCTGCGTAGCTGAGGAACAGCACGATAGAGCCACCACCTCATTGCTGTTGACAAAGTGTCCATCCTGAAAATGGAAGCCCTCACAGTGTAATAGCTACTCTGATGCTCCCAGGGCTGTCTCAGAATGGTACAGAAGGCAGGATGGTGGGACCGTGGTCCCATCCCAGAGCTCCCCCTTCGCAGTCAGTGGGAGAGCTGCTTTCCATGCTTCCCACTCTCACCAACCTCGTCTGCTCAGTGGAGTGATGGTGATAATTACCCAGAAGGCTGGACTGAGCGTTCAACCAGTTACTAAGCAGACCCCAGGACCCAGAAACAGACAGCTTCGGCCGGCATCCGACAAAACCTTCCATGAAATCCTACTGCAGCCCTTTGCTCCCTGAGAAAGGGTAATGGTAGCTCCTTCCTTCAGGACTACATGAAGACAGATGTCTCAGGGTTGTAGAATGCTTGATACACAGTAAGTACTTGGGACATGTATGCTTCCAAAAATCATGTTTAAAACAGCTGTTTCCGAAGAGGCCGATAGTGACACACACCGTAAGTCTCTGCAAGCAGCTACTCTCCCAAGTGTGAGGTACAGCAAGGGCTCACTTGATCTTGATGCTGCTTCTGGAACATTCCTTAACTCTTGCACTTGCACACACACACACACACACACACACACACACAGACACTTTGTGTCAGGGACCTCTATCTTTCCATGAACAAGTGGCAATGCTGTCACAATTGGTTCTAATACTTACTATTTGCTCCTTTTTCATCCTCCTTTCTACTTTTTCAGACATTTCCTTGAGCCTTTACTGTTCCTTCAGAGAGTGTCTATTTGGGAAGGCTCGTTTATTTTAAAGAAAAAATCAGAGAAATGGTTCAGTGTTAGGAGCACTAACTTGTCTTTCAGAGAGCCCAGGTTTAGTTCCCAGCACCTACATGGAGGCTAAAACTCCATGTCTATAACTCCAGTTTCAGGGGATCCAGTGCACCCTCTTCTGAACTAGGTGGGCATTGCATGACATGGGTGCACTTACATACCTGCAGGGAATATACTCATGCACATAAAAAATAAAAATAATAAATAAAACATTTTTAGTGTGTTAAAGAAATAATATTTATTTTAATATAAGTGGATTAAACATCATAGAGTTTTATCTCTACCAACTGTTTTTAATCAAATACTTGATAATCTGTACTTTTTGGGGGGTAAGGGAGAGGGTTGGGACAGAGACTCCCTGTGGCCACAGATGACCTGGAACTCACTGTGTAGACTAGGCATGCCTCTGCCTCCTAAGTGCTGTGATTAAAAGCATGTTCTACAACACCTGGTTATAAATCTACACTTTATATAGATTTAAACACACCATTACTATGCTAAAATTACACACACACACGCACACACACACACACACATATGGTTGAGTTTTGTTTTGTTTCTGTTCTGTACATCAATCCCAGGGCCTCACACGTGCTGGGCAGGTTTTACCACTAATCTACAGCCTCTATCCTCAACATAATGTATGCATTCTCTCCTTCAAAATGCTAGGCATGGTGGCAGGCAGATCTCTGTGAGTTTGAGACCAACCTGGTCTACATAGCAAGTTACAGACCAGACAAAGCTACACAGTGAGACCCTGTCTCAAATAATAATAGTGATGATGATGATGATGATGATGATGCTATAGAAACAAAAGGTTATTAAGTTTTAATTTTAAAAAAGAACATCAGTAGGCTTCTTAGTAGTTTTAATGTGGAAGATAAATAAACACTGACACATTCCAATATATTCTGTGTACTAGTTGCTCAAGGATGAAGAGTAGGAAGAACTGGCAACAGACAAATATTTCTGAACCATCTTAGTTGAGAGGATGGGAAATCACAGCCTAAACAGCCTTGCAAGAGAACTCGAGTGAAGAAGGCTTTCCTACTGTTGCTGGCTCTGGCTTCCATGGGAACAAAAGCACCATTTGCAGAACTGCCCTTGAACTTGATGGGCAGTACATGAAGGTTGCATTCATATGGCATTTTTCATCTCTGAATCAAGAAGCACTGCTCAGCACCCAGATCAAGGAGCTGTGGTGTAACCGCAGACAAGCAGCCACCGCTGAGAAGAAGCACAAACCCAGGATTTTGCCAGATGATTCCACCAAAGGCACTGGTTAACCACCACATTCATCTGCAAGCACCCCTGATGTTCCAGGGTTTCCAATCTGTGCCAAGTGTTCTGGGCCCTCAGTGTTCAACATGGCATTTTGTCCTCTCTGGTCTCTGTTTTCTGTGTCTATCTTTTGCCTCGCTGGCCTGGTTGGGAGGCCAGATCAGGCAGTATAATAAATCCAAGGTTTTATAACCAAACAGATCAGTCTGACTCTCAGGAGACAGTCTTAATAGCCAAAAAGAATTTGGAAGATATTTTTATTACCTCACATTTGAAAATTTCAATTTTAACATCTTCTTCGAGCCTCAGTTACTTCATCTGTAAATTACTGATAGTATCTGCCTTATAGTTTTACTGTGAGGATTGAATGACTCAACCCAGAGGAGAACCCAACACAAAAACTGGTGCACAGTAAATTCCTAGCATAGTAGTTCCCCTTATCCTTGGACAGTGGGAACTTTTCAAGTCCCTCAGTGGCTGCCTGAAGCTGTGGATAATATCAGCTCTGTGATTTAATGCTTTTAAGTTAACTGAGCACTTTACATGCATCGTGGCTGTAACTTTTGTGGGTCCCTTTATAAAACCACATCTTCTCTTTGTCCAAATTGCAGCATCACTACTGTTACAGGGCTGCCATTGAACTGAATAAAGGGTACTTGACTCCAAGCACTATGGCGCTGTAAGTTGGTCTGCTGGATGGTGGGGGATAAGGTACACTGCACGAATACACAGGACGAAGAGATGATCACACCTGAACAGGAGGGAGCAGGGAAGCAAGAGAGCTCATCACACTTGTAAGAATGGCATGCATTTTTTTTTTCTAGGATATTCCATTTAACATTTTCAGACTGTAGTTGATTTTGATTAATTGATGCTGGAAAAAAATCTACAGTAAAGGTGACTATTGTATTGGTAGTGAGTATTATTTGTGTTTTTATTTTTTTGTCACTGGAATAAATATTTAAATTTCTCAAGCTTTAAATTTTCTTTTGAAGAAACTTGGTATCTAGCTTCCTGTGTGCTGTTAAAAATCAGCCTTATAACAAATAACCCCCACATCATTATAACCCCACATTAGTTTTAGGATATGATACCTTCTTTAAATTTGAACACAATTTCAACAAAGAAATTTAAAATGTAGAAATACAACAAATACCGGTTCAGTGTCCCTCCGAAGTTACAAGAAAGGGAAGTGAGAGGTGGGAGGGATGTGACTCAGCAGGCTTATCACACAAGCCCAAGGACCAGAATTCAGATCCCAGCATCCTCCTAAAAAGCCAAGCATGGTGACACATGCCTATAAGCCTAGCAATAGGGAGATAAGAGTCCTAGGGCTTGCTGGCCAGCCAGTCCAACCAAATTAGTTAACTCCAAGTTATCTGCAGAGAGAGAGAGAGACAGAGAGAGAGAGAGAGAGAGAGAGAGAGAGAGAGAGAGAGAATAAGGGAGCAAGCTTATTTCAGTGGCACTAAGTGCTTCAGATAGACAGCCAATTTACTGTCATTCATAATGATGTTCACCAATTCAAAGACTCAAAGATAGGTTTTACAGATTTCCTCTGTCAGTGCCGAAGCATACGCCGATATTATAAGGACAATTTTGTAGATCCAAGTAAGAAATTCAGCATTGAAGGTGATACTGGTGATACTGTTCTTACAGTGGTGACAGAATCACAAAATTAGTGGAACATAGAATTGTAGCTAAAACATTGTTATTTATAAGTTTAATTTTTCTGGAACAGAAACATTCAGAGTGGGTTATGCACAGCTCGTTTTTTATTATGTTTAAGCAAGTTGACACTATTTCTAAAACATGATTTTTGGTTGTCTATTTTTTGCCTTTCTACCTACCTATTAGTTATTGAGTTACAAATGTTTTGCAGCTGAAAGCGGATGTGGGGTACAGAAACATACTTCAGCATGGCAGTGTATGCTTATTTATCTCTTCTTGCCCCCTCGTCCCTCATCCCTCCTTCCTCCTACTCCCTCCTCTTACCCACCCTCCCTCCTCCTCTCCCTTTCTGGCTCCTTGTTTCCTTTCCTATTTTTAGTCTTTTTTTGAGACAAGGTCTCATTATAGAGCCCTGGCTAGCCTGAAATTCAATATGTAGACCCAACTAGCCTCGAATTTATAGAAATATGCCCACCTCCGCCTCCTGTGACTGGAATTAAAGGTGTATATCACCACACCCAACTTCCAGCTAGTCTTGAATAAGAGTTTAAAACATGCTTAGACTTTAACGAAATAATTTATCAATTAACCAACATATCTTGTAGTATAACTAGAAAATAAGTCAGTTAAATATTGGTTAATTGGCCCCAATCTAATGATTCAAATGAATCAATGGGAAGTAATGGAACATTCAAGGAAGGGAACCACCACCCATCAGCTTTTAAATTTTCAGGTTGATTACAGTTATTGAAAAGAGAGTTTTAAACAAGAAGATATTAATTTTTTCCAGTACAGCAGTCATGATAAAAAAAATGAAACATAGTGTTACCCTCCTAAGATAACAACAGCAATAACAATAAACAATAAATAAAATGAAAAAATAGCACCTATTGGTAAGTATGTGAAGGACCTAGAATCCTCACACCTTGCTGGTAGGAGAAAGTGGTACAGCTGCTGGGGAGAGTGGTTCAGCAGTTCTCAAAAAGGTACAGGACTACTATCTGACTGAGGATGTCTACTCCCACACAAACAGCCAGAAGAACTGAAAGGAATCTTCAGACATCTGTACAGAGATGTTTGTAGCAACACTCTCCATTGCAGCTAAAAGTGGCAAAGAGTCCAATGTCTATCAGCAGATGAAGATAAGCAAACTTGGTATCTGAGAGAACATTACTCAACCACCAAAAGAGAATGAAGTGTTGATACAAGCCGTGACCCGGTCGAACCTTGGGGACATACTAAACGGAAGTCCAGAAACAAACTTCACACATGGTGTGATTCAATTTGTATGAAATATCCAGAACTGGTAAATCCATAGAGACAGCAAATAGATTAGAGATGGCCTGGGGGTTTGGGGCTGGGAATAAGGAGTTACTGACAGAGAGCAGAGAATTTCCTTTTGAGATGATGAAAATGTTTTGGAACTTGACAGAGTAATGGATACAAGCCAGTGAATGTCATGAGCACCACCACATTGCACAGTTTGGTGCTTATATTTTTAAAAACATTATTATTTTATTAATTTTTAAATAACATGTTTATCATTACTTGTGTGCATGTGCATGTGTGTGTGTTTTGTATGCGTGTAATAATGGTACACAAGTGGAGGTCAGAAGACACCTTGAAGGTGTGGTTCTCGTTCTACCTTGTGGATACAGAGGATTAAACTCAGGTTATCAGGCTTGGTGACAAGATCCTTTTATTTACTGAGCCATCTTTCCAGCTTCCTTCTTTATCTTTACGTTTTACATTTATTATTTATTTGTGTGTACGGTAAATACCATTTTATTTGTTAAAAGAAAAAAGGAAGAGAGAAACAGAACATATTAAGTTAAATGACTTGCTCTAATTTTGAAATTCTGTAACTGAACTTTGGAATATTTTGATGTATGGTAGAAATATTAGGGGGCTTTAATATTATTATTAGGTGTCCAGAAAAGCTTCAAATTTGCAGTACTTGAATTTGCAAACCATTAAAAAGAATCACAACACATGGGAGATGGAAGCAGGAGAACTAGAAATTCAAGCTCATCTTCAGCTATATAAGTTTGAGGCCAGCTTAGACTATGTGAGACCATGTCAAAAAGAAAATTCTCATTTGACTGGAATCTTTGAACTCTCAGGATCTGGATGATATTTGAAGCAGGATCTCTTATGGGCAGTATTATCAGCTCTTTGAAGAATCTCCTAACTGTGAGCTCCCCCATCACTGTTGATTAGTTCTGGCTATTGGTGCTAAATTTAGAGCAGGACCGAGTATTACCCTGGAAATGTCACCACAGAAAGCAAAGAATGCAATGATCAATGTAACGTCCAGGGGACATAAGAAGTTTAGTATGGTGTTCAGGCCTGTGATCCCAGCTACTCAGGAGGCTGAGGCAAGAGGATCAAAAAGTTGAGACCAGTCTGAGCAACTTAGTAAGGCATCATCTCAAAATAAAAAGTAGCACAAAGGTTAGAAGTGTAACTCAGTTGTGGAGTCTAGCAGCTATGAGACCCTAGGTTCAATTTCCAGCACCAGAAAACAAACAACAAAGACAGGTGAGATGGCGCATGTCTGTAATTCTAGCAAATGGGAGACTCAAGCAGACGGAATGAAAATTTGAGGCCATCTGGGCTGCAGAGCCAGATACTGGAAAACAAACAACAGGGGCTACAAAGATGGCTCAGCCGTTAAGAGCACTGGTTGTTCTTGCAGAAGACCTAGGTTTGACTCCTAGTACCCACATGGCAGCTGACAACTGCCCATAGCTCCAGTCCAGGGGCTTCAATACCCTCTTCTGTCCTCTGAGGGCATTGTACAACACAGGTGGACTTGCATACATCCACACAATACACACATACACATAAAATAAAAAATAAAGCAAAAAGCAAATTTTAAAAGACCAACAAAAAATGTAAGAGAAACTTGAATAAGTTCCTGCTAATTAAATTGTGCATCATAATAACAATGATTATGATTGATTACAGCACTGAATGAACAAATAAAAAAAGGAGAATGCAGGGAGAAAAAAAGATGCTTTGCTTTACAGAAAGATAGCAGGTGATATTTACAGGCGCAAAACTAGAAAGCCAGTGTTTTAATAGAAAGTAAGGAAACAAGGTCAACAGTAGCATGGATCAAGTCCTGGATTTAGAGTGCTCTACAGGAAGACTAGAGTGAAAAGCAACAGGACTGTCGAGCACCAGATTCAGTTTTCATCAGAAGAACACAGATTGGTCTGGGGCAGGAAAGTTACAGGAGGAGCCTAAGACCCATCACAGTGAAGCTAGCAAAACCCAGTAGGGTGATATTACAAATTTGATGTTCTACTTGAAAACAAAGTTGGGACACTCTGCACAACAGTAAAAATGAAGCCGCACTGTGAACAGAAACATTTCAACTAGGCAAGAAATCAGTTTGGAACATTTTAAAATATGATTGTCACTGGATCTTGGAACATTTTAAAATATGATTGTCACTGGATCTTGCTAGACACTCATGACTCTAAAGTTGATGAGAAAAGGCAAAAAATCATATATTTATTATGCTTCTCTAGAAAAAGTGTTCCAAAGGTCCCCAGTGGATTGAGATGGTAACCTCTTTACAAATGCATTTCAGCTAATGGATGCACAATTGTTCCTGCGTTGTATATTGTAATGATTAACTTATCTAGGCTGTGAATCAGTGACTATTCAGTGCAGTAGGAACACTTGATAATGTTGACGTGGGATGACAGTACTTGACCTCCCAGTGAATTTTAGTATTAAAGACATAATATATAAAGACATAGTCAGGTGGTAGAGTGCTAGTCTAATATACATTCAGTCCTAGGTTCGGGTTTGATTCCTAGCACTGCATAAGCTGGATGTGATAGCAAACTCCAGTAGCCCTAGCCCTTGGGAGGTAGAGGCAGGAGGATCAGAAGTTCAAGTTCGTCCTTAACTTCAGGAGACTCTGTCTCAAAAACAAAAACCAAACCCACAAACCAACTAATAAAAAGACAGAGATAAACAGGGTAGCATTAGTTGTAACAAGCACACAGCACCATCTCTCGAGCATTCTTACCAAAACATTGAACCCAAATCCGATTAAATCCTTTGATCTAACTAGAAGTTTACAGGAAAAGCAGAGAACAGACTAAGACAACCCAGATACCATAGCAAAATCCAGGATCTGAGAAACTCTATCAACAAACCTCTGCTTTCTTTAGTTAAAAGCAACAGAAAGAAAAGGAGTTTATCAGCTGAAAGAGACTTGGGAGACCTGTGCCCCCAACACTCAGAGTGCATTTTGTCTGGATACTGATTTAAACCCATTCAGGAGAAACAGAGATTATACTGAATAAATTAGAATGTTCACTCATTAAGGAAGGCAAGGAGAAGGGAAAAGTGCAAAGGGACACATTCTCCAAATGAATTCTTTGCTGTAACCAGAAGGATATGCTAGACAGATCTCCGAGTTACTCAGGACCTAGTTGGATAACCTCAAGGGGTCTCTGGGAAGGCTGTGGCTATGCGGGGTTTGTAGACCCCGAGATGCACCACCTTAAACAGAAAAGTTCATCTTCCCCTGCCACCCTCTCCCAGGCAGCAGGACTCATCCCAAGGCCAAATCCAACTCTTTATATCTCAGCCCCAAGTTTCCTTCAGGGAACCCTGGAGGTGTACATGCATCAAAGCTGTAGAAGCTTTGAGAGCTAGCTGTCCCTTGCAGGAGCTACTTCTGGGGTCATGAGGAGGACAACCTTACTGTGGATTATATAAACACGTAATTTTGTAAAACTTACATAACAAGTGTTAAACTGCATTTGGTAACAACCCCAGACCCCACTCCAAAATTCACTCCTTCACATTGTCCGGTGGCACTGGAATGGTCCCGTGGATGCTTTAGGAGATGGAATTTACCTGAGTTCAGTGGAATGCTGATGAGTGGAAAGTCGTATCAAATCTGTAGGTACTCAATTTTCCTCTATCAAATGGCAGCAAATTTGCTTAAAACCTAGTTATATCCTCCCTTGTCCTTTAAATCATCTCTAGATTACTTCCAGTGCATAAGACAATGTAAGTGCTGTATCAACAGTTGTTACACTGTACTGCTTAAGGAATAAATGTCAATAAGAATAAGGTCTGTACATGTTCCATACAGAGACAGGTACAATTTTTCCCAATTTGTTTTAAATTGACAGTAGCTGAATCTGCAGATGCAGACCCTGTGGATGGGGAAGGTTGGCTACATTTGATTTTCAGTCATTTTTACACAGAGTGGCATTGCTGCTGGGTGTTCTAGCGCAGGAATGCTCTCAGTGACACTTCTGTCACCACTCTGGGGATTTCCCTACAGAGGTCAAATAAGGTATAAAAGTGCCTTCCATTACTAGCCCCAAAAGCTCAGTAGTAGGGAAGAAGTGAGGAATGCACAGGATTAGACATAAGTCTGGAAACTTCTCTCAGACCTTACCTATCGCACATAAAAGAAACTTGAGCTCTCCCCAAATCTGACTACAATCCTAACCACGTTCAATGAGATATGAAGCAGAAGGAAGCATTTTAGAACGCTCAGAAATCAAAAACATATATCATTAATGAATGCTACACTAATGACCAGGTTATCTTTTTTTGATTTAGAAAACCCACTCCAAAACCGTTACTGTAAGGTGTGAATGAGACTCAGACTTGGGCTGAGCTCGCTTCCCTGGTTCCCTGGAGCCCCAGCCCCAAGATGGGGGTGAGGGGGCTAGCCTCCCCCATCTCTTCGGGGAGACTAGCCCCCAAGGGCTAGCGTTTCTCCACTCGTGGGTGCGGAGGAGCTAGTCCCATTTGGTCTTCTCTCAATAAAGCCGGATCCTGTTAGCTGCCAGCGGAGTCTGGTCCCCTCTGTCTGCTGCGTCTCTCGAACCCTAACCTTACAGTTACCATCTGAAAACGTGACTTAAAGAGCACGCAGGCAGAAGAGAGATGTGTCAAGAAGTTAAAGCACAGAGGTCTTGAGCAAGAAGGAATTTTATGTTGCAGTAGTTTTCATAACTACAAATTTTGATTTTTTTGTGTATTTCATACATACATTTGATCATCTCTATACCCCCTCCCCTACCTGCCGCCCCCCCTCCCCCACATAGCCTGCTCTTCCAGATTTTGTACATTCTGTCATATATGTTAAGGCCTTTGGAGTCAAGTTTGTATCTCCAGATGTTCCTCTGAATGAGTTCATCCACTGAAGCCTGGTCAGCCTATCTAGAGTCACTCTCTTAAAGAAGATCAACTCTCCATCACCAGCAGGGATCAGCTGCCAATAGTTCCTCAGCTAAGGTTGAGACTTCTTACCCATTCCCCCAGTTCTAGGCTGGGTTTTTGCTTGGTTTGAGTTTACATGGGTCTTATACATTCTCTCACCACAGCCGTTAGTTAATTAGTTCCCAACTGCCTGGAACACTGTTTCCTTGTGGTCATCCACCACCCCTGGCTCTTATAGCTTTTCTTCCCCTTCTTCCACAGTGGTCCCTGAGGTTCAATCCAGGAGTCCTATGCAGGGACAGACATGCTGCAGTCTCTTATTCTTTATATTTTGGGCACTTATGGCTTTCTGTATAGATTCCCAACTGTTTGGATTCATAAAATTCAATATCAGTTTATTCTTTAGAAATTTTACACAAAGGAGGAGCTCGGTCTCTTTTGACACCAGTCCACCTTTTGCTTCTTTACCATTTTGTGAGCTTCAATACCTACTTTCTCAATGAGAAGGCATTCTTTCATTGAAAATGCTGGCAATTAGATGTCAGCTTTGCACTTGTCTCAATGTAGATAATACATATAAATATATGTGCACATGCACTCATGAGAACAAGGCAGCCTATTATTAATCCTCTTAACCCAATGCTAACTGAAAAGGTTTTGAGGTGTTTAACATTTACAAAAAATGCAATGACATGAATTTGATCCAAGATACTTTTGTCTGGCTTTAAATACTGGCAAAACTCATCCAGGGTTGTGGTCATGCACGGATACCCCACCACACCTGCTTCACATCTCCTTTAGTAAAAACTAACCCAGCTACCAGTACATCTAGCTACCAAGTACCATCTGTCAGTCTCCCCTTGGCTTATCACAGTCATCAAATGCTTCACAATCATGGGAGTAATCCATGTTCATTGAAGAATTTTAGAGAAAACAGCATAGTAGTGATCATTTTTTAAAATGTGAAACCAGAAATAGCCTACTAAGGATATTTATAAGAATTCATTTCAGTTTATTTTCCAAGTGTACATGGTGGGTTTTTCATGTGTTCCATTAATATGATTTGTAAGTCATTTATTTTCTTCATGTAGTCCAGCATTGATATCATTAAATATGTTCTAGGCATGATTTAAAAAATATGTTCATGGTAACTACTTTATGTGTTTGTGGTGTGTATGCTGTGCATGCCTGTGTATGTATATGTATGTTTGTGTGTGTGTGTGTGTGTGTGCATGTAGAGGCCTGAAGTTGATGCCATGTGTCTTCCTCAATCTCTCTGTACTTTATTTACTGAGGAAGAGTCTCTTGCTGAACCTGGAGCTTACTGACTCCTGCTGGTCTAGCTAGCTGGCTTGCTCTGGGAATCTCCTGTCTCTGCCTCCCCAGTGCTGAGATTATAGGTGGCCATCATGTCTACGTGGCCCTTACATAGGTTCTGGAAATCCAATCTCTGTTCCTCATGTCTTTGTAGCCGGTACTTTATCTACTAAGCCGACTCCCCAGCCCCATGATATCCATTTTAAGGACTTAACAATTCAGTATTTCGTGACATTCCTATAAACCTTTTAAAAAATTATTTCTTTTATTTATGTGTATGCATGTGTGCCTGTGTTTATGTGCACCACATGAGTGCAGGTGCCCTTGAAGACCAGAGTGTCAGATCCTCTGGCTCTGGAGTTACAGGAGAGTGTGAGCCATCTCTGTACCTTTAATCATGTCCTTTCACATACTCAGGATACACCCTAAAAGTGGAATTTTTGGAATGAGGTTAATCATGTTTGAGAAACGATGTTTTCTAGAGGTCTTCTAATTTAAATCTCTGAAATCCTCGTGAACTTGTGTTGTCAATAAAGCAACAATATACTTAAGAAAAAACACCCCACTACCTTAACTTGTTTGTGTGTTATGCATATGACTTAAAAAATACATATTCATTGATCGTTCATAAAGGTTTTGAGGGGAGAGGGATCACCTGCCCACATCAACTGGGGCAAGAAGATGTCTTATTTTTCTTAGTGTTGGAATAAGTTTAGTTTCTATTAATGCCAATTTCTGGAACAGCAGAACAAACTGGTCAGTAATACATATGTAATACTTCTCAAATACCATTTGACCTTTGGATAAACCACTAGGCACACACACACATACACACACACAAATTGCTTTTTCAATGATCATTTTAGCTAAGCTGCCATACTCTACAGCCCTCTCCTTGACCTTATGATGGGAGTACACAAGCAGTGAGGTCCATCCCTTGCCTCCTCCAGGACAGACCCCTTCTGAGGAGCTGTGTAACTGCCAGAGATGCTGCTCCAGTGCATTGTCATATAGCTATCAGGAATATTTTTCTGAGACTAGTTCTTAAGAACGTGTAGATAAATCCTTCCTAAAAAGGTTCCCATAGAGCACATGGTCTCAGAAGATCTTACCACGTCTCACTCTGAACAAGTCCCCTCTCAAGGAAGCCTCAAGGTCCTCATCTGAGAAATGGGGAATAGCAAGAATGCTTCAGCTGTAGATTTGTAGGAAATTAAATGTTTAGCCACATTCCAGCTGCAGGAGAGCAGTTGACTTTTTCATAGTAACTTCTTTTTAAAATGCATATGTTTTAGAAACAGCAACCAAACCTAACTTTCCAGGATGACTTAACTAGCTGTCTGGTTGCTGATGACTCAAATGTGGGTTCAAATATAAATAATATCATTGTACTCTGTTCTTGGATAAAAACACTCACTGAATACCCAAAATATCATTATTCCTGTCATTTCTCTCTAAGACTGGTAGGTGGAGAAGAATGAGAGGGAGGTGGGTATGGCTGGCACGATTTTGGTACAGGTAGAGTTGAACGGCACCTTGCCACCGATCTACCGTGAACCCTGCCTTCTCTCCATCTTGAAGAGAGGACAATGCCCATTGCTCTGGCCACTAGAAATCTCTCTTTTTCTCTCTCTTTCTCTCCCGAGATGCTTTTAAAATGCAGAGTTCACTCTGAGTCCTTTCTAACACTGACTCTTACCTGATGTGGCTAAGCAGAAGCCTTATGGAAACATAAGTGTCCAAAAGCTCTCTGCAGCCAGACAGCAAGCCAGGACACTGTCAACAGTGGATGTACATGTCCTGGGGGACTCAAGGCATCTGGCTTGTTCTAGGCTCTGCCTCTCCAGAAAAATCATTTCCACTTGTTCTCTGCACTATGGGCCCTGTCCATAGGTGAAGTGGTGGTTTCCCTGCCCAGCACAACTGACAACACTAATAAAAATAGATAACGTATTTTTAAAACCTACAGCAGATTGTCATGGCAATAAATAATTGTATCATGTTGCTGTCATAGCAACCAAGTCTGTGTAACAGAGACAAATCAAGCCTATATGGAATTTTTCTAAATTTAGGTGTTTAAAAAAGTTAAAATAGTCTATAATCACGGAGAGGTGAATGGAAAAAAATCTCAAACTTTCACTGGAAAATGTATTTTAATCATTTTTTTAAATGCTAGGGGTTACTTATTGTTACATTTCCTCATTCTCTTCAAATTATGAAATTCAACCTCCTCTTCTGCATCAATGTACAAAAATATAAATTTCATTGTGGACAATTATGTATACAGTATTAAGGCGTTTCATAGACAGTGGAAGACTAGAAAGCACTTGCTCTCTCGTTTTCATGTTCTTTCACCATCTTCTTCAAAACTAATTTAATAACCTGTGTGTGCCATTGGTAGACAATGACACCGTCCATATTAATGGAATAACAAGCTATATTAGTAAACCATGTCATACAAAATTAGTAGCTAGTTTCCATACATTTTCTTCATTTCTTCAGAAAGCATTTATTACTATATAATATCCAGTGTCATTAAGAACTCCAGACTCCCCAAGCACAGTATGATTATTTTCTGACACAGTAAACTTTGCTTTCTGACTTCAACTAAACATTACTGAAATGACAAATAAAAGACTTTGCTCAACGAGGAATGATTTTTTTTCACAGATATATAATTATTGTGCCATTAAGAGAATCTCTAAGTCCAAACTAATTGCAGGAAAAAGTGCTGTATTTTCCCCTGACAAAATAAGACCTCTATCACTTAGCTTTTTTTCTCCTTTCCCTTAATTTTGATACAGTAAAAATGTCTTCTTTTCTTCCTCTTCTCTCTAAGTCCCCAAAAGGGGTGATTATGCCATAAAGGCATTTTAAATTGAATCTTGGTTGTGTGAACTTGAAGCATCACCAATGTACATAATTATTTTAATATTTAAACTAGGTGTAGGTATTATTTAGAAAAAATAATATTACAAAATGGTAACAGATAAAATAATTAAGTGATCATTTAAATAAGGTTAGCTGCTACTTTTAAGACAAGTACCCAAATGCTATGTTTGATTTTGATAAGAGAGTAGAATAAAATCTTTAAGCATTTTCTACAGTGTAGAAAAATTACTAGTGTAGAGCACTGTCGGTAATCGGAATCATGAGTCAATGCCTCCAGAGCGATTACATTTTTAAAGGCCTTTCCGTGACTTAATTTTCTCAGATGCTCTTTGTTCAACGGTGGCTCAGAGTGTGAACAGACTGGTCTTAGGTGAGGAGAGAAGGGAGCTGTTCACCTCGATGAAGGCCATCAATTTCCTGGAGCAAGTGAGACATTGTAGAAGAAGAAGAAAGCCTTCCCCTGTTGTGCGCCCCCGGAAAAGCTGACGGTTGACACTAACTGTGGGAGAGACCCGGGGAAGAAAGATTTTAACTTCCCGCAACCGAAAAGTGAATCAGATGTAGGGGGCAAGTGTGTGCGCCCAGAGAAGGTCGGACCCTTGCCTCTGGCTGCAAGTGACCTGTTCCCCTTCCTTGTGATCCAGCCCAGAAGAGAATTTAATGCGTCTCAGAAACACTTTGGGCTGTGTTCCCGGTGCCCTTTCTCAGTCTTTCAGGATGCCCTATTGCCTGTATTTACCTGGGGGTTTGTTTGATTTATTTCGTTTTGTTTTTAGGAGGACTTAAAATACCACTGAAGAATAGACCAACTCTCCAGTAATATTTTTCAAGCAAGCCATGTGTTTTAACATTACACACCCACAGGAAGTGAACGCAGGTGCAGAAAATCTTTCACAGAGATGGGCAAGACTTGACCACCTTCCTCACGGAAAGCCTGATGTTGTAGAATTACTACATATTTTTAGAAAGAAGAGAAGAAAAACTAAAATAAATGTATTTCTAAGTAATGCTATTATGAATGATTTCTATTTCTCTTTTGTATGTTTTATTCCATTCCTACACCTAATATTTTTATCTGGAAAATATTATTCTGAAAGGTAACTCAAATGCAATCTTGCTGTGTAGGTGGTGACTTTAGTCCTCGGTACACATCTCTGCCTTTTGTTTTTCATTTTTCTAGTAGCAATTAGAAATTAAATTAAAATGGTGGGGCCGTGTCCCTTGATAGTGTGACTGGATAGTGTGACTCTTCAGCCTTTAGATCCTGTGGGTTTAGTTTCCACAGTTATCCACAAGGATAGGAGGAGGGTACTGGGACCACACATCCACCTACGGTCTGAATGATTATCTTTTTAAACAATTAAAAAACATTTTTTATTTGTTATGTTTTGGTCTTTTTGAGACAAGATCTCCCTGTAGCCCCAGCTGCCCTAGAACTTACTGTGTAGACCAGGCTGACCTCCATCTCCTAGGGATCTGCCGGCCTCTGCTGCCCAAGTTCTGGGATTAAAGGCATGCACCACCTCTTTATCATTTAGAAATATCACTTATGTCGTTATTCCATGAATGTGGCCCCATTAGATGTCTTCAAATTGTTTTCACATTGTTTTCCTAACATTGTAATATGACTTCACTCATTGTAAAGGAAAGAAGACAAATCTCCCCGTATTTCATTTTCCAGGACTGTTTCTTATACTGCATCTCTCTAAGAAACACAAAATCTAGTTAGAATGGTCATTGATTCCAAGTGGCATGGGATATTTTGGGTGCATGTGCAAGACGTGTCAGCAGCTTCATCTTTCTGATTATGTTTTGCTTAGACTAACACTGCAAGTAGGCTTGCATTCTCTTCTGGAAAGTGGAAAATATTTTGTGTTGGGGGAAGCTGTTTTGAGATTGAAGCTTGGCCATATTTAAAAGCAAACAAATGATGTAAAACATCTGCAGCAGGTGACCAAGCATGTGAGGTATGTGCAGCAAGAATTTAATATCGTCATTAAATAACAAGTCAGCAAACTGACAACTCCGCTAAAAACCCACATTCTAACCTTATGACTAAGAAAATAAATATTTCTGATTGAAGATCTAGAAAAGTTTGTTTGAATTTTGGGCTTTTCTTCAACCATTTAATAATCTAAAGAAAGAAAAAAGTTAGACCAAGGACTAGAGAGATGGCTCAGCAGTTAAGAGCACTGGCCGCTCTTGCAGAGGTCCCAGGTTCAATTACTAGCACTCACACAGCAGCAAACAACTGTTTGTAATTCCAGTTCCATCACCTTCTTCTGATCTCCTCTGACATTGCATGACATGGGTCCACTTACACACATGCAGGCATACATTATATACATAAAATAAAAACAGGAAATAGATTTTTTAAAATTAGACCAAATTCCCAATTTGGAAGAATATACAAAAATAAGTTAGATCAATACACTTAATTTTGAAGATTATCCTTTTCAAAAACCAGTGCATATATATATGTATGCCTTTATATATATATGGAGCCATCAAATGTCCAGTAATTCTGTAGCTTTAAGACACTTCTATGTGGGAAAAAGCTCCAAGACATTTGTAATGTGTAACAGGACTATGTAGCAAGCTGCAAAACTCTGAGGAGATGAGCACGGGAAAAGAGGACAAGTCCACCTGCACCCGAAGGTTCTAGCGACTTAGGAATACGAGGAAATCCTTGGACAGGGCAACTGCGGGTGTTTTGTTTTTGTTATCTTTTTCTTCCCAACTAGAGACTGTTGAGAATTTTTTTCCCTTTTGTCTTCTGTTATTTCCGTCCGTTTCTCTTCTGCACACTTCTAGCTGTGGACCATCCATACTGGGAAAGCTGAACGTGGGTCTGCTGCTCCAGAGACGCAATAGGAAGCCTGGTGTCTCCTGTAGGTTTAGGACTGCACCAACGCCACCCCTCAAGGCAGCAGTAACGTGGAAGGGGTTTCCCCCAAAGGGCATCGTCTTTACATGTTTTTATCACCAAGGCTCCAGAGCCTAAGATGCCGTCACTCAATTACCATTTAAGGACATCAGTCATGGTAGATTCTGAGGATAGCGTGTCGGAACGGTTTTCTTTCTTGCTAAATGTTACTTCAGTATATTTCTCTCAGGGCCACTCACTTGCCCTTTTAACAAAGACCTATGTTGTACATTCTTGCTTGAATTTAGTTTTAGGAAAAATGCCTTTACAGAGTGCATTCAATTTACAAGCTATGTTCATTAAAAACAAAACTGAAACTCCCTGTGGCCCCAGCCCTTAGTTGAAAATTCTTTGTGTGTTTTCCTGGCACTGTTAGGAGCAGAATCCCAAACTTCTCTGACTATAATCACCATCTCCGCCTTGTTTCCTCCAGGTTGTCTGTGTCCTGTGGTTTCTACGCTTTGATGTTTGATCTCACAGTTCTCTCAGAAGTAGGTAGGTACAGAAATTGAAAATAAACAAATGAAGAAAGGGATTTTGTTATAAAAACAGAGCATAGCCATTGTTTTAAGACACAAACAGTCTAAAGGAGATTAAGAAACTGCTGCATTCCTCCAACCTCATGCCCAGAGGTGGTCCAGTGTTCAGCAAAGCTTTCATGTCTTTGAACAGACAAACTTATTTTATTTCAAAATAGACAGGCACGTGGCAGCATTTGTTTTTAACACTGAGTTTAGTGTAGTTTTGAGAATCTAAACTTTTAAAGAGATTTAGTCTTTTTTGAAACATAGAGCATGACACTGGGATTTCTGTCATTTATTTTTTAGCCCCATGCAGGTGAGGTATAATAAGATTCAGGTATGCTTTCCAAACATAGAATTATGTTCTGTGTGGGAGATAAACTGAAATTTTACATACAGATTAAAAACTATCCATAAATCCAAATCTTTATCAAGTTTTTCCTGGAAGACTTTGAGCTGCTTTGCTTTGCAGATTCAGATGCAAACTTCAGAAAAGGGCTAAAGAAGTCCTTAGCTGTGGTTTCTGGATTTGATTGTAGAATGTTCGCTTTTCGTTTTGATTTTTTTTTTTTTCTGTCTTTTCCTCTGCTGGGGAAGGACCTTCCACCCTAAGGGGTCAGACATGTGGTAAGTTTTATTGTTGACCTTACATTTTGAACAAGAAACAATCCTGGAAAAGAGTGGACATGAGCTCCAAAATCTTAACTCAGAACCTACAAATAAAAGAAAGAGAATTTTAGCTCTTTTTTTTAAATAACAAAGAACTGATAGAATTCTTTGATATGGTGTTGTAGAAGATACAAAATCAGCTTCACACTATAACTTTTATTTATTTATTATTATTGTACATGTGCGCACATGATATGTGTGTATGTCTGTGTGTGTGTGTGTGTGTGTGTGCATGTGGGAAGGTCAGAGGACAACTTCATAGAGTTGGTTTTCTCCTTTTACATCGACACAGATCCTTACAACTAAACTTAGGTTGCCAGTCTTATGCAGCTCTCTAAGCCATCTTGTTTGCCCACCTTAGAAATATTGAAGACAAGGGTTAGAAGATGGTTCTGTGGGTAGGTAAGAGCTCTTGCTGTGAAAGCATGAGAACCTGAATTTGAACCCCTAGAACCACTTAAAAACCAGATACAGCCATGTGTACCTGTATCCAGAGGTAGAGACAGATGACTCCTAGGAGTTCACTGACCAGGCAGCCTAACAAAATTACTGAGCTCCAGGTTCAGGAAGAGGCTCTGCCTCAAGTGAATAAGGCAGAAAACAGTAGCAGAAGATACCTGGTATCCATCTCTGGCCTCTACATGCGCACACACACGAATACACCATACATCCCCATACCTAACCCACAAAATAAGACAATAAATAAATAAAAGTTGAAGTCAAGAACACAAGCTTTAAAGTTATAATTTACATAATGAATCTATGAAACTGCAGTATGAAACTATGAAAGGCTAAAATAAATACAAGCACAAAAAAATGACCTGAAATTCTGTGTGTGTGTGTGTGTGTGTGTGTGTGTGTGTGTAACAGAAAACTAAGCTCAAGGCCTCGAATGTGCTAGGCCAGTATTCTGTTATTGAGCTACATTCTCAGGACATGTGATTTTGATTTGGAGATTTTTTTAATTTTTGGAATTACTTCTTGTTTTGTTCTCTTCTTTGTTTTTGAGACACAGTCTCGTGTAGCCTAGCCTGGCCTCAAACTCTCCATGAACCTTTTTTTTTTTTTTTCCTTTTTTTTGAGACAAGGTCTCACTATGGTGCTCTGGCTGACTTGAAACTGACTATGTAAGTCTATGTTGGCCTTGAGCTCACAGGGCTCTGTCTGCTTCCGCCTCTCAGCTTCTGGAATAAAAGGTATATGCCACGTACTTGATCCTTTTTTTTTACATTTTAAAATTATATATATTTGTGTGTGTGTGTGTGTGTATACATGTATGCCATGGAGCACGTGTGGAAGTCAGAGGACAACCTTGTGCAGTCAGTTTTCTCCTTTCATAGTGTGGGATGGAACTGAGGTCATTAGACTTGGTGGCATGTGCCTTTATTTGTTGAGCTATCTTGCAGGCCTTTCTCCGAACATTTGATCCTCCTGCCTCTACCTCCCAAGTGCTAAGATTGCAAGTGCCACCATACCCACCAAATTTCTAGAATTATTAAAGGGGGATTTTAATGAGATTGTTTCTTAATTCCATAGCTTTGTTTTAGTTCAAGTACTTGCTGGCAAAGGATATGTCTGCAATTTCCTTAAAATGGCTAACTGTGCAATTCAAATTAATGAGGTGGGATTATATCATTTAAGTGGCTATTGATGTTTTAATGAAAAGAGACAGTGTTATCCCTGCTAAAATAAGAGATTAGTTAATAGTTCATGTCTTCTCTCTGCCAGCAAGCTGAAAAGGACAGTATCATTTACAGAAGAGGTGCTTCATTTGTTTAAAAGGTTGCATTCTTTTAGCATAGCTATTAAACAGAATGATTTAAAATGTTCTTGGAAAGCCAGCTGAACATGCTATACGGGATGGTTAAAGAACGGAGTTAGGAACCAGGCGAGGTAGTGCACACAGACTGCAATCCCAGAACTAGAAAGGAATCGAAGGACTGGTTTAGCTGCATACTAGTTCAAGGCCAACCTAGTTTACATGAGACCCTGTGTCAGATCACAAATTTTTTTTTAAACCTGAGGTTACGATATACTCTTATACATCAGGAAATAAAAATCCAAGGTCAAGAAAATTTTTATAAGAAAATGAAAAAAGATCAGAAATATTCATGTAAATATCACATAATTCTCTTCTAAAAAAAAAGACAATTGATTCTTTTTCAAATAATGCTCTGTATTAATTTAGATGGTGACCAGGGATGAGACTACCTGACCACAATTTATAAGAATGAGCAGTAGACCTGTCTTGCCAGGCCTGCTGCTGTTGTAGCTTGAAGGATTCACAGCTGGGTAAGATTCACACTAAATTATCTCTTCAGGTAGCTTGTATATCGTCTTCCAGGAGTATGAAAGCTAGACAACAGACATGAGGTTTTGAAGTCAGTACCAGATTGATTTCTCCTTGTTTGCTCTATGGTTCCTGTTTGTAGTGTCTTCAGTAATAGAGTCTTAACGTGAAGTTCTAACGAGTAACCAAGAGCAGGGGCAACAACCATTATCTTTTGAGGGTCTATGGTACCCCTGGTCTAGAATTTCTTCTTGACATTGGGCTATACTTTGAAAGCGTCTGGTGTCTAGTAATGATGATGCATCCCTCTTATTACTTCTTTTAACCTCTTTTTATATTATATCTGTACATACTTTAAGAAGTTTCTATGGTGGTAGGTTTCCATATGGCTTTTTCTTAAGGCCTTTAGTGTTAGTCATTCCTCCTCTGCCCTATCCTCTCTCCCCGTACTCCCTTGAACGCTTTGTCCTCCATTTTCCCTCTTTGCCCCTTTCCACTTCATTCTACCACCGCTCCCAGGAAGCCGTCCCACCACCCATAGCCATTTACTAGTTTCTTGGCCTCTCTGGATTTTCAAATTGAAATATATATATATCTAAGATTTCAAAACTAGCATCCAGTTATGAGAGAGAACATATAATGTTTGTGTTTCAGGGTCTGGGTTACCTCATTCGGGATAATTGTTTCTAGTTCCATCCCTTTACCTATAAATTCTATAATTTTTCTTTAAAGAGTTGACTAAGGGGCTGGAGAGATGACTCAGTGGTTAAGAGCACTGGTTGCTCTTGCAGAGGACCTGGGTTCAGTTCCCAGCACCCACACGGTAGCTAACAACTGCTCTTAATTCCAGTTCCAGGGAATTTGATGCCTTCTTCTGCCCTGTGTGGGCACTGTACAACATGGGTGCACTTACATACATGGAGGCAATACACTCATACACATAAAATAAAATAAAAATAAAAAGAGCTGCATAATATTCCATTTTGTATGGGTACTCATTATCCACTCATTATTTGATGGACATTTTAAATTGTTTCCAATACAACAGCATTCCGGGCAAGATATGCCCACTGGTGCGGTGGTGGCACTAATATTATGGGAATACCGAACCTAGTTTCTAATTGGATTTGTTTCATAGGATGGAGCTCATATCTAACATTGATATCAGGTCTAGGAATCTGAGGCTAGAAAGTCCACAGGCCATGGGAGAAAGCCTATTACAACATTTGGCTAAGTAGATATTACATAACAAATTTCTAATGACTTATTTTTATACATAAATTAATACATCTCTCAAATCTCAGCAAAGAAGCTTCCTTATACTGCAGGTGGCAATTAATACAGAGAACCACAACTAGCCAATGTGCAGAGACTAAGAGACTGCAGACTGCTTATCCCAGAATAGGACACCTCTATCAAACCTCTGTTTCCCAAAGCTCAGGGATGATTGCAGAAGAAGCATAAGTGATGACTGACCACAAGGGAACAGTCTTCCAGACAGTCGGTCAGTTACTAATACGAATTCACAACAATGGTGACAGCATATACAACACCCACATAAACTAAAGCCAGACAAAATCCCGGCATAAACATAGAGACCTGGGTAAGAAACCTCAGCCCTACCTGAGGAACTATTAGCAACCAATGACTGCTGGGAAGAGGAAATCCAATCTCATTTAAAAGTGAGACTTGTAGTAGGTTGACCAGACTCCAGTGGATGAACCCATATAGAAAGGTATTTGGGGGTACAAACTTGACTCTATAGGATATATGTGTGTACAGAGTACAGAAATGTGGTGTGGGTTAGTACGGGGTGCAGACACGAGAAAGGTTCTAAATATGATTAAAATATATTCTGTGAAATTCACAGACATACAATAAAAATACATTAATTTTTAAAAAATAAAAAGAAAAGGGGCTGGAGAGATGGTTCAGCTGTAAAGAGTACTGACTGCTCTTGCAGAGAACCGGGGTTCAATTCCCAGCACCCATATAGCGGCTATTAAGCATCCATAACTCCAGTTCCAGAAGAGGATCAATACCCTCTTCTGACCTCCTCGGGCTTTGCATTTCACAGGTGCACATATAGGCAATGCATTCATACACATAAAATAAAAATAATTTAAAAAAAAGAAAAATAGCCTCCATACCATAAAATCTGAAATGACACACACAGCTACATCTTAATATCTTAGCAGCAAAGTTTTCTAAGTTTAAATTCTTCTTTTTCAACTTTTAAAATCTTGTGTAAAGGGAATTTCAAATATGCACATTTGATTTTTTAAAATTTAGTTTATGATTTCCCCCTTTAAAATGTATCATATTACAGTTAATTGTTAAACAAACTATGGTACGTCCATAGCATAGAATGCTACTTGGTGATAAGAAAGTGTTGGAGACCAAGTGACCTCTGTCTTGCCCTTCTGCACATGTAACATCTTGTGACTCAGTGCAAAACATCCTGACACCTGTTGACACCAATTATGTTAGGCTGGAGTCTCTTGAGTGCCTCTTATTGTCTAGCAAACAAGCCTCCCTACCTGTAGCTGCCCTTGGCTACACATGGCCTCAGCTCCTGGTTCTTCCTGTGATTTGTATCCTAGCAACCTTAGTCCATGCCCCACTTAGCCCCTGCCTCATTTCCTAATGTCTTCTTCCTGATATTCATAACCTTATGATAGGCCTTTGTCTCTGTTAATCACCACATTCCTGTATGGGTGCCTGACTCCTCCAAATTATAAATACCCCCTAAAAGAATAAAGATTTGCCGATTTGATCAGGAGACTGTCTTGTCGGCCCTCCGTGTTCCCTCTTGTCTCTTTCACCCCAGGTTTCTGAGGACTCGTGCTCTACTGAGGCCAGCGGGCCAGGGCAAGAAAGAAGGGATATTGTGGTATATGCAATGACTCAGATGAATATCCAGGTGAATGGGCTGAGTAGAAAGACCAGTTCCCAAAAGTTATATTTTATTTGTTTTATGTGTTTATGTGGAAGTCAGCCAAAAACTCTAGGGAGCTGGTTCTCTCCTGCCACCTTGTGGGATTCGGGGATCAAATTCAGGTCAATCTGTGCATAAGCGCCTTGACCTCCTGACTCTCGCTGAAACCCACCCAACTCCCCACAAAAGTTATAATCTACATCCTCTACATCATTCTACTTCTACAACATTCTTGAAATGGCAAAATCAGAGAAACAGAAAACACATATGTTATTTTCCAGAGTTAAAGCAGAAGGAAAGGGCAGGCGGGAAATGGGTTAGCCTGTCTCAAGAAGAAGCTGTCATGGAATTAGTGCTGTGTGTCCTGATGGAAGTGATAGGTGCTCATCCTACTATTTGGCAATTAAGATATGTGATCAAAATGCATGGAACCAAAGCCATACGCACAGAACTGTGTACAAGGGAAGTCTGAACATGATCTACGAATTGTACGGTGCTAATTTCCTGCTTGTGACACTGTACTCCATTTTGCAAGATGTTATCACGCAAGGGAACGGAGGAGAGAGTACCCAGGATTCCTCTGCCTTATTTCTAACAACTGCGTATGAGCCCACAATTATTTGGAAACAATTCAAAGCTAATTTTAAAAGTGCATTGCTTTAGAACAAGGCCTCCTAACCCAGAACAGGACAATGTATTACTTCTTGGAATAAAAACATTAGGAAGCTATGTGTGCTGGGAAAATATATACCATCACCAACTGCTCTGCATCTTCTAACAGGCCTGACACAGTTGCTGGAGATGAACAGACCCCTCACCTTTGGAACAAAACCACTCTAATGAACCCAAACTCCGAAATGCTCCCCAAAGCTCAGACATTCAATGCCAAGCTGCCCTTGGTCCTGGTTGACTTTCAGAGAAATGTTTTCAGGTTATCTGGAACCCAGTTCTCATCTTATGACATCAAAACATTGGACTTCAAAACACACACAGTATCAAAAACATTTTTCTCCCTCTATGTGGATTTTCTTCTTTCTGAAACACCTGTTGGTGGTGTATTTAGAAGGGAGCAGAAGAAATATATTCCCATGTACCTGCGCAGTACTCACCCTTGGATGAGGAATTGGATGCAGTTTGGATGCCAGGAAGCTTGGCTTCTCTCTTCCTGTCCTTACTCATGATCAGTCAGAGATACACACCTCCTCATCCAGTTTGGACTTCTCTTGCTTCTTTTTCCCTAGTGATGGAATAGGTCCAATAAAACACTAGTTTGGAAGCGCTCAGAGCTATTCCCTGTATGAAGCCCAAAGATCTTCCTTGCTAAACTTTACAACTATGTTGTGATTCTCCAAACCAGCTGCAGAAGCTGTTAACAAGACTCTAGAAAGAAATAACACTTACTGTTTCTAAAGTCAAACACTTTGGCCATTAACACCCTGACTATCTCTTTCTATGCCACAGCCTGTCTAACTCTGAGCCCTTGTTTTGGGGTTCACTATCATTCACTACTGTTCTTTTCTACTTGGTTTTTTTTTCTCCCAGAAGTTTTTTTCTGCTTCCTTCCATCTTTTCTTTTTCAAGTCTGCTTAGCCCACACATTTCTACAGTCATGAATTAATTTAACAGGTCTCTCCAGGGAGAATGCCATCTTTCCTCCTTGTCATGGAGAGCCTAGGTAATACAGTTGCCTTTTATTGTTGAAGGGGAGAGAGGCATTGCCAAGTTCCTTGTGGGCAAGATGATATAAACAATTTTAATGTTCATATCTATTTGAAGAAAAAACAAGAAGTCCCTTGATAAGGATATTTAGCATTTCGTGTTCTTGTAAGGCCAGGGTGAATCAGATCTTTGAACCAGGGAGACACAGGTTTACATATGTAAAATGGACCTGAGGCTTTCCCTTCTATGGTATGCCTGCCATGATAATTTTGAAGCTTTGAAAATGAATGAACCAATGAATAACGAGTATGATTTGATGATCTTCAAATGACTCTGGGAAGGTCCAAGCCCTGCACTATGAGTGATTCAGACTCAGCTGTTCCTCTAAGGTATGAGGATGCTCACTGTTTTCTAGGTTCTTCCCTTCCTTCCACATTTGTGGATCCCTTGGCTCAATCAGAAATCCGGCAATCAACATGGGTCATCTCATAGGTGGACAAGACCACCCTACTTGAAGACAAGATAGGTCATCCTTCCCTCCATTTGGCTAAAGATCTCTGTCTGTCTCTCTGTCTCTCTGTCTCAGTCTCTCTCTCTGTCTCAGTCTGTCTCAGTCTCTCTGCCTCTCTCTCTGTCTCTCTCTCACTGTCTCTGTCTCTCTCTCCTCCATCCTGACAGATTTGGGATCATCTTATGGAGGTCTAGTCTGGTAAATATGGAGAACCCCCAGATCAGATGAGGAGGCAGGCCATCTGAGCCAGCATCAACCTCCAGTGTGGTCTTAGATTAGGCTGGGATTCATGTAAGTAAATATTCACAGCCTGAACTTGCTCTCTCCAGTCTGATTCCCTTCAGCCTTCCTGGAGGTCAGTCCTTTCTTAATGGCTGTCTAACTTGATTACCCCATCCCTTCACCCTTGGTGCTCCCTTGCTGGGCCCCTTTAGTTTCACAGGACTGGGCAACAATGGAAAGTTACATTTTATCTCCCAGCTTTGCTTTCTGCTCATACCATTCATAATATTTGGGGTGGGGGGAGGACAACAGCAGCAGAAAGGAAGCTAACTTCAACAAGATTCTGAGCATTTCAAGATGTGAGAGACAAACGCTGGTCACCTGGGGCCTGATATTAAGTCTACCTGGAACAACATTGAGTTCAAGTTGTGTGAACCTAAGAGCCTCAGGAAAGTCACTTTCTAAATCTAAATCTCAATTTCTTCTTTTTAAAAACAAGGAAATTGATTTCTGATTTGTTTTAAAGCTAACACCCTGTGTAGTTCCAGGAAATATATAATTTTTTTGAAAAGGAAGTTTTCAAGAGATGAAATGTCTTAAATGAGTAGGCAAATGTATATATATATGTTTAAGCCTCTGATTTTATTAATAAATCTTCTTCTGAAGATGTATAACTAAAGATCAGTAGATTTAAAAAATTGGGGGGGCCTTTTTGAGACAGGGTCTCCCTGTACCCCAACTGACCTGGAACTCGCTGTGTAAACCAGACTGGCCTTGAACTCACAGAGATCCACCTGCCTCTGCCTCCCAAGTGCAAGGATTAAAGGCTGTGCCACCAGGCCGGGCAGAAATATTCTTTAAAGAGAATTGAACATCATCACAGCTTAGAAGATAGACTAAACACTGGTCATACTATCCTTGGCCTCAGTTGAATACCCTTCAAGGTGTTGGAATAACATCAACTTTGATGATAATAATTCTGTGAATATGTGAGGCAAACAAAAACCAAATTGGTCACAGAATGAAAGTATGGATCACATAGGCAATTAATTTTGGCTAAACTTTATCTTATATTCTTGTATTAAGTTTCAATGAAATGTGCTCCCCTCCTTATTAGATGAAAAATCTTTTCGGCGTGTGTGTGTGTGTGTGCATGTAGGTCAGAGGATAGCCTTGAGTGTCAGTCCTAATCTTCGACCTCATTTAAGACACTTTCTTGTTCGTTGTTGCTTACAACAGTCTAGCTGGCCCGTGAACTTCTGGGGATCTTCCTGTCTTCACCTTCCAGTTTGCTATAGGAGCACTGGGATTATAAATATACAATATTGTGTCCAGGTGTACGTAGGGTCTGAAGATCCCAATTTATGAAATTTGGCAACACTTTACCCACTGAACCATCTCCCCAGCCCTACCTGTAAAAAGCTAGTTTATGTTTTAAGTGGAGTTATTTTAAGAGGTGGTTCCCTGTAGTACTAATCACTGGGCCATGTGAACTCCCTAAACTTACTGCAGGTCAAGAGAGGGTGCCAACTTGGAAATACTGATTTGATCCTTGGGGGGTCCTTTTTGAGACAGGGTCTCCCTGTAGCCCCAACTGACCTGGAACTCGCTGTGTAAACCAGACTGGCCTTGAACTCACAGAGATCCACCTGCCTCTGCCTCCCAAGTGCAAGGATTAAAGGGAATGCCTTTAATTTCCTATACATGGATCATGCAAAATTTGCTCCATAGCTTCCAGGCAAAGGGAGTAAGGTCACTGACTGGTGGGAAAAGAGTTGCCTGGAATGCTTTTTCCAATCTTGTTTGGATAACAATGGGTCTTGTTTACCAAGGATTTACTGTGCTTCTAGTTTGCATGCACCATCTCTTTCAATCCTTACAACCATCTCATGAAACAGTGACTACTATGACTCCACTTTGACAGACCCAGAGGTCAGCTTGGAACTGTCCCAAACTCATGCATCCACTAAAGAACTCATAAGACAAACCCAGGCAATGTTTCCCTAAACATCAGTGGTTTCTTAAACTACATAGAGTCTTGAGAGGGAATCAGGGAATTGGGTCACTTCGGGTAACACTTCCAGAGACTAAGGTGCACGTGAATTCCTGGGCATCTTGCTAAAGAGCTGACTCTGGTCTGGAAGTGCCACAAATTCTGTGATTCTAGTGAGCTCTTCGGGGAAGTTTATGCTGCTGCTTGATGAGCCACAGTTCAAAGAGCAACTTAGGAAGTCTTTCTCTTTGGGGAAGATTTGAAACGGTGAAAAAAATGTCCTGAAAGTGGGTAACCATTTGCCTCTTATGTCGGGCACCCCTTAGCGGTGTCATCACAGTCCCTTGAATAGCCAGATGTGGTGTTGCATACCTGTCATCCAGCCAACAACCAGGAGCCGAAGCAGGAGGCTTGTGACTTCAATCAAGCCTAGTCTGAGCTTTGTAGTGAGACCCTGTGTCCTAAAATGAAGCGATTCACCCTCATCCACTCTCCACAAGTGAATGGATCCCCTTGCTTCATGGGGTAGGGAAACAAAAGTTCATCTTTCATAATCTCAAGCCACAGACATACCAACTGGCTATAGGTAGGAATGTAAAGGAAAATCACTCAAGGCACGCCTTCTGTCCCTTCTCTGTGCTCTCCTGGAGTTTATCAACCTAAGTAGCTGCCTACCAGTGTTCAGGACTTAAAACCATACAAAATCTGGCCCTTTAAGGCAACTTCTTCTTTCCAAAGTAACTTTGAGGTCATATTGGCTTCAGAACCACTGGGAAGGGAATCTGTGTCTCAAAACTCTTGGAGAGTGGGAAGGACCAAGCTCCTTGTAGCTCCCCTTGCCTTTGGATCAGTCCCGTCTCCTCCAGACACACACGTTCCTGTTATTAAAGAGCTATGATTGTTTAATAGTAACTGAAAACACTGTGCACAGAGAGATACAGTCATTACCAGATGGACCCAAAATCTAAATAATACAAACAGGCTCCAAACAGACACACGGAGAAAGCATGCCAGTGAATTGCATAAGGCTAGGCCAGATGAGGAGTCACAGAACTGCAAGATGTTTATTGTCATGACAAGATCTGCATCAAGAAGGAGTTTCTGTGGTTTCGCTTCAATGTGGAATGGACAGTGGTGTGCATATTTTGAGAGTTGGTGAGGCAAAGTTCAAATGCCAGGAAGCTCAAAACACTGAGTTTCTACTACACATTCAGAGAGATAGGCCCACATGTGTGCTTGTGTGTTTGAAAAGGAGCAATAATGAGAACTATTTAAAGGTAACGAGGATAGTGTGATCTTGCCTTTGATTATGTTGCATTCTGTCTGGAACTGAATCACAGTTCCACTCTGTCCAACAGGTGGAAGCTCTAAAGTCCCCTTAGGATATACCAGACCCTAGGGAAAAAGTCACTACCTGCTATTCTCGCTCTAAAGCTACTACACACCTTAAAAATGTCAAGATGTGAGTGGGAAAGAATCTTGTCTCCCCAGAGGTTCCACTGCAAATGATTTGTTTGTGTTATTTCTTGGTTGTGCTATTTTGTGGGAATTGGAAGCCTCCTGAAGTCACAAGGGAAAATGTAGCTTGGTACCTCTGAAGTTGCTGACACCAAGTTGGTCTTCTGTCCCTTATCTGCTATTTCCCCAAATTATCAGTCACTTGCCCCTACTTCTGGGTCTCCTTTTTTAGGAAGTACCAGCTCATGTCCAAAGCTACCTAGTTTGTGAAAGGGTGCCTCAGTCACGCACTGATCAGTTCCCCTTTCTTCACATTCCTCAAAGAGCATCCTGGGCAGAATCTGCAACTCAACTGAATCAGGAGCCTTCTGTCCTGTGTCCTTCCTCCTTCCTTATCAGGAGCAGAGAAAGACACCAGAGTGCCTTCTAGGACTCTAATGGCATCTTCTAGGAAAGATGAGAGTTCTCTGGACCCTCTAATAACCCCACGAAAGCAGACACACTTTAAAAGAATCTCAGCATCTTCAACCCCTACATCCTAAATTCATAGAAGATGACACTTTGCTCCAAAAAGATTCCAGTTGGCACTTCGATATATTTCTTTTTTAAAAACTACTTATATATCTGATGTGTGAAAAACATTGGATTGAATTTACCATTTGTAATTGGAGCTAACATTAAGCAGAGTTTGTCAACAAGGTTTATATAGAAATGTATGTAAATACAGACTTTTAGTGTACAGACATAGAATGTGCCGGATGAAGAGGCATGAAAATATACAACATATAATTCCATAAGGCAATGGTTTCCTAGTCAAAAGAAGAAAACACATTTCAGCATACATTTCAGAAGATTAAAAAACAACTTTAGATGAGAACTGGCTTCATGAGGAAGTGGTCACTCATCTCTCTCAGGTGTGATTGAATGACTAGTGACTTCCCTAGCATACTGTTTTACCACTACATTCTGGAGAATGGGCATGCGTGTCTGTTTTATTTGCTACTATATCTAGAGCTATCATTGGCAGATCAGAAGGGTTCTATGATACTTAATGAATGAACCAATTCATACCTGTCAGTTAGGAAAGCCCACTGTTGCATTAATAAAACAAAGGAGGGGGCTGGTGAGATGGTTCAACAGTCATGGTTGCCTCACTGTCATGGTTGCTGTACTATCATGGTAGACTTTGATTATCAATTTGACATACCCGGGAAGAGGGAAGCTCAGTTGGAGAAGTGCCTCCATTGGACTGACCTTTGGCCTGTCTGTGAGGCATTTTCTTGATTGTTGAGAGATGTGCCAGCGCCCAGCCCACTGTAGGTGGTGCTACCCCTGGGCAGGTGGTCCTGGGTTGTATAAGACAGCAGGCTGAGCACAGATGGGGGAGCAAGTCAGTAAGAAGCATCCTCCATGGGCTCTGCTTCAGTTCCTGCCTCTACATCCCTGCCCTGAGTTCTTGCTCTGACTTCCATGATGGACTGTCCTTTGGAAGAGTGAGATACAGTGAATACTTTCCTTGCCAAGTTGTTTTTGGTTCGAGTGCTTTATCACTAATAGAAAGCTAACTAGGACACACACAAGTCAGGTGACCCAAGTTTGAGTCCCGAGACCCATAGAAGAGCAGTTGAAGAGAACTCCACACGTGCCGTGGTGCTCATGTGCCCTCCCTCACAATAATAATTTAAAATTGAAGGAGAAAAGAGAGAGAAGTCTTATTGGTTTCAATAGAATTCCTTTAATTCTACCTCTAGGGATACATTCTTTGGACTTTGAGTGTGCATGTCAATCTTAGTCATAGTGGCTACTATCCAAGGCTTATCATTTTTTCACAGGTTATTGTATGGGATCCTGGCAACATCTATTTAGATGGAGAGTTATCTTCCTCCTCCTCCTCCTCCTCCTCATCATCATCATCATCACCATCACCATTGCCCAGTTTACAGATGGGGACGGTCATGTTAAGTGGTTGCCCTGAGTTACAGACAGGGCAGGAAGTAAAGCATGGATTGCATCCCTGAATATCAGGTTTTGCACTCGAGGCCGAGTGGCTTTGGTTTCAGCTCTGCAAACCCAGACCCAGTCCCGAGGAAGAATACTTTGGCTTTGCATGATAATGACAGGCCATCTGCTTCCTCCCAAATCGTAAGTTTTTAATTTAAAACTCAAAGCTATCAGGGCCTATTGGACTCAAATCCCAACTCAGAACATGCAACTCTGGGCAAATTTCTTAACCTCTTTGAAGGCTGGTGAAACACTTGCCTTCCTGAACTGATGTTTGGCAACTCTCTGGCCCATGGGGAGGGGCTGTGAGATTGTTTTCTGGTGCAAATAATGATTGCCAAGTGAATTTTATGTGCCTACTGGAGCAGGCAAGCTGGTAGATCCTCCATGTCTATTTCATCCTTGGCTCTTCTTTTTCATACACTGGAAGAAGAATATGGATTTTCTGTTGCTGACGTGAAAGACACTTACTGACAAACAATTGCAGATACAATAAGAAACAAAAAAGTATGAGATCCTTGATCTGCATAAATGCAGATAGCAGAGACACGATAGCACGTATGCTAGCAAATATTTTATGCTCTGAAAGCTGGAGCACTTTGAAACAAACCACCTCTATTTATAACTGAGTAGACAGTCTGCAGGCTTCATCACAACGCCTTCCTCTTGCTGCTGGGGATGAATGGGGGGTTTCAGCCCAAGGCCCAAGTTTCAAATGGCAATCCACACCAAGTTTTAGATGTAACATTCCCAGGGCCCCTATGTCATGAACTAAAAATGCAAAGTTCAAAAAAAACTGGGAAAGAATTTAATTTCCAGAGGGATCCGGAACTTGTGCAAGTAACTGAGTACCTAGGATGCATATCATGTGCACTCATGAGCAGATTGCTGTAAGTATGAGGAAGAACTGAGGCCACCTTAAAAAAGAAAAAGTAAATACGATTTTGAGAACAACCAACTCCCTATATTACTTATACTGGAGAGAACTGGACATACTGGTATGTTTACAAAGACCAGGCTCCCGCAGAGACTTTAAAAGACCGAGGGAAGAATTTCAATGGGAAGTAGTATGTCTCCACCCCCACTCCTCTGTCTTTGCTCATGAACACATGTACACATACACAGACACACACACACACACACACACACACACACACACACACACACACTGTACTGTCTAGGATTCCATCTCAAGGCTGCTGGCTCCTGTGGGTGGTCACTCCCCAAAGAATGTGTTCTTTTGGGTTCCCCTGCTAGGAGGCCTCCAGTTCTCTTCTGGCCTCTGGCCTGCTTTCTTGCTGGCTGTTTTTTATTCTCATTTCCCCTCCCTGAAAGTCTTTCCCTGGTTTCCACTGACAGCCTAAAGCCCTGGGAGTCTGAAGCTGCCACACTGTGTTCACAGTAAACATAGAAGGTATCATTTAACTTTTATTCCAACTACAAAGATATTTCCTTGCAAACAATCAGAAAAGGAACTTGGCTTTCAAAATGGGAAATAACAAAGGGGCCAAGGAAAACCTCAAAAAAAAAAAAAAAAAAAAGTACCCAAGGAGAATGTACAAATGAGTGTTCTCATAAACAGTTTGTACCCTTACAAAAACTTGCACCTTTATAACTTTTCTCATAAGAACACTGAAAGCCACTCATAAATCTAGAATTGCAAGGGAACCACACAGAAGTTAGAGAAATGCCTTGGTAATTTGAATTGAACTTGTCCCTTAAAATGCCTTGTTCTTAAGAAAGTGAAATAATTAACAAAATAAAGAAGACACTGGCAATAATATTAATAACCCCTTTGATGAGGTGCTAGAAGTAGGATCAGTTAAGGACTCTTGTGACTCAATAATGAGAAGACAAATAATCCAAGTGAAAAATGGGCTCAGTATTTAAACAGGTATTTCTCCAAAGATAAACACTGACTAATAAGTACACAAAAGATGGTCTCCATCATCTGTGCTTAGGGAAACGCAAATCAAAACCGCAAAGAGGTTTGCCTCACAGCCTCTGAGGTAGCTGTAATAAAAACGACAGACAACCCCAAGTTGTGGACAGGATGTGGAGAAATCTGAAGTCTCGTCTCCCGGTGATATGCAACAACGGTTGTGGCCCTTTGGGAAAAGTTTTGCTTCACAACAACTCAAAACGAGAGGTATAGAGTTACTACATGACAAAGTGGTTCCACTCCCTGGTATCTACCCAAGAGAAATGAAGTATGCATTCACCCAAAGCCTGTGCCTCAGGGTTCCTGGTAGTGCTTAGAACAGCTAAAAGGTAGATAATGGGTCTATGAGATGGCTCAGCAGGTAAAGGTACCTGCTGCCTTCCCTGACAACCTGAGTCCATTCCCCAGGATCCACATGATGGAAGGAGAGAGCTGACTCTCACCTGTTGTCCTCTGACCTCCACACATATTCTGTAGCACTGGTACACATACACACACACACACACAAATAATAATAATAATAATATTTTAAAAATAAAATATAATGTAAGAAGTTTAAATGAAAAGGTAGAGACAACTCAAATGATTACAAACTCCTGAGTGAAATACAGTAGATCTGTGCACTAGACTATTTTTTCAGCTATAAATAGAAATAAGTTACTATTTTTCTTAAAGTATTTATGTGATTATTTATTATTTATGTGCATGTGAATGTGGTGTTGGTGGGGGGAGTGCCCTCAGAGGCCAGAAGAGTATGTTCGAGTCCCTGGAGCTGGAGTTACAGGTGATTGTAAGCTGCCCAAGATGGGTACTGAGAATTGAATTCAGGTCCTCTGGAACAGTAGCAAGTGCTCTTAATTGCTGAGCCATCTCTCCAGACCCAGAAATAAATTACTGTATAAGCCACAATAAGGATAAACCTTGAAATGTTAGGCAAAGTGAAAGATAGATTAAGAAAATAACACAGCATGTGTATTCATTTACAGAAAATGTTAGGTAGAGGCAAACCTGTAAAGACAAAAGCAGTGAGTAGGACATGAGTGCTGGCAGGTACTGGATTTCTTCTAGGGTTGATGAAAATGTTCCGAGTAGTTCGACAGGACCCTAGGAAAGCATCAATACCACTGAACTGTGCACCTGAAGCAGATGAAGTCTGCGGCATGTGAGCCATATTTCAATAGACATATTTAAAATGTAAAAGTAGTACCTTGCTAACATTTCTGTAATTCAGTGCTAAACACCTTCATTTATCATTTTGTTCATAACACACTTTAGCACACCTGCTAGACTATTTCAATCCTTAATGGTAAAAAAAAAAATGGTTTGACATTAACATTTAAAGAAAATGACAATGGTTAGGAGTTAAACTTTCCACTTTTTTCTCAATGTAAGAACTAGGAAATACCATCCTACAAAGGACGGAATTCATTTCCTTTGGAGAGCAACAAAGGATACACTTTTCAAGGCCTTTCCCATTCAACAATGCTAAGTACTTTTTTAAAAAACATAATTCTTTGGAGAATTAAAAACACCACCTAAGTGTTTTTCCAAAGCTTTCAAATAAACATGTCCTAACAATTGCCTTACTTTCTCAGGTAAGGGCTGAATCTTTTAAAGGAAGTCTTTCTTTTATTCCTCATAGCCTCTAGGCCCTTGCATGTAAGTATACCTCATAGGTGTACTGAAGAAGGTTTGAATAGAGTTATGCAGCGTCTGCTCCATGGGACTGTGGTACTGTGGTTCCAACATTTCCACTAGATACACACAGAGCACAGAAGGACTTTCACAGCCTCTTTCTGTGTGCTGGGTCAGGAATTGTCTCATCTTTCTGGAAATTTCAATTCAACATGTGCTTTTGTCCAGGTGACTTGGGACATGCCAGGGCATGTAGCAAGTGCCCCTTTTGAGATGCCAAAGGTCTCAGGAGGAGAGTCCTTCTCCTCCATTTGGTCCTGGAGGAAATGGTTGCCATTACTTCAGTAAACTGGAGTTTTAGGATGAAGTACTGGCTTCCTGGTCACCATGGAGGGAGAGAAAGCCGAGTGAGAAGTTTCGAAGTACACACGCAGCTCAGGGGAGAACACTCTGTGCAGAAAGGTCGCTCTTCATTCTGCCTGCCTCTCAACCTACCAGGTAGCTCTAATCCTTTTTTCAAGATCCTGCTTAAACCTCTTTTCCTCTAGAACATTCTTTGACTTCCTACACCCAAGGTCACCAGGATGGTGACAGCTAGCTATCTCTGGTCCTGTGGCAGCTCATGTGCCTCTCCTTGTCCTCACTAAGCTTGTTACTAATCACTTATCTCTCCCTAGGCAGAGGCTGGCCAGGCCCAGGTATTACCAGTGTATCTCCTGCTTCTAGAACTTGCCACAGATGCCAACCTCTCAATAAATGTTTGTTGAGTGAAAACCAACCAACTCTGACTTTGGTGTTTGATGGCGATTCCAGACAGAAAGGCCACTTCCCAAGTCTTTCCTTGCTTTGCCCCCACTGACGTCTACTTGACTTCGAGATGGAGTGGAGAATAAATAACATTGAAGTGGAACTTGGGGAACCCCAAGACGATGTGAATGAGAAAACAAAACTTTTCAACAGTAATCCTGAAGTAACCACACCCCCATGGTGCCAATACTCATAATGGGGTCTCATACAAACAAGGAAGATATTAGATTAGAAATGGGATTCTACAGCATACAGAGGCTGACTCCAAAGTCTTTGATTTGAGTCTCAGCCCCTCATAGCTTTGGGCAAATGAGGCAAATCTTCAGCCTGTGTTCTTATCTAGAAAATGAACAAGAAGCATTGCTATTGAGTCTTTCTCACCAGTATGTCATGAAATGTTAGATCTGAGGCACTTTGACATCTGAAGCAGCTCATACTAACTAGTTAGTAATTGCTATGCTTGTTGTTATTCTCAATAAAACCGACAGCTATTTAAGATGGGCACGAAGACAGTTTTGCAGTGATTTTTGTTTTGTTTTGTTTTGTTTTTGGTCTTCTTGAGACAGGGTTTCCTTGTAGCCCCAGCTGTCCTGGAACGTGCTATATAGACCAGGCGGGTCTTAAACTCACAAAGATCTGCCTGCCTCTGCCTCCCAAATGCTGGGATTAAAGGTGGGTGCCACCACACCCAGCCAGCAGTGAATTTTATAAATGATGAAAAATTGCAAAGATGGGACATTTTGGAGTCGGAGATGGAGGGAACTAGAAACAGGTACCAAAATACAGTTGGATAGGAGGGATTGGTTCTGGTGTCATACAGCATAGTGAAGTAACTATAGTTTACAGCAATTTACTGAATATATAAAATAACTAGAGGAGAGACTGAAAGTTCCCAACAAATAGAGATAACTGTTTAAGGAGACAGAAATCCTAATTATTTTGATTTGAGCATTATACATGCATAAATGTATCAAATCATAGTATATATCAAATCATTATATATCAAAATATCACACAAAGTACTGTATATGTGTATCAAATTATCATTGTCTATATATCAACTTCTTATTTATTATAAATGACAATCCATTTATAATGGATTCCTCCATAAAGTATTCAATGAATGTGTAGAAATATTTTGTATTAACTGAAAAAATAAAAAATAAAAATTTAGAAAGATGGGACACTGGAGGATGCCCAGGATCATTTGATTTGCAGAGTTCCTTTGAGTGTGGCTGGGTTCACTCTCACTGGGAGGGTACCAGGTGTTAGCTCATCTGCTTACATAAAAAGCCCAAGGCAATAGACTGAAAAGGGAGGGCCACCCCTGTGCTTTGAACACATCCTCTTGGCTCAGGATCAGATTTTGCCTCATTCAAGAGGGAGCACTGCATCTGTTGTCTAGAAGGAGGTGACTTGGATCTGTTTATATCATCAGAGCATACAATACCATCTTGTAGGGCACAACACAGGATGGGCCTTAGCCAGGTCACCTGCTAAGAGGAATAGAGGAACGGCTCCTGTGGGCAGATTGCTCCACTCTGGCTAGTCGTGATACAAGCTTCTGCCCAGAATCTGGAAAGAACCTGCACCGAGATGATCTATCTGGGGACAGACTACTATTGGCTGCAGTCAAGACCCCACCCCATAAGGCGATTGGCTAACTAGACCCATAAGACCCCTTGCACTTCTGTGAATAAACAAGCTTGCAGCGGCTTGCCCTCTGCATGCTTCTCACCCAGCTTCCTGGTCTGTGTGTTTTGACTCCGTACCTACTCACCCCCTTTTGGTGGAGACTCTTTGTCTGGCTCAGGCTGGCTTCCAGAACAGGGACCCCAACACCATCTCTCTGGGTTCTTGAATATTAATTAGCAAAAGTTTTTCACTGGTGTATGATACAAACCAGGATTGCATACATGACTAGAATTAAGAGAGCCAAACAAGTTCAGAATACCTGGAAAGGCTGCAGAAATGACTCTTGAACATGTTAGACCTTTGGTGTTCATCCTCAATCCATCCTCACTCATCCACCCAGGCTGGGAACAGTCTAAGTCAGTGTCTGGACTAGGGTTATTATGTCTTTCCTTCATTTCCCTGGCCTGGCCTTTTCAGCCCAGCTGTAAAGTGAACAAGGTCCTTTTTGGTCATCCTTTGAATGTCAAATGGGCAAGGAAAGTGGAGCAGTAGAGGCTCCAGGATACCAATGAGACCCTCTACTCTGCCTTCCCCCTGTTTATAGAATAGACAAATACATCAGGTCCAGGCCCTGCCTCTTGGCACTTCAAGTTATGTTCCCTTATGAATGAACTGCACATTTCCACACGCACACACATCATTTACAAATTAGCACATTCCATCACTGAGATGTGTAATTATTTTGTTCTGGATTTATTTAGAAAAGGAGAATACTGTTCTTGACTCATCTTTTTTTTAATACAGATGTTCCTTGACTTGTGATGAGTTGTATCCTGATAATCCCATCCTAAAGTGACAATATCCCAAGTTGAAAATGTATTCAATGTTCTTGACCTATAGGACCCTCCAACTCAGTAACACAGCTACTGTGTTTGTTTCCTTCGGATAGTCAGAAAGGTCCAGATCACAAATTACTTGCCCAGGAAGAAATCATGACTTAAAATTCAAAGTACAGTTTGTACTAAATGTGCATTACTTCAACACCATCAGAAAGCTGAGATTCTTAAGTTAAATACTGTAAATTGAGAGCTGCCTATATAACCATTTATAATGAATTCTTGTAAATACAAAATAATTGTGTTCTCAATTCATACAACAGGTTTATTGTTTACTGTTTGCCAGTGGTGGCTCTTGACACTGGAAAAATAGCAGAGAGACACAACGATAAAGTCCCTGTCTTCACAAGCTTATATTCTAGAGAGTTCTAGATGAAAAATAAAAGAGTCAGGGAAAAAACTGACATTTCATCCTTAATTTCAACTGTTGATGGGTTAGAAGTGGTTTTTTAAAAAAAGATTTATTTATTATTTGGGTTATGTGTATGTGTGTGTGCCTGCGTGAGTTTATGTGTACTGCACACATGTAAGTGTCCATGGACGTGGGGCTCTGAATCCCTTGGAACTGGAGTTGTAGGCTGTTGTGAGCTACCTCATAAGCCCCAGCCCTCACCCTTGTTTTTTTAAGATTTATTTTCATTTTTACATGTGTGTATGTATGTGGGGGTGGGTGGGTGGGTATGTGCATGTGATTATAGGTACCTGAGGTAATCAGAGGCATTGGATACCCCTAGAGTTTATGGGCAGTTGTGATGTGAATGCTGGGAATTGAACTTGGGTCATCTGTAAGCATGTAACAGCTAAGCCATCTCTCCAGTCCCAGAAGTGTTCTTCAAGTGATGTTTCGTCTAGTGTTTTTAGTTTTCATGTGTGTGTGTGAGTGCATGTGCATGTAGAGTCCAGAGAACCTAAGGAATCTTCCTCTATCACTCTCTGCCTTATTCACTTACATCAAGGTCTTTTACTGAACTTGGAGCTTACAGGGATATTTTTTTCCCTCTGCCCACTTCTTCCCCAGTGATGGGGTTACAAGTGTTCATGACCTAGCCTGGCTTTTTTAAATGGAATTCTGGGGATTTGAACTCAGGTCCTCATGGTTGTGTAGCAACCACTCTTACCCACTGAGCTATCTCTGCAGACATGCCTTTGTTCCTAAAACTCAATTATTTAAAAAAAAAATTAGGGAGCTCGAAGGTGTCTGGTACAACATTTTTGTGAGGTCCTAGATCCCATCACCACACTGCAAACAGGTAAACAAAAACTAGATAATGTACTCAGTTCTGTATATTTGGACAGTCTAATGATAAAAATTTAAATCTAGATAACACTAGCACCTCTTGACCTGTGTCCCCCATCCCAGCCTCTTGCCAGTTCTTTCACAAGTGTTCTGTGAATGTTCAAGCATGGCCTCACACCTGTTTGGATTTCTACCAGAAGCTAAAACTCTTGGCTGGAATCTGCCACCCCAGCTCAGCCTCATCTCTGATGATCAGGGAGGGAGAGAAGAGCCACGAAGCCCCTTAGTGCTAAGGCTGCCTCTGCTCCATCAGACCATGGCCCAGGCCCCATGCATGTGACCTTGGCCAAGTGTGAGAAGACGGGTTACACAGGGTTGAATGCCTCCTGTCACTGTCATAGAGTCTCTGTTCTCCAGTGTCCCAGTGGATGATCTCTGTTGGGAATGACAAATGGCACTGTAGATCAAGTTCATTGAGATTGTGTCTTACAGAGACCCACATGCAGTGCTTGTGTGGAGAGAAACTTGAATAAACAGAGGTCCTCCCCTTGACGGCATGGTTCACGTGGGGATGTAAACAATACATACACTCTGATGTCCAACCTCCACTGGACCAACAGAACCATCTTGTTGGAGTCAGAGCCCAGGCTCCACAAAGGATGGTTCCCATGATTCTGATGGTCATTTAGACTTGGGACCAGATTGCAAGAGCACATGGACCCTGGGAAGAGTTTTGCAGGAAAAGAGAGGAAGAATGGCAGAGACATTCAATCATTTATCAGGATAGTTTGGTGCCTTCTCATATTTATAAAAAACAAATAGTCCTTTATTTGATTGCCTCTTAACATAGGCTGGTTTCCTAGTAAGTAAAACACCTCATCTTCAACCTTCAAACTTCCTCCTGAATGTCCCTAACCTTCAGCTCCCAGCCTCTTGACAATAGTGGCTACTGGACTTTCCTGAATCTTGGTGAGGCCTTTCTATACTTCATCAGAGAACACAGGCATGCTCCTGGTAGACATCTGCCTGAGGAGTCAGAGAAAATGGCTAGATACTTGCTCTGGCAAGATCTGTTCAGCCTGAGACACCATAATACCATCAGATATATGCTTGAATATTCGCAAATTCATCTGACTAGACTCATATATTGAAAGTTAATTTTCCTTTGTGTACTTTTTACCTCCTTCAGAATTTCCCTGATAGCCAGAGGTGGGAAAATGTATCAATAGAGGTGGAAGCCTCCCAGCACCCCAGGAAGATTGCCCACTGTGTGTGTGTGTGTGTGTGTGTGTGTGTGTGTGTGTGTATGTTTTGAGATAGGAGTCTCACTCTGTAGCCCAGGCTGGCCTCCAACTTCTGATTCTTTTGCCTCAACCTCCTCAGTACTGGGATTACAGGCATATACTACCACACCTGGCTGCTCACGGCATTTTGAGAAATGAGTACAAACTCTCTATTATTCTGCCCAAGGCGTGGCTATTGGTTTATCCTGCCTCCTCTAGAGTAAGAGTCAGAGTCCTCTCAGTGAGGTCCCTCTCATGTCCCCAAGCTCCCACTGTAAAGACATCAATAGTATGCAGACTAGAGGCAGCAGGTGAGAATCCTTCAGTCTCCACCTACACTCAGTCCAAGATATTGAGTTCTGTGTGGCATGGCTTTCCTTCAATGCATGGATTTGGTTCTTGAGGTTGGAAACCTAGCACCGAGATCTTAGAGTCTTTCTTTTCTGGGTGGGTGCAAGGAACACAATCAAATGAAGAGAGGCCCTGAGTTCAAGTTCTTGCCCTGGTAACCTTAAGCAAGCTTAAGTTTTGAGGCCTTCATCTCTGGTTTTCTCTCAGTGTTGGAAAAATTCCATGAGCTGAGATGGGAGCAGGTGCATTGCAGACATCAGAAGGCCCAGACACACCTAGAGAGGGCTTTGCTGTGATAGCAATTTCATTTCCTCTTGTCACTCTATATTTTCTGCTTGCCCAACAGTTCCGGTTAACCATTTACATAGCATTTTTGACTCTGGAGTGGCCCAGTGTGAAGACCTGCTTTACTGTACTTGGAACATCACCGAGAAAGGGCCAAACCATCTGGTAACTTCTATGCTTATTTTTTATCTTATCCCATTAGAAATTCAACTCTGCAAAGGTCACTCTCTGCCATATCTACTCCTCAGCCCAGCAGCTAGGACAATGCCTGGCTTCTTTACCAATATCAGCTAAAGATTTTTATTACCTTTGATACATTTTTGGTGTGTATGCTTCCGTATATGTTCATGTGTATACAGGTGTGCACATGTGTGTGTGTGTGTGTGTGTGTGTGTGTATGCATGAGTGTGGAGGCCAGAGGTTAACCTTGGGTATTGCTCCTCAGGAACTGTCTGCTTGTTTTTGAGACAGCGTCTCTCTCTGGCCTAATGCTTACCAATTAAGCTAGACTGGCCAGCTCTGAGATTTTAAGCACACCACCATATCCAGCTTTTTTATGTAGGTTCTAGGAACTGAACTCAAGTATTCATGCTTATAAGGCAAGCACTTTGTTGACTTGGCTATTTACCCAGGCTAATGTTGATAATTATAATAAATCCATCAGTTTTCTAGTTGATATGTATGATAGCTTATTTTACATAGTATCAAACATATAGTAACATACCGTTAATACTAAACTATATACCCCCATTGAAGAGAGGTACCCGGAACACAACGGCAGGGAGGGAATGTTGCATCAGTTCTGTTGAAAGGGTGACAGTACTTTCAAGCTATGTCACAGGAACAGACTTCAGACCATAGTGCTTACAGGGACCTCAGTGGTATGCAAACTTCCAACCCTGTCCATCACTGGGCAGGCCCTGCTCCTCACTATCTGACCAAGCTCATGTGTTGTCACTGAAGTTGAGCATGGTGGTACACACTTATAAGTCTGGCACTCAGAAGGTAGAGACAGGAGGAGTGCCACAAATTCGTGACTAGACTGATCTACAGAGCCATTCCAAACCAGCCAGAGCTATATAGCAAGATTCTGTCTAAAAAAAAAAACAAAGGTCTCATCTAAACCTCAAAGCTCCCATGTCACCCTAAGAGAGCCTCTCTCTCTCTCTCTCTCTCTTTGTATGTGTTTGTGTCTTCTCCAGAGATTCTATCGTTCATTGAGTGTTCAAAGCTTTACTCTAAAACCTCCTGCTCTCAGTCCCATTGGACATGTGGCATCTCCCCTGTAGGGGAAGTGTCTATGGGCAAGTCCAACTACACAAACACAACAGAAGATTTATTCTTCCTGGAAGTGGAATTCAAGAAACACCAGAAACTTGACATAAGAAATACATTGCACGGGCTGAAGAATGACTCAGCAGTTAAAAGCACTTGCTGGTCTTGCAGAGGACCCAGGTCTGGTTCCCAGCACCCACATCAGATGATTTGCAAATGCCTGTAACTCCTGATGGGGGCACCTGCACTCACTTGCACACACACACACACACACACACACACATATATGGCATAGGAAGAGCCAGAAATTCTCCTTTGGAGGTCATTGACAAACCATGTTGCCTGCCAGACCAGAGCTCAGTTCAGACTGAGCAGAAGCCACACCTGTGACCACACTCTTTACACCTTTGTCCTCTTGTCTCTGTTCCTTTTGCTTTCCTTGAATTTTTGTTTCTTTTTTGGCGGGGTGCTAGGGATTGCACCCAGGGCCTCACGCATACTAGATCAGCTCTCTACCACTGAGTACATTACCAGTCCATTTTCTCTTAATTTTTATTGGAATTCCTTGCAGAAACATCCCCATCTTGTCCTCACTCTTCTATGGACAGGTGGAAAGGTGTGGGAGTTGTGGTGCGTCAGGCAGGAGGGAAAAATGCCCTGGTCACCATCCTGTATTTGTGCAGCTTTTCCCCATCAGGGAAACCCTGCCCTCTCTCCCTCTAACAAGTGTTCTTTAACCAAAGTCAACTAGAAAGAATTTAGAAGCCCCTTCAGGGGAAGCAGAAAACCCAAGAGGGGCTCTCTAGACAGCTCTTACCTCTTACACATACAGAAAGTCCCTTGGCCAGCATTTTCCAGTGAATGTTGGGGCCAGGGTTCCCTGGGGTTCCCTCTCAAATGGAGGGTTTCATGTTCATAGCAGAAAGCAGTCACTACCACAGGACATCTCAGAATGGTTTCTGTTTGCAGTAGACTGAATACTCCCTCTGTCCTCAATGATCCCTAGATCTCTGGTCCTAATCAGAGGAACTTCATATAGTAAATTGGTCTTAGCAGATTTGCTTACCTTAAGGACCTTGAGATGCAGGATGATCCTGGTTTATCTGAGAAGCTTCTAAATGAAATTGCAAGTATCCTTTTAAGTATCCAGTTGAGGCAGATTTGACAAAGTGGAAGAGAAGGCCGTGTGACCATGAGGCAGAGATGAGAGTGGTACAGCCACAAGTCAAGGCTTACTGATAGCCACGAGAAGCTGGAGGAGACTGTAACAACCTTTCCTGAGTCCCCAGAAGCATCACAGCCCTATGGATACCTTGGTTTCGATCCAGTAGCATTGGCTTCAAGATCCATCCTCCAGACCTGTGACAAGACCAGTTTCTCTTGTTCTGAGTCATTAAGTTTGTGGTCATTTGTCAGAGCCCCAAAGGAAACTAATAAAGATGTTAATTTAAAGCTGTAATTTCCCACAGACTGTGGATGTTTTCAAAAGGCAAAGACTGCCTGCGTTGGGAAATTTCCTTTTTTTCTTTCTCTCCCCTCCTCTCCCCTCCCCTCCTTCCCTTCCTTGCTCTCCCCTCTCTTCTCTTTTCCTCCTTCTATTCTTCCCTTCTTCCTTCACTGCCTCCTCTTCCTCTTCCTCCACTTCCTCCTGCTCCTCTCCTTCTCCTCCTGTTCCTTCCTCATCCCTCTCCTTTCCTTTCCTGTTTCTATTTTCCCTGTATCTTTGGGAAAATGTGGAAGGGGTTGTTTGAATGGCGTGTTAAAGAGTTCGGTTTTCACCCTGGGAAGGGCCCGCGCTTTACAAAACGACCCATTTGGAGTGACTGATGGGAAATGCTGAAGCTGCAGTTGCTCAGATTGTGAGGAAAAATATTTATGGGAGCCAATGGCTCTGGTCACACATTTTTATTAACAAAAACATGATGCTTTGAAAAGTTTAAGTGCTACCCAGGCACTGTTTATAGATTCTTCCTTTAAGAGGAGAGGCAGTCAGAATGTTCTGCTCACCCAGCTTTGCATAATCACACTATTTATTGCAGAGTTACAAGGAGCGAAACTAGCGATGTTTAGCCAGTGGTGGCATCCAGCTTCCTGTTTCCAGAAATGTATTAATGCAGAGTATTGTCAACTGCGAGTTATCAATTACGCTTCTCCAAAAGGGGCAGTTTCCATTCTCCGCCGTGATTGGCGGTGTTTACAAGGATGGGGGAAGCTCTTACTCTCCTTGCCTGTCCCAGAGTGTTTATTTTAGGCTTTTGAATAGCCAGTGCATAAAGATATGACTCAGATTTGTAGGAACCTCGAATCCAGGTTGTGGGTAATTCTTTCCCAGCACACGGTAAGTCAGAGAGCTGGGCCCACTTTGCACTCGTGGAAAGAGTTTCAGAGCGAACTAGTAAAAAGGCAAAAAGCATGTGACAGTGGTGGCTCTATCAGCCTTTTTTGAGTCAGTTTAAGAGAGGTTATTTGTTGTTCAAATTAACTGGTTTTTCTCCCCCCCCTAAGAAAAAAGATTATACTGACAAATTCTAATCAGCTCTGGAAGAAGGAATTGTACAGTGTACACAGAGATGGCAGAAGATTGAGAGACTGTCTTTCCATTTATCTAGAATCAGTTTTTTTCTGTAGTGGTAGGGATGGAATCCAATGACCCGTGAGTGTACACCACCACCAGTCTATTCCCAGTCCCAGTTATCTTTAAATTATTTGTAATCAAATCTCACATATGAGAAGATGCTGACAAAAAGGAAAGAGATCTTTTGAACCCTGAGATCTGGGACTGAGGGTAAAGTAGAACCTTGGGCTGCCTTCCTTTCAGGTTGTCAGGAGCTGTCACCAGGGTCTTCTGAAGTGATGACCTCATGTTGTCTCGTGGATGGTTTGTATTTTCCCAGATCCTCCTGAGAAAATCAGGTTCTGTAGGGTGATTCTTCTGTTAAGATCATCAAGATACCAGCTAAAGTATCTGAAATCTAGAGAACCTTTAGTGAATGTATTAAAGCTATCTGGAGAAAACTGAGCTGTGTAAAAAAGAACAAAGAATAAACACTTCAAAAATAAGTGAAACCGGCCTGGAGAGATGGCTCAGCAGTTAAGAGTGCTCGCTATTCTTGCGGAAGAGCCAGTTTCGAATATCAGCACCCATGTGGTGGCTAACAACTCTCCATAACTCCAGTTCCAGGGAATCCAACACCATCTTCTGTCCTCTGTGGGCCCTGTATGACGTGAGTACACTGAATCACATGCAGATATAACACACACATAAAATAAAAATAAATTTAAAAGTTTTTAAAATAGGTGAAATCTTGTTTAGTGTGCATAGTAATAGCAGGACAGTCAAATGAGCCCACCAGCCCCTTCCCTTAGAGAGAGCCTTAAGACTCAAAATCAGGGTGTAGGCACCTTTCATTTTCAAATAAAGAGAGGTGAAACAGAGCAACCAGAGAATCTGATGGGGCTTTAACAGCACAAAATTCAGTACTTGTTTAAATGTAATAATTTTTAAGAGCAAATAAGCAGAAAAAAAAAAACAGTACCTGGAATAAAGGGTAAACTCAAAAATCAACTAAAGAAGAATTAAACTCTCTATAAACAACACAGAAAGAAAAAAGTTTAAAGCATCATTTTCCACATGGCAACAGACTGCAAGTGGCAACCAGGTCAGTCATCACCAGCTGCTACTAATGCTGTTGTCCCTAAGGAAAGCACTAGTACCTCAGACCAGAACTTAAACTGCAAGCAAGTGAATTTCCAGAACTGATTTAATAGCTTAGACTGAAACTGAAACACAGTGGTGAATATACAGTTGATTTCATAGACATTTAAAGTATTCCACATCTCATTCCAAAAAAGAATCTCAGCTGTGTGGGGCAGTTACATAACAGACCAGCTATAAATAAAGGAAGAATTAGATCAATGGATATATAAATAAGTGAACTCTGGGATAACAGAACTGTCACTCGAGGCCAGCCCCTTTGACTGCTCCAGCGTGGCTTTGAGAGCGCCTTAGGTTTTAGGGGGAGAGGCAGCAGTCCCATCTCTGAGCTGAATTTTGATTTTTAAACTCCACACTCCTCCCAGCAAGGTCTACAGAAGTCTGACAACCACAGGGAGGCAGCTAGCTGGGAACCAAAGAGACTGCAACCAGTCTTGCTCTCTGCTGGGAGATGAATATAAAGCACTAGCAAGATGGTGTTGTTCTCCCCATACCGCTATTTTAAACAGAGTCAAAACTGGTTTTTACAAATGCCCTTTAGATTAGGGGAGAACAAATGTAACCGCAGAGACTGGAACATTTCTAAAGGCAATGGAAAATGCTTTCTAATCTTCATTAAAAGAGAAGGAAAGACAGGAGTAGAGAGACATAGATTATCTTCTGGATTTAGTAGCAGGAAACCTTGAAGAAAATCCCTGGTCATGTACTTCACCACCAAATAGCACTGCCAGACTTACAGCAACAAATAACAGCACCAGGGACAGGAAAGTTAAAAAACAAAAAATGTTCTTTATCTCAAATAGAGAAACTGTGAGAAAGGGAAGAGAGCTGCAGACAAGTAGGGGACTAGGTACATAGAATTCTGAGTCAGATTCTTCTCAACAGCTCTCATTTCATAGTTACAGAATAGTTTCTTTTTAGATAAAAATGAGATACAATTTTAAATATGACATTTTCCCAAGTGACTAAACAACAACAAAAGAAACAAAAGAAATGAACAAAATAGCAAAAATATGACATGACGACAGAGCTCTAAAATAAAAGATAACTTCAACAGATTAAATGCGCTTGTTTTTAAAAAAGTGTTTCTGATTCCATTCAAGGAAAAAGTCAAAGAATATTCTACTTGAAAGGAAAGACGAGTAAATAGTTGAGATAATTGTTTGGTAAGAAAGTATCAATTAAAGACATGATATCAAAGCAGAAGAGTAAAGAAAAAAAAGTTGTGCGGCAGGTGCCAAGAAACTCAAAGTCTGGAAAGAAGCCATGTTGAATTGATAGAAGCCACACACACTACAGCCAAGGACCCGAAAAAATGCATGCACTTAAAATTGCAGGAAGAGATTTCAGCATACCAAAAATTGCAACAAAAATCTTACAGTAAAGATTAGATAAATTAGGGAAAAAAGAAATAAGAATTGTAAAACTTTAAAGAACAGTTAAGAAAGGTGTGTGAACAATTGGATGGTGAGAATTTAAAGAGAAAGCAGAACTAGGGAGACTTCCACTGGGGGAAAAACAGAAACAAAGGCAAACAGCACTTTCAATTAAGGAAAAACACCAAAACTGTATATAGTACATTATAGAACCTCACTGCAGAGAATGTTAGTGTTTTATTCTAAATCAAGAATAACTAAATATCAATGAAATAAAGATTCTATCACCTGGCTAAAGGAATTTAAAATATACTACCAAATCACTCAAAAACACATAAAATAAAGGTATTATCCATCAATACTTTTCATTTAGAGAAAGATATAGTTGGAGAAGATGTACCTTTTTCAATGACTTTATTAATAAGAAGATTAAAAATCAAAACATTTCTAGATGAAGAACTACGGCAAAAGCTCAGGGGTAAAAATATGTGCATTAGTCAATAAACTAATTTTGTAAAATTTTCACAAGACTGCAGATCACTGAAGCAGAGCTCTCTTTGGAAAAACAAAATAAAACAAAAAATCGAATTTACTGGCAAATCTAATGGGGAAAAAAAATCTTTGAAAAACAGAAAAAATTTAAGCTCAACAAGAAGACAAAAAATCATTAGGGTTTATGTTGCCCGTTTACAGTGGAGATGTTTTAGGATATTTATGTAAAAATTATGAATTTCTAAAAGTCACAAAATTTTAGCTGATTCAGTGAGACGCTAAGAATGTGAGTGGGCCAGTAGCTAAGAGAAATTAAGAAACTAAGAGAAAAGAAACCAGTTTCCCTGCCACAGTGAATTCCCTAAAAATCTCTTCAAATTTTAAAATAAAACTACATTTTAAGAAATCTGCTAGCATGCAAAAATGATCCTATTCTAAAAACCAGTAACACTAAAAGGAAATTTCTCTCTAGAGAGAGGTTTCTTTAAAAGGATTGTTCATCACCAGTTAAGATTTATAATTGTAATGTTTTCAGTTTAATAAAAATGAAGTTGTGAATAAAATACATGATCTTTATAAATTCAGAAACAAAATCTATATGATCTTGACAGAGAATTAAAATATTTAACGACATTCAACAACCTTCTCTAGTTAAAAAAAATCTGTTCATAGACAGAAACTGTGATAAAGCCTACCACTCGAACTTTTGAAGCATTTCACTTATAAGCAAATACACAGATTTTGATGTTAAAATTGTCTGGCGTGTCTTTGGAGACTCTTGCCATCCTAACAACGCTTCAAAAATGCACCAGAGAATTAATATCTTAAAATACAAGCCAGAATTATTGATTTAAATTGAATTTGAAAAACTTAGAGTTCTAGCTATAATTATTAGAAATCAAAAAGAATTCAGCAGATGCCCGATGCTGGTGAGCTCTACAGAACTCTGAGGTTGTAGTGAGGACCAGGGCACGAGTGGCAGTTGGTGTGAGTCAGTATCATTCACAGAACTCTTGAACTGGACCTGTGCAAATGATTGAGAGGGTGCTATATAACAAAAGAGGATGTTCAGAAAGGTGGACAGCAGCTCACTGAACAGAAAGAAGAATGTATTTTCCACAAGCCAATTTTTAAACCTGATTTACTTTCATCAAGCCCTATAAAATGACAAAAATATGATCAAAATCATTCCATAATTTTTTCCTGAAAATAAACAAGTATAGATGACAAATATAACTTTTAAAGTTTTTTCCTCATTATTAACAAAATAAAACACATGCTTGCAGAAAAATTTCAGAAAATGCAAATGAAAGTTAAAGTTACTATGGTTTGGGTTTCAGCAGAAACAGTTTTACACACTAGAGAATGTTGCAGAAATAGACTCTTCTTCATAAGAAATTGCCAGTAATGAAAATTAACAAGCAAACTGAAAAGTAATGACTATTTAACACATTTTCTGGTGATACTTAGAAATTAGAAGAAAAAGTTCACTGGGCTGAGGCTTCTGACATTATTGTAATAAGCAGTATGTGGGTTAACTGGTGTGATAATAGCAATAATATTCATAACAATAATCATGATGATGGAAAACTAGGAGAAAAAAGAAAAAGTTTTGACTATTCAAGCACCGGAAAAGTAAATGGACAGAATTAAACTTATCACAAGAGATAATGAAAATGTTTTAAATAAATGATGATAGGCGAATGCTCACTGTCTAAAAGAGACAGAGGGTTTGTACAAACGTAAAACAAAACCAAATAGCAGTGCTCAAAAGACGAATGTTAAAATACAGGGATGCTAGAAATACATAGATTAAGCACAAATGTGAAGCCAACATCTGGTGAACCAACCTCCTCCAGAATTTAAAGAGATCTCTAAATATTCTAAAAATCGAGTCCACAAGTAGATTTCACACCCATATATTCAACTAAATTAGAGAAAAGGTCAGAGCTGTTACTCAGCCAGTCTTCCAGGAAGCAGAATTGCTGATATGTCTATGACAATAAAAATGTGTTCATCTTTTTTCTGGAAGTTGGAGCAGGGGGAGTTCCACTCCAAAATTTAATTTCAGAAGTTTATTTTTTAATTATATACTGCAATACTTATAATGGCCTCACAAGAAGTTCAAATAGTGAGAACAACGTATCTTCATAGGAAAGGGGGCTGAAGCTGAAGTGTTATTTAGTATTAAACTGCTGCAGTGACTAGCCCAGCTCAGGTTGACCAGCCCACCGTAGCAATGAGGATCTTGTCTGACAAAGATCCCCCTAAAGAAAGTTTGACTGCTATTCCTTTCAGAAAATAGTTAAGATATGTTTTGATACACTGGAGAATATGTGACCGGAAAAGTGGGAAAAAACAACACAGAAGTGCAGGGGATGTGTTAAACTGTGGATAAAGGTGCTATAATATCCATTAAAATACAAAGAAAAAGTTTTAAAAAGGCTTAAAGCAATAGAAAGGACAAAAGAATAAGGTAATTTAATCAAAGGAGTGAATCTTGCTTTAAAATTGGTTTGCTGATAAATAGAATTAAATCACAGGTTGAAGGCAAAGGAAAGCATGAACCCCCAAACCTCAGCTGGCTGGCATATAAGAATTGCATGCCCTGTGGTATGTGAGCGCCAAATCATACCTTAGCCAGTCCACCTACTGGAGCAGGAAATTTATTTACCTCATGTGCAGGGTGAGGGCAGAGCAAGAGAAAATTATTTCCAATCTGGCATCTGTGGTGCAACTCTCATTCATTTCCTGGGGCTCGTTCTTCTTCAGAAAAAAGAAAAAACCTCAAAGAATTGTGGATGAGTTATTCAAATAAATTGAAGTTCATCTATTGACTCATTGGTTTTCATTATACACCACTGGCTGTATTGTTGTTTCTGGTACTGATTAACATGGTATTGAGTAAACTATATTTTGTTGAAAAAGTGAAACAAATATTTCCATCAAATATCATTATTCTTTCCCTCCTTTTCTTATGGGTGCTTAGTAGCTGTGTATTGTGGTGTGTGTGTGTGTGTGTGTGTGTGTGTGTGTGTGTATTTCATTACAAGTATGCACAAGAGAATAGGGATTGCAGGAGCTTATTCTTGCTTATTCAGTCAAAGGTGTTTGGGAGAGCTATGTGAATTCATCTCTGTAAGGCACAGCCTCAGTCTCAGCAATTCCTGTGCATTTCACTGCTACTGAAAACAACCACATTGAACAAAAATATCAAGATAATTTAAAATGGAATGAATTAAAATGATAGGCTAGCCAACAGTTTTAAAATAGAAGACTATAAATGAAGTATATGCACCTTTAAAGAAAATTTATCTCAAACTATTTGTTATCAAGTTCACGCCTTATAGCGCTGAGCATTCTGATGTCAGGTGGCGGTTCGTTCTTCTCCTGTGTAGTGGGTCTAGAATGCCAACACAGCACAGCATTTCTGTGCATTTTGACCCCGTGCTTTCCAAAGAGTATGAAAATTCCATGCTTCTTTGAAGCACTGTTTAAATGCAAACCCTGTGACAGTTAGTTCTAACTTTTACATCTTGGTATAATACTTTTACCATAAAAATTCATTGTTATCATCATGTGGATGGGTGGTCAGAGGACAGTGTTGTGGGATTGGTTCTCTCCTTCCACCATGTGGATTCCTGGAATCTAATTCAGGTAACCAGCTGTCATGGCAAGTACCTTTACCTGCTGTGACATCTTGCCCACCTTTGATGTGGCAGTGTCACATGAGAAAAGTCAAAATCTGACAGTGGGTGGATGCGTTTCTCATAGAATCAGCTCTTTGGATGTGGGGACAGATGTCTTCAGAGAGAGTTCTTGCTTGGTTCCGTTTCCTACACCTCAGTCTCTTTGTCTACACAGTTGGAGTACCATGACAGCATAGCACTGTTGATGTTAAACAAATTCTGAGACTCAGAACAAATTTTTTAACTAGATACAATGTGTAAATTTTAAGGTGCTGCACTGACTTAATTAGTCCTTCATAATATTGGAACACAGTATCTGTCATGTTTTCAAATGTACAGTCTGCTAAGAATTGAGCACTGTACGATATGAAAAGCAGCATGCTCTCTGCAAAGGGGTTATCCATCCCTTGCCCTCCTCCCAAATCTGCTCCATAACCCAGAAGAGGCACAGAACGCCAGCGGGGAAATGGGCAGCCCACTGTCTTGTCCCATTATTCCCAACTTGCCTCCTACCCAGATCCTTCAATCCTCAGGTTTAACCCCAACACCTGTTTCAGATGACATTCTGTGCCCTTCGTAACCTCAGGTTTCCCTCAAAGCATGCTTTAAAGAAAGAAGCTCATGCCTTCCCATTTGTGGGTCGAATTCACGCCTATGATTTTCTTCCTCCTCGTCATGCAGGCTGCTCCACTTGGGATCCAGCAAAGGATCCTGTGCGGACTGAGAGAGTCTGTAATTGAAGAAATGAGTGAAGGTAGGTATTTCATAACAAAGAGATGGCAAGAGCAGAGACTGAGAAATGAAAGCTCTGTGCATACATCCTCAGGTGTCAGGAGGAGTCCTGGATGGCAAAGACATCACCGTCTAACTCTATGAGAAGCAAGACTACATGGGCCTCTGTGCCAAAACAATGTGTCAAAGGTTGGCTACGAATTCGAATGTGACAAATCACACTTCCACCTCTTTCTAAATTTAAAAAGTTATTTTCTGTACTAATATCTCTTCTGTACTAATACTATCACCAGTCCAGTGTTTTAATTAGTCCATATTACTACAGAATTTCTTAGCATTTTTTGTTATTTTTGAAACAGAGTCTCATGTAACCCAGCCTGGTTTTAACTTCATTTATGTAGTCAAGGACGACATTAAATTCCTAATCCTCCTTCCTCCACCTCTTGTGTGCTGAGATGACATGTGTGGGCTCCTGTGCTGGATTTATGTAGTGTTGGGGATCTAACCCAGGAACCTCCTTCATGCTAGGCAAGCTACCGCCAAATGAACTATGTCTGCAGCCCCTCTTACAGCTCTGGAGAGACTTTTATTCAGTGGACAACTCAGTGTTGGTGAGCGTGCAAGGAAATCCCCTTAAACTCAATTGCAGGAAATGTCTATTACGAAACTTTCTGCATGGCAAATTGGTAGTACATATGTATTAAGAGATTTTATTTGTTTGTTTGCTTATTTGTTTATTTGCTGGTTTGTTTTTGAGACAAGTTCTCAGTATGTAGCCCTGGCTGACATGCTTGAAAGTCATTGCCTCTGCCTCTTGATTGCTAGGATTAAGGGAGTGTGCAAGAAAGGTTTTGTTTCTTTTAATCCATTGTCTTCAACCCAGTAATTTTATTTTGAGGAATTAATTCTAAGGAAATAAGCCTTGTTCATAATAAATATATATGCCAGACTGTTCACTACAAAATTGTTTAAAACTTTGAAAACATTTTACATATCCAACAACAGCGAATAGAATAAAATAAAACTCAGGCTCCTGGGTAAGACTGGATTCTTTATTCTATGTACAGGGTGAGGGAAATAGGCTATCACACTGTATAATCCTTTGTGTATCTCCATACACATATGTCTAACCAGGAAAAAAGAAATTCATCACATTAATTCATGTTGTTTCTACATGGTGAGATAACAGATGGTTTTAACTTTATTTTTCTTCATAAAGTTTTCCAAGCTCCCGTCCTCCAAGTTCTGGGAATTGAATCCAGGGTCTTCTACATGCTAGCCAACAGCCACTAAGGTACACCTCCAGCCCACAAGCTCTTTTGAATAAGTATTTGTTCCTTTATTGAAGTATAGGTTTGAAGACGCTGCTTTTAAACTTGTTGTGATAAATATACTTAACATAAGTTCTGCATTCTAAACACTTTTAAGTATACAAGTTAAATATCATATATTAATACTAAGGAGCCACCTAAACCCAATTATTCTTTCCTAATTATTGGAAGACAGTATCTGCCATATTTTAAAATCTGAACCCTGCTCTGGAATTGAGCCTCAGGATAACAGGTAGCATACTCCAGGCAGTGAAATATCTGCTTCCACCACTATTAATTTGCAAATCTTTTCATTTTTCCTCTGACAGAAACTCTGTACCCATTAAACAATAACTCCCTACCTCCTTCTCTCTCCCCCAAATTCCTGAAAAGCTCTGACCTCCCTTCTAGCTCTATGAATTTATTCTAGCTAGTTCACAGAAGCAGAATCATGGTGGGGATTTTTATATTGTTGTTTTCTTTTGCGACTGACTTATTTCATTTAGCATAACATCTTCAAGTTTCATCCACTGGTACCCATGCGTCAAAATCTTCATTTTCTGAGGACGAATGATCCATGACATTTGTGTAATATGTTTTGTTTATATTCATCTGTTATTAGACATTTGATTGTTTGAAAATAACAATTCAATGAATATTGATGTACAAGTCTCTGCTTTTAATTCTTCAGGCTATGTACCTAGAAATGGAGCTCCTGAGTCATATGATAATTCTGTGATTATTTTTTTTTGATGAAACTCCTGCTTTTTATCATAAAAATGGCTTATTTGAAATTTGAATGTGATTCAGACTTTGAGGCTTTAGGATAGAAAGCAGTGATTTGATGTCAGTATCTATTGGCTATAAAATTGAATGCCTCAAAATATTCTGTTTTACACATGCCCACACTAGCTCGAAACCTAGACCAACTTTTAGAAAATGTCAATATAAATTTAATTGATCCACATATCTGTAGGAGCTACAAGCTTGCCAAGCATTGCAGGGCTGGAAGCTAAAAGAAACTTTATGATCAGTAACTCTTTTTTGGAATCTTTCAAGTTGCAAAATCACTCGGAAAGCCCCATCATGTACTGCACTGCAATCCTTTGCCAGTGTTCAGATCATTTCCTCACATTTTCACACACTAAATTTTCAGTTCCAGGCAAATTCCAAGGTTTTTTTTTTTTTTAAGTCAGAATGTCACTTCGAACATTTAGTCTGAAATCCAATATTGTTTAGTTTAAAGACGATTTTCTTAGGTAACTTGTCAGAAAAATATGATTGATTGCTTACGACTTAAATATTTAAAAAAATAAGAATCATGGAATTTAATAAAACAGATTGTTTTCTCTGGAGGTTAAGGCATCTACAGAGGATCCAACTCAAACAGGACGTTTAACCTTCCTAAATTTTTTCTTCAAGAATCCTTTTATTAATCTGGCAAAAGAAATAAATCCGGCCAACAGCTGTCAAGACAAGGGGATTTCCCTTTTTGTCTGCTTTGAAAACTTTTGTATATACAGAGAAGCAGAGGATGGGTGAACACCGTGTGTGTAGAAAGAGAGAATTTTTACAAATATCTGAGCTTCAGATTTTGCTAGTAGTCCATCTACTTGCATACCCTAAAGCCACAGGTATCTAAGGTGTATGCTAGAAGAAAAAGCAGTCCAGTGTGTTTATAATGGAACATTATAAATTTTATATACAGTTTAAAAATGGGGTTATGTGGAAAATTGGGATACTGTGAGGAAAATATAAAGTAGAAATTTAATAGCCAAAGAATTCATATACAGAGTGTATTAAGATTCCTATGATTCGATAAGAAAAAGACAAAATACCACTTAAGAATTGGTGAATGTCTGAAGAGTTAACAAGAGGAAACTAGGATGGCCAAGAAGCACAGGCAGTTTCAACAGCACTGGGAGGGTGAAAATTATAGCAACTACCAGAAGGCATTTTATAGCCATGATACTGGTCAAAACAAAAAGTTCTAAGAACACCAGGTTAGCCTGGAAGCAGGGACATGAAGTTACTCATGTCCTGGTGATAATATAAATTGGTGAAGTCATTTTGAAGAATAATTCGGAAAAATCCAGAGTTGAAAAAGCATACCACTGTGACCCAGCAATTCCAGTGCTTGGTGTATATCCTAGAGAAACTCGTCTGACTGGGCTTGAGGAAATAAGTGCAAAATCTTGTGCCCAAATGAATGAGCTTTCTGAGAGAAATACACTTGAAGCACACAAATCATCCAGCTTTATCATCCAAACTGGGGATGTTGGCATATGCCTGTAATCCTAGCACTTGAGAGATGAAACAGAAAGATCATAAGTTCAAGGTCATTGGCTGGCTACAAAGCAAGTTCCAGTTCATCCTTGGTTACATGGAACCCATCCTAAAGAACATGAAAAGAAAGATGAACTTTATTATCCAAAAACAAAATCAGTCTTAAAACCATGATAAAACAGAATTCCTGACTGTAGGCAGTCATCCCTGGCACCACAGATACCTGTCCCTTGCAGTCTGAAACTGTAGTCTTCTCCTTACTGGACATCTGGTGTTCATAAGCAGTTGCCTTAGCCAACTTAAATTTCCATCAAAATTAAAAGTATAGCTGGGTTCGGTGGCATATACCTATATAAAGCACTGGGGAGGTAGAGGCAGGAGGATCAGGAGTTTAAGGTTATCTTTAGTTACACAGTGATTTTGAGAGCCACTTGACCATGGAAGACCCAGGCTCAAAAAGCAAAAGAACAAAACCAAAGAACAGTTCAATATAACCTTCTTCAATGGTCCCTCTTTTTTAAAACTATATATTTTATTTATTGTATTTATTTTACGGGTAGGAGTATATTACCTACATAGATGTAAGTGCACCTGTGTCACACAATGCTCACATAGGTCAGGAGAAGGCATCAGATCCCCTGGAACTGGAGTTATTGGCGGTTGTTATCTGCCATGCAGGTGCTGGGAACTGAACCCAGGTCCTCTGCAAGAGTAATCAGTGCTCTTATTCACTGAACCATCTCTCCAGCCTGGTCTCTCATTTTAATACAGGGAAAATTGCTTTTGATTTCTTCGTTTTCTCCATATGTACTTACAGTATCACTAGATAGTTTACTGGTGAAAAAGCTTTGTGGTCCTGGGGCTGGAGAGATGGCTCAGCAGTTAACATCACAGACTGCTCTTACAGAGGACCCAGTTCAGTTCCCACATGGCAGCTAACAACTGTCCATAACTCCAGTTCCAGGGGATCCGACACCCTCTTCTGGCCTCCCATGGGTTTTGTATGACACAAGTACACTTACATCCATGCAGGCAATACACTCATACACATAAACTAAAAAAAAATAATAAAATAAATAAAATTTTTAAAAAGCTTAGTGGTCTTCACAGTCACTAAATTTGTCACTGTTTGCTATGGATTTTCACCTTTAGGTCTCTATTCATCACTTAAATTTTCTGTTAGTCCCTGCAAAGCATTAATGTGTTGGGAAAAATCAGGTATGAGCCAACAGGCCTTCTATGGTCTAACGTCCTTCCTCTATTTACCAATTGTATATTAGGTAATTTTCAAGAAAAGTAAGTTCAGTTGTAATAAGGGTGTGTCCTACAGAATCATTAGTGTGGAGAAGAACTGGCCAGGGGTCCCTAAATGCCCGTCACCGAGGAAGAATATGCACAATGTCCTGCACTCATAGCTTAAGCGTTGATACACAGCCAAAGCAGACTGAACTAGGTCTATGTCTATCAACATGAATAGAGCTTGAAAGCATAATATTAAATTTCAGAAACAAGGTTTAGAGAATAAAGACTTTAAAAAGCTTCTAAAGCCAAGTATGTTTATATATAGCACTAATATAAAATAGAGCACAAAGATGCACACCAAAATAATGGTGATAGTTCCCTCTGCACTGGAGGAAGAGAATAAAGTCAGGGAGAAGAACCTCTACTATTAAAAGTTCCAATTACAAAATTAGGATTTGGCTTATTTTAGCAGATACTTACTGAATGCATACTATGTGCAATCATAGTTGCAAGCAGCACTGGTCAAAGAAATGCCAGAGATTCTGCCTACAACATGCAGACAGTGAATGGAGAAGGTAAGAAGGGGCTAAGGAGAGACTGAAAAGCGAATCCTACCTCTGCAGTCTGAGCTGCTCTTCTGAGTCCGAAAGATGCAGAAGTCTATGGAGTGGGGGCTGAAGAGCATGCAAGAGGAAGTTTTCTCCTTGGGGATATGATATTTGAAGAAATATAAGGTTTTAGAAAATGTTCTAAGTGAAAATCTAATACAGTGGGGGTGGGGGGCAAATGATGCATCACCATAAATGACACAGGCCACCCTAGTTCTCCTGACTTTATTTTATTTTTGTCTTTTGTCATTTTAAATGCTATATAAGTAGGAACTTGAACTCACTTCACTCAATAAATGTACTTGGTAACTAATATTTTAATAGCTGGCCACTGTGTTGTTTAAGGCAGACTTTTTGCCACTATGCCTGGACCTTGGGATTATCTCTCATATGGTCTTACATTTCACTTTCTCTACCAGTAAAACCATGTGTGACAGTAATGATCATGGGTGTTAGTTAAGGAACCAGAGATGGGGTGTTGGACACAATGCCTACCAAGAGCTGCCTTAAGGTACAAGAGCATCTTATTTTCCTTTCCATCTAATAGAATCAATTTATATGAGCAATACCAATGTTGTTCTGATTGCAAACACTCTTAGCCATTCAGTAATGTGAATTTCTTAATTTAATACCAGGCATGGTGGTGAGAGTCTTTAATCCCAGTCCTAGAGAGGCAGAGGCAGTGGATCTCTGCGAGATGGAGGCCAGCCTGGCCCACATAGTGACTTCCAGGCAGGCTGGGACTAGAGAGACTCTTTCAAAAAACCAAAAACCAAAAAGCAATCCCCCCCATTCCTAATTTATTACACTTTTTCTTCTAATAATAATTTTTTTGCCACTGAAAAAAAAATAAAAGTTACAATTGACTTAAAGGATTTTGTATTACAAATACCTCCCAGCATCTCACAATTTTTTTATGACACACATGTAGCAAACTTGGCATTCAGAGAATGTCCATAGAGGCCTTAGGTGGCCTTGAGTTCTAGACTTGTTTGCAAATTGTATGTAGAAACAAAGGTAGCTCTTTTTATTTTTAAAACGTGATTTATTTACTTGTATTTCTATGCCTGTGCATGTGTGTGTGTGTGTGCATGTGTGTGTGTGTGTGTGTGTGCGGGCACGCATGCAAAGCACACATGTGGCAGTCAGACGACGACTTTGTGGAGTCCATTCTTTCCTTCCACCTTTACATGGCTTCCAGGTATGGAGTTCAGGTTTCCAGGTTGGTGGTTCCAAGGGCTTTTACTGGCTTAGCCATCTTGCCTGCTGAGCCATCTTACCAGTCGTAGAAGCAGAATTTTGCAGATAGAGAAATCATAACTTATGAGGACCCTTCCTCCTTACCCCAGCCACTGTTTACCTCTTATTGTGTATCCTTTTACCGTAACCTAGCTTCGTAAACATTACAACTTTGAAGATGCGTTTGTCTCCCTCAACGTCAATTTTAAAAATGTTAAGGGGGGGAACAGATTGACATGTGGAGCTAAAAGAGAATGGATTAGGGAAATAGAGAGTCATGTGGCATTGACCACTGGAATAGACTCAGTGTACCCCAGTCTTCACGGAGGATGAATGCAGTTTGGTAGCTGTGGTCCACTGAAAAGTAAGAAGCAAACATTCACTGATCTTCAACAAACAGGCAGACAGGGTATTTGTAAATACTAATGGTGTCCAGTCTGTGATTTTTTTTTCAGTATTACAATGGTATGAACATGGTATGAATTCAGTAAAAACTAGGCCTCCAATTTGAGTTTTGGTCTGGAAGAGGCGACTGAAATCGCTCCCAGGAGCCAAAGCTGGACCAATTTGAGAAATGCAACAAAGCAGTATTGAAATAAATACAAAATAATATGAAGTAAATAGCCATGTGCCCTAAATGCTGTAAATAAATAAATAAATAGGAGGAGAGTACTAAATAATTTACATAGATGCTCAGCCCTTGAGGAAGAAGAGTACAGCTCTCCAGCTCTTAAATGTGGCATGGACATGATGACTTTCTTTTGAAGGCTATGACATGTGAAGAGACATAGTGGAGAAGCTTGACAGATGCTACCTCAGCCAAGTGGCCACTGCTACCATGAATAATGATGTCACACCTTGATAGGACATGCCTAACGTCACTTTACATCTGTAGTCTTCCTCCTGCAGATGTTTTCTTAGTCTAATCATAAGGGAAAGAAGAATCAGATAAATTATAGCTGAGGGACATTCTACACAATATAGTGTTCCTCAAAACGTCCAAGGTCATCAAAACAAGAAAGATCTAAGGGACTGTCATGGTTGGGTTGTGTGGGGTATGTGTAAAGAAGCGTAATAAACGTAGTGCCAGGTCCTAACCAGATCCCAGGACAGAAACGGAGAATTACGGAAAAACTGAGGAAATCTGAATAAAGTAGGGATTTAGTTAATAATAATACTGAATCAAAATTGAGTCATTAATTGTGACAAATGTACCATGGCCATGTAAGATGTTAATAATACAGAAAGCACAGCATGACTACACAAGACCCCATACTGTGTTTATGACAATTCTGTAAACCCTTAACTGTTCTAAAATAAAAGGTTTTTATTTAGTTAGTTAGTTATTTTTTTAACATTCATTTATTTATGAGGGGTAGAGGTAGAGACCTACCATAGCATTTGTGGAGGACAGATGAGCACTTAACAGGAGTTGGTTCTCTTCTTCCCCCAAGTGTGTCCCAGAGATGGAACTCAGCTCATTTACCGGGTTTGGTGGCAAGCACCCTCACTGGCTGGCTGAGCCTTCTTGCCCACCCATTTTTTTCACTGAGGAATGGGCCTTTGTGCGTGGGTCTGAGGCCCTCACTTCAAAGTCTTGTGGCTTCATTTTCTCTAGAGACTTCAGAGGGTTGGAGAAGGGCTCAGTGTTCAAGGATTGGAAGGCGTCGTCTGTACGGAAGGTCAAGGTGTGCTGTCTGGCTAGTGAAGCCACACTCTTCAAGCTTTTTTTTTCTGTCTTCCGGGGAGCTGGTCCTTGTACAGGCGCTGTGGCACTGGCGGTCACTTGAGGATGCCCTTGATAGTGCACTTCAGCTCCAGCACAGTGATGTAACCTTGGGTTTCGGTGAAGACCAGAGTCTTACGTCACGGACCCGTGAGAAACGCTGCCTTCCTGGCAGGACTTGTTACAGCCTCCTTACTTGTTTTTTTCTGAAAGATCTTGCTACATAGTTCTGGCAGTCCTGGAACTCACTGCTTTGTCCTGGCTTTCCTGGTGTTGTAAATAATAGAAATTCTTCTCAAGTTCAGTAGAGAGATGGGCTGAGATGGATTTCAGGTGAAATATCTTTAAGCTGGAGCAGCCAAGTTGAGAGATCCAACAGCAAGCCCCCAAAATGTTGATTTTTTAAAAAGGCAAGGGAAGATACAAAATATATCAAAACGAAAGGACAGGCCCAACTTCCTACTAGCCAGGTTTAGCAGATAGCAACATTTTGCCTATTTTTTTTTTTTTTTTCTTGAGACAGGATCTCCCTGTGGCCCCAGCTGGCTTGGAATTTGTTTTTCCTTTTAAAGATATAAAATGCTGCCAATGTAGTGATTAAAGGTTGAAGTTGTTGTTCATAAGCACCAAGTAAGTTTCACTTTTGCTATATATGTATGTATCCACTATCCACAGAATCTATTGTTTCTGTGTTCCCAGTTACATAAAAGAAAACACATGGTTATTTTACCTTCCCAAATCACTTTCACATGGTCTAACCATGCTGATTCATGCAGATCTATTTCATTCATTTTAATTTCTGGATAGCACCCTATATTATGAATAAAGCACCCTTACTCATCCTTCCATGGGGGAACAATTAGATTGTTTTGTGTTTTTACTATTGAAGATAAAGTTCCAATTAACAGTCTTTAAAATATTTTATTTACTATTTAATTTTATGTGTATGAGTGTATTGCCTGCATGTAATGCCTGAGGAAGTCAGAAGAGTGTGTCAAATCCCCAGGAACTAGATATAGGATGGTCGTTAGCCACCATGTAGGTGCTGGGAACTGAACCTGGGTCCTCTGCAAAAGCAGTCAGTGCTCTTAATTGCTGAGCCATCTCCCCAGCCTCCTAATTAACATTCTTATGTCTCTTGGTGAAAGAGTTTTAAGATATACACTTTATGAATGGAATTGCTAGGCCTTTGGGTAGGTGCGTTTTTGACCTTACAAATATTACCAAATTATTCTCCAGAGTGGATACTAATTTATCTTACAAAGGCAATACCAGTTTCTCAGACATCTTAGTCCAGGGATGTACAGGAGCTGGTTTACAGTGTTTAGCAAACCCTCACTGCCATCATCTCTTTAAAACTCTCTGTCCAGTTTAGCCTCACAATGCTTGCTTAAACTGTTCACAGTGGGAAAATTTATGCAAGTGAAATTGACAAATTCAGCAAATCAGTGCTTCCCCTAGTTCTACTGACTGTCAGATTTTACCAGCAAATCCTGATCTTAATCCCCATTTCAACACCAACTTGTTCCAACCATTTTCCTCAATGTGATTGCCTTGAAGGAAGCCTTGATCTCCGAACTTATTGGATCTGGACCTTGAACCTCTTTCGAAAACTATGTGATCAGGATTTCTATGGTGTAAGATGAATTTAATATTTGCATCTTTAACATTAAAGGAGATCGCTATTCAAAAATTAAAGCCCAGCTCTTTCAGTGACTCACAAAACATAGTAATCCAAGTATAGCACTAGAATCCAAGTATCAGATTGTAAGGGACCAAAAATGTCACCTCAACATCACCTCAGTCAGTCCAAGGCTTCTTTGGACAATCTCTTCAGCAGGTGTGGGTTTAGTGTCTACAAGAGCATCCTAAAAACAGAGGGCTCTCTTCCACACAAAGCAGCATTCCCAGCAGAGAGTTAAAAATATTGCCACTTACTTTTCTTGATGGGGAAAAGTGGACATTCTTTCAAAGAATGTAAATGTGTTTTCTTCTCATTGGTCTAGCTCTGTGCATGTCTCCAGCTCTAAGGGTTATTTTTCTGGTACCTGAAACCAGAAGTCTTGTAAGACATCTCTTAATGTCTATCTCCTTCTAGTCTCAAAGAACGTAGGTGTTGGCTTGTCTCCATATCCTTGTGTCAGCATTCTGTTCTTTAGGTGATCAAAGATACTTTAAGGACAGATGGAAACAACTGAATTCTGCAGACAAGGCTTCCACACTAGAGAGCCATAGTGATAGCTGTGTATATTCTAGCAAGACCTCCTTGTACTGTTGCCTGTTCATGAGGCCAGAGACAGAGTTGGCTATCAGGAACTTGACACACTGAAATTGTTGTAAAAGACTATAGGCATATAAAGACATTCCATGTCTTATGGAATAAACCACCACTGAAACCTACTACTACAAATGGAACATTTGCAGGAACAGTTTCAGGTGAGCATTCGCAGGCTATCTATGACTACTTTGCCCTGCTTTAGTGACATTTCTCTTTCTTTCTATACCCAAATTCATAGGGGAATATGTATGGGAACTCAAAACTGCTAAAAATATTTTCTATTCTAAGAAGCACTAATGTGTTTAAAAAAAAAAGTCTGCCTGCCTTCCTAAAGAAAGCTAGGGAGCCATTATTCCCTGAGCCAGATGCTGTGACCAATATATTGATTTAGGCACTGTTGGTCACTTGACAGAAAAGGCAAAGGTAGATAAGATACAAGATGTCAGAGTATCAATTATAAACCAACACTGTCATGGCATCTTTAAATAGCAAGTTCTATGTCAGCAATGATCATTTTGCAGAGAAGAAAGCAGAAAGGTGGCACAATCCACAGAGAATCATACAGTATGGCAGAGTCAGATGTAGGAACAGAAGTGTGGTATATCGCTCTTTGGCACAATGCTGATCAAACATCTCAGTGCTGCTGGCATTCATCAGAAGAAGCAGACATTTTGATTTCACCTCAATTTTCACGTAATCTTGGGTGCGTTTCAGTGATGAAGAAGCATCTTTTGTACTGTCTGCTAGTAAGGGATCCTTATTATTGATATATTTAAAGATAATTACATGGAGGAATAAAGACAGCACACCCATTTCCAGGACTAACAAGTATAAATGACAACTGAAAAAGAGAACCATTATGGCATTCATGGGACATGTGTGTGTGTGTGTGTGTTCGTGTGTGTGTTTGTGTGTTCATTTCCCCATAGATTACCAATGTAGGGAATGGATCATGTCCACATTCAAGTCAGGTACCCTTGTACCAACCTGTGAAACTTGGGGTGGAGTATAGCCACAGAAGAGACACTGTCTCTACCTCAGATCTATGGCCATCCCAAAGGTGCCTGTCACTCCTATCCCAGGCCTGTCGTTGCCAGGAATTTTGTGCTGATGGTTCACTGAGCATGGTGCTGAAAGCAGCCACAGGAAGATGTTTTTCCATCTGTCTCTGTGTAAATGCTCTCTGCAACCTCCACATGCCTTTCAAGGTATCATGGAGGAATACAGCACTCCATGGTGAAAAGCTAAAATGCAAACTTTTCTCAATTAGTTGGATGTAATGGCTCATTCCTGTAATCCTGGCACCTAGGAGGCTAAGGCCAGCCTGGGCTTCATGGAACCCTGTTTCAGAAAACAAACTAAAAAAAAAAAAAAGAAAGAAAGAAAGAAAGAAAGAAAGAAAGGAAAGGAAGAAGGAAGGAATGAAGGAAAGAAGGAAGGAAGGGAGAAAAAAGAGAAAGAAAACAAACAAAAATCTTAACTTGAACATCAGCAGATCTCTAGCTGTGGCTGGGTTGGAACAGGAACCAGCCACAACATCATCTTTGCTGCCCCTGGTCTGCTTTACAGAGACAACTTGATGATTTCCATACGTCTACAATTGAAGTCCCTTGCAGCATGCCTCCAACAGATGCACTTGTGAAAAATGTTCATCGGTAGAGACAGTGTGGGTAGAGAGCCTGGAGTCTAGCATTTCTACTAACTCATATAATAGCAAAAATGGGGAGCATTCTGCTAACCTTTTTTAGAACAGCTGTAAAATTTCCAAATTATATAACGCATTCTTAAAATTTTAATTCAGGTATAATTATATACGATGAAGTCACTATCTTAAACACACAGTTCGATGTATTTGGTGAATGTATAAACTAGCATGGCCAACAGCCCAACTGAGATTAGTGTATTGCCATCACCTGAGAATGTTCTTTCTCTTCTTTCTGATCTAAAGCTCTTCACTCCCGACCCTGAGCCTAATTTTGGTTTTGGTTCCATAGATCAATTTTGCCTGTTACTGGATTTCATCTGAATGGTCTAATACAGTGTGTACTCTTTTGTGTCTGGCTTATATATCCTGCTTTTGAGACCCGTCCATGTTTTCACATGGATTAGCAGTTGGCTCCTTTTCATTGCTGGGTAGTATTGTGTTGGATGGTTTGTTTATCCAGTCTCCTTTTGAGGTACATTTGGGTTGTTTCCAGATTTCCAATATGAATAAAGCATCTATCAGCATTGCCATACAGGTATTTTTATGCACACATTTCTTTTTTGGGTAAAAGCTAAGGGTAGAATTGCTAAAATCTAAGTTAGGTTTATGTTTAACCATACAGGAAATTGCTACTTTACACAATCATTAATGAACCTGATTGCTCTCTGAAGTGGACTGTTTTACTTCATTTTATGATTTATTTTTGTCTGAAATTGAATTGATATAATACGGGTACCCACTCTCCTGAAATATATTCTTCACTATAAGATTAGCTATATCATTTTAGTATTTTTAAATATTTATGAGTTGTTTGTACAATAAATAAAAATCTGGAAGATTCATATTGGAAAATTTGAATGATCTCTTTCATGGACCTCTCACATAACTTTCTTCATTGTCTTCTTTAATATCCAACATATGGAAAAATACATGAAACATGTTAGCTATAAACCATAATTATAAAATGGAAGTTTGTACATTTCCAAGAACTTTGCCTCTGTTTAAGAAATTCTCTTATTCCCTCGGAGAGAATACTCTTCATTCATCTATCTATATCTCTATCTTACTATGTATTGAATTCTTTTGCTCTCAAAGAGTCTTGCCATAATTTTAAAAAAGTTTTCTTTGCATTCAAGAGCATCATCATAATGGTGTCATGCCCTGTATAGCTTTTTGGAGCTCATGAATTTTCTCCAACATTGTGTCTCAAAGATCTTCCTGTGAAATATGAGTCTGTAGTTTATTTACTTGCTGCTGAATAACATTTCATTCTGCAAAAACATCACAAGAAACCTCATTACCAGTAATATATTATATAGCACATCCAGCAGCATAATTAAATCTAAACCTGTTATAAGGCAAAACCGTTTTTTCAAAAATAAAAATAAGAAACCAATTTTACTCCAAAACAAGGAGACTATGTAAGAGCTCTCCGGGAAATGGCGTAAAACAGGAGTGTGATGCACCACGAATGTGGATGTCAAACCAGTACCATTTTATCTCCAGGGTTAAAAAAAAACAAAAAACAAAACAAAAAAAAAAAACAAAAAACAAAACCTAAGTTTGATTGGTTAGGCAGAAGGTAATTAATTACTAAAGGTGGTGAAAATCAGCTTCATTTTAATGTTGTTAGAGTCAAAGATGAACTACGTTTCATCTTATCTTATTTTCCAAATATTAGGCGCTTAACTTCACTGTCTAAAACTTACTGACTTTTTACTTTAGGAAAACATTTAAAGATTTCACAGGTAAAATTTCATTTTGGTAAAAAAAAAATTAGCAACCAAAGACATTAAAACAAACCTCCATAAGCTTTACAAATCAAATGTATTCCATCTTAGCTATTTCTTTTTATTCTAAATACTTTGCTCTCAGGAACATACAAGTATTTTCATAAGTAATACTAAAACTATATTGTACAGAATATGAAGATTTTATGTTGCAAAAACTTTCTAAAAATCACTTCTAAACTTTTGTCTTAATCTACGAATATGCATAAAAATTTCTGAAACCAAATCTACTGTGATTCTTTTGTATTTAAATTATTATGCTGTGTGTACTAGGCTGGAGCTGCAGGCATGAAGGCCCCTCACGCAAGGAATTCTCTGAAGAAACATTTTAAATTAGAAGACAGATTTATTATTATTATTTACGTGTGGTGCCTATTTAAATGATATTTGCTAAATTTAAGATTCTAATATATTTCTTTCTCAGGAGAATCTAAAATTGGAACATTTCATTAAAAAATTAAAGCAAGTTTCAGCTAAATAATACAATCCTATGTGTATAATTCTCATAAAAAGACTTATTTTTATACAACTGATTCATAAACAGTAGCTCAAAATTTCCGAAGGCAAAACTGATCCAGACACTACAGAAAAAAAATTGGCTTAGTTTCCTTTATGATAGCTTTGGATTCGTTTTCAGTTCTTAATTTAATAAAAATCCCTTATGAAAGATGGGGCGCAAAAGTGCAATGTCGAAATCTTTTACTATTCGAGTAATGAAAGAAAGCTTTCTTTCCTTCAAGAACGGGTCCTCTCCACCAGCCAGACAGCATGACTGTTTACGAGTCAAAAACTTCCATTTGATCTAGATATTCACAAGTCTTACGAGCCATCTTTTTTATTTATCATGGCTATCAATTAGCCTGAGTCATGAAGCCCGACCACATTAAGAGCGACACGTGGTCCAATCACTGTTTTTAAAAGTCCACGTATTTCAAATTCCTCTCTCCAGCCATTGCTGGCTTCTCTCGCTTTGAAGACCTGGCCTCCGCCGCGTTTGTTCTTTAGATGGCAGTCCTAGGGAAGCCTGGTCTTGGGGAAACCTCCTCTGGCACATTCGAGAAAACCACCAAGGAGACTTGGGCCGGTGTAGTTTCCAGTCCCTCACCGATCAAAGGAAGAGGGACGTGCGGGGGTGTGTGGGGTGGAAGCTGGGACCTGAAGCAGGTGCGGGTGGGATTCCGCAGTGGCCTCGGATCCGGGGTAAGTGCGGCGCATTCTTAGGTTGGGACTGGAGCCTGGCGACGCGGTCTACTTAGGGTCCCCACCTAAAATCCCTTCCCCGGAGCCCCTCGGACACGCCCCCCAGCTCCAGGTCCCCGCAGCCCAGCACGCGCGATGCGGTCGCTCCCCACTGCTGCCCACGTGGTGGAGCCCGGAGCAGCGTGATGCAAGAGATCTGCGGGCGGGTGGCGGGTGATGGGGATCGGGGAGGCCCCGCCAGCACCACCCAGCCGAGTCGATCCCCATCTCGGGGCCCCCATATTTCCTCCCCCGGAGGGAGGGAGGCGACACTCCGTGGGCCAGCCTTCCCGGGCGTGCGCCGCGCCCTCTGGCGGCCGCCGTGGAGACGCGCCCTGGGCACGCGGGGCGGCCTGTCTGGATCCCCCTTCCGGGGCTCGGGGGCCCGCGGCGGGATCTCCGTGCCCTTGTCCCTACGTCCAGCCACGCGGGACCGCGCCCTTCCCCTGTCCGGACCCTTCGAGCTCCCCGAGACTCCCAGGCTGCGTCGCCCTGGGCGCCCCAGTCTGGCGCGGAAAGTGCACGGCGTAGCAGTCTTCAGGGGTCCCCTTTCTCCCAGGTGTGCCCCTCCCGCCACGTCCTGTCCTTCCACCACGCGGCGAAAAAATGCCGCATGCATGCATGCACGCACTTATTTATTTTGCAACAGCTGCAAGAAACAATGAAGCTTTTCACGGAGCTGGCCGGCGCGCTTCGCAGCCGCGCTGTTGTTTTCAATGAAGGTCCCGGGCCCGCACACCCCGCCCACCGCGCCCGCCCGCCCGGTCACAGCCTTCCGGGCCTCCAATCCCACCGGTGCCTGGGGCATTGTTTTTTTATGGTGGGGGGGAGTCCTGCGAGAGGAGAGGGTGTGCGGAGCTGGCCTGCGCACTGCGGGTGGGGGCGGGAGCGTGGGCGCGCGCGTGGCTTGGTGAGCGCGCGGGGGACCAGCGCGGGTGGGGGCGCGGGGGGCGGTGCCTCCCCAGCCGGGCTCCCCACGCCCGGGATCCGCTCCGCACGTTCCTGCGATCCCAGTCTCCGGCTCTTGGCGTGCGCCGAGCAGGAGCCCGGCCCTCCGCGCGCCTAGGCTGCGGCTGTGGCGGCCTGGAGTGTGCGCGCGGGCACGTGTGCGCGGCCCCGAGAGCGCGCGCGCGGAGCCCCCAGTGTGTGGCAGCGGCGGCGCGGTGAGGCTAAGGCTCTTGTTTACCAGCATTAACTCTGCTGAGCGGAAAAAAAAAGGAAAAAAAAAAAAAACCAGGCCGAGGAGGACCGAGCGCACTAGGCGAACTCGGGAGAGGCGAGGAGCCACACGGACGCCACCAGCGAGCCAGTCCCCATGCGCCCGCCCGGCGCTCGCGGACCCTCCACGCCCCTCCCGCGCCGGGGATAGCTCCACGACGCGCCGCGCCCGTGACCTTCAGCGAGCCGGAGCCCCGCGCACCGAGCGGGCGGAGCGGCGGGAGCGCTGAGCGCGGCGCGGCCGGCCCGCCGCTTTGTGTGTCCTGGATTTGGGAAGCAGCTCGCAGCGGAGACGCTGAGGGAGGAGGCGGCGGCGAGCGGAGCCCGGAGGAGGAGGAGGAGGGGGAGGAGCGGGAGGAGTCGGAGGAGGGGGAGCCGCTCATTCATTTCCACTCCGCATTCTGTCCCTCGCCGGCCTCGCCCGCGCCCGGGACTTCGGGCCAGACTCGCCAACTGCGTCGCGCTCTCCCGCCGCCCGGGCTCGGGTGTCCGTGGGGTGTCCGCTCGCTCTGGGGGGCGAGGGGCGTCTGCCCTCACCCGCGGCGATCGGGGCTTTGCTCCTGTTTCTTTGCAGTTTCCCCCCCTCTCCAGCTTCTCCGGGTTTGCAAATGGAGGCCGACGACGCCGACAGCCCGCCCCGGCGCGCCTCGGCTTCCCGACTCCGCCGCGCGGTGGGCCGCTGCTGCCGGCGCTGAGGGTCGCCCGCCTGCCCGCCCGACCCGCAGCGCCTTCCGAGGGTCGTCGCCTTCGCGCTTGCTTTTGCAAAGAGCGTGAGGACTGAGTTGGAGACTTTTTTATTTCTTTTCTTTTCTTTTTTTTCCTTAAAAAATTTTTTTTTTGAGAAAAGGGAATTTCGTCCCAAATCAAAGGAATGAAGTCTGGCTTCGGAGGAGGGTCCCCGACCTCGCTGTGGGGGCTCGTATTTCTGTCCGCCGCGCTCTCGCTCTGGCCGACGAGTGGAGAAAGTGAGTATGTGCCCGCCGCCCGCGGCCACTGCGGGAACTTTTCCTCCGAGGGGCTGCGCCCTGTTTTGCGAAACCCCAGTTGCCACGGTCGCAGCTGTCGGGCCCCGGGGTTCCGGAGCGGCGGGGTGGGGCTGTCCCGGAAGGGCCCCAGTTCGTGGGTCTGGAGCCCCCACGGAATGTGGCTCACAGCATCGCGCGCGGGAAGGGCCTTGGGGCTTTCTGTTTCGCTGTCCCGCGCGTGGCCTGGTGGGTGGGCAGGTTGGTCCCCAGCTGTTCAGTGGCGGACCCACGCGCGGGGCATCGGTGGGGAAGTTGACGTCAGGATAGACCCCGGGGTAGGTCCCGCCACCCTAGCCTCGCCCCTCCCTAGCGCGCTCCTCACCCAGCGCCCATCCAGCTCAGCGCGCAGAGGTGACAGCACCCTGGGCTGCTCCGCGGGTGGCTGCTGGGATAGGGTGGGTGGGTGCCTGGTGACGGGGCGCTAGAGCCTCCCGGCCCGCGGGGTGCAAGTTGTCCTTGAAGGGGAGGTGCTGGGTTGGGAGGCCACGCGGCCCCAGGACACGTTTCCAAACATCGTGTTGAGGCCTCCTGTCGCCCAACTTGCTTGGCTCACTATCCCCTCCCCCGCCTGGCCTTTCGCATCACTGAGCCTGTTGGGCGACGAGACCCCTGTCCAGCTATCTCTCGGCGCCCCAGGGACGCCTGGCGCGACTCTGGGGTGCAGGGCGTGCTCACGGGCTCTCCCTAGGAAAACGCGAGGTTCCAACCTCCATCAGCCTCGCTCTTGCGGGAGGGGGCGGGTGGCTGATCCCCAGTCCAGAGAGTTCTGTGGCCGTCTCCCAGTTTCTTTCCGGCCCTAGAAGCCCCTTTTTCTCTGGAGCATCTAAGGACTGGTAGGGCATTGACTTGTGTGCAGAAGTGGGCCAGTGGTCGGAGCCGACGTGCATTTACACACACACACAAACACACACGTGCTCACAGCGCGGGTGTAGCCGCAGCCCCAGCCCCACGACCACGCGGGGACACCCGGACGCCTCTGGCCCTCGGAAGAGGTGTGGCGCACGGTGGTTTAAGCAGCTCCGGGATCTGTAGTGTGGCAGTGGAGGGGAGAGTGTTTTGTTTTGCGAGCGCGGAGCCCTGGCTTTAGTTTTGTTGTGGCCGGAGTTGTGTTGCGCTGCCAATCCCCCGCCCCACACTTCCTTTGTACATACTTAATAAGCAGGATGGCTCCACGCTCGCTATCGCTTGCAATCTGATAGCTTTTGTTTTGGTAGTGTCGGGTAGGGGTAGGTAGGGAAGCTAGGTTGGCGGCGGGGGAGTGGGGGTGTCACTGGGTGTGAGAAGTCCTTGTGGTGCTGTGGGGGCAGGAGGGATGGTGTTCTCGAAAAAACCAAAAGTGTGGCATACTGGTACGTTGGAGTTGGTAGAGTAATTTGAACACAATTAAAAGTTTAAATGCAGTCCCCGAGCTGCGATTGGGGAGGTGAGGGCGTCCTGGTGAGTAATGTTTGCTGAGGGTATGCAGGTGGTGCCTATTAACTTGGAAGAATCACGACTGAGCCTTGAGGAGCGATCGAGGGGGAGAAACTGGAGGCTGTACAGGCTGTGCGGCCCCACCGCAGGGGTAGTTCACAAGGGCTGTTTCTATAAACAAATCCTTCTTAAACGTCTTTTAAGAAACTAGTTCACGATGGAGTAAGAGCAGATCTTTACAGATCTAGCTGTTTACTGCCTAGAGTGAGGCGCAGGCTGGGGCCAACCTTCCACAAATCTGGGCTCTCCTGTTCTTTGTTTTCCAAACTTTGAGCATACTGGATTGGGCGAAGGCTTCCGGCTCCGTTCTACTCAAGCGCTTAGATGGTGTTTGGGGGACAGGGAAGGGTTTCAGGCTTTAAAAGATAAATATGAATTAGAAGCCATTGGAGAACTAATTTTACCGTGGCATGCTATTGAACTGTGTACTTTCTCTACTTTTATTTAGTCTTAGAAGTTCTGAAATTCAAAGCTGCGGTGGCCTTTCTTCTCCAAGCAGGACTCGGGCATTTAAAAACAGGGCAGAGCCTGGTGCTCCTGAGGAGTATTCTTTGTTAAAGGTGGTGCTTTCTTAAGAACACAGACTGGAAGGGAAACGGTGTGGGTGTGTTGTTCTTAATCCCTTGATGCCAAGCTTTTCACAAGGATTCTTTTAAGATGGTTTGTTCCTTAAAATATGATGGGTGGTTACAAAGCACCCTAAATCCTGGTGAGGGGTGCTGAGTCTGGACTGCATTATCTGTGCCCTTCTCTCTTTGTAGCTCTGAGGGGTTAAGTGACACATAAGATCACTAATTCGGGTTTTAGCCTGAAAGGTCCTAGACAACATAAGGCCCGAATAGGCGACTCCCGCCAGAGACTAATTTTTTGAGCTGTTGGTTAGTGCAGCCTTGCAGGGTCACTTGCTGGTATTGGGTATTCCTCCTAGTGCGGCAACAGTGGGCTGGTTTTATCCTTTACTTGGGCACTGTGGAAGTTTGAGGAAGAAAGAGGCAGTCCGGCAGAGGTTTGCTTTGTCACAGGAGAAGGGGAGCAGACCGCCTAAATAAGGGAGTTTGGGAGTCTGGAGTGGCAGCCAGATAATCTGATGACTGTTTTCTGTTTCAAAAGTCAACCCGAACTTTAAACTGTTGTGGCCATCTTCTAAAAAGGATTTAGTCATCTTTCTGCCCAGGGCACAGTTACATCCTATTGTCAGAGGGACTGAGGTATGCAAGATGTTGGTATTTAAAGAAGTTAATGTTTTATTACCTACCAGAAGGAGAACCCAGAATAAGAACTTTTGAAAGCAAATTATAGTTTACGTTTTTCTGGAGGAAAACAGCACGTAAACTGTATTTTTGGAGGGAGAGAAGGGTGGAGTTTCAGGATTTGAAGTTAAAAGGTCATAAGTTTGATTTATCAAAAGGATTAGAAAAGAACAACTCTAAGAAGTATATTGAAGTTTATTAGATGAACTTCTAAAACAGTACGAAAAGAGAAAGAAGTCAGCTACAGATAGATGACCACATCTTGTAGGATTCCATTTGTAGGAAACGTTCAGCCAGTCTATGGAGATAGACACATTAGTGATTGCTAGGGTCCCCGGGGAGGACAGACTGGAGAATGATTTAATGGGTACAGAGTTTCTTTTGGGGATGATGAACATGCTCTAAACTCAGCTTGTGGTGGTGGTGATTGTACACCCTGGATATACTAAACTAAAAACCACTGAGTTGTACATTTCATATCCATGACTTTCATGGTATATGAGTGACACCTCAACCAGTTTTGTTTTTAAAAAGAAATATACTAAGGTCGAAAAAAATGTGCCATATTAGAGGAAAATTATTAAGAAAAAAGTTTCTTGCAGGTTGGTGTCGCGATAATTTTTTTAAAAATGCTTTTCAGATCCATGAATTACTGCAGTACAAAAAAAATGATAATTGAAGCTGTAACAGCAGGTATTGGATGCCAGGCAAGAAATAGATAATCAGAGAAGAGAGACTCTTGATCATATTTAGCTTGAGGTTTGAGGGGTTAGGTTAAACACACTTGTGCACAAACACTGGTGAAAGTCCTATTTCTGACAGTAAAATCCTTAAACTGAGCCTGAAGTGATGGCCTGAGAGTTTAAGAGCCCAGGGTAGGAACTTGTATCTCCAGTTTTATTGAAATAACGAGCTGTTTGAAGATGGCAAAGAATTCCTACTCTCTTCTTTGATGCACCATATTAACCACAGGTGTAGTGACCAGGAAGGAAAAACCGCTCATATTAAGGCAGTAATATTTTCCTTTTCTTTCTTTAAAACATTTTTATTGACGAAATACTCCAGAATCTGAGTAGGAAGATCATGGTTGGATATACTTGTTGTTTAGGAACATATACAGTCTTTTTTTATTCAAATGAAAAGTTAAAATTTCTTAGAACCAAAGTTTTAAAATATAGTCAAGCATTTTTGTTTGCAAACTGTTGTGCCTTTATTCAGATGTACATTGGTCTTTCCGTAGAAACAGACCTAGAAAGTAGTTGTATGCATTGGCTTTTGGTCTTTGTCCCAGGGTTAGTTTATTAATGAAAATGTTTTCTGCTCTTGATATTGTTGCAGGATTAGGTCAGTAATGAAAATCAACTGTATAATTTTCACTTTTTTTTAAAAAAAAAAACTTAGGGGAATCCTCACTGAACTGTTGTTTTCCTTTTTAATCTGATTTCACTTGATTTGTGAGAACACACTTCTAGCAACAGAATCTAGCCGGGCAGTAGTTAGTGGGTACCTCTGTAGGAAGCTGAACTTGCACTAGATAGACAGTGTGAGCCTTCAAGGAAAGAGGTCTTTGCCTTTGAGGAACTTTCGGTACACTTGCACAAAAAGAAGTTGCCTGAAAAATCTTTTCCCCAGACCACCTTCCAATATGCAGTTTTCAAATGGATGTTGGGGTTGCATTTTAAAGGTCTCTTGAGACATTAAACTTTTTTTTTTTAAATTTTGCTTTTATTTTGTGTATCTAAGTGCATCCTTGTTATGCAGTGCCTGCAGCCAGAAGAGGGCATTGGATCCCCTAGAACTGGAGTTACAAATGGTTATTAGCTGCCGTGTGGGTGCTAGGAACTGAACCTGTATCTTTGCAAGATCTCACCAGCCCCTCTTTGAGACAGTTTTGTAGACTTAAGATCTGAAGTAAACCAGGGTTGCTCGTCTTGTGGGCAGCCACTGGTGCATTATTTTTACCTTAGTGCATTTTCCTTCATTGAAATGTCATCATAGGCCGTAATATTCAGGTATCTGCCCATCTAACCAGTTGTCTTTCTAACAGTAGTATGACAGTTGTGATTAAAAATGTGTTTGTAGCTGGGTATGATGAATGATGCACCTGTAATCCCAGCCCTCAGGAGTCTGAGACAGGAGGATTACCAGTTTGAGGCCAGCCTGGGCTGCACAGTGAGGGACACCTACCCCATTCCCCTGCCCCACCCACCCACAAAAAAACAACAAAACAAAAACTAAGAGTAACAGGTGTGTTCATGAATGTCTCCTGGCATGATTTAACAAGGAAGATGGAATCAGTTTTATGTTTTCTCAATTTACACATTGCTTACATAGCTTCTGATAATCATTAAGACGAGTTATAATTTCAGGGTCTTTTGTCATTTAAAATAATGGCCTATTCTAGAAGGGTGAGGAGTGAGAATTCGATGGAGAGGCATTTAGGTCCTAAAAGGTTTTTTGGTTGTTTTTTTTTATTTTTTAAATCATAAAGCATACAAGATAGCTTTTTCTCTGGCTTGTGATTTTCTTCCATTTGTTTTCAAAACTCATTTAAAACTCAGCAATAGTTCATAGAAGAAGTATTTGTGCCTGCGGGCTGGCTTGCTTTGAACTGCTTTTCTTAGCCAACTTATGACAGGTGCTATCTGAGCCCAAGAAACAAGCGCTTTTTTCAGATACTTGCGCATGTGCTAGGGATAGAGTTCTTGATGTCTGTCTGAGATGTTTTGAAGGAAAATTTTGAGCCCTTGAAAGACAACAGACTATACAGTGGATGATGCATTTTTAAGGCGTCCTGGAAAATGATGTTTGGCATCAGATTCATGTGAAGATATGATTTGTCTTAAATTTGAGATGGGGGAGGCATTAGACTGATTATGACATGAAGATCTGGGGACATTGAGGGGATATAACTGCTGTCCAGTATTTGCAAAGGTTAAAAATTGGAATATGTACATGCGCCCTTATCATAGTCCCTCCCACCCTAAAGATCTGATTCATTTGAGCAGAGGACTTAAGTTAGTAAACAAAGGACTTTTAAAAAACAAGTTAGGTCATTACCTCAACAGATGTGTATTCTCCTGGCATGATGTATTTGTTTCTTTTGTTAATTTGCTTTGGAACTGATTGAAGTATTATTAAAATCTTTGAGTTGGAGACTTTTTTGGATTTTTGAAGATGGAATTGATTTGTGTTTTCAAATAGTGGTCAAGTGCACTCAGGTTTTAAATTTCTGAAGACAAGACTAGAGAGGTGGCTCAGTGGTTAAGAGCACTGGCTGCTCATCTGAGGACCCACATGGTGGCTGACAACCACCCTGACTCCAGTTTCAGGGGATGTGACTCCCTCTTTTGACTTCTAGGGGTATTGTACAGCATGGATGCATTTACGTACATGTAGGCAAAGCATTCATACACATAAACTAAAAGTTTCTGAAGATTTCTTTTTCATCTATGCCAGTTTATTAAATTGATGAATTTCAGGATCTGAAGGTTGGTATTTCTTGAGTTGAGAATTCATCTACCTTCTTCCTTAAGTACTTGTTGAGTACTCACAAAGCTCAGTTCTTTAGGTTAGAAATTCTTTTACTACTGTATCTTACAAAGGTGTGAATAAAAATATAAAAATTATTGGTATATCTGCTTAAAGAACTAAAAGAATAAGCAAGTAAGCAAGGCTTTAAGTTTTCCTTCTTTTTTTTTCTCCTGGACGGTAAGAATTTATAAACTGAAAGATTACTATTCTGATTTTACTAAAATAGAACAGAATGTAGTTTCTTTTATGAGAGATGAACATCATTACAGTAACATTTACAGTATATTAATACTGCTGTTTAGCTTTATATTTATCCTCAGAGTGGTTAATGTTAGTGGAGTATGTGTCCACGAAGCTCAGGGAAGTTCTTCCCCATGTTGGAGTGTCTAGGTGGCTAACTACAGAAGGAAAATATGTGCATGTCCCAGTCATGTATTGTAGAGACGGGGTGCTTGTTTTAAGTTGCTTGTGTTGCAATAGAAAATTTTGTTTGTTTGCTTGTTTTTCTTGAGATGGTCTTGCTATGTAGCCAGGCTGGCCTTGAACTCACTTTTCTCATGCTTCAGCCTCTTCTTAGTGATGGAACTATAAGCCTGTGCCACCGTGACTGTCTAGAATTTTAAAGATTTTAGAAAGTGGTTTATTAATAGTCCAGGAAATTGTTGGTGGTACTGGGGGCCAGGAGTTTATCATTGTATTCTTTTACCTTCCTACTTTCTTAGTCCTCTTAACCACATAGCCTACTTGTTTAACAAGAGTTACACTATACCTACTCAGAATTGTGTATGTCTACCCATACATCCAGATTCTGACTGACTGGAGTGCTTTGCTGTTGAATTTTTGTATACTTTTATTTTCTAGTTTCATTTTAACATGGCACTAACTTTCTTTATACTGGCTTCAGAATTGTCAGTTTTAAAAGTATACTTCTTTTAAAGTTAATCTTGACATGGGATAATGAGTATATTTTGACAGTATTAAATCACAAATATTTTACAGAGCAGAACTTCACAGTTTTGTACATTTTGCATGGTTGCTTTGTGCAGTGAACTGAGTATATGTCTTTGTAAAATTGATTATTGGAAACACTTCTGATTAAGTAAATGAGACTTCACTAATTTGAGTCAGATGAGTTTTAATTAATAACTCTTTAAAGCATAGAAGCCTGAATGTAATTAGGGAGCAGTGAGTGTATGTACCAGATTTTTCTCCAAATTTGAAGTGTCTTAATAACTTTTGATAACTTTCTGAAAAGTAAGAAGCATTTAGAAAACTCCAGATGACAGCCCTCCATCCAGTCGACTACATACATTTGATGAGAGCATTCTGAGTCACTAGCTGTCCACTATATTTAGATTGTAAAGCCTTCATCAGTTGTGCCTGTATTTATCTGTGTCATCTTGTATTCTTCCCATTAGTTTTCTCTGGGCCTCATTGATGTGATGACACTCAGGCTTTCTGGACTTGAGGGGAAGTCCCATTTTGAGGTTCTGTTCCACCACTGTTGATTCTGCTGTTCTCTCTTGGAAGTTTATGGGCCTGTGGCTATGTTAGACTATAGTATAGGATAGTGAATTACAGGAAGTTACTTGGTTAGGGGTGGATGCTGTATTCTCAGCTTTCTAACGTGTACCTCACACACCAGGATTGGCTTGGGATGGAGCTTCTAGTCAAACTTCAGTTCAGCAACCTGACCTTTTCTTGAGAGACTGGTTAATTGAATGTTTCCTCTCAACTTCACTGAGTTACTAGAAATCATTCAGATTTGCCTGTTTCTGGCTCCGCCCTGCTCCAGTTTCGACCTGCATCTCCATTCTCAGAGTATGCTCTCAGGCCTCTGAGATAACTCCAGCTCCTGTGCTTCATCTACTTGCCAGCCCCAGGCCCCAAAAATGTGTCTCAAGGCCAATGCCCCTTGTATTGGGCAGTAATAGATCTTCAAGACTTCCTTGTAGGGAGCCAGTATTAATTCCCAGAATTCCCTCAGCTGTTCCTTTCTCCCAGATTTTGCTCCCCATTTCTATGGACTGGTGTGGTTTTCCTTTCATTCTTCTGCCTCCTTTCTGTACTCCACAGTGGAAAGTGCTGCTCCGGAGCCCTGGAAGGTCACCTGGGGCGAGATTCTATTTAGTCCTTCAGTATGAAACATGCCATTTACCTTTTCTTTGTCCCCACAAAAACATGGAGACTTGATCATTGTGAAATTTAGAAAACTAAATTTAGGAGAATTGGGAGAGGGAAATGGGGATTTTAATTTTCACTGATTTTTTTTTTCGCGGGGGGGGGTTAAAAAGGTAGGATATAATGCCAGTCAACTCCTGCCCCCTGATCATCATAAGAGACCATTCTTTATATTCTAGCTCAGATTCTTCCTCCTTCTTGAAGTTTCCTTCCTAACTTGCAGACATCTCTTTTCCTGCACCTCTGAGCTCAGAAACCCTGCTGGGCTGCTGACAGCAATGTTCTTTCTTGGCTCCCTGACTACATTATAAGGACAGAGGAGTGCCAGAGAAGCTGCTTTGAGTCTCAGTTCTACAGCAGATGTCAGACAAATTATTTAATCTTCCTGTGCCTTTGTTTCCTCATCTGTAAAATGATAATTTTACTAGAACTCATTTCATACATTTATTCACTCATGCATTTATTCATAAAGTCAAAGGAGTTAGAACTCAAGTGCTTAGATTGGAACCTGGCACCTACTCAGCCCTTGGACTTGAGCTGTTTCTGTCTTAGGGATGTACCATCCTTGAGCAGAGATCTTCTTTGATAGTTCCAGAAACAGGGCATACTCACTATTTTCTACCTTTAATTGGTGCAGATCCTGGCACATAATAAGTGCTCAATAAATATGTATTCTACAATAAAGTTTTATTTTACGAAGGCTCTTTACAAGATTGAGTTTTGCTTGTAAAACAGTTGTGGGTGAAATAGCTCAGGGGGAATGGTGCTTGCTGCCAGGTTTGATGATCTGAGTTCGATTCTGAGGACCCAGCTCTTAAAATTGTCCTCCTGTTACCACATGAGCACCCGTGGCGTGCTCATGCCCCCCACATATAAATGAATGTAATAAAGCACTTAGCCCCACTGCGGTTATGACCAGCTCTTGTGGTTCACCTTCCATTTCAGAGATCGTGTTGTCATACTTTCTCCCTTAACTATTTTTTTGTCAATTTCTGTCAGGGTCTGAGAGGTGTCCAGTGTGCATTTTGTCCATCTCACCAATGAGTAAGCGCCATCTAGTGGCCACATGGAAAATTCAGCCTCTTCCTTGACTGAATTAGGTGTCCAGAGCTGCGATGAGAACCAATCCCCAGGACTTACCTAGATTTTCCTTTCTGGCCTGATTCCTGGGAACTGATTGCAAGAAAATGTGGATGCTGCTGGCCTCTTTAGAAATTACTGGGCTGTGGTTTGGGATACAGCTTGCTCCACCATTGAGTGAGCTGAGTCAGAGAATTAAATCTTTCGAAGTGAGGTAAACAGGCTTCCTGCACACCTTGGGCAGAGTTGTTAGACATGGTCCATTTTTTACAGTTACAGTCTTAAGATATTTTCAGTGATACTTTTATAAGTGAAAAGTTTAAAACAACAGCTCCCCCACCCCCACCCCACCCCACACACACCACTGGAGCTCAGCCAGTGAAGTCTGACATGACTTCAACCCCAGGTTGTAGATGATGGAAGAACAGGACTGTTGTCCTCTGACCCACTACATGTGTACTGTGGTACCTGCATTCCCCTCCCACAAATGTGATTGAAAGATTAAAAAAAAAACACTACTGATTCATTTGGAAAAATATACCAAAGTCCACCTTTTGTTGCCCTATTTAAATAATGTAATACCAATTCAGTTCCCCTTGGGCTTTTTTCTTTTTTTTTTTTTGGACAGAGTCTTTATACCCCTGGCTGGCCTGGAACTTGCTATGTAGACTAAGCTAGCCTCAAACTTGCAGAGATCTGCCTGCCTCTGCTTCCTGAGTGCTGAGATTAAAGGCATGTGTTACTATCTTGGGCCACTTTATAGTCAAGATGTTCATCCTCCACAAGCCATGATACTGGGTAATTGCAGACAGCTTCATTACTGATGTTGGGCTGTGCACTGGTTGTATCTTTTCAGATATTTTGTTTGTCCCCACATTGATTATTTCAGAGTCTACTCCCACTTTCTCAGTGACAACTGTATCTAATATGTAGTAGCTGTAGACCCCTTCCTCCATGGTTGCTTTTTGTTATTTAATTTGGAAGTCATTTGCCTGGCTAAGAGAGGACTTCAGCTTGCTTTCTCCTCCCAGACATCCTGAGCAGCTCTACCAGCTATTTTTCAGGCAGGCTTTGAATAGTGTCAGGAATGTAAGACACTTGATGTTTGACTGCCGTCTATTGCTATAACCCTAGCATGTAGTAAGTGCTCAATAAATGTATGCTGTCTAATGAAAATTTCATTTTGCTGTGGTATATGAGAAGAGTTCATGGACTGGTGAGTCTGCTGGGTAGGGAGAGGCTCCTGTACCTATGCAGGGGCATTACTGCTTCTCTTTCTGTCGTTCCTGTAAGAATTAGCCAGCAGTTGGCCCTGCTTGGTTTTCTTGGTGAAGCCAGTAAAAAAGTTGTCTTGAATCCTGGTGGGGACAGTAGTCAGGTCTCACTTATGTCCCTTAAGTGTCTGACAAAACTTGTGATAGTTCACCATTGGGCCACTGGAGAAGTGAAGTCTGCTCCTTGTTCTTTCACTGTCTCTGAGAGAAGAAAGTTTACTTTTGGGGGCTGGTGTAAGGAGAATCCTGAACTTAACACCTGAGAAATTATTGCTAAAGGCTTGATACTCCTGGGTTCTTGTGTAAATTGTAAAAACCTCATGTGTTTCTTATTTTTCCAAATGTAGCTTGTAGAAAGCATCTTGTAAAAAATTACCCTGTAAATGATAAATCTGGTTGGATGTGAGCTTTCCTGCCTTCCCTGCCTTTAGGGAAGCCAGACCCTCCTCACAGAGTTTGTTGCTTCCTTCTCTCAGATGTCTGGAGGTGTATTAGAGAGGGAAATACAAACTTCAGTGCGCATCTGTAATTTGGAACAATGCCACTCCAGCAGGTGGACTGTGGAAATTAGCAGTAGTGTCTCTGAGATGCCCAGCAGAACTGGCCAGTAAAAGATAGATCTTTTCCATATCCTCTATTTGGAGTTTAAATCTAGGAAGTCTGAGTCTTAGGTCAGCTTTTGAAAACACGGTTCAAGGCTATGCCCCCACCTGAGAGGTCAGCAGTGAGGAGGATACAAAGCCCAGTTTTCTCTGTTTGTCTCAGATTTGATGGCTTCTGGGCCTCTGTTTCATGGAGACCATTTGGAAAAATGCTTATTTTTGTTTATTTATTTTTTATCCCAAGACACTTGTTGTCTACTTGGGAAAACTCAAATACATGTGGGACAACCCTAATTCACAATCTGAAATGTTGAAAAATACAGAACTTTTTAAATATCTCTTTTGTCAGTGCTCAAAAAGTTTCAGATATTTAGAACATTTTTGGATTTTCAGATTGGGAATACTCAACTGGTAAAGTCTATGCAAGTATTAAAAAATTCCAGTCTGAAACTTCTGATCCCAAGCTGTTGTTGAAGTTAGTTTTTGTTGATGTGTTAAAATATCATAACTACAGGGAGCTTGGGGCACTTATTTTACAGCATACAGTCCATCATGGAGAGAAGCCAGGGACCTGGAGACAGAGAAGAGGAACTCTGCTTACTCCTCTACAGCCCAGGCCCACCTGCCCAAGAATGGCACCACCTACAATGCCCACAATGGGCTGGGCCTTCCTACATCTATTCACTGTCAAGAAAATGTCCCGCAGTCATGCCCATAGGCCAGTTTGATTGAGGAAATTCCTCAGTCAGGCTCCCTCTTCCCAGGTGACTCTAGTTTTGTGTGAAACTGACTTGAACTAGCCACGCAAGCATTTCGGTTGCTGGTGAACAAGATGAGGCAATATGTTCAGTAATAATTTTGAAATTAAGGAATCTGAATTGAAGAACTGCTTGAATCTTAGAGTTTGGGGTCTTTGAGCCACTGAATAGCTTAGGAAACCTAGAGCGCCCTAGGAAGTAGCCACTGGAGTACTGTGGTGACCAGAGGAGACAAGCATTTTAGGGAACTTTTGATGGGCTCAGGATTGGCATCCAGGGGACTGATACAGACGAGGGAAACACTACCGTCAGACCAGAGAGGGACCTGTTATGTCTAGCCACAAGATCAGTGAAGCAGGAACTCATTGAGTAGCTTGGCATGGGAGTTAGGGTAAGTGGTGAGGCTGAGTTTCTTCCTGTTAGGGTGTTGTGCCGCTGGAGGAGCTGGTGCGATATGACCCCACACCAAGGCTAGGGAGACTGTGTAGAAGACATCCCCAGAGTAAGATGTGGTCCTGGGTTTTCTGGAGGTCTGGGCTAAGCAGCACAAAGCAAATCCTAAAGGAGACACCCAACACCTGTGGGCACAGATTGGAGAGAATCTAGGGAACAAGCATCTGGTGGGGCCCTTCCCATTGAAGGCCCTCTGGAGATGGCAGAATTTACCTTTTTCATTAGAGCGGGACTTCAAGAAAGTGGTGAGGTCAAAGCCAAATATGTTTCTCTCAAAAATAAGTATTACAGTTTTTCAGGCAAGCACTCTTGTCATTTGTTGCTGGGTGTTGCTGCTTTCTAAGTTTCAGAGCAATCCAGGCCAGGAATGACTTGCTTCCTTCTGAGCTGGGTCAAGTGGGCCTGAGGCTGGCCTTGGCCTGTACCACTGCTATAGCCTTGGCCCTCAGTGACTGGGACTAGGAAGCAGCCCTTGCTACCCTGTGGTGCCAGCCAGCATGGTAGGAAGATTTCCAACCCTTGCTATGCGAGCGGAGAGGAATGATTTGTTTAAAGGGGGATGCCAACTTTATGTCCTGGTCTGGGCTTTGCTGCTGGTGTTTTTTAACGTGTAATCATTTATGATTTTAAGTGGATTGGGCACATTGTGATTTTTGATGAGAAGCAATTGCAGGGCCTTACGGATCAGTGCTATTAGCTGCAACTGGAACTATTTGTTTTCACTCACAACTAACAAAAACATGGTAACCTCTGAGGCTTCATAGCAAGATGATATCCTTTTGTCCGTGGCCTTTACTTGTGGGAATTTCAGTGCATTCTGAAATTTAAATCATTTTCACCTGTTCTAGCAACCTTAGCTTAAAGTCTTAATTCCTGTTTTTTTGTCCCCCCTCCAACAAAGTGGTCTTCTACTTTTTTCTGCCTACTCTTTTATCCCAGTCTCTGTTGGTGGACCCAGCTCCCTTCTGAGCTTAGAATGAGAGGCTGAGCTATTGACTTAGCCTGGATGTTATTTACCCTGCCATTCTACTTTCTTCATCTGGAAAATGGAAGGAAGCAGTGGTACCCCCTTTTAGGATTGCCACAAGTACTTTCTGAGTGATTGTGGAGAACACTCTTGACCTCTGCCTGTCATAGACACTGGGAGTTGGTTGATGTTGTTCTTAAAGATGGGGGAATACACACTAGAAGTTATTTACTCCTGTGAGAGAGGGAGAGGAAAGCACAGCTCTTTGCTGGGTGTGCACCGATTCTGATGCTTGCCTCTTAGCTGCACTTGCTGATTCTGACTGTGGTTAAGACGCTGGTTTCACTTTGTATGGAGAGTTTCACAAGTGCCCTGCCAGGAGGTAGAAACATTCCCCTTCCCTTTGTCCATCTATCTTCTTTCTTTTCAGACCACTCCTACCTCCAGGGAAGCGTTGAAACATCTTTCTCTAGGAGATTATTTGTATTCCAAAAACCCTCTTAAGGCCCGATGATCCTGTCCTCAGGGCTGAATGGCAGAAATGAATCATTGATACATTGTGTTTGTGTCCCTCAGCTCTTTTTCCTTCTCAAGGATGGAGCAATAATTGGGGTAACATGGTTTCTGTGTAAGAGCCAGAGATCAAGGGCATGGGATTGTAATGGGGCATATGTTTCCATTCAGATTTAGGACACAGGATGGAAAGCGCAGGAATATGTGTGTCCAGGTGATTGTTGGGATAGCTGAAGTTGAGAGTGGGGAATGTTGAAGTCCTGTGGCCCTTGTAGATGGAGAGCTTCCCACAGGAGTGGGTGTTTCCAGAGAGTAGACCCTGGGGTAACTGGAGAGGTCTTTAATGGGACCCTAACACATCACTTGATTGGTGGATGTTTACAGAAGAGCCTTTTTCCAGGACTGAGAGCAGGAGCTGGCCTGTTGCTCTGCCCCCAAATTGCACAGGGGAGCCAGGAGCTGTATTTAAGCCCAGCCCTGTGTCAGTGTGTTAGCCAGGTTTGGGTGGGTTTGCTTAGGTGTTTCCAGGTGGGAAAGTCTATTTCAAGCTTGGACCACCTACTCAAACCACTTCCACAAATCCTAGTCACTAATGATACTATTACATTTTGTGACCAAAGGTGCAATACATTCCTTTAAAATTAATTCAGTGAATCCAGTAAGCCCATGAAAAGATGCTGGATTTCACTAGTCACTGATGAAATGAAAATCAGAGCCACAATTGATAACATTCATAACTCTCACTGACTTTTATGTTTTTAGAAAACTAGACAGTAACAAGTATAACCAGGATGTGGAGAAATTGGAGCTCTGTGTGTCAGGAATGTAGATGGTGGAGACAGTGTGGAACATGGTATGTGGGGCTCCTACCAAGTCAGAGACAGCGTTGTCATGTAGCCCAGCAATTCTTCTGAGTTTATGTCCAAAGAAAGTGAAAGCAGGGCCTTAAAATGTGTTTGTACACCAGTGTTCATGGCATTGAATAATGATTTTTAATAACCATGGTAGATATTTAATAGGCACTCCATCGGTGGCTGAGTGGATACACAAAATGTGGCGTATACATACAATAAAATGTTGTTCAACCTTTGGAAGGAAGGAGGGTCTGCCACAGAGGGTGATATGTGTTAATAGGGTAGATGAATGTCGAATACATTATGCTAGTGAAACTTCAGTTCTATTTATTACGTTATAATTTTAAAAAGAAAAGCTGTCTGTATTGATTGATTCAGCAGTAATCACATAACCAGGTGACCTGTAGGGGATACATGCCAGAAGACAAGTGCCAGGCCATGGAGGCCATACTGGAGGGGCAGGTGCTACTCTGGGCTGTGTCACGTGGCATCATACACAACAGGGGAAGTGTGAAACCAGGAGGACTTGAGAGGGAGGCAGATTTGTGCTGAGCATCTCTTGGTGGGGTCTGCTTTCCGGAGCTGGTCACTGAACTGCAGACAGTCCTCTCAAGGAAAGGAAGTTCAGAGTCAAACGCTTTAGCCATCCACATCACACATGAAATTTATTGCTAATCAGCCATGTGATGTGTAATTGCTTTTTCATTTTCTCATTTTCCAGAAGAGAGATTTGTTTAGATATTTGGTCCCTTCCTTGATTATACTGGAAGTTTTTCATTTGTTTTGACAGCTCAATTTTTTATTGCAAACTCATTGCTCTATCATGTAGGGAGTCCTGAAAGGAAGAGACTGGCTACTGTAGTCAAGAATCCAAGTGTCTGAAAGCAGAAACTGGCTAGATACTTCTCTTCATAGATCAGGAACTTATGAAGGCTTGTGCTGCTTGAAGTCATAGGACATGTGCCATGGGGCTTAGGCCAGGTTGCCCCAACACTGCTCCAGAATGTACTCTCTGGGGCCAGCCCTTTGGCCGAGGTTGTCATAATCTAGTTTAACAAGGCACAGGACTCAGGCCTGGACCTGCCGAATTCCAGACAAGACTGTGAGGTAAATTGAGTCTGGCTGTGAGAGGAGCTTCCTCTACCCTGCTGACCCACCACAGCTCTGACCTATGGGAAGAACCACTGCTGTGTCTGCAGGTTAGACTGGGATTTTTCCTGTTTCTCAAAAGCAAAGCTGAGTAACCTTCTTGCCTTTCCTGGCCTTCTGAGAACTGTTGCCTGTCTCTGTGTGCCTGCTTTGCCAGATCATGCAGAAGGTGTCACATGACCAGAGGCGGGCAGACCCTTGGTTTGGGTTGGTGATGCACTCCTACAATGCAGTGTTAATGTCTTGGCCATCTCTGGCCAGCACCACAAATTCCACAGACTGGGTGGCTTAGACACTTACTTAGTTCTGATCTGGAGGCTCAGTGTCCAACATCAAAATGTCAGTTAATTTAGCTTCTGGTGAGAGCTGACTTCTTGTCCCACAATTGGCAAATGTCTTATCCCTGTGTCTTCATGTGGCAGAGAGAGCAGAGGTCCCCTTTCATCTAAAGGCGCTGATCCTATGATTCCATCAAAAGGCACTTCCCTCATGACCTTATTTAAACCTGATCTTGTCCCTAAGGCCCCACCTTCCTGGACCTTGGGGCTTCAACATGAATTTTTAGGGGCATTCAGTCATCCACTCTATGATCATGGAGTGATACGGTATAGTTAAGAATTCTCAGGGTCATGATTCTATTTATATATGTTCTTGAGTGTTGGCTGCAAATTAATTTTTAAGACTTATGTGGAATTGTCCATGGGTTCACATCCATGAATTCAACCAATCACTGATATTTAGAAGGAAGAAGTGTGCGTATATTGAACATGGGATCTTGTTTCTTGTTACTCCCTAAGAAACATAGTCTAGCATTGCTGCATTTAAAGTATGTTGAAGAATGTCAGGAGAAAATGAACACATTCTATGCAAGTTATTTTGTGTAAGGGTCTGAAGCCTCCCAAGATTGTGATATTTGCAGGTGATCCTGGGACCTGCCCCCATGGATGCCAAGGGACCCTTGAGCATGTGTTCAGGATGGCACCAAGCACATTTGACTTCTCAACCAAGTGCTTGACACATACAGTTCATCTGTATACCTCACTGTTTTTCTTGAAGTGGGTGCCATTTGATTGGCACTGGCACTCACTTATTGGAGAAATTACACATGACTCCGTCTCTTACTTCAGGACAAATAAGTTCCTTGTTTTAAATTTTGCAGGAGTTACATAGAAGAAAATTATGCTCCAGGGGAGTTACAACCTTCATTTTTTGAAAACCCAGTTCCATGTAAATACATTCCTTCTCCCTCTTTATCACGGTCAGTATGTTCTTATCTGACCTATGGAATTCGGTCAAAAGCAGTTCATTCCAGTCCTTCCCCAGGGTCTGTTTTGCGAAGCTGACACCAGCTCCCGGTGGGTTGGACAGGGTTGCAGCAGAGCACAGGCCCGCCGCTTCGCTGCTGCTCCCTTCAGAGCCCGTGAGACGGTGCTTCTTCCTCTCCAGCAGATCCAGAAGGCTGGGGAGGTTGCTGTTCATTGTTTATAAGCATTAACTGTTTACCAGCCATACTTGCTATTTTGAATCTGACCCTGCTATTATGTTGTTTGTTTCTGTTCACAGCTGAGCCTTAAGCTGGGTAGATTTTTGTAGTGAGTCACTCCCATGATGGTAAAACTGGTATCGATCAAGCCTGAGCCGTCCTGCTAATCCAGAGAGCCATTTAGAGAGAGATGAAACAGTCTTAAGCTTTTCTTCAGCTGGGATCCCCAGTCTCCATGATCTTTGTGCACGGGCCAGTTGGACATCTTGGTTGAACTTACAACAGCCGGTTAACCCCTTTTTTCTGCTGCACTGAATCCTCCAAGGGGCCCAGGGGTGTTTAACATGCATCTCGAAACCCATGCTTCCTTAAATGAAGGAGAGACAAGCCCTGTGAAAGTTTTTCTTTTTTTGCTCTTTGAACTCCACCCAGGTTACCTGCTTGTATTTTCGGGAACTGTGTCATCGTGGTCCCCCCCCCCCCACCCTAATTCAGAATTCTTGGGATGTAGTTGCTGGCAGATTAGAGAGTTGCTTGGAGGGGCAGATGCTCTTTCTCTTTTGGGCTGGTATACAAAGGCTGAGCATTAGAGATCTAGGCAGGGTGTGATGGGGCGGAGGACACTGGAATCCTCTACTTCTGGGCTCTGGGAAGTTAATCCTTCTACTCTGAATCCCTTTAGGGATACCAGCTCATATCCAGCTTCCTGAAGTCCTCTTGTTAGTCTTCTTAGCAAAGTGTGCCAGTGTTGAGGATGAAGCCACATAGGGCCCTAAGGGATGCTGTGATCCCTGCAGACACCTGTCTTGTCTGTGGTACTGGCATAGGCTGAGGATACCATTGATTCAGTGTCAGTGGGTAGCAGAGTTGTAATGATTGCTGTTGCTTTTTCTACAGAGCAGAGGTGGCAGCTCAAGGACCCCTCTAGATGCTGGGCTGAGCTGGGTAGAGAGAGTTTTGTTTTGTATGACTTGGATAGAGAGGTAAATCCAAGTGTCCTGTCTGTGTGTTCAGGGGCCTGTGGAAGGATTAGGTTGTATAAGATGTAGACTGTGCCTTATAAAGATCTTACATTGTCTCTAGGAGGCAGGGTATACCCAGCTATCGGGAGTCTGACCAGTTACTTGTATGGCTGAGGTAGAAAGAACTGAATGGAAACTGAGGAGGAGATCATTGTGCCCAATGAAGGCCCAGTGGGGGATCAGAGGACTTACTGAACTTGGGGGTCAGGACTTTAAAAAGTAGGATGGGGTTCAAAGCAAGGCAGGAGAGGTATATTGAGGAATGAGGCTGAGGGAGGTTTGGGAAGTCTTTAGAGGCCAGGCTATGCAGTGGGTGTGTTTCTTAAGAGTTTAAAAAAAAAAAAAAAGCCCTTTAAGAACTTTTTGTTCTGGGTGCTGAGTTAAAGCAATATACCGGAGGCTCCTGGTAAAGAAAGACCTTCAGCCTTTTGGGGAGAAGGTTGTGGAGGAAATAGGAAGAAGAGGATCCAGGAGTACTGGGAGGATCCTGGGGGGAGCTCTCTGGCTCATATTAGTGGACTTACTGCACCTAATTGCTGTTGGAGTGTTTGTACTGGCAGATTCACTCAGGACGTCAGGGAAGAGGCCTCCCATGAGCGCTCCTTACGAAGTAGAGATGCCTTGATGCCTCCTTTTTGCTTTCCTCCTAGGTCAACATACAGTTTTTACACTTGTCATCTAACATTACCTGCTTATATAGCTGCATGTTTGATTTCTGTAGAAAGTAAGTGGGAATACTTTATAAATTTCAGTGTGTTCTTGATACTGGGACTCCCTTTTCCTCCGGGACTCTGGAATAAGAAGAAACTTTCAATTAAGCTTTGGTCACCTCTCTGAAAGTTGAGGCTGGATCCTCCTCTTTCCCCTTTATAGCATAACAGACCACGACTCTAATAGACTGTCCGCTTGTGGGTTGGAGGGGGTTGTTGGGTGCCTCCCTTTCCTGCCAGTGCCAGTTGGCAGAGTGAGCCCTAGTCTGTTCTGGTCCTTTGAAACAGGTGAGCTAGAATATATGAATCTGGCCCCTGCAGGTATGAAAGCATTCCTGCAATTTTGTCTCTGATCCGTTTGCATTTTTCTCAGCCAAACCTGTCAGCTGCAGTGTCTCCTTGAGAACAAGTGAAACTGTTTTTGTTCTGATTAGGATGTTTGGAGATGTGAAGTGTTGAGGGTCCTCAGTGCATGCATTCCAGGTTCAACTTTGGGAAGGAGTGACAAAGCTGACGTGGGTAGGAGCTGCAGGCTCTGTGTGTAGGAATCTTGAGCTCTCAGCCCTTCTTAGCAACAAGGGAAACAAAACCCCATTTGCAGAGAGCAAGTTCCAACCGAGTTTTTAATTATGGGGTGACATTTGTATTTTGGTGGGGTCATGGAGCTAGAGGCTGGGGGCTTTCTGGCTGGTTCCTTTACTCTGATCCTGTCTTCTCTAGTCTCAGCTCCTTTAGGATTTGAAAAATAATGCAGAATACCCAAGATTTTTTAAATTCCTGGCTTTGTAGACTTGACTACTTAAAAGAGCTAGGGTTTTCCTGCTAGCCATTTCAGGATCCGCACTTCACCACTTCCTGATTCATAGCTTCCAGGATTTGTAATCCACCCCCCCGCCCAACCCCTTCTAGTTTAAAAGCAGCCATTGACAGAAAATAAATAGCAAAATCTCTATCCTAGAAATTCTACTTCCTGTTGTTGTCCTCTTGTGCTCTGAAAAATAACTTTGCGAGTTCAGGCTCTTGTTTGGGCTTTTGAAAGGAATTCTTGAGATCTTTTTGTTTGGATAGTCTGTATGAAGGCGATAAGTTCAAAGGACTTGAGCTTAATCAGCACCAAGTACAGAGGCTGTATTTTAAGGGCTGTATAGCTTTACAGTGTGCATCTTGATATGAGGGACAGGGACCTCAGTTGAGTCTTGCTGGCTTTTTTCACATTGCCTGTTGTTTCCTCTGTAATGTTTAGTGTTTATTTTTAAAAGGTATATTTGAGCACAAATTACATTTTGTGATAGAGAAGGAATTAGTATTTATGATGCAACAAGAGAGAAAGAGCCAAAGAAACGAAGCCTGTTTTAAATGGTAGGCTTCACATTTTCCCATCATTCCTCTTTGTGAAGACTGCAGATCAGTGAAAGTGTTGGAAGTTCGAGAGTCCTCTTTACCAGTTGTATTTTTTATTTATCCAATTTGAAGATTCTGGGCTCCTTTGTTATAAAGATCATAGCACTTTGAGAAATATAATCTTTCTAGCTTTAAGGGGTGATGCCTGGGTCCCTCAAGTGTTCACAATTGCATTAACTGATTCTGGTCTTTAAATCTTTTCATCTGTGCTGAGTGGATCCCCCTGCCTCCTGACTGCATAGAAAGCTGAAGCAGGATATCTGGTGATGCTTAATCAGAGACCTAAGCTACCTACACACATTTCTGGGTGGGTTCCCAGTGTCCAACTCCTATTCTCTGCACAGTAGTTTTCTGTGAAGATTCCGGCCTCTGTTGTTAGCTGAGAGCGTCTTACTGCCTTCCTTCCTTGGAATTATTCTGGGGTACTTTTGGAACATACTTGCTTTTCCACTGTGTGGTTAGTGCTGTCATGGTGTATTGATTGCACTGTGTATTTCATTATATTACATGGTTAATTGATAAACTGGCTTGCACCTAATTCTGCAGGTATGTGTAAAATGCTGTATCATTATACTATATGGATAACTGAAACACTGTTATGTTGACTGTACTGTGTGTATCATCATGCTTTGTGGGTAGTTAATACAGTGGTCAAACACATGTTCTGGAGGACTCTGAATTTTGCACTCTCAGTGGTAGATAAGGTATAGTAAACAGGGGAGGATATTTCTCTGTTTTGTCTTCTTTCAGCTGCCCTTCTAGTGGGAAAATGGCAGCTCTCTGCTGCCTTCTGGGGGTTCTCTCCACAATAGAAAATGGATAAAATTACTCAGATCCCAGGGTGGTGACTTTTTATCCATTTCATTACAAAAGGATCGTTAACTGTTAGTAGCCTTATAGATTATCTTTGAGCATATCCTTGTGTGTGGTGAATGGGGTGGTAACCACTGGATTTCTACTGGGTCTGTGTTGTAATATGGACACTCCGAGTTTGACATTTTTTTTTTTTTTTTGAGACAGTTTCCCTGTGTAGCCCCACCTGGCCATGTAAATCAGGCTGCCCTCAGTCTTATAGAGATCCACCTGCCTCTGCCTCTCCAGAGTGCTGGGATTAAAGGCATGTACCAGCATGCCCTGCCCAAGCCTGCCTTTTGGCTGGCAAGAAAATCTTTCCAATTTTAGTGCAGAGCTCTTCTGATCTGGGAGCTCCTTTGCAGATGGGCAATACATTTGAAGGCTGCTGTTTCTTTTGTGGAGTGGTTGTGTAAATATTCCATAAGCACCTTGTCTGTGTGTTGTTTGAAGCTAACATCTTATTCGCTTTGGAAATCTTATCAAATTCCTTTTTCTCCTCATTCATTGAATTTTCCATTGTGCTTGCAGTTTCTTTAAAAAATATTTGGGAAAAATGTATAACCCAGTTTCTCTTGCCTAATGAACAAGCTGTGTGATCGGCAGAGTGAATCTGGTGATCCCTGAGATTGGTGCTGTCCTCATATGCTAGAAAATCTGTGTGTTCAAAGGGATTCTTGATCAAGTCCCAGGTCTTTGAATAGTGGACTTTAGACATGGTTTTAAATAATTATTGTAAAGAGAATCTGATTGTTGCATTGAAGCAGGATTTATTATCAGACTCTAAAAAGAAATGCCAGACAGGCAAAACTGCAGTGCTTGTGACTGCTCATACTTAAACATTTGAACTGGAAGGGCTGACAAGATGGGTAGGTGGGTAAAGGCATCTACTCTCAAGCCTGATGACCTGGGTTTGATACCCAGGACTCATACAGTGAAAAGCATTTTGCCTTCTAACCTCCATGTGCACTTATGTGCCCACACACACATACACATTAAAAAAAAAAACCAACCCTAAATAAATGAAATAAAAATTTTAAAAATTGGCGTGCAAGCTTCAGAAAAGCAAGAACTGTTCTTCGAAGGGCCAGTGGCTTCTGCCGCCTGGTGGGTGTTCTGTGAATGTACTTTACAGACTTGGGTGTCCTAAGCATTCTTAGTCTCAGACAGGATCAGAGCTTTGCTCCTGCTACTGCTTGTTCACCCAGCAGAGGCCAGTTCTCAGAGTTCCAACCCTTGCTTCCACGGTCGAGTCTACACACAGCACTGGAACAGTTTCATGTGCGTGACCTGTTTAAAGACTGTACAGCCATGGTGAAAAATGAACCTTTAATTAGGGACAAGTTTGTCTACTGCCTTACACTACAATTATTTCATTATGTTTAATGCTTTAAAAAATATAATAGTAATGAGTGGTTATTAAGGGAAAATGAGAAAAATGTAGTTAGGAAAAAAGGGAAAATAAAAATTATCCTTAAGCAAACTCTAAGTAACTTTACTGTTGTTAATCATTTGTTGTATTTTTTTCTAAAGGCTCCCCACAACTTATGTTTTTATATTTAAAAAATGAAATTGGCATTATATGACATACAGATTTCTTTCTGTGACATTATTTATGCCTTTTACACCTGGTATACAGTGTTTAAAGAAATCATTAAAATAAAAATTACTCTGTCACAAAATTATTCTGCAGCTGCTAAATTTAAGCCTTTACATTTTTTTTTTTTTTTTTTGGCTATTAAAACTATTACAAAATGCTTGTGTACTATTGTTGGTGTATTACTTAGATTAATCCTTTGGGATAGATTTGTAAGCCAAATTATTGGCAGGGAATTCTGAGAGTTTTATAATTGTCCATGTTCATGCTCACTTAGAAAATTACTGGTAGGATCTTCATTTTTCTCTTCCTCACCCCCAGTTCCTTTTGCTTGGGTTATCAGTACATTCTTAAAGATTTGTGTAAACTTTATGATTTAGTTTATTATATGATCTCTTCTATTTTTCTGTTGCTTTCTTCTTTTAAAAGTGTAAAAAAGTTTATGCTTGGCACATACTGCTTTTCAAGAGGATCCAAGTTTGGTTCCCAGAACTCACATTGAGGGGACTACCGCTGTCTGTAACTCCAGTTCCACAGACTCTGATTTCCTCTTCTAGCCTCTGTAAGGAGCTTCACCTACACACTACAAAATAATAAAAATAAATCCTACACTGTGGACCTCCATTTCTTCATCTGAATATAGAACCACAATCTGTACATTACAGTCTTAATTCTTTTGTGTAAAAAGTTCTTATTTAAAGAACTTAGTCAAAATCAGTTAACTTTAATATAGACTTCTTTTTAAGTTTTAATACTTTGGAAATTTATTTTTTTTTATTAAATATAGTGTGATGTCTACTTACTCCTGACATTTGTTTTTGTTTAAGTGTGACGTTGTGTGCTTCTTCACTGAGTATCTGCTGTTTTGTCTGTTAGAGGCAGTCCTTTACAGTCTGTGACCGGCTTGTTATACATGTCAGTCTCATTCTTGACTTAGTGTCTACTCAGATAAAACAATCTGAGGAACTTTCTTTCAGATGAACTTAGAATGCCAACGTATAGTTATTTAGTTTTGATTTTTGCAAGTCTTTCAAACTATTCTCCCCCCAAATGGGAAGTCAAAACCCTCCAAACCCTAAACCTAAAAATTGGATTTTAATGGCTAATAAATCAGTTTTGGAGAAAATACCATTTCCAAGTACTTGAACCGTTTAAGACTTGTTATTTCCCTCCATTTATTCAACTTTTATTTGTCAAATCACAGAAGATCATGAAAGTCTTATACTTTTCTTTCTGTTTATTTCTGGATATTTAACACTTTTTGTTGCTGCTATACTAGGAATCTTGATTCTCCACCTTATCTTTTCTATGATTATTGCTTGTGTGTTGAGAAAGCGGTGATATTTTGTTGATTTATCTTACAACTTCTCAACTCATCCATTGTTCTTGAAGTAGTAGTTTTTCAGTTGATTCCCCTGATTTTTTTTCTGTGCGGAGAATCATTCTGTCTTCCATTTTCCCAGCACACAATGTCTCTTTATTTCTATGTTTAAGATCTCATTTAGGAATATAGTTTACTAAGAACGACCAAAAAACCTGCCTGTTAAACGCTTAGCCAGACTGGGACTGAATTTTCCCCAGTTGAAGAAGTTGAGAGGGAAGCAGTCTGTAACCAGGCATTATGCTTTTCAAAGAGGGCATGGAGGACCAGACTTCTGCCTTCTGTTCTTCATTATTAGCAAGCATCTTTTATCTTCATTATCACAAGGTGGCTCCTGTACCTCCAGGCACTTATTTCAGGCAGGAAGAAGGGAGAAGGAATTAAAAACGAAGGGCAAAAAGGCAGAATGACCTGTTGGCAAGCCCTGCTCAGGCACCTGTCCCTTTCACATTGACATCCTGACTCACATGGCTTCTGCTAGTGGATGTGGCTGTCGAGCCTGCTGGGGAGGTGGGAGGTTCCAGCAGGGTCCTGTTTGCACTGGCTTCTCTGTCCAGAATGGTGTTAAATGCTGAGCAGAGCATATTTGTCTCCTCTTTCTTATATTAATGATAATACTGCTCATATTTCTCAATCTGTATGATATCCATTGGTTTAAGGGAGGTTTTCATCATGTTGAAGAATTATCTGTCTAGTTTTCATGGATGATTTATTGGGGATGGCTATGACTGTCCTCCCATATCATTTGGGCATTTCTTTGGATTCAGATGTTGTTACAATCTTAATGTGGTATAAGAATAGATCACCTGATGGTAGTCCCTGCAGATTCCTGTGAGAAATGATACGGGGTTGTGGTGGGTGATTGTTTAAAATCCCAATTAAGTTTAGTTTGTTAGTTTGTTAATTAAGATTTAGATGTTTTCATCTGTAATTTAAAGGATACCATTTTATGGTTCTCTTTACCTGCATTCCTTTCCAGATTTTGCTGTGAGGTTTAGACCACCTTTGTAAGATGAATTAATGGCTTTCCTTTTAGCTTTTTTGTAACAGTTTATATAGTATGGCAATAAGCTGTATTTTGTTAAATGCTTGGAGGGTGATAACTTTAAAAACTGGCTAGTTCTGCTCAGTTTTTTAGAATTCTTCTAAAATTCTGCCTATTTCTTGAAAAGCCTTTCAAAAATATGATGCAATTGGTTTTTAATTATTCTTTGAATCAGTTTTGGGACCTGAAATTTTTTCATATCAATTGAAAATTATAGCTCAGTTTCTTTATGATCTTTTCCACTGTGTGTATGTTTTCTGGAATATTTTGTTGTTGCCTTTTCCTTTCTTCTTGGTCAGACCTGCCAGAGCCTTATTTGGTACATTCTCTCCAGAGACTTCCTTCTTTAAGCTCCATAACACTTTGCTCATGTTGGACTCTGCCCCTTCATGGGTCGGCCTTGTTTTTAGGTTGTCGTTGACTGTAGAGTAGAGGCTGTGTCTCTTTTCCCATCTGCACCTGGCTTGTTTCCGGTACCTGCCTGGCATGTGTACAGCTTGCTGTTTACTTCTTGCTTCTCTGCTCTGTCTTTGCACTCAGCTGTTACTTTAGTTATCAGGAAATTTTCATTGGCTATAATCTTTGCAGTGGGTGTCAGTAGTAGGTAGTCTTAAGGCCTGGGCAGAGTTAATGCAGGCCAGATGACCTGAGCTACCTTGTGCATAGTAGAAACCTTCAGGGACTTGGGCATTGTCATTTGGTCATGGGAAATAGTATGTAGTAATGATGTTTGAATTGGTTGTATCTTATATCTGTCCTGAGATACCAGAGTTGTTTTTTAAGGAGGAACTGGGGTATTCTGGAGAAAGGTAACATTTCCTGTGGGTTTACTTAAGGTGTTCTTGTTAGGTGAACTGATGCATCAGATCCCTGGAGACCTCCCTTCATGTTGAAAAACTGGAGAAAAATGCCCATAATCCTTTATTATTTATTTGTGTGTGTGTGTGTGTGTGTGCATTTGTGCATACCTGTGTATACTTAAAATGCCAGATAAGGTATCTTGTTCTGTTATATCACTGCTTTATTCCCTCGAGACAGGGTCTCTCCGCTCACTGAATCTGGAGCCAGGCTGGCAGCTAGCCAGCCCCAATCTCTCCCAACCCCCTGTCTCTCCCAACCTCCCAGTATTAGGATTACAGGTACTTTCTACCACACCTGGCTTCTTTTGGGGGGTCTGGGGGATTTGAACTCAAGTCCTCAGGCTTGCACAGTAAGTGCTTTGACCTGCTGAGCTGTCTCCCTAGATTATGTTTTCATGGGGGAGAAATGTCAGCTGTAATTATAGAGATCCTTTTTCTTTAAATGGTTGATTCAGAAATGCAGATTTAATTGGAAGAGCTTGGCTACATTTTTACATTTTCCCGAGGGATTCAGAAACTAATATCCTTCTCTGGGTTGCTTTTAAATTTATGCCTAATATCTTATTTGGGGCTCACATAGGATAAATCGTTAAACTTGACTTTTCTTGCCATACATTTCGTTTAGAAAAGGCTTGTAGGAACATTCTTCTTCCCAGAGTTGACTAATCCATCACACTGGTGGCCTCCCTCCCTGCTGGGATGTCTAGTGTACAAGACTGAATATATTGACCACAGAGTGCTGGTGTAATGGACTGTGTCTTCCTCTGTTGTATAGATCCCTTAAAAGCATGGAATATAGTTATTTCCCTAGCATCCAACAAAGTATCTGCTACACAGTATTTATTTAAAAAGGTGGACTTGGGTTGATACACAGGACTTTAAAAAGAGCTCTAGTTTGGGTATAGCACTTGGGAAGGAAGTAGCTTATTTTGTTTTTTCATGGAAACAACTCAGGGATTCCTCAGGTGCTTTAAATGTTTGTTTTAAAATTCAAGAAGTGTTCCATGCAGCAGACTTAGTACTTCACAGTGGGATGTTCTCAAGTTGTGTGTGCTGTCCCTTTCCTCAGTCACCTCCTTGGGCCTGCTCTTGTCTATAATGTGAGAAGTCTCTGGAATATTCCCTGAGCTTTGCAGAGGGGCTTGTAGAGTTGAGTCGTTTACCACCATTTGGTTTTTAAGGGATGAGGGAATCTTAGCTTTGCTCAGTGTAATACACAATAGTTTCGTTTGTTGGGAGAATCTTTGTTTATTGAAGTTTCTTTTTTTTCTTTCTTTCTTTCTTTCTTTCTTTCTTTCTTTTTCTTTTTTTTTTTAAAGATGTCAGGGACATTAGGAATTGCAGTCAAGTTAAATGTCCTCTTACATAAGTATCTCTCACAAGCCGGTTTCACAATCTCATCCGTCACAGTTGGATGGCAAGGTTTATTGTTGAAAGTTTCCTTTTTACTCGAAGTTGGGAAAGGAAGCCTGTATACACAAACGAAATAGTTTCAGAGGCCAATACATGGCGTGAAGGCCATGGATATTTGGAAATCTGGGCATAATTCACCCTTGTTTTTAATTTCTTATTGGGAAACCGTGACAGCTGTTAATTGAACTACTTGTGCATAGTGTTTGAGATATAAGGACTGTGTCCTGACCCCCTGATGGGGGCTCTCTTCTGCATCCTCCCTCACTCGGGGCGACAGGGCTGCCCTGTGCCCTGCTGTCTTGACCAGCTTTGCCCCAGAGTAGGGTACTTGGGATAGTATTCATTCTGAAACTGTTCTGTTCATCCCCGAACCAGTTGTTAAATCACTTTGGGTGTTTTGACGGCCTCAGCAAGTCTCAACTTAAAAAGAAAGTTCAGATTTTAAGAAGGTAAGGAAATGATCTCCTAGTGAGACAACTTCCGCCTAAAAATAAAGCTTCTAAGAAATAAATTCTATGTTAGAAACAACTTGTAATTTTCATAGTTTTCAGTGTTAGCTCCAGCAGCTTCTATGATAGATCTTAAATATGTTTATCACAGCTGGAAAAATGTTGTATTGTCATCCTTGTTTATCATAATGTGCCGCCTACTCTGGTTGTGCCTTACAACAACGGTAGCTCTGCTTTTCTGTTTTGTTTTGTTTTATACTTTTTAATGGGGACTTGTGGGTTGGGAGCTGATGAATATAAATGATATCTAGAAATTGAAACAGGAGAAAAAGATGTGTTCAGCCAGGACTTTGTGTAGTTACACTGAGACTCCAGGAGACCACTACTGTGCTCTGGTTTATAGACTAATAATACCTAGTAGAGCCCTCAGTGAAGATCTTCTCATGGCTGATTCTAAAAGTTTTACAGCCATAACTAAAGCTTATCAGCATGAGGATGGGGACCTTTCTTTCTTTGTTAAAGGGATCAGAATTTGACTGTTGGGTTTTTGTGTTTTGAGACAGGGTCTCCCTGTAGCTCTAACTGGCTGAGAACACACTGTGTAGATCAAATAGACTTGATCTTACAGAAATCTGCTTGCCTCTGCCTCCTGAGTGCTGTGATTGAAGGGCCTGTGCCACAAGGCCTGGTGGAATTTGGCTTTGGGGATGTTTCAGTTTAGAGATACAGAGAAAGAAGTGGAGACATTCCCCCTGTGTGCCAGAAGAGCCCGTGGCCAAGAAGTTTGGGTTTTCATTCCATCCAGTGCAAGTGTTTGGTGACTGTGATCTGAGACAAATAACATTAGAGAACATGAGAAGTTTAACCCTTTCCTATAGGTGCCATGTACAGTCAGCCCTCTGCATCCAGTTTCTGTAACTGTAAATTCCACCAGCCTCAGATTGAAAACATTCTTTAAAAAAATGCACCAGTATGAACGTTACAGACTTTTCTTGACATTCTGTGAACAGTACAGAATAGCAACTCTTTATGTAGCATTTACATTGTATTAGGTGTTAGAAAGTTTGCAGGAGGCTGTGTATAAAGTGAGGAATTTTAAGAGTAGATTTTGGGGGACTGGAGAGATGGCTCAGCAGTTAAGAGCACTGGCTGCTCTTTCAGAGGACTGGGGTTTGATTCCCAATACCCACATGGTGGCTAACAGCTGTTGTAACTCCAATTCCAGGGTAATCTAACACCCTCTTCTGATCTCTGTGGGCATTACATGACATGGGTGTACTTACAAAATATGCAGGCAATACATTCATACACATAAAATAATAAATATTTTTAAAGAGTACATTTTGGTAACCAAAGGAAAAAGGGGGTCTTAGAAACAGTCAAGGATACTGTATACCCACTGTAAGCATTTTTCTTCTTCTCCATATGTGAGATCATCCCTTTATTGATTTTTTTTCATAGTTTTGGTTTTTGTCCTGCCTTCATGCCCTTGATTAGATACCATTTGTTAACATAATTTGAGAATTGCGAATTCACTTTTATAATATCTCTGCCCCACTGAAGAGGTGTGTGACCATGTGGAAATAGAATCCTACAAGCTCCTGGGACTCTGCTCATATGAACCAACAGCAATGGTGTTGGCATGCTCAAGACCCATGCAAACTCAAGCAGACAGAAACCCAGCATGGAACTGTGGAAATTGGTAGCAAACTCCAACCTTTGCTTAAGAAAGAATGGCAACTGATTACTGGGGGTGCCAGTGGGGAAGAGGGTATAAAGATGATTAAGATTAGTGAGATGTTCTGTATGAAATACACAGTGATTCAATTAAAATAAAATATCTCTGCCACATGTAATGAGGAATCTTATTATAAAGCTAAATGCAAACCGATGTTAGAATATTTTGTCAGTTTCTTTCTCATTCCATGTCCTAGAAGATTGGATTTCACTAGATTATCTGAAGATTGGTTCCTAGCATTTCAAAATTCCATTTAATTTTCAGTTGGAACTATCGACTTTTAAGAATAATGATGTAGTGTTTGAGTTTATAGTAACATCCCCATGATTTTTGGAAAGTGTGTGGAAATGTTAGCTGGTGGGCATGGAGCCCAGCAGTGCAGTACTAAGTTCTTTAGATCCTGGGACTGGTGGCCCCCATCTGGCTTCTATGGGGTATAACTGTTAGAAGATAGCTTCTCCTTCGTTTCAGTTGGTTAGCACAGTCAGATCCAGGGCAGTGGCTCTTAGCAAGTTGACTTCTGCTTTCAGCTTCCTGAATTTCCTGCTCTGTTTTCTAGCTGGATGCCTCTTCGTCTGGCCCCTTCTAGGGGCGCCCCTGCAGTCCTCTGCCCTCCACTGGCTCAGATGGTGTCTGTGTCTGCCTTTTGCTGTCCACAGTCTCTTCCAAGAGGTTTCCATGGGCTAGGACCCTGGTAGTGCTCCTGGAAATGGATTGCTAAAGATAGAGCATGAGAGCATGAGCGTCAGAAACTCCTGGTGTTTAGTTCTGATTTGGCGCTGGAAGTAGGGCCCCTCCTGAGCACCATGCAGACTGATGACCCCGCCTTGGAGCTGCAGACTCCTCAGATGATGGGGCAACTTCCAGAGTCTAAAACCACTAATTATTTTAGAACAGCAATACCACACAGGAGTGATTGAGGGTACTGTTAGAGGTTTGAATTTTGTTTTGATTTTTTTTTTTTTTTAGATACAGGGTCTCCCTGTGGAGCCCCAAATTTGCAGTCCTTCCTGTCTTTATCTCCTGTGTGCCATGTTGCCTTTAAAGTTTATCTTTTTTGTTTTTGAGACTTGGTCACATGCAGCCCAGGCAGTTCAAGTGGAAGGCCTTGAACTTCCACTCACTATGCAGCCAAGGATGACCTTGAATTTTTGATCCTATTGCCTCTACCTCCCGCATGCTGGATTACAGCCATATGACACCATGCCTTGTTCATGTGGTGCTGAGGATTGAACCCACAGCTTTGTAAATGCTAGGCAAGCACTCTACAAACTGGACACTCCCAGCTGTGCTGTGCTTATTTTGAAATACACAGTTCCGTGAATGTAAGTGCATCACATCGTTGCACAGTCATAACCATCATCCATCTCCAGAGCTTTTACCATTTTTCCAGACAGAACCTCTGTACCCATTCAATGTTAATTCCATATTCCTCCCTTCCCCCAAACATTGACAGCCACTATTCTTTATGCCTTTAAGAACTTAACCATGCACTTTAGCAAAGTGGAGTTATACTATTTGCCCTTTTTTGTTACTATTTTTATTTTATGTGTATGAGTGTATTGCCTGCACGTATGTAAGTGTACCTGTGTTGTGCAGTGCCCGCAGAGGGTAGAAAAGGCATTGGATCTCCTGGAACTGGAGTTATGGATGGTTGTTAGCTGCCATTGTGAGTGCTGGGATATGAACTTGAGTCCCTTTGCAAGAGCAGCCAGTGCTCTTAACTACTGAGCCTTCTCTCCAACCTTTATTTGCCCCTTTTTATGTCTGACATTTTTTCCTCTGCATAATGTTCTCAGGGTTCATCCATGTTTGTAGTGAGTGTGAAGACTTTTTTTTAATTTGGAATAATATTCCAGTAATAATGTATATATACTGCAATTATTCTACATAATAGTTAATGCTTATCCATTTACCGGAATGCTCAGGTGGCTTTTGACTATCATGAATAATGCTACACTAAGCACAGTATACCTTTTCAAGTCTGCATTCGATTTTTTGTGAATATATCTCTAGAGGTGAGAATCATTGATCTCCTTCTCTCTTTTTCTGTGGTGCTGGTGGTTGAACCCAAAACCCATACAATTAGCTATCTGCCAAGGATTCACCGAGTACCCACTCATGACCCTGTGGCTTACGCCTTGGGACAGAAAGTGAATAATGTGTAGTCCTTGCTGCTTGGAAAGTCCCATTCCAATAGGCAAGTAGGAGAGATCACTGCCTACATTTAGCATAGTTGAATGGGGCTGGGGTCCTATGGCAGTGAGGTATGGTTTGAAAAGACTGTGGCCCAGAAGATACATATTGGGATAAAAGGGCTTCGGGGAAGTCTGTGTACCTGGTACCTCAGAGTTTAGGAACCTCAGGTGGTTTCACAACCCTTTCAGTGGGGCCTCTGCTACCTTTTGGATATGCTGCATGTTGTCTAGAAACCTTTCTATCTACCTGCATGAGACTAGGCTCTTCTTTCCACTCTTCTGCTAACTAATGGCAGAATTTCAAGACTGTCATCTAATCTCTCTCAATATCCATTTTACTCATCTGAAAAATGGTATCACTGATTATTATAGCTTAAAGCTACTTGATTAGGCCCATGTAGGAGGTTCTCAGTACCCTTTGACCTTGATGGTAATACTTTATAAGTGTTTGAAAGAAGGCCCCATTTTTTTTTTTTACCAGACTTTTCAGGGGGATCCAAGAATCAGGAAAGAAATGCTGACTAAATCTTCGGGCTCCTATAGCTTTTGCTTTATTCATCCACATCTGCATGTGGACAGCCCCTCAGATGGCCCAGTGTTTCTGAACGCTTTCCTCTACAAGGTGGGTGAGAGCATTGGGCTGCCCAGATGTTCTCATCAAGCAAGCAAAAGCTCAGTCAGTGTTAGGGAAATTAAATCACCCTGCAGAAATCAATGTTAGTGAAATTAAATCACTTGATCTTAAAAGCAACAACGGAGAGCCGTTTTTCATCTTCATGCTGTTTTCACTCTCTGAATGACTTACAGTGTCTTCTTGTGTTTCTTCTGCCCTTTTCAAGGAGAACAGCTTTGGATAGTTGTACTAGATTTTTAGATATTGTGGTTGGAGCCCCAGGGCTTTGTAATCATTTGATTGATTAATCAGAAAGTATTCATCTAAAGGATCAGATTATATTTGGAGCTGTTGCCTAGTTTGATGCCTGGGAAGGCGGGTTAGGATCTTGCTGTACTCTCTGCCATTGTGGATGGATGTTGTTTGCCATGTTACAAGTTCCTTCAGTGTGCTTCAGCAGGCAGCAGTGCTTATACTGAGCAGAATCTGTTCAGTAGATACTGTTACCAGCCATCAGTGTGAGCAAGAGACAGGCCATGGGAGGGGGGCAGTTATTCCCTTGGGCCTACCCCCAGCGACCAGGAATTCAAGTAGAGAAGGGAGCATCATACAGCTATAGAAACAGAATTCCAAAGCATCTATTGGCTCTTCTCTGGGGTGTGGTTTGGGGTCTAGGAGATGCACAGAAAAGAGCTTCAGGTACTCTGGAACTGTAGTTACAGATGGTTGCTAGCTGCCGTGTGGGTGCTGCAGATTGAACCTGGGTCCTCTGCAAGAGCAGCCAGTGCTCTTAACAACAGAGCCATTTCTCTGGCCCCCTATTTTATAATTTTTCAAATTAATATGTCTTGGATATTTCTTTTTGAAATAGGGTGATCTTTGTTCTTAAGGTGATTTGGGGTATATAAGGAATACATCCGTGAACTCTCTGAATTAAACACTACAGAATCACAGAGTAAAAAGTGGGAGCCTGCCCTCTTCTTTCCCTGTACTCAGTGCCTATTGTCCCCTGCAGAGGAAACTGCCAAGAGGTCTGTGCAACTCCTCCAGGATTAGATACCCTGGGTAGACCATCGAGGGAGAGGAAGAAACAGGCTGCATGACAATGAGAATTACATTTTTTAGAAAATATAAATTGTATCACTCTTGTCTTTAAGGCTTGCTCTCCTGGCAAGCTCACTTGCTCTGCCTTTAAAATTTTTTTATATTTATTTCATATGTATGAGTGTATTGCCTGCTTGTGTGCAAGTGTACCTGTGTTGTGCGGTGCCCGCAGAGGACAGAAAAGGGCATGAGATTCCCTGGAACTGGAGTTACAGATGGTTGTTAGCTACCACATGGGTGCTGGGACAGAACCCTGGGTCTTACACAAGAACAGCCAGTGCTCTTAACCTCTGAGCCATCTCTGCAGCCGCTGCTCTGTCTTCTTAACTAAGCTTTCTTGTAGTGTAGTGTAGAGTTACAGAAAGAGTTGCCCTAATAGTACAGAGTTCCTCTGTATACTTTCACAGTTTTCCCCATCACATCCTGTGTCACCATGGCCTGTTTGCCGCAGTGAAGGAGCCAGCATTAGCCCATGCAACTCAGCACTTTCTTTGGGATTTCACCAATACTCACCCACTAGTCTTTCCATGGTCCAGGTCTTCTGCAAGACCCCAAGTTACCTTTAGTATCCTGTGTTCTTGACCTCTCTGGGTCTATAGACAGTGCCTCAGTCTTCTGTTCTACTTGGCCTCTGTGACAGTTTTAAGGAGCACTGGTCAGGCTTTATGCAGACTTAAATTGGGTCTATCTAATAGTTTTCATATGGTTAAATGGAATTTTGAGATTTGAGGACATATCACAGAATTTGTCCCACCACATCAAGGGAACATATTATCCAAGGGATTTGTTACCAGAGATGTTAGTTTTGGTCACCTGAATAAAGCTTATAGAAGTCAGCTACAGATTAATATTTTCTGTTCTTTTTAACTGCTCTGTATTGATCACTTTTAAAGGTGGACATTTTGGTTTGGGGTTTTATAAGTCAGATCCTAGGGGAAGTTATCATATGTGTCCCTATTTACCCCATGTGTGTGAGGGTAGGATCCATGCAAGAGAAATTGAGTCAGAAGAATGGGCATTGGAAGTTATGGGTATTTGTTCCCTCTGTACAGCTATGTTCTCCCACCAAAAGAGGAGAATCACAGCTGTCCCTTTTCCTCATTCAGTGATGGCATTATTAGACCTACAATTTTCTGCAAATCTAGTAAGTGAAAACATTTTATTTTGCATTTCTCTAATTGTGAGAAGCATGTCCTCACACCCTGGAAACCTTAACATAAGATGGTGGTAACAAGAGTCTCCAGTGACATTTGGGAAACACCTGTTTAGTAGAAGGCTGATAACAATATATACCAAGTGGGATCTACTATCAAGGAATCAAGCCTTTATCTAAAAGCCTTCTTCACCTTCCGTATAGCTCTTGGTCATAGTCACCACTATTTAATTAGAGAGTTAGTGAGTGTTTTTTTCTTTTTATATTATGTACATGTGGTTGAAGACCAGAGGCCATTGGGTATCTTCTGCAGTCTCTTCTCCACCTTATTTTTTGAGACAGGATCTCTCACTGAAACTGGAGCTTACTGATTTATCAAGACTGTCTGGCTAGCAAGCGCTAGGGATCTTCCTGTCTCTGATCCCCAATGCTGGGATTATAGGCATGTTCTACCCATGCTTGGCTTTTTTACGTGGGTGCTAAGGATCAAACTTAAGTTCTCATGTTTGTGCAGTAAGTGCTTTACTGAGAGAGCCATCTCCCACACCTCAAGTCTATTGTTTTCCTCAAATACATGATGGAATAGAGACATTAATGACGAGGGCACTGAGGAAGAAGTAAGGCCCCATTACCCAGGGTACTAGGGGGATTCATGGTGGGATGAGCCTGGGTGGGAATATGCAGGTGGTAGAACAGTGAGAGACCTTGGTCCTTAGTCCCCAGTGTCAAATGTGTTGCCTGTGTGCCGTTTGACTGCAGCATTGCAGAAAGCTGAGAGGCATGTGGAACAGGGCCTTGGTCTTTTCTTGTCCGGGCTGCATAGAGCACTGTCCCTCTTGCCTCCTGCTGATCCCACACCATCACCCTTTCCTTGAGATCCCCTGACCTGCCATCCAGCAGCTGTGGCTGGCTGAGGAGGCCCATTATTCCTGAGATGAGAGCAAAATGCCTCAGGTATAGAGACAGTATTGGCCAAGGTTGGTGAGTGGTACCACGTTTGGTAGCACCTGTACATGGCAGGACAGGACTGAGCAGCTTCGGTGGGGTTCTGAAGGTTTTGAGACTTAAGCCCTCTCTGGTAAATGCACCAAAAGCTTTGTTCCATGCTAGATCCTGGGGAGGCTGATGCACATGGCTCCTGAGCAGGGCTGCTAGCTAGCAGGTGCTGCCTCCTGTTGAACACTGCAGGACACTGCAGGAGCCCTGCACAGAGGCTCCGTGGTCTCGGAGACCACTGCTTCCTGAGCATGCTGAACACAGTGCCTTTCTTTGGGGGCTGTCTCCACCCGTCGGGAATTTGCTTATTTCCGGGTAGAAAGATCTTTGATTTTCTGTATTCTCTTACTGCCGGAGGTAGAGTTCTCCCAGACTGTGCCCTCAGTATCCCAAGGGGAGGAAGTTGGAGTGCTTCCCTCTCACAGAGAGCTGGTCATGGGCATCTCAGCAGCACTCATCTTAGTTTAGCCATGGTCCCTGTTTTGGAAACTACCATTGTTTACCTACCAAGAAGCATTTGTGTCTGTCTCTTAGCACTTCAGCTACACACTGTGGCTGAGGCTTTTGTTTCGTGTCTGTGTCTGCATAACTGCCTGACGACATGATGCACCCTTCCTCTGCCTTTTAGGCAAATTAACACCCTGTCTTTGCTAGGGTGTCAGAGCACAGAGAAACAAAATTGGAGAGTTATTGGAAGGCTGAGTTGGATCCTCACAGACCTATGTATGCCATTTATTCATGTGTACCTGTTCCATGGTGGACTCTAGTCTTCCACAAGAACCCAACAAGTGGACATGCCTGTCACTTTTTGTCCATCAAAATCAGCCTTGATGAGACTCCTGAGAGCCCCATTTGTCCTGCTCTGTGACTTTTGGAGTATTTTTGCCTTTCTGGACCAGTAGTAGAGTGTGGCAGCTTTGCTTTCTCCTGCCTCTCACCACCTCAGTCTGTAGTGTTCTGGCCAGCATCCTCTGTCTGCTTGGTGGAAGTAGCTGGTGGTAGCTCCCACCTCACAGAAGGACTCTGCTTTGAAGACATAGTTGCATGACCTTGTCAGAGATCACGTATGTATGGGCACAAACATGTATATGGGCGTGTTTGTATGGAGTCCCCAAATTTATGTTTGTGTCTTGCTCAGTCGCTCTCCACTTTATTGAGGCAGAGTTGCTTCTTAAACCTGGAGGTTACCTAGTTAGCTAGTCTAGTTAGCCAGCTTGCCCAGGGGATCCTGTCACTGTCTTCCAAGTGCTGGGATTACAGGCACCTGGTATATCTGCCGGCTTTTGACGTGGGACCTAAGGATCTAAGCACCCTGCAATGCAAATGCTTTGTCTACTGAACAGTTCCATCTCCCTAGCCCTTGGTGGTAACTTCTTAAAAAGTTATTTAAATTGCCTTTTCTTATTGATTTCGTTGTGCACCATGACACAGGTGGAGGTCAGAGGACTAGCTTGTGGAGTCGTGTCTCTCTTTCTACCTTTACATAGATTCTGAAGATTGAAATTAGGTTGCCAGGCTTGTATTGCAAGCACCTTCACCCTCTGAACCATCATGTTGTCATCATTGGTGGTAGCTCTTCATGTGAGAGGCTCTTCATGCAATTCCCTGCACCTTATAGAGCAAAGCTCCAATGGTGTCTAAGCATTGCATGGAAGCACAGCTGTCTGCTCAGGAGCTGAGATAAAGGAATGTGATTTTTTGATAGAAATGGGGAGTTAGTGACAGGCAAGTGCTTGATGAAGTTGGAGTCCCATGTTCCAAGTTTGTGAGATATGCTCTGTCCTCTGAGGGTATTGGCAGAGTTCTTGTGTTGTATTGTGTTTTCTGTCCCTGACATTTTGCAGTTGTATGCTTTTATCTGTGGAAACAACATGTACTTTGGGTGGGGGAAGATAAGGTCTGGAATGATAATAGTTCCTCATGAAAGTCAGGGCTTTATTCATTCACAAATGGGCTGTGAAATAGGAAATGAAACTTTGCTGAGCCCTTTCCAGGCTTCCTTGGTGGAGAGGGTTCATGAAGGTGGGGTTGACAGCAATGTCTGCTGACTGATTTTAGGGCCATGCCCATGATGACCAGGTGGCTTTCCAGGTACATGGTGTGAGAAGTTGCTTTTCAGTCCTCTGTCCCTGGCAGTAGCATTTTCCTTAGCCCTGAGAGATGCCTCCAGTCAGGAATGCTGTACCACAAAGCTGCATGCCACAATCTAGATTTAAGCCCTAGTTCTCTCCCTCAATATGGGTGTGATTCCAAACAGACCATGTGGTTCTTATTTACCTTAGATGTAAGACAAGGCAAATGGTACCAAGAGTTTCAGTAGTGATGCAGCCAGGCTAATAGAATCTCACAAATGTGCTGTTCTACAGAAATGTTTATTACCTTTTTAGGGAGTTCAGTGTGTTTTCCAGTAAATCCTCTTTGTGCTCTCAATAGGATACCCCAGTCCTTCACCTTGCGTTGACTGGTATTCTTTGTTACATGGAATTCAGCCAAGCCCTCCTCCCTAGGGTCCTCACAGGCTTCATTCCTATAGCTGTCCCCTTTCTGGTCTCTGTTCCTGACTGCCTGTCACTTGGATGTTCTTCCTATTGTATCTGCTAAAGTGTGGAGATGGACAGAAAAAAACCCAGTATTTGGGGGCCTCTCGTTCTATCTCTTATTATACTAAGACCGCTTAGGATAGTCTAGAACAGTCTGACTTTTGCGGAGGGTGGGGGGCAAGCTCAACACCCCATCATCACATGCAGAAATTATATCCAATTAAATATCCTAAGTCTTTTTCACACCTCCTACGTTTGAATTTTTTTTTTTTCATTCATGTCCAAATAACATTATTTCCTTTCTAGTGCAGTTCCAATCTGTTGATCTTTTTAGCTCTTTACTCTGTCATCCAAGGTATTTGCCATCTCCCCTGGAAACTTGTCCTTGAATTAGATAAACATTTTATCTGTATTATTGGTGAAATGATTGATTAAAATGTTGAAAGATATATGACTCAGAAAGAGCACTTGGATCTGCATTGGAGACCTTTCTTGGGAGGTTTGTTAGTCAGCACCTCGGAGGTAAATTACACCTCCACCATGCTGTTTGAATACAGGTCACATTTTCTTTGTCTTTTCAACAGGGATATGAGGTTTTTGTGTAGCTCTGTAGACTAGCACGTGATCTTAGAATCAATCATTTTGTGAGGGAAGGGAAAGACATACGTCAGAATCTCAAGTTATTGTGATGTTTGATGGCTCACAGTCCTCACCTAACTTCACTTGCAGCAGCATTTCTTGGTGCTTCCACCTTTGGTTGTTGATGCTTCTGGAATGCACATGAGGAAATGTTACTCCAATGCTTGGGTTTGTGTGCAGGGTCTTTAGATGATTTTTTTCTGAGAACCAAAACTAGGTGGGCACTGGTGTAGGAATCACCCCAATGGATTGTTTGGCCTGGTGTATAGAGACTCCCCTGGTTCAGATGGAGAAATCCTAAATGCTGAGGGTATTTGGTCTTGGTGAGAAGTACAACTTGCCTCTGCAGAAATCAGGGGTATGGATTATTCTCCAGATACTTAGAGAGTATAAGAAATACTACTCGGAGTGTGTAGGGGAGTCAGGGGTCTCAGGGATTTAGAACAGAACAGTAAATGCAGAAGCTATAGCAAGTATGAAAGCGTGCGGGAATAGGGGTGGTGACCTCAGGGAAGCCAGGCAGGGAGGCAGGCTGGAGCCACGATTGACCCTCATTTATTATACCACACTTTGCAAGGCAAAAAGCTTTGTTGGCATTTAGGTGTAATTACATTTAGGAAAACAACTCACAAACACTTAGAAAATTGTGGCACAGTATGCAGATTTTGTCCTTGAATCGTACCAGATAGTGAGGTGCTGCCGCAGTTTAGTTTGCAAAGATGGTGGGTTGCATATGGTGTCATGGCTTCTGCCCAATCTGGAGAGATTCAGGCAGGCACCCAACTACCCCAATGTGTCTGCCTGCTTGTGAGCTGTATGCTCAGCTCATTTACTTGGCGAGTTGGTACCGGACTCCTGGGCCTCCTATCTATGCCTCTGCATGTGCTCTGTGACAGAGCCCTGCCCAAACCTGCCTTCCTTCCTGCTGGAGTCTCCTCGGTCTGTGGTAGTGGCTGGGCTTCCCAGCCTGCCTTCAGCTGTTCTTTTACCCTTGTGTGACTGCACGGACAAGGTAAAATGTGGCAAAAGTTTTCCTCTTTACTTAAAAAAGTGACAGAATACATGTGAAATTTACTATCTGAACCATTTTTGTAAGTTTACATTGTACAGTACATGTTAAACACATCTAGAATTCTTTTCGTCCTGCAAAACTGAGACCCTGTTCCTGATAAATACTACTTCCCCCATTCCTTCCTCCCTTCTAGCCCTGGAAAACACCATTCTACTTATTCCCCTATGATTTTATCTACTCAAGATACCTCATAACGTGCATATAGCCCTCTTCTGATTGGCATATTTTACTTATCATAATGCCCACAAGATTCATTCATCTGTCAGCATCTTACTCCTTTTTAAAGCCAAGTTACTTTCCAGTGTACATCTAGACTCTGTTTCTTTGTCTGCTCATCCATTGGTGTGTGCTAGGTTGTTTCCATCTTCTGGCTGTTGTGAATGATGCTGCCGTGAACATGGGTGTGTGGTCTTCTGCACCTCTGTTTGGTACTGCTCACCGTCCCACATTTCATGTTTATATAGTGTTCATGCCCCAGAGTCCACAGTGCCTGTCCCTCTGCTTTGCTGTGTGGTGGTTGAGGCTCTTCATGGAGATTTACCCGGCCTTGTGAGTGCTTTCTGAGTGGAGCTCTTTGCTGGCTTGCTCTGCTTCTTCCTGTTCTTCCTGACTGTCCCCTTGCTGTCCTTCTCCACCCTGTGTACTCTCTCTTGACACCAGCAGTCTACTTTCCAGGACTTCTTTCCTTGAGTTCTGGCTTGGTGAAGATTTCAGCACCTGCCTGACTGTCCTGGGAAAACGATTTCCTCTCTGGCATCATGAAAGATTCATGTTCTTTCATGTCTTGCAATTCATTTGGCCACTTGCAGGGTACTTACCCTGGTCTGAGTGTGCATCAAGTCCACGGCATGGGTCCTGTGTCCTGACTACAGCATGCACAGAAGGCCCTCTCCAGGTCATTGGACATGGGGTAGGCAGACTTTCATTTCTGTCAGGACAGGCATGAAGTCCAAAGCTGGTGAGTTTTGGTCATTACCAATTTCTTAGCACCAGGGAACTGTACTTGGCATGTGGTAGGCATTCTATACATGTTGGAAGAATAAATAAATTTAGTCCCAAACCTATCTGAGTCATAAGGAAACTGAGGCACTCATTGATCTCAGGCCACGTGGGTGGCTAGTGTTAAAGACTCAGCATTACTTTTAAGCAAATAGGATAAACTATCCTCTAAATAGGATAAAATCCTTTGTTTTTCAGGAGGTAAAAGCAGGCATGTACATACATGCACACAAAATTTACTTGCTTATTTACACATGTGTTTTTATATTTTTAATTTTTAATTTTGGCCTTACATGGGGATGGAATTCAGGGCCTTGTGCATGCCAGGCAGGCCTCTCCCACTTAACTATACTCAATCCTGAGTTTCATACCACCTCCATGAGAAATCATATCACAAGGTTGGAGGAACATGTGAATGGGATTTCTACACCGATTATCAGCTAGAATTAAGTAACTGGCTCATTAGAATGAGTCCAGGTCATGTAAGGAAACTGAAACATTGTAGGACAAAGTAAAACCCTCCTGAAATGAGCATATGATCTTGTAAGCAGAATGATAGAACCAGTCCTGCAAAGCCAAGCCAGTGGAGGACACAGGGCCAGCTTTGCTTAGAACGTTTGCCTGCTTCTGAGTAGAAAACAGGAGGGAGAAAAGAAAACAAGTGTGTGTGGGAGGGTGTCTGTAGGATTTCTCTGGAGACCCTCACTCAGTGGGGCTTGCTCTGGCTTGGCTGCTCTCCAGAGGACACACACACACACACAGACACACACACACACACACCAGCTTCTGGCTGTGCAGTTCATGGATGGGAGTGCATAATGACCCGTGCACTTGCTGTCGTCCCCTGGGAAGGCCTCATAGGTAGAGTACTGGTTCCTACAGGACACCCTATATTTGGGGTAGCAAGTGGAAATATTACCTGCCAAACCCAGCCACTGCATGCTGCTTCATCAGAGTGCCAGTCATAGCAACTGGTAATACTAAAACAGGTTTAGAACCCCTTGCAAGGTTCTAAAATATACTTTGAATATTGGACTTTTTAGACATTTTAAGACCAGAATACATACCTGTTAGGGCCAGTAAAGTTGTCTTTATGAAGATCTAGAAAACCAGTTGCTGCCCCAGTACTGAAGCAAATCCAGTTCCCTTCTGCACCAATCTGTTTGGCTACAGATACCTTTCATGGAGGGGAGAGGGGTCTGTTCCCTTGCTCTCCTTTAAGTTTCCATTTCTTAATTGACATGCAGGATATAATCATCTCACCCTTCTCATTGTAAATTCTTTGCCACATGCAGCTTGGTTTTAATGTTTCCAGCCTTCAGGGCTGCGTTTTACATGTGCACGGGTTTGTAGATTATGTTTCTATGCACAATGAGATGGGTCTTCTGTGGGGCAGCAAAGAACACTTTGCACATTCAAATTACACTTTGTTTTTAATTTCTGTTCTCAAGGTCACCTGTGTAATGGAAATCCTTTACATCCCCGTCTTTCCCTTCAGTTATTGAATGTATCAGGTGGCCAGGCTGTCTGTCTGTATGAAATAGAAATGTATATACACCATGCAAACATGTCCTCATTGACACATGGAAGATAAAAGGCTTAACATGAATTGTGTCTGTTTACACTTAACACAGAAAATTCTGCTCTGACAAACTTCGGAGTATTAGTAATGTTTGCCATCATAACATTTTTTTCTTTCCCCCTCCCTCTGATTTTTTAGTTAGTTTCAGTTTACTATAGGATGAGGCCTCAAAAGACCCTAGCTACCTCTCCCACTTCCCTGAGTCCTGAGATGTTGCTCTCAGACTTTAAAGGGCAGCAGAATCAGCTCATGTAGGAGGACCATGTAGTGCTAGGGAGATTCTCCATCCCAGTTTTTTCCTGGCTTTCCTGTGTTTCATACATACTTTATGTTGGTTGCTTGGGAATTTTCTTGACTAGCCTATGTAAAATCAAGAAATATAGGTGCAGGGGTTGAGGAAATGGTTCAGTGGGCAAAAGTACTTGCACAGAAAGCATGAGAACCCAAGTTCATATCCCCAGCACAGACATAAAACACCCGGCATGGCTTCAGCTCTTATAGGGAGTGGGAGGATTTAGAGACTGGTAGATCCCAGGAGCTCACAGGCTAATCACCCTAGCCCAAACAGTGAGAAAACCGAGATTCACTGTCTCAAGACAGTGAAACAGAAAGCCACAGAGAAGTACTCCTCTAGCTTCTGTGTGCACACGCACAGACAGGTTCGTAGGCTTTTACCTGAACCACATTGCAGATCTTGATGCAGAGGATAGTTACAAGAGAGCGTTGAAGGATTCTTTGCTGAGTCTCATTGCCTCTCACGGGTTATAGATGGACCACCTGAGCACTTCTTAGAAACACAAATTTGGGGACCACTTTGTGACTTAGCAAGCTTTGGTGATATAAGTGTGGTTCTGCTGCATGCTGGGGAGTTTGAATGCTATCCTACATGCAAAGGGAAGCAGGCCTCCTAAGAATATGTCTCTATGGGTTTTCTAGCCTTCTCCTGCTACTGTTCTCCCTGGTGTGCTGCGACATTCCTTCAAGCTGCCACCAGTCATGTCAGCTCCAACTTCCTCCAACTTACATCATTTTGGGTCCTCAAAACAGAAAACATGGCAAGACTCTGCCCATCTGTAGATCATCCTCAGGAATCTCCTCTGAGAAGTATTCCTGACTTTCTAAGAGCTTGGAGAGTCAGGAACCCCCTTCTTCATGGTTCCAGAGCCTTGCCTGTTGAGTTATAGAAGCTTTTTTTCGATCAGTTTTGCTACTTGTTGGAGCAGGGACTGTATGTTCCCCCTGTGTAAAATTCAGTTACACATTAATCCTCTGCTAACCTTTTAAATCATTTTGACTTTTACAAAGTGATAGCATCTAGAAGTGGTTTTCGTTGTACTAAGTTACTGGTTTCAGTGAATTCATTTTAACAGTGACTATTAATAGTAAACCCCTGGCTAAGCCAAACTAGGCTTCTCACACACATGCAAGGGTTTTGCTGTGTTGGATCCCACCCTCAGAACTAGAGATAATGATTGGTTGCCCAGTGTGTTGTATTCCATCATTTGCTTACATCAGACCTGTAGTAAAAGAATTCCAGTTTTGCTTTTCCAACCATAAGCTATCCCATATTTTTGAAGAAAAGTTGATGAAAACCCAAAACATTTTTATTAAATGACTAACTTCTGATATTCTTGAATGGAAGTTGTTGATGAAAGATTAGTCAATAATTTTGCTAATTTCCCCTCCTTCTGTTTATGTTAGTACTGTTTAGGTCAGGGCAACAGAATGGAGGGGGATATTCTTGTTAATACTTAATTAGTGATGTTGCTTGTAGCTTATTCCAATGATGGCAATACAAAGCACTTACCTGTTGTCCTAGTGGCAGTAACAGGCCATTTTGTAGGTGAGGAAACTGAGACACAGTAAGGGAGCATGTCCATTTGGCAGGAGCCCATAAAGGGCTCTCTCAGATGCAAACCAGAGCCATCTATTTTATTGAGATACAAGAGGGTCTTGGAAACCAGCTCTTGTGGAACTCTTTCAGTTATTTCGATACCCAGCCTTGGGGGGTTTTCTTACCCAAACAGTTTCTATTAGCCTTTCTCATATTCGCCGTATTTGGAGCTTTACTTTCTATACATGTGTAGATTGTTTATGCTGTTCCCTTAAGTTCTGAGACGAGAAATTCTACCTCTTGATTTTCAGAAAATAACTAGGAGTTTATTGGAACAGTGACCCTTCAGCTGAAAGACTGTATTAGTGTCTTTGCAGAAGTGAGTTCTGATTCAGGTACCATTGTACTGTCCAGCCTCCTGTTTGCTTCTGCTGTCCTTGTTCCCTGGTGGAGACTACATCTGAGGTCCACTCTCAACCTCTTTCTTCCAGCTCTGTCTTTTCTCCCTGGTCATGCCTGCCTTTCTTTTATAAGCTTTTACTATTCTTTGTAGGCTTCTTAAGATCTTGCATTTTGAAATCAATCTTATGTTTTGAAAGTAAGCATTTTCGGGTCTGTCAGGTGTCTGTTCCTTTGGAAGGGGGAGGGTGTTTCTCAGTTCCTGTGCTCATCCCTAAACAGAGGGCGTGTCTGCCTCAGCACTGTGAACTGTTTTCTCCCCCTGTGCATAGACTCTTTCACGGCACAGAGAGGCATGCTACATTTGCTTTCCTGTTTGTGGCTTGTGCCTTTTGAACACTGCTATCATTCATGGTCCAGCTTGGTTATCCTTTTTTTCTGTTTCTATCACAAAACACCCCAAAGACCAACAGTGTCAGTCATAGAATCCAAAACAGCTGGTTGCTGGGTCTTGCCTTGTACTTTGTGGCTTGGGCTTGTCTTCCCTTCTGGAATAAGTGGGTAGTTTCTTCCTATTTTTTTCCCTTTGTTCTGTGTGTATGTGTGTATGTATGGGGGGTGTCAAGCAAGGAAACTGCTCTTCCATTTGAAGGAGCTGCCAGTCCCACTCTGTGTGTGCAGTGCAACTTCTGTTCCTAGTGAACTTAACTGGCTCTGGAGGGGGCCAAATGGCAAAGGTATCCTTCTGATCCTTTCTGTTGCCTGTGTGTGAAGGACACATGTCAGTTATGTGTCTTTGCACTTCTTTACTTGGTCCTGAATTTTTGTGATCTGTTGCAAATGATGGTAAGCGAATCAATACCTAATACTTTTATAATGTGATCAAGCACATATTAAATACAGTAATATAGTTCAGTACTCTGATACATTTAAAAGCAGATTAATACACTTAATTTACTGTGGCATAGAAAGAGTAAGAATTTTTTAGGCTGGTTACAGGAAAAAAAGTATTCTCTCATTTCCTGATGAAAGACATGCTGTTATTGTTGAGGGCTTTGAGTCATCGACTGGAAACTAGACCAAAAATAAAGTAAGAGCAATGAGAGATAGGGAAGGAGTAAGAGAGAGCTGGGGGACAGTTGGGAACTGTTGAAGCTCAGGTGTTAGCACAAAGTGCTGAGGAGATTTTGAATTGAAGTCTGCATGAGGAGAGAATGGGGCAGTATGTGAAGAAGAGAGGCCTCTGAGGCGTGGAGGAGCTGGGCATGTTGGAGGCTACTGAGCAAGTGTGCCAAGCTGGGGTACTGGGGTAGCCCAGAGCATTAGAGAATGCATGTTTAGAAAAGAAATTCCAAGAGGAAAAGGAGAGAGATTACGCTTTTCTGAGTTCCTCAGAATTTAAATATGATAGATGAGATAGAAATAGGTGGACCTGAACACTATCGAGTACCGTTGGCCTTGTGTTGAGTCAGAGATGGGCTGGAGGAAGCAGTGGACCAGAGGAACGTACTGCTGTTACCCAAGTTAAAGGCAACAGTGATCAGACCAGAGTTGCAGGGCTGGAGACTCAAAGGCAGAGTGAAATTCATCCTCACTACTCATGTGTTCTCCGGTGTGTGTCGTGCACCAAGTACTGAGTTAAGTTCTGTAGATGTAACTTTAAATAGAAAATAACTCTTCATCCTTTTGGAGCTGCTGTCAGGATGGGAGTGATCAGAGTGAGAGAGCAGGAGAAAAAGGCCACAGCTGGGTTCCTAAGACAGTAGACTTTGTTAGGGTGGAAGTGGACAGCTCTGTGAGGTGGAGAGTAGCTAGGTGGCTATACTCCTGAGCAGTCTGAGCCAGTGGCATGTGTACCAGGGTCAGTCTGCGTCAGGGTGGCACAGGAGGCCACTTGCTGGCTGAAATGACAGAAAAGGCTGAGGACAGGATCACCCATTAGAGGTCAGGTATCAGAGAAAGTGTTTACCAGCAGGTTCATGGGCTCTCGGAAGTCCAGTGGAGGCTGCATTGCCACATGACTTGCTCTGCAAAGCTTTGCTGAGGCCTGTTCAGTGTCACAAGACCCATAGCAGCTCAGTTGGAGCGGAGGCAACCAGGGATGAGGATGCTGAGATTTGGAACTACAGTCAGTCTTGGGCCAGTTTTTTTAAGCTTTAGGAGAATTTTATGAGAATTTTAAAGAAATCCTCAGGGCAGGCCAGCCAGAAATCTCGGCAGCTGCCCTGAGGAGGAGAGTGGAGGGAAGAAGACGAAAAGCCATGAGGCTGTGCAGGTTCCGAACCTGCAGGGAGGTCAGACATGTGACCGACTGGCAGGCACATGGCAGGGAGAAGGAAACCTCAGAAAAAATATAAAGAAATACAAGGTGCTGGGGTAGCCCAGAGCATTAGAGAATGCATGTTTAGAAAAGGAATTCCAAGAGGAAAAGGAGAGAGATTACGCTTTTCTGAGTTCCTCAGAATTTAAAGAGAACTTCATGTCTGTGGCTGGGTCCAGAAGCACTGCCCGCCTTGGGGCAAATTTCCCTGTGGAAGGACTGGTGCCTTGCACCAGAGACCTTGTATGATAAACAGTCTGACTTCTCTGAATCTGTTTCCTCATTCTTAAGGTGATTATGTGATCTTAAGTGAGGTGTGGTTGGGAGCCTTACATGAGATGAAATAACACGATTCATCAGAACTTCTAGCATGCCTAGCGATTGCCGAGTGCTAGTTTCTCTCGTTTCTTCTTTGTCATTGGGGCCTTGTTTTCTCATCAGCTAAATGAAGGGATTGAACCACACAGATTCACGTTCTAGGTTCTCAAGCTTTGCTCACATTTGTTGCCTGCCTTCCTAGCATATCTCTGCCCAGTTCCATTAGTGGCTTCAGTGCCTAAGGGAACATTTCTCCTTCTTCTCTCCTCCACTTTGGTTCTGCCCCGATTAATTCTGCAAAAGGCTTCCCCTGGGCCCCTCTCCCACTCTGAGCCTTAAGAGGGGTCCTGTTCCTATGAGATTGTGTTCTTCCCCACGTGTGATCTTTCCTGACAGGGCTTTACCAGACTATTTTCCTCTGCATCCCTGGCCTGCTGTTTCTCTGTCTCTTTGTGTGTCTCTGACCTATGGAACATCATCACTCTATACATCATGCCCTGTATTGGTGGACCATTGTTCACTACGGTCTTAACTCCTGGATTTTGCTACAAGCCTCTTTGCATCTTTCATGGACTCATATTACAGCATCCAAATGAATGGATTTCATGGTCAGAAAACTTTACAGTATCTGAAAAGCATGGTTCAGGATTATTAACATCTAAGAAAGTTTAGTAATTAAGGCTATTTTTTTGATACGTGGTTCTAAAATTTTAAAAATAAAAGTTCCAGGACTGGAAATATAGTTTAGCAGTTAAAAGCATGTACTGCACTTGCAGAGAACTGGAGTTCAGTTCCAGCATCCACATTGGATGGCTCTCAACTGTCTGTAACTCCAGCTCCAGGCTATCTGACAGCCTTTTCTGGTCTCTCTGGGCACCTGCACTCATGTACACATACAAACAGACATACTCATAATTTAAAATAAACCTTAAAATTTAAAAATTAAAGAGTTCTGTTATTAAGGCCATTTAACCAAAAGCTATTATAATCTTCAGATATATTGGCCAGCTATTCTACTTTTAAGGATTTATCCTAAGAAAGTACTCTTAGCTAGCTGGAATATTGTTTACAGTGTGAACAATTGGAGATGACCCAAGTGTCTTAACTCTAGGGAATTGGTTGAGAGAAAAAGGGACTCATAGTATATATTCATAATTTAAACTTAGTTTCTCCCTTTAAACATTTAAAAAATTACGGTAGTGTATGTGTATCTTGAGTGTTGGCATGAACTTGTGAGGATCAGAGGACAAGAGGACAACTTGCAGAAGTTGATGCCCTTATTCCACTGTGGGTCCCAGAGGCTGAACTCAGACCATCCCACTGGCCCCTGAGGTAGTCGCGTCATCCCGTCCCGTCTCCCCACGTCCCCCCACCCCCGCCTCTGCCTCCCAAGTAAGTACTGGGATTAAAAGTGTGCTCTACATGCCCAGCCTGAGTTTCTCTTTTAAAAAAATGATGTTGCTAAAATGTTCATGTTAGTTAAGTGAAGGAACTATATTTATAAATGATATGTTATTGTCTGATTCCTTTTCCTTAAGTTATTTGCAGAGAAAGGATAATTGGTATAAGTAATATAAATGTTGCTTGTCTGTGACTGTTGAGATCACTAATGATTTTTACTAAGGTTTTGCCACTACCTAGCTTTTCTATAGGAAGCATGCTTTATTGATTAACAAAACACTTTATTAAAGTTGGAATTGTATGCCTCTTATTCTTGAAATCACATTTTCTATCTTTTGTTTAGTTAGCTTTTTTGTGTATATCATTGGGGAGCACACAGGGCCACCGGGTCCATATCAAATGGTAGACCCAGAGGAGCATGCTTCTTTGAGTCTCTGCTCTCCAGGTCACAGTGACTATTCTTGAGAGTAGACTTCATTGCTTGGTGTCTTTGGGCTGGACACAGTAGTAACTTGTTGACTTGGCTGCTGAGCTTCTGTGCTGGCCTTGTGAGCTGGCACTTTGCGGAAGGGGTGGGGCTGAGAAGCCTGGCCAGCTGTGGAGTTGGGCTAGCCTGGTTTGCATCCTGTAGTTGTATATGTATCCCTTGTGATCCTGGCCTCAGAGCTTTAGTTTGCATCATTAATGTAGCTGGCCTCTACCACAAGACAGTGAAAATGCATGTTGAACAGTATCTGGATCATTGTAGGCGCCTGAGTGACAGTAAACAGGTGGTTACCAGGTGGGCAGCCTGCAGTCCATACCCCATTACTCTACAGTGAAATCTGGAGTTTCCTTTAATATTAATATAGGTATCCTATAAACTCACTGTATTGGGGGTTGAAAAATAGTCTGAAGAATGATTCCTGTTTAACAGACACATTCTGCTTTTGCCCTCTTGTCTCTTCTTCAGTCTGTGGGCCTGGCATTGACATCCGCAACGACTATCAGCAGCTGAAGCGTCTGGAGAACTGCACGGTGATTGAGGGCTTCCTTCATATCCTGCTCATTTCCAAGGCCGAGGACTACCGCAGCTACCGCTTCCCCAAGCTCACAGTCATCACTGAATACTTGCTGCTGTTCCGAGTGGCCGGCCTTGAGAGCCTGGGAGACCTCTTCCCAAACCTCACGGTCATCCGTGGCTGGAAACTCTTCTACAACTACGCACTGGTCATCTTTGAAATGACCAACCTCAAGGATATTGGGCTTTATAATCTGAGAAACATTACTCGAGGGGCCATCAGAATTGAGAAAAATGCTGACCTCTGTTACCTCTCCACGGTGGACTGGTCCCTCATCTTGGACGCCGTGTCCAATAACTACATTGTGGGAAACAAGCCCCCCAAGGAATGTGGGGACCTGTGTCCAGGGACCATGGAGGAGAAGCCGATCTGCGAGAAGACCACCATCAACAATGAGTACAACTACCGCTGCTGGACCACAAATCGCTGCCAGAAAAGTAAGAGCGCTGCGGACCATTGCTTTCTGTGTCTCACTCCTTTTCTTCCTTGTGCCCCTCTCCCTCCTCTTCTGCAGAGCAGGGTGAGGTCACATTTCTAATGTGGCATTCCTGATTTGTGGAAGTGTTTCGTGGGGAGTGGGGTTGGTCTTGGTTGGCTTTCTTGGACATTTGAGAGCTCTGAAGTGCAGGACTTGTGGGGTTCTGGTTAGATGCCATTGTAGCTGTTGTCAAGTCTGGCCAGATCACATATTAGAACTAATCTACTGCATTTTGGGACTAGAAACCTGTTGATCTTCAGCGTCTCTGAAGAGAAAGGTGACCTGGTGTGCTTTGCAGGTCCCTGATGCTGGGCAAACAGGAGCTTCTTACATGTCAACTTTTGCATCCTTTGTGTGAAGGATTTTCTTTTTCTGTATGGCAGGAGTTCCTTTCCATAAATATTAGAATACTGTTGAGTAAAGGAAAAGTAAAGCTCTTATTCACATCCTTGGCTCTTAATGAGGACACTGGTGCTTAGGTGTCATGGTCTAAGAAGGAACACTTGATGGAGGCAGAAGGCCTCTGCACCAGTTTCCAGAGGTCCAGGGTTTAGGTTCTACTTGAGACAGCTCTGTAGAGGGTATGTTTTGAACCTTTGAGCCTGTGTTTGCTTCTTTGTATACTTGTTTATAGAACAGTTGTGAAAATCATATGCAGTCACTTAGTGAAGGAATATTAGAAGGCATTCAGTGATCCTGTAGTCATGTTGTATTTTGAAGCTTCTTGATTATCTGCAGTATTCTTTTTCCTATAGAAAGCCCAGCTCTTGCCCCAATGTGATCAAATGCCTTAAGAGCCAAGTTTGCTTCTTTTAAACCCAGAATGTGGTGGTGGTTCAGGACCTTTGCTTTATTGCATTCAACAATTCAACATTATTTAGGCATAGTGTCCACCAAGGTTCCCCTTACTGGTTCCCGTCAGTGTGTTGACTATTATTTAGTTGCTGGCCCAGTTTAAGACCCAAGGAGTCCATATACTCTAGCTAGTTATGAAGAGCCAAGAAATCCCAAATTGGTAGACTTGTCTAAACCATGAAGTGTGTGTAATAAACAAATACAAGACAAGACTTCACAGGTAGCTCTTAACGTCAGCTTTCTTTCAGCCAAGGCTGAAGTGGGAAATCACACACCTTGATGCTTTCTATCATTGCGTGTGTGTGTGTGTGTGTGTGTGTGTGTGTGTGTGTGTGTGTGTGTGTGTGTGTGTAGTATTAGTAGGGGCCAGGGCTTTAGTGGCCAGTACCTTGAAGAATGAATGGGAGGAAGATACTTTTATGATTGATTAAAACTGTGCCTTATCTTTGTCTTATCCAGTGATTTGACAAAGCAATCTGTTTTGGTTATTTTTGAGACAGGGTCTCATTCTGTTATCCAGATTGGCCTGGAACCTACTATGTAGCCTGGGGTAGCCTTGAGTTCAGTCACCCAGATACTGGATTACAATAATGAGCTACCTTGCCGAGCTTAACAACAACAAGTTATTATTATTATTTTGAGATAGGCAGGGTCTCCCTGTAGTCTCAGCTTGCCTAGAACTCCCTATGTAGACCAGGATGGCCTTAATCTCACAGATTCACCTACCTCTGCCTCCCAAATGCTGGGATTAGAGGCATGCATCACCATGACTAGCTGAAAAAATTTTTTAAATAGCTTTGACATTAAAAAAAAAATTGTCTTGTTAGATATTATCAAAGAGCCAGCATGGGACAATGGAGAGATATGGTTGCAGAAATGAGATTGCTGGGTGATTGTAGACTAGCCAGCTTCTCTGAGTTGTGGTTAGGCATGTTCTTAGGGCAATTGCATTATCTTTTTATGGTGATCAAATCAAATATGTACATACAAGTGTTTTAGAAGTTCATAAGCTCTGCATAAAAGGAAAGTGCTATTTCTAGCATTATTAGGTGGCACCTGCTTAGTGATTCTGCAGACACTTTGGTCTTTTCAACAGTTTCTGACCAGCTGCTTGCTGAAGAAACTGGGTGCACGGATGAGGCCTGAATTCTGCATCTAAGATCAGTGACCGCAAATGAATAAGTAATCTAAATTGCCTAGGCTTCAGTTTCTTCATCTGGAAAATGGAATGGATCCTGCCTTCCTCATAGGTTCATTGGAAGATAAAAAGGAGAACAATGAAAAGCACCATGAAAAAATAACCGGGGTTAGAAATTGGGCCCTGATGTCAGAGTTGCCTGTTAGCTGGAACTGACCTCCCCAAGGCCATGCCCGAAGCCTTTCCTTTGCCAGCTGTATCACTCCTGATGATGTGTTTTATGATTTCACAATGGGGTACTTACTTAAAGTTGATGAGTCCATTTAGGGAAATTGTCTTGCCTTTACCTTCTGAAAACTCAGTCTTGGGCATGATTCTGAAGAGGTTTGCTAATTGTGTTGGAATTCTTTTCCTCTGCCTAGATTCCTGTTAGATCTTTGTTTTCTGAGGTAGAAGCTATTTGAACTGAACACTTGAACTGTGGCCCATCTTGAGTGAGACCTGCTGTAAGTGTAAAGCCCATACTGCATTTCCAGGATGAAGTATGGGGAAAAGCCTTAAAAGATGTCATGCATAATCTTTTGTATTGATTACATGCTGAAATGCACTGTGATGGATATATTAGAATACGTAAGATGAAATGTTAAAATCAATTCACCTGCTCCTTTTTACTTTTGGATATGACCACTAGAGCATTTCCATTACAGATGGCTGGTATTCTCTTTCCAGTGGAGAGAGCTCTGGTAGGGACTTTCTTTGAGGATGAGTTCTTCCCCTCATCATCTTATAACTTAAATAGTATAGTTTTATCCTGCCCCGCTCCAGACAGAACCCAGGGTTATCATTCAGGGAGCCAGGGGAAAGGCATTGGGTCCTCACAGAATGCCTACCTTGAGTTCACCGTAAAGTTAAATGGCTGTTTGAAAAGAATATGTGTAGAAGAATCCCATTCAGTTATTTTTCTTCTGGCTGGCTGCAGAAGAGGGAGGAGAACATCGCGAGAAACATCAAGTCAGGAGCATGTGTGAAGTTGTGGGTGTAATGGAGAAACACTCGATTGTGTAGTGCTGATGTCCTGCTTATACTTGAAATCCTTTAAAATGCTTAGATCACAACTGCTGGCCAACAGGGTGGAGGCAGCCCACTAAAAAGGGGGCCACTCTGTTGGTTGAATATTCTATATATCTGTGATTGCTTTAATGATTTTATGCAGGTCTGAGTTGTTGCTAAACAGTGAAGCACCCTGAAGGAATTGTGTGTGGCCGTTTTCCTTCAGTAAGAATGTATTTGGTGGTCCTTCCTCTCTTGTCTTGATGTGACCTCTGGTTCTCTACCTACTCTTGTGGCTGCTGCATTACTGTTTTCTCCATCTAGGCCTGAATAGCTGGTGATCTCCAGTGTTAGTTTATTTGGGCTGCTGTAACAAAATACCACAAGTTGGGTAACTTATAAGCAATAGATTTGGAGGCAGTTCTGGAGGCTGGAAGTCCAAGAAAAGGTGCTGGCAGGTTCTCTGTCTAGTGAGGCTCTATTTTTTTAGTTCATACCACTTTTGCTTTGTGTTCACATAGTGGAAGGGGCAAGACAGGTTTCTGGGATCTCCTTTGTAAGGGCATGAATTCCATTTATGAGAGCTCTACCCTCACAACCTTATCATATATCCCAGAGCCCCACCCCCAATGCCATTTGGTCAGATATTAGGTTTCAACATAGGAGTTTTGGAAGATATAATCACTCAAACCTGGCATGACAGAGTTCCTTGTTTTACTCCTCCTCCTCCCATTGTTTCCATTGGTCCTTTAGTATCCTCCCACCTTTATCTAGTTTTCCAATACAGTCTGTTTTGTGAGGTCTAAACTGTATCCATTAATATGAAGACCACCCTGAGCAGCTGAGTAGCTAATGCAACTTTTCCTTACTTCTTTCTGGTCTGGTGCATTCCTGTACTCCCTCTGGGGTGGGACAACAGCATTCTTATTCTTTTTGCTTGTGACCATGTCAGAAAGATGAGTGGTTTTTGGATGCTTCCTTTTTCTTGTTAGACATCCAAGCCCCTACCATCCCAAGTGTTACCCATGATGATAATGGATTTGAAGAGAGGTCTTCAGACCCGGGTGGGTAGACAGCCCTAGAGCTGAGCAAGTGGGCTCCAGCTTTGCATTGTGTTAGGACCTTCTCTCTGTTTCTTGGGAACGCCCATGCTCTGGTCAGCTGCTCCCAGTGTGGGGGTAATCTTTATTTCACTCTGCCTTTCTCCATCCTACCCACTGCTCATGAATCTCCCCCATGACACTGCATCATGCAGCACATGATGTTCCCTCCCTCCTACAAGCCTTTAATACCCTTAATGACCCTTCCCCAGTCATCTGTGTTGACCAGTACCCAACTCTTTACCCCGGGACTCTCTGGCTGAGCTCCAGCCTTGCCTTTTCCTCCAGAAGACCCTAGGGCTTTATAGCCTCAGGTAGTAAATCTCCTGGCATCTGGCAGGGTGCCTTTTGCAGTACTGTGTACATTCTGGCTGTATCTTTCAATGCATAGGCTGTTACTCTGGAGGCAGGCATGGTGCCTGCTTTGTAAAGGTCCATTTTCCCCCAAGTAGAGAGCAGTGTGCAGTGGCAGTCTTTAGTAAGCCCAGAGATGCTGCGATTATGAAATGCATTTCGGGTATTTCCTTTCCTTGTCACTATTAAGCTACTGAGGAGCACTGCTACCCAAACCGTCTCTACTTCTTTAATTCTGTTTGTGTGAGTGTTTTGCCTATATGTATGTAAATGCCCCTATGCAATGCCCACAGTGGCCAGAATTCTGAGTGAGTTGGATCTCCTGGAACTGGAGTTAAGAATTGTTGTTAGCTGCCATGTAGTTGCTGGGACCTGAACCTGGGTCATCTGCAAGAGCAGCCAGTGCTCTTAAGCATATCTCTGCAGCCCTCCAATCCCCATTTCTAACTATTAATTGGCAGAGAGAATTCGCAGATGGGAACTTATCTCATTCCTGCCATTGTCAGAATAATTCAAGGCCAAAGATGCGGAAGTATAAAAATTGTCAGAATGTTTGAAGACTGGCTTAGGAAGCTGTTTATCAGTGTGTACAGCAGTTTTCTCAAAGGCCAACCTTGTGTTGTGAGGTGCAGAGGTGAATCCTCCTGCGTGTCTGTGGTTTTCTTTTCAGTGAATTTGCTTAAGTGATCCTTCAACACAGAGACTTTCTGGTATTTGATTTCATATGCTGACAGCCCCCTTTTTTTTAAAAAAAAAAAAAAAGACAAAAAAAAAATCTAAAAATTTAAAAAGCTGCATGTTAAAACCTGAGCTCTTACTGCTAAACTTGGCCATTCAGTGTCTTTTAGCCACCAAGGTCAACAGCTTGTGATTGGCCCACAGAACCCTGTTTGTGTGTATGAAGGCCATGTCTTTGTCAGACAACTCAGGAAGCGGTGAGAGTGGCTACGCTGGAAGTGGGCTTTTCTGGGGGGCGCAGCCTTATTTCAGTTAAAAGGGCATTGACTGGAGCCACAGTGTTTTTTGCCTTTCCCACGCCTTCAAAATAAGAAACCAGGAAAGCAGCAAATCGGAGCCTTCTACTGAGAAGGTGGTTCATGGCTCCCTTTATTGATAGAGGAACACATTCCTTTCACAAATGGACTCAGGAGCTCAAAATGCAGGCAGGTGGTATAAAAAAGATAGTTCTGGTGTGTCCCTCCCCCCATGTTCAGTTCTCAAGTTCTTGTTTACCCATCACCAGGACAGCACAGGCCTGTGGAGTAGAATTGCTTCCTCTCGCTATCTTTGTATGTCTAGCCCACTGGGTGGAAGTGGAGGACTTGTTAAAACATCTTTTAATCATCTGCAGTTTCTATGCTGAGAGTCCAGCCATGTGATAGGCAGTGTTTTTTCTTAACTTTAAGCTTCAGCTAGCCTGCGAAGAGTGGAGTAATGTCTAGGAAACGCTCTGAGGTCTGCCACCACGCTCCTGCAGGCTTTCACTACAGACTGCTGAAACACAGGATGATAATGGATTTGAAGAGAGGTCTTCAGACCCGGGTGGGTAGACAGCCCTAGAGCTGAGCAAGTGGGCTCCAGCTTTGCATTGTGTTAGGACCTTCTCTCTGTTCCTTGGGAACGCCCATGCGCTGGTCAGCTGCTCCTAGTGTGTGGGGGTAATCTTTATTTAGAAGGGGGTCACATGCCCTGTGGCCTCAGTGCTATGCCTTTTATAGTCAGATGTGGAGTCGCATTCTGTCCTCCCTGATTGTCAACCTCTGTGCTGAGATGGTGAAACAGTTTATGTTCATGCTTCTTTGGGACACTGCTAAGCAGACACCAGCCCATAGAGCAGGTGTCTTGTCCCAGAAAGGCTTTGCTTTGGGCTCATTGTTGAGGTGCCACCCTCTTGGGCCCACTCTAGAAGTTAGTTTTTAATAGAGATGCCATCTTAGAGACCGAAAAGCATTCAAACTCTTTTCCAGCCTTTTTTTTTTTTAATTCGAGGTATTTGGGGAATATCCCAAGCCCCTTCATATCTCTCCAACTAAATCTACTTGCAGAATGGTTCTGGTTTCTTCCTACTCCCAGAAAGCCTCTTTCTTTTGCTGCATTAATATTTCTATCTTGCTTCTTTTCATGTGTATGCCAGTGTGACATTTCTTAGAGTAAGGATGATGTGGAGCATGTAGGCCTGTGGCTAATCTTGTTCCGGATTGTATTGCTCAACTCCAGTGTATAGTGTAACCAAAAGTTAAGTTTGGCTACTTGTGGAGCTGCAAGCCATCACTTGGAAACTTGCCTCCTTCCAACATATGGTATGAATCAGGGACTCAGGTTGTAAAAGGTGGATCACTGAGTACAATTCTAGGTTGGACGCTCCGCCTTGACATGGCAAGCTTTGCCTTCCATCCATGAAACAAGAATGATCAGAATAGTGCCTGGAGAGCACCCATCAGATGGTCAATGGTAGCAGCTGCTGCTATTTAAAAAGTAGATAGCTACATTCTGAGACCATCTACAATTCTGAGCTTAACAGCTGAACTGGATATGTATTTACTGCCATATCTTAAGTGGCCTTTCTCTGTTGCTTTTTCTAAATAGCAAAAATTCAATTATCATAAATAGCAGGGCTCTAGGATAGGAGTGGTTTAATCTGGATTGTTCAGGTTCTCCTATTTGCTCAGATAAGGTGTATCTTTAAGGAACATTCAATGATGTGCATATGTCTGTATCCAGGGGCCAGTAGGGACCCTGTAGTTGTATGTAGATTCCATTTCATTTGTTATCAAACTCCATGAATTTATTCTTCTTGCAAACTTGGTACTTGGGAGTATTTAAGAAATATCAGAAGATTCTTGTTTGACATTGACATTAAAATATCTTTTAAAACTTTTTTTTTTTCTTTCCGAGGATTAAAGTGCTTAGAGTTTTTAGTTTTTAGTAAAACTGACAAGGAGGCACATTTTTATTTGTGACAACTGTAGGTCTCACATAGTGAAGGTAGCCAGCCATCTGCTCCAGACTGGAGCCTATGCCTATTTATTCTCTTCCTTGGATAATAATACCCAAGGTGTGCATGCACGTCTGTGTGTGCACATGTGTTTGTGTTTGCACAATTGTGAGTGCATGTGTGTGTGCATGCATATGCATGCATCCCACTGTTTCTCCCACCCAGCCTCCTCTCCTGTTTTGTTTTGTTTCATTTTCCTCCTCTCACTCCCATTGCAGGAAACAAACACTGGCTCCCTGTGTCCTCCCTTAGATCTTCCTTCCGTTCCAGGGGATCAGGTGGGTGGGAAAATATTGTGCAGGAATGCCAGGCCCTCTTCCGGAAGCTGGGCTTCTGTTTCATCTCATTATTGAACAGAAAGAAGTTGCTTTTTGTTTCTTTGCCTTGGTCACAAACAAGCAAGCGCTCCATCATCCCCACTTCTTCCTGCCATTTTTTCCATGGAATCCATGTGGGATGGCAACAGAGACATCATGTTTAGAAACTCTTAGTTGCTTGATACTCAGCCCCCATTAGAAAAATGGTTACACTGACCCCATATGCAGCTGCCTCTAGTTTTGTTTTTATGTCTTAAGAAAGGAACTGGATAAAGTACGTAAGGTTGGAGAGTAATCTCTCTAAATCTCTGACCTCCAGTACATGACTGAAACCACATACACCATTCAACCCTACACATACTATCTTATGTATACCTATGATAAAGTTCTGTTTATAAATTAGATACGGATAGAGATTAGCAACAATAATAAAACAGAATGATTTTAACACTGTGCCATACCGGAATTGCCAGCATCACTGCTCCTGTGCTTTGGGGCCATTATATTACATAAAATAATGCTTACTTGAACACAAGCACTATGATTTCATAACCAGGGTGACTATTAATTGACTGATGGGAGAGTAATATATGTAGTGTGGATACATTGGACACAGAGATGATTTACATACCAGGCAGAACAGAGTGACACAGCTTAAGTTTCATCATACTCCTCAGAACCCTGTACAGTTTGAAACAGGAGTTGTTTATTTCTAGAAATTTTCCATTTAATATTTTTAGACCACAGTAGACTGTGGATAACTGAAACTTGAAAAAGTAAAACTGCAGAGAGACCCATGCAGTCAGGCCTAAGGCTGTGGTGCCTGAGAGCCTTGTATGTAGAAACTGAGAGATTACAGCTACAGGACCAGTGACGCCCCTCTGGTCAGCCTGCCTCTGTGCCCGTGAAGCCACTGGGGAGGAGGACTCGACCGCAGTGTGACACATCTCCCTTTGGCAGCAGATCTGTGAATTCAGCCTGCCTATTTTGGATTTCCTCATAGTGTTGGGTGGTTTTAGTCTAGTTTTAGTGAGACCAGTGAATTGAGTTTAGTAGTAAAAAAAGGGACGGGGGGGGGGGGAGGCAAATAAAAGATCAGTAGGCAAAGAGCCTGTAATACGAAAGGAAGAAAGAAAGATATTTTTTAGATAGGTAGCTCTTAGAAATAATTCCTAGGTGGTTCTGGTGTTTGGATTAGCTCTCCAATATCCCCCAAACATACTAGTTGTAATATAAAGACAACTGGAAACTAGTCAGATCCCTGTGAGAAACCAGCTCTGGTCTTGGGATGATGATTTGATGCACTGTATCTGTTTGATTTATTGACCTCTCAGTGGCCTCTTATACTTTGCTAAGCAAATGATAATAGATTCTTGGGACTATTCCACCAATTGGATGTAGAGGAAAACTTTTTGCTCAGTTACCTGGTGAATTTGAAATGATTGAGTTAGTCTGGAATATGTCAATATTCCTTTCAAAAGCTTTGGAATAATCATGTCAAAGAGGCTTTAAGTAGAATGACAGAAGTACTTTCAGAGCAGAAAGGTATAGCTGGTACTCCTCTTTATAATTTCACAACCTGTCCAGATGCTGTGGTTCCAGTGGTGTCACCATCTCCGAACACTGAATTTCTTGCTTCTTCCTCCAGACTCCTACCTCTTCCCTGGCCGTTCTTTTATGACCACAAAGGGGAGAGGGGAAGGCTTGGTAGTCATATGGGTTTATGAATGGAATTCTGAGAATGTATAATTTTCTCTGAAGAATGTTTCTGTAGCTCAACAAACATTTCTTGTTTGCTGAGGAAAAAAAATCTTTGAAAGAGTAATTTGGGAGTTGGGGATTTAGTTCAGTGGTAGAGCTCTTGCCTAGCAAGCATAAGGCCCTGGGGTTTAGTCCTCAGCTCTGGGGAAATAAACAAGAGGTGGTTGGATGCTAGAGATATCAGTTAGGAAGAGGGCTGCACCTGTGGGTGAAGCACTTTGACAGAGAATGGATGAGAAAGCCAAAGCCTCCTAACCTTGCCACAGGACTTGGTTTGCAAGATTGATTTCATTTTAAGTTTGTTGATGGCCACACAGTGACAGTAACATTTGATGCCTGCTACATAGTGATTTAGGGTTCATTCATTTGTACTTTAGTTTTAGCTAAGGCTCTCTTTCAACCTCATTCTGAATGCCTGGAGTGGGCAGACTCCAGACCTTGACTTAGTTGCTCTGGCAAGTTTCTTTTACTTTAGATAACCATTGCTCCATCCGGTTTGGCACACTTGATATCCTAATTCTTGAGAAGACTCAGATTATGGGTAACAGTTTACAGAAGAGGAGTGTAAGTGGTCAGTTACAGAGAAATAGTAATCAGGATGGTGTTTAAACCACACTTCAGCACAAAAGTTAAAGGTGAATGGTTTGTGAGTGGCTTATTGTTGACTGGTTCAGATCTTATTAGCAAGCTTGACATATACAGTGCAATTTCAAAAGTGGCACTTCCTACACTAGCTCTCCAGCCTCCCATTATTCCATCCCAATATTGGCCAAATACATTCAAAATAATACAAATCTACCCATCGTTAGTGTCTTCTCATTATGAAGCCAGCCTGGAGAGGCAGGTGGCCCGGATGATTAAATGGTAAAAAGGGGAATGTGCAACCCAGCACCTCATGATCAGGTAAGTTTTGCATGAAAATTGTGTCCAAGAATGATGGTGTATTGCAGAAACAGATCAGGTCTTCTCAGATGCAGCTGACTTGAGTGAGTGGCCCCAGAACATTTCACTTTCCCTCCCCTTCCTTGATTTCCTTGTCTTGAATGAAGCAAGCTGGAATCTTCTTCCCACTGTGAGATTTAATGTTGAAGAGGAGGTTGATGGAGCTCTAGTATGAATCTGCTAGCTCTGACTTTTGACAAGCACTGCTAAGCTTGGAGGCTGATGTTTTAGTCAACCTCTTTGAATTGGGCCCAACTTTTAAAGCATTGGCTCCAAGGCTGAGTCTAGAAGTAGGCTATGAACTCTCAAGAGGTGATTTCAACTTACTAGTTCCCAAGAACTTCCCAGGAAGTGGATATAGGCTAGGAGGGAGGCAAGTGAAGCATCTCCATGACTGGACAAAAAGAAGGGAAGGTGATCAGAGTAGTTGAGAACAGGAAATCCAGGTAGTTTAAGTTTTGTATTTTTGAAGTGACTTTTTTTGGTCTGGTCTTTGCTCTTACCAAAGTGGATTATTTATAAGTACTTCTGAGAAACACCAATGAACCTTGATTACATGGAAAGAATTTACATTCATTTAAGCCATTCTTTTCTATTACTGTTAGCTTTCATTAGTCCAGAATGTAGCAACCTGATAACCTAAGAAGTTTTTTCTCCTCTGGGTGATGGTTGACAACTTCCGTGGTGCTTTCCTCATACTGTAGTTGAGGGGCTTCAGACTCTGCAACACTGTTGCAATGATACAGCAAACTTAAAATAATTTCTCATTGATTTCCAAGTTGGGTGTATTTTATAATGCACTCATGTCATAGGCATCTGGGTTTGACATGAGTGTGTGGCAAGTTTCAGCGGGTGCAAACGTTAACTGCGGAGATCATGTTCTGCAAGATCTCCCCTTATCTGTCATCCACTCATTGTCCACGAAGCTTCCTTAAAGGGCTCTCTCTTTCAGGTTACTTTTGTACTGGGATAGAGCCATTGAGCTGTGAGTTGGCCATTGATGGTCCTTTCTCTTTTCTATGTGGGTAGGCTGAGAAGACCTTGTTCACCCTTCACTCATCTGTCTCCCCACTTGGTTAGGACTGGTCCCTGTTTATAATTTTTGCTTCCCCACTCTCACAGCCAATAACAGGCCTGTGGAGGAGGTATTATGTAAAAATCCACCTCTCATGTGGAGTGGTTTATTCCAGTAAAACAAACAGGCTTCCATGACAAGGAGGAAGACGAGGAAAGAGGAGGGTGATGAGTAAGTATGAGCACACAGCCGAAGAAAGTCCCCTGTCTTGGGAGTATGAGAATGAACACTTCTGGCGTGTGTACCCTGCACAGTAATCTCCTGATGGTTCTGATAGGTATGGGAACTTTAAAAGGATTTGTAAAATACTTTCAAATTACCAAAGTGGTCCATGGTTCTAGCCGAGATAAATAAACTAACTAAATAACAATAGAGTTTAAAAGAGAATGTGTGCATGAGGGTGTCTGTCAGTTACTTGCAGGCTTCCTACAGCCTTTGTTAATATTGATCCAGTGTCATTAGTGAAGGAGAAGAGAATGTATTAGGCACACATTCCTGTAGATGAGGATCATGGCAGAGGTTTCAATCATGAGTAATGTCTGAGTAGGCCTTGGTGTGCCTTTTCAAGTTTTTTTGTTTGTTAGCTGGATAAAGTTTCAGTCCTTTTCCTTAGCCATCTGCTTGAGCTGTCCTTGTTTAGTGCAGAGTCCATACTAAGCAATGTGAAATGACAGAAGCTTATGATTTTTGTTGGGTCATAAGATCAAAACACATGAAGTTGGGCTACAGTAATATCTCATTAGATAAAGTATTTGCTTTATAAGGATAGGGACCTGAGCTTGATCCCCAGAAGCCATGTGAAAAAGCTGAGTTTGGTAGTACATGCTTATAATCCCAGCTCAGAGGAGCAAAGATGGGCAGATCCAGGGGGCTTGCTGGCCAGCTAGCCTAGCCTACTTGGCAAGTGTCAGGTCAATGAGAGACCCTGTCTCAAAAGCAAGATGTAATGCACTTGAGGAAGGACCTCCATATCACATATGCACACAAGTGCATCTTCATACACATGAGCACAAGGACACACACACATACACAGTGACATTAAAAACAGGGTTGCCATTTACATTGTTTGACAAGGCACTTCACAGTTTTAGCTGAAAGAGATAGAGAGGCAACAAACACTAAGAACTCAGAGGAGGGCAAGTTCGGCATTTAGAGCTTTGTTGGGACCAGATATTTGCCTCTGGTGACGTTGGGGTCTTCCTTTAAAAATGTTCGTGCTAGCTCGTTCCTGTTTGCCCAGCATCCTATACAGACAGAGCCCTCACCCCATGAATATGCTGTGCTTCAAATCTGTGCAAGCCGTTTGGAATGAGATCTATCCTTACATAAAAGCAGAGGTCTGAATGGTGATTTGGATCCCAGGTCCCCCCTCCTCCCCCCCGACACACACACACCGTGTGGTTACCCCCACACCTATTTGGCTTGGATATCATTTGTATTTGACTCGGATATCATTTGTATTTGACTGTGTCCCTGGCTTTAGTTCTTTGGGGAAAAGGCCCTATGAGCACTGTCCTAGAAGTGGTGCCTTTTTTACTGTTGGGGTAAAGCAGGGGTGTGGGGTCATGGTAGGAAACTAGTTGTTTCCATTTTATACACCTTTTAGTAGCTTCCCCAGCCCAAGGGCTTAATGCTTTTCACATGTTGAGCAGTCTAGGGATGGGTTGACAGGGGTTCAGGGGCGATGGAAGCTAATAATCAGTACTAGCTCCCACTTATGGAGGGGGCGGGATTCTAAGTAGAATCAGCGACATCTCGACCAGGACTTGAACTAGTTTCTGTGTGACTGATCATGAGTAAGTGTGGGCTTGTGGTCTACATCTGGGTTAGACCCTGCTCTACCCTTAAGGCCGCCTAGCAAGCTGGATGATATAAAGCCAGAGCAGGTTCTGACAGCATTTGAATCTGAAATGAGAGGGTGTGAACTGAAATGTTTCCTAACTTTTCTTCGTATGGATTGCTCCCTTGAGCTGTCTGAAAAACAGTGAGATTCAAGACACCCTCCTCTTCTTCGCCTTTTTCCTTCTGTCCAAGAAAACCTCAGCATTATTATCATTGGCCTGGAGAAATAGTAAATCTATGTTAAGTATGTAGACATGAATGGGCAAAGGAAGGATTTGTGGCTGAGGATCTGCTGAAACAAACAAGTAATATAAATGGGCAGAGAGAGATATTAAATTGATTGTATCTTTCAGCTCCTGGTACTTAAGGCAGAGATAAAGTAGTGGAAAAAGGTTGTCATTTGAAGTAATGAAAAGACGAGGGAACTTTGAAGCTAGCTGGGATCCTTCTGCCTGTTGACGTGATGTGGATTGGACCATAGAAAGGCAGGAGTAAGGATGTTCCATTTGGAACAGAGCACAATTCCAACTGCTTTCCAAGCCAATGGGGGGCTGGGGCTAACATTCTCAGGCCCGGAGTTTATTGGATAACAGTTCATTAAACTCGTGACAGAAGCCTTCATTTAGTGTTGTGGGAAGACCTGCAGTTATCTACATTATGAAGCCATTTAGATTTTTTTTTTTAATGCATGCTCCTGACATTGTTTGTGTGTTAAGTGGAGCAGTAGATGAACACTCAGTGGACTTGAGCTTCCTCCCTCATAATATACCCAGAAGCCCAAGGTTTCTTAGATTTTTTTTTTTCTTTATTATGGTAGTACTGAGAGAAAATTTACTTAGCAAGTTGGAAAAAACATGGGAGCAGTCCAGGCCAATCCACAGTTAATTGTACTTGTCATTAATATTTTGAGAGAACGGAAAGAATTAAGCAAATTTACCCTTTTAGGGGGAGTTTTATCTTTTAAGGTGATAGTACATGAACAAATGTTTGAACTACCAGGCTGGAGCAAACTATACAGATATGCTGTGAAGTTTATCTGTGAAGATTATCCCATTAGTGCTCCCTGTAAACTGAAAGCCTATGAGCTTATGAGACTGATTGATAGTGGGGGTGGCAGTGGCATGGGAGCACTGCTGGGGATGCCTGGTGCCTCACACATGCTAAGCGAGTCCTCTGCCACCTATTTCTACTTCAGCCCACAAACTGATTTTTCAGGAGACAACTTCTCTTATCCATACAGAGGAAATTTTAGTCATGGACTACAGAAGTGAAGTTCCATGGAGAGAAAAGGCTGACTGTATGCATAGTTGAAGGGGCCATTGTGGAACAGGGGTGACTAATGTAGGAGAAACAGCTGATTTGGGGGAATGCTTTGAGGTCTGTGAGTCTCATGAGTGAGAAGGAAGCCTGAAGTCCACTTGTGTGAACCCTGATATAGTTCTCTCTCCACTGCCTTAGCAAGTGCTGTCATGTCTGTGCCCATGTGGTCTGAGGTAAGAACTGTCTACCTTTCCCTGGCCTAGAACTTCATCTTCTGGTCCAGTGAACACCTCTGTCATTGAGACCCCGTGTTGCTTTTCTTTTTGTCTGCAGGGATGCTGGGGCAAGGTGGGTAGTGTGCTTCCTGCTTTGTCTAAGCAGAATGCTTCCTAGGGGTTCATGGCCTGGAGTAGAAATTGAAAGCATCTTGTTGTAGGGAGAGAAGAAAGCAGGAGGTGCATACTGGCTTTCCTCCTGCTCACCACTCACTGCAGGGGCCTTCAGACTTATGTAGTACCTACAGATTTTGTTATTCAAGGGCATGCTACCACTAAAAGAAAAGCTGTCTCCTGGGATTGAGTTCAGTTACAAAGTCTGTGTTCCACAGCACTTTCTAGGAAATAATTTCACATGCCCTCCTTAATCCCCAGAAAGGTCATTGTGAGCTAGAGGAGAGACTGACTTGGACAAGGCCACACCAGGGCACCAAAGGCGGAGCCCAGTTAGAACATGGACACCCGCAGCCACTGTCCACAGCTGCCTCAGCTGCCCCCTTCCTTCTGCCGTCAGAGGCCCTGATCTGAAGGAGATGGGCCAGTACAGTAAGCTGCCCCAGCACACTACAAACAGGGCTGAGTAAAAGCTCGATGTGATGATAGAGGCAGAGTCTTCCTAGATTGGAATCTTTGTTCCTTCTTCTAAGGTCTTTGCATGATTCAGTGTTTTCTGAATAGAAAAGAAGAAAAATTCACTTCTAAATCCCAGGAATTTAGCAGTGTTAACAAAAGGCTAATCTATGATTAAAGCTTTTCAGAACCTTTCCAAAGATTCCCCCTACATTTTGAGGGTTTGTAAGTTAGGACCCTAGTTTGTCCCGGAGATTTCTGCAACTCCTGCAGTGAACTGTATGCGACCTTCAAGGCCCAATCCCTGTTAACCTAGCTCGATTCTGGACAGCAGAGTATGGACTTCAGGTTGTGCGGGACCCATGGAAATGGTTCCCTTGTCTGAACCTGCATTGGTGAGTGACCCTAGTTCCACTCTGGACCTCTGTGCTGATAACTCTTAAAAATGACTTTTAATGACTACGGTGGCATTCCTTGAGCAATGGCTATTCATGTTCCAGGCAGCTCCAATGGTATTCTCATCTGATCTGCCCAGAGAGTCTGGATATACTGCCTATCCTCTTTTAGATGGGCCAGGAAACTGAGGCAGATTCCTGACATATTATGTAAAGTATCATGAAGCTAAGTTTCCAGCCTGGTCTTCCTATGATTCTACTGCCTGTTAGTCTTCTACCACACCACAGCTACCACCTTCCAGGGAGCCCCGAACCCCATGCCCAGAAATGACTCGGTGGCTTGCTGTTTTTGGAGGGAGGCTGAGACCATGTGTCTGATGAGTTCTTGAAGCTGTTTTGCTCTTGTCTCTCATCTTTTCTGACATAGGGGGTGAATAGAGGCATCTCCCTGGTGCTGAGTGAACACAGTCAGAGCTCTTAGCACAGTGCCCCTCCCCTGCTGGCCCTTCTCTCCATCTCTGACTCCTTCCTCATCTCTCTCCTCCTCTGTCCTTCCTTCTTTCATTCTCTTCTTCTCCCTGTCCCATCTTCAAATACTGAGAACATCTGTGAGTCTTAAGATAAAAGGGATGAAATTGGAAGAGTGACCTAAGATTGTTAAATTACAGCTGCTTAATTATACAGCAACTTGTTTCCGAATTCTGATACCTTGCTTTTGTCTGAGTCTTTAAGTTTCCCCTCCCCAGGCAGGGTTGATTTTTACACTGATGAATTATTTTAATGTGGGAGACAAAACTTTGATGCTGATCAGTGATCAGGCACCTTTGTTTGGCTGATTTTTAACTAGAGAGACTTTGTTTTCAAACCATTCTTTAATCTTAGGAAAATATTTTCAGCAAGTGCTTCAGCTCTGATGAATGGCAGGTTGTGGTAAAGGAAGAAGGGGATGTGGTTTACAGTAAAGTTTTTATTCTTTTATAAAAATGTGATCATCATACAGAGAGTAAAATATATTCAGCCTTATATTATTAAGTCAGATCTAGGTGGTGAGTTTCTACCATGAATTGGGCTCTTGAAAAGTTGAGCCAATGTGGCCTGCTGTTTATTTATTTTGCTTTTAAAAGATTTTTTTATTTGTTATTTTTATTTTACGTGTATGAGTGTGTTACCTGCATGTAGGTATGTGGTAGGTGCACCTGTATCGTGCTGTATCTGAGGAGGTAAAAAGAGGGTGTCAGATTTCCCCTGGAACTGGAGTTATAGATGGTTGTTAGCCACCATGTGGGTGCTGGGAATCAAACCTGGATCCTCTAGAAGAGGAGCCAGTGCTCTTAACTGCTGACTCATCTCTCCCCTATTTTGCCTTTTAATTGTGCAAGCTGAACCTGAGGTTGCCTGCCCAGAGCCACCAACATTAACTAGGTGTCTTTCTCAAGGATATAGAGGTATCCATATAACTTGGCATTCTGACCCTTGCAAAGGAAAGCCTGAGTGTGGAGCCAGATGCAGGGTCCTACAGTCTGGTAGGTGTCATCTGAGCACAGATAGGTGTTGCTCCTGGTCACCATGCAAGGACTGAAGGACAGAGTGTGGTCTTCTTGCTGGTGAGGACCTGGGCAGCCAGGGCCCTCCTCCCAGCCTGCTTGTCCTGTGTTTGCCTGTCCTCCGGGTGGGTCCATCACTTACTGAGATTCCTGTGGGCTTAGTCACCACTCTGCAGTGGCTGGAGGACAGGGAAACCGCCGCCGGGCGCTCTGTCACCCCAAAAGAATGCAGGCCCGGCTGGGGCTGCCTGGCCCAGAAAGTTCTCTAGGCCCTATGGCAGATCCAGCCTGGCTGACTCAAATTTACCTCTTTTTCCCATCAAAGAAAAAAAGTAAGAGGAGATAGGCTAGGAATACAAGGTAGCCAATTTATTCACCAAAGACAGCCTTTTAAAGTTCTCTCTCTCTCTCTCTCTCTCTCTCTCTCTCTCTCTCACACACACACACACACAAAATATAGTTTTGCTTTGCACCTTTCCATATCTATAAACACCAGCTACTCTCAAGATAGGCACTTTAGTGAGATCTGTGTTTGAGGAGAAATCCTGCCTATGGTGGCTGTCTGTTCATTGAACTCAATCTATCTGTAGGAGACTTACTGGCAGGGTCAGGTGGGAGTATTAGATCATCCCAAGCACTTCTTGAACTGTAGACCCACATGGAAGGGACCTTATAGCCAGGCTGGCAGGTGACTGCCTTCCTGTTTCCGAGAGCCAGCCTGACTTGATGGTGTGCTGTTCTCAGATTGGGTCCTGTGTTCTTGGCACTTGGCGCTTGCTGAAGGAGCAGCAACCAGCAGCAGATTTCCAGGAACTGAGCCCTGTCAGGATTCTTGTGATAAGGATGCATTTATGTGAAATTGAAATTTCAGTTCAAACGGGAGACACCCAGACACCTGTGCTACTGCTCAGGTCACCTGCTGAGTCAGCCCCCAGACACTGCCTCATCTTGAGCCCCTGTGCTTTCTCTCCCCGTCTAGCAGCTAGACATTTTGGTGACCATAATTTTACTGCACAACTTTTTAGGTGACTTCCTCCTTTTCCGTAGATCAGGAGCAGAAAGGATCAGATCTGACTTAATACTTTGGTCAACAGAGTTTACCTCTGAAAGGTTTGTCAGGTGTCCAACTCTAGACACATCTTCCTTTCTTTGAAGGGGATTGTGAGGAGTCAAGACAGGGTTTACCATAGGACTGACACAAGATAGTTCTTGAGTAAATTACTAACTGTGACATAATTATACTTTAAAAAATTCCCAAAGTAATTGTTTAAAAGGAATTACAAAGTAGACATAAAACTAGTGCATTTTGAGTTTCTTTCTGATGTGTACATTTCAAAAGATTAGAACTCTTACTTTGTAGCTGTTTTTCCAAAAGTTAGATCTTGGGGCTGATCTTTTAAAAATGAGATCTTCATATGTATCTATAAATTAAAAGAAAGAGACACAAAACATTGCACATACTCTGATTGTTCAGATCTATGCTGGTAGAATTGTTACAGAATTTTCCAGAAGGGATCCCAGAAAGTTGTGTTTGTCTGCTGTTGAAAGGAACTGAAAATGTCATGTGACCTTCACCCATCTTGTATTTTCTTGGCACTCTTTGTGTTTTTTAACCCGTGAGTTTTTATTGTGTTTATTCTTTTTGAGGTCAACAGGTGTTTTCTGGAAAACAGGATTAGGATCCATTTTGTTTTCTTAGTTATATTTCTTTGCATTAAGAACACTGCCCCCCCAGGCCTCCATACCCCTCACCCCTAACTTTAATATTTTTTTAAAGAGGACTCTTCTACCTCCAGCAGTCCTTCAGCTGCTGTGTATGGTCTTAGTAATCTCCCAGCTCCTTGGAGACAATTGCTGGGGTCTCCATGACCTTCCTGGTGGACCTGGGCTTTCTCAGACATAAAGCCTGGGTGGGATTCACCTTCTTCCTCTAGAGGAATCCAAACAGTAGGTCTGGCTGGGGCCCTGGTCTACAATGCTCTTAGGACAGCGTGTGTATCTTTCCTTGGTACATAGCCTTGAAGATGCTGTGAGCTCTTGACAGGCATGGGGGAGGCTTTCCCTGCATAACCCTTGCAAAGTGTAGTTTCACTTGTAGCACCCTGTCTGCAGGTCCATGATACTGTAATTAAAAATTTATGGGATCACAAGGGCCCATTTACAGGGCATTTGGGTGAAAGGCACAGTCAAAAGAATTTGTGTTAGTGGTTCCATTAATTTCTAAAATTTGTAGATTCATCCTTCTGGATGCTTGTGTTGAGTATTTTATTTACAAATGGAAAGAATATTTCAACACTAGGAGGACTAAATTCTCATATCTGCATGTATCCTTACTCAATATGTATTCATTAACTTGGGCACACTAACTTACCGCCCTTGGAAGGAAGATGCCATAGTCTATCGATGACACCCCCTTTTTTTGGCCTAGACCCAAAATAAGACTTGGATTTACATCATGATCCCAGACAAAATAACCATAAAATGAGTGTTTCCAAAACACTTCTTACTTGACACAATGCTTAATCTTTTTTACTCAGATAGTGCTACAGTATTTTCTTGTTCTATTTTAATGCTGATAAGAGATGCTTCGGTGATTTTTGAAAACTGCCAGTAGCAGTGGAACTGTTTGGAAAGCACATTACTAAAGCGGTCTCCAGCTCTGGTGTTGAGTCTTTTGGCTGAGTTGAGCACCCTTGTACTCATGCAACTCGGTGTTGACCCTTGAGGCCAGCCTCTTGTTTTCTTATGAAAATGAGGCTCCCAGGGAATTAATTGCTTCTTCTTGGCTACCTCCTGAGGACTGGGAAGAATTTAAGAATCTGAGTATACATTCCCCAGAGTAGCATGTATTTCATTGTTCACCACAAACATTTAAAAAATATTTGAGGTCTGCTGTTTTGGGTTAATTTATATGTTTCTAATTTGTAAAATTATTAAAACTCAGTAACTGAAGTAAGAAGCAAAAACAATTGCCCGCATTTTACCTTCCTGTTTTTCTTTATACGTTTCCTTTAATACGGTTTTTAAAAAAGGCTTGCTACAACCACATCACCAGTGAGTTGCTTGTGCTTTTATTAAAAGAGCTTAATTCTGGTGGTAACATGATATTTGAGTGTTCATTGTGTACCATGGCTTCTATGAACTCACACTTGTAAATTAGCTAGCAGGGCTCTGATAGGAATCATCAGATGCATTTTGAAAATAACTTGGTGTGTCCTAAAAGGCCCTACTAGATTCAAACTGTTGTGAACTGGTGCTTGGTAACTCTGATGGTCATTTTGAAGTGTTACCATAGTGATAATTCTTCTGGAATCTCCGGTCATTAAAAGTGATATGGCCAGCTCTGGGCCCTGTGTTGTAAAAATAGATGTCATGGGTTGTGTAAATCCCTTTTTCAACATTATAGTTTATAATAACTGAAGGAACATTTTAGTTGAATTCTGCCTACTTACTAGAAGGGAGTTGTTTTACTGCGTAAATCATCTGCCCGTGTAATAATTAACCCCTAGGAATGAATGGCATTTAAAACATGATTCAGGTTTTCCCTGGTTTGATTCCTGTTATTTTGCTCTGTTTGCCCTTCTCCCAGTAACTTTTTCAAAGATTGGGATTGACAGGTTAATCATCATTGATAATGTCCTATGGGTTTATTAAGATGATATCTAGAGTTCCTCAGATCTGTGGCTGGATGTAATGTCTTCCTGCACCTAAGTGTACCTTCTGTGGAGGACTGGTTGTTGGCTGTTTGTATCCCTTTTACCTGAAGGAAGCTATGGATATGTTAAAGGACAGTGCTTCCTTTCAGTTCAACACTGTTCCTCTTGCTTCTGAATCCCACGGTAATAATTAAAAGTGTCTCTGTTAGTTCTTTCTCTAGTTAGAGGCATCCAAGTTGGAGACTTGTAAATAGCAATGGGCCTGGTTGGTTCAGGGCTTGAAGCAAACCACTGGGAAGTAAAGTTGGCAGTGACAGTTGACAGTATATTTGCTAACAGTGCAGATGTGGTTCTACTTGTTGACTGGAGTTACTTGCTTAGGGGAAAACAGCTCTACTTAGCCAAGGCAGAGCGTGAGACAAAGCACGTTCCTTTCAGTCCTTTCCTCCAAGCTCTGGATGCTTTGCATGCTACATGTTTGCTGGTTGATGGGCATGGTTAAAAGCACAGCCCTCATTTGTAGCACCCTATCTGAAGGTCTATAATGTTATAATTTAAAATTTATGGGCTCATGGGGGCCAAGCACTATACTCTAGAGAGGAGTAGACTAGACACAACAGCTTTCTTGGGAGATCCTGGGCTGGTGGAAAGACTGATAAGTAAACAAATGACACTGCCCTGTGGTACCTGTTTACTAGGACAGCCAGCAAAGTGCCACAAAAAGTTGTGAGAAGGATATGTCGGTGTGGAGAGGGCAGGGAAAGGCTCTCCTAGGAGCAGGCCTCAAAGGATGCAGAAGAGTTTGCCAGGTAACTGGGATTACAAGTCATGGTGGACCTGAGTGGACAAAGCCAGAGCAGAATGGTAAGGCACTGTGGGCAGCTGGTAGGATGAGTGAGATTGCTGGTAGAAACCAGATTGCGGTGGGCCCCATCAGCCTGATCACAGAGGTTGGACCTCACTTTATAAGAAGTAGCTGTGAAGCAGGGGAAATGTCACAGCATATCTATTCCACAAAGGTTCTGTCACAGTTACCCAGGCAAGGAGAGCAGCCAGCAGAGCTGGTAGGCAGCTGAATGGGTATCATTGATATGGAGAATAAGTGTGTAGAAAAGGATGTCAGCTGAATAGGAGATGGACCTGAAGAGAATCAAGGTGGTAGGCAGGGTTTTAGGATTAAGACAAAGCCAAGAGCTAGTGCATAGATGACTGAGGACCAATGGGAAGAAACTGATCACCAATGTCCTTAACTGGGATCAGAAGAAAGCAGAGATAGAAACTGGGCAGGAGAGGAAAAGAACATGTTTGTGTGGTTGGTGTGTGAGTTTCTTGTATGTACACAGGCAGAGCTGGTCTTGGAAACAGCTCTGGGAAAGGAGGGAGGGCGGCTCTAGACACCTGATTTGGAATTATTTCAGTGACAGCTCTAGAGGTAAGTGTGTTAGTCAGCTTTCTGTTCCCGTAACAAATACTTGAAATAAGCAACTTATAAAGACCAAAGCTTTGTTTTGGTTCACAGTTTTGGAGGTTTCAATCTATGATTGTGGGCCCTGATGTTCTGGACCTCTGGCAGAGTACCTTATAGTGGGAGCACTTGGGGAAGCAAAGCTGATCACTGTATGGTGAGGAGGCATGAGAAGTGGGGGTATCACCAGTGACCTGAAGACTTCCATTAGGACATTCCTCATTCCTTTAAAAAGTTCCAGTAGGGGCTACAGAGATGGCTCAGTGAGCAAAGTGCTTGCTGTGCAAACATGAGGGCCTGGGTTTGGATCCCCAGCACCCGTGTTAAAAACCGGGTATAGTGGTACATGTCTGTAACCCCAGCACTGGGAGGTGGAAACAGAAGGATCCCAGGGGCTCTCTGGCCAGCCTTAGAGCCAGCAGATGAGCTCTAGATTCAGTGTGAGACCTTATCTCAAAAAATAAGGTAGAGAGGGCATCAGAGGAAGACACCCTCTGGCCTCTACAGGCAAATGTCCCCCTGCGTACACATTCGTGAGTGTATATACACCCATCCACCCTCCCACACAGTTTCAGTGACTCCCAGTAGTGCAATGCTGGAGACCAAGCATTTAGCACATAGGGCTTTGAGGGACAGTGATTATCCAGACTGTAATAGGAAGGTTGGGAGAATTGAAAGAAGAGTTTTCTTCACCTCGTTTTTTTTTTTTAGGATAGACTTTCCTTTTTAAAATTGCATAAATAGGAGAAGCAGATGCACAAAAAGGTATGTGTGCATGGTTGAGCACCTGGCTTATTCCATGAAGAATGCCTCAGATATCTCCTGGACAGAAACCATGATGCTGCATTCAAAAGCACCTGGATCTGGAACAGTGTGTAGAAGGGCCTGGGTTCTTCTACGAGGTTTGAAAGAGAGGAAGGACTCCTAGAGAGAATGGGCCAGAGAAGATAGCATGCTCTTAGGTAAGGAACCCTCTCTTTTAGGAGCCTGCAAGGCTCTTGTCAGTCTTTCTGCAACATCATTTGAGGAATGAGTCCTTCAAACCCTTAAGTTTTCTCCCATGAGAAGCAATTTGCATGAACTACCCAATCAAATGACTAGTCTTAGCAGGGTACCAGGGAGCTCAGGACTGCTAGCGGGCTACTTCTCTTTCTGAAGTCACTATGATAGGGACCTCAAACAGTCTGCCTAAAGGTGTCTTTGAGACGTAAAGCCTAGGGATTTATCCTGTTTACTTCTAATCTTTTCTCCTTCCTTTTTCTCAAGTCTTATGTCTAGATAATGTAGTACATTTGATCTGCTAACCGGCAGGACCACAACAGGGATTGATAGTATATACCAGGAAAGTCCTCTACAAACACACTGCAGTGGCAACAGAAGTGTTCAAAGCAGTAGGTAACATTAGCCTGCCTCGTGGGACCCTCAGGCACTGGCTATATCTGTGGCAGTTCATAATTCTTATGTTTGTGTATCAGATTCACAAACTATACTAGTGTCTGAAGTTTTTGTTATGTTGTAAATTCTTTGGATTTTGTATTCTCCTTGATGGTGTCACCTGATGGGAAGATCATTCTGGTTTTGTGACTGAGCATATCAGGTATTAGTCATTTTGCTTAGCTGTATTAACTCAAAGTTGTGTGATATGCCACATTTTTAGACTACCTTTAAAAATATTTAAATTGTCAGCTAGAAATGCATCCTTTTAAGTTTCAATGTAGGTCAGCCTCAATCAAGTCTCAGAATTTCTCGTCAGGCCCACCCCTTTTCAAACGGAAACACATTGGGGGAAAGTAGCACGTTGATTTTTGATTGCACCCAGGGTTTCCCAGAAAGACTTATAAGAGTTTCTATCTATGAAAGCTTCATAAAGGTGAAATTAATTTCACAGTAAAATCACTGACCCCAAACACATGTCATTTCAGACTTGGCCAAATGCTAGCAAAGCAATTTAAAACAGAGGAGGGAGCTAAATAAATAAAGTGCCTGCTGTGGTCTAATTGGTGACTACTATCCTGAATGTTAACTGCCCTTGTATCTGAGAATCCACTGGGCCCTTTGTGAGTCTAGAAACTTGGGCAGAAATAAATTACAGTGGTGCCTTCTGGGTCACGGTGCCTTCAGGAGAGCCATGAAGTTATTTTCTTTTTAGTGAAGTTTTTGCCTTTTTAAATTCTTACATACTTTAAAAAATATTTTTATTATTTTTATTTTATGTGTATGAGTATATTGCCTGCATGTGTGTACATGCACCTGTGTCATACAATGCCCATGGAGCTCAGGAGAGGCCATTGGATCCCCTGAAACTGGAGTTATGGACAGTTGTTTGCTGTTATGTGGGTGCTGGAAACTGAACCTGGGTCCTCTGGTAAGTGGAGCCAGTGTTCTTAATTGCTGAGCCATCTCTCCAGCCCCTGTTGTTCTTAATTATGTTTCCCTTTAAGGCGGAGACAAATGTATGGGGTAACAGTTTCCTACAACCTATATGTGAACACTGGCCCTAAAGGCCTACATCACTGCACTTCAGTTTCCTACATTAAAAAAGATGCATGTGGAGTACTATCTCTTCCTGCTGCTCCCTGGTGAGGTGGGCCCTGAGATATCCTAATGACAGGGGTGATTGGTTGTAGCTGATGTTCATCGTGGGTTCCAGAGTCTGGGGAGCACTGAAGTGCTTCGGTGCCTGACTGCCTGCAGCATGAGAGGTGACTGCCCCTAGTTCAGTACACTCCCACACCTTGTAAGTGTGGGTAGGGGTTTACAGGCCTGCTAAAAAGGAAGAAGATCCATTTCAACTAGCATATATAAAAAGAACATTTGGTCTGACTTAATAGCAAAGTCCAGGAGCAGGCTGCAGGTGAACTGTGGACACTATCTATGGCCCTGCCTGTCTGCCTGTCTGTTGGTTTCCTTTTTAGGATTCATGTGGGAGCAAAAGGGTTGCTGGCATCATACCTTCCTTACTGTAGGGTTCAGTGCCAAAAGCAGGGGGCTCTGTTCTGATGGCACCACCAGGTGTCCAGAGGTCTCTGTTTAACCATTCCCTCCACCTGTATGTTTCAGAGATTGACCAACCCAAGCCATAGGGTCCCCAGTATCAGGGAGGAAGAGGACAGACTGGTCCCTTTGAGGAAGACTGAGGTTATGGACAGGAGAGCGTTACCAAACAAGAAACATCTTATATAGAGAGGCTTCTCAGAGTATAAGGAGATATAGTTTGGGATGTATTTTTGGAGGCAAATGGTAGACTCATGACTGGTTTATTTCTCTGTGCATAAGGAATGAGAGACTAATGGTGAGTTCTAGGAATAGCCAGTCTCAGGACCTGAGTACAGCCTCTGGCTTTCCTCCTTTTCTCCCCACTGTAAGCTTTCTGCTCCAGAAGAAGCTCTGTACCATTGCTCTGTTGTCAGAATGGTATTGAGCAGGCACGTCAAATTAAAAACTTTTGGGATCACTAACCAAAATGGTTTCCTGTACAGTACTCCCCCGAGGGGACATTACAAGTAGTTATGCATCCATTTCATTGATCTATTGTTTTTATTAAAAGAAAAAATTCAACCAAGAGAGGAAGTGCAGCCAGCTGCCTAAAGAGTAGAGAAGATGGGAGATGATATTTTGATTACATTAATCCGTATCCTGTTAGTTCACTTTGCTTCTGTCGCTGCTGCTGGTGAAGTTACTAATGTGAACTAATTACATTTGCTCAGAAAAGCCAGAATTTTTAATGCATCTCAGCAAGGAGGGTTAATATTATCAATTTAACAGCATGAATGAAACACTGTGTGTATTGAACTTGAACTGTCCTAAAAGCTTGGGTAATAAAAGCCCGATCTCTTCTTTTATAACTCACTGGATAAACAGTTACGGTTGAGATGTGGGCAATTTGTTCTTCTCTTTAAGTTTTACAGGGACGGTAAGTGACCAGTATTGGATGTAGTCTGCTTACAGAGCTTATGGTAACTTTGTGTGAAATAATCAGCTACCTTAAATAAAATAAAGGCACTTCTAAAAACTACAGTTTTCTAAAAAATTTCATATTTTCCTAATCAGTGGGAATTATTTTCAGAGGAAAAAAAAAAAACATTCCACCCCTCAGACCCTTACAACTTTCTTGTTTTAAAAAGCATTTGCAACTTAGAGCAGATGATGCTTTAAAAGTTAGTGTTTCTCTGGCACCAACCCAGCCCCTAAAGACAGTGTTTTGGAAAGAGGAGTGTTCTGGGAACAGTACCTCAGCGACAGGGACTTAAATGGCCTTCTTCTTTTGTCCTTGCATGTGGTACTTCAATGATCCCTGAAGTCTAATTATTTCCTGCTTGCATGTGACTTACTCAGTGGTAAACAGTGAGGTTAGGAACAGCCGGCAGTCCTCCGTGCCATCCCTGACTTGGGAACCACAGCATGGCATTCTCTGGGACAGAGTGCTGAAGTGTTTGACAGTGACATTTTGGTAGCCAGTTGGTTCCTTGGTGTCTTTCAGTGTAGAGATTAGGAACTGATGGAGGAATTGGACCTTTCCCATGTATTCTGCCTAGGACAGCTTGTTTCTTGCCTGGGAGAGTAGAGGAGTAAGTTGATAGGAGCTGGGGTACTCCTGTGTTGGGATCCATCCAAAAGGGTGGGCTGAGTCACAGCACTCTGTGCTTGAAATCAGATTAATAAAGTATGTATTGTCGTTTGCGTGGAAAAGCCTTGTGCAATTGCTGTTGTTAAAATGGTGTTGAACAGGAACATCAAATTAAAAACTTTTGGGGATACTTAGATTGGAATTTTTCAAAACTCAGTATTTAGTTGAAAAAAAGATAATAAAAGGGTTATCTTGTTTCTTTCCTTTTTTGTCCCTCTCCTGATTTTAAAGTGAAGAAATGTAGGTTTTAGAAAAACTTTTTTTTTTTTTAATTTTTAAAGTTTATTTTTAGTTTTTGTGTGTGTGTGTGCGAGTGTTGTGCCTGCATGTGTATAAGTTCAGCCATGAGTGCAGTGTCTGAGGAGGACAGAAGAGGTCATCAGCTCCATGAGAACTGGAGTTAAGGACAGTTGTTAGCCCCCATGTGGGTGGTGGGAGCCAAACCTAGGTCTTCTGCAAGAACAGCCAGTACTCTTAACTACTGAGCCACCTTTCCAGCCCCTGTTTGTGTTTGCAAACAGCCCAAACCTATGGAGATCCAGAATAGCTGGAGTGGGCAGAGGGAGGGAGCAGATTTTGAGTAAGTGTAGGTGGTTTCATGACCTTCCATAGCCTTTTCTCTTGTGCCTAAAAGTCTCAAGTCAGCCCTTCAGGCTGTGCCGCTAACCTACGGTAACTGGTGCAAACCAAACACATGCCTTTGACATTTATCATCGGAGCAGCGGGTTTTCTGTCCTGTTTGGAGTTTCTGAAGCCTCATTTATGAAGACATGCTGCTCCAGTTTGGATGGCCATGTAGGCAAATTGTTGCTTCAGGCTTTTTGATGATGCTCCTGTGTGTGGAGCATGTGACGATTGACTAGCTCCTACCTAAATGTGTTCTGGGAGTCCTGTGTTGGGAGAAATTATGGACTCAATAGATGATCCTTCAACAGGGTAACACATAGTTTGTCCCACAGTTTGGTCCCTCTGTTAGGCCAGCAGAGAGCCCAGCTGATGAAGATCTGACTGAGTGGGAGTTAAAGGTACCAGTGAATCTGGTATTCTGTTCAAATGTACATTCTTCTGCTGCAGTTTGCGCATGCTGGATGGTGGATGATTGCTCAACTTTGCTGTCAGGTATCAAAAGGATTGGGCCTGATAAATATCACATAGACTTTATTTGGGAATGAGTTATCTAGAAAGCATTGGCCCACAAAATTTTAGTCCTGAGATGTTTGTCACTGGTTCATAGACATTGCTTTCCCCTGTTCTTTTCAGGATTTTTGTTAGATAAACCGGTTTCATAAACAAGTGAATTTATCCATTAAGATTATAAAAGATCGAAACACTGGAAATTCAACTTTGTACTTTGTACCTCTCATTTAGCATTCTCCTGAATCTCATCTCACAATTTAGTCATTTCCCTAGCATCTCACCAGTCTTCTCAACAGCCTTTCTGGTATGTATAGTTAACCCTAGTTTGCACTGGGGACAACAGACTTCAGAGTCTTCACTGCAGTTTCTCAGCTCTTTAACATGGCTATACTTGAACCCTCGTACTCTTCTAACTCTAGATTGACTCTTTACAAAGAAACAAAGGGAAATAAGAACCAGACCCAGAGGTCTAAAGTACATTTTCCCACTTAACAAATTCTAGTTTATGTTACTTAAAAAAAAGAAAAAAATTAGCTGTAATTCTGAGAATGGGAACAACAGACTTGCTGTGTTTATGTTGTGGCTTTGCTGTTTACTGGGAGGGGGTGTGAACTCTTCATGTATATGACCTTGGTTAATGCTTGACTCACAACTGTACAGAACATCCAGGAAAATGGCCGAAGCTGATCCTAACCCTTCTGTTTTGTGACGTGATGGTCCACATGCCACCATCCCTGGTGCCCTGGTGAAGATCTAATCTGAGGGAATCTGCTGCTTATTTTTACATTACAGCTTGATAGTCACTCTTAGGCATGGGTATTATCTTTTCAACATTTCTTTCAAAGTGACACTTTGTGTGTGTGTGTGTGTGTGTGTGTATGTGTGTGTGTTTGTAGTTGAGGTATAACTGGGTATTTGTGCTAAACAAAATAGTAAATGATTAGACATTATGTTTTCTGACACCAAATGTGGTGGCTGGTAGCACTGTCTTACAAACAGTTGTCTTTTGAATCTGCTTTACACACATGATGTGTTTTATGAAATAGAAGGTAATCTGTGAAAAATGGTTCTTTAGCTAAAAGAAAATAGTAATCTTAGAACAAGAAATGTAATCTGCTCATGCAGAGTCCTATGACTACGCCCAGACTCTGCCCTTCTATTCTGTACTGTCAGGGTTTCAGAGTTATTTGAAGAACCCTGGATGTGGAAGATCACTCAAGTCTACAGCTGATAAAGGATCATTTTTCTAGTAAAAACATTCTGACTCTGTTATTTACTTCAGAAAATAAAAGCATTAAGGTCAGAACTTTGTGATTAGTAACCTTGATGTTGTAAAATACCTGAGCATTCTTGCCTTTATTTTATTTGCCTTTTGGGTTTGCTCTAATTTACACACCTGTGTATGGGATCAATTCACCCTTGCACCCATGGGCTTATTATTGCCTCTCTGCAGTCTTTCCCTGGAGAATGCCTTGGCCATCGTTAATAAGATGATGAATGGGAACGAGAGAGGAAATTCAAGTGAGAGAAGCCTCCAGGATCTCCATCTTTCAAGAAGAAAAAACAATAAACAAAAAACCCCAAAGAAAAACAAAACGGCATACACATCACAGCCCAAGGTTCAGAATTTGCAGTAACCTTGCTGCCAAATCACAGTAAAAACTGAAAGGGTTTTGTGGTTAGTTATGTGTGACAGAGAATCGATGTGTCTGCGAGCAGTCGGATTTCAATTTTAGAGGGAAAAAAAATTGAACAAAGGGAAGTGTTTTATATACAATTAATATGTGGGTTGCTATATCTGCAGGTTAAAGATTTAGTTAGCTGTATTTTGAAGTCAGGAGAAGGGTGAATAGTAAAATGTTTGCACTGGAGGCCTGCGTTGTTAGGGCTGCACATATAAGAGCATTCTAGAATTCACCCTGTTTAAACAGAGTGGTTGGTTTAGGTAAGACTTCTTCCAGTCCTTGGCATTCTCTGCATGCCTCCTACCCCAAACCCTGTTATGAATTTGGATTGACTCTTTAAGGAGATTGAGTGAAATTTAATTATGCAGGGAAACCCCACTTTACTGGAAGTGCTGTATTCCAGAAGAAGGTCCTGTTGGCTGGCAAAATTTAGTTGAGTATATTTGTGGTCCTTCAAACAAACAAACAAAAAACCAGAAAAACTCTCATGAATAGAAATACCCACAGACTGATATTTCTGATATTTAGTAATGCCTAACAGTTTTGATTTTTTTAAAAAAGAATTTCATACTCTAAACTTCTAACATTAAATTTGATTAATGGGTGCTAAATTGCAGTTAAAAGAAAGTAATTCTCCTGCTCTGTTGCATAGTAGGGTGACTTCATAATGATCTTGGGCAGTTTTTTTTTTTAATTTCAAGAAAAGGATTATGAATTGTTTTTACCATAAAGAAATAATCAGTATTTGAAGAAATAAATTTCTAATAGTTAGAACATTCCGCAGTTATCTAAGTATATTAAAACATCATCTAGGCAGAGTGTTTCCCTTTAATCTCCACACTCGGAGATGGTAGCAGGCAGATCTCTGATGTCAAAGCCACCTGGTCTACATAGTGGGTTTTGGGCCAACCAGGGCTGCATAGTGACACTGTCTTTTAGAAAGCAGTTACATACAAGTGGTTGTGGTATAGTTCCAACACCCTGGAGGCGGAGACAAGAAGTTCATACATTCAAGACCCATTTACTCTGGGCTACAGAGTAAAATCCTGTCCAGATACAAGAACAAAAACAAAACAAAAATCACATGGGTATACCATAAACATGAACAGTTTTTATATAGGAGTTAAATTTTTAAACTTCACTGGAATGTCATTTCTAAGTTTCATATTTTAGAACAGGTCTTCAGTAACTTATTAGCAGAAACTCATGTGGATTGTGTCTGGTTTCCCTTTCTATTAAGCTATCTGCATTGTAAGTCTTTGTATATATTTTTACTCTACTTTCCCTGAGCATTTTGGGTAAGAGATCTGTGTACACTGAAAAAAAAAAAAAAACCCTTGCCTCTTCAGTGTTTATCAGTTCCAGAAGCTGTCAGATGCTACATATGGAAGGAATTTTCTTTCATGTTTGGGTAAAATGTGTCCCCTGTGGATCACTGTGCCATTCAGTCTCGCTGCCTAGTTTGCACCTGTGTTCTTCAGCAAGCGGTGAGAAGCTCTGTATGGCCTTTTCCAGGTACCCAGAGGACCATGTGTGAGTGAAAAATTCCCTTCCCTGAGAGTAAGTTGCAGAAACTTTTTGTCTGTGGAACAGCAAATGTGTACTTGCTGTCCAGTGCTAGGCCAGTATGGCCCTCCAAGCCTTGTGTTTCTTCATCTGTAGAGGATGGACCAGAGTTGTGAACTTCCTTAGGAAAAACACAAAGCATCAGCATTAAGAAATAATGTTCAGCCAGAGAGATGGCTCAGTGGATAAGGGTGCTTGCTGCCAAGCCTACAGACCTGAGTTTGATCTCTGGGACCCACATGGTGGAAGAACTGACTCCCACAAGCAGTTCTCTACTTCACACACATATACATACACACACACACACACACACACACACACACACACACACACACACACACAAATGTTATAAGAAATAAAATCAACGAACAGGGTTGTACCTCAGTGTTAGAGGGCATGCATACCATGTATGAGACCTGGGGTCCAATTTCCAGTACCACAGAAACTAAAATATAAAATAAAGTCTTAGTCTAGAATTTTGTTTGAAGGTTTAAAGATGTGCCATTGTTACTTGTTTCCTGTATACGGATTTTCTTAAAGACCTGGTCTGTTCCCAGTAAGCCAAGACTGTCTGCATTTTCTTTCATAGCTGGATTCTGAAATGGTTTGCTGAGCCTTCAACTGGGTGCAGGAAACAACAAAAACAAAACAAAACAAAAAAACCAAACCTTTAAAGACTGCTTTTCTCCCTGAGGAGTGTACTCGGGTCTCCCATGTGCGCATCCAGTCTGAATATCTGTTCAGAGTCGGCCCAGACTGGTAGGATACAATGCGAAGCCAGCAGTGCTAAAACAAATTGGTTTAATGTATGAGGAATTTAGTAAAGTTTGACAGTGAACCCAACAGAAATCATGCTACTCTGTCATAGGAAAGCCAGCAAGAGTCAAGACCTTGGTTCTACTGAAATGTTGAGATCTTTGAGGGGAAAAGTATACTTAGGCATTGGAGACTGCTCCTGCAGAATCTTTGCATGGACTGAGGAACATCTAGGCTGCTGAAGTGTTTATGACTTTTTATACACACTAGAATAATTGTGTGGCCTTAACTCTCGGCTAATATGCTGAAATTTGTGATTTACATGTTTTATTACTGAAAAATAAGAAATTCTGATTATTTTACATTGATTCTATGTCATATTATGTTCCCTTGTTATAAAAATCGACTTACCTATACATAATTGTACTCCTAATGAATCCCTTAAGGAAACATGTGTTATGTCAATCATGATTTCATGATATATAGCTTATTTTTAGATTTTTTTTTTACTCCCCTTTTGCCAGTGACTAGCACTTCTGTGTTTTAACTTTTGAAAGTGTAACACAGATTAGATGGACTTAAACTTATTGGAAAGTGGAAATGTGTTACTTTTTAAAAGTCATTTGTTCTTGATGAGATTTAAGAACACAAACCTAAGAAACTGTTTCCATGGTCTAGGTATATCATCAGTTTCTTACACTTTGAGGACACTAGAATTAGCTTGTCCAATAGGGCTGGGTTGGTGATTCATTCATTTCCTTTCATTGGTTTGTTCATTATATAAATATGTACTAAATGCTTACTCGGTACTGGGGAGTGGTGTGTGCCCTCATGGACTAATAATGTTGGGAGACACACTACTCAGACCAGTCACAAATAAACAGAACATCGCTAGAGACATGGTGCTGTGAGACCCAGAGAGAAAGGAAGTGTGTACAGTGAACCTGTAATGGTAAGGAGGGGCTCAGACCACATGGGGCCACAGAAGCTGTGTTGAGCATTTTATCTTTACCATGGGGATAGCGGGAAATTGATATAGAATATTAAACAAATAATGGTGCATGAGGTTGGGGGACATGATATTTGCATGAAAAAAAATTAATTCTAGCCACAACATGAACAATGGATAGGAGGCCAATTAAGAAGCTATTGGAGTAGGCAAGGCAGAAGCTGAAGTCAAGGTGAAACAGCGGTGGAGAGAAACAGAAGATGACTGTAGGGAGAAGTTAAGCAGGCCCCTGTGCAAGGTGAGCAGCGTGCCAGGAATAACATCCAGGATTCCAGCATGTGTGTTGCCTATGTCACTGTCCAACACTGACCTAGGGAATGAATACTGAATAAAATATCAGGTAGTAAGGATATCCAGCATGAATTTAATCTTTGAAGCACTTCTGAGTCAAGGAAGCATTTGACTCAGAGGACAGGGCATTCTAGGCGGGTAACTTAATTTAGGAAGTAGTCTATTTGATGGTATGTGAAGGTGTAAACACAGGTGTGAAGACCTCGCCTTGATGGAGCTGGGAAGAGGGTCACCATTCAAGAGCTAGGGAGGATATACACTACAAATGAGCCACAAGCAAAGTGAGGAGAGCAAAGGGAAAGTGCTGAGAGGAGGTGGTCGATCAGATGGCCGACAGCCAGACAGAGGGAGAAGTAGAAGCCTCCACAAAGGTGGACTTTGAGGACCACACCTGAGAGCTCATGAGTGGAGAGATGAGGACAGGAGTGGCAGTCGAAAGAAAGAGCATGGGGAGTTGAGAAGTCATACAAGTGGGAAAACCCATTCTGAGATGTGGCTGAGCCTGAGCAGGCAGAGCCCCAGAGTCTGGCTCTTGTTCTTTTTGAGTAGAGACTAGAGCATGACTAAAAGTTCAGGGAGGACTCAGGACTTCAGGATGTACCAAAGCATAGAGGCAGCAGTTAGGTTTGGAAAAGAGAAAGGCCAGACAGATAATCTCTTAAAACTGAGAGAAATGCAACCTGCTCCAAAAAAAAAATGCTGTGGGGGTGTCCTATGAACGCTTGTATATTTTTCTCATTTCTATGAGAAGAAGCAATCGTGTTCTTCATTTCGTAGACAGACACAAAACTCTGGAAAGATTAAGCAAATCTGCCCAGGCGTGTACCTAGGTGTTGGAACTTGGATCCCCCAATGCTTTCCAACTTGATGCCCCTGCTAGCTGCTGGTGTTGAATTGTAGCCTGGTCCTCTGACCTGGAGACAAGAGTGAGTAACTAATGATTTGGTTAGCTCAATGAAATTTAACGTTAATTTAATACTTTGAGGGGAGGTTGCATTTATTTTAATAATTAGTTCTTTTTCTAGTAATATTAACTAGTGTAGTAGTATGGAACTAAATGCTCTTTTAAGTAAATCATCAATATCTGTATATTGATTTGCTTGACTGAACTTTCTACTAAATTACATGAGTTAATTTTTACTTGGTTACACTTGGTATTCCAAAACGATGACGATGCATTTATTGTAAAAGGCGCTAGTTAGTCTTTATTGGAACTGAGCACTTGCCAGCATGACCCCATGTGATCCCCCCAGTGGCCCCATATTGCTCCCTGTCATTACTGACTACCCAGTTAGGAGGTGGGGACTCCCACATGTTAGGGTCATTTCTCCTGGATTTCTTCTGCTAATTTTCTTTAGTCTCCCTTGAGGTGAGAAAGGACGTTAGCATTGGTCTGAGTGGGCTCCTTGTAGTGGGGACAGTCTGGTTCTCTGGTATTGTGGCAGTCCTGAGGATTAAATACCCATTCTCTAGTCTTTGAGGAATTGCAGATGCTATGGAAAGGTGGAAGGCTGAAACTTCTGGCCACTATTCAAATTAGTCTCTGAAAAAACTCTTTCCTGTTTTGATTATTAAAGCTGCTCTGAAATCTAGAGTTTTGTAAACAGTCTTCATTGTCAGAACTTTGAGAAAGCAAGAACTGGGGAATATAAAATGGTATAACTATCATGGAAAGCAGATTGTTATATCTCTCAGTTATAAATGCATGTAAGTTTCCACACCAAGGTCCCACTTCTGGGGAGTGATTTTTACATACACAGCTATTCAGGTATGGAGTGCAACATTGTTTGTGATAGTAACAGGTTGGAAACAACCCACTTGTCCTCCAGGAATCACTAGTTACTACATGAAGATACCTGCATGAAATGGAATGTGCTACAACTCAAGAAAGTCTATGGACACCCTGATCCCCCCGTGATAGATCTCCATGGTACTAAGGCAAGGTGTACTTCTTTGTAAAGCTGAAGAAGGCAAACGAGACTGCATTACTTCTGTTTGTATGGACTGACACTAGGCCAGAAACCAAGAAACTAGTACACGTGCTAGCTTAGGGGGTAGATAGGGAACAAATTAATCAAGACCAGGACTGGGATTGTCACCCCTCAGTGTGCATCTTTGCATTCTTTTTCATTTTAACTCTGTGCTTATGTATTAACTTTATGAACCTAGCCATTGTGCTCTCTCTTGGTTAGGCACAAGGGGCACTGGAACATCCCCTAGGTTGTTGTGATACAGCATTTTAGCAAACTTGGAGGTAAGCGGATCATGAGATCACCCATCTCTTTTCCTTTTTGTGGGGTGTTTCTTGGGGAAAGAACCTGTCAGTTCCTGCTCTGCTGCACATTCCCCCACAGTCCCCCATCTTCCTAAAATAAGCCTCTCTAGGAAAGGAGAAAATAAGTGTTTTCTTGGTTGACAGGAAGGAGCATTTCCAGACAGTGTCTGTCTTCCTGGTTTCCTTGTTAGTCTTACGGTCTGAGAATTAAATATACCCCCAAGGGTTTAAAAGAACTTGCTTTTTTGGTTGTAGAGTATTGCTTTTAATTTGAGAGTAGAGGTCCCTGGGTGCCTACAGTAAGGAATTCAAAGAGCTCATGGGTGTGTCTTGCCAGTGATTTCTTTGAACCTCTTTTGGCACTTGAACATTGTCAGTTTTTTCACTAATTAGGGTTGGTGAAGAAACCCTTTGAACATTGGTTTGGAGCTATGTTATTCTTTCCCCCTATCTTTTGAATCAAATCTGTGCTTTCCTGAAGGATGAACTTGTAATTCACCAGGTGTGCGGATCATTATCATTAATTCAAGCTATCATTTATTTAACTCTTTGATGCCAAATGTTTAAGAGACAGTGTAAATTCAGCATAATGGAATTTGAAGGTGACTCCAGTCCTCCCACCCCAGTTTACATCCATCAGTTTCCATCCTGATGTAGTTGAGACCTTGAATGACCCCACCTAGACCCACATGTTCTTGGGAACTAGTGGAACCTTTAGGGGGTAGGGTCTCCTGGGACAGTCATAGAGACTGTGCTCTTGAAGAGGATTGGGGGACCCTAGTCCCTTTCTCTTTTGCTTCTTGGCTTGCAAAGGGAGTACTTTGCTCTATCCCATTTTCCCTCAACCTTATCACATAAACCCCCCCCCCGCCTCTCTCGTCTCTCTCGTCTCTCTGCCTTTTGGAGACAGGGTCTCCCTGTAGCTCCAGCTGACCTAGACCTTGCTATGTAGACCAGGCTGGCCTGGATCTTACAGAGATCTGCCTGCCTCTGCCTCCCGAGTGCTGGGATCCAAAGTATGTGCCATTATATCTGGTTTCACCTAGCATTTTTATCAGAAGACTGAAATGAGTCCATTTTTCTTTTTGTCTATCCTATCTTTCTTCCTATCTGTCTGTCTATCTATATCTAAATATCTGTCTGTTGATTTATTTAGGCAAGTTATCACATTATATCCCAGCCTGGCTTACTCATTGTATAAACCCAGGGTGGCCTTGAATTAATAGCAGTCTTCTTACCTCAGTCTCTTAAGCCCTGAGATTATTGGTGTGTGCCATCAAGACCAGCCTTACACTTTTGATTTGCCTTTTGTTATTAGGGAATGAATGATCGATCCTTCTTTGACTAAACTATGCTTTCATTTTTACATGTATAATTTTAAGCATCTTTACCCAGTAAGTCTAATCTTCAACCAGAACATGTAAAATGAAAATATTTTTTCTATTGACTTTTGTTGTAAATGTAAAAATATCTATAACAAATCCCACTTAGGACTCTTCATATTCACTTGTAGTACTTGGGATTTTCAGGGTTCAGTTGACCTTCACCTCCTGATTCTCCTGCCTTCACAATACCCAGCTTAAAGCTGTATCTTAAAATATTTATTGATGTCAGTTTTTGGTGACACAAAGTGATTTGGGTCATTCTGACATTTAATCAAGTTAAACAATATGGCTCTCTGAAAATGTTTAGTAGGTAACCTGAGAGTTATATACGAAGTCACCCAACCAAGAGATTTCATCAGGATTAATTGATTAATTTCTTAAGCACCTCTTGTCTGTTTTGCTTTTAATTTTCATTTTTCTAAGTTTTCATTTAGCCATTGTACCCTGCTCATTATTTAATAATGAATGGTTACAAATTGTTTGTATGTTTCTGTAATTAGAATATGATAGCAATCACTTACCAGATGAGCTGACATTGTAATGACATGAAGTCAGTAACAATTATGCCTAACAGGAAAATTAATTATGTAATCCTATCATCCCATATTTTGTCTAAGAGATTAGATTTGGCTGTTCCTAGGCTGCCTGGGTGGGCAGAGTGGTGTAATACCTCTCTCACTTCTGGTTGAAGCAGTCTACTATAGTGTTCATTGTGTTGCCTGGGAACATCTTTGATCAGTTTATATGTTAAATTTTTGTTTTGGCTTTTGATTTTTCTCTGTGTGTGGGATATTCTACATGGGTATTTCATACCCTGATTTCTTAGCAGATAAAATATTTATTTCCAAACGTAGAAGGGGATGGGGCATTCTTTCTCCAACTCTTTCCTTCCTTCTAAGGGACATGAAGCTTAGAGTGAACTGTTGACATACAGTAATACCATTTTGATACAGGAATGTGTGTGCTTCTACCTTGGATCCAAAGAATCCATTTTTTCTTGCACTACCTCATCAGGTAGCAGGCATACCTAGCTGTGCCTCCTGGGGTTCATTGGTCTTGTTCTGATGCCCTGCCTGCCCCTCTTGTGTCCAAGGCTTTGTGGGTCACAAACAAGGCAGCTAGTTTACTTGGCCAGGTATACCAGGCCTGGGAGGGCTCTAGGGTGATCTCTCCATCTTCTTATCCTCACAATGCAAAGCTGATGTTCTGAAATATTTTGAGATTTGTCTAAGGGCAGAACTTGGGCCACAATGCAAGTTCAGTAAGTCTAGTGTCGTATTCTGCTTGTTGGACCTTGGGTTTATTTTATTTTATTTTGTTGTTGTTTAAAATTTAAAGTTGCTCAGCATATAGGGATAAAGCTGTGTTATTCTAAGATCACAAAGCTGTGGAAAGAAAACAGAGCCAAGTTCCCTATAATTCCTTTACTGAGAGCACTGAGGGTTATTTTCTTCTAGTTTTAAAAGCACATTAAGAATGCATTTTCAGAAAGCCTACAATTGTGTTACTGATAGTTGTATGTTTATTATCTGATATTTCAAAGTCTTTTAGTACCTCACACTCCATACTAACCCTGTCACGTATATGTCTTGTCTGTGTGTACCTGCATGAATTTATGTGTACCATGTGTGTGCAGATGCCCTATGTGCCAGAGTGTGTGGGATTCCCTGGAATTAGAATAACAGGTGGTTGTGAGCTATCTAATGTAGGTACTGGGAACCAAATCCAGGTCCTCAGCAAGAGCAGCCAGTGCTCTTAAGCACTGAGATATCTATCTGTCCAAACCCCTTAACACTGTTTTTAGTGGTTTGTAAAGTTACGGGCTAAAGATTTCACAGTGTACTAAAGCTACCCTCACTATAGGCATTTATATTACATTATCATCATTTTTTTCAGAACATTGTTTTCCTTTTTATTCTTTATTTTAAATTATTCTCATGGAATTTTGTTTAATTTGTTTTAATTATTTTTATTTCCTGAAATTGGATTTGTGAGAAAAAATATGAAGTTAAGGTTCCTTCCCTGTGTGTCAAGGGTTCTCTGACTGCTACTTTGAAATCTTGCCTGAGAGGTGTCATGCTGGCTTTGTGACGAATTCCCCACAAATAAGACAAAATAACATAATCCTTTAGATAGATGCTGTGATTTGTATGGGCTTCTCCCACCCTCGTCCTGCCTTCTTGAGTAGATGTTCTATATAAACAACTTGTCTATGGCCTTGACTATTTGTCTTCTACATTTATTGTGTCAGTCGACTTTAGTGTTTGTTTACATGGGAATTACAGTATCAGGCTCTGTGTGTTTAAAGTTCTTCCCTGGGGAATTGTGGGCAGTCGCAGTGCTTTCCATACTGAGCTGAAGGAGCTTCCATCCCATTTAGATGACTGCTCAGACCCATTGTCTCAGCATTTACTTTCTCTGGACACTCCCTCCCCATGTCAGCCAGTGATAAGCAGGTGTTTATATGGGAACATTCATTTGTAGATGGTTGCCATTCATGACTATTTTCTGAACCCCAAACCAGGTTGTTTTTGTATAAAAACAGACGCAGAACTGGGAAGTCTCAGGGCTTGGGGCCATCCTAGCTAATGAGGCTTACTGTCTATGGAATTGTGATTGAAAAAATACATTTCACATGTGAGTGATAAAGCTCAAGCTAGTGATGGATTTAAAACTTAAGCTTGCTTTGAATTATTAGAAATGATCCATTCTTCCATATTACTTAATATTCTTTCAATGAGTAGCTAATATTTCAGAAAGAAAATCAAATGAAGTAGCAAGTTACTCAGGTGAGATGAAGAATATGCTTGGGGCTGGAGAACCAGGTAAATTTTGATACATTCCTATTAAAAAAAAATGAGGGTTTTTTTTTCCTCATAAAAGTATATTTGTAGAGTTAATTGAATTTTACATGCTCACAAAGCTTTTGCCTTATTTCATTTAGTTCTAAACTTACTGTCTGAGGAGAGATTGTAAAGAATTCCTTGTTAGTCAAACCATAGTAAATTAATGTTTCTTACAGATGGTTTTATTTCCTTTGTATGGTATTATTTGGATCACAAAGCAAGTATCTTGGAAAATGTGAACTGAAAAAAGATATGAGCTGGGAGGTATTTCTGCTCTAGAGAAGGGATTCTGTCAGGATAAGCAGAGATGTTTCTTCTTACTCTTGACTTTCTTACAAGGAGCTTGATTTCAGGACACTTCTGGGCCCCTAACTTTGAGGACAGTTCTGCTTCTTGACAAGGCAGTGCTTCTGCCACCTTCCCAGAAAGACTTGCTTTTTTTGGTGGAAAGTTTAAAGCTATTTTCAATACACAATTTAGCTCCCTCCCTTCTCCATTGATGTTTTCCTTCTCCATATTTTGTTCTTAATTAATAATATCTCTCTAGGTTGGATCAGCACAGGATGGGATGACTAAATTTCACCATTTCTTTTTTCCTTTCTACTTTTAATGAATAACCCTTATTTAATCCTGGCTGTCTGGAAGCTGTGGATCTCCCTCATGTTTTCCTTTTACAGTCCTGTCCTGGGGAAACCTGAGGCTTTGGAAGTAAAGGGCTTCATTCGTGCCTCCTTTGTCCTCATCCTCCAAGAGTCCTGAGTAATCTCCAGGAAATCCCTGGCCTCTGCCACCAGTCTGCTTGAGTATTTGAGAGCAGTTTCTGCTTTTTAAGCAACACTTGAGAAGCTGAAGGTTGATGGAATCCTTGTGATAAAGCTCCTCCAGGGAGACCCAGGACTACTGCTTTCTCAGCTCACCTTTGGCTGCCTCAGGCTGGCTGGTGCAGCAACGCTGGAAAGGAATCCCCATGGCATCCTGCTGAATTTGGAAGCCTCACAAGCCATGGATTTAGCTACTGATGGGCAAGCCCTTGGAAACCCACAGCAAGGGAGGTTTAAGTCCTTTTTTCTGCCATCCTGTTTGAGAGGAGTGAGCTAATTATAAAATACACTAATGATGACTGGGGTTTCTGACTAGGTATAAACATTAAATCTTTATTTAACAGTCCATTGAGCACTGGGCATGATTATTCCTGTCTCATGGACAGAAAACAGGCAACTAAACACAGGCTGAATGTAGCAGTGTTCAAATCTAGGTTGACCTGAAGACAGCTGTTGGAGGGTATTTCCTGCCTCCATTTCCAAGAAATAATCTATAAGGGAATTTCTTTTCTAAGTTTTGATAGTAATTTACTACCTACCTACCTACCTACCTACCTATCTATCTATCTATCTATCTATCTATCTATCTATCTATCATCTTTAGCTGTTTATGCAAACGTATGCACATATCTACTTTCTTTTAAATTTTTCTATAACAAGAGCTCTGTGGGTATCCCTCTTGGCTTCTCTATTGCTTTGATAAAAACACTGACCAAAACCAGTTTGGGAGGAAAGGGTTTATTTCAGCTTACGGTACTGTCCTTCCTGGGAGAAACCAGGGCAGGAGCTCAAACAAGAATCTGGAGGCAGGAACTGACTGAAGCACAGACCACAGAGGAACACTGTTTCCTGGCTTACTCCTGGGGCCTGTGCCTAGCCTGCTTTCTTAGACAGTTCAGAACCACCTGGCTAGGGGAAGCACTGCTGACAATGGGCTGGGCCCTTCACATCACTCTACAATCAAGAAAATGCCTCACAGGCATGGCTATAGACCAGTTCAATAGAGGAAGTTCCCCAATTGAGGTTCCCTCTTCGCGGGTATGTCACTTGACAGATGAAACTGCCCAGCACAATGAGATAATGCATGTCTGTAATCCTAGCATTTGGGGGATAGAAGCAGGCGGGTGGCTGAAAGGCCCGAGCCCATCCAGGACTACATAGCAAGACAAACCAAAACACTTCTTTAACAATACGAAACTGATTAAGTACTTCAGGTGGGTTGGGGTTGTCTCCTAGTGGTAGATGGCTAGCTTAGTACACATGAGGCCTGGGTGTCCTTAGTACACATGATCTCTAGCTTTGGAAGGGAGGTGGGTTATATATAGATAAAAAACATAATGATCTTAGTCTGTATTTTTTCCCTAGGCGCATAAAAATATATATCTGATATGGATTTAGATTTTTGTTGTTGTTCTTTTTGTGACAGGGTCTCTCTGTAGCCCCAGCTGACCTGGAACTTGCTCTGTAGACCAGGCTGGCCTCCATCACACAGAGATCCACCTGCCTCTGCCTCTGAAATGATAGAATTAAAGGTGTGCATTTAAAAGGAGATTATGGTATTGCTGTATTGCAGCTTATGATTTTCATTTTTCATGATATATGTCTATCACTTTATGTCAGTTGTAGAGGTTGAAATAAGAGTTAAATTTATAGCAGTTCACAATATGAATGATTGATCATTTAGTTAACTATCTTATGTTGATGGACAAACACCATTAGTCTGTTTCCCTTTGCTACTGAAACAGGATTATAGTCAGTTCACTTTTGTATGACTACATATTCTTCCTTGTTTGTTTACTGGCACTTTTGTGTTTGTAGAAAGGGCACTGCTCTGTTGCTCCTAGTTTAAAATAATGTTTCAGTGCTTAAGCAATGAATAGTCTTGTTAGGTTTTGGCAAATATAATTTATCCTATTTAAGACAGGTATATCCATTCCTGATTTAATTTTAATTGAAAGAAGCTGATGGATTTTATTAAATGCCTTTTTGGCATGATATAATTGTGAGCTTTTGCCTTTATTTTGTGCTGTAATAAATTACATTGATTAGATTTCCCAATAGTGAGTCATCTTTGCATTCCTGGAATAAACCCTAATTTGTTATGAGTGCTGCATTCTTATGATATGTTGCTAAACTTGATTTGCTAATATTTAATGTTTTATAACTGAAGTCTTGAAATGGGTCTCTTTGTTTTCTGTATATGTACTTTTAGGGTTATGTTTTATATATGATTTCATAAGAATTTCTTTTCCTAGATTCTGGAAGTGTCTATAATGTAGAAAATAGCAATTTCTTTAAACATTAAGGCATAGCAAACTGAAAAACAACTTGGGCTTAGTAGCCTTCCTCCTTTAACCCCAAACTGTTTTATTTTTAAGATTTTAAAAATTATTTTTAAGTGAGTGTGTGTGTGTGTGGAGGGTGTTGAGAGAAGGCTTTGGATCTCCTATAGCTGGAGTTACAGGCAGTTGTGAGCCATGTGACATGGGTGCTGGGAACCGAACTCTGGTCCTCTGCAAGAACAGCAGGTGTTCTTAACTGCAGAACCATCTCTCCAGATCCCAAAACTATTTTAAAGAAAAGGTTCTCCATCGTGTAGGGCACATGCCTGTAAGCACCCTGGAGACTAAAGCTTGAGGGTTGTGAGTTAGAGAGGTCAGCCTAGCCACAGAGTGAGACCCTGTTTCAAAAAACAAAAGGAAAAGGTGCTTCAGCATGTATTAGAGTTCTGTTTGGTTTCTTTACTCTTTTCCTCTGAACTTTGACATTTTCTACTTACTAGGAAATCATTTAGTTTATCTCAGTTTAAAGCTATTGCCTAGAGTTAATGTAGACAACTGCCATAGTATCTGTGGTATACCTGGTAATAACCCCTTCCTTATTACCAATAAAACAATTTTGCTTTTGTTCTTTTCTTGATCAAGCTTTAGAGGCTTATGTAGCTTCAAAGGAATTAATTATATTAACTTTTTTTGTCATGTTAGTTTTTATTTAATTTTAGTGTTTAACCTGTCACTTCTATTCTTCTGACTAAAGTTTATTAACTTAAATGTCCATCTTGCTTAAAATAGTCTTCTAAAAATAGCAGCATTTAAGGCCACATACTTTTTCTGAGAATGGTTTACTGTGTGCCTTTGTTTGGGGATCATTGATCTTTTGGTTGTTTTATAGATGTCTCCTAATTAAAATGCTGACTTGGCCCTTTGATCCTGAGATTATTTAGAAGCACGTGGCTGAGTTTTTCTTTAGCTTATCTTTTGATATTTTGTTATGATCTCTAAATGTATCTCTGAAATCTATCTTTGGGAACTTACTAAAGTTGACTTGAATCCAAGCACATGTTTAATTTTTAAATCATGCCCTTTGTAAAAATAAATAAAGATTTTTTTCTGTATTTAGTAAATCAAATTACTGATTGTATTCATATCTTCTAAATCTGTGTTTGTTTTTAGCTGTCAAATTGAGGGATATGTTAAAGTGTCTTTCATCATTCTTTAAGCTTTCACTTTTCTGTAACTTTTCTTCATGGATGCACCTGCCATTTTCTTAGTGCATAAAGGTGTGTGCTTTTAATGGCTGTCCTTGATTTTGCGTCATATATAATCCCCCTCTTTGTTCAGTTTTATAGGACCCTGTGCTCTTCTTTGACTTTAAAACTGCTACCTTTTATTTGCTCTTCTTTGTATGACTTCCTTCAGCTCTTTTAAATTTTATCCCTTGTTTTGTGTAATTCTTACGTTTTTAGATAGAGCCGGGTCTTTTTCCCCCAGGATGACAGTTTTGTCTTTCAGTAGGAAATTCTGCATTGTCTGTTGACTGTGATAATGAGTAAATTTTTTACATGATTGTTTTCAGTTGTTGTCAGGGTTGTCATTTCACATTTTTTTCTCCATTCCCATGCCATTCAAACATTTCCTTTGCTATTTGGAAAGGTGTGTGCATTCCCCTCCTGCCAGTCCCTTATGTTAAAATAAACCTTTATTTTCCCCACAAATGGTTACCAATACCAGACTCCCAGCTCTCCTACTACAGTGCTTGTTTATCTGCCCAGTCTGCCCTTGCCAGCACTCCTCACTCCTGGGTCTGGCCCAGGTCATCCTTCTTTACTTCTGAATCCCATGCTCTCACTTGGGGTTGTTTGATCTCTCATTACGTCTCCTTAATCCTCCAGAATATAAATTTGATACTCAAGAACTTCTCTTCAGTTTAAATACTTGAAACATTTAAAAAGTTCCAGTTCGTGTGTGTGCTCTAATTGCACCTCCATGTGTATTCTCACTGCTTTTCTAGGTTCCCTGTGTGATCAGTTCTTCTTCATTGGGTACCACCATGCAGTTCAGCTTGGTCAGCCTGTCTCAGGCCCCTGTGTTGTCTTCAGTGGTTCATAATTTTTGTTGACTCATTGATGGCTTTGCTCAGAAAGTCATTCAGGTGTCAAGAAGTGGAGGACATTAGGTAATAAATGACCAGTCAGTACCCTGCTGCAGAGTTGCTCTGTGCCTTGGAGGATGGGGAACAGTTTTACCTTTCACTAAAGCCATATCCATTTGAGTCACTGGGTCATCAGAATGACCAGGGTCCGGACTGACATCCTTTGAGATGGACTCTCAGGTCTGTTAACCATAGAGATGCTGAGGACCATCGTGGACTCAGAGAACCCTCATCCCCTGTACCACCTGGAAGTCTTTAGATTGCTTCGCTTGTTACACCTCCAGAAGCAGGATCAAGTACAGTTCTTCAGGCCACTGTCTTCCTCATAAGATTATATAAAAGTACATTTCATTTGCTATATTGTGGAATGCAAGCAGAAAAGCTACAGCTACCTGCCATTGGAAGCAGCATCAAAAGTAATGACACATTGATGGAGCAGAATTGCTCTTAATTGAGCCTTAGAAAATTAGAATAGTTACATAAAAGAAGTAAGATGGCACATGTTTCTCCTTCAGAAAAGGCTATTTCTTACTCTATCCCCAGTACTTTCCCTCTTACTTCAACATCACTCAGCATAGAGACTAGTGCATTCTATCAATGGAATAATATTTGTTAATAGCATTTGTTATGTGCCTGTAGGTGTGTGCGTGCACACACATACAGAGGTGGCATTTCCTCCCTTCACAGCTGGAAAACATGAGGCAGAATGCCTAACTCGCTTGGCCCAAATTGGAGGGTGTTATCATTGGCATCTTGGTGCAGGTGTTTGTGGTTTAAATTCATGCTCTATTTATATAGAGTGGTGTTAGGATGCCCTAGAAAGGGCTGCAGCATTAGGTTAAGCCTTATATGCTCACTGTCATTTTCATGACAATCCCGTCTTTGGAATTAGTTGGTACATGCTGCAGCGCCCCTGGGACTTGGTTTGATGTGTGAAATATCCTACCTCTGCACCACAGGAGAAGCCTCCCTCCTCTTGGGTCTGTTTTGATGAACACATGTACTTTTGTAGCAAGGTACTATAGAAATAGCTTCATGTCCTTGCAAAATTGCCAACACAAGTAAGGACCTGGAAATTGTTGCTATGCGTGTGTGTCACAGGATTTATTAACCACTTCCATACCAAAGAAAAGACTTTTACTTTTGAGTTTCACGGGAGTCTGAGACAATGGTGTGTGGGGTTCAATTGAATATTTCTAAGTCATTCTTGATTCATTGGTGCACACTTTGTAATGTATCAGGGCTAAAAGTTACGAGTGCCTGCAACCCACTAATGAAAGAGTTGTCTACATTGGCCATCCAAGGTTCAACTACAATTTGTCTGTTAAGAGTTTCTTAGTCTAACTAGCTTCTAATTGCTCCCACGGGCCAGCTGCCTGTCCCACAGTATGTGAAGACTCACTTCTTATCCAGGATGACCAGTATTTGTAGACAGGGCCAGTGCCTTTGCTGCCACACTTTGCTCAGTTATTGCATGAGAGCACTACCATTTTTCTCTTTTTTAATGAAGCATTAAGGTCCGTTTACATAGTGATAAAGTAATTACTGTAGCAATGGCATTCTGCCTAAGTCATCTTGAAAACTGAATGCAAAATCTTTTTAATAGCTCCATAATAGTCTCTTGAAGTGTTACAGATTTTTTTAACGATAGCTGTAATACAAGTGCCATTATTTACTGTGAGACTTGAACATTTTGACCATTTACACGGTACTTGTCTGTCTCCAACTGAGCTGAGTGCATGCTGCTGTGGTACTGCAGACGTGTGCACGCCCATTGGCTTCTGCAGCATGGTGCCTGCCAGGAGCAGTCTTGGGCCAGAAGAAGGAAACCACATGGTACCACTTGTGGTGATCAGAGTATGTTGGGTCCAGCTTGCTGTTTCCATGTAGAAGGTTTTAGGGCATCATCTTTCTTTTTTTTTTCCCCCTTGGTAAAATGGAGATTCTGTTTTGGGAACTCCGAGTCACTGTCCATTTGATAGTATTATGTAAGAAGGTATAGTTCTTGCGTTTCTTTGAAAAAGGCCAAAGAAAGAACACTACAGTAATAAAAGGGCGAAGGAAGCTGTCACTCAGGTCTTGCACTTCTGGGGCAGTGCAGCTTGCTTTTTGATGCCTAATTCATTAAAGCATCTAAAATTGACATATATTCTGAACAGTCTCTTCTTGCCAGATACCAAATACAGCAGAGATGAGTCTAGCATGGCATTGTCTTGAATCTTAATTCTCTTGGTAGTGACTGGGTGGAGACTGGTCTCTGTGCCGATGGAAAGGGGAGCAGCCCTGTTGTGGACCGAGCTGTGTCTCAGGTGAGCCTGGCTCTGAGCTCCACAGTTCTCCCCCTGGAGAGTCTTCAAAGGCCCAGCGTGGTCTCTGAATGTGTGCACAGCAGCTGCTGTTTCTTGGAGACACTCTTTAACTCTTACATGAATTTCAGGGACCGAGGCAGGAAGTGCGGGTGGACTGCACTGAAAATACAGCAAGCATTCACCCACCTAGAGGGAGAGAGAGGATGGATGTGAAGCCCTAGCATTCAGAGGTGGTGGGGAAATGACTTCATGGGTCAGGTCACACAGGACAGAGCCAAGGGCCGTCCCCTCATGAGTTGTCTTTGCCTCTACCTGAAAAGTCTTTCAGGCTCTAACTCCCGCATGACATAATACTGGTTGATACACTCATTGAGCAGACGTTTATTGGCCACCATGCCAGTGTGGAGGGGTACAGTGATAAACAGGATACTGGTTTTGGTTTTAGGGAGCTCATAGTTTAATGGGAGAAAGATACATCTTCTTTTTAAAAATTTCACTTTTTTATGAATGTTTGCCTGCATGTATGTAAGTACACCACATTCATGCCTAGGGCCCATGGAGGCCAAAAATGGGTGTCAGATTCCCTGGAACCAGAGTTACAGACAGTTGTTAGCTGCCTTGGGGGTACTGAGAACTGAATGTGGATCCTCCATAAAAGCTGCAAGTGCTCTTAACAACTTAGTCACATCTGTAGCCCCAACCCAATCACTTTTTTGGTGGGCGGGGGGCTCTTTGAAATAGGGTTTCCTTGTTGCCCCAGCTGGCCTGGAACTCCCTATGTAGACTAGGTTGACCTTGATCTTATAGAAATCAGCCTTCCCTTGCCTCTGCCTCTTGAGTACTGGGATTAAAGGTGTGTACCACCATACCTGGTTCCACCAGTACTTGTTAATTACACACTAGCTTTTTATTGCTCCTGACTTATTTGATATACTAGGTCTTACCTTCCTATTCTTTGCTTCCTGTTTGAAAATATGTGTGATATGTACAGACTTTTAAGATGCTGTGTGTACAGCCTTTCTGTGCAGAGCCTGCTGTGAGCATATCTCTGCCTCTTATGATAATGTAACTTGAGCTGAGAACAGTAATAATTTTTGTATGTATATCTATATATCTATATCTATCTATCTATCTATATATATATCTACCTCCCCCCCTTCATGTTGTGGGAACCTAATCTCCAAACCTCTTATATTGTTGGTATTTAGAGGTGAGACTTAGGGGAAGTAATTGGGATTTGGATGAGGTCATGAGAGTGGGGCACTGTGATAACAGTAGTGGTTTTATCAGACGATGAAGAAGACACAAAGACCCAGCTAGCATACTTGCTGTTTCTCACCATACGTTCCCTCAACCGTGCCTTCATGCAGCAGGAAAGCTTTCTCTGGAGTGAGTGCTATACTCTTGGACTGTCCACCTTCCAGAACTTTGAGTCAAATAAACTTTCTTTCTTTGTAAATTATCATTTTTTTTTGATACTCAGCAATAGCAGGAGAAAGTATGGCAAGACAGTGACTATTGTATTTATACAAATGCTAGAAGAGTATATAAAAAATAACAAACACTACGTCTTACATCTCTGCCTTTGGGGACTTTTGTGCTTAGTTTTGATTTTAGTTTTTGAGTCAGGGGTCTCATAGGTAGCCCAGGTTGACCTGGTGCTCACTGTGTAGCTCAGGCTAGCCTTAAACTCACAACCTCTCCTGCTTCAGTTTCCCAGGGGCTGAGGTTACAGGTAAGAGACACCATGCTTGGCCTTAAGTAGTTTATTGATGTCATCTTGATTGTGATTTCAAAAACAATTTTAAGTGAAAAAATTACAACTCTCCCCAAAATGTACATTCCAAAGGTAACTTTTTGTTGTGGAAGTCATGCACAATCAAAAATTTCCAAGAAAATAAAAACTTTGAAAGAAAAGTAAGCCCAGTTCAATTGTATAAATGCAGTTTAAAAATAAAGATTTATTTGTGATTTTGTGTGCATATATGTGTGTGTGTTTATGGGCACCATGTGCATGCAGTGCCAGAAGAGCACATCAGATCCCCTGGAACCGGAACTACAGACATTTATTAGCCAACAGGTGGGTACTGAGAACCAAACCCAGGTCCTTGGCCAGAGTAGTAAGTGTTCTTTGCCATTGAACATCTCTTCAGCCCCTGTAAATGCATTTTTGATAAGCTTTTATTGCTTAATATTGACATTTCTGCAGTGTTCTTTCTGCGTAACCTAACTGGGAAGAAACACTTTTTTTCTAACTCACTTTTGCTTTTCTGTTTAGGGTCTTCCATATTGTTTTTTTACTAATTTTTGGTGGTGTTTTTTGGAATGTGAAGGGGTCACAGATGTTCCTAATGTCCTTGGTTTATTTGCTTGACTTTTTGTTGTTGTTTTTGTTTTTCACAACAGTTGTACGATTGCAATGCCCTGACCTCTGTTTTTGAGATAGAGTCTTATGCATCTTAGACTGACTTCAAACTCCATATATAGCAGAGGGTGAACTTGGACTTCTGATTTTCCTGCCTCTCTCTACCTCTTGAATGCTAGTATTACAAGTATGTGCCACCATGCCCAGTTTGCTTTCTTTTCCTTTTCTTTCATTTTGAGACAGGGTCTTTCTGTATATTCCAGTCTGGTCTCAAACTCCAGAATAGTGCACCACAACACCATACACTTAAAGAATTGTGTCCGTTGACCTGACTTGGAACCTTCCTCACCTCCCTTTTTTGTAATGCATAATAATCCATGTTAATATACAGTATCCTCAAGAGAGACCCTGTGGAGGTGGAGGTGGAGGTGGAGGTGGAGGTGAAGGCTGGTCCCTTAGCAACCTCTCATCTAAATTTTTTTTCCCTGGTCTTTTTGAGATAGGGTCTCCCTGTAGCCCCAGTTGGCCTGAATCTCACAGAGATCTACTGCCTCTGCCTCCTGAGTGCTGGGAATGAAGGCCTCTGCCACCATGCACAGCCCTAAATTGTAATCTTAAACTGGGGTACAGATTCATTTGTTTTATCTAGGCTAAGTGGTTTTAGCCCTTTTTGAACCTTTTGATTCTTGGGCTGAAAAGGCCCTTAGAGCCCCAAGACACCCTTCAAGTAAATCCTTCCTGTGTCTAGTCTGGGTAGTTCTGTCTTACACTGCTACCAAGGACCCTGTGGTTTTGACCCTGTAATCATGTATGGGGTTTTCCATGACCATATCTGTTTCTAGAGCATGCTTTTGTTTGCTGGGTGTTTGGTGGCAGACCTGTAACTTGTGCATGTGTCAGGTAGGGGCGGTTTAGCTCCTTGATTCTTCTGGAGAGAGCAAATGTTGTTGATGAGAACACTTGGCGCATTGCATCTGATTTGTTCTTGTGGCGGCTGCATTAGCAATAAATAGACACTCCATTTGCATATTTAACACCCCTTCTTCCTTCAGCCCACACCTCTTCCCTCCAGGATTAGCTTTTCATTACTTTCAGAGCTTTTAATTACTTGAGGCTTTTGTGTCTTCACTGGGATATAACTTTTCTCTTTATTAACCAGCAAAAGTCACCTAAAATGGTATAATTTATAATGAAATAGAGGAATATTCACAAATTAGCTTTAGTGAGTGCTTTTGTTGTTGTTCTTTGTGTGTGTGTGTGTGTGTGTGTGTGTGTGTGTGTTTTCTGTTGTGCCACCTTTATCACAAGACAAGGAAAAAACAGAACTTAGAAGTAAAAATAAATTATTCATGTGCTAAAACCATTAACCTTCATCATACTTTATACACATAGGATGTTGGTGTACGTGTGGGAATGCCAGGACTCTTACTGAACAAGGGAGATTTAGATCTCATAGAAAGATTTCTTCACACTCTGAATGGAGATGCTTTACATGTGTTGTAAGTCATTTTCAGAGATAATAGAAAGCACTAAACCAATTAAAATTTTGCCGTGTATATTTTTAATTCAGTTTCTTTTTATTTTATATGTGAGTATTTTGCCTGCATGTATGTAAGTGCATCGTGTTCATGCAGTGCCCACTGAGGCCAAAGGAGGGTATTGGATCCCCTGGAACTGGAGTTAGAGATGGCTGTTAGCCTCCACATGGATGTAGCACAGCAATATGTACTCATCTGTCCTCTCAACTAGATCCTCAAAGTCTTGAGGGTAGTCACTGAGGGATTGACAATCACATGGACCTGCTCTTGCAGGTCCTCTGCAAGAGCAACCAGTGCTCCTAACTACTGAGCCATCTCTTCAGCCCCTGCAGTGTATATTTTCAAATGACAAGAAGTATTTGAAGAATTTCTATTCTGCCTGTTTACGTGTGTCCAAATCATTGGAAATCTGTTTTGAACTTCCATTCTGATATATGTGGTAGAAGATTTGCTTTAAAATAATTATTAAGGTAAGATTCATATAATATAAAACTGGCCATTTGAAATTGAAGAGTTAAGTAGCATATAATATATTCATACTGTTGGGCAACCATTTCTAGTTCCCAGATATCTTCATCAACCCAAAAGGAAACTCAACTAAGTTAGTTCCTCCATTCCCCCTTTCTGTAAGCTGCTAGCAATCCCTAGTCTGCATTCTGTTTCTATAGATTCACCTGTTTTGGATGTCTTATCTAAATGCGTTTATATACTATGCAACCTTTTTTACCTGGCTTTCACTTGGTCTGCTGTTTTTCAGGCACAAGTATGGACACTTAGTTGCCTTTCATGGCTGAATAATTATTTAATTGTGTGAGCATACCATGTTTTGTTTATCTAGAAGATCTGCTTTTTATTGTGTAAATCCAGGACTTTGGACGTTACAGACTGTGTTCTTGGATAGTTGCAAACTAAGTTAGTATGTGATTGGCCATCCTGTCCCCTTCTCTCTCTGAAATTCGGTAATCCTGCCAACATTTCTTTTGAGATATGTAAGGGAAGGTAGAAGTCCTACTTCAGAAGAAGCAGCCTTGACCATTCCTACTTTTCTGGCTAGCTTACACTAAATTTAGAATGATTCCATTTTTTGCAACAATTCCACATTGTAGGAGTTCTCCCTCACAGCGGGCAGCTCCCTCTTCTGCAGCCTGCATGCAGCAAATGTGGTTGTCAATCCTGTACCCCTCAGTGACCACCCTCAAGACTTTGAGGATATAGTTGAGAGAACAGATGAGTACATATTGCTGTGCTAGTGAGGAGTCCCACAGGGTGGGCATGCTGTGGTCCATGTGGGAAGATAGGATTTTCAGTGCTGTGCAGTGGCTTCAGTGGAGCCTCAGGGATGTGGTGCTGGGCTAACAGGAGGAAAGGTGTTGTGTATAGATTGGGGTCTGGAGGCAGCATGTCAGGAACAGAGCAAGGACAAGGACAAAGTGAGGAAACGAGGAGAACATTCTTTATTCTCTAGCCATTAGAGATATCCCTGAAGGGCATTCCCTCTGAACTAAAATTTCCCCAATTCATTTGTTGTTAGTCTTATATAAATTGCTTATATAGCAAACTGCCCATCATCCAAGTGATGAGTTTAATCCCATCAAACTTTCAAAATCCCTGTCCTATCTAACTGGTTTTGTTGAGCGTAGGACTCCATTCCTAGTTATCTTTGTTCTAATTCCTACCTCCCACTTTTCCTCAATTCTGCTTACCATATTTATGCTTTAACCAAATAGGGGTGATATAGGTATTTTGAAAACTCCAGTTTTATAAGTGTTTTAACCCAAGAACTTGATGCATTGAAAGAAAAAGAAATCATTCCATACTATCATATACTTAAATATTGATGATGGTTAACATATACACATACCTCTTTGTATAACACAGGAAAGGCATTGTGACTTTTAGGTATGTGATCACCATAGAAAATCTGATTTTTGACAAAAGTGTGAAACAGTAGGGGATTTTTGCAGCCTTCTGGAAAGTCCTAAAGACTTTCCCCTTAGATGAAAAGGGAATTTATTGTCCATTAGCACATCAAGAGCCGTGTTTAGAGGGCCATTAGTGCTTTTACCTCTAGGAATGAAATTGCCCTGGTCTTCTTTCTGCTCTTGTAGTAGTAGCCAAAAGGAGCACTGTCTTTAGCGGCAGAAAGCTCCAAATTGTGATTCCTTGAGCAAGGTGCTGAACATCTCTGAGCTTCTGTTTCCTTGTTACAACTAGGAACATAATACCCTTATGGTTTGTTTTAAGGATTATGTAAATGATATAACGATTCAGAACTTACAAAAACAGCAGCAGACACGTCCTTCATAGTAGATATGAGTAATCACTCATATCTACTTGGGTAGAACTGGGAACTGAATCCTGTTTCTTGATTTCTTACCTCCCTTTGTCTAAAGGATCTAGCTTGATATTCTTGTGGTCCTGTATAAGTCCTCTTTTAAAATTTCACAGTGTTAACTTCTGCCTATTGTGGGTGGTAGGAAATGAACATTTTGGTTTATTCTTGAAGGCATTAGAAACTGTACAATTTTAAACTGTCATGATCATCTTGTACCTATAATTCTTTGCTAAGTCAGTTACTTTGTTAATTCAACTTGCTGTGAAAATCTCAACAGGGGTTACTCACCCAAGTGACAAATTCATACTCCTATTTCTAGAAAGACTCTAGCAGATCTCAGTAGCTACATTATTCCAGGGCTGCATGATGTGAGACTGGAGGCCCCCCTAGATACTCCTCAACTCCTCCCACCCTAGTAAGTTGTCCACCCTCCAAGTGATGCCTGGTGAGCTATTAGAAAATCAGATAGGATTTTCTCATGGTTCACTGGGGTTCATTTATTTTCCCATCTATATTTGTTTTCTTTGCATTCTCTGGATCATTAGCTATAAATAGCTGCTTTTTACATGCATTCTTAATGTGAGCTCTCAATAACTGCACTCTGAGAAGAATGACTTTGTTGTTACTGTTTTTCATAGGTTAGATGAGATACCTCGTTTTGGTGCATGGGTTTTTCTTCTGTTCTTATTGTCTAAGCTGGCTCCAATTCCATCCCATGGTTTTGTTTGGGGAATGCTCCCAGGAAAGGAAGAGTAAGTATGATGATTCAGGAGGTACAACTGGTTGGGCTTTGTTGGTATTGATAGTCACTTCTTCCTCAAATTTTGAAAAAAAGGAAACAAAATTAATTTCATGCTTCCTCTTTAAAAGCATTTTAAAATAAAAATACAACTTTTTGTCAGTTGTGAATAACTCAGAAATAATGTTTTTATTGTTGATATTCAACAACTTAGAAGTGTAGTAACCTTATTAGGTCTTCATTTATTTTTTTAATGATAGAACTAATTGTACTAAGATTTCTGATTCTTAGTTAAAATAGGATGCTTCAGAGATAGGGAACAGAAGCAGTTTTCCACTTGATTCCACTTGTTTCCTTCCGCAGCAGGCACAGCACCCCTGGCAGGTTAGGGTGCCCCAACTCCTGCTGGTGCCATTGGCTAGGGAAGAGGTGGGGAACAGTATGTCTCACCTCCCAAGTCAGATCCTTGGCATTGTTTGAATATTTGTGTGTGGGGTGATGTTTTCTGGAGAATGTTACTAAATAGTAGAAATTCCCAGAGTTCCTCAGTCTGCAGAATGCAGCTGTGAGGGTGCTGTATGCCTTCTAGCAGTGAGGTAAGATTAGGATTGGCAGGAAGGCAGACTGGCCAACTCTGCAAGGTAGAAAACTAAACTGCTGGAGGAAGCTGGGCTTGTATGCCAGTTGAGGAATGAAAAGCTCCTGTCCACAGTTTCGCCCTCACATGCCATCCCTCAATACTTTGGATGAGCTTATGTGTCCAGGAATTTCCCTGATATTTTCTGCTGTGCTGACTTGTTTTCTTGTCTTGAGACTGGGCTTCCCTGTGTTAGTTAACCCAGGCCCGTGGCAAACTCCTGGGCTCCAGCAATCCTTCTAGCTTAGCCTCTCCAGTAATTGGGGACTGCAGCAATCCATACCATGCCCCTTTTGAGTTTTGTTGTTATTTTTGTTTTACTTATATAGAACTTTGAGCTCCATTGATATAAACTCCCTCCCCAAGGAAAATAGTCGTTGATACCCTTTCTGTACCCTGACATTATGCCACTGATTTTAAACATAAGTGTACAACCCTGGCCTCTCACAGCTGTCATTTTAAAAATGTCATGTGAAATGGCAGTATTTGTCACAATTTTTTTCTGATTACGCATCCTATTATTTTAACTTTTTCGCCACAGAATCTCTAGATTAAAAGAAGCAATAACACTTTTAAGTATGTAACTACTCATTTTAATGGAAATCATTCATCAGGAAGAGTCTTCACATTTTCTCTGTAAGAAACATCAAAGAATAACATTTCTGTGTATCTTGCACATCTTGCAGCCCATGAAGGGACATACTGAATATTGTTGCTCAAGTCACTTAATCCTTTCAAAGAATCACTACACCTGTTTTTGCTGTAATGAGTGAAAGGTGTTAAAAAATGAATGGAAGTTCTCTCATATCCTCACCTTGTCTACTGGCTTCCTTTGGTGCCTTTTTTGTAAAAGCTGTTATGTGTACTAGCCTGCCACCCGGGGCCTCTTAGGCCCTCTGTCTAGCAGTAATGCTGCATAGGAGCAAGGAAAATAACACACCGTCATGGTTTCTTTCTTTTAGACTTAGTAAGAAATATATTCAGACAGATCAGATGCTCTCAGAATCACAGCGTGTTGCTCTTCAAGTAATTAAAACTGAAACCCAAATTGAATAAGAAATAATTTTTTATTGATTGCTGGCATTGGTGGAAAAGGCTTAATTAGACCAAGATACAGAGGGATTGGCGCTTTCATTTAGAGACATTGCTGACACTCTTACTTTCTGTATCTCATTTTGCCTGGGAATTTATGATTCTTTTTCACCTTCTTTCAAATATGCCAGCAGCAAGCTCAGTGTTACATTCATTACCCAGAGCTGTTTTGCCTTTATTATTTTGTTTTCTTTTAATTGTATGTGGCACATGCTCAAAGGTTTTTTTCATGCAAAATTTCTTCACAATGATGTTTGAGGAATTCTATCCCCTTCTGCTTGGTGGATTGTTCCAGTGAGTACTAATCTCTTTTCTCTTGCTCTTTGTGTTCTTGGGGGTTGCCTCAGATTCTCAGAAGATTTCTGGGTGTGATTCAGCCGTCAACTAACTGTCAACACAGGCATTGCTGCTTCTCAAGCCCTTTCCCACCCAGCTCTGCCCTGGTTCTGCCCTAATTCTGCCCTGGTTCTGCCCTGATTCTCCATACTGGTAGACATCTAACTCCGAGTTCTACTCTGCTGTGGAATCTTGGACCCCTACCATGGCCATGGGACTTCCTCTTTGGAGGTGATGGTGAGTTAGACTGAGGCTTCTTTGAATGTTTCTGCTGGCATTGAAAGTCAGAGGAAGAGATGGGTTAGGCATAGAACCCCAAGGGCCTTTGAACTGAATAGTTCAGAAATATTTCCAGGTGTCAGTATCATGTCAGATTTGTCTGTGCATTGGGGCAGGGCAAAAAGGTAACAAGTAGTCATCATGTTCTCAGATTCCTGACCCATAAACCTTTAGAAATCACCAGCAAAAAAGTCACAGCTGTGTCACGCTAGTCCCTCTTGCCAGTCTATATGAGCGTTTAAAGTTGGAGAATGACTACTGGTTGCTTCTTGGCAGTGGGTGACCCTGAATAGACATTGTTGGTCAGCTCTGGATCATGACTGAATGGAGCCCCCAAAGCAAGGGGGACAGCCACAGCATTGTTGTGTGCCTTTGCTCCAACCATCTGTTCATCTTCCACCCATGTGCTCAGTGTGGAGGAGATCAGAGAGGTGACAGGAACTCATGTTGCTGCTGCTCCTGTCCTGTCTCTAGTGCTTATTTTAGGGTTTGTGAAATTTCTGGATACCAGCCTCCCCATTCTCTCCTGTCCTGATGTGCATCCTGTTCCCTGTCCATCCCCACTGTCTTCCTTAGGGGTTCCTAAGTTCCTTTGACTAGAGTAAACCTATGTGTAGGTGTGATGTTGTTATGTGCATATGTACTCAGTACAAGGAAAGACAGGCAAGAATAGGGTTTGTAAGAGTAAGCTCAAGTTTTATGTCTAGTGAAGTCCAAAAAGCTGATGTTGAAGGTAGGCAGCTTCTCTGATACAGACCCAGAGAGATCATCTGTGGGGCTGGGGGTTGGGTGGGCTCCTGGGAAAGTATAGATCCAGAGCTTGACAGTTCATCTGTGAATAAGCAACAGTTTATGTCTGAAATTTGAGCATTTTCAGTAATGAAAGAGAAGAAGAAAATTCAGGTCAAGGTCAGACTTGGGTTGCTGGCTTGTTTGTTTCATTGTTGGCAATAGGTACAGAGTGCAGGGTGTTCTTTGATTATCAGCCACATGCTAATCAAGTTACTGATGTTCAAGCCACACCCCTGACTCCCTCTCTTCTTCTACAGATTTTTTTTTTAAATAAACAGGAAGGCATTTAATTTTTTAACAGCATGAGAATAGCTTAAATGTTTCCCCCCTCTAGTGGTGTGTTCATAGCAGTTTAGGTGAGGAAAAGATTGGCTTGCATGGCAGAGCTCAAAAGAGAATAAATCCATTTCTTATATACACACTGAACTCTTCTCTAAACTTCAAACTGTGAACAAACAGAATTTTTCTTGAACTAGATGAGTGGATTTTTCTTTAAGGTCTGACCACATTGTACCTATGAAGTAATTAAAAAGCTTTGGAAACACAAAACGCAGATGTTTGTTTATAAGGAATTTTGTGACTTAAATATGTTAAATATCATGCCAACTTAACTTAAGAAATATTAATTCAGATTTTAAAATTTTTGCAGGTGATTATTTCTAGACTCTTCCTAGAAAATAGGAACTTTTAAACATTTTTGCTATAGAATTAATAACAGGCTGTTTTGAACCAAGGAAAGACTTGTGAAGAACCAGAGTGAAAGAAAGTTCCAAAGGCCACTTGGTATGGTTTGGAGACGAGGTGGAGATGAGGGCTGGTAATTGGTGGGGTTTTCCCCCAGATCTGAGAAGAGCAAGCATGTTATGATGGGTGTTCATCACAGACTCTCTGTGCTTCCAGCAGGGATGATGCTGAAGGCTGAATGGTTAGAATTATTCTCTTTCCATCTGGGTACCACTATCATAGCTTTGTGATTCAAATCACTCTTTTTTACTTAAGTTGTACATACATGGATTCATGTTCAAGCATGAGAATTGCTGAATCTGGTCTCATATTTACATGCCTATCTACTAGAGTTAAAAATACTGAGTGTGGTTCTTCTAGTCACCTGTGGACATGCTTAGTAAGAGAGTTAGAAAAAAATTTCCTGTGTGGGAACTTTGATCGTTGCTGAATTCCTACTTTCTTAGCATTTTTATTGCCATAATGGATAAGTAATTTATGTTTTAGGTGTGTTTGGAATGGTCTTTTGTGTATTCCTGTCAGAGAATGTTGGAGACTGTAAACATCCATGTTCCTAAAAGACAAATAATGGCTGCTCTTTTCTGAGAAGTTCAGTGTTGTTAGAATATGCATAATTAAGAAAGATCATGGCCTTCGTGATCATGTGAGACAAATCAGTTTCCCAATAAAAAGAAAAATCAGTTAAAATACTAGGTAGCTTATTACTCTAATCAGTGAGGTCCGAAGAATCATGAAGAAATTTGACACCCAGGTCAACTTGAAGTATCATGTAAGCCATGAGGTGCCTTGGAAGCGTGGATCAATAACCATTTACTTTCCCACACAGCATGTCTGTTTGTCTGGGGATCCATGCACCTGTGCTGCAGAGTAGGCACTTCCTTAAGGCAAAATGAAGCCAAACTTCACTTGAACTAATCAGAGTGACCTCCTTCCCCAAAGACAGGGCTACCCTCATGCAGTTCTGACCACAGTTACCAACTTGATCAGGTTGGTATGTTAGAGCATTGTGAGGAACTTTGGTCTAGAGACCCTGAGAAGCATCAGGCTCTCTGAAGGTGACTAGGGCAGAGGCACAGGGCTGCAGTGAGTGTCCGAAGCCATCTTGTGATTGATCAGAAGGGAAAGCCATACTGGGATGCTGGGACAGATCCATTGTCAAGAGAGGGGCAGGGACTGGAATAATCACTGGCAACCAGAGTAGAAGTCCAGAAACGAGTCCTGTTTCTGTGCTTTTTGTTTTGTTTTTCCCCCAGTTCTGAGCTAATAAATCCTCATTATTGTATAGTCTTACTCAGTTAAGGTTGATTTTTGATCAGTCTCGGTAACTCAGAAATAACTGAAGAACCTGGCTGTGGATTGAACACCATACTCTGACACATAGGAGAGGATCTTCAAAGAGGAGCAGTGTCCACTGAAATTTTTCAAGCTCTTCCTTTCCTCCCTCAGATCAGCTCCTGTTCTTCCCTCTGCATCTTTGAGATGTCTATTACCTGTTTGACAACAGCACTCAGGATTCATGTTATAAATGCAGAGCCCACTGGCCCAAATTTGGGGCCAGAGTAGAAGGCAAAGATTGAAATTTGGGAATATCTTGAAGGATGTGGCTACCATCCATCACAGAATAGTAGTGCCTCTGTTTTCAGTCATGAGAAATCAAGAACTTGACTAGGGAGTTAGAATTTTTAAATTCAAATTGTTTCTTTTAAAAAAAAAATCCAGAATATTATTCAGCCTTAAAAATGAAGGAAATTCTGACACATGTTGCAATGTGAATGAACTTGAGGCATTCTGCTAATGAAATAAGCCAGTCACTAAAAGACGAATATGGTGACTGCACCTATAAGATTCTGGCCAGTCTGCAAACTCAGACAACTATAGAGTGGTGGAGGCTGCTTGCTGTTTGAGGAGGGCAGGCACTGTGGAGTTTTAGTTCTGCAAAGTGGGGCAAGCTCTAGAGGTGGATGGTGGTCATATTGCTCACCACTCTGAACATATTTAATGCTGTTGTGTTTTATATGTAAAAATGGTTAAAATGATAGATCTTGTTGGTGCTACATTTTACTACAATTAAAAGAGGTAAACATAAAAAGAATAGTATAGTATATGACTGACTGTTGGCTATCTGATCAGGGAAGCTGGGGTGGCCTCTCCCTGGCCTGCTTCATACACACTAGCAATTCTGGGGCTGAGTCCCAGTTCCAGCAGGGGCTTTATATGACTGGGAGTAATACCTGCCTCAGTCCCAGCATTAACGCATCAACGCTGTGAGAGAGCCAGGTTGATACTATCTGGCGATTACCCCAAGCCCTTCCTGGTTGACTCCTCCTACCTCCCCATCCCCAACACCTGACATAGGCCAGGCTTCAGCAGAAGGCCTCCCTCTCCTCTCTCCCTCTGTGTCCTCCAGTCCCACTCCATCTCTGTCTTAACAGTGGCACAGTCATAGAACAGTAACAGATCTAAACTTGTTTCCACATCATAATCACTTCAAGAGCCTTTTCAGTGCCAAGCTTGGGCTGCTTCCCTCACTCTCAGATGGACTGAATCACCCTTCCTGGGGATGGGACAGGGCATAAATATTTCTAAATCTCCTGATGAGGACCATGTGCAAGCAGACTCAGGGACCAAGACTCTGTGCCCTTCTGGTCTCAGTCTGGGCCACTTAACACTGCCACCACCACAGTTATGTCACCTATAGTGTATCTTGAAGCCGCAAATGTAATTGAAGTAATTAAGGAGTGACAGAGTCCGCTGCTGTAAGGTCTAGAACAGTGATGGCACAGTGAGAGAGGAAGCCATCTTTACTGTGGGCCTGGGCTGATGCTGTGGTTCACCCTCTCAGAGTCACTTGGGACTTGTTGGGGCTCACCAGGCTGGACCCCAAACCTCAGCTTCTGATTTAGAAGTTCTTGTGTGATTCAGCAGGTCTGTAACTGTACTTCCCACAAACTCCCCCAGAAGTCCTGCTGCAGGTCTAGAAATGCACCTTGAGAACCCCTGGACTATTGAACAAATCTTCACAGGTCCAGGGAGCTGTGCAGTGGGAGAAAGAGGACAGGGTTGAAAGAGTGCTTGCTTTAGTGCATTACCAGGTATTTGCCAAACACTCAGGCGTTCTGGCTTTAATCATAGAGACTTTCTAAATCACACGTAATTGCATGTCCTTTAGGCAGCTTTTGACTGGCTTTCTCTTTAGGTGATTTTCCCTTAAACTCCTGAAGCGGGGAGGACTGGTAGAGCAAGAGAAATCCATTTCTTAAAATCCAATAATAGGCAGTGGGGTTGTGTTCTACATAATGGATTTAGTAAATACGACTTTACAAGCCACTCCCCTGCCTACGCTTGCGTCTGTAAGTATGAGCAACGCAGGTGTATGTAAATGTCTATTTTGGTGTTATCTCCCTCACTGGCACTCACCTAAAGCCATGTCAGTGTGTAATAATGTGGTCTCCCTTAAGAGTGTTTCCAAAACACTTGTTTAGTCTGTGACTTGTTATTCTGGTAATAAGCCCGAAAGAACCCACATCTTAAACCATCCATGGCCCTGAGTGGTCTTTCTAGAGGGGTGGCTGGGTTCGTGCTCCTGTCATCGTGGGTATGTGTCCAGCCTACCTGTTTCAGAGGTGGACACAGGTGCTTAGTCAAAGTTCTCACCAAAGGGCTTTTGGGATTTATAAGTCCTTGCTGTTTTTGTGACCTTGTGTGGTTTCTGGTTTCACAGAAGGCTTTGTTTCTCAGTTTTGTTGCTGCGTTCAGCCTTGCCCTATAATCACTGGGCGCCAGGGAGGGCTGCGGTCTGTTTCCCAGGGTGCTGTGCCAGCCCACGTGTGTCACCACAGCAGCAGGAGGCCGGGAGGGAGCCGGGAGGGGACAGTGTTCCAGTACACATGAGATTGCTGATCAGGCCTTCGTTTGAATGCCCTAGAAGGGAGGCGTTCCTTGGAGCTGGTTCATGTGGTTTGCTTTAAATGGGCCATCCCTTCATTCATGTGACTCAGGCCTGAGAGACTAGGTAAATGTGCCTTCCAGGGTTAAAATGGAGAAACTGTTACAGATGACCTTTCTTCTCCTTTTTTCTTTGTGGGTTAGGAACAGGGTCTCCAGTATACAGCCCCCAAATGGCCTTGAACTTCTGGTCCTGCTTTTGCCTCCTATGACAGGCATGCGCCCTCATGCACAGTTTATATGGTACTGAGCTCAAACCCAGGGCTTCCTGCAAGAAGCCTACCAAATGAGCTATAGCCCCAGCCCTAGCTCTTACCTCTCAAAGAGGGAAGATTCTTAACCTTGAATTCAGTTTCAACGTTTAAGGAGGGTTCAGAGGGTGAGGAAGCCCTAAGGGGAAAAAAAAAAAGTGCTGGTTCACACATAGCCCTCTAAGGGCCCACAGGAGAAGGGATTGGTATAGTGTCTTTTTCTAGTAAGGAGTGATGACCAAGGGAGAATTTGCAGGGTGCAAGTAGCTTCAGAACCTCAGGCTGGTGGAAAAGCAGCTACTCATGTCCATTGCAGCAGCCTGACTGAAGTCATAGTTGGTAGGCATGAAGTTATATTGACCTGGGCTGTGGTGGGTGAGAGAGAGTAGGCCCACTGCACCTTGACAACTGAGGAAGAGAGCACAGGTGTATATAAATACAGGCCATGGCCACCCTGGCCACAGAGAGCAGTGGGTTGGGAGCACTGTGTGAGTTTTCAGAGAAGAGTTAAATGGTGCTTCCAGAAGGCCCCAAAGGCCACCAGATGTGAAAAGACTGGTAGTCGGGAAATAGGGGAAGAAAGTAGACTTCACAATATGAATACAACCAGATGCTATCCTGTGAGGGTGTGGGTAGGGTGGCGTGCTACCATGTATTGAGCACCTGCCCCTGACAGCTAGGCATTCTCCAGTGACAGTGCAGAGCATGATGAGAGCAGGTTCTAGACTGATGTGATGGGAGGAATCCAGAGCAGAAATTGGACCCAACACCACTGGTTAGTGGACAGCATGACCAGCTTCACCCAAGAGCAACGGAAAGAAACGGAGAACCTGTAAGCCTTGCCCCATCTGCCTGTGCTGATCACACTTCTTCTTCTCATAATCTTCGACACTGAGCTGTGGGCATGGTTCATAGCCCTCATTTGTCATTCCTCTTTCATAACCTCTGTTTGTATTGGAAGTTGCCTGACCATGCATCCGCTTCAGAGGAGAGAAAACTGAGACCCAAGGCAGGGCTGTGCTTTACTCTGTATTCATGTTGGCCACGTGATGCCAAAGCCCAATCTAATTCAGCAACTCTAGGCTCTGCTATCTGCAGGCTCCTAGACAAGGAGTAAGGAGGTGGGTCTTGCTGGAGAAGCAGAGTGGGCAGGGGTGGCCGTGGTCTGGAATCTCTTTGCCATCTTCACCTGTCTTAATGGCTCTGAGAGGTGTCCTTCAGTGAGTTGAGATTAGCCTACCCTATTATAGCCTACCTCCTCACTCTCAGTCTGCCCTGAGTCTCCTTCCTAGGAACCCAGCCACAGCTTGTTGTGGCCTAAAAGTGAGATCTGGTGTGTCACACACCACAGATCTCTAGTGTTGACTTTCCTTGTGACTTCTACTGCCTCTCTGGGAGTTAGTGTATGCATAGCTCTCTGTCTTTTACAAACAATGGAAAAACCCATCACCAGCCCCCAAACCAGCTGTCTTTCTTCAGATGAATAGACAGCAAACCCTGAAGAGCTGAAGAATAGTTTCTTGTAAGTACTTGGGAGTGCATAATACATTTTAAATAAGATTAAAAATTATGTATTATTTTTACTAGCGTCACCGTCAGGACATCGAGTGTGAGCGCATTCAGTGCTATGTGCTCTGTACGAGGTAGTAACATTTATTCACTGTGCAGTACATCCACTTTGTTCAAGAACAATGTATTCAAGGTCAGTGTATTTTGGCTCTGCTACAGAGCTCTGGAAATTCCCAAGAGAATAAGTTTTTCGCTGGTTATATAATCCAGCACAAGTGATTGTGTAGCAGCAACCTCATGTTTAGTAATGACTTTAAAAATGCAGTTGATTCTAAAATTTTGCTTTTAAGAGTGACTTTTTATTTCTTTTTTTTCAGGTTCCTCCTGAGGTTTTAAGGCAGGCTTTTTCCTTTATTGAATTTGTTCAGGAAGTACTTACAAGCGCTGTTCTGTGCTAGATATCATTCATTGAATCCTCAGCTTTGGTAGGGAAGTACTGCTTCCCCCTCTGCACAGAGGAGGAGGCTGAGCCACAGAGAGGTTCAAGTGAGATGTTCAAGTTGCCCTCTGAGGTAGCAGTTTTGTCCATTCTGTGAATTTTGAGATAAGCAGGACAAAGCTTTACTATCCAGAGCTGCCTCTTTCAAAATCTTTCCTGATGCTGATCTATTCCTCAACAGCACTGTCCCTTTCTCTCCAGCCAGACTTTGGTGACACACATTAGCACTTGACATGAGGTTGTCCCTGGAATAGGACGTCCCACCTCTGAGAACAGAGGCAGGCGCCAGAGCATAGGGACCACAGCCGTCCAGCAGAGGGAACAGGAGAGCAGGCTGAGTGTCAGGATGTCCTGATGGAATGAGGTGAAATGGATTGGAGGGGAGGCGGATGGGGGTGCGCAGCAAGTAAAAAAAAAAAGTTGGGCTATGAGCTAATGAGCAGCAGCTTTCTTGCCAGGCTCCTTAGGCATATCTGCCCAGAAATCTGTTCTGTGAGGTCATTGAAGGCACTCACAAAATTTTCTGACTCGGCTTTCTGGCTGCTGGAGGAGCTTCATGGGAAGCTCAGGGATTCCTCATATATATTAACTCTACTTGTTCAATAGACTAAGGTTGAAACCAGGTGGAATTTCTTTGAATCTGTGTAACAACAAACATTCGTGTGTATTGAATGTTCATGTGCTAGGTACTTTCCTAAGCACTTTGCAGTGTATTATCTCATTTTATATTGCTCTATTGTGGAACTCAATAGAGTCAATAAGATTACAAGGTGACTGTGTAACCTACTTGATAGAACTCTACTAAACACCTTGAAGAGTTTTATAATTTCCTATTTACAGATGAAATTAACATGCTAATTACAAATCATTCCCTGCTATTCACTCAGGCAAGCTAGCTCTAGCTCCTTAAGGGTCTCCTTAAGATTTAGATGGATAACTTAATTGAATTGCTTAATGTATTTGGAAGTGATAAAACTGCATTTCTTTTTGATTATATAATCCAGATAACAAGAAGTAACTCTTAGTAGGAAAGGTACAGGGTGTCTTTGCAGGAAATCTACATAGTCTCCCTGAGCAGTAGAGAAAGGATTGAAATGGAGTGGAAAACACCATTTTCCCTAATGTGGCAAGCTGGAACGTTACCCATATCACCTGTTTATAGATTGATTTATAATCTCAAATCCAGTATTAGTACTTCTGCAAATTATCTGGAACTTGATAAAAATAATTTTAAAGTTTTGCCTTGAAGCTATAAAGGTGAGAAAGATGAAAATTTAGTTTGGAAAGAAAAGAAGAATAAACTAGAGCCAGGTTGTGTGTGGAAAGAACTTGTTCACTCAGTTTCCTAGTAATAAATGCCCCCGTTCCTCACTCACAAATATCAGATCATATTCAAATCCATTAGAAGACTTTACCTTTTGTGGAAAATTCTCAAATAAGTGGTAAAGTCTATATTTGTAATGTGTGAGACCCAATTTTTGGGTTGTGAGTTTGGATTTAGATGAGCTTTTGTTTTGTATTGAATGCTTTTTCAGATAGAAATAGTTAATCACAGTTAATCTTTCCTGGTAAGTTAAGAATGTCAATAGGTTGTAGGACAAGTATGTAAACTCCTGAGAACTTACCTCACTTTGCAAGCTTTGCTCACTGTGGCCCCATGTGCATGTCACGAGCTCAGGTAGAGGAGTGCCGTGCACCCTCGCTGTGCTGGTCACCAGGGCTGTGCTGGGTTTCTGGGTTTCTCTGCACATGATGGAGAATTTGGACAACACTGGGATATGGTAAGGTCAAGGGAATCAAGTTCAACAGGTTTCAGACTCTGAAATCCACTGAGCATCTTTGCATGCACAGACCAAAAATTTTTTTATCATCAAGTAGAAAGCTGATCACCTAACTCCTTCCCTCTTGTGTGTGTGTGTGTGTGTGTGTCTGTATGTCTGTGTGTGTGTGGTGTGGGGCTGCGGGGGTGGTGAGGGGGATTGTTATTTGTAGTTAAATTTGTTTTCATGGATATTTTGTTTATCATCATTTGTTTAACATAGTAGGACTGTGTCCTGAGATAAGCAGAACATGCCCCCCAAATCTCATTTGGAGATTTTAAAAACTAATTTATTTATTATTTTTATTTTATGTGTATGAGTATATTGCCTGCATGTGTGCAAGTGCACCCATTATCATGCAGTGCTTGAGGAGGTCAGAAGAAGTCATCAGATCCCCTGGAACTGGAGTTATAGATGGTTGCTAGCTGCCTCGTGGGTGCTGGGAATCACACCCAGGTCCTCTGCAAGAGCACCCAGTGCTCTTAACCACTGAGCCAACTTTCCAGCCTTGGGAGATTTTTTTTTTCATGCTGTTCTTATGCACAAGGTATGGGACTACAAGATGCCCAGGGTTTACGCCTAAAATTTTACCCCTTCAGATTTTATATCCTTATATGGAAAGAAGAGAACTGCATCACACAAAAACCAAACTACAGCTGTTAGATTAGATCTCTGAAGGGCTCATTTTTTCCCCCACAAAGTTCACTGTCATGTTTTGTTGTTATGCTCTTTAAGTAAAATGTTAGACTATATAAAAGTGTTGTACTTCTTTCTCTTAATATGCCAAAAACAGTGCAAGTTTGGAGATTTTCAATTCTCCCTGAGTCCAAACTGGGATGTGACTGCAATGGATAGGGTCTACTCAACACATTAATTCTGAGTTTGGCTACCATCAGCAAACTGCCACCTGCAATTAAACTCACAGGCATAAATTTTCCAGAGTTGTAGACCCTCATTCCCTAAATGCCATCCAAGGTCCTAGATGTAAATAGGAAAACCCACGCATTGCTTAGATGCTGAGACAGCTGGTAAGCCCCCAGGCCTGCTAAGTGCCCCCCAAGAAGATCCCAGCAGGCAGGAGTGGCACACTACTTTTGCATAGCTAGTATTTTCCTACCAGTAGTATTATGTAGCTAAAGCCCAAACAAGGAGAGGTACTAGTGGAGTATCCTTCTGCATTGCTCTCTGTCTAGACAGAAGACCACACCAGGCCTGTACCACATGCTCTGAAATACTCTTCTGTATTGGGAGACCAAAAAAAAAAAAAAAGCCATAATGAATTCTTTAAAATAACTCCTAAATGTAAGGTACTATCTCCAGAAGGCCTGCACTGTAGAATGACAGTTCTTAACAAAATTTCAGGCTTGAGTTGCTGATCTAGTCACTTACTAAGAAGGAACAAAAACTCAATGATAAGTTTGACTGAAAAACCTGGATCATGCTTTTGGGGGTGAAAGAAATGCCCCCAAAAGCCTCAGTTGAATTAAATAGAAAACACCTCTTAACCAAAACTAATAGAAATCTAAATTTATGTCTCATGATTGTATTTTTTAATAATGAAAATACGTACTGTTTTCCCTGAAGTCTTCTTTAGAGATGACTTAGAAAATTTCTATTTACATTGTGCATGAACCCATCCCAATATATAGTTTTAAAGACATATGAAATTCCATAGCATTGTTTTATACTTTTTCTAGCTTAGTAATTTGCCTTGATTATTCTTCCCTGGAGGATGAATGTCAAATTGGGAATTTATGTTGTTTCCAATTTTTTGGTATTATGAATAAGCCTTTAATAAATATATCTTGGATATGTATTTTTAAATTTTAAAATAGTCATGTTCCCTCAGAAAGTTGCTCAGTAATTGACTTAGAAATTCTTCTGCACTAGTTACTGTGATCACCTATTTTGAGTTCTTCCTTTATTGTTTTCACAGTACATAATCCTAAACTGTTATAACTAAAAGAGTACTTTTGCTAAGTATGCAACTTAGCTTAAAGATGGGATTTCTAAATAGACACTTCGGAGCTGAATCAACCTCTTCGGAACTGTGACTTCCTGATGAAGTGGCAATGCAGAGGAAGGAGATGTTCTGCATCTGGACAGCCTATATCAGGATGCTGTCCTGCACTGGGACACTGTCCTGCACTGGGACGCTGCCCTGTATCTGAACAGCTTACAGCAGGACACACTTTTCATTCTTGAGAGACTGTGAATTCACATGCAGTTACAAGAAATAATGATGTCTCATGCACTATTCACCCCTCCCTCCAGCATCTTATAAAACTGTAATACAGTATGACAACCAGAAAATGGCCATTGAGACATCAAGGCCCATTCCATCGCTGGAGGTATTCTCATGTTGCCTTTTATACTCACACTTACCTACTGTGCTCAAACCTCCTCACCTCTGGTTACAAAGAATCTGTTCTTCATCTTAAGAATGTTACCATTTTAAGACTATCCCACAAATGGAATCACATAGCATTAACCTCCTGGAATTGACCCCTCCCCCATTATGAATGAATTGATAGTTGTTTCTTTTTATTGCTGAATAATAATTCATCATATGGATATTCAAGTTTTTGTATGAATATAAACTTTATTTTCTCTAGGGAAAAGTGTCTAACAATTTAATTTCTTTGTTGTATAATATTTGTGTGTTTGAGTAGCTGTGCCATTTTACATTTTTAGTAAAGTCTAAGTGCCCCCCCTTTACTTCTCAGCATTTGCTGTGTGTGTGTGTGTGTGTGTGTGTGTGTGTGTGTGTGTGTGTATTAAGTTATTTTGAGAGATGAGGGGTGATATCTCATTGTGGTTTTAATTTGCATTTCCCTGATGGCTAATGATGTCAAACACCTTTGCATGTGTTTGTTTACTATTTATAATACCCTCCTCTTTGGTGAAGCATCTGTTCATCCTTTGCTCTAATTAGATTGTTTATTTTGTAATGCTGAGTCTTCAGCTTCTTTATAGAATCCAGATTCTCTTTGTCAGATACGTAGTTTGTAAATATTTTCTCCCAGTCTTTATCATTTTGTCTTCTTAACAGTCTTTCATTAAGCAAGTTTTTAACTATGTAAAGTCTCACCTCTGTTTTTCCTTTTTTGAATTTTTTTCTTTAGCAGTCCATATCAAGAAGTCTGCCTAGTGCTAGATGCCAAAGATTTTTTTAACCCCTAAATCTTGTTTGATGCTTTGTGTTGAATTCTATGGACAGTTTTGATTTTCATTTATTTCATTTTCTTGCATTTCTTTGATTAGAATTTTATAGGTATAACATATAATTCCTATATATGTTTTGTTAGAGTTATTCTTAAGTATTTAATTTCTTTGATCCCTACCAGTAGATGAAGGCATAATTTGATGAGCACAGTTATTCATTTTAGAACTTTTGTTGGAAGAATTTCTTGGGATTTTCTATGTAGGTGGGTATGCCATATACACATGGGAACAGATCTCTTTCTTCCTTTGCAATCTGTCTGATTTTTATTTCCCTCACTTATTTTAGTGGCTTAATAAGAGTGGTCAAATAGACATCCATCTTGTGTTTGTGGTCTTATGACAGACTTCTTAAATTTTTTCCACTCATGTCCCATGTTTGTCCAAGACATTTTTTGTGATCTCAAATATTCAATATTGAAGAGTTTCCTCTTTTTTTAATGTTAAAAGGAAATCTTAGGGTCTGCAGAGGTGGCTTAGAAGAGCACTGACTTCTCTTGGAAGGATCCAGGTTCAGTTGCTAGCACCTATATAGTAGGTAAAAACTATCTGTGACTCCAGTTCCCGGAGATCCAACATCCTCTCCTGGATTTTGTGGCCATTGCATGCACAGGTGCACCTATATGCATGTAAGCAAGGCACTCATATACATAGAATTAATCAATAAATAAGTTTAAAAAGGAAATCTTCCCCATTTGCAGATAAAGCAGAATGTTTTCTATTTCTAAGCCTTTCCCTACACTATAGAAAGCCTGTAAAATTTGTCCCATAGCCACTATGTGGTATTTAATTTTAATCTACTCTAGTGGAGTTAAGATTTGCCCAATATGTATAATAGTTGTATAAAAGTTTTGAGGAACATTATTATCTTGTCACAATGTGTTTATACACAGCATCGCCCTCTATAACACTTTCCTCTTCTCCCTAGGGTAGGTTAGGAATTATTTATGTGCTATATTCATGAACGGTTACTCATTGGCCCACCACATACAAAGTGGTATTTGAGTAAAAGTCCAATTTTATGTGTAGAACGTCTTTCTTCAACTTAGGATGCATTTATGTATGGTGCATATATCTGGCAGTCTTCTCCTTGTAGCAGTAAACAGAGAAGGCCTAGAGGACCCCTCTTTCCATTAGGGAATAAAGAATATTGGAGATTTTTTCCTTTTGCTGCTAGAAAGAACAGTGCCAGGATGTGGTATCAACCCAAGTGGCCAGAGTTGGCCAAAGTAAAAATTTTCCTGCTGAGCAATTTAGACTGAGTTAACTCATACTTGTCCATATGCCCTATTTTAGGATCTCATTTTAGGCACCCTTTACCTGAGTTATTGTAATTCTGATATCGCTTGTTTGTGGTATGTCTACTTTGTTGACACTTAGTAGTTATAGCATACCTAGTTTTTTTCTTTTTGCATTTGCTTATGTTTATAAATGAGTGATATACATGTATTCCTCTGTGTGTGTGTGTGTGTGTGTGTGTATGTGTGTGTGTGTGTGTGTGTGTGTGTGTGTGTGTGTGTGTGTGTGTACATGGTGCCTATGGAAGACAGGTCGACATCTAGACCCTTCCTCAGTCACTCTCACTTTTCACTGTGTTTTTTGAGACAGTCTCTCACTGAATGGTGAATTCATCTAGAATGGCTGGCCAGTGAGCTTCCAGGATCTACCTGTCTCCACTGCCCCCTACCTTTTACATGGTTGCTGAGGATCCAAACTCATATCCTCATGCTTATGTGGCAGATACTTTACTGATAGAACTGCCTTCTCAGCCCCACACATCTAGTTTTTTGACCCCTTGTAGTAAGCCAAAAAGAGTTTGAACGTGCCTAAGTACATGTGTCTGTATGTTCAGAAGAGAAAAAGCTTGTAATGTGGGAAATCATTCCCAATTCCTAGTAGTTTATAATTTTATGATTATCATTTCAAAATTCAGTTTGCAACTGAATTTTTACTTGATTGGTTGTGTCTCACAGTAATTAACCTCCAACTCATGAGGATGACTTGTCATTACAAGGAATAGAATCTAATTTTCTTAATATACAGAATGTTTTTAGAATAATACATTGCATATCTAATTTGTACCAAGAATTGATTGTACCAGACAGGTACCTGCAGTGCTTTTGGATTTGACTTTCTTTATCCTTCTTTCCATCAACAGCCACAATTCTGTTCCCTTCATAACAATAGAAATACTTGTGTATGCTCTGAATTTGAGAACATAAAGTAATAGTCCCTAGAAAATATTCTCCTGTTTCAGTGCCACATCATCCAGAGTTAACAATAATGTCCATATTCAAGGGTAACTAAATTTACCTTTTAGGACTAATTAATTAGAGGAGGCAGTGTTGATCAGTACCAAGGGCTTAAGTATTGCGAACCAAGGGGCTCTGATTTCAAGGGTTTTATGGTGCTAGTCCCAAGTATCAGTCAATATGGTGGGGATAAATATAATGCCCTTAGGTATTTTGAATATTGTATTAGATAACATGAGCCTATTGTTATTATATTATGAGTACAAATATTTAGTGTCCTTTGTTGTTTTTCCTTTGAACTTCTTCTGGCTCCCATTCTTGGTTTGGGCATTCAAGTAAAGAGGGGCACAAGGCCCAACCATGAAAAGTGCCTCAATAAAGTATATTATCTTGTAAATATAAAGTGTGAATATTGGATTTCCTTAAAACAAAATATACCTACAGAACCATTGTATTGGAGCATGGCATGGATTGGGTCTGTTTCTAATCCAGTGGTGGATGGTCTTAGTGCTCAGCCTTGCAGCTGCCTCCTCCCTCCCCTGTAGACCCTGCCTCCTTCAGCCTTTCTAGTCCTTGATCTATGGCTCCCTAGAATGCACACACTCTTAGGTTTCAGTGAGGACAGCCTCTGAATCCTGTGGCTCTACAGATGAGAGCTCTATTTCCTACAAGCTGACCTCCATGTAGGCTTTGTTGGCTTCTGGCCTTTAGGACCAGCATGAGTTTGAGTGTCGGATACTAAAATAGAGCAAGGAAAACTTGAAAGTAAGCCTGGCTCCTTGAGTTATTCAATGGAGTTGATAAAAAAATAGCATTGTTGTTGATTGTCTCTGCTCTGTAATTTGTTAACCATGGAGTTAAAAAATTACTTTAATGAAAATGGGAAAAAACAAAGATTATAATTCTTACAGATCATCAACAGTTGAAGGCAAAATACCGCAGAGCAGGCTGTGTTTTATCCAGGTCAGTGAGATGGTTACTTATGCTTGAGAATATGCAGGTATATCAGCAGTCTCCAGCCCCTTCTAGGCTTTTCACATGCTTCAGGGAACCTGGGAACATAGATGTGTCTATACCTACTGGACAGTGAAAACCCTGTGCCTTTTACCTGCACCTCAGAGAAAACCCTAGGTTTGCATGTTTTTCTTTCACAGCCCTTGTTTGGAATCATTTGAGGAGCACATTGTATTTGGGCCAGTCACCAGACTCTAGTCACAAGATGATGGAGCAGGTTCCTGTGCTTTTGGACAGCTTCCTGAAATGTGATGGCTCACTTCTGTGTTGCTCCTCTAACCTTTCCTTATGTCATGGAGAGTAGATCCTGACTGACATTCCTTGCCTTTCTCACCCACTTGAAGATTCTTGGAGCCTGGGTTGAAGATTGAAATGGCACTATTTCTGGTTGGTGATGACATTCCCTAAGCCTGCAATGCGGTGTAAATATCCACAGGAGTGTCCTAGATCCATCAGCACCCGTTAGTAGTTAGTCATGAGACTGGTTTCCCTCAGGGCAGAGGCAGGACCCATGCCCAGGTAGTTGACCAGGTTTGCAGAGCCTGGTATAGCCGCACCCTCACGTGCACAGGTGTTTGTCCTTTCCTAATCCTGACTCTTTCTCATCTGCTGAATAGAATAAAGTTAGCCTCTGCCATCGTGCCTTTTGAATTATACTAGGGATTTTTGATTATACTAGGGACTTCGCTAGAAAATGGCCCCATAGCCTTCTTGAAGAAAGCACTTTTAGAAAAATCACAGAGCCTGTGCTCACAAAACCACCCACTTCAAAGGGGTGAAACTTGTGGCTAAATGCAGGGGACAGTGTTGGAAAGTAATTGAAGGCTTTGGCTTTCTAATCCCAATGCTTCTCCAGTTTCCTTCTCCCCACCTGGCCTGGAACCCTGGCCGCTTGACACATGGACATGAAGTGCACTGTTTGTAGGCTGAGCACCCTCACCCCAGGTAGATTTCTAACTAAAGTGGTGAAACTCTATGGAAAGTGTCTGGCCTTAGAACATTCAACTGGGAATGAATGGCAGGGGTGTGTTTCAGCTTTTTGCAAGGATTTGCCACATCTTTTTATACCTACATCTGGAGGCCAGTTTGGTGTGGAGACATTTAATTTGGAGAGGGAGAAGGAAGGCAAACAGAAAGACAGAAATGTGCATGCTTATCACCATTCTCAAGACTACTGTCTCCTTCAGGGAAGGCAGATTTGGGGAATAGATTTGCCTCTGGATCCCCAGGGCACATTCCAGCAGTGGGTGGAAACTCTTTTCCTTTGGTAGTTTTGTTTTCGGTAACTAGAATAACATTCTTTCTATAAGTTAATAAAGAATGACTAGTGATGTATATATGCTGTGCTTGAGACATACTCCTCATGACAGGCTTTCAAAATAGGCAGTCATCAGATTCCATAGCACTTCCACAGGTAGAAGAGAAATCTACTGTCTGAGTGCATGGATCATCCTGATGACAGGTTTAGGTTCTCGGAGATGCAGGATTTTAAGAGAGGAGTTGTGGGGGTCTCTGAGGTGGAGGGCACAGACAGGCTAGGAGAGCTCAGAGAAGAGATGTATTTGCCAGCTAACAAATTCTCTGCTCTGAGCCCTTCTACTCACCAACTGTGCTTTCTACTCAGTTGTTCTGGTGTCTGTTTGCATACTGGAACGTCTCTCCGATCAAAGAATTTTTGAGGCATTTGTCAAGCCCAGGTCTCTGTCTTTGAGGATCTCTTCCTGATTATACATCATGACAACAACTTTGCACTTTGTACAATTCTTCAAACTGAGCAATAACTGCTGGCTTTGATTGGGGCTCCCTGAGGGCCCCTGTCCTGCTGAGCTCTGTCACTCTTGAAGGCCTGTCCACAAACCAACTGTAGGGACAAGTGATTCAGGTCAAGGTGAAAGAAAAAGCCACTGTGGTCATCACATGCATTTTCCCCCCCGTTTATGTTTTCTTCTTCTACCTAATATCTGTATAGTTTTCCTAGTTTCCCCACAATTGCTTTTTCCATCTATTTCAGTTGATGGAATCAGTAGGAAATTTTATGTACAAGGGTCAACTAAACATTAATTTATCTGACTTTTAACTGGGAAGGTAGCTATATAGCAGGTTGTCCTCCACTTGCTGCTCCCCTCCCCCTCCCTACCTTCTCCCTTCCCTTCTCTTATCTTTTTCAAGTTTTAAAGGTAGAACCTGCTCTTGGCTTAGGTGAGCATGTGGATTCCTGGCCAGAGCAAACTTGCCCCAGCTCCCTTTCCTGCTCATTTACCTTCCTGTAACATGGAAAGACAAATAGACCCTTAAACCTGACTCACAGAGCTACTGCCAACTTTTTCCTTTGTGCGTAAGTAGTTATATTATTTCTAGGTTATGCCTCCTTTATCTTTGAGAGGAAAAAGAAACCACCTTGCGCTGTTTACAAGAACGCATTGTTCCATGCTTGTTTACTTGCGCCTGTGATGCCTTTTTCCACTTGGAACCATGGGGTGATAAGGTCGATGTCAGCTGGTGAAGCTTTTTTAAAAATACAAAAAACCACAAACTTAATACACCATCATCAGTTTCCTTTGCATGTGGCATGTCTCTGAAAATGTAGACATCAAGAGTCCAGGATCTACCATCTGGGTGCAGGGGTACAGTATACACCCACCCCTGCCCATCTCACTGGTCCTCTGAATCATCCCATGGGAGGAAGTACCTGTCTTTTATTAGAAAATTGGTGGCGACTCATGCTTGTCACCCCAGCACTCAGGAGGCTGAGGTAGGAGTTCAAAGCCAGCCTGGGACTCAGAGTGAGTTCCAGGTCAACCTGGGCTACAAAATAACACTATCTCAAAAGCAGAAGCACACAAAGAAGAAAAGAGGACATTTTGTACCATTATCTGAAAGCTAATATACAGTTTCTTAAATGTAGTTGTGTGCAACAGTGACTTTTGAGGTACATGTTTATACTTTTGCTAATGAACTTTTCCTTTAGGGCATGCTTCAAATTGGAGGGTGAGCTTTTAGTTGAATAAGGAAGGTAGGTAAACAGCAGGACAGGCATGTGTTTGTTTATTTACTTTAGCTTTTTTTCTTCATATTTTAAATTGAATGTTTGAGAATTTCATTCAATATATTTTGATCATATTTAGACCTTCTTCCTCCTCCACTATCTGTTTCCCTCTTACAGGCCTGCCCCCCCACCACAGGTTTCATATGCTCTGTCATATATATTAAGTTTGTGTTCCTTTGGTGTGCCTCCATCCCCTGAAACCTGGTTTAACCTATACCTAATGTCACACCTTTGAAGAAAACCAACTCTCCCTCTTCCAGTAGTTCTCTGTTGCCAGTAGTTCCTCAGCTAAGATTGAGACTTCTTTCCCACTTCTATGCTGGGATTTTGTCTGGCTTGAGCTTACATGGGTCTTGTATGTACTATTACCATTGCTATAAATTCATATGAGAAACTTCCCAGCTGTCTGAAAAACACTGTTTCCTTGTGGACATCAACTATCTATAGCCTTTATAGTCTTTCTGCCCCCTCTCTTCTGAAGTGGTCCCTGAGTCTTGGGTAGCAATGGTTTGATATAGGAGTCCTATTCAAGGATAAATACTTTGCAGTCTTTCATTCTCTGAATTTTGGCCAGTTGTGGCCATTTTGGGTAATCACCATCTGTTGCATGAGGAAATTTTGCTGGTGAGAGTTAGAAGATGCATTAATATTATGCCCCCCTGTTCTGCTCTGTTCCCTGAGCCTTAGGTGCAGAAGTTTCATTGTAGGTGTGTCACTTAAGGCTAAGCATCTCACAGACACTTATTTTCTATGTTAAACCACTGTGGAACTTTGTAATAGTCTCTATCTGTTGTGAAAAGAAACTTCTTTGATGAGTGGTGAGAGGTACACTTGTCTGTAAACATAAGGATGTGCATTTAGAATACACTAAGAAATTACATTGGTCTAGGGATAATACAAAAGTAGGTATCATTATGATCTCTCCAGCCATGTGTATTCGGCTATGTTTACAGTACCACACATGCGTGTGGCCTTAAGTCAAATTAGACAACTGTTGATTATTCCCAAAATACAAAGTTGCCACTCTTGCACAAGTAGAGATTGTTTGCTGGACCAGTCGTTGCTGTAGTTCATAGACTTCGCAACTGGATGGGCTCATTGATTGTTTTTCTGAAACCTTTGACAGTTTACGTAGTATCTTCTGGTGCTAAGGGAGCTAGTCTTCCTGGAGGAGGTCAGTTTCAGATCATTTGCTCCAAGTCTTATGTCTAAAGTATGTCCTGCTTTCAGCAATAGGGTCTTACATTCAAATTCTGGGAGGCAATCAAGGGCTGTGGTAATAGCTTATATTCTTTTGGGAATCTCTTGGAGTACCTTGACCAAGAACTTGAAGAGAGGTCTTCTCCACCTGGCACTATGTTTTTTGTTGTATGGCCTTGAGGTAGTCACATGCACATATATATATATATATATATATATATATATATATATATATATATATATATATAGTGTTTTAAATCCTCGTGGGTAGCCCAAGGGCCATTTCATGGCTTGGAGAGGTTATTTGGCTTTGCAAGACAGATTAGTCACGGAGAGACGCATTCTGGAAGGAGATGCTCAGAAAGAAGGGGATTCCTGGGGCTCAGAGAGAAAAAGAAACCCATGCATTGACAGTGACCCTGGTTTGCACTGGATGTGCACATGCATTGACAGTGACCCTGGTTTGCACTGGATGTGCACCATCACCACCATCACTGTGATTGAGCCGGGGAGAGGAAAGGCATGTTAACTTCCTAGGTCCTATGGACTTTGTAATCTAGGACTTGCTTTGTGTCCATTTCTATTACTTTATTGTATGTTGGCTTGAGAAGAACTGGGCAAAGTGCTGGAGAGAAGAATGTGTTTGCAGTAAAGTGTCTAAGGTGGTCCAGCTTCTTGCAGTGCTCTATCTACCAAGGTGATGGGAACTATTAAAGTGGAAGATATTTAACATTAAGAGGGCAACCTGTGCCCTTGCCTATAAAGGATTGTTTTTTATTATTACTGTTTCAGAGAAGTATGTGAATGAACCATGGGGAATAATTTTGTCCTCCTTGTTCTTACAGATGACCAGCCCCTCTATAGGGCAGTGACAGACCCTATCCCTGTGGAGACCATATCCATGTGGACAGAAAATACAGTAACTTCCACACTTCTGGAAGCACTTCTGGAAAAGTTTACCTCCAGCCTAGTTTGCACCATACAAAAAAGACTTTTGGTCCAGGGACTAGGACAGACGGACAGGCATTTCCTATATAATGTATAACTCATAGACTATGTAAAGGGAAAGCCTACCAACCCCAAAGCCCCCTTGGGTGTCACAAACAGACAAGTCAGTGTTCTATCTGGTAGAAAGTAAAAGTGCAGAATGAAATTGGAAACTGCCAAGTAGAAGAATCAGTCACAAAAGACCACCTAGGATTTGAGTCCATGTTCTAAGTTGGTGAAAATGCTGTGTGACTGATAAAGGTTGATTGAGTTCTGGTAAACAGCTACTGTGCTGTGATAAATGAAGTTTGGAGGTAAAGATGGTGTCGTGGATTCATAATTGTCACTGTGCCAAATGGCAGTTCTGTTCAGATGGAAGACTTGATTTGAAAGAGAAGCATACAGTGGAAGGAGAGACACTAGCAGAGTGGAAATCCGCTCTGATGTCATCCAGTTTCCTGTCTAGATGGAGGGTCTAACCCGGTGGGGTGTGAGGTAGGACAGGGGTTCACAAGGTGACTCAGGTATGTACAGTTCTCGTCCTTTTTAGGGACAACCAAATGGTTTTTAAAAAATCTCTTTTCTCCTCATCCCTGTTACCTTAAAAATGTCCAAATTTACTTCATATAAAATCCTGGAGTCTGGTTTCTCTTCTCAGTAACCCTCATTTACTTGCTAATCCAAATAAATATCAATTGGTAGAACATTGTAGATATAGAGAAGATGGAGTTTTCAGTCTTCACATTGTATCTGTTCATCTCAAAGAGAAAGGAAGATGACTGATACCCAAGTGTATGCCCATTATGAAATGAACTCAGCATTCATCAAGCATTTTCATTTAAATGAGAGACCAGAGCACCCCCAAGAGAGATTTTATAGTGAGACTCATCTTTAAAAAAAAAAAAATTAACAGAAATCTTCCTAGGTTTAAAATGTTTTTTAATATCTGTTTGTTTGGAAAGAGACTTAAAAATTATCAATGTATGGCCATTGTCATCAAAAGATAAATCAGTGGTCAGTGGTTACCCACGTTACTAGTTTAAGATGATTGTAGACGGTTAAATCCCAGAATCTGCATACACACACACACACACATACTAGAGTCATTTTAGTAATCTTCTTAGGCAAGTAAGTAGGAGCAAGGAAGAGAGACTAAACTCCCAGAACCCCAATTTCAGATATTATTCCTCTTAATTATTGACTGGTCTCTTGAATTTACCAAAAGTTAAACTAGTTTTTGGGTGTTTTGGGTAGATCATTCTATGTATACGTGAGAACTTTTCATGTTTCAATAAGAGTAACTGTTTTATTAGGAGTTGCCTGCTTTGGATGTCCAAATACAAGTTCAAGTTCAGCAGGCCTTTGAACTGGATGTTTCTATGTGCTAAAATTCTGTAAACATGTGTAGCTCTGTCTACCATTGTATATCACTTATTGATTTTTTTTTTCCTCCCCGGAAAAAGCCCAGACCTTTCTGTTCTCTGTTGATACAAAGGCTGGTCTGTTCCCCAGGGTCACTGCAGGAGAACTTCTAGAGCCTGGGTACTGCTGCTAGATATGACTGTTTGTGAATCACTCCAAATTCCCCCTATCTGATCACCAAATTCCACTAGGAGCACGATTTTATATTGAAGCTACTTTGTCAAAAAGAAATGTGTGTTTATCCGGCAGATCCAGCTGTCACCATGACACATAAAAATTGGCTAATAACAAGAAGTCTCCCCTTTAGGAAAAACAAGTACTTAAAAAAAAAAATCTTGTATCATCAGTAAACTTACCCATTTCAAAAGCATTTTCAAATAACCCTAATGAAAGTGGAGACTTCTAATGTATCAGGGCTTTTGTGTCATGAAATACTTCTTCCTTCCTGTTAGCTCCAAGTGTAAGGGCTGTGTTCTGCCTTTAAGTCACAGACCCAAGTTCATCCTGATGTTAGCAGCACTCAGAATACATTGCCAGAAGAAAAGAGATGTTTACCCTAATGCTTCTTTACAAAAGTGGGAAGGTAAGCTGTCCTGCCAAAACATAAGTAAATGTCATATTATCCTTTAAGTATTTATAACATTGAATACAAACTGATGCATAATATTATGAAGGAAACATTTTTCCTTCATATCCATTCCGCCATGTTGACATCATTTTGTAATTTACACCCAGGTGTCTGAAGGAAGGAAACTTTATTAATAACCTCTAATTTCAACAGAAATAAATTCCAGCCTAAAAGAAAGCACCCTTGAATTTTTTATTTATTTCATGGTGGAATATTCTAAAATACATATTCTTTCCTGGAGTCAAGTACTGTTGTTTTTGCAAAATGAAGGTGACAGTAGAAGCAAAAGTTTAGCTTTGAGGGAAAGAAGCATACTTGAGGGTGAGGCCCTCACCTTGGCATATGAAGTAGCTATGGCAAACCTCTCCTGCATTTCTTTGAGGAAAGAGGATGCCATTTAACAGTAGCGATGTGCTCTGAGTTCAACTCTGGGACTTAAAAACCGTATCCAGCAGTTGTGAATTTATGAGATAATGCTCACAGATAGTTTCTCCAGCTCATTTAGAAAGGGCAGCCGAACTTCTGCAGTTTTGGCTTCATTGCCATAGTTGGGGTTGTATTAGACAGCATTCCAAAGCATTTTACAGGGAGACATAGATTTCATGCCAGCTGTCTGAGGTGATTTCCCCTAGAAGTGTAGCACTATGCCAGACAGCTCTGTACTATGAGCAGAAGTTGTTCATGGTGGTTCTGAGATTGGTCGTGTGTAAGGAGAAACCATACCTTCCAGTCAGCTCTGTTAATGGCATAGAAATTCTCTCCAGTGGGCCTACTATGGTTTTTATTTACAAAATTGACTTGAAAATTAGTATGCAGACTGTTGACCTTAGGCAAGCAGCCCTGGGACCTGTCTTAGTTCACTAGGAAGGTGATCTGAGGCATTTTTACATACAGCTACTGGAAATTTGTATAAATGTTTGCTGTTGTCTAGTTGTTGTGAAATCAGTAACAACTTTAAGAATGGAGTAATTTCAGAGCCCTTCATGTATAGCAGTTTGGGAAACACTCGAAATACCAAGTGATCTTAATTCACTGTGAGCTCTCCAACTGGAAAATGTGCCCAGTGTGTCCTTGAAACAAGAATTCTCCCCTTTTAACCCTCACTGTTTTAGACTTGAGCCTTCAGCCTTGTTTTATAGATATCAGCACTCCCGCTGTGTAATCATCAACACACACACACACACACACACACACACACACACACACACACTCTCACACTCACGCAGGTCTTCCATGCTTTAATTGTATCACTTGCCTGCATCGCTTGCAGTTTGCGTTAGAAACCTTGAATGTTTCCTTGACCTTAGCCTCACTATCTGTCATCTTCTAAAGGAGAAAGCTGGATTTGCTGATGTCTTAAATACATAAATCATGGTGAAATTTCATAATATTTAACCTCTGAATTTATGAGCAAAGTGGGAAAATAGAAATCATGAGAGAATAACTATTATGGCTTGTTTCCTAAACAACCCACAGGCAAAATTCAAAGGCACATGATGAAAGAGGGTGGGAGAGGAAAAACCGAGAAAATGACATCTCGTGTTACTTTAACTTTGCTCTCTATACTTCAGATAAACTATTTTATCTTAAACTCTATTCATATATATCAGTAAATTATAAAGAACAATACACAGATTCTTATGTCAGCATTATTATGTGCTTATTAAAGAAAAGTGATATATTTTTAATGAGAATGCCCAAGCTGGCCTCTTGTCCCAGTTTTCTGAATGCCTTGAATTAAGGGGGCCCCAACTATACATGGCTAATCTAACTTGGAAGCTATTTCTTGAGATCTATCACTTCTAGATGGAATAAGCCAGATGTTTGTGGATGAACCTTTATATAGACCATGTTTTCTTCCTAGTAATTTGCAACACCCAGTAATTACCTCTGTTGAGTAAAATACCCAAATCAACATTAAGGTTTATAATATACCTTGAGGACATCTAAAATACCGACAGTGTTGAGTCTAGTGGCCTTCTCTTCTGCAGTGTGGTTTACCCATCTCTGCCCTAAGAGCAGACTGTGTGCTCCATTATGGATCCCAGGTGAATGCTCCAGTACTCAGCATATTCATGGTCCCTGAGTGTCACTAAGTATGTGAAGAAGTCGCCCTGTCAGAGGATAGCAGCCAGCAGGAGATGCTGACTATGGGCCAGGTGCTGAGCCAACCACTGTGCTAGGAGCATCCCATCACCACATGTGCTGGTTGTTAATTCATGCGCCTCAAGGAGCCAGAAGGGTAATAACAGCACAGGTTATTACCCTCATATACCTGCAGGGCTCTGTGAGAAGGAGGCATGTCTGGAGTTTACTGTTTGTTGCAAAAGACCAGCTCCCTTACTTTGGGAAAGATTCGAACCAAATGAATGGTGTCACTTGCTGGGGATGCTGCAGAAATAAGTAAAGCTCTTTGTTGCTGCTTGCCTATCTGCCTTCCACCAAGCGATCTTGAGCTGGGACTCAGAAGGAACAAACGAGACAAAGGTGATTGTGTCCTAAGCTTTCCTTTCTAATAGTGACACTGTAGTGTTTCTGTACATTACATGCATGGTCTTGACTTAGCCAGTGAGGTCTTGTGGCTGGTGCAGTAGCATCCCCCTCACCCAGGATTATGCTGTCTATAGTTATAGTTACCCCAGCTCAACCACAGCCCAGGAATGTTAAATAGAAAAATAAAGAGATAAGTAGCACCAAAGTTTTAAATAATTTTTATTATAGACTCTACTTACAAGGCCAGCGAAACAGCTCATCAAGTAAAGATACTTGCTTCCAAGACTGATGGCCTAAGCTCCACCTCTGGGCCCTATGTTATAGAAGGAGATAACTAACTCCTAGAAGTTGTCCTTTGGCCACAGCACACATACCATGCATGTATGTATATATGCATGCATTAGTGCATGCACACATACACATAAAGGTAATAAAAAATTTAAAAGAGTATTTTAATCTCTTACTGTACCTAATAAATTAAGCTTCATTGTAAAGCATGCATATGTAGGAAAAAAACATCATGTCTATATTCTCAGTACTGTCTGTGGTTTCAAGAATCTGGGAAATGTCTTGGCACAGGTTCTCTGCAGATTAAGGGAGGTTACTAAAATTGGTGATTTTCCTACAGCTCTTAACTTACTTAATAATAATTGTCTTCTTTGTACTTTTCATGTCTTGTTCTCTCTTTCTCATAGACACACACACACACACACACACACACACACTGTAAGCTTTACAGGACCAGGGGTCTTGGTTACACACACATATAAACATACTTTTTCACATGTGTCATGAGTCCTGAGACTAGACTGTGGTGCCAAGCTGAGGCTCAGGAGATGTTTCTTAAATGTTTGTTCATCCTGGATTTGTTTGATCGCCCTTGGTTAAGAATTCTGTCCAAGTCCTGAGTATGTGTAGCTCTAAGAGCCACAGACAGTCCCAGGGTCTCTTGGCAAGATATACCTGTTTCCACCTTGTTTGTGGAGTGTTGGTGTTGGAGTCAGACTCCCATACTTTAAAACTCTCTCTCTCTGTTGGATAGCAAAGCTGTCTGTTTACCTTGTCCCATTTGTGGTCAGTGGCTTCCTTGTGGAGGACAACTGTACCACCAAACATTGCTCCTGCCTTTTCCTTTTTAAGGAACTGACCTGGTCCTCTACTACATGAGAGTATCCAAAACTCTCCCAGGCTACAAGTAGAGCCCTATATTAGAGCTGTGTCTCCCAGGTAGCTGTGATGACTACTCCAAAACCCAGTCAGGGAGAAAGTAATCCCACACGCCAGTGTTTGAACAGATAGTAGGGAGTGGAGGCTATTGGCCCCAGGTAAAGTTGTTCATCTGTGGTGACAGATGTTAAGCTGTTACTTAGTAACTTATTTAATAACTTAGTTTTGCTTCTGAACCCTTCTGCTAGGTATGACCTAGACATCACCAAAAGGTAAGATAACCTGTTTGGATCTGTAGCTGCATGTCAGAGTACATGCTTAGTGTGTGCGAAGCCCTAGGTTCTGCCCACAGGACAGAGAACCTTTGGGTTGCAAGGTGCTTGTCACTTGGAGTAGGATAGTCCTTCCCAGCCCCTCTCCTGCATCTTGCTCTTAGTTGTTAAAAGAGCATCTGTGTGTGCAATACTGTTTGTTCAACAAATATAGACTGAGAATTCTCTAGTATTGACACAGCCACTCAGGCAGCAGCCAAGCCCATAGGCATATAAAAACATTCTAGTAGTAGAAACAGACAATAAACAAATAACAGGTAAGTGCTATGAGGGGGAAATACGTAGTGCTTGTGGGGTGTGGGGCCTTTAGGTTGGTTCTCAGAGGCCTTTTTAAGAAGTAACTTAATAAATTTGTTCTTTGACAATATCATACACATATAAAACACATTCTGACTCTCCCTACCTTCTTGTCTCTCCCTCCCACCTGTATTAACTTGAATCTCCTCTCTCTTCCCTTTTCCACTTTTCTCTCTTTTGATTTGGTTTTTTGACCCACCGAGTTTAACTGCGGACACCAGTGTAACCGATTTGGAGCTGTCCACTGAAGCTTGGTGGGCTTAGAAGTAGATGCTCCTGGAGATCTTTCTGCAGCAGGTTGCTCTGAGGCAGTGAGTCAGGCATCTAGTAAGCTGATGCTTAGGCAGAGACTTTTAAAGAGAAGGGATAGCAGACCTTTGGAAGACACATGGAAAAGTGAGATGTGATGTTCTGAGGGCTGTGTTCAGCTTAGTGGGGCTTCAAGAAAACAAGGCCATTGGTGAGGAACCCTGGTAAGGATTTGCCTTGGCCTCTCAAAGGAGATAACGGGTCTGAAGCTGAATTGTATGTTCAGTGGATGAGTAGCTATTGACTTTAAGAGAAAGTAGAGCCCCTGGGAGGAGGCTGTGACCCTCATTTAGGTGGAGATAAGTCTTAGGCCAGGGTGACAGTACATAGGATTGGGAGAAGTCCCCAGAATTCAAAAATGTTCACTGGACTGACAAATGGAGTTGCCCATGGGTAGTTCAGGAGGAGAAAGATGAGGTGTGTGTCTAGAGCCTCGGGAGTGAGGGCCAAAGGTAGGGTATTTGGGATTTTGATCTATGTATATTAGAAAGTCAGTAGAGAGTTTAGGTGATATAGTAACACTATCAATAACAGTAACTAATATCATTGATCGCTTACCATGTACTAGCTTCACAGTAGCCTCATGAGGGAATATTCTGTTTTATTCCTATTTTATGATTAGGAAACTGGGGCAGCAAGAGGCTTACTAGTTAACCTCATAGCACACACTTAACGAGGGCCTAACTTGAATAGGTTTTATGTGTCCTGATCTGGATGTTGTTATCCTTCAGGGAATTTGTCCATGTCTGCAGGTAACTGTGGCCACACTCCAGGGTTCAAGAAATGTGTCAATGGTTAACAGGGTCACTTAACTGTGAGGTTAGGCTCTTTGTGTATTAAAATCCTCCAAGTCCATACTCAGTGAATACTTTGTGGACATCATCATAGGTACACATTTCCTTTACCTGTAAAGAATGTTCATGGTCACAGAAAGTCTGCTGAGAGCCACAGACCTGAAGGTCTCCTCTCAGGCACTCTTACAGGAGACCAGCAGGTTAGAGACATGTTTGAAGACAAAAATCCAAAGTGCTGCAGGTTCTGGGCTGGTTCTTTGTAAAGCTTGGCATAAGACTTGTTGATTTTTCTCTTAGTTTGTTATCTTGACATTTTCCGCTTTAAAGAGGTTATAGAATTATTGCAATTTAATCACAGACATGTATTTCACAAGATTTAGTATCTCCAAATTATTTCCGTGTTGCTTTGGCTGTCAGTCTTGAGCAGAGGTGGGGGTGGAGGGAGAGGTGATAGAAATGGATTTTTACTCTTCCATAGAGGGCGCTCAGGGAACATGCACACCTGGTTCCCAGCACTGTCTGGCAGGATGGGTTGGCTGTTTTAGGATAGACTATTCTGGGAATATAATGGGCTTTTCCACCAGATTCTGAAGCTCCAGTTGTGTTTTACAAGAGTTAAGGGTAGCACAGCTAATAGCCCTGGTCATCCTGTCTTTGGAGACAGTTTGCATCTCCTCCGTGCAGAAGCTGGTCCTGGTAGCAGGGCAGCAAGAGACATTTCATTTTTCACTTTGTCCCTGCATTCTGTTCTAGTGTCCTTCTTCCATTAAAACTATTTCAGGAAACGAGAACAGGCTCTTGTGTTCAGGTCTGTTTTGAAGAAGGACGCTGGGATTTAAAGGTCGATAACTTCTCATTGACCATGGGGATTCCTGATCTCCTTAGGACTCTCCAGAACTCATCATGCTGCAAAAACCAGTCTTCTTGGGCCATAGTGAAAAATGCCAGGCTGGGAGGGTAGCCGTGAAAATAGGAACTGGACTAGGCAGAACATTTGCCTGTCATTTGGTTGATAGATTGGAAAAAGAATATTAAGAATTGAAATTGCTTCTTAGGAGCCTACACAAAGTTTAGGTATGGTAATATCAACATAAAAACAGCCAGTTTTTAAAAAAATGTATCATTGAAAATATATTTATATGCCTCCTCCAATCCAGTTTAGCAATCTGTAATAAACTGACAGCTCCTGTTTTACCAAACAAGAACCTTTTCAATTTTTAAAAATAAAATGGCTGGGAAGGGAAAGATGTGGAATGTGAATAGGCAGATAGGAACTGCTTTAAGAATACGCTGGGTGTTAGTGTTAGTACTACCAAGGCAGGCAAGCAGCTCTGTGAAATGGCCTCCCAGTGCTTGGCCTGGCCTGGCTGGAACAGGAGACCAGCTGCCCTAGAGAGGCCCCTGCAAACTTCCCAGAGGACCTAGAGGCCGAGCTGGGGTCTGAGCACTTCTCTTTGTTTCTGTTGTTTTCATTCTGTCTTGAAAAATACAGACACAAATCCAGTCCCAGTTCTGCAGCTGTTAGGGCTTTTTATGAATGGGGCCCAGAAGGGGGAGGAGAGGGCCAGTGTTACACCAGCCGTTGGGTAATACATTTCATTCACTTGCAGCCATCCAGCCAAGCTTTATTTTAAAGGAAATTGCTTGGGTTTTGTTTTTGTTTGTCTTTTTCTTTTTTAACAATTTAGATTGGACAATTTTTTTGTCCCTCCTGGACAGCTGTCAGTAAGTTCAAATACCAAGCTTGCATGCACATGAAAGCATGTGTTTTGAACATTTGCTTAATTTGATTGGGTGAAATAGAAAGATGAACTGAGAGGAGAGGCCTCTTCTTCTCTGGGGATCTTGGTTGCTTCTCTGTCCCTGTATTGCCTATGAGGAGCGGTGGAGTTTCTCTGCCCGACCCTGAGCCCCCTGGAAGCCCACAGGAGTGGAGTGCCTTGGTAAGGTCACATGTTCCTGGGCCTTGCCCCCATCTAAATGTGCCTTCCTACCTTCTTTCTTGGCCTGTTTCTCTATCCTGAAGTGGACATTTCTTTATTTGTGGCACTTGAGGTCCCATTTTTGTGGCCACTAAAACCTGAATTGGAAACTGTGACAATTGCCACTGTTTCCTGGTAGGGACCTAACAGAAGTCAGGAATTGTTTTGCACATAAATGAACTTCTATCAAAACAAACATCCAGAGAGAGGGCTGTCTGGTTACAGCTGCCTGTATGAGTCCAACTGTGGGCCTCACTCCTCACAAAGCGCTCTTTGAGGCTGGCCAGGAAGAGGCCATTCCTTGATGACCATCCTGGGCATGGAGAGATACTACCCCCACTCATAGCAGACTGCAATCCCACTGATCTCTACCACCCCCATGCAGTGATATAATGATATCAACAAATCACAAAGGCTAGATTTGTGTCCTTGACCAATTTTTAAGGAGAGAAAAGGAGATGGAGGAAGGGAGGAAAGAAGGGAGGCTATTTTAAAGTTGTTCAGTCACAGTTGAGGAACTCTGTCTTACAAGGCAGACCCCAGGGATAAAGGTAGAATATTAGCTCCAACTTTTAGGTACCATGACCCTCTCTGAGTTCTAAATACCTATTGTTGCCACAGACAAAGAATATCCAGCCAGATGTTGATGGACTGAGCATCTTACTTTTGCTTTGGTGTTGTATTAACACACTTGGTGATTACCTGAAACACAATGCAAGTGTGCGTACTGGGTATAGACACACACTAGTCACTTCTCTTGTAAAAACTACTTTTCTGTGGTTTTTTTTTCTTCTTGTATGGGTTCATATATTGTCCTATTTTCATAATGTGTCCCTTCCCCAACTTTGAATGTCACAACTGAACTGTTCTTAGATGGTTCATACAGGGTTGGTTTTCTTGCTGTGAAAGGACAGTGGGGAATAGTGGTTAGCTATTTCATTGCAGGAATAGGCTAAAAAGAAATGGAATGATGACTTGATAGTGGTGCATATCTAGTCACAGGTCCTTATTGGCCAGTTGATCTATTTGTGTAATCGCTAACTTGATACTGCTATCTCCAGTAACCTGGGAATGGGACTTACAAGCATATTGTGTGTATGATCTCTGAGATTTTGTGATGGCAGTGGAGCTCAGGGAAGATTGTGCTCCCTAAAACCTGGAGTAGGCATCTCAAACAGAATAGTCATGGCGAGCTTGCAGCAGGGTGTGGCTGGTGACTCTAATGCAGGCTCTAGTTTTACAGTGAACAACAGTAGCAGGTCTTGTCCCTAAGAAGACTTTTGGTCTTCTGGTCATAAGACCAGAGGTCAGAAAGGAGTTGTAGCAAAACACAAGATCTTTTCAAAAGATCTTTGCCCAGACCGAGGCCATGAAACAGATTCCCCATGTGTCTTCAAATATTTTCATAGGTTTAGGTAGGTCTTAAATATTTACATTTTAGTTTGTTTTGAATTTATTTCTGTATATGTTAAGAGACAGAACAAGAGTCTAATTTTTTCATTCTTTTCCATGTGAATATCCATTTTTTTCTCTGTGTTCTTGATGCTTTTGTCAAAAATCAGTTGGTTGAAAATTATGTGAATTTTTTTTTTGAGCTTTCTAATCTGTTCCCAATCTAGGTATCTGTTTTTTTCTGTCAGTACTGTCCTCTTCTGTTAACTATAGCATTGTAACAGACGTGTACATTTTAATTAAATTTTTTTTTTTCAGTTAAGATTTCATGTAGTTCAGACTAGCTTTGAACTCTTGACACGTCTGGCCCCACCTCAGTGGTGTGGTGTATTTTGAAGCCAGGTGATGCACAAGATTACTTTGGCTTTTGGAGAGAGAGGCACCATAGAATTATCTAGCAAGCAAAACATTCTAAATGGGGAGAGGAGATGCAAGGAGCTGGTCATGCTGTACTGAGTGGGAGACAAACATTTTCTAACATGAGCTGGCACTGTATTGCCCAGTGATTAAGTTCTCAGCAGAGGAGTGGCAGCTGTAAGCTGTTTCTGAAAGGCTGATAGAAAATGGAAAGGGAGAGATGAAGCAGACTGAGGACCAAAGGACTTACTGAAGATTCAAGTTTGGGATAAAATCAAGAAAGTTGAAGCTGTCAAGAACACAAAGGGTTTCAAAGACATTTTGACCGACAGCATCTTTGTGGAGCAAGTGTATTTACATTTTAACTTAACTCCATGAAAACCAAGTGCTGTTTGAATTCACATCTGAAATATGTGTCTAGCTGTAGGGATGTGTCTGTGTACATGCCAACACCTGCGGGGGCATTTTATTTCATCAATGCTGAAACAGACGTAATTTTTGTTTGTTTGTTTGTTTGAGCTGATTTTCCAAGAAATTGAAGCTTATATTTCAGAGTGTACGATATTTAAGTGCTTCCTCTTAATTGTTATTGATTAGCAGATCTTCATTATGGTTAATAATATATCATTTTCTTGGTAACCTGAGACACTGTTTATGAATTCTGGAGCCTTAGAATCTGTTGGAATATGAAACTCTGATTTTTCCATATATTAAATAGCTTCGGACATCTATGCATGTTTGTAGTAAATGTATTTTTGTCTATTCTTTCTGAATCATGGTATCATTCTGATCCAAGGCTGTCTGTTGGTCAAAAATCTACAAGTATCTATTTTACTAACAGACCTCAGAAGACTTTTTATGTATATGAGTGTTTTGCCTGCATATGTGTAAGTATGCCTGTGCCTGCAATGCCCATGAAAGACAGAAGAAAGCATCAAAGCCCCTGAAACTGGAGTTATGGATAGTTGTTAACTGCCATGTGGATGCTGTGGACCAAACTACAAAAGTAGCCAGGCTCTTAACTGCTGAGCTATCTTTCTAGCGCAGACTTTTATTATTGCTTTTAAGTTGACATCAGGAGCCAGGTGTTTCATAATTGAGAACTAGACTTCTTTCCCTCTCTTGGCTATAACCACAAATAGGAAATTCTTATTGTTAATGGTTAAACCCTTTGCTTACATAATTTTGTTTTTCTCTTGAGTTAGTGCTCCTGAGTTAGACCTCTTAGAACTTTGAGTTCCTTTATCTTACTTTTCCTCCACAGGACTCCTTACGTGTCCTAGATAGGAATTGTGCTGATGAAAATGAAAAGTAAATGTAATATATAATGTTCTTTTAGTAATTGTTTGTTTGCATTTTCACTTGACACTGAGCTAATGGTATTTTAATTGTAGCTGACTTGAAATACAATGAAAAAGTGGTCTCCTGCTGTTTCTTGGATTTGGGTTTTATTTTGTTTTCCTAAAGCTGGATTCAGTAACTTGAAGGTAATTAAAAATGCTTGAGTCTCAGAAACATTTCTATTACAAAGTCACAGACTAACCAAGCAGTGTCCATCTTTAATCATTGGGTATTATGTAAGTACAGTAAAGAAACAAACAGCCCGGTACATGCTTCTGTTACTTTATTGCTTCAAGGAATAAAAAAATAAACAAACGTGCCTCTCTGAAGTTTTAGAATGCCTTCAGTGTTTAGTTGGGGCATTACTGTTTCATTTTGCAGGATACTCATCCACGTCTCAGAGTTGCATGTACCAGTTCTCTGGAACTAGCTTAGGATCACAGCAAGGAAACGGAAACCTAAGTGGAAGGGAAGGAGTAGCACAATTCTTGAAAGGGCAGTGATTGAGCTGCTGAGTCAGCTGTAGGATAACCTAAGTAAAGTTGTGTGCATAGGGAGAGGGTGAGATACAGCCCCACAATTAGATTGTGAGTTAGGAGGGCCCGGCCTGTGTAGACACTTAGGATATGCTTGTTAAATGATCTGTTGCAAGATACAGGGAGCTACTGTAGAGAATTTTTTAAAGAAATGGCAGTCTCGCAGATAAATGTAGGATAATTGTCAGAGTTTAGAAAAATCATCATTATATTCAAAGGTATTTTTAGATTTTACGTTTTAAATTAGAGGTCAGATCTTGAGGTATTAATGATGTATTGGGGAGAATATTGAAAACATACAGGTAAAATTTAATTTGAAGATATTCCTGGTTTTTGTTTTTGCTTTTTAATGCTGTCACAATGTAGTATAGGTTTTTGCCTATAATTTCAGCACTGGGGAAATTGAAGCAGAAGGACTGCTGTGCACTTGAGACCAACCTCAGCTACATGAGTTCCAGGAAAGCCTGGGCTACAAACTGAGAACTTGTCTGAAAACAAAACACACCTGATCAGCTTCCACGGCTGACAAGCTAAGCAAGAAGCTTAAAATGTTCTAAGTGGATGCCCGAGGTGGACCTCTGGCTTCCATATACATATGCTCCCACACCCAAGGAGTTCTGATAGGTTCAGTCTCCCGGATCCAAAAGCTGCATTGGAACTGTTCTCATTGAGGCATGGACTCTGGCACCTTTGTCTTTGGGCAGTGTTGCAAGATCACATTTCAAAATGCTGTGCTCTCTTTAATGTGTATAACCACCCCTTCCTGAAGACACTGGCATGTTCGCATACCCTTTTGTGTGTGAGAGAGAGGTTTTTCAAACTACCCAAGAGCCTCTGTCAGCACACCATCTTCTCCAGGATCTCAGAAGTGCACACCCGCCACCAGTGTCTACTTTTGTTGCCCTTTGAGTAGCAGCCTGTCATAATTCTCAGAGAACCAGAAGGAAGTATTTGCTTTACTTGTCTTGTTTAACTAATTAAATCTTTAATCTTGGTCCTTAAAAGAAATTCGAAAATAACTCTGATAAGTCAGAGCTGTACTTGTTTTATAAACTTACATAAAGCACCTGAACTATTTTTACACATAACACTTCTGACACCCAGTGTGTGGGTTTTTCCATACCAACAACCACTTCTCCGGCCCCACATACTGAATCCCTGCACTCTGCTTCAGTCATAGTATGTCAGGGTGGAATATTGTAAGACCATCCTCACATTGTAAGAATACAAAGGCTTGGTTCACAGCCAGTTCCCCCGATCAGGTTTGATCGTTTGCTACTATGGCCCCCAAACTGCAGAAAACAGTTTACCTACTGTTACTGGTTTAACAAGGATATAACTCTGGAACCACCAAGTTGAAGGGGTGGGCAGAGCAAACTATGGCAGGGGGCAAGGCTTGGCGCATCCTTACAGAAGTCCCCAAGGACTTTAATTCTAAAACTGTTCCTCTGCTAAATGTCCACACTCCCCACCCCCAACCCCCAGATTCTCTGTGCTGTCCAGCCCGACCAGGGAGACGGACTTATGGCCAGCTCACTAGCCTGGCTTGTCTTCTGCTGCCACTGCTGGTATGCTTGTAGTATCTCTTTTTTCAGCCATTTCTAAATAAGCTTTAAAAACTTTAAGTCCTAACTGAATGGTAGGAGTCTCTCTATGTAACAGACATTTGTGGGGATAAATATTAAACACTTTCTAATAGGTGTGACTAGGACTCCTGTACTGTAGAATGTTTCTCAAAATGTTTTCTGCATTTTGAAAAGAAAAACTGATGCACACATGTGTTAAAAGCCAGGAGCAGCTCTATGTCTAGAAATGTCCATTCCCTGGCAGTGTAAAAGGTCAAAGACATGTATATGTCAGCATTAGGTAGGGGTCGAGCAGTGCAAAATAATGGTACAGTAATCCCCCTTTATGTGTGAGAGAAATGCATTCACAGATCCACAGAGATTCCTGAAATCACACCCTATGTATGCTGTGTTATTTCCTGGGTATACATGTCTATCATAAAGTTTAATTCCAAATCAGCCATAATAAGAAATTAACAGCAGTAATAATGAAGCAGTTATAAAATATGCTGTAACATGATTGCCAGCATCACCCCTCTTGCAGTTTGGTGCCATTGTTAAATTTTGTCAGGGCTGTTTGTACCTAAGCACTGCCATACTGCTTAGATCTCTTAGGACGTTAGGGAATACAGTATGGACCCACTGTAGAAAGCGGGGAAGATCCATACAGAGGAGGGCAGCGAAGTTTTGTCATGTAACTGAATGACAGACAATTTAAAACTGGAGAATTGCTCATTTAAAAAATTTTCCAATTAATATTTTCATGTCATGGTTACCCGCAGGTAACTGAAACCATTGAATAAGGGAAGACTGTTGCACTAGAATTTAATATCATGGCTGCCCTTAACTTGATGTGATGGTGTACTGAATAGCTTTATAGCTTTAGTTGTCAACTTGACACACCTGGGTTGAAGGAGCCTCAACTGGGGAATTGCCTCCATTGGACTGGCCTGTGGCCATGTTTCTCAGGTATTTGCCTGAGTGATGGGGGAGGGTCCAGCCCACTGTAGGCGATGCTACCCCTGGGCAGGAGGTTCTATACTATATAAGAAAGCAGACTGAGCAGGGGCCAGAGGAACAAGCCAGTTAGCAGTGTTCCTCCTGTGCTTAAGCTCCTGCCTTCAGCTTCTTGCCCTGAGTTCCAACTTGGATCCCTTACTGAGGAACTGTGTGACCTGGGAGATGTAACCTAAATAAACTCTTTCCTCCCCAAGGTGGGCCTGGTCAGAGTGTTTGGGACAGCGATTGAAGGCAAACTAGAACAGGTGGTTAATGTTAGACAAACTGGAGAGAATATTGAGGGATTGTGTTCTCTAGGCATTGAAAGCAGGACTGCCTTGCTCCCCATAAGTCCTCCTTAGCTCGTGTCCCCTTGCCCGGTGCACAGTTACTCTGTTAAATGTGTTGTTAGTTACAGCATGTGAGATTTTTGTAGTAGTAATAGGTAGTTGCTACAATTTTAGCAGTTGGAAATATATTCTTCATACAGCCTAGATTCCTGGGAGTAATGCATTGAGTGCAGGCTGCATCCTGGATGTATTAACAGATGAACCAGATTATGTACATATGTGACAGACTGTGTCCCTTGGGACTTTACTTGGACTGTATGATAGTAGTAACCATGCAAGTTCAGTCGCTTTTGAGAGACTTTCCTTGTTATACAACATTGTTCAGTAGGTGTACTGCTACTCAAACTTTCAGGTCATATTGAGCCTGTTACGGTTAAATTTAGGTACCCAACATGATTTTAGAAATGAGTCTGTTCTCTGAGGTAGAGTAAGAGCCAAGGGCATCAACTCTTTAGCCAGATGGGATTCCATCCTGGTTCTACCACTTAGGAGACCAGTGCACCTATTTCTTTGTCTGTTGGGTGGTTTTGTTTTTTGATTTTTATCAGTAAGATGTTCTCTGTGGTTTATACAGTGTAAGCTTGGGGATAATAACAGCAACTGTGTGGTAATACTAGTATTCCTTGCAAAGTCATGTTTGTGAATTTAGTGGTTGAGCCACAGGCTCTCTGATAATTGGAAAATCTCTAAAAGCATACCAGTAAACAATAATGGGTTTTAAAAAATATTTTATTTATTTTTATTTAATGTGTGTGAATGTTTTATCTACATGTATATAAGAGTACCACATGTGTTCATGGCCTGTGGAGGCCAGAAATGGGCATTGGATCCCCTGGAACTAGAGTTAGAGACAGTTGTTAGCTACCAGGTGAGTGCTGTGAACTGAACCTGGGTCCTCTGGAAGAGCCATAAGAACTCCTAACTGATGAGTCATCTCTCCAGACCCTCAGTAAACATTAGTTTTTAAAATGTGGTGATAGGGTTGTGATGGCACAGATAAGCAAATCTGTCTTATTCAGCCTGTCGTGGAAAATGATGTTAAGACATGCCCCCATGAAGAGCTTAGAATGGCCAGTAGTAAGGTAGCATTGCTTTTCTGTTGCTGTGATAAAACACCATGGCCAAGGCAGCTTACAGAAAGAAGAGTTTATTTGGGCTTACAACTCCAGAGGGCTAAGAGTCCATCTTGGTTGGGGAGGCCTGGCAATAAGCTGCTTGAGCAAGAAGTGGAGAGGCTACATCATCAGCCAAACACAAAACAGAGGGGGCAGGCTGAATATGGGCAAGGCTATGAACTCTCAAATCCCACCCCAGAGATGTACTTCCTCTAGTAACACTGCACCTCCCAAAGATTCCTAAACAGTAGCACCAGCTAAGTAGTCAAGTACTTGAGCTTATAGGGGATATTTGGCATTCACACTACCACAGGGACCATTCCATGTTGAAATTTAGCACAGTGTTACCAACAACATGTGGGAACTTAAAATGCAGATAAATTTAATATGCGGTCATCAAGAGGACATAGCTGATACTATAAACATGAGTAAACACATGGTTCTCACACTAGAGGTGCTTACAGTCATAGATCCAGGCTGGGACTGTAGGGCAGCTATTCCAGGAACATTCCTATTCACAGCTAAAAGAAGAGACCACTCAAAACACTTGCCTGCTTGCCTGTCAGGACCGTTAGGGTCCCTCGTAGTGCCAGGTAGCTGTGGTATTATTCAGGTATAGAAAAGAAACATTTGAAGAAGGGTTATCTTCCAAGGGTCTGTCTGAGGGCCTTTGGCATTTCTCTTAGAGCACACTTTCTCCAGACTCTCTTTTTTATGGAATGGAGGCAGAGGCAATCTTGGGATGGTGTGGAGATTTGCTAGCTTTGCCCGAAGTACATGAGGGCATGGGGCAGCTCAAGACCTGTTGGAAGGTTAGATTCTTCTTTCCCAAGGCAGCCCACACTAGACTCCATCAGCTCAGGGTCACAGGAGCCTGGAAGGGCTTGCTTCAGCTAGGCTGCATCTGGGAGAGACCCATGAGGCGATGTGAGTTCTTTGCCTCTCAAAGTACTACCAGCTCAAGACTTGCCTAGTGCCAGGGGTCTGGACATGAGGAGCATTGCCTGAGCTGCCAGCAAGAAGTGTGAACCACCACTTTGGTGAACTGGCAGTGGATTAGCAGGCGCTTTAACTGCCGTTTTTTCCTTCTATGTTTTCATAAAGTTACCAAGCAGACACCAATTATAAATGCTGTGCAAATAGTCTTAGAGTTTCTGGATTTGACCACAGAGGAGATGGAGGCCGGGGGGTGTTGAGGAATACTCAAAGACAAAGTTAGTTCTGTTTTCCAGTATTAAGTACTGTACAGAACTGGGCTGTCACATAAAGGGTGTCCACACAACCACCAGTGAACAAATTCAGGAGACAGACACCTTCCAGCCCACTTCCCACCCTCCATCCTGGTTGCTCAATGTAGGCATTCTGTTCATGAGGTGGCAGCCTATCAGGGTGCCTAGGTGGGTATCTGGGGGAGGCACAGCATCAGCCACAGAGTGTAAGCTTAGTAGGTTGCTCCATTCTGAGAGACAGCAACTTGACCCAAACCAAGCCCTATTTCATGGTGTTTTGCATGAGTTCAATGAAAGTAGGTCACGGGCACAGTGCTGAACCACTAGTGGTTAGAATCAAGATATTGCAATGCAGCTTTGAGAACTGAAGGCCAGGGGATCCAGCCTTATGGAGGAAGGCGTGGGAATGGGGGTGAAGACAGCTTTCCCCTTGCATTCTGAGAAAACTTGGACCTTTTCAGGTGTCAACATGTCACACATTGTGTTGTTCCTACATTGTCAGTATTTTATACAAAGCTTTTCAAAACTTGCGTAAGATTTGGAACATCCTTGCGAACTTGATCATGAGTTTTGCCTCAGACTCAATATTGTAGCTAAAGGTGATCTTGAACTTCTGATCCTCCGGGATCTACCTCCCCAGTGCTGGGTAGGCTGTACCACTCCACCCTGCCTCCCTCCCTCTTCCTCTCCCCCTCTCCCTCACACAGTCCCTGTTTGAGTCGTTGTCCTTAGGTTGACAGGCTGGCATGACTCCAACCAGCATGCCTTCAGAAGTATCACAAAATGTCCTGTGTCATTGACAGACGCCCATGTTCTGTTGTCTTATATCCACTGACCCACTTCCTCTTTCTTACTTGTTCTGGCCTTCAATTTGAAACAGTGGTTTAAATGGCTTCCTCAGTTGGGCTAGTGAACTGGGAGCATCTGTTTTGGTGTTCTCATTATTTCCCTTAGCTGAGGTGAGAGAGGATCACTGGGGATGTAGAAGGTTTAACTTAGTTGGCTTGTGCTACCATTCCATATTAATCTTGCCTCTGTCCTATACTTGTAAAGTTTTGATGTTTGGGGCCTTGGCTAATGCTGGAGAAGCCTTCCTACAGGTGCCAGTTCCTTGATAGTAGAGGAGCAAACATTCCATATGCAAAATATCCAACCCAGTCCCCACACCTCCTTTAGTGGAACTTCATACTCAGGGATAATATTCTTTTGTCTGGTCTCTCTTTAGGGCCACGTACCAAACAGCTGGAGATGACCCAACCTCATAGCCTACTAAAATAACTCAAACTAGTTCGTGCTAAGCTTGCTTACCCTACTTCGATCTATTCTTCGCTAGTGGGCATTGTGTTTCCAGTTTGAAGTTCTTGACATAAGGCCACCTTTATAAAAGTAAAAATAGTTTTCGAGCTGGAGATATGGCTCAGCAGTTAAGGCAGTATACTGCTCTTGTAGAGCACCCAAATTTGATTCCCATGTGTTCCAGTACCCACATCAGGCAGCTCAAAAACTGCCTGAACCTCCAGCTCCAGGGAATCCACTGTTGTGCTTTTTTGGGCACCTGCACATCTGCTCCCCCCGCAATACACAGACACTTTAAAAAGAAAAATAGTTTTATTTAACTCCCAGTTTTTAGGTTAAAGTCCAAACAATGTAGTGCATGCTCTGGCCACAGTTTCCCCTTGCTTTAGTCAGGGGCAGGAACATGAGAGCAAATAATCACAAGAAGCAGATGCGGGGAGAGCTCATGCTTGCTCCTTTTATAGAACCCTCTCAAGAGAACTGCCTTCATCTCTTATGAGGACAGGGTGTCCAGTGGCCTCAAGCCTTCTCACTAGGTCCCACCTCCTAGAAATTCCATCACCTCCATACCCTGGGAAAAACTTCTCACACGCAGACTCAGGAGGGATACCCAGACTATTCCTGTAAAAAACCACAATATAACCATCTGTCATTTTTTTCTCTGTGTCCTTTCTGACTGATCCTGGTTCTTTCTTATGTGACCCATGTGGTATGGCAATGCCCCTCTTGGAACTGTAACCAACTTTTCAGTTGTCTCCTGATCTTTTGGTTTCACCATCTCCAAACTGCAGTAAACTCTTCATCTATAAGTACTTTGAGATTGTCCCCTACTGAAAAATAGATAAGGACTGGGGCAATATGAGTAATGCATATTACTGGGCTGTTCCCAGTGTCTGAGCTCTGCTACTTTAAAAACCATACAGGCAAAGCTGTGTGTCAAGAACATCCTTTTAGTTGAAGTGGATTGAAGATGTGTCAACCCTGGATAGAAAATTGCAATGGCTTTTGATGACATAGTTCATCTAGTGCAGTGAAAGTCCAGAATAGATTCTGGAACCAATTGGTACGATTTTATACTTTGAATATTGAAGCCCACACAAATTCAGAATTATCTCTTGAATGTTTTGTGAAAGAACTGAAGTAGATCAAATGTCAGATCAGCCAATGTCTCTTAGCTGAGCCTCCTTACAGAGGGAGCTCATGAATGTGGAGTGCTGGGTTCTGTCGAGAAGCCATGGTTAAACTTTAAAGTGCATTTGCATTCCAGTTCCTCTTACTGGCATCAGTGATAAATCACTTCAGAATAACAGTGTATTGTGCAGCCACATATCCCTTTTTATGTCCCATGTAGCATTATTCTCTATAGCCTTATACGGTTTGTTTACATGGCTTTCCAAACAAAAGTGGATGTGTTCACAGATGACTTTCAGGGGGCTTATTAGTGTCTTAGCCATGTGGAGCTGCATTTCGTTTTAATTAAAACAACAGAAGTGGATAGGAGAAAGACCATAAACAACAAGAGAAAGAAACCTCTTCATATCTGGCATAACATGACTCTGACAGGGAGAATGACCATTCTGAATTGTTAGAAATATAAAGACAGCTTTTAAAGTTTCATCCAACAAAAACAAACAAACAAAATCAACCAAACAAAATAACAACAGCAAAAAACCCTCATGCGTTCCTGGCTGAGTACTTCCTTGAACCTATGGCAGGAAGATCAAACTTAAAATTCTGGAAGAGGACCCAGTGCATCGCATTTCTCAACACATTTATCAAACAGTGGCTATAAAGTGATGAGGGCTTTATTTGTACTCTTTTAAAATACATTCTATTTATTATTTTTATCCTATGCGTGTGTGTATTGTTTACATGTAGATAGGTGCACTTGTGTCATGCAGTGCCCACAGAGGTCGTCAGATCTGCTAGAATTGGAGTCTTGGACCGTTGTTAGCCTCCATGTGGGTACTGGGAAGCAAACCCAGGTCCTCTCTAAGAGTAGTCAGTGCTATTAACTGCTAAGCCATCTCTCCAGTCCCTGTGATGAGGGCTTTTTTAAAAAACAGTTTATTTTATTTTATTTTATTTTATTTTCACTTACGTGTTTTTCTCTCTGTGGGTATGTGTACTCCTGGGACTGGAGTTACAAGCAGCTATGAACCACCCAATGTAGGAACTGAACTTGGGTCCTCAACAAGAGCAGCAAGTGTTCTCAACCACTGAGCCAGCTCTCTACCATCTTTTAACTTTTTACTAACTTTCAAGCTGATTAGAAATTCCCAGCGTTCACATGGCAGCTCACAGCCACTCTAGTTCCAGGGGATCCGATAATCTTCTGGCTTCTGCATATATCTGGTATGCATGTGGTACAGATATATTCATGCAGGCAAAATATTCCAACACATAAAAATAAATCTTTTTTGTTTTTTTTAAGTTTTAAGATACCACCAATTTAAAATGGTATAAGTTGGATTTGGGAACCAAGAAACATTTTTCTGGTGAAAGAAGAGTTTTTTGGATGAGGTCAAAGGCAAGCAAAAATCAAGTGACGAATGGCTATTCTCTCTGGTGTGAATCATTCCTTTTCCTTGTGAGACCACTGTTTCCTGTTGTTCCACTCCTAGTGGAGTGTGGCAGTGGAGTTTTTGAAGAAAAGGAGAAGGGAGGTACATACCCATCTCTCCACACTGAGGAGAGGCTTGGCTTGTGAAAGCAGCCCTTTGTGTGTGCTGGGCTGGGCCCATGTCAGACAGGGCACAATCAGGCTATTGTTTGTTTGGGGAAAGCTATGGCATCCTATTGCAATTATTTATGGAAGGAAATATTTGATGTTTTTGGAAGAGGTTGGATGTAGGGGGGTGAGGAAGAAAAAGAAACTAGGCTTACCTCTTGTCCCATCTACTTCAGATCTCTTGGAGGATGGGATAGAGCCCATATGCAGAGTGGACAGTTTCATGCAACACTGTGTATCAGGAGTGTTGGAGGCACAGAAATTCCAGGCATTTCCAGCTCTGGCCCTAGGAAGGATGAAGGAGATAGCTTTACTGTAGGTGATGCTGACGGGGGTGGTTTGTTCCATTGTGGCTTTCCTGCCTTGTAGTTTTAGATGCTTTCCTGGGGCCATTGCCCATGTGCTCCTTCATGCTATCTGAGGTCTAGATTAGTGACATCAGGTATCAACTGATTTTGTTAGTAAAACTGGTAAAATAATTTCAGTTTTTCCTCTCCTCAGTGTTCTTGGCTACATTAGCTTTCTGTCACCATACAAGTATCTGAGATAATTATACTTTCAAAATGGTTTGTTTTGCATACATTTTTTTGGAAGTTTCAGTCTGTGATTAGTTGATCCCCTTACTTTTGGACCTAGGGCAAACAGCACACCATGGTTAGAGCATGTGATGGAGCAGAACTGCTCACCTAATGGCTAGGAAGCCAGAGAGAGTATGGAGGGTGCTTGAGTCAGTCCCACATTTCCTTCCAGAGCACACCCTGATAACCTGGGCATCCCGCAATACGCCAGCATTCTTAAAGGTTCCAGGTCCAAACTCTAGTAGTAACTAAAGTGGGATGAACTCCACCCTCAGCATGTGATTGTCCCTGCAGGGGAGAAGAGGTTCTGTTCTGCATTCATGCCAAGAATTTCTCCACCTGCCATTTCATACCACCCAGGCCTGTGTTCACAGTTTTATCTCTGTCTGCTTTTCCTTTTCTCTATCAGAAGCTTCCAAGTTTCTTGGGTTTCTTAATTGCAGGTCTCACCCTTGTTGGTCTCAAGCAGCCAAGCTCTCCACAGGATTCCATTGAAAATTCCCATCAGTAACTAAAAAAAACTACTTAGTACCCAGCACACAGTAGGACTCATGAACATGAGTTCCCAGTTCCATTATCTATATTTCCTTCATAAGCTCACTGTTCTCACTCCGACATATGTACCCAGACCTCCCTTTGCATGGTGCTTGTCATTGGAAAGCACGTGCCTGTAAGCTCGTCTGAGAGGAAGAGCAAATAGCAGGTCTGGCTAGTGGTTCTTTGGCAGCTTAGCATCTCCTCCTTCGCTTTTTACCTGAACTTCCCATGGCTGACTCCAACCACACCACCTTAGTCCATCAGCCACCTCCTCAGAGAGACATCTTTTCTCTTGCCTGACCTAATCTTCTGTCTCACTGCTACTTGCCTTTGTTTTCTCTGTTGAGAGTTGGTCTCATAAACTACCATGATCACAGCCTTACCCACTCTGTGGTTACAGGTAGTAAACATTGGGAATTTCCTTCGTGCTTCCTTGTACTAGGATGACCCCCGCCCCCAGGTCTGTGTTTTAATGTACCCTTGAACTCAGATGCTCCCCAGAGTGAAAGAATATGAATAACTCCTTGCTATGGATATTGGAGTTAATTATTCCCTCTTGTTCCACAGAGTCCCAGGGGAACCTTAGTTTGACACAAACACAACAGCTTTCTTCAGGAAAATGGCAGAGGGAACTGAGTCAAGGGGTAAGGCACATTCACATGTCTTTCTGGTTCCTGAAAGACAGCTGGCTCAGAGTAGCCAGAGATGCTCAGTTGTTAAAGCATGAGACCAATGAAGGCAGGATTTGCTTGTTTTTAATGTAACAAATATTAAATATATCCAGCAGTGAATAGGACAGAAAAGGTTTCTGTGATGTACACACGGCAGCAAGGACAGATAGAAGCAGAGAGGGCTGCAAGCTAGTGACAAGCATGACTGTCCGCACAGTGCAGTGGCACATGTGCTTGAGAGCATAGTCCCAGAGAGTAGCATTTGGACTAGGAGTCATTAGGGGTCAGCTAACAGAAGTTTAGGAGAAAGAACCAGGGCAAGAAGCTGTAAATTCACTGATGATCAATGAGGCTAGAACTTGGCAGGATAGGGAAATTGAGTGTATTATAATGCTCAGGCTTCCATAACAAGATACCCCAGCCTGGGTGGCTTATACAATGGACATTTATTTTCTCATAGTTCTGGAGGCTATGAAGTCCAAGTGCAGAGTTCCAGCAAGGTGGGGGTCTCGTGAGGCTTCTCTTACATGCAGATGTCGTCTCATAGCTGTGTTTTCATACAGTGAGTGAAGGGAGAAAGGCAACTCCCATGTCTCCTCTCACGAGGGCACTAATCATTGCAAGGCCTCACCCTTAGGACCTCATTTAACCTTAAATCATTCCCATACAGACTCTATCTCCAATATAGTTGTCTGAGGGGTTAGGGCTCTGACATAGGAATTTGGCAGGGATGAGGATGTAGATGCCATGGGCCATGGGCCAGCAGACTAGGCAGGAGCAAGAGCAGCAAGGGCTCGCAGGCTGTGGCGAGAAGAGGTTTTGCTTGTCATGCAAGGCAAAACACCCAGTGAGTGGGTCACACTCTCATTTCTGTTGGCAACAGTCACTGTAGCTGCCGGATGGAGGAAGGGCAGTAGTGAAAATCAGGAAAAACAGGAAGTTGTTAGAAAAAAGCCTTTTGAGAGATTCTGGTGCCTTGAAATAGAACTAGGTACCTATATGCTCATGCAGACACACATACACATATTTTAAAATCATATCTTAGTAAGGTTATGAAAATATTTTGCTCTCATAAGCCTCTGACTATAAGGACCACAGAACCCATCAAGTCCCCACACTTTGAGTACTGTTGCTCTAGGGACAGTTCCCTGAGTTGTATGTGGCTTGAGTGTTTCTGAGGTTCGTCATCATTCATTTGAAAGTGTTCCTTATCCCAACTTGATGCTTCTCTTTGACTCTGTTTAACTAGAGAACTGCTTAAGCTATTCTCGTGTGTAATCCTTGCTTTTCTCTCTGGCATTCCAGATACATAGACATAGGTGATTTCATTCATTCAGACGTGTGTCATACCCTAGCACATTTCAAGAATACAAAGGGAATCTTGAGACTGGTAGTTACCTTTTAAGCAAAATATTTTAAATAATCATTGTTAAAGGAAATAGTTTTGAGGGACATTCTGATTACTTGTATTAAGGAGAATATAATGAGTATAACTCAACCTTCTCTCAATGCTCAGGGTCATCATATGAAAGAGGCTTGCCTATGATGAGATAATGGTACTCCCAGGTGAACAAGATAGTTTTTCATATGAGATAATTAAGACCCCTTCTTAAAGGTAAAAGATATATTCATTGACACTTGGTGTCAGTATAAATTTGGTAAAAAAGACTTAAATGCTAACAAACATAAAACTAGATATCAATTTCTTATGCTTCTAGATAATTTACAACCATAAATTAAATACATTTACATATTAAATGCTAGTGAAACAAAAATTGAAACCCAATATTAATTTAATGACATAAGTGATATTTTGCCAAAGCTAAATCACTGCTCCAGATATGATAAACTGACCTCCAAGGGATAAGTACCTTTAGATAATGGAATATCTGCCTTCAGCATTTCAGGTAACTTTTTTCTTTTAAGTATTGCAGAGCCTTGGTTTGCAAAGTATCATGACATGGTTTGGACTCAACTTGGCTACCAAGATGTTTATATGCTAAATATGTTCTTTTTCTCCTCTTTCTGAATTACAACAGCTAGAGTAAAGCATTTTGCTTCTAATATATCTTTTTTTCTACAAATGCTCGTGCTAAAATCATCTACAGCACTCAGTTATAAGGTTAAGTAGATGAACTAGAGGATAGACAGATAAACAGATCATTCTCAAGACATGCAGTGTAAGAATTGTGAAGGACAGCCCCAGCTCCTTAGTGTATACAGAATGTTGCGCATGATGCCCCTATCATTTGGAGCACAGTGCTCCACCAGTCCTTTGTGAGTGCCTAGCTTCTGAACTTCTCTGTTGACTCTTTACCCCCTCCCCATTCCTCCCATTTCTCATGCTTTTTGGTTGTTGTGTTTACCGCCTTTGTCATCACCATCTCTAGCCCTGTATTGACTGTTGTGATCTACTGTTTTTGGAGTATAAATATTTATTCTTACTGAAAGTATATGCAAGTCGATATTAAGTTGTCCATGATTTAGATGAGTGAGATACAATCCTGAATGATAGTCACTGCAACTGCTGCTTTGCTGGAGTTTGAGTTTGAAATCCTGAAAGGGACAGGAAAAGTGGCTTGCTGAGCAGGTGGACTGAGGTTGAGAAAAGGGTTAAATATGCATGATCCTCTGAAATACATCTAGTGTCTTCACATGCAGTATGACTTCTCTTCCATGGGTAATGCAACCAAGGTAGAGAAACGATATGTAGCAACCCCGATTAGTAATGGGAATAGGACTAACGGTTACTCATGAAACTGGGCTTTAAACCACTAGCTCATTTCAGATGACCAGCTTTTCTTGATTTCATATCTGTAGGGAACTTCAAATATAGATACCTGGGCCTACAGAGCCAACACACAAAGTATTAAAGAGAGCAGCAAGGAACAGGCACAGACACCCCCCCACACACACACACACACACTTTCATGACTTCATTCCAGATCAGGCCAGCTCAATTCCCTTTCTTCACAAGAGATTATACTACTGAGAGTTTATGAAGTGCTGAAATATTTACAGAGTATGTTGCCAATATAAATCAATGTTATAAATGATAAATAATAATTGACTTGGCAAGTCTAGGCAGAGTAAATCAGTGAGATTATAAGAAAGTAGCTATTAGGTCTCCAGAAAGGTAGAAAAATTTCTAGTCTGTACAGGGTCTGTCCTAGACCTTGTGAGCCACCCTAATAGTTTCCCGGTGAATGTTCCTTAGTGCAGTCGGCTTAGAGGCACTGACTGTATGTTTGCAAGTCAACCTTATGTGGTGTGCAGTTCAGCCCTGCCTCACAGGCCCAGACAGAGTTCTTCTGAGCCTTTATCTTTCATGTTGTTTCTGGCAGGGAGCAAACAAGTTCAGGATTGGAGTCATAGGCATTTTTTAGGCCTGTCGTGGCTTTGTTTGGTTAATGCCACTGCTTTTCTGCAGGATCATAAAGCTCGACCGTAAGAGAAGTTTCTGTTTTTTAAGAATGCAGTGAGAATGAAGGAGCTTAACAGTGTCCTCTGACTGTTGATACTGGAAACTGATGGAATTTCATATTCGTAAACCACAGGGCTTCTAATTAGTTGAGTTTATGGAGTCTGTTTTCATCTGCCCACCCATTCACCCATCCAGCCATCCTTTCCTGTGAGGAAACTTTTTCTTTTCCGTTAAATAGGAAAGGTTAATGGGACTGGAGAGATGGTTCAGTCAGTTAAGTACTTTGCCATGCAAGCATGAGAACCTGAGTTCAGATGACCAAAACCTACATAACATAAGAAAAGTGTCATGCATCTGTAATCTTAGCACTGGGAAGACAAAGACTGGAGGATCCCTGGAGCTCGCTGGCCCAATAATCCCCAGTTGTGAGCTCTAGGCTCAGGAAGATCTTGTCTAAACAATAAGGTGGAAAGCAATGGAGGAAGATACCCAACAGTAGCCTGTGACCTCCACATGTGTGCATACACATTAACAGGTAGACACACATACAACAACAGAGAGAGAGAGAGAACAGTTTAAAAGTTAATCACATCTGAATTCTGCATTTTGTGACTTCTCTGGTAACTCACTGTGAAGATGGAAAAAACTTGAAGTAAATATTTGTATTCTTAATCAGAAAGGGGATACTCTACCTTCTTTCTGTTGGTCATGTTGCTAAATGAAAAAATAGTAGTTAGGTGAGATAGATTAAGACTGATTACTTGGAGAGAAAGAGGGGAGTAGTGTTTGACTAAATTAGAAGTGTTTTCTGAGTTTTAGAAGCATGAATGATATAAGTGAGTCTCCAGCACAGAATTGCATGTGGTTTCTATTTTATAGTTTTCTTTCCCAATTGAAAACAAACTGAGGATTTTTATTGAAGTCGGTCAGTTTGAACTTACTCAAGGCTGAGCAGCTCCTTTCCCCTTCCTCTGCTATGAAGAAAGCAATAGCCAGTGTGGTATTGATGGAAACCTTTATTTTGCCAGTTCCTGTTTTACAAACTGGGCTAAGGGACACAAAGGACATTTGACACTTCATGACTCCCTAAGTCTTGTTTCTTTCTCTCTCTTTCGCTTCTAAAGTGACTTGGCCAAAAGAGGCCTGAAGTCCCTGAGAAGGATGAAGCTGAAATGCAAACACAGTTGAATAGTGAAGTGATGTCACTGTGAACCAATTGGAACAGTTGGTGTCATGTGCCTGGCAGCCACTTCAAATGCCCACAAAACAAGAGTCCTGGCTTAAGCCATGCTCCTTTTCCCTGCCCACCGCCAAGCCGCAGCAGCCCATGGGACCAGATGCAGAGCAGTCATAGCAGGCTTAGTTGTACATGGAGGATGCATCTTAACAAGTTGGTAGATTTTTGGAAAGCATTATGACTAATTCAGAGCTTATTTTCTGGTTCTGCCTACCAATATGGCCAAAACCATTTCTTATTGACTGAAAAAAAATAGGAATAGGTTCTTGGTAGATATCATTTGAAGTTGAGTCTAACAGAGTTGGTCTATGAGTCCCATGGCACCTTTCCAAGTGTCAGACTGTAATTTTAAGCAAACATTACATTCACTGGGCTTAGCAACCTTGAATATCTTGGTTTCATTATCACAAGGGTTTCTGTATAGCCACCACACATTTCTGTTTGTGATCCAATCATTAAAAATCCTTCCAGAAAATATGTCTCAGTCTGGACCACCCTGGTTTAAATAACAAGACAAACTTCATACATAACAAACGGATTTCTTCACTGTTTTCAAACATATTGTGGGGTTTGGGGTAAGGAGATAGGGCATGGAAGGGGTCCGAGAGAGAGACTGAGAACTAGACAGACTAAAATATTGAGTGACATTATTTTTGAAATTATACTGATCTCTTATCACCCAGGCATTTATGAGTGATATGGCTCAAACAAAACTAAAATGAGAACCAGTTGTCTCATTTAAAAGATGCTTATAGCATAGCCAGCTCTGGGATCCAAGCAAGGTAAACTGAGAGCATTGAATGGTTCTCCTGGCTGATTATAACCCATTTAAGAGTAGTAAGTATTGATAGTTCGGGCTGCCAGCTCTGCCCAGGTAGAAAAAGAGAGCAAATACCTTTGGGCATGTCCACCTTGTCTCTTCCTCCTTTCTGGTGAATATCAAGTGGCTTACATTACTAGGCCCACTTGGAAGGAATTCTCCATCTTACCTCCACATTTCTGAAACTGTTAACCATCTCATTCAGTCCCGATGCTCTTCCCTAGTGAGGCCCCTGCCTGGTATCCTGCCTTCCAGTCTTCTTCCTCCCCATTCCCTGCTGTAAATCACTGTCAAACTTTTGCATCTACCCTGTTACCTGGGTTAAGATGCTCACCTGTTTACAGTAATCCACAGCGGCTCCCTATTGTCTTTAATGTGAAGTCTTAACTGTTGGGTATCCCCACTGGATGCCCAGGCTTGTCTGTTGCTGCTCCAGAAAGGCATGAATGTTGGACTGGTTTTCTGATGGTTGTGCCAAAATGCTCAATCCTTGTCTTCCACTCGCATGCCTCTTGCTCTTGAATGGGATTCCTTCTCATGCTTTTTTCCTTGACCATGATTGCCCAGATAAGATCTATTTTTTGCACTGTGTATTTGGTTGTAGTTGTCTGCATTCTCTCTCCTAAGACCTCACCAGTTACTGAGTTATTTTGTTCTTTAATTTAACAAACTTGGCATAGCTGGGGAAATACTACAATAGTATAGTATGTTGGTCAGGTCCAGAGTGGGGAGGGGGGCTGCAGATCCTGTAGTTAGTTGTATGGCTTTGATGACCCTGAGCCTTGCTTTTTATACCTTTCAAATGAGGTGATGATCTCTGCTTCTCCAGAATGTCATAGAGGCTCTGTGTATGCAGGGTGCTTGGGGCCCTGCCTGCCAAGACAATTATTGCCCAGAAAGCAGTGGATCATAGAGGTAGTGCATTCAGCACCCTGACACCATGGGGGACCCCAAACGCCTACCCCAGGTCTGGATACCTAAATGTTATAGGAGACCTGTAAATATTTATTGAGCCTTATACCTGTGTGAAGAAACAGAAATAGCCTAAATATTTTTAAACTGTAAAGATGGTAGTGCCTTCTTCTAGGATTTAACTTGCTCAATATAGAAAATGAACGGTAGAATGTAGTGTGTTAGCTGTGCTTTTCTTGTGATTTTGTGCACTGTCCATGTTGCAAGTCAAATTAAAGATTTTTGGAAAGCAATATAAAAATGATTTACTGTTCTGTAATTGGTTTCCTGAAAGCAAAATGATATTTATGTGAGCAGCCATGAAAGATGCAACTACTGTAATTTATTGTGCAAGAGCATTTTCAAAGTGTATGGAATGGCTAAAGCTTAAGTGTATTAAATATTCTAGAGGAAGACATATTTAGGCCATAAATCTCGACTTCCTTTGGAATTTGTTTTCCTTCTTCTCTGCCAGGTGTACAAAGAGTTTTAAGTTCTGAGGCCTCAGTGGGAAGAAGATTTAAGGTTCCAGGAGTACATTTGTATCTTTTTAAAATTTCTATTGTTTATCAATGACATCTATAAATGTTTTAGGCAAGTGTTGATTGTCACATTACCACTTTAGCTCTGTGCAGTTGTCTGGCAACCATGTGGTAAAGATAGAAGGGATTTTGTTGTTGACAAGTATATCTCAAAAGTGTTAGGGCACCTGGATAGGCAATAAAATATTAAGACTTGCTCCTGGAGCAGTTTGTACTCTGTGATTGGTGAACATCTATGAGGTTTATAATTGGCCTGACCATACGGCTGCTAGGATTTGACTCTCTTCATACCCCACTAAACCCTCTCCTTAGCAGCAAGAACAGGGAGATAGTTTATTTTAAAAATATAATTGCTATGTTACTGAGATTTTAATTTGCATACTCAGAATAAACTATATTTCTGTTTAGAGGCTGGTTAGATAAAAATTTTCAGTCTTAACTCCCCTCCCCCAGTCAGAGAATGAATAATAGATAGGATAGTGAAGTCCATGTCGGGTTTTTTTTTGGTTTTTTTTTTTGAACTGTGTTTAGGAGTTCCAGAACAAACTGCAGAATACATTGACTGGGCACTTGGAGCCACCTGTAGGATCTGGAGGGATTAGGCCTTGCGCCTTATACGCCTTATAACCTTGTTCACATAGCATTGGCTCCTATAGTTCTGATCCTTTTATTTCATTTAGGTGATGTTTGTATTCTTAATGAACCAAAGAGGAAATAAGAGAAAAGAGCTAAGACTAAATTTCATTCTAATGCTTACATGCAGAATTCTAGGCAGTCCTCAGACTTGGTAATGCAAGGTGCTTGGAGAGAGTGTGAATTAGCTTAAAAGGCCACTTAACACAAATGGAAGAGTAATTCTCACTTAGCTGATTTAATATGGTCACAGAAAATGCTAGTAACAATCAGGAAAACATTTCTTATTCTGGGTTCTGCAGTTCAAAGTGAGAGTGAAGGAAAAATGCTTTCTGGTACCCCAAATCACACCTGTGGAAGCTTATTGAGCACTAAAATAGTGACATGCTCCTTACTGGTAGGAACTTTCAGGATCTAGGCTGGGGTGGTCTGAGAAGTCAGAATAGTCAGAAATATCCCACAGAAAGGTCAGCCCCTGGCCTGTCATGCCCCAGGAAGTCACCTCCACCATGCTTTTGCCTGAACAGGACTGCTCAGTTCTGACTGTTTTAAGGTCTCCCCAGCATGCTACATGGTTAGGCTGAAGTTGCCATAGCCCTGCTCTCAGCCTCAGAGTGGACCCTTGAGAACTCCAGAGACCTACAAAGAGTCAGACAGAGGCCTCCACCCACATAGCTTGTAAGACATGGTACTCTGGTTCCGCCATTGTGACTGACTACTGTGTGGGGTGAATTTTGGCTACCTGGAAAAGCAAGACAAAGAGATTATCTTGTGGATCTGACTTCCTGTATGTCTCTTTGGATTCAAACTGAGGTATGGGGTGGCTTCTCAAAACCTTGGGGGAGAAATGGGGTGATGAAACGTGATGGAAACAGCAGTGTTTCCCAGCCCTCATGTTCTGAGCCACTCTGGCCATATGGTCTCTGTACCCCAATTTCTTTGCAAAAAAAAACAACAAACTGATGTTGTATGAAGAAACACAAGAACAAATAATACATGCTACATAAAAGAATACCAAGGGAAACATTTTTCTAATACGTTATCCTAATGTCTTTACTTTGTGTGTATTTTGTTTGCTCCGTTTTTTGGAGCTTTGGTATGTTTTTTAACCTAGGGAATGCCTAATATGTGCTGGCATTGAGTTGAGTGCATTTCTTCATTGTTCTATCCTAGTATCTTGCAAAGTTGACCGGTTCAGTTGAATGCCTTAGAATCCTTTATGTGAATTTGATGCTCTTTGAACTACTACTTGAGAGCAACTACTTTCAAACCCTCAGAAACAGTTAGTTACAATTGTTGGCCTAATTGCACATTTTTTTTTAATTCGTTAAAACAAGTCCCTGAGGGCTTTTTAGAAAAGTAGTCCTTGTTATAAGTTCTTCCAACTAGAAAAACTTCATTAATTTAAAAACAGTCTCCAATTCATACTTTATTCAAAACAAGTCACTTTTACCAAGTCCAGCTTAAAGAGTTTGCTGGTTTCATATGCATGTGTCAGGGACAGAATTCCAGGACCACTCACACACTAGTCAAGTGTCAGCCCCTGAGCTACATTCCCAGTTCATTTTACTAGTTGCAGGAGAACATTTCACTCAATTCCTTTTCATTGCTGTAATTTCTGACACCCTTTTTGCCTTTCACAGGGTTAGCATTATCCATGTCAAAGATAACATGATGCTGAGTAACAATCATACTCAGCTGGCAGAGATGCTGTAGAGTTTTCCCACAGCAATCATTACCATGACCTTAAAAAAATAACAGGGTGCTTTTCATACAGGTGTTAAACAAGTGTCATTCGTATGCTTAGGGATAGATATGACCAACTACCTTTTTATTGTTGTTTGTTTGTTTTTTTGAGATAGGGGTCTCATTCTGCAACCAGACGTGTCTTGGAGCCCATGCTGGTCTTGAACTCATGACAGTCCTCCTTTCTCTACCCTTTGAGTGCTAGGATTACAAGTGTGACCCATCATTCCTGGCCCTATTATTTTACTCTTTAGGGGAAAAAAAGTACATTTGGGGGAGACAGAGGCAGAAAGATCAGGAGTTCAGGGTCATCCTTGGCCCACAAAGCAGGTCTGAGGCAAGCCTAGACTACCAGAGCCCTTCTTTCAAAAAAGAAAAGAGGAAAAAAAGGAGCAATTGAAAGCCAGAATTGAATGATGTGCTTCAAGGCTACAGGGGGACTGGTGTCTATTTTGCTTCACTTTGTGAAATAGTTTTTAACATTTCTATTTAGCATTCATGGTGCTCTAAATAGAAACAGAACACTGTAGCTCTTAGGTCCTGGGAGAGGCACTGCATGAGGGCTCCCACTGTTTGGGGACAGTCTGTGACTCTCGATGTTTTAAATGTAACAGTTATGACCTTGAAAAATGGATAACTCGAATATTGGCAGTCTTGACTTGAAAAATATTTTAATGCACAAATGCTGGTGACCAGTTCATTTCAGACGAACCTGAACTGACCACTGCCGTGTTTGCATGAAATCTGATACCCTTGATTTCTCTGTGTACCTTCCTTTATCAGAAACCATTTAATTATGAAAATAACTGGATGTGAAAAGCAAAATATTGTTAAATTTCAGGGGGTAGTTCCATATAATTGTGACATTAACTGCTTAACAAATGTCTGCCTTGGCTCTGTTGACCATAGTTTTCTAATGGAAACACTGGAGGTGGAAAGATATGTCTTTTGATGTCCTATTCATTTGTCTCTGTTGTTTCCTGGCCTGAAAGACCCTTTCCTCTTCCTTCAGTTATTGAGTACGTCTTAACCCTCATTCCTAGCCAGTCTTCCCTGTCTGCCAGGACCTCCTCCATATTGCTGGTTTCTGTACTAAGTGCAAGCCAGGACTCACCTCCCTCAGAGTTTTCTCTGTCAGAGCTGTAGGTGTAGGTTCAGCTGTTACCTGCTGTCCTTCTGAACTTTTTGCACTTCTCTTTCAGAAGATACATGTTTTGGGAAGGTCTTCATCTCCCACTCAACATATCAGGGTTTTCAAAGCCAACCTGCATTCTGATCTCTCTTAAAATTTTTATCGTTGAGGCTGGAGAGATGGCTCAGCAGTTAAGAGCACTGCTCTTTCAGAGGACTGGAATTTGAGTCCCAGCACTCACATTTCAGTGAACAACCATCTGTAACTCCAGCTCCAAGGGAATCCAGGGCCCTCTCTTCTGATCTCCTCAGGCATTGCAGGAGGAGGTGCAGTACACTCATACATAAAAATAAATAAAATATTTAACTCTTTATTGTGTGTGCATGTGTGTGTCACAGCATGTATATGGAAGTAGGGTGCAACTTGTGGGAGTAAGCTTTCTCCTTCTACCACATGGGTCCTGGGGTTCGAACTCAGGTCATCAAGTTTATGGCAAGTACCTTTACCCACTGAGTCATCTTGCTGGCCCTGCATTCTGGTCTTTAGTTGGCATACTGGCCTCAGTTCAAAACCTTGAAATCTATCATCAGCTAAACCCTGCCAGTTCCTCTCTACTCAGATGCTTTCTCCTTCATCCTACCTCGTGAGTGCTACGGGTTCCTAAATAAATTTCTTATGTCCACATCCTCCCCACCCAAATCCATCTCACCTACCTCCCTACCTCCCAGCAGAAAGCTCCTTGCAGTCTCTCTGCTCTGGCATAAAAATAATTCTGTTACCATTCTAGAGCCCCACACCCTCTTTCCCACCCTCTATGAAATCTGTACCCCTTGTACTTGATCTGCCATCCACATTTCTATCTTGATAACTTGCTCTCATCTCTCTGCTGGAAATAGCCTGCTTCTCCATGTGTCTGCTTCCCTTTCTTTAGATTATGGGAAATTCTTCTTCCTGTCAACTCCGAACCTTCCTTGTTCTGGCCCCTGTGTCTGATTAGTCTTTCTCTTCACACATAGGTTCTCTATGTCCAAGAACATCATAAACTTGTAGAAGACAAGGAATATGTCTTAGACTACTCAAGGGTAAATATGTGTCTTAACACACTCCTACAGCCCAGCTCTGCCTATGTGTCTGCTGCAGGAATTGTGCTATCTTATTCCACTTGGAACCTGAAGTATATTCTAGGAGTCCATTGCATATTTCAGTGAATGACTGGAGGAAGGAAAGGGGCTAGGAAGGAAAATTTGTAAAACTGAGATGTTTATCCTCCTTACAAGTCAGATTTTAGTCGCCACACTCTGAACATTCAAGGATAATACTTCAATAGATGTATGTATGAATTTAGTGTGCAGTTAATCTCTGGAAAAGTAAATTCAAGTTAGGTGGGACGCCTGATGGATCTTTACACTCCTTTCTGTTCCTCTCATAAAACACAGTTAATTACCTATAGGCTAAATTGGACTATAGGAATTGGTCTCCCAAACTGTGTACTTGCTGGGCCTGTGAAAGAAACTGATGTTATGTAAACAGTGGTTTAGAAGTACATGCACATTTAACCTAGTTGGCATTACTTATAGGTTTGAGAAACCAATTTCTAACTGCAAATAGTACTCTTACCAGTTTAATCGCTGCAAACCCTAAAGTCTCTATTTGTGATTGTATTTGACTTCATGTATAGTCTTGTTTATGAAGCAGCTGTTGGCTGGTAACCCACAAGGTTTGTTTGTGGTGCTGTGGATTGAACATAGGACCTTGTGCATGCTGGCAAACAACCTTTTACTGGGATGTGGACCATTAGTGGGAGGAGGTGGTTAGCACTACATTGTGGGCCTTTCACCCACAGTTAAACTGGCAAAGTCTCTTTGGATTGAGGTGTTCATTGGCACCATCTCTTGAAGCTAATAATGGAATAACATGATACAGTGGAGCATGCTAGGAAAACCAAGCTGTCAACCTAGCTACCCAAGTTCTTGTGCATATTCATTGATCCCCCTCCACTTTTCTCTTCTCATCTACCAAACAAAGCAGTTAAATTCTGTGCCCCCTGTGTGGAACACTTAGCACAGCCATGTATGGTGAGCGTGTATGGTTGTGCCATCCCTATGTTATAGAGATATTATAATACTGTGTTGTTTCTAAGAATTATCAATTATATAGGAATTGGCTTCCTAAACTGTTTACTTGCTGGGTCTATGAAAGAAACTTTTATGTTACATACACTGATTTAGAAGCACAGGCATATTTACCTAGTTGGCACCACTCACAGGTTTGAGAAACCTGTAAGGGTAGAAATGGTGCCTTAGTCTTCTGCCTGCTTGATGGCTCATTCAGTCCCAGTGATTGATCTCGTTTCCCTGATTTGGTTCAGCTTCTGACTAGGTTTGCAGGTTGACAGCTTCTTGATGCTTCTAATAAGCTATAAGAATACGGTCTGGACCTTCAAAACTCACAAGTTCTGCCTCTGTAGATGGAACTAAATACTCTAAAAAAGGAATTTGTCTGTACTGAACATGGACAGACTTTTGTCACATTGCTCCTTAAACAATACAGTATGGTGACTGTCTACAGAGTATTTGCATTGGCTTGGGTATTACAGGCCATCTATCCATGATTTAAAGTATACAGGAAAATGAGCCTAAATGATATGCAAATTCACCATCCTATAATAAGAAACTTCCACATCTAAAGATGTTTATATCTGAGCAGGGATCTTGAACCCATCCCCTTTGTACACTGAAAAATGATATTTTCATCAGCTGTTCTCTGGAAATGGTTCACTCTTGATGACAATACATTCATAATTTCATGTGAATGACTTGACAGTGGTTCTGTTTTTTAATGACCCATTGATGTAGTCTAAAATTTCACACAAATTATGAAAATATGCTAAAGAGATTGGCCCTCTCTCCATGCCTCTCAGCTCCAAAAGAATTTTCGGGGCAATTGCAAGATACTAGGAAATGTCATACAAGAGTAACACAGCAGATACCCAAGCTTGTAGCACAGAAATCATTAATCATGCATGCTCTTGACAGGGAGATTATTTTCCAGGTTTTAAAAAAGAAAATCCTAAAAGCTTAGGCTGTTTTGTTTGCTTTTTTTATTAAAGAGTAATTTAGAGCCAGTAACTTAACCTGTTTTTCATAAGCGTGCTAGCTAGAAACAGCCAAAAAAATATTCATGCTTTCATATTAGGGGCCTCATATGAACTTACATTTTGGATCATGATAATTCTAGTAATTGCTTGAATTATTCTGTTGAGTAATAGTATGGACCCTGAGCACAGATTTATGTGGCCCAGCTCATTCTGGGTTTGTGAAGTCTTAAATGTGGTCTCTGTACTTCTCCTCTCTTACCTCCAGGAAATGAGTCCTTGCTCTCCCTGCTGCATGTAATGGTCTATATTGTGTCAGTGTGTTTAAAGATTGAACTTTCTGTACACTGTGCCTTTTGGGTAAGAGTTTGTAGATGCTAGACTCTGGTCTTTATACCCCAAGCATCACCACAGTGCCTGGCACACAAATAGGGCCTTGGAAATACTTATGGCAGAAAAAATGGGGAATCACACTGGCTACTCATGACAGTTGTCATCTGTGTGTAGAGGGAAATGCTCTTAGGAAAATTGAAGCTATTAAACACTTCAGTTTCGACACTATGATCTGTTTCATTTTTCCCCTCTTGTGTGAGCTTTCTCATGAAAGAAAACAGATTCTGGATTTTGAAAAAAGAATCGTACCATCACATTACTTCAGAGATACTTTCCCTTATTCAACACTTCAGCTCCACTAGAATCAATATATGGGTTCAATAAGGCTCCAGTCCTTTTGTGAGACAAATTGTACTGGGGAGTCATGGAACTTTTGGGTTACCAGAAATATCTGAATGAAAACAGAGCAGTTTCTGTTAGGTTGAGGAGCCTTTGAGCTTTCTTCCCTTTGTGGATCCATATAACAGCTGAGGAAGAGAAAACATCAAAAGGTGAACCAGGCCATCAGTCGTAGGTGGTTCATTTAGATTAGGCACCCTTTGCCCTTGAACTTGGAAGGGTTTTAATTGGAATAGTATTTAGGGCATCCTCATAAAGTAGCGGACATAAACATAGCAATAATAGTAGTAGTATTTAAAAGGTCAATATATAATAATAGTCATAAATAATAGTCAATAAATAAAAGGTCAATAATAATAGTAGTATTTAAAAGGTCAGACGGAGCCAGGTGTGGTGCTACACGCCTTTAATCCCAACACTTGGGGGCAGAGGCAGGCAGATCTCTATGGAATGAGGTCAGCCTAGTCTACATAGTGAGTTCCAGGGCAGCTAGGGCTGCAGGGAGACCCTGCCTTTAGAAAGGACTGAACTGTTCAAGACAGTTGGCCGAGAACTTGGTACGGTGTAGGAATCGTTGAGTAGATACTCTGCTGCTTGCCTGTGTTTGTAAGAGGAACTGGGTTTTGGGTTGTCTACCAGGATTATAATAACCCAAAAGTTTTATGATCCTTTGTCACAAGTAACTGATTTTTTTTAGGTGACTAGGACAGGAGACTCCTCAACAGCTCAAAGAATCTAAGGTTCTGAGGAAGGTCACTGTCTGGGAAGAGGATAGGTAGGAACTCATACTGCCAAAGTGGAATACACATCTTTTTTTCCATTCCTATCCTTTCAAAGGCAGATTTGGGGAAGTGTGTGGGGTGATGTTGAGGAGCAGTTTCCTCCAGAAATGATTATTTCTCTGCACAGAGGGAAAGGACCAGGGATGTAGCTCAGAGTTAGAGCCCTTGCCTGGCAAGTGCAAAGTCCTGGGTTCAGTCTTCAGCACCTTTTTTTAAAAAAAAAGAAAGAAGAAAAACATAAAACCTAAAACCAGCAAACTATCCACCTTAAGGATGGACCTGGGCAAGTAAGAAGAAGTGTTCTGTAATTTAGGGGAAATTAAGCTTAACACACAGGGTGGTCAGAGTCAGAAAAGGTTGTAATCCCTGTAAACAAGAGCAAATCCCAGCAGTTTTTGATGCTGGTGGGGTCTAGAATGAATGCTAACTCCCCTATAATGATGTCTGCCTCCTTCCCTAACTTACTGAAAGTTAGCCAGGACTACATTTTCTAGAAAGCCAGATTCCTCAGGAGCAGTGCTTGTTTTGGATTCCAGCCAGACTGAGGCATTGTCAAAGGTGAGGTGCCTGTGGATGAGGTTGAGCTGATTGAGATTTAGAGAAAACTGTCACATATTTGAAATTTTAAAAAAAAATTTTTTTTTTTGCAGTAAGCCTTCTTGCTTTAATGTCATTGTGACTTCATTCATTTTCCATTCAATTAGAATTTCAGCCATGTAATGTGAGGTTGTGTCACCAAAGATTCTAAAGTCCATCAGGTAAGGAAAATCTGAAGATATGGAAGCCAAACCAGCAGCTAGTAAGGGTGGCCCTGTTTGCTAGAGACAGAATTGAAGAGCTACTCAACTTCCCTCTCTGTCTCCTTCCTCCTCAGCTTTTTTTATTTTGAAATAATTTTAGACTTACAGAAAGTTGAAAACAGCACAGAGGGTTCCTGAAATGTCATCCAGCTCTCCCTAATGTTAACATCTTACATAACCATAATCCAATTATCACAACCAAGAAACTAGCATTGGCACAATATTCTTAGCAGACTTTCTTTGAATTCCACCAGTTTTTCCACTAATGTCCTTTTTTCAGTTCCAGATTCTTCATGTGTTAATTTATGGTATCTGTGCAAACTTCTCTAATCTGTAATGATTTCTTCTGTCTTATTTACATGACATTGACTTTTTGAGATGTTTTTTGTGTTTTTGAGACAGGGTCTCCCTGTTAGCCTTAACTAGCCTGGAACTTGCTGTGTAGACCAGGCTGGCCCCAGTTTCACAGAGATCTGCCTGCCTCTCCCTCTGAGTATTGGGGTTTAAAGGCATGCACCACCACACTCTGCTAGCATTGACATTTTTGAAGAACACTAATCCATTATTTTGTAGACTGATCTTAAGCTAGAATCTCTCTAAGGTCTCTAGTCATGACATTCAGTCTTCATTTGGGGGAAGATTCTGACAAGTAGTTGATAGTGTTCTCCTTGGTGCATCACGGCAAGGTGACAACAGTATGTCTGTGATGCGTGACATTAGCCTTGACTACTTGAAAGAGATGGTGACTTCCAGGCTTCTCTGTATGGTAACACATGGTTACTGATAACTTGAATGGTAAGACTTGGAGCCTGTCACTCACTAGTCTTGGCATTCTTAGGTAGGAGCTTACCTGCACCAGTTTCTGTCATAGTGCCTCAATGATACTTTTTCATTTCTCTGCACTTATTCATTGGTGTTTGCTAGAAGGAAAAGAGCTATACCTTCTCAACCCTGAAGACTTTCTCTCTCAACACACTTTTCTCTAGGAAGCTTTCTGAGAGACTGACGATAACTTCTAAACAATGGAGATATCTAAATTTTACATATTGAAAAGATGACAGTCTACTGGATCTTAAGAATGTCTTCCTCACCTGTCCTAGAGACTCTACAGAATGCATTGACTCCAGTTCTCATTTGGATCTGTTATACTACCAAGCCCATTGGAGCATTTTCAAATAGTTTCCATGACCTGAAAGTCTTATGACATGGATTATTCATTGATCCTTTATGAATACTTTATTTAGTAGGATATAGTTGGACAGATTTGGAGTTTACCTTTATTAGTAAGAGTTTTGATTTTCTAATTTCAGCCTTTTCACTATCTTTCACTAGCCATTTATTATGTCTCTAGACCCATGACTTACTTTGGAACTTTTTGTAGGTGACAACATCTCTTGGGAGGTACTTGTTAGCACCTATACCAGAGTGTTAGGTTCTCAGTAAAGGAAATGTTTGCAGCTGTGCCAGAGGTACAAGTTAAAGATCAGAAATGGTGAGGAATTTGACATCACTGGTTAAAAGGAATTTCAGAAATGATCTGCAGATTTCAGTTAGCTATGTTTTTTTGGACTTCAACAAATTTTCAAAGGGTGACTGTCCTACAAGGAGATGAGATAATGATAATGTAATCAGTGCACAACTGCTAGAGGGATGGGATCAAGATAGAGTCCTGGGCAGCAGTGGTTTACCATCTAGCTATATTTAGAGATACGAAAATTGAAGTGCCCTCTGAATCCAGCATGTAAAGCGATGAAAACTAACACATGGTCCTAAAATCCCTCTGCCTCTTGCTCTAGGTTTTGCTGTTGGAAATGCTATCTGGGGTGTCAAGAACTAAAATTATTCTGAGACTTACTGGAATAGGGATAACTAGGGAAAGGAAATGGTAGAGATGCCTATGTTTGCGTTCTTGAATTCTACACTTGTAAGAGGTAGATGGCAGCCTGCCTGCAGCTTTATACAGCTCCTGCATGATTGAAGCCTAGGACCCTGAAGCTCATAGCCTCCCCATGATTTTGCCCATTGAGACCTTTCAACATGCTGAGGTCAAAGGGTGGTGTGAGGCAGACTGATCTGATCAGAGTGTTCCCCTTGCTTCATGCATCCAGATTTATTCATAGAACCCAGTGCCCAGAGCATCCCTGTAGAGCCTCAGAAATGGGACAGAGGACAACTTAAATAAGCTTCCAGCCAAAAAGCAACTGGCTGCAACTCCAAGGGAGGTGCTGGGCTCCTTGTCACTGCCCAGCGCTGTCTCCTCCTGCCCCTCGGCTCTCCTCTTCTGACTACTCAGCAGACCCTGGAAAAATACAAGAATCTTCAGTAGTGACTGTGGGAGAGGTGGGGCTTTTTGCTGGGGAACTTTCAGTTGTCTTAGTCCCCATTCAACCTCAAACTCCTGCCAAGGCCACCAAGGGCAGGAGAACTGGAGGCTGACTAAGGAGTGAAGAGGCCACTCACTGGGTTTCACAAACAGAATTATCAGCCAAGTTATAGCTTGTTAGCTATCCAAAAGACTCAAGCCTGCTGCCAGGGAGCTTACGCCTATATAATAATAATAGCCTGTACTTAATCCTTACTGTAGGCTGGGCATTCTGGCTGGGTCAGATAGCTAGAAGTGGTTGTTCAACCCTGTATGCCTCAGATGTGATAATGTTAGTTCACATGCCACTCAGACCAGATTTTCTATTATAATAACTTTGAGTAGAGGAAGGAGAAAGCCAAATAGTCTTCCTTCTTGCACCACTGTCTTCGTCTTTCCAGACTTGATAGCAAAATCAGTGCCTGTGGATGGTGCTGTTTGTAGTGGCAGCAGGGATACAGTCCTGATTCTAATGCTCCCTTAATAAGAGGCCTGGGAACCTCCAGCTTCATTCATTCATTTGAGGGTTTGTCTCTACCAGCCCCCAAGGTGCTGGGTACCCAGAGTGGCATTCAGTAGGGGCCTTTACCCACCCTTCCTCTGTAGCAGATATCTCTTCTAAGTAACAGGAATGGAATCCCCCCTCCAACCCTCAGAGTTCCATGGCCTGAAGTATTTGCAAGTTGGACAATAGATAAATGACTACTGAAACTGTCCTTCCAGGTCTTCAGCAAAGAAAACAGTTTGCCTTCTGCTATTTTGTCATCTAGTGAAAGCTGCTGATGTCACCCAGGTTTTATTGACACTATTTATTTTATAGTTACTTTTCATCAGGTCCCTTCTGAAAACGTAATTGTTCCACCAAACTTTGACACAACCCTTAAGATTAACTTTTATTTAGGTTAATCACTGTCCCTCATAGTTTTAATTGACTGATTCATTCTTTTCTGGCCCTTCTTGAATATTATTGCTATCACAGTTGGGGTGGGCAATCACAGTCTTTCACCTCTTGAGAAGAGCTATTCCTGTGGGGTGTGATAAATGAGCCTCAAAACTCATGATATAATAGTCCTCATGAGAAGATGAAAACATGGATGTGGGTTTAAAAAAAAGAAACAATCTCACTGCCATCATGAGGAAGTTTTGTACAACACCAAGAAAGCCATTCCAGCCTGTAGCACCTTGTACCCAGACTCGCTGCTGAGACTGTCTCCATGGAGATGTTTTTTTTAAATTACCATGATGACAGGAGTGTCTCCAGCAGCTCATTCAGTTTGGACCACAAGTAGTCTTTGTCCCTGCAACTTTGCCACCTCCCATCCTTCCTGGCCCCCCTGATTTTCCCTGTCAGTATCAGGAAGGAGTTGGAGTTGCTAGTCTTGACTAGTGTTTCTGCCTGTATTTAACAAATCCAACACAGTTCCTTGTCTTCAGAATACAGAAACAAACAACTTGTGAGGCATCTACAAAGCGCATTTAAGAAGCAAGCAGTCTCTGGAGGGAGTTTGTCTGGCTTCCCCTAGTCCTGCTGGTCTGCGCATGGGGAGAAGCTGTGGGCTGCTACTTTTCCTTGGAACATGGGGTTTCCATTCCCCTGTGCTTGGATATTTGTAAAGAAGTTCATATGCTTCTTGGAAAGTTCTGGAAACGGGGCTTCTACACTGCTGACTCCCCAAGACGAGCTGTAGTTTGTGTCTTGGAAACACACCACTCTTGGCATTCTCTTTCTAGATAAACTCCTTCCTACAGTTCCTTTAGAAGGGATTTTCTGTGTGTTTTTGTTTTGTGTATCTGTAGAGAGGAGTGAAACTCTTGACTACAACACAATAACAAAGATGGCTTCTTTGGAAAATTCCACAACAAGCCTCCTCCTCTCTGTTCTTAGAGGCAGAAATAGGTAATGTTTCTAAAGGCAGATAAGCCCAGTACCTCCCATTTTTGTATAAATGAAGCTTAGAACCCCCCTGCTATGTACATTACAGTCTTAGATCAGAAAAAGATGTGCATATTAAAGCAAATTTTACTCCAAGGGGGCTAAAGGAAAACAGTCTATTGTCTTGTTGAGGTCAAAGCTATGCTCTACAATAGGATTATTGTGCCTGTTGCTTTGGGGGGACAAGGAGAATGTTTGTAAAACAGACTTAGAAAACAGGGACAGTGAAAAACTATTTTTTTTTTAAGCTTAAGGTACTCATTTTGCCTGACAAGGATGAAGTACAGAGTAGTAATTAGAAATGGTTGGTGTGATTGATGTGTTAATGATCTTTATTTAGGAGTTGTTTGGGTTTCCCCCTCCTCTCCTTTTTAGGACAGTCATGCACTTATTTTTGTGGAAGCCAAAATCAGAACCATTAGTCTAAGGCTAAATCAGGCCTCGGGAAACACTCACTGTCTTTAGGCAATGAAAGACAACGATCCGTTCTCTAGGTCAGTCTATGTGTTTATGTGTAAAATTTTCAAGAACAGTTTTGTCATAAACTCTTTTAGAGTAAAACAGACTCGTTTTTATGGAGGTGCAATAGGATATGTGCAAAATGCTGCTGTGAGCTTAAGATATCCAGAGTGGAAACAGTCATGAAGACATTTGTTCATGCGGACGCCACCTGTCTCAGCTGGGTGAATATTCGTAGAAAATATTTTAAAATGCCATTGCAGCCCTACTTTGTGCTGTTAACAAGTGTGTATACATAACATCATTAATAAAACTTAAGGATTTTTTTTACATTACAAGGTTTAGAACTGAATTTTGAAAGTTGCCAGTTGAGTTGCTTGCACCACACAGGTGGGGGATGTTTTTACTTGTCCATGTATATGTGTCATTTCACCTTGGCTGTTGAAAATACTTGGTTAGGGGCTGAGGATGAAGCTCAATTGGGCAGAGTGCTTGTCTGCATGCACAAGGTCCTAGATTCCAGCACAGCATAAAGCAGGCATAGCAGCACTGATCAGAAGTTAAAGGTTATCTTCGGCTACATAGGGAATTTGAAGCCAGCCTGGTATACATGAGACCTTTCAAAGTAAGAAAAAGGAATGCTTCTATCATTTCTTAACCTCTGGGATCCTAACTGCTGTTTACTTTTGTTCACGATATTTTTTCTTAGAAACAATTCCTTGATGTTAGAGAAGTTCTCACGTAGTGCAGTGGTATGTTCATCATGTTCATAGTAGTAGTAGGCTAAATTCATTCTAAATGATGAGGGCTGTAGGGGTAAACTGAATTGTGTGCCGCATTCCAAAGCAACCCTGAGGTGTGGTAATTTGAATGAGAATGTCCCCCACAGGTTCCAAGTATTTAAATATTTGGTCCGTTGGTGATGCTGTTTGGGGAGGTCCTGGAACCTTTGGCAGGCATGGCCATGTCTGAGATGGACTTTGAGAGTATGTACGGTTCCACTTTCTCTCTGCCCCCTGCACATGCTTGAAGATGGGAGTGCTCAGCTTTCTGCTCCAACTACCTTCTGCCGTGCTTCCCCTTTATCCCTCTGGCACTGAAAGCCCAATAAACTTCTACAAGTTGCTTTGATGATTGTGTTTTATCCACAGCAACAGAAAAAGTAACTAATATGCCCAAAGATTATAGAAATGCGTAAAACAGAGCTTTGTTTCCCTCTTACCTTTACTTCTCTTGTTTTAAGTTTCATCAGTTCTGGGCTGCATTGACTAGGAAATTTCCTATGTACAAAATAGTTTAAAATACATTTTAAAGACACCCCGAGATTAATCTCTGCTCTGCAGATATAAGTGCATGTGCGAACGCGCACACACACACACACACACACACACAGTCCTCCTTAAGCTGTTGCTTTCTTGTGTGGAGTAGCAAACCTAGCTTTTCTTTGTTCTTAATCTGACCCGTGGAGGGAGTAACTAAAAGAAGAAAACCATAACTATTTGAAACTTCTTTTACTCCCACTGGGCAATAGAAAAAAACAAAAATCCCCTGCTGGTTATAGGTTTTCTGGGCTTTCTCCAGTGGGATTGTTTTTTATTCTACCATAAGTAATCATCTATTAAATTAACAGTTGCTAGAGAAGAAACACTGTCTAGGTAGGAAACTATGTTCTTGTCAGCAGTGCAGTTTCATAAGAGCAGGGAGAAGAACCTGGACTCCCTTTGCTGAAGCTGGAACACTGCTGGAATGCCTTCGAACCGTGCGGTTGCTGCTCCCTTTGTTTGTTTGTTTTCAGAGCAGATGGGTTTGTTTGCTTTTTGCTTAAACATTAATCAAAAATCAATTTCTGGCTATGTAAGTGGCACTAGATAATTCTCATTCTGGCTACAGTAAATAATATCTATTTGTTCATGTTAGATAAGTCTGGGTGGCAGTAAAATGTAAAGTAGAATTACATGAGATATGACATATAGCTGTGTGTTTTATAAATTAACACTTTTATGCATGTGGGAGGAGAAGCAATTTAACTTACTGTCAAAAGGAAAAGCAAAGGAAATTCCAGAGAAAGGATAAGATACCCAAATGTAAACAAATTTGGAAAATAAAGAGAATATGGTAGTTTTCTTTTCAATAAATAGTTATAATTTATATGCCAGAATAAGAACCATTAGCAAGGAATATAGCAAGTTCTATACTCCATATGTTTGTGAATCTCTTCTACTTGGGGCAGGAGGGACATATCCTGTCACATAGCTGGGTACATTTTTCCTAATGCAGCAGAGATGTCTACCTGTAAATAAATTGTCAGAGTTCACTACATATGTGCAGAATCAATTGGTATTTCCCTGAGATTTGAAAATAGAAACATTTAAGTTATGCTGAGTAGTTATATCTGTGTATCTGTATCTATGTGGAAAGAGTACTTACTATAATTGTTACAATTCAGAATACCTAGAAAAAGTGAGAAGTTATTAAAATTACATAAGTGCTCCTCCTTTCATAGTTTTAGATCTGCTAATTGCAAAAAAAAAAATCTGTTTTTAAGTCAATCAACAGGAACTTTTTATGTCTTTCCTTAAGATTCATTTAGCTTTGAAAAGGCCAAAAGTTTAATGAAGCTTCTACATGCCAATCTCTTCTTCCTTTTCTTGGAGAATGTGCTTCAACTATAATAGCATTTGCATTGTTTAAAATACTAATAATTCTACAGCCAGGGCTCTGAGGTAACTGTGGACCAGAAGGAAAGCTGGAAGACATCATTAAGCACCTGGACACCCTCAGTGCACACTGTGTATCAGACCCTCCAATGAGTATCTCGTGTGTATGTGTCTTCATTGCTAATCTGGAAAGGTTTGGCCAGTGCCCTGAACTTGGCAAACTCTTCTTGTGCTCTGTATACAGCACGTGGTCTGCAGTACTGAAAATTAAGATATAAAGAAATAAAAAATGTACATTAGATACATAGGTAGGTATACTTAATAAAATTAAGTAGTAGAAACTTAATTCTGTGTGTTTTAGTAACAAAACAGACATTCTGACTTTGCCTATGAATTCTGCTGTGAAGGCTTGTGGGGGGTTTTTGGCCCTAATACAGGAACACATCTGGCCTGACGACCTTTCAGGGCCTGTATGCATGCAGTTTGAAAACTGTGTTGGTCTCCACTTCCCATTGCTCCTCTCCTGAACTTTTTCCATGTCTTTGTTGTTCATTGACTTGAGCCTCTAGGGCAGCCTGTCTGCAGTTGGTTGGCAAGGTTTTATTCTCCTCTTGCATCTGAATCATTGCTTGCTTATGTCAGTTTTCTGAATGTCTTACCTAGTGATCCTGGCAGGAAATTACAGTGATTAGTGTTCCGGCTCCTTTGCCCTTAAGTGTTCCAAAGTAGCATTTTTTATTAAACTCTTCTAAGATCTTTTCTCATAGTAGATATAGTGAATATTAAATGCATCCTAATTGACTAAAATTTTTGTACTGTAAGATTGGATTGTAGCTTTATGAAATCACAGGTTAGAGGTGTGAGCTTGATTGCGGCTCAGGACTCGTTCCCATTGCCTCCCCTGTTGTATTTCGCCGGGTTGTCATGAGACAGTGTCATGCTGCCAGCACTATTTTCATTTAACTTTTGCTTTTCTAAAGGAAATGTTAATTTCCCAGGGAGTCTCTGATATCAGCCAACAGAAAGACACTTTCTTTAACTCTATATACATTTCTCTCCACCGTCTCACTGACATTAATATCCAAGTTTACTCTTCAAAATGGTTTATAAAATTTTTAGGTTGTGCTAGTTTGCATAAGCCGTGCATAAAAAGCAGACATTGCCATGTGCTGACGGCGCATCTGTGCTTCCATCCATACCCTGTGCTTCAGCTGGCTGATTCTCTGGTAAATTATCATAGGGATCCTTGGGTGCCTGGATGCTTCTCTGGGTGAGAAGCACCGTGTTGACGAGGGTGCAGGCCAGCAGTGGTCTTACTAAACTGGGAATAATAAATGGCTAAGAGGGAATTTCAGGGTAAATATTCATTCTTTCCTTTGTGCCTATAACTGCAGCTGCCTGGGAAAATTTTTCTCATTCTGTTGGCTCCACTGACAAGTTGAGTGGCTTTAGGCAGGTCTGTTGACTCATTTCTTTAGCAATATCACAAGCCACTATCCAGTCTCTCCTTCAAACCAGGCTTCTCAGAGGTTCCTCTGCAGAACAAGAGAGCGAGCAGTCAGCACTACAGATTCTGGGATCCAATTCAGCGAAGAGCAGTCATCATTAATAATAATAAAAGCTCCAAACAAGTGCAGTGGAGAGCTTTAGCCTTTTCAGATATTAAAACATTCCATAGGCCTAAATAATTAAACTAGCAAAGTACCAGAACATGAAGGGACAAAATAGAAGAACAGAGTATAAACTCCAAATACAGATGCAAGAGCATGGAGAAGTATATTACTTAATCAGGTCTCGTTTCACATCTGTGGAATGAAGATGAATCCTCCACCTAACTGGTACCAGAGCACAGGTAACTGTTCAAAGATCCTTAAACTCAAAGTGGATCCAAAGCAAATTATGTAAGCAACAAAACTATAAAATCTGTACAAGAACACACTAGGAGCTCCTTTTAATAATCTTTGAGTATTCACACACACACTCCATGTTTGAAAAAAAATTAAAATGTTTGGTAATACACTCTGTTGGCAAATCTGTGGTGAAACAGCCCCGCATGTCTTGGAGGACTGCACAATGGTGCATCTGTGAAAGGGAATCTGCCAGAACTTCTGAATTATCAGTGTCTAGGTCCTTTTGATTCAGCCCTTTTAGCAGGACATTTACCCATAGGTGCAGCAGCACACAGGTGAAATGACAGCTGTTCCAGGCCACTCGTTGTAGTGTTTGAAATGGCAAAGATACCACCATTGAAGGAAGAAATAGCTTAGCACGAGGGTTTTCAAATGTATTCTCTTCAGAATTATTTCATTCCAAGGCTCTGGACCCATTAAATTGGTCTCTAGAAGACTAACACAGTGATTCAGATGTACAGACAAACCACTCGGGGTTTATCTACAAATAGAATACTGTTTGTCAAAATAAATGAACTTTTAAAAAACATTTTCACACGTGTATAAAATGCTTTGATTATGCCCCATTTCCTTCTCTTGTCCTTTCCCCCTCATCTGTATCCCCTCCTTCATCCAAAATAGTATTCCTTCTATTTTCATAATTTTTAAATTTTATATTCCACATGTGAAATTTAGCAGTCTGGCCAATTTCATTTAAGGTGATTTTTTGTTCCTCCTAATTTCCTACTGATTTATTATCACTCTTTATAGCTGATAAACTACTGTATGTAAAAGTCACATTTTCTTCCTCTTTTCATTTGTTGATGGGCACATGGGCTTGGCTATTGAGTAGTTTCACACTAACCCAGATGTGTTGTGTGCTGACTTAAATTCCTTTGGGTATATACCTAGGAGCGGGACCCCTAGATCATATGGTGGTTCTGGGCCTTACTGACTTCTAAGCCATAGGATCGGATCTACTTTATGTTTCTACCAACACTGTATAAGCATATTCTTTTCCCTACATCCCTGCCAACACTTGTTGATTTTTGTCTTGATATGATAGTCATTCCAAATGGGGTGATGTAGAATCTTCAGTGTAGTTTTGCTTTTAATTCCCTGATGGATGAGGGTGTTGAATATTTTTCATATATTCATTGGCCATTTGTACTTCTTTTGAGAACTGTCCATTCAATTTATTTGACCATCTATTGATTTAATTATTTGTTCTTTTCACATTTGTTTTAACTTCTTTATGTATATTAATCCCTTCTTAGATGAATAACTAGCAAAGATGGTCTCTGCTGTAGTGTTTTCTGTTAAGCTTTTTAATTTGATGAAATCTCCTTTGTTAGTAGTGTAGATTTTTCTTTTGCAAATATAGACAGCTCTAGAATATAATATGTAGAAAAATAACCCACTGAGGACACTCTGTGCAGTATGTTAACTGCATATGATATATGTATGAGGATAATACTATCAACTTGGCTAGATCTAAAATCACCAAAGAGACAAGTCTTTGAGAAGTTATCTTTATTAAGTTAGCCTTTAGGCATGTCTGGGAAGGATTGTCTTGATTAGGTTAACTAATCAAGGTGGAGGTGGAAAAGATGTACCCTAACTGGCCAGCGACATTCCCTGAGGTCCTGGACTGAATCCAAAGGGAAATCTAGCGCAGCAGCTGCACTCCTTTCTTTCTACTTCCTAACTGTGGATGCAACTGAACAGCTGCCTCAAGCTCCTGCCATGCACCTTTCCAGTTGTGATGGACTGTGAGCCAAAATGCACCCTTCCTTCAAGATGTTTTGTTGGGTATTTTTTCCCAGCAATGGGGGAAGTAACTAATACAGTATGTATTTTTAACATTTTGTTTGTTTTGGTTTTAAACCCCATAAAGGTATTACCTGTACCAAAACAAAGTCCATTAACAACCAAGTATCTCTAATACGAGGCTTACAGCAAAGCTGGCTTCTATTGCTACAAGTACTAATTTTGACCATACTAATTTACCCTTTTCCCCCATTAAGTCCTGTATATTTGAAATATGGAGGGATGATGACACATAAAATGTCACATTAGGGTGAAGCAAAGACTGGGTCCCAGCTGTGGAACCTCACAATCCTCAGAGCATCTAGATGTTGCCATCTGGTGGATAGGATAGACTATAAGCAAGAAAATGAATAATCATATAGGAAAGAGAATACTTCAGCGTGGTGATGAAAGTGAAATGGTTATGTGCAGTTTTCTGCATCTGAGCATGGGGGAAGTGACACTTGAGTTGAGATCTGAACAGCAAGAATCAGCCTTGCAGATGCAGAGGAGACCTTCAGACTGGAGAGCAGGGAAAGACCCAGCACAGACACAGCTGAAAGTGCAGCCATTGGGGATGCCTCTCAGCCCTTGACTTTCCCAACAAACCATGTTGGCTGTGATTTTGTAGCTCAGCTCTGGTGTGAGAAGCAAGGGTAGAAAGAGACCTCTGCGATGCTCTTGGTGCACAGCATAGATGCTTGGAGCTTGTGGAAGGTATGCCAAGAGAGGAAATGATTTGGGGCAGAGTGGAAATTTGCCAAGTAGAGATGGTAGAGAAAGGCAGACCTGGCAGAGGAACAGTAATTGCATGCGTGTAGAGATCCACTGAGGGCTGTACTGGGGCAGTGGCACTGAGGAAAGACCACATAAGAAGAGGTGATTTGAGGAGCAGAGGCACCCACGGGTGGGTGATAGAGGAGGTGAGAACTGAGTGGGTCAAATGTTTGGCAAGTCTGGAGTGAGCACTTTATTGTGAGTTCATCTCCAGTAGAGACCCAAATCAGTCACACCATCCGAACCCTCAGGAAGTTCAAGGTCTAGTGACTAGACAGACCTGTAAGTAGAGTTCTCTGAACATAGTAATAAAAGCATTAGTGCTTTTAGTGCTATGAAGACACATTTCAGTCTTCAGGAAATGCAGTGCCTGGGCCAGGGAAAGCAGTGGAGAACAGCGGCCTCTCCTGGGCAGGCAGGGATAAGGTCTAAAAAGCATAAAAACAATCCAGGGTATGTGTGATATTGGAGATATCAGAGGGTGATAGAGAGCACTAGCTTGGGTGGCAAAGGCAACTGCCAGGTGGCCACTGCACTAAGTTGCTTCCCACAACGAGCCAGCAGTACCTTTTATTTATGTTTTAAGCTTGAACAAGTAGCAACATGGCCTCTGTAGAATGTGGAATCAAGGAGCAAATAGTGGAAAACCCTCTCTATCCCCTTTTGCCTCTCCTGTTCTCCATCAGCATAGGGAGGGGGTGCTTGCCCAGGATAGCAGCTTATGTGGACCTCTGTGGATGATTATATAGGAGGGAGCGCCCCCATGCTGGGAGTTGTTGGTTTCCTCGAGCTTGGTTCCTCTGAGGATGATGAGGGGGTGAGGCTGAAATGAGGAGATGAATGGTGATTTGAGCCAGGGTACCCAAAATATCATGGAATCTGGTATTCTGAGTAAAGTACACCCTCTATGGAAAAGGCAAGTTAACTGCTTATTTCCTGACAAGTGCCCCTCATACCATCGTGTCTGTTTGTTTCTATATACTCTCTCAGTTCCAGCAGCTTCTAATGGTGATCACAGGCACTAAAACTTGATATGAAAAGGTCTAACAGGGCATCTGGTGAACCAAGCGTACCATTAATGGCGTATTGGGTATGACAACAATTGTATATGATTTTAAACAACTTTAGAAAGGATAAAACTGAAAATTCAGTAGTGTCTCGAGAAGGAGCTTTGGACAGAAGCTACTAAATCGGTTATTCCCTTTAGAGTGGGTTTTGTTTTGTTTTGTTTCCTTTTCTTTTTTTTTTTTTTTTTTTAAGCCCTAAGAAGAAGAGCTCAAGTGATGGAAACAAAACCTTTGCGGTTCTGCTCAGAACAAAAATGATGTGGAGCTGCAAGTCAGCAGTTCTGGTGCAGGGGCTCCAGATGCCGCCCGCGGGTGCTGGCTTTTAGGGGCACCCCTTCCCGCCCTCCCTGCTGCGGCAGCCGAGGTTCCCTTTGTCTCGGGTGCTTCCCCACCCCGCCCTGCCAGCCTGAGGGAGCTGGCACTGCACGCCCTCCCCACCGCCCCTGGACCAAGGTTGTTTACTACTTTCTACTCCGAATAACACGCCAATCACCAGGGCCCGCCCTCCCCACCGGCCAATCAGTTCGTTGGGGAATGCCACCTTTCCGCGAGACCTAGGCAGCTATTGGCTGGAGTGCTTGTCAGTCAAGCGGGCATCCCGCAAGGATGCAGCAGGAGTATTAGGGACGAGGATCACCAGAGCTGAGGAGGAGTAACCTTTCCATAAACAAGATAGCCCCCCCCCCCCAAGAAAGCGGGGGCTGGGGTGGGAGCCGAAGCACAGCTCAGCCCTGGGGCCCCACCACCGTGGAGAGGGCCCAAGCGCAGAGCCGGGGAATCCCTCCCTCCGCCTCCCGCCCCTGCTGCAGTTGTAAACACGTTTCCCTCCATGTCTGTTTTCCTTTCTCTAGCTGTGGCCATTACAGGCTGCTGTTTACAAAAATCCTGCAGGGCACTTCCATTCCCCAACCCCCCGCTCTCCGTTCCCCTTGACTCCCGACCCCTCTTCAGGCTTTCTTTGCCTCTCCCTGCTAAGCAGAAACGAAAGGAAGCAGACTCCTGCAGGCTTGTTTTCCTTTTATTGCTGTATGTGAGGCAAGTCACACTGTAGCAGATGCACCATTTCCTAGGGGGACGGGCTTGATGGCTGTCGGTTAGAAGCATCACAACCCAAACAGGCCCAGCTCTGGAAGGACTGCCTCGGGTTTTTGTTGTTGTTGCTAGTGGTTTGTGTCTCATTGAACGTTGTTTTAATTCTGCATTTCCTTCCAAAATTCATCTTGAAATCTTTCCCGTATGTACTGGTTTGAGATCATTCCCCTCCGCTTTCATAAAGGCAGCATTGTGTTGAACTAAATGTTTTTCTACCTTCTCTGATCTGAATCAGGTTTCCGATTTCTAGCAGCACAATGTAGTTGTATTCAGTGTGATAGGGGCGTAGTGGACATGAATTATTTGCGACAAGGCTGCCTGAAAGATGCGGAGTGGAGTTTGCGTGGCGCGGAACAGAACCGGTGCCTGAGGTTTCTGTTACACAGGCTCCAAGCAGGAAGCGCAAGCAAGATGGCAAAACACTGCACGTGGCATCCCATTCAAAAACGCCCTTTTCTAGAAGCTGCTATTGCAGATGGCATCCTGTCTTATTTAGTTTTTTCTTTCATGAGAGGGAAAAATAACCCATGCCGATTATTTCTTCATAGCCTATTACCAATGTTTAGGATGTTTTGCAGGAAGCTTTTTTAACCAAAATCAATGTGGTTTCGAGGTTCTGTTTTGAGGCGTATTCGACAGGCTCTCTTGTGATGCTTTACCAGGTTTGGGGTTGTAGGAATTGCAGAGACACACAGCGGCACTCAGGCAACAGAAAAGGATGGAGTTCTGTCCTCTGCCCCTTACAGCTTCTAGATTTTCAGCCATGAGAGGCCCTTGGGGACCATAGGGGAGATGCTGGAGAGAAACTGGCTGCAGGTGTTAATATAAGGTCTTGTGTGTGGTGGCCATGATCTGTAGGAGCAGCTTTCACAGCCTACCTGCACAAGACTGAGGAAAACACCAGTTTCAAGTTATGCATGCCTGATTTGGATCTTCACAGCTCGTTCTTTTTCTCTCCCACTTGTCCATTTGTTCACTTTCCCCCACAAGTAATCTTTTCCCCCAAATGACCAAATTAATGCATAACATGCTGTTATGGGCAGAATGTATTCAGCTTTCATGTTGAGATTAGAGAGAACTGGTGGTTGTGTATGGTGTGGTGAGAGCAAGTTAAGGAGAAAGCCAGAGCTGGGGCAGAGTTCTGCCTCAGGGCCACAGAGTTCTTGGCATCATTATACCACCTTATGAAGTTACAAACTGGGCAAGTGATTGAAGGTAGAAAGACACAGTAATGAAGTCTGTGGTAATGATGTGTGCTCCAGCTCCTATCTCTTATTAGCTGTTTCATCCAGGCCAAGTGAATTCACCTCTGTTAGTGTCCTTGTCCCCTGCCTGAGAGGAGAGCAGTGATGTCTATCCAGAGTTGTGAGGGCTCAGTGAGGTTTGTTAGGCTACGGTATGCTGGCCCACCACATTGACTGGCAAGTCATCTCCCCCCCTCTTTGCTCTGTGACCCTTCACCTGAGTCTTTTGCTTACTCAGGGTGGCATATAGAAATTTTTTGCTTGGTATTTACATCACCTGCTCATTTCTGGCCAGATCAGCCCGTTCTTTTTTCCATGCCAACACTCTCTAAAGTGCCAGGAAGTCATGTTTGAATGACCAAAGCATTTGTCTCTGCTGGAGACTGCCAGGGTGCCAAGTGAATGCCTCCTGTTCAGATGAGTTGCGAGTGGAGACACCCCCCCCAGCTGCGCTTGTCAGTATTAGACAAGTTTTGAGTCAATCACAAATGGAATATGGACTTAATCCCCTGGCTTTCCTACAAGGCAGAGAGAGCAGAGATCCTGGTTCTTTGAGTTCTTCTTGACCTGATTTCAGCCTATCTTTGCCTGTGTCTCCCACCCCAGTCCCACATATATGCATGGACCACCCATGTCAGCTGCCTGGCCCCTGTGATCAGGATATGTAGTGTGTCTTGCCCTTCTTGTCCAGTTCTAGAACCGCCTCCTGGAGGTCACATCAATCCGTCATCTATAACCATCCTCGGTTGACCCCTCCACACTGCTCCACTAGCCCCTTTCTTAACAGTACTGTCATTGCTTATGGGATAGTATTGTATTTGTAATGTCTCTGTCTGTGGTCTCATGGTTGATTTTTCCCTCCCATGGAAGGTAGCTTTCTATGTGTCCCCAGCCAGTATGAAAGCAGTCTGTCTCCACTTCCTGGCTCTCAGTGTAGTAGCCAGGACTTGGGCCTGACCCTTAGAGCCCTTCTTTCTTAATCTGGAGCAAGAGTGGTAATACCTTTTCCTTGGGGAGTTGTAAGGATTAACTGTGCCTGGCTTCAAGTTTATACCTAAGGGGCACTTAGGAAGTGGGGAGAGTTATTGTAACCATTGTCTTTTTATCATCCATAGATGGAGATGTTACTAGTTGTATAGGTCTGCCAAGAGAATGGCTGAGAATTACGTAAATCAGGGACTTGATTAGTGCTATTTACTTTCTCCCTGTAGAGACAAGTACCTTTTATTAAAGACTCTATTTGGCAAGCCTTTAATAAATCCAATTTTTTTTAATTAGTTTTTCATATGTGTAACTTTTAAGACCTATTGGTTCATTAGTAGTGATTTTTGTGAAAGCTCATAGGTCAAGGTTTTGGAAACCCTAATCTATGGGAATTAGATCAAACAGAAAATAGTGAGCCAGTTGAAGGCCAATATCTGGTCCTTGCTAAGTCACTGTCAGTTGTTTGTTTGTTTAATAGTGGGCTATTAGGCTTAAATTCTGACAAATGACAAAAAATGATATTGCTTAATGTGCTCCCAGTTCCTCTTAGGTCAGTTATAGCTGCTCATTTTGAAGAAACAGGCCAGGCCCTGATACAGGAAGACTGTGGAGGTCACAGCATATAGCCAAAACAAGAAGCTGCTGTGTAATGGCAGAGGCCCAGTGATTCCCACTACCATTGCTGGGAGAAAGGTGGGTCATGCTAAGCTCTACCTAGTTCTATAACCCTAGAAGGGACCTTGCATACTGGGTGGCCTCAAGCCAGTAGGGCTTCTGAATCTGACTTAGTAGTCATTTATGGGATGGCCACAGAGCCATGCCCTTCTTTGAGAGAGAGGACCTTGTAGACTTCCTAACCACAACCAGGTAATATGACCAGCATGATCTAGAGTTTTCACCAGAGGAGCTTTTCTATCTAGCATGTATAACTCTATGGTCAGACAAGTCACTTAATTTCCCCTAAGCCTTGGTTTGTCTTCCAGTAGAACAGAGAATATTCAAGTGAAGGACAGATGAAATAGGCTGTGTGAAATGCTTAGACCTGGGCCTGACTTTTAACTATGTGATAAGCATTAACTATACAATTTTATGGGTACTGTGCCATTTGGAAGGGGTCAATTGCTAAGTATGGAAGTCGCTGAACTAAGGCATGTATACTTGGGTGAATCAGTCTGCTGGGTTATTTTAAGTTTGCATTTGAAAATAAAGGGTGCATTACTGTCCAAATACAAAGAATTAGATCCAGGCTATAAAAGGATGTTTGCAGTTCTGTAGCAAAATACCATTCTTCTTAAGTTTCATTCAATCATTCCACAAAAATCTAAGCATCTGTTTCATCCCAGGCATTACATTTGCACAGGGTGCAGCAGGAAACAGAGCACGTGCATTCTGCTCATACAGGACTGACTGTTAGGCAGAGAACATTACTGAACAGAGAGGAGTGGCAGTGGGAATGGAGGGAGAAACCCTCAGTCCCACCTGGTTGTGGTCCTAACATTTTAAAGACAACTCCTTTCTCTGTAGGTAAAGAAATCCTGTTGAATTTCTGCGGTGGGGGAAGAGGCATTTTCTAGTAGAGAGCAGAAGTGGGACAGGCTGGGGTAGAGAATGTACATATACACTGATTTTGTGCCTTGGCTTGTACATGAAGTTACTTAAGTTGTCGTAAATGTGAAAATGGAAAAGGGTCGTTTTAGAGAAGCTACCGGAAATCCAGGTAAACTCTTTAATGAACATCAAATGTAAGCTGTGGTGTTAGCACATACTGTAATCCCAGCACTTGGAAGGTAGAGGCAGGCATGTATGTCAGTTGAAAACCATTCCCAGCTACATAGCAGATTTGAGGCCACTCTGAATTATATGAGAGCTTGACTCAGACAAATAAATAAAACTCAAAGAACACAGCTCCATTTTTCCGTCTAGACCTACACTAGTCTATAGAGTTTTGTGCCCTGATGGAATGCCCTGTCCAGTATGGTAGCCACTAGCTCACATGTGGATGTGGAACACTTGTAGTATATATAGTGTTACTGAGAAACAGAATTGCAGGTATTAATTATAACTAATTTAAATTTAAGTAGCACAGATCAAGATACAAAATAGTTTTCTCCTAAAGTATTTGTTTCTTTTGATAAGAGTAATTAGTAATTAAGGCCTGGGTATACCATTTCCTGTCAAATTTAGGGCTAAGAAAATGGAATATGCACATTTTTAAATGCAGTTTATCACTTAGCTGCCTAATCTCTCTCTCTCTCTCTCTCTCTCTCTCTCTCTCTCTCTCTCTCTCTCTCTTTCACACACACACACACATCCCAGAGCTGTTGCTATGATGATTCCTAGGAACTGAGTACTTACAGTCTCCAAAGAATGGCGGACAAGCAAGCCCTGAGTAGCTGAGTACCAGGGGTTAATGGGCAGAGGGAAATGGTTGGGAGAAAAAAAATCAGAAAATGCTTCTGTCAAGTGGCTTTTGATTCATGGATATTCAAAAGCTTTTGTGGCTATGAAAATAAACTTGATTTTAAGCATTTTGAAATAAAATTGAAACTCATTTGAGTTGAAAATGTTGAGTTGATTTTTATTTTTTCTTTTGGTTTATTTGTGGTTTTGTTCTCCTCAGCTTTGCTGTTTCATGAGATTTGGAGAATAAAGCCTGGCTGGTCAGTTTCAATTTTATTTAAATTCATTTTCTCTTCATTCCTCCTAATCTACCAGAGTCCTGTGATATATTGGGATCAGAGTGCTCCCAGGAAACATTGAAATATAAAAACATTTTCATGAAAACATTTCCACTTATATTTAATTTTTCTTCTCAATAGAAAAATATTTCCAGCTTAATCCTCCCTCTCTCCTCTTGAAATGAATTGCATGCTTTAGAAATAACACCAATCCACCCAAGTACACAAGGACAGTCTCAGCCATTTAATGGAGATAGAAAGGCCTGGAGAAAACCCAGCTTCAGAGGCAGAGGCTCTGTCTCTCTGTATGTTACTAAACTCGGGTGAGGCCCTTACCTAGGCTCTGGGTTCCCCCTGAACAGCACAACACACCGGGCACAGCACCTTGTTTAGGGCCTGCCACAAGGAATCCTCTCACTCCATCTTAAACTGTCATTTTCATCCTTAGCATCATCACCCGAGTTTTATTTTTGAACAACTTGTGAGTATCTGCCAGGCCAAACTGATGTTGAAACTTCTCTGTGCCAGCCCTAGCTGACATCTGCGTCCGGCTTTGTGGGAAGGTGTTGGAACACCCCTTGGCATGTGGCTCACACTTTTCTTAAGAGAAGAAAGCAAATGAGCCCCTCAGGATGACAGACTCCTACCTTCATTTGACCCTTTCAGATTGTTGTTGCTTAGAACAGCGTTTGGATCCTGGGGAAGCCCAATCTTAGAGGGCGACTGAAGAAAGGAAACAGAAGAAAGCCATAAAGAAAAAAGAAAGATCCAGCATAGGAAAATATCAAGTATGAGCTTTGCTGTGTTTTCATTCCAGTTATAAAAACCCATGTACATGGGGATCTGCATAAAAGTTCAGCATCGTCACCAGCATAATAATGGGCAGTGATCTGAGACCACATTTCACTTAGTTTTTGCCCCAGTCATTGTGGTGAATTCTGCCAACATTGTTGTACTTGTGAGCAAACAAAAGCCTAGAACTATACATTACACACACACACACACACACACACACACACACACACAAACACACACCCCTACCTGGTTTTTGCCCCAGTCATTGTGGTGAATTCTGCCAACATTGTTGTACTTGTGAGCAAACAAAAGCCTAGAACTATACATTACACACACACACACACACACACACACACACACACACACACACACACACAAACACACACCCCTACCTGGTAAAATAAGATTTGAACTTGATAAGATAGACCTGGTTTTCAAATGTTTACTTCTGGGGGCTGGAGAGTTGGCTCAGGGGTTAAAAGCACTAATTGTTCTTACAGAGGACCCAGGTTTGATAGCACCCACTTGGAGGCTAACAGCCATCTGTAATTCCAGTTCATGGAGATTTGACTTCTTTTTCTGACTTCCACGGGCATTTCACAACACGAGTGCACTTATATACATGCAGGCAATACACTCATACACATAAAATAAAAATAATAAAAAGTTTTTTAATGTTTACTTTTCATTTGTTTTGCTTTTCTGTGGACTTGGACATTTGAAAAAATTGTGTTTGTCTCCCTGTGCCCTTCTCCCCACCCCCAAACAAGACCCTAATATCCAGGCACACACTTAGTTATAATCCCAGAACTCTGGAGGCAGGGGCAGGAGGATTATAACAGTTTCAGGACCATCAGAGTTTCATAATGAGACCCTATCTTAAAAAGCAGGAGGAGGGATGGGCTAATCCATCAAGGAAAATTACATTTTCCAGTTTTAAGCTTCCTCTCAAGAAAGAAAAGGAAACTCTTGGGTTTCTAAAATGAGAAATATAAATAACTTTATTGAATGAAGAGGTTTTGCTTAAATTAAGATTTTTGTAATCTTTTAAATTTTTCACTGTTTTCCCCTTTAAAAATTTGAGTCACTTTTTCAGACATAAAGATTACAGTCTTAAATTTATGATTAAATGTGTAATTGATTTGTTTCTAAGATGGCATAAGCTTGAATATGTGTTAAAATGAATTTCCTCAACAAACAGAAAGAGCTGGCAAATTCAGGAACTGTGGTCTTTTGGCCTTTTCTATATATTTTGATGTAGGCAAAGCTATGTGCATGCCTTTTGTTCTTAGTGTTGTGACCACATGGATCTGGGTTCTTAAAGTATTGACTAATCCTTGACTCTAAACTATATGAGCATAGACTTTTGACACATGACAGTGTTCATAATCACTTCGGCAGGTTTTGGCTCCAGCCAAAAATTAGTCAAGACTGCTTTTAGACACTGTGCAAAGTGTACGGATAGTAATTCAGGTTTTGTGTATGTGAGCTTCATAGTAGATCTGAGCTCTGCACAGGAGCCTGGCCCCTCACAGCCATGTCGCCAACATGCTGATAATCCCTCAAATGGAAGAAAGACCCAGGTAATGAAATAGACTTGGGTGTTCACTGGAGCCAAACTGCTGCACCTCTTTTCCTGCCCCGTCCTGCTGGAAATCTTCCCACCACACATCTGGACTGCTGTGCTTCTTGCTCTAGTGAGCATCTTCTAGATATTTCTGGCTATCTCAGGAACATCCAGGAGTGTAACTTGTTTTATGCAGAATCCAGTGATACCCTTCAGGGCGAGTAGGAGGTATTTTTTATTGTTGTTATTGTTTTGGTTTTTTTTTTTATCTGCTGAAGGTTTCTTGTGTTTATTGTGTTCTGATGGTCCGGATTTATCATTTTATGCCTCTCTTTCTGTTTAATAGACTTATTGAAGTAAGAGAAGTCTATCTCCATCAGCTCCTCTGCAGGTGATAATTTGCTGCTCCTTCTTTGCTGGGAACGCTTTGAAAAGAGATGACCATGGTTGTTACCACTGTGTTTAAGAGTAAAGGAACAGCAAGTGAAATCTGTTTTCTTCCTGGTACAGGAAGATACCCTAGAAATGCGTTCTTACTGAATAGTTAAGTTCTAGGAAGTGAAGGATGAGTCTGTGAGAAATGTCCTTCACAGGATCTTTGTGTTACTAGCCTCCCTCTGTCTGCCTTGGCACTGTCTATTTGTGCATCTCTCTGACTTCTGTCTGTTGGCTTCTTCTACAGCATGGCAGTTTCTGGAATAATTAAAAGTGACAATAATGCATTTACCTCCATTGAAGTGTAAGGCTGCCATCAAAACCATCTTCAAATGCATGCACTTCTCACTACTATATCCTGGACAGGTCCTCAGCTCCTAGTTTTATAAAGCAGTACTTAGGACTCTGTGTTTGCTCTTAGATAACTACCTAAAAGGAAGCAACTTGCTGTGGGTACTCTCCTCTCCTCCTGCCTGACCGTTCCTGGTCTTTTTCCTTGGTCTATGTCCACTCTTTTAATGGGAAGCCTCTGCCTTCAGACCCTCAACATACAGTCCTTGGGTACATAGCATTCAACACCCCTAGAGAAAGCCCTTCTGATCTTTCTCAACCCCCAAGTTAAATATTCCTCTAGAGCACACAGCCTTTTGCCTTCCACTCAATTAGATCGGCATTGTTGTGCAGTCTGCAAGTGAACTTTAGTAGAATTTGGAAAGGCAACATTGTATAACAAAGCTTGAATCCTGGACTGTGGCCAACATGATTACCTGCACCCTTTCATCATCCCCAGGCTCTCTGACCCCGCACATGTTGTACAAGCCTTTGTGCCTCAGTCTGTCTCTTAAAAAGGAGCACAGATCTGCAATCCCAGCTATTCAGAAGGCTAGGCAGGAGAATCACTTGAACTTCAGAGTTGAAGACCAGCACTGGTAGTAAGACACCATCTGAAGAGGACAGAAGCTTGTGCTGTGCCTGTTTAATCAACCACAGCTAGCAGACAGAGCTCCTGGAGCCAACCAGAAACTTGGACCTGGTATATTCACTCCTTTCTGTCCTACTGTCTGCATGGGGCACATGTACCTTTTATGGCATTCCCCATTAACACTGGGGGTACCAAAGTAAAAAAGGTAGCTTTTGCATATCATTTATGACTTTAGTTTTCTGTTATTTGCCACTGGATGTCATTTCATTTGAGGCCAGTCACGGGATGAAGATTTTCAGATGATTATAGTAAAATTCTGACAACCTTTTTATTGCCTTTGATATCACATAGTACTAGAAACTGAAGGGCTTGTGATACTGAGAAATTGTTGCTAATGCAGTAAAAAAACTTCTTCTTCAGAAAGAAGTGGGACTGTTTTATATTATACATTCAGAGCACAGAGGTATATGTTATCTATAGCAGAGAACAGGACGGTGTATGTCTGCATAGACAAGGCCTTGTAAAAGGATCCAGAAGAAACGTGGGGAAGGGGAGGGTTGTTGCACATTTGTTAACTGTTTTCTCTTCCTATCCTTCAACTCTATTATTTCCCATTTCTATTATACTGGGGAATAAATCTAAGATAAATTAAATGTTGTCAATTTTGTGAGAATGGAAAGGTCCTTCAACATTGATGTCCAGTTCTCTACTGGCCTGAATAACCTCTAGCAACAGCACTTCCTTGAGAATCTTATGAAAAAGGTTTCTCTTCGAAGTTTCTTTTATTTTAAAGTTAGAGATTTGCTTTATTTATATAACCATCAGTGGCATTATCTTGTTCAAGTGGGAGGAACATAAAAGTACATGTTTTCAAAGTGGAGTTAGTTTTATTGTTTTATTTTCGTTGTTGTTTCTTTGTTTATCCATGATTAGTTGGTTGCTATGTAGGTATAGCTCAAGGGTCTTTATTTCATTGTACTTAGTAACCTTGTTATATAAATTACTTTGCTTTATAAACTTTTAAAAACTTTAACTTAAAAAAATTTAAAGCAATATTTCTAGCTTTTAAATTTAAATATTTCAATTCAGTCTTCCAAAGGTTGGGGGAAGGGGGTCAAGAGTGCCAAAAGTTCCAGAACATCCTTCATCCAGCTTCTTAAATGTTAACCTCTTACATAACCCTGATACAGCTATGAAAATCATTTCCCAATCTTTTCCCACTGGCGCCCTTTTGTGTTCCCAGATCTAGCAACAGCTCCCACACAGCACTCACTGATTGCTGTACCTTTTCAGTGTCCCTGACCCTGGGACATTTCCCTGGGCCTCCCTACTCATTTGCCACCTCCACAGTTTTCAAGAGCCTGAGATGGTTATTTTACAGAATGTCTTTCCTTTTGAGTGTGTATACATAGCCTCTTTGTTGAACTTGGGCTCTGCACTTAACAGTCACAGGAGTGCTGCTGTATGTCTTGGAGCATCCTTCTGGGTGCATGATGCCCATATGTTTCAGTTTGGGTGGGTGACTTTGATCCTTTGGTTAAAATGGTCTCTGTAAAGTCTCCTCATCATTTATTAGTTTTATTTTTCTCTTTAATTAGGACGCACCTTGGGGGACAGATCCTGGGATCGTGCAAATATGTTGTTCATTATTCCTCATCTCCTAATTTCAACAACCTTTATTCTTACTTGCCAAATGGTGATTTCCTATTTTTTTGTTTTTTAGACTTAGTAACTGAAATTCTCTTCCTAGGACTTTATGTATCCTTGTAAATGAAGGACATAAAACTTTCTAAATAGCAGTTGTAAGTCCACTTCTATCTCCTATGAAGCAGAAAAATATGCAGAAGCCAAAAAAATCTCAAATATGAATGTTATTTGAAATGTTCTTGCTATTTTTCCCTACAGAGGAGGTGAAGAAGGCAGTGGAACTCAGTTGCCAAAATAGTCCCATTAGTCTCAGTCCTTGCCACAAATGGCTCCTACTTTTGAGGTCTCAAAGATAGAATGCTACTGGGGGACTGGCTCTGAAGTACCCTGTGTATTTTGGGTGTGTGAGGAGGACTTATCCGAACACAAGGCATTTAATTTATCATAGGACATCTTCATGCTTTTTAAGCTGCAATGAAAAGTACTCAAGACATTCTCTCCTTCTTTTGTAATATACTTTATTCTTGACATGGTAAACAAGTTGGAGGAGGTCCTCCATTTAATTAAATCTCTGCATCCCCAAATCTAATTGATACAAGGAAAACATTCTGAGGTAGCGGGGAGGTACTTAGGGAGTTGAACCCAGGACTTTGTATGTGCTAAGCATGTACTCTATCATTGAGCATATTACACAGCCCAATTCTAGTTTTTTTTTATCATTATTATTATTACTAAAAGGTTAAAACAACTCTTAGTTTTTTAAAAGAAGGTATGATAGATAGTTCATTCTTTGAGTTTTAGTCCTTCCTATATGTTCTTTTCTTTTTATTTATCGCTCAGAAATCTGAAAAGGCTTAGTTCTACTGCTGTAATTTATCAAATTTCAGGCATGTGTTTGATAGAACTGTGAAGGCCTACATATTTAAATATCCTGGAATTCCCTCCCAGAAAGAGCTGTGGAGACAGTAAGCTCTTCCTGTGGTTCCCATTTTTCCTTGATGATAATGTGTTAACTAATCATAAATGAAATTTTAGGGGTATGAAATGTAGCTATTATATTTGGAGGAAAAAATTAGTCTCAGGCAGTTCAGACCTTAAGTGTTCAGTGGCATCAGCTGTCAGTCACTCACACTGATGAGACCGAAGAGGAATTTTGACAGTAGGATTCATGATTCTGATTGAGTTTCTATACTGAATATGTCTAGGTATTAGAAGTGAGGTTGCACAAATTTCATGGTGTCGTATCATAAGTGTTCTGTTATATTTGCAGTTTCTTTGAGTGTCTTTGAAAGTTGGCAGCAAAACAGGATATAGGAAAAATCTGAGGGTTATTTTTAGATCATGAACAAAAATCAATGTCATTGTATACTTAAGATGATTGTCAGTGTCAACCTGGTGTAGAAAGAGCTGTGCCACTCTTGGTTGGGCGCTCATGGCAGCCAGTAGCTGGCTGGGAGCAGAACTGGGCAAGGTGTGTGACTGCTCTGGGCACAGCCACCTCAGATGGTCTGGGGCTGGAGGTGGAGAGTGGGTTTAGGGTTTGGAAGGCAACAATTCCTTAGTTCCTTTTTTTTTTTTTTTCTTTTAATTACATAATTCTTTGAAAATGCTTTTAACATTACTCATTTTTCTCCAACTATGTCTTCTAACCCTTAAGTTTTTACAAAAACTCTTTTGGTTCCTAGATGTATCCATCCAACAGACAACAAACCAAACATACTGCTATCCAGGGAGGATGGCATATCCCATGCCAGGACAGAGAGGCCACTAAGCCTCTGGTCAATAATCTGTTTTATGTGAAGGGCAATCATTTTAAACTATTTCATTACACATTGTAGTGTCTTAAAAATAATCTGAGTTTTGTTAGGATGTCAGCAGTCCTAGAACCATCAGAGAACCATTCCCAGCCCTCTGGGGTTCTGATGACTAGATTACTGAGCTCTCTGCAGCAGGAGGAGAGAGTTACTGAGTTCTCTCATGAAAGAAAGAATTTGCCCAAGTCACTCAGATGAATTTCTGGTGCATCTAGGCACAGCACACAATTTAAAATGAGAGTAAAAGATGCAAAATGTGCTTGCAAAAGAGACAAATAATATGGAAGAAGGACATGGACATGTGTTCCAATACTGAGCTTGGACTCATTTTTGCTGCTATGATCAGGATCTAGATCTCATGAAAAGGAAAGATACTCTAGTCTACCAGAAGAAGCTGGCTCTGTCTCCATCCCTATCTCTTACCACACAGGACACAGATAGATTCCTTGAACCTGCTAAGTACAGATCCTCATTTAAATCATCAGCATACTTGTTTCTTCCCACTTTTGAGAGGAGAGATGTTTTCTCTGCTGTATTTTCTCTTTCACTAAAAGACAGTAAAGCAAGAATTTTATTAATGGAGATCCTAGTCTATAAAGGCAATTTGTTGAAAAAAAGAAAGCCTGAAAGATTAAAATTCAGAGCCAGAAACTCTTAACAATTTTGAAATTCAACTTTTGATAAATTATTTCAGAGGACTAGTTCTGTGATAGGTAAGTTATAGTGGTTTGCCTGCATCAGCTGCACAGAATCAGCATGTGCATGAGTGCCCTGGTTGGACTCAGACCTGCAGGAGCCTTCCTGTTGGGATTTGAGGAAGCACACAGGCAGCCACTGTGGCAGCTGCATGAAACCAGAAATTGATAAGCACACAAGAGAAAAAGGGGGTGTTGCTCCCATCTTCCTTCATTTCAGTTTCTAAAAGTTAAAGTTTGAAAAATGATTCTAAATGTGTTACCCTTTTTATAAATCACTGGGTATATTGGAGAGGCGGGGTTGAATATGAAAGTATACACTTGTTTTAACAGATGATGGAGTTCTGTTTTTCCCTCTAACTGGCCAAGCAGCATTTCTGCACTTGTATAAACTCTTCAAGCCCTGACTAGGAAGCTGTTGAGTCCTCCTCCTGCTTTGTGATGGGCAAGACAGAGAGGCAGGCACCAATGGTGCCTCTCACAATGGAGATTTTTGTTTGTATATATTTTTTTAATTTAATGGAAGGATTGTAAATGGTTTAAAACCTTCTTCTGCCAGGAGAGAGACAGAGAATCAATTAACCCATTCTAGACAACTTTGGGGATAGATGATCATCCTGTGATAGTTTAAACAGACCGTTTATGAAATTTTAAAGGCAAAATGTAATGAGCTAATTTTTGAAAATTTTTTAAATATTAATATAGATGAGGACTGATTGTTTTCTTTTGAAATTCATGTATCTGAGGTACCCTATCCCATTTTCACCCGATTTCCAAATTCCTGAGGTTTTCTTGCCTACTTTTAAAGTCATTGCTTGGGCGTTCCTCCCTTGCACATGGTCTCTATAATCTGCTTGGAGTGTTCCTTTCCTCTTGATGTGCATCTTTATGGCATTAATCTGTGCCTCAAATCAGTATCCATGGGTACATTTTATCTCCTTATCTTACTGTGGAAGCCCATGTACGTTTATTTGTGTCCTCTTGGCCCTGGCATGCCTTGCAGGTGCACTCAAGTAGTTAATGAACAAATATTTAATTCACAAGAACTTACAAAAAGACAAGCTCTTCAACATTGTGTACTTGTGTGGACATATCTCTTATTAAATCTTGTGCTCTACCAATTATATGAAGTACAGCATTTAAAGTAGTAATAACTGAGTATTTAGACGTTAGGGTGTGCACGTTCATAAGGGATCCACTTTTTATTTTGCTTTGGTTTGTTGTAGCCATTTTGAGATAAAGTCTTGCTGTGTTTTCCTTTCCTGCCTCTACCTGTCCCAAGTACTGGGACTACAGATGTGGGTCACTATGCACAGCTTCTATTTTTTAAATAACCAAGTTGTTCTTTTTTCACCCTTGGGATGATAGGAAGGGTCCTGTTGCATTCTTAAGTCATGGAAGTGAGCCTCTTATTGTGCTTAGTGGTTGTCTTCTGCATTTTGCTCTGCCTTCAGGCAGGACCCAAGCCTTTAGAACTTCACTCAGGACTCCTGGAATCATGTGGTTTCCTCCTGTGAGTTCTGAGATGAATCTCCCTACTGAAGCATATACTGGTCCAAAGCAGGAACCTTTAGGTTCCAGTGCCAGCTTTGCCTCCTGCACAGTATGCAGAGTGACACAGTGTGTGACTCTGGCCAAACTACTTCCTCTGTGTCCAGCTCTGGCTCTGAAGATGGGAGGACAGCAGGCCTACCCTCCTGGGGTTGTTATAGAGTTGAACTCCGAAAGTACATGGTAAGCTCCTAGCACGTGTAGGACCAAGTGACCCTTGAACGGCAGATCCCTTACTACTGCTATTACTACTACTACTACTACTAATAATAATAATAATAATAATAAGGCAGACGTTGTACCCTCGGCTCTTGCTCATATGGTACCCTTGAGAGAGGGAATTATTTGCAATAAAAAGTCTTTAGTCTGCCGAGAAGCCAATGATGGTCTGTAAGGCCAGATGAATCCTTTGGTTATTCTTGGGGCAAACCAGCAAAAGAAATGAAGCCAGAAAGAAGGCTGTGCCATGTTCTGTTCTTCATCCATTAAAAGTGATTTGTTTGATTTTGATCATTTTTTCCTGTTTTTTAGGAAGGGGCAAAGAGATAATTTTTCACAGTCTGCTTGTCATCAGTTATTTATTTAATAACAGGTCACTATCAAAACATAGGAAAGTACTTGTCCCAAGGAAACTCTCTTCTGTTATGTGATTTATTTGCTTTCTATTTATACTTTGTCTAATCCCATGGAGAATTTGAAGCAGCTTTCAATTAAAACAAAACAAAAACAACAGAAAATGCTATAGGTCACAGTGGCTGCATTAGCAAAGATGACCACGCCATGCCAGAAGGAAGGAAGGTTTGTTTCCTTCCTGGAATCCGGCTCCTCTGAGACTCCTGACTGCAAAGGCAGAGGAAAAGCAGTGCGCTCTGCAAATGTTCTGGAAAGCTTCCTCCCCCACAGTTATGTAAAATTCAAGAGCTTTGCTTTTGGTCCGTTCTATGGTTAATTAACACCTGTTTGTAACACCCTCTGGAAGGAGCTAGGAAGCAAATAAAGACAAGGAATCCTCCATTCCCAGCCTTCTCTCTTCATCCTGCACAACTGAAACTGTCCATGAAGCAGCAACTCCTTTGTCTTCACTGCCTTGTAGCCTTGGACAGAATAAATTGTAAATGTGATCAGTGCTTTGAAGCAGATGAAGAGGATGATGTGATGTAAATGATGGAATCGCAGCAATGGCATCTACTCAAGTGCTGCAGACGGGTTATTGAGGCATCCATCATACATCTTAGCCAAGCACACTACCACTGAGCTACACCCCTGTATGTGTAGAACTTTTAATTCCATGGGACCCCAGTACTCAGCCTATATCTGTCTCCATTCCCAGTACTACACAAAATAAAACCTAATAACAAAAAATCCCACCTACATAACTATGTCCATTTGCACTGCACAGAGATTACTTTAGAGCAAACGGATTCAAGAAAATTACTGAAAACTGTAATTCAAAAGTCAGTCTATTCTGAAATTTGCAATATTTTTATTTGAGGAGAGATAAAATTTAAATACTTTAGAATTCTGTCCATTAGGGGCTAATGAGATGGCTCAGTTTAAAGGTGCTTATCATCAAGCCTGATGACCTGAGCTTGATTCTGGGACCCACATTGTGGAAGGTGAGAACTGGCTTCCTCAAGTTCTCGTCTGACCTTCATACACATGCTGTGATACATGTATGTACACACACACACACACACACACACACACACATACAGTAATATAATTTTTAAAGTTAAGAAAAATCTTATCCTTTAGCTTTATTTTTTCTTTTCTGGTCATTTAAGCCTCCCTCCATGAAGCCAAATCTTCTGTAGATCTCCAGTACCTGAAGTGAATCAAAGCACAGCTCTTAGTCCCCTCCTGTGCCTCTTTCTCAGCATATTATGGCTCATAGGCACCTTGGGGTGCACATAGACCTTGAGGACGGGCAGGTCTAAGGAGAGACTCTTCATTTTGCCTACCCCTGTACACCAGGTGATCTTATTTGATTGACAGAGCTGGGGGAAGAAGCCAGTCTAGAGATCAAATGAAAATAGCAGCTGATATTTGCAGAGCACCTTTGATTGATCAGGAAACATTCTCTTTGGTTGCATATCTTACCACATGTAGGCTTGCTCCAGTAGCACACTGTGGTATCATCTGTTATGTATGAAATACTCAGGACACAGAGTCCTCTGATACATAGCAGTTGATAATGATAAGACCAGAATATCAACTTTTAGCTTCCAAATACATATTCTTGTCCATGCTTAGCCCAGGTGCTCCACTGTGCATTGTTTCTTAAATGGTGCAGAAACTGAAATATCTTAAATTTGCAGTACTGACTCTACCTAAAATCAATTTTGAAAAATGTTGACAGACAGACAGACATGACTTGGGCCTTTAAAAATGTGTCCAAGATGGCATGTAAATTGGTATAGACTGTTTTCAAATTTTGCCAGCATAGCTTCTGGGCTGGTAATTTTGTCAGTGTTTTACTATTTGATATGATTTCTGTGCAAAGGCGCGATGTCTCAGGCTATTATGTCCCTCCTCCTGGAGGATAAGCCAAACCCATCCAGGAGCTAGCTACCTCAGGGAATGTGGACCTGTAAGGTGAAGCAACCCCAATAGGATGGTTTGGAAGTTAATGACAATATTATTGAGCTGACAGAATTTTTAAAATAAACTATTTTTTAAAGATATATTTATCGGATGCACCATATTGCCTAACCTGAACCACACCAGCATTTTCTACTTTTTTATATTTCTGTTTTGATTTTTTTACTGATGATTTTCTTTGAAATGACTTTTATTAAGTTTAGGACCAACTTAAACATTTATGTTTTATAAATAGATTGTGGGTATTTTCTGATGTAACATTTTAAAAATGTGTGTGTGTGTGTGTATGAGAGAGAGAGAGAGAGTTTTTGCCTGCATGTGTTTAGGTGGAGACCAGAGAGGTCAACATTAGTTGACTTTGACCTTTGAGGTCTGTTGACTTCAGGTGTCTTTTTCTCTCTCCATGGTATTTTTTACGGTCTCAGTGAACCTGGAACTTGCCATTTCAATTAGGTTGTCTAGCCAGGGAGCACCCCTGGGTCTACAGAGGCAAGCAGCTAGGTCCTGCATTTCATGTGGGTGCTGAGAGTCCCCATGTTTTAGTAGCAGGCATATTACCAGCTGAACTGTCTCCGCAGTCCAAGTTTGTGTCCTTAATAACTAGCCTTGTCTAAGAAAAAGGTGCATAAAGACTTCCATGTAAATAAAACACTGTTCTTGAATTCTTTCTCTCAATGATCTAAGTCATATATGAATTTGCAGGTTGTTTCTAGTCTTTAGAAATGCAAAACATCTTACAAAGTGGCAAAAGACATGAGTCCACTGCGCGGTGTACTCCCCTATGCACCCCAAGACTTGAAAGTGAGCCAGAATAGGAAACTATTGGGTTGAGTTGTTTTTTGTTTGTTTGTTTTTTTTAACATCCGTCTAATTTAATGTAAAGTATTTACACTTGGTTTTTTCTGGCATGGGGTTTTCTGTGTAGGTGGTGGAAGACTTCCTGTGAGTTTCACAAGTTCCCGGGCCAGGATAGTTGCCTTATGTACCCTCTGTGGTCACAGCAACAGGAAGGACAGTTTCTTAGCCCACTGTTGCTCCCACAGTGTAGGTGGAAGGTGAATATTACAGGGGGTGTCCGTCCCACCCCCAGACTTTTGCTAGTGCCCAGGTATATGAATGAAACTGAATAAGAACGGTTCCTTTAGGAATTCTAAACATTGAGTTTGGAAGGCAGATTATCTTTTGCCTAGATGTGCTCTGGTTGGAACTGCTGCCTACAATACCTTGTGGGTGAAGCAGATATTTTGAGCATGACTGAGCTTATTAAGAGCCCTGCAGCTCTTCCTCTGCTGGGGTTTAGAAGTTTCAGAGAATGGGGGGTGGTTGGGGGGATTATGGGCATACAATGTGGAGAGGGCAGGAGGACGGAAGTAACAGGTTGGGTACGTGTCATCTGTGCCCCTGAAGGGCACCAGGCCAGCTCCAGCGTGGGCTGAGAATGTTAATTTAGGAAGATAAGGTCTTTCCGTTTGTGGAGCAGGAGAAAGTTCAGATGCTGTTGATTTAGATAGGTGTAAAGGGACTACAGTTAAAGGAAATGCATTTGGCCTTGCTTAGATGGGTGTGTTTATGGGGTTAAGGGACAAATGCAGTTGGAGAATGCATTTAATAAACAGTTCCAGAATTAGAAAATAAGGGGGAAATCTATTTCAGAAGTTTCAGTATTACTAAGATATGGGATTGTTATCCAAATGGTTTGTGTTTTAAAAGTTGAAAATCATTGCCCTTTCAGAACACAGTGTGAGGATGTGGTATGATGCCCTCCAGGGGCAATTGTTAAACACCACCCAGCTCTGCTGAGTGTTGTGTCTTTGATAGCTTGAGTACTTGAGCTTTGCTTTCTTCTCTAACCAAATAAGATGTTTGGTTGAATATACAATTCTTGAGTTGCCTTCACTTCCAGAATCCAATGGTCCTCTCCTTGGGACATTTGTCTCCTTTCCCAGACTTTATGGTGAATCTAAGCAAAGTAATGAAGTCCAAGCTGGAAGCTACCACCCTTCCTCCCTCACCCTCCTTCCCTAACCCTTGGGTAAGGCCCTTTTGGGAGAATAGAGGCCACTGAACTCTCCCTTTTTTCAGAAAGCTCTGCTCAAAAAAGTTACAGTATCTGGCTCCCATGGCAATAAATGAACATGGACTTCAGTCTTTGCCTGGGTTTTAAGTCACCCTGATTGTTTGCAAAATAACTTCTATTCTTTACTGTCCCTGTCTTTTTAACTTTTTTTTTACTTGACAGCACTGACTTTCGCTGGGAGGGATGTTGCAGACCTGTTTGCAAGCTCGGTAGCATCTTCATCCTGGCAACCAGTCCTTCTGCTCCAGGAGGAGGATAGTCTGGGGTCTGGGGTAGCAACAGTTATTTTGACATGAATTTCAAGGAAGTTGCTATGCACATGGCTGTTTTCCTCTGAAGGAGAGAGATAACTCTAACTTTTTCACATTTTCATTTTCAGGTTGAGTCTAGAAATTTGGAAAAGAGGTTGTTTTATTTTTTTAAATATTCAGTCAACTTTCCATAGTATAGAGTCCACCTCCCTTTTTTTTCAAAAGCCAACTGAAGTCTGTGGAAATGGCAAGTGTTTTCCTGGAGAGAGAGAGAGAGTGAGAGAGAGAGAGAGAGAGAGAGAGAGAGACTATGAATGAGAATGAATATGAATAGTAGTTTTTGCAAGGACATTCCAAAGATGATATTTCTACATTTGTGTATTTGTCCTGGGCACTTTTGAATCATCAGATGTGCAGAATCCAAAAGTTTCATGCATTTTTGTAAGTGGTGGTATTTTGTGGTCCAGTTGTCAAAAGTTCCTGGTTCTTGTGAAACTTTAAGTTAACCAGAATGTGTGATTGTTGGGGACATGCTGTTCCGCCATCCTGGGTAATTTGAAGGTCTAGTTGAACTTTTCCGTGATTGCTACATGGTAGTAAAAGTATTTGGGGGAGGGGTGCTGAGAATTCAACCTGGGGCCATATGCATGCTAGGCAAACACTCCACGACTGAGACACATACTCCAGGAGATGGAGCCAGCAAATGGACTTGACAACAAGAAAACATATTGTGGTGTTTTAGCATAATACTCTAAAATGCTTACAGGTCCAGAAGTATTCCCTCAGGAAGGAGCAAAGTCAAAAGAACAATAAACAGAGATGCTACAAAAGCTGTACATGAATAAGTTAGAGATTACTGATCTGTGGCTATTGCTATCTATATATGCTGTGTTTAAAAGATGCATGCTTCTTTATGATCTGTAAGAGTTAAATGCAGCCATGCATCCTGGAAGAACCTTGCAGTTCATCATTTTGATAGTGATCTGTTAAGAGTATATAGCTAATGACATCACAGTCATTTAGTTTATGTAAACTCTGTGATTGAATTGCCTGACACATTTCTCAGCTGTCCCCCATTGTTCATGTAATTTATTTCGTATATGGGACTGTGATGAGTTTGTTGTATTAGAGTTAAGGTACATAATTGCATATAGTAAAATACTTAAGATTCTAGAAAGGAATGAACCCAGAAACATTAGGAGACATTAGGAGGTGACATAAATGGCCAAAACAAAAACAGTCAAAAATTTGAGGTGAAGCACCTATTTCTCTCCTTATGACATTACAAAAGAAAGAAGACTATGAACTGGTTTTCCTCCCTTCTTTTTAAAATGTTTGTTTCTCTTGAGGCTGTTTGAAATGAGGCACTATAGTTGCCAGAAATGTTCTTCAAAAGAATATTCCAGAAGTGTTTTTTGCCCAATTGTGACTAGCCAGCTTTAGAAGTACTGTTTTTACTCATTTATGGAGCACCTATGAACAGGTGATACATGTATGTGCATGTGAAAATCTGAATTCCACAGGTATTCTATGTGCACAGATAGCTTACATATTTATTACTCTTTCTAAGCAGTCTGTTGTTCGTGACAAAATTTCACCCAAAACGTTATATACTTTCCTGTAAGTAATAGTTTCCGTATGGGTGGCACTGTTCAGTCATTTAAGTTATCTTGACATAAACATTTGTGTGTGTTGAAAGAGGCTTTTGCTTGGGCTCTTGAAGCACAGTACCTCTTGGGCAAAAAATTCCACTAAAGTCAATAGGAAGAGGTGACATATGCAGCCGCAGCTGTACCACAGTGAGCTTCTGAGAGTTTGCAATAGTGAATTCACAGCATTGATATGTGTCCCTGGGTCAGCACCAGTTAGATATATAATTGCCCAGAAATAGGCCCAAACACTAGTTTTAAGAGATGGAGCCTAAGTTATGATTGCTGGAGGCCTTTCCCTCTGAGCTTGGCCTCTGCTTGGTCAAAACAGCCCCCAATTTATCCCTATGGGACACAGGCCTGCCTTGTTAGGAAATGAGTAGCATTTAGGAGCCCACAATACTCACATAACTCTGTGTACAGTAACAGAGAGTGGAAATGGGGCTGTAAGCACGAACAAGCAGACAAGTTATAAATATAGAGTACTCTCTCAATTCCACTTTAGTTAGTCATGGAGGGACAGTGTGAGTTTTATAAACTTATAAGGAATATACAAACAGTTCCAAATTTAAAATAGCTTGGAGTAATGTTTAAGTGTGTGAAGGGTGTTTTTTCTACCCTGTCCATTTAAGCATCTGTGACAGGCAGTCATAAGTGATCGTGTCTTTATGTGCTCAAGCCTGCTGCTCACAGTTCTAGGGAAGGGCTGAGGGGAGTCAGCACTCCTCAGAGACTTCCTTCTTTTCCTTTTCCTGGAGGACTCAAAGGCAAAAACAGAGTTGGGGGCGGGGGTGCTGTAAGCTCAGACAGAAAGACAGACCATCAGACATACTGAGACTTCAGGCATGAAACAGCCCAGCTCCTTGACCTTGTTGGGCTCACTAGAGCCCTCCTGCCTGGACCCCAATGCCAGACCTCCTTGTGTTTCATTCCTTTCCCTTAAAACTTGACTGTGCTTTCCAAATTTTCTGTAGGCTTTGAAAGAAATTGAAAAAGAACCTTTTAGATCATCTAAAAGTACACTAAATTGTTATTGAAAAATAATAGTCTATGTCAAAATACAGTTAATAGTGAAGGAATAGATCAACGTCTCCCCCACTGACTTGTTTTTGGAGGGCAGGAAGCATTCTCCTTCCCCTCACGGCCATCTGAGGAGACCTTCTGTGGTTCAGCATCAACATCCATTTGCTAGGCATTTACACAGAGATCGGGTTCGCCCGGCTGTTTGTGCATTTGCTTCTCTATCAGTAGGAAGGATACTCTGCTGAGCAGAGGGGCGAAGCATGCAGTGGGTGACTGTTCTGCCACAGATGAAGTGACTGTGACACTTTCCCCATCAAAGAATGGTGCAGGTTAGTCGGTTAGGATAGAGTTATCAAGTTCTTCAATGGGAATAAACCAAGATGCAAATACATTGTAGGGTGCAAACAGGCCTCTTCTCACCATTCTGCCTAGACCCCAGTGCCAACCCTCCCTGTGTTTGACCTCTTTCCACTTTTAAAACTTGTCAATAAATTTCCAATTTTGTATGTAGGGTTTAGGAGTTTAAAGGAGTGCGTTTTAGGATACCTCGGTGCTTCTGACCAAAGTGCCTGTGATTTTATCACTACATATTAATAGAAAGGTTCACAGAATTCATTTTCCCACAGCTTGAATCGTGAAAGCCCAAATTCATGAATGAAAAAGAGGAATGAAATGCTGGTGGATGCCATGCCAAGGGAGGACCTTGAAAGCATTATGCTAAGTGGAAGAAGGTGGCACAGGAGAACGCTTCTTGCATTATTCCATTAAAAATGCCCCTACCAGGCAAATCGGTGGAGACAGAGTAGATGTTGCCCAAGGCATTAGTAATGTTGCCCAAGGGGTAATGGCTCATGAGGCTTTCTTTGGGGTACCAAAAATATACTAACATGGATTGTGGTATATTTGTACAACTGTGCAGATACTCAAAACTACCAAATTTTATACTTTGAATGACTTACAAAGTATGTGAATCATACTCTCAATAAAACTAATATTACAGAATGTATGAAGGAAGAAAAAGGAATCTCTTAGCCCACCACAGCGTGGCAGAGGAGTTCCTGAGCCCCCTCCACTTCTCAGCCTCTTGTTCACTGAAATTTCCAGAGCTGCAGCTTTTCTGCCTTCATTTTTACTACGCAGCTTTCTGTTTAATAATGATGCTATTTATAGCTTTCCTCCTTCTGGCTTCTTCATTGCCCTTTTTGCGGTATTTGTTTTCTTGTTTTCTCAATACTCTGCCCAGCACTGCTTGGTTCCTGAGCCTTCAGTGATCCCATGGGCATTGTCAGTAGGCAGTTGTTTCTTTTGCTCATTAATGAAATGTGCTCAGATGCATTCAGCAGCTGAACTTTGTGACTTACCTTCTGTCCTACACTATGTGATGCTACTTGGTGATTTTCTGCTCTACCAAGGGGAAGGCAGCATTGATTTAAATTTTTCTCCTTTGAAAATACTTGCTATGGCATGTGTGTGTCCCCCAACAAACATGTACGTGGAGGTCAAAAGACAACTTGTGGGGGGTCTGTTCTCTCCTTCCATCATGTGGATTCTGGGGGTCAAACTCAGGTCCTCAGGCTTGGTAGCAGGCACATCGACTGATCTCTCTTGCTGGCCCTAAACTATCTTTTCCATTCTTCCATGATAAAGTTTCACTCTTGGAAAACTGTATGAATTGAAGAAAGAATGCTTCTGTGCTGTTAGTATAGGGTTGCAAGCATGGAAAGGAGCAGTTCATGTGTGTGACATGAGCTGTGACTAGGCAGGGCATTTGGAAAGAAGCCATGAACATTTGAAAATCTGAACGGAACAAGAAGGCACTACCTCCCTTGTGTAGCATTAAGTCTCATTAAAGAAACTTGTTTGGATAGAACTGGCTCTAAGGGTCCTATAGTCTTCTGAGTCTTATTGGTTTGGTTTCCAATAAGATAAGCCACGCTCACTGGATGACTTTGGAAGCTTTGGAAGCTGCAACTTCAGTGTTAACAACATAGCAATGACCCTTGCAGATACCCCGTAGGACCTAATGTCTGTGATGCTTCCATTTGCTGCAACTCAATAAACAGGAAAACTGAGTTGGTACATAGTGTCTCATTAAACATCACCTAGATGCCTGACCTTTCTCCAGTGTGTAGTGTTTTGTTAGTTTTGTCACTCCAGACTGAGTGATACACCTCAGGAGGGAGAAAGGGGTGATTTATTTCTTCTTAATGGATACATGCCTAAAAGAAGAGTAGCATGAGAACAGCTCCCCAGGAATGACTCCTTTCGGTCAGCACAGGTGCACAGAAACTAGGTGCTACCATGAGAGGGGGTGAGTAGGAAGGCTGCAGTCCACAGTCTGGGGATCTGAGTGTGAAATCCAGCTTGTAGTGTGGCACGCAGCTCTGTGCCCCTCTATGAGTTCTTTATTTTCTTAGTGACCAATGTGGTCATCTCCAGGTGAATGATTCCTACCCTATGTCACTGTTAGAAGGGTTAAATAATGTATATAAATAACATACTTAAAGTATCATTGGGCATTTGGGAAATAATGTTGTGAATGTTAACTCTGTATTAATAAGTAGCCTTGTATTTCAACTCTGTGATATAAATTGCATTCATATAGGAGATATTCAAATAGTTATTGTGCAAAAGATGGCCTGGGAATTTTCAGTGATTAGAGCTGAGAAGGAGCGTGCTGAGTATCAATTGTTTCTTATTCTTCAGATCAGAGTCCAAGCAAGATGCCCTGGGCCTGGAATACCATGGTCAATCTTCTAGTCTCAGCATATTCCACACAATCCAAACTGCTTCTCTACTTTTAGAATAGGGCTGCAAACACGGAGAGGAGCAGTTCGTGTGTGCCATGAGCATGACTAGGCAAGGTACTGGAAGGAGGCCATGATAACCTCTCAGAGCAGGATGAGAAAGCACCACCCTCCCTGCACCAGACACCTTCATGAGGCATCTGAGGAGAGAGGAATACAGGAAAGTCCATTTGCCTTGAATGTGTCAGGAAACCAGGTCATGTGAATGCTGTCTGACCATTGAGGAGCACTTCCTGTAAGGCACCTAGCTTCCTTAGCCACTGCTCAGAGGTCTGCCTAGAGCTTTATAAAGGTGTTTAGGATTGACCTGAGATGGGGACCTGCACCCTCCTTGCAACTTTGGCCATCTGTGGTTGGATGGAAGCAAGACTGACTTCCTAAGCAGGTCTTGCTCATACGCAGGGCCAAGAACTTCATGCACTGTCTTGCCTGCTGTTGATGTTTTAAAGCAGTCCTGCAACCCTGTCACCTTAGAAGGAGTGAAGTGGAGAGGGGACAGCCAGAAGGGAGTGCAACTATTCCCTCTGTATACCAGCGAGCTGAGAAACTTCCTGGGCTATCACCAGATGCTGTGTCCAGGGGTCGTCATGTAGGCAAGGAAGTATAGCCAAAACTGAGGGGAAAACTCTTTTAACTCCAGTTCCATGGGATCTGACGTCCTCTTCTGGCTTCTGTGGGCACTACACGCATGGTACACTTACATACATGCAGACAACATACTCATAAACAAAAACAACTTTTAAAAACCACACAGGCCGCCATGCCCCTCTCCATCTTGCCGTGCTCTGAGCACTTAGCTCAAGTGCACCTTTCTTCTGTGCTGCAGAAGTTCCCATTCCATTACAGCATTTTGGTTCAAACAGAAACTGAATATCTTTAGATTCTAACTAAATTGACATCTCTTCTGGATCTGCCTTCTGCCCCTCCACCTCAGCCAATGGCTTCTGTTCACATTAGGCAGAGAGTGTTGTTACCAATGTAATTTTCTAAGTGAGCGTTTAAGACACAGGGGTTGTGAACTTTCTTTTTCTTCTTTTTGCCATATATAACCAATTCCACATAGTGGCTAGTCTTCCAGGCAGAAACTTTCTTGAACATTGTTTTAAACTCAGCCTGTGCTTTCTAAGCAGAGTGGCAGTGGAGTTTGCCTTTTGCCATTGCTTGCAAAGACCAGAAGTATGATAGATCCTTCTTGTCCTCATTTGAGAAGAATATTCATGTTCATTCTTTCTTTGTCTCTCTCTATGCCTCTTTCTGTCTCTCTCTCTCTCTCTCTGTGTCTCTCTCTCTCTCTGTAAAACTATGTATAGTTTTACTTTCTATATCTAAGCATTTTCCAGTTTGTAGACTTAGGGAAACTTTAATAAGCTGGAATGTGATATAGTGGCTTTCTGAGCCTGAGATACTTTGTTCCTGTCTATTCCACCCCTTTTGCTAGAAATTTGTCTTAGTCTGATTTCTGTTGCTATAACAACATACCTGATGCTGGATACTTATAAAGGAAAGAAATTTATCTTTCGTGGTTCTGGAGACAGGAAGTCTAAGAAAGTCTTACTGCACTATGACATAGTAGAGGCATCCCACAGTGGGCATCCTCTTTTATGATAAAACCACTACTGCCATAATGATGTACCACCCTCAAGATCTCATCTAATAATTATTTCCTCCCACAGGTCCCACCTCCCACAGAGGAATTTTAGTTAGGTTTTCCACCTTACCACCATAATATTTGCAACATGTGACTGTTCCGAGAGATGCATTTAAGCCATAGTAGTATCTGTGGGATGATAGGAGTAGGGTGAAATGTATGAATGGGGGATAAGGAGGATCGATTGAAGAATACTTTACAAGTGGATAGCGCTGGGGTACACCTGCTCAGGTGCTGGGTTAGCACATCCGCAGTCCCAGCCAGGCTGTTCTCCACCTGTGTCCATCGTACTCTCCCCCTTCAGTCAGGCACAGTTCCTGCCGGTGATGATACTTTCCAACTGGAATGGAAGGAGTTCTGAGCTCCCTGGTCCATCTCTGTCTTCCTTGAAAGGCAGCCAACCATGCAAGAATCATGAGCAACCTCCTCCCCATGGTTAATTTGAGGACCCAAGAGAAAGCTAGGACCAACCTTAAGTAAGCTCTTCCCTGGGCCCTTGGCTCCATGGTTATAAGGCTGAGAAGAATTCCACAAATACATTCTCATTACTTAGACTTGGGCTTTGTATCTGATGAAGAGTGGAGCAGAAAGGGATTAAAAACATGGAACTGCAAATTCACAGGTTATAAATTCTCTTTCTTTGAAAGGAATAGAATGTTCTAAAGAATCAGAGACTTAGTTGAGTGCAGCTGGTGTCCTGTGCCCTATGATTCTGTTCTGGGTCTCCTTTCTAGGGATATGGTCCCTACAGCCATATTTCCCATGAGCTCTGGCAACAGTCAGAGCACCTGTTAGCTCCAACTCACCTTTCAGGTATCAGCCTGGAAGTCCTTCTGGCCAGCATCCCACACAGTCCTTTCCATGCAGCTCCCAAGATTCCCATGGGATTTCCCAGGCTCATACCTGAGCCCACTGGACCTATCTACAGGTTCTAGCACAGGACTTGGCTGCTAAGCTCAGAAGGAGCATTTCTCATCCCCTTACCTTCAGAGCCACACACTGTGGAGGACCATGCAGTTGGACTTGTGACTGAGCACGGGGACACTACATAGCAATCAGACCTATAGACCTCTCTTCCTTTTCTTTCTCTCGTGTAGACTCAGAGTCAGACTCCTGCAACATTCTTAGAACTTGATCATTTTTGGAGGTCTGGATTCACATTAGTAAATAGCTGGCATAGCAGTTGATCTTGATGCCCAACAATCCATGCCTGTCAAGGAAAGATCTGCTCATGTGGATCAGTGGTATGTCACATAGAGCTGAGATGTCCTTAAGCCATTCTGTGTTCTGATTCAGGAGCTTTATACCTTACTTGAACATCCACCAGCCAGTTCTATCCTTTAATAGTTATATGGGTTAAACTCACTTGCATTGTAAAAACTGTATGACCAAGGAACCTCTAAGATTAAGACTTCCCCCTCCTAGCAGAGGACTTTAGTATCCTGTGCTGTTTCAGTTTCTCAGCAGTCACAGTCATTCAAGAATTTACTATCAAAAGCAAAAATATGTTTAAAAATTTAATAAATGGGAGGATCCTGGAGAGGGAGAGAAGTAAAGGTTGATGTGCATGACTTGTTTTCCTCTCCTGAAGTAATGAAGAGAATGAGCTTTTAAATGCAGTGCCTCCTTCTGCACAGCAACCATGAACCAGTCCTCCTAGTGGTTGGCGTGAGACGTGTGCCTAGCTTTTCCAGCCATTTCGATAAGCTTTTGTTTTTATTGTCATCATTGTACGAATTCCAAGGAATAGAAAGTCTCATGGGCAAAATCAATTTGCTTTTTCTCTGTAGGTTACTTTACAGCAGCTTCTGTTTTCCTCTCCTTTTTAAAGTTGAGTTGCCCTTTAATCGTGCCCCATCCGTGTGCTCCTCCTTGTCCCCTTCCATTCCCCCAGTGCTGTAATTGGAAATTTGGTTAGTGCACTAAATTTTAAGTTTTGGCACTCGTGTATAGCAGCCATCCATCTGCTGGCGAGACACACTGCCCGGGGCTTTTCAAGAAATCCCTTAATAGTCCTGAACACTAATAATATTTATATACATTGAGATGAGACAAAATTTACAGCAGGCTTCTGGGGCTGACTCCAGGACTCTGTAGTCCCAGGCGTCCCCATGTTCTCTTCCTGCCTCCCTGAATCCTCTGTACATGGCAAGAGGAGCCCCGCTTCCCTCTCTGGATCTACCTCAGATTTCTGGAATCTGTCCTCTAACAAGCAAGTCATCTGTCCCTCTGCAGAGCAGTATATGTGTGTTTGTTCACAGTTGGCATCAGTCCACGCAAAGGGACCCATTGAGCTGGTATCCACTTAAGAGGACTAGTTCCTTTGTACGACCATATTTAAATGTTACTGAACTCGGTTGGGAAATAGCTTCTATCATTTTCAGGGAACAGGGGCCCAACATGCCAAGCATTTTATAGGTACCTTGTCAGGTCTGTGTTTGTTTTTCATTTTTATCCTGGGAAAATGCAATATTTCCATTTGGGTGTAACTGATGGCAAGCCATTTTACAGGAACACTTCCCCTTCCTTTTAAATACTCCTTGGCTTTTACTACTACATAGCTGTTTGATCTTGCTATCTACAACAATGCATCATTTTCTTCCTATTATAAAGAAAAGGGACACCACAGGTTGATACTGTGTCCCAGTTAATAATCTCTGATGGTGATCGTGAGATTCCTAGTCAGTTTTCCCTTCCTCCGATCACAAAATATGGTGATGATGGATGGCTAGGATGCACCCCACCAGAGAGGCTGCAACCAGTTTTACTGAACCTTGTGGATCTGTTATTCTGTGTGAGCTGCACAGAGACATATAATCAGCAGCAAGGTTCCTCTCCTGACCTGTCCTCTTCTGTCTGTTCTGTCCCACTGCTGTAAAGTTCCTTCAGCAAGGCTTTACCTCCTGAAGATTCCAAAGCATTCCTAAACAGTACCATGAATTAAGGATCAAGTATTTGCACACATGAGTCTTGGTGGGTAGGAGGGTTCAAACCACACTTGTTATGCCTAATTATCACTTAAACTTCGTCATACACACATGCATACACACACACACACACACACACACATCTGTACACACTTTTTTCATATGAAAAGACGTATGTGGGGCATTGTTCTGTGTATGATTCCAGACATCCACTGGGATCTTGGAGTGAATTCCGTATAATAAGATGGAGACTGCTGTATTTGAAAAGCATAAAACATAGTGCCTTTTAAAGTTCTAGAGGCCCATATGTTCATGCCCCTCCATGTTTACCTGTGCCACAGGCTCCCTTCTCATGGGTCTGGTCACCCCCACTTCACAGAGAATAAAGGGGGATCAATCAAGGTTATTAGAAATCACTCACCCCAGAGCAAACCAGGAGTTCCTAAGAGAGAATGGGCTTGTGATACCCATTGTGTCCTTTACCAACACAGATGCAAGGATACCTTTCATGGAAGGTGGTGTGCCTGTGTTGTCTCTACTGCACTATATGGGGCCAGTGGTGCCCAACAGGCAGCTGGTCAGCTCTGGAGGAGGCAATGTAATCCTTGTTTCATCTCACCGCCCTCTCCTCTCTGTCCCCACAGTGTGCCCAAGTGTTTGCGGAAAGCGAGCATGCACGGAGAGCAACGAGTGCTGCCACCCAGAATGCCTGGGCAGCTGCCACACACCTGATGACAACACGACCTGTGTGGCCTGCCGGCACTACTACTACAAAGGAGTGTGCGTGCCCGCCTGCCCACCTGGCACCTACAGATTTGAGGGCTGGCGCTGTGTGGACCGTGATTTCTGTGCCAACATCCAGAACGCTGAGAGCACTGACTCCTATGGCTTTGTCATCCACGATGGCGAGTGTATGCAGGAGTGCCCCTCAGGCTTCATCCGCAACAGCACCCAAAGGTTAGTGACCACCATCCCCGGGCACCGATGGAGGTAGGACCATCTAGAGGGGTTTGTTGGAGGGAGACACCACTTACCTTAGGAGAATATTGGCATGGTTGGCACATGTGGCTTCTTTTCTGTCAGCCTGCTGTAAGAGTGCACTACTAGCACTAGTGACTAAGAATGAGCCTGCTGGCCCCCGTGTCCCGAGCCCCGCTTACCCCATGCACCTGCCAAGCTGATGGCTGACAGGCGGGGACTAGAGCTGTATATTAACCTCCCCAGCTTGCTATGCTAACCTATGCTAACCCAGTGAAAGCTTTGGAGATGCGAGAGAGAGGAAAGACAAGCCCCAGCCAGCATCCTTGAGGCGAGTGGGCAGGCCTCCCACCTCTCAGTGCAAATCTGGGGTCTGGGGATGAACCAGCAGTCTAGTCCGGTTCCTGCCTACTCTTCCTCCTCTCAGCCTTGCACCTTCACCACTGTCAGTTGTTGTGGCCCCATCTTTCTTCCTGAACTCTGAGGATTTACTGGGGAAGCAGAGGAGTTGCTGGCTGAACAAATGCACTCTCCTGTATGTCAGAGACTGCCTGAGACTCTAGATTCATAGGTTGATGTTTTGGGTACAAGATGTTATAACTCTAGAAGCAAAGGCTAATCAGGTTGGGGTTACTGCTCTCTCCCCTGAAGCAGTACAGAGGATTCTAGAAAAGGCTCTTCTGTGTTATATCCCCTACCTAAATACACTTAGACTTTTCTGAATTCCTCTGAATAGAGCTAGGAGCCTGTGAATGCAGCTTGGTGGTATGGTTAGCACGTGGGAGGCCCTAGGCTCGGTTCTCAGCATTGCAAACAAATGGTTTTACAAATATAAAATATTCTGAAAAATAAAATTTTGCTGCAGTTATTTTCTATAAAATGCATCAAACAAGTCTTTACCAAAGGGGATTCCATTTGTGCAGTAGCATTTGAAGATGCCCCTACTGTAAGCTGACTTCTAAATCAAAATCAAAGATAAAATTTTCTTTCATAATGTAGCCGTAAAGCAAGTTTTTAACCTGTTCTAATGTCCAAAACTATAATAATAATAATAATAATAAATTTTAATTGTTTTTAAATAAGCCAAGTGATCTAGAGTTATGTAACATATTTTACCAAAAATAAGTCTGCCATATTTTAATTCATGTTTTATCAGCAGCATCTATTAGTCAACTTTCTGTTGCTATAACAAAATACTTGGGGTAATTAGTTTATAAACATAGTTTCTGAGGTTTTGTTCCATGATGTTCCCTTGAGACTTGTCAAGGGAATACATTATGATTGGGAGCACATGGTAGTGTCATATCATTCACCTCATTGGGGGCAGGGGGCAAGAGAAGGGTCCCAAGTGACTGGCAGGCGTCCCATTAAGCCCTCCCTTGTCAAACTTTTACCACCTCCCAGACCATCAAGTTAGGAACTAGGCAATTAAAAGATGGGCCTCTGAGGGCATTCTAGTCCCAGATGGTTGCAGTCTTGGGATGCAAAAGAACTGTATCAGTGTGCATCTTGGGCCCCAGACCAGTTTCTGGCAATGGGTGTGGAGCCTCAGGCCACATTTAGGCATCACCTTCCTCCTGGAGCTAGGAGTAGAGACGGAGAGCAACTCACTATGGAATCATCTTTGACATGAAAATTCAATTTCATATACTGCTTGAAGGCCTTCAGCTGTTCTGCAGCACCCAGGGTGGTGAGTGTGGTGTGCACAGTGTGTGTTTGCAGAGTTGATTCTCCTTCCCTCAATTCCTAAAGAATTGTGCCAATATTCTCCTGCCTGTTCTCATAATCTGTCCAAAACTACAGTCTGCCTTGTCCATTTTAAAGTATAACACCATCAAGCAGTAATAAGTGTCCCTTTCTGAGCCTTTTAAACACTTACTTTAAAATACAGTATTGTTTAGGAGCTGAAGAAATGGCTCAGTGGTTAAGAGCACTGGCTGCTCTTGTAGAGGACTGGAGTTCGGCTCCTAGCACCCACATGACGGCTTCAAACCATCCATACATAACTGCAGTTCCAAAGGGACTCTGCCACCCTCTTCTGACCTGTGGACATTGCACGACAAATACTACACATAGTTTTACCTTACAACCCAGCCATGGTGACCCTGAACATTTATCTCAAAAAAAATGAAAATTTGTGTCCATATAAAAATATTCACACAGTTTTCATTGTAATAGCCAGGAACTGAGAATAACTCAGATGTAAAAGGAATGGTAAAGCAGACTGTGGTACATCCAGAGCACAAAATATTGCTTAGCAATAAAAAGGAGAAGCTGAGTTTCAAGGGTACTGTGCTGTGTGAAGTACACCAGGCTGAAAAGTTATATACCCTATGCTTCCTTGTATGTGACATTCTGAGACTAAAGGTGGAGAGCGGTTTAGAGCTCCCAGGAGTTCGGGGTACTGAAGTCAGGGTAGCTACAAATGGGCAACACAAGGAAGGACCATGCAGTGTTGATTGCAGTGGGGACTCCATAGATCAGTCTGCAGAGATGGTGAGATGATACAGGGTTCGACATGTGTGCCAGGGTTGGCTTCCTAGTTTTAATCATTATAGTATCATTATGTAAGACACAGAACCACTGGGGAAGCCGGATGAAGGGTACATGGGCCCTCTGCGCCATCTTTGCAACTGTGTGTGTATCTGTAATTATTCTAAAGTAAGTTTTTTAAAAAGGAGAGTCATATTTTATACAGTACTTAGTTAAATTAGAAAAGTACAGCAAAAAGAAAGTTCTGGAAGGAAGTCCTATCCCATTACACACACATGAAGGTTGGGTCATTGGTTGTACTTGGAAATGGACCTGCCTCTTGACCTGCTTCTATACACATTACAGATCGTGGAAGGTTTAGCACTGGGTTCACTTTTTTCCCTGCTGTTTCCTAAATAATGACAGGTGAGCAGGAAGAACGCCCTCATTCTGGCCTCTAGCATTCCTGGCTGTTTGTGGCACTCTCGGGGTAGCATTTGGAACAGGAGCTCATTACAAAGCAGTGGAAGTTCCTGGCTTTTATTGCACGTGCAGCACAAACAACATTTGGATCAATTTACAAGTTTCTGCAAAACACTGTCAAAAAATAATTTCAGTTGTGCTTTAGCAAGAAAATAATGGATCTGTGCTGTGCCGTGTGTCTTTTGGAATCCCTTTCTGGGCTTTGCTGGGACACTGTCTTTGAGGGAGTAGACTCCTGTTAGTGGCAAAGACCCTGCCATCTCCTCACTGCCCCTGCCAGCTCTCCCACCTCCCTTTTGGTAGGCAAGGGTCACATCAGAGAACAGCTTGATTCTTGCAGCAACCCAGAGCTCCTTTCTGTGAGTCTGTGTCTCCCACATGAAACCAGCTGGCTCCTCAGTTACCAGCCTAAGATACCCACATGCTTCCTGCATGGAGCACATATTTCGTCTAGAAACAAGCAACATGCTTTTCCTCTGTAAGTGCTGTCCCCTTGTGGTTACAACTTGAGAAGCTTAAGCTGGTGGCCTTGTGGATGAGATGCCACATGACCACTGGATGCTTCAGAATGGCTGGTTCATCAAATGCACACTGTGTTAGCAACCAGAACACCTTATCTTTATATTTTTTAATGCAAGGAAATAAACTCAGTCCTGTGTTTATCTTCAATAGCATGTACTGCATCCCCTGCGAAGGCCCTTGCCCCAAGGTCTGCGGTGATGAAGAAAAGAAAACGAAAACCATTGATTCAGTTACTTCTGCTCAAATGCTCCAAGGATGCACCATCTTGAAGGGGAATTTGCTTATTAATATCCGGCGAGGCAGTAAGTATTCGACCCCACTGAGTGAATGACTTTATCTCTTAGTTTACTTGTGTTGATACTCTTCCTGACCCTGTTCCTGAGTCACAACCAAAATAAGGGCTTAGAGAAACAATGTGGTATGTAAGCCCATGCGTGACATCTCTCCCTTGAGTTTCCTGAAAGATAAAATACAGATTGAAAGGCAGGCTGTGTTTGAGCCATTAGCACAGAATTTATTCCTGTGGATTATCCCTCATCTTTCTGTTAGTCACATCTTACGCAGGAGAGGCCCATCTGACATACACAAACCCCAGCAGACACTGATGGATCAGACCCATGAGTCAGCTGGCTCCAGCTGTGGCTGTATGCACTCATTGTTAAGGCCAGAGAGGTTGGGTTACTTGCCTATTGTTTTTAATTATTTTTATTTTATGTGTACTAGTGTTTTTACCTGCGTGTATATAAGTGCTACTGTGTCGTGCAGTGCTCTTGGAGGTCAGAGGAGGCATCGGATTCCATAGAACTGCCATTACAGATGCTGGTAAACTCCTATATGGGTGCTGGGAACTGAGCCCAAGTCCTCTCTGCAAGGGCATCAAGTGCTCTTAACCACTGAACTATGTCTCCAGCTCCTTACTTGCCTGTATTGAAAGGGATTTTATTAGGCCCTACAAGTGATAGATGCCCAGGTTTCCTTCTGAGAGCCAAAAGGATATGGCTATGTATTACCCATACCTAAAGCTTCGGTCTGAGCCTGCAGATTCTCCTGGCAGTAGATGGCGTGCCTGGTCACTTGCTTCAAAATCTCTTTTAATTTCCCATCCCTGCTGTTCTTTCTCTTCCAGTCTTTGATTGGCAAGCTTCTAGGTGCCCACAGTTCTCACCACTGGTTGAGATTCTGGTAGCCTTACAAGCTAGAATAGTATTGAACAGAATAGTAAAGAATACTTTACTCACCAAAAGAACTTTTATTTATTACTTTGAATTTTATTGGCAAATCTTTAGGGGAATAAAAATTTGAAGTGCTCAAAGGAAAAATAGCCAATCTATTTATTTTGAGTTTCCTTTCCCATAGTATTTGTTGAAAGAGTAGATTTTATTATTACAGCTTGCATATAGCAGAAACAAGGTTTTGCTCTGAAGAGTTGATGTTTGTTTATAGATTTATTTATTTATTTATTGGTCTTTTTTTAGACATGGTCTCATTGTAGCCCTGGCTGGTCTGAAACTCTTTGTAGACCAGGCCAGCCTCATATCTCACAGAGATATCCTTGCCTCTGTCTCTGGAGTAATGGGATTAAAAGTGTGCCACCGTGTCTCACACTGCAGATTTTTTTTAATAGCTCTAATTTTTTATTATCTATCCTCTACTTTTCTACCATGTAGTTCACTCTGTTCCCCTCAAGAACCCCTCCTGTTGTACTTATAAAATTATGTTCTTTTTGCTCATACTAGATTTATTATGATATTTCTAATTTACTCATCCCTAGGATATGCCTTCTAAAATGCATAAACCTTTTTTCAAATCTCCTATCCTGGAGATTAAGATGTAACTTAGTAATTAAATCTGTGGGGAAGTGTTATCTAGGAAAGAATTGATACATCTTCATGTATGGTAGTGTGAAGTTGCCATCCCGTCCCTGTAAACACAGGAATCAGTTGAACTAAGGGTGATGGGACACCTCGTTGGAAGAATGAGGTTCCCAAACCTTAACTGAGAGCTATACTTGTTGCCTCACATTTAAAATTCAGGATTTTATCCTTAAAACATCAACTACAAAGCCAGACCTAGGAGTCCAAGCTTGTAATCCCAGCTCAGGAGGCTGAAGCAGGAAGAATGGCTGCGTGGGTTCCACCCAGGTCAGCACAATTTGGTGAAACGCTCTCTCCAAAGGAAAAAGTAAAAGAGGGCGGGGGGGGGGGGCGGGGGGTTGCTCAGTGGCTGAGTACTTACCTAGTACTCTCTGTGAGGCCCTAAAATCAATCCCCTGTACCACCAAACAGCAAACACAGAATCGATTACAAATAACCTTTCTTCATTCCAGATTTAATTTCCCTTTAATTTCTCTTTAAAAACTAAATATAAGGCCTTATCTTCTTATTCTTTTTGTTTTTGTATCAAATCAAAGTAGAACCTCTCACTAAGTAAACCTTCATAAAACATAGGCAGTGAAATCTCATTCACTGAACCACATTCAGTCCATCATAATCTTTCTTATAGTTTTGACATAAGCTGAACTGATTTGTATTTTTTTATTTACTGTGTAAAAGAAGGTAGGCTAAGCAAGATAAAAGGAAGTTCACTATTTCTGTGACCTCTTATTAGTACATTTTTCGAGCTCTTTTTATAGCTACAAAAGCTATTTATGAGCAGTATAGAAAGCTCAGAGATACAGAAATGAAGGATGTTTTTCAACTACTTACAGGCCTGATGTAATAGTGGGCATTGGAGGTAAGATAAGAAGATCAGAAGTTCAAGGTTATCTCCAACTACATAGTTCAAGACATCCTGGGCTACATGAGACCTTGTCTCAAGGGGAAAAACCAACAAAACAAATAAAACAACTGCCTGCAACTGTCATTGACAATATTTGAGTATATTTCCCTCCAGCCTAAGTAAGGGTAGACTCTTTAAATATAGTTTCCATATCTTAGAAACGCCAAGTAGAGCCAAGGCAATTCCTAATGAGCCTGGAAAAGCATTTGTTCAGTCCTGAGGAGGAATACTATCTCTCTGTTGACAGAGCATATTAAAAGATGTTGCCTCAATTTGTCAGCTAGAGCTAATTGGCAGCCTGGTATTTATGAGTTCACATTCTGTTAATCAGCTTGGGAACTGCAGTTTCCAACCTTCTAGAAATGTGCTGTCCCCTGCCTCAGAGGCCTTGTCCCAGAGTGGCTGTTGGGCAGTCAGGGCTATGTATGTGTTTGCTAGGGACAGTAGGTCCTATGCCAGAATATTAGGTGTCTCTCTAAGCTCTCCCAAAACAAGACCTGCGACTAAATTTTCCTTCATACCTGTTTGTATGAGCCTAAATATAATATGTCACCTGGCACCAGAGGAGCACTCAGTGACACAGACTCCTTTTCATGTAGATAACATTGCTTCAGAACTGGAGAACTTCATGGGGCTCATCGAGGTGGTGACAGGCTATGTGAAGATCCGCCATTCCCACGCCCTGGTCTCCTTGTCCTTCCTGAAAAACCTTCGTATGATCTTGGGAGAGGAGCAGCTAGAAGGGTAAGTGTTCCATATTCCTGTTGCAAAAAATAGCATACTTCTTTCTTTTTTTTCCCCATGTTTTCAATTTATTTATCGTGTTGGGGTGGAAGTATATGTATAGTCAGAGGACAGTCAGTCCTCTCCTTCCATCATGTGGCTCCTGGGGATCAAACTCTGGTTTTCAGGCTGGCAACAGCTGCCTTACCCAAAGAACCATCACACTACCCAAGTACTGTGCTTCTAAAACTATATAAACCAAGTAAGAGCCTTTTCTTGTTAAATAGAAGAAGGAAGGAACCCCAGGCTTGCCTCTGCTGTCTGGGTGGTGACCTCCCTTCCTGCTCAGAGTCCTATGCAGATCATAATCTACCACTCCTAGGACACTGCCAGTTTTCATTCCTAAGGCACCATCAGTCAGTCAGGGGATACAGGTCTATATGTGGCCACCAAGGTAGCAACCAGGGATACTCCTGGGTACCTTTCCTGCCAAGAGTGACAGTAGTCAATCTAAAGTGCTTAACTCCCAGTATAACTGTTATTTACCTAACCCCTTAGGTGCCTCTGAGTACTGTGCTCAACAGGATAAAAAGTATCCTGTTGTACACATGTGCATGTGTGTGTGTGTGTGTGTGTGTGTGTGTGTGTGTGCGTGCGTGTGTGCACACATGCACGTGTGGGAAGGGGGGATAGAGGTGACATAGAGTGTCTGCCTCAGTTTGTCTCCACCTTATTTGTGACAGTCTCTCACTGATCCTGGAGTTCACCGATTTATAGACTGACTAGACAGTAAGGCTGAAGGCTCCACTTTCCCAGTGCTGAAATTGCAGGCATGTTATGTGACTGGGGATGAACCTCATGTCCTCACACTGTACAGCAAGCACTTTCCAACTGAACCATCTCCCCAGCAATTCTAGCCCCCTTTTTAAAATAAAGGTGCCTCAAGACACTTGGCAAAGTATGAACAATTCATTTTATTATAGTCTTCCAACTTATAAAATTTGTTTATTGATTTACTTACAGGATTTATGCAATTGACATAAATTTTGCCTTCTGCACAGATATTCTTTGTAAGAGGCTTTAAAACAAACTTCTCAGCAGAGGTTAAGCTGATACTTACTACAAACACAACACACAGCTTCTCTCATGCCTCTGGCCTGTGTGTACCTTTGCTGGGTCCTTTTTACGTTCACCATGACTCTTGCTTAGGTTTAAGTTAATGTTTTGAAATTAAAAATAATAAACCATCAATGAAGCAATAAAATTCCATTAAGGAAATAATTTAGGAAGGAAGGAGTGGAATAGTCCAAGGAAGGATTGCCTTGCTGATATGTCTGAATAAGGTTGTATAATGAGGATTTCTTCATAGCCTCCCAGTGTTCTCAGACTAACCCTTGATTGGTCTTAAATTTTTAAAGTTCCATCCTTTGATATAGCTAAAAAGAGCTGCTCATTCCATCCATTCAGTGCTGTAAACATTGAATCTTTAGAAAGACACCTTCCTCCTTGCTTGCAAATCCAAAGCAGATGCTATAGCCTCCGCCCTGAAGTGTCTCAGTCACTACTGTGGCACCCATGTGAGGCCATGATCATTGTTTGTTATATTAAATTTTTTAAAATATTTTTATTTTATGTGTATGAGTGTACTTACATGTATGTAAGTACACCCATGTTGTATAATGCCTGTGGAGGTCAGAAAAGAGTGTTGGATTCCCCTGGAACTGGAGTTACAGATAGTTGTTAGCCACCATGTGGGTGCTGGGCATCAAACCTGGGACCTCTGTAAGAGCAGCCAGTACTCTTAACCTCTGAACCATCTCTCCATCCCTGTTGTACTAAATTTTAAAATGAATTGAAAATCTTTTTTTGTTTGTTTGCCCTCCCCCCAATAGATCAGTGTTCTGGAATCCTGGAATCAGTAAGCGCTTTTTCTTCGGCATATAGATAGCTGTCAGATTTGCTGGTTGCTTAAGGATAGGCTTTTTTTCACCTCTCCTTGCCTAGCTTGAGCCAAGTAATAGGCATTGAGGAGAAAGCAGAGAAGAGACCTTAATTATTTTTACTAGAGATTATTATATGCTATGATTGCCTTTTTGCTATGGGTTAACTAAAAGTGTCATGCACTTAAATGTAGCTGAAAATTGAAGACTGTGTTTTTCAAGAATATTTATTATCTGAAACTTACATAACATCTGCAATATCAGCCTGGTCTTTGCAAGGATGCTTGTGTTTGGGAGGCTTCCCTGAAAGCTCAGGGCCTGCAATTCTGTTAACTTTCTAGAAGGGAAGGGAAGTCATATGAAGCCTCCACTTTTCCCAGCCTGGGGGCTGCTTCTTGGAGCCTAGCTTTTTGGCTAAGACTTTCAGCCTCTTTAATACTTGTTTACTTGGACCTGCCTTCTCCTCTTAACTCAAAGTGAACTACTCAAGCTCAAGCACTAAGTTTGTCTCAGGGGCTGCCCATAGCAGTAACTCACCCCTTTGTTTCTCCTCCTTAGACTCTGATCGAGTTAGGCTCACTTCCTTCACCTGTTCCCCTAACTTCTGAAAGATGGGAAAAGTTAGGGAGGAGGGAAAGAAAGGGTGTGAGACACAGATGAATGTCAGCAGTGCAAAGCACAACTTACAGAATGCTCCAGGAAAAAAAAGAATGTGCCCTGGGAACCAAAAAGACAAATCTGGTGGAGAAGGTCAGGCAAGCTGCTGACAAGAGGTGGATGCTGACATGGGCCTGAAGGGTTTCCAGCAGTGGGAAGCACGGGGTGACACCTGGGAAGGAGATGAACAAAGACAAGCTGGGGCATCCTGAGACCTGTCTGGCAAATAACACTGAAGAGGTAGTTGGTACTAGAATTACGTAAGGTGTTATTGCACCCAAGTGTGGACGTTGTCATTTAGGCAAACCCCTGGAGCACACTCAGTGCTTTTTGGACGAAGAGAGTTTAGCAGCGCTGTCTGACATTTAATTTCAGAGTGCTATTGGTTTCAGCCAGGATAACTTTCTCCCTAGTGTTTCTCAAACTTTGTAATGCATTGCAGCCATGGAGGAGGGGCTTTTAGGAAGTCTTACTGCCCCTCACCAGGCTGTATCTCACCCCTAATCGATCAGAAAGCTTGACTAGAAGTTTTCAGATTCAAGCATAAGTACTTTTCTAAATATTTCTGGTTACTTCCAGCACATGGCAGAGATTGGAAAAGGCCACTTTATCCCTGTAGTTCTAATATGTATGCCCCCAGAGCATTTTGATTTTTTTTTTTTCTAAGCTTGTTATACTACCTTGAAGGAATCTATTTCTTGAACTTTTCTTATGGCCAGTGAGAACAAAATAAAGGCTTGTGTTTGGTTCAGGAGGATAAGCATTCTGTAGCTTGTTTTTTGTTGTTGCTGTTTTTGATGGAAAGGGGAACAGTCCACCATGAACATAGCCTTCCAACCCTGGCTGTCCAAGATGTCACTTTGGTCCACTTTGGTCCTTCTCAAATAGCCTTCTGAGCAGTTGACAGAAATGCTGTTGTTTTACGTAGAGTGTAGCTTCTGAGGAGATCTCTTTCTGAACCTATTAACCTGTGTCACATAATCATGAGCCATTTCTTAAACTGATTTACAGGGTAATCACAGGTGAGTCAGGATCCCAACAGAACAGAGAGCAGGATAGGCAGAAGCAGAATGGGACCCAGTCAACAGCAGGAAAGTCTCAGCCATCACTCAGTCTATATTACTGGACATCTCTAGAATCCCTGCTTTAGATATTAAGAAAACCAAGAGGGGCTGGGGAGATGATGGCTCAGTGACTAAGAATATTTGCTTGACAAACTTGAGGTTCTGAGTTTGAATCCCCAACCTCTACATAAGAAGCTAAGCATTGGGGTAAGCTGAAACAGATTCCAAGAACTCACTAGCCAGCTAGCTTAGCCAAAATATTAGGCTTCAGATTTGGTGAGAGAGCCTGTCTGAAGGCAATATGGTAGAAAGTTAACAGAGGAAGATACTCAACATCCTGCTCTGGCTTTCTCGTGTGTACACATGGATATGCATACCCACACATATGTACATACACAGATATAACACCTACAAAAGAAAGACAGAAAAGGGTAACTCAGTGATACCACACTTACCTAGCATGTCTTGAGTCCCTGGGCTTGATTTCTAGCAAAAACACACACACTCATACACACATGCACGCACGTACACACACAGACGAGGGAGAGGAAGAAAGAGGAATTATTATCTTGAAAATACTTATTTAGAATTTGTTTTCTAATATAAGTCAAACAAGTTAAAACTTGAAGTTCTTTGGTGCAGCAAAAGACAGTTGTCTTGAAACATACAGGAAGTTAGCAGAGTATAAGATTTGGACTTCATAGGTACATGTGGGCGTCTGCCATGTCTCTTCTACTCAGTGCTTTGTGATGCCTTCTCACAGCTCTGAGCAAGGCAGTAATGTGGTTGCACTTTAGCACTTACCTGGAACTTTTAAAGTAACCATACTCAACCATGTGTCAATTCTAGATTCTCATCTCTAGTACCTTAGAGATACAGACACACATGCAGCGTCATTCATGATATACTCCCCCGAAATCACCCACTGAATGTAACCCAAGGATTCTTCAACAAATGGTTAGAAAGAGAGCGGGGCTGGCTGGGTGGAAAGGACTGTTCCCAATCTGGATAGTGGTGATAGTTGGACATCAATAAAATTTGTTGAAACTAATGGAGCTATATATTTCCAGTGGGTAAAATTCTAGATGATAAATTATACTTCAGCAAAGCTACAGTTAAAAAACTCTCCACAAAGAAGAAATATTTTGTGAAGATCTATGTGGTGCTTAGTTCCCTTGGAACTAATGATTTTTGCACTCCTTGAGCCTGTGTGGATGGTGTCACATTGGACTTGGGAGATCAGGTGTGGTGTGAGTAGTCTCTGCAGATGGGTTGAGTGCTGCTGGGATGATTCTGTTAGAGACAGCTTCCTTGTGCTGGCTTCTGATGCCCTCTAGAGACAGCTGTCGGCAGGCAACAGTGTCTCCTTGCAGAAATCACCAGGAATTATCGGTTGCATATTTACAGATCTTCTTTGAAAATATCTGCAAGATCTTGAAAAGGGGGAGTATTTCTTGATACCTGTATAGGCTGGAGGCATCAGTCTCAGCCCCATATGTCAACGTGAAGGACTTGCCTGTTCTCTGTCACTTTGTTCTGGCGACTTTGACACTTCAGAGAACAGCATAGGTCATCCCACACCTTTGTGAAGTGATTCAAAGCTCACAGTATCCTTTTTATTTAGCTTATCCGATTCTCCCAGTTGGCCTCAGGGCCAGAAGAAAACAGGAGAAAAGCTGCAGCCCGAGAGAACCACATAAACTGTCCAGAGTTGGCATGTCATAAGCTGTAGAGAGGATACTCAGGCCAGATGGGTTCCCACATGAAGTGCTCTGCACCCTGTTGCCAACTGTCTTATAGGTGCCACCAAGCTCTGCAGCAGTTGTGCCTTTCTTTGCTTCTGTCTAATGTGCAGGAGGAAGGTGGTAGCACTGGCCTCAAAATGGTCGCCACGAATCATAGCTGAGTGTGGGCTGCATGCTAATCGTGGCATCTAAGTTATCACTGTTGGTGACATGGCAGTGCCCTTGAGTAACCAACTACTTCCAGTTGGTTTACAGATTGAACTCACCTGAGTAGAAGAAAAAGACCATCTTATCCTCCAACATTGAGAAAGCTAAGAGCCTAGATACCAATATCAATAAAACTCTGGGCATCATACAGCCTATGGGAGCTAAAGAAAAAAATAAGTAACCCAATTTAAAAGAATATTCTCTGAATGTAAAGACAGTATTCCTAGAAACAATTTACGAAATCACATTTACTGAGCAATTTTCTTACCTAGTCATTTCCTTTAGAAAACAATGAAATTTTAAGCATATTCCTATTTAGAAGGTGCTAAATCCCACATCACCTGGGATCATCTCCTAATACTCACCTCATCGTAGAAGGGTTTGGGAAGCAGCATCCTCCTTAGCTGGGGTGCAGAAAGCGAGTGCAATACCGTCAGGCAACTCGTGAACAACTTGATTATTATTTTGATGAGGGTTTTTATTTTTCTTTACCTTCCTTGGGCTCTACAATGCCTGTGTTTTATTGATATTGGTATTCTAACTCTCAGCCTCCTCAACATTGTTAAAAAATATTTGTGTTTACTGTAAAAAAGATAATCTTGTTTTTCAGAGTGATTAATTAAATACCCGAGTTTCAATGTGCCTGCCATTCATTTGTCAGATTCCTAGTTTGTAATTCATGCTTCCTCCCTGGGGAAAAGAATGTTTTGTTCAGAAGTATTCTGGTGCAGTTCTATTTCCTGTAGTGAAATCAATGTACCAAAAGAGGCCTTGGCCTAGATTGAGATGGGAGTTTGACCTGATTAATTGGCCCTTACATCTGATTTTTTTCTTTTGGGATTCTCAGACCTGGGAGCAGCCAAACCATTGGGTTTAGCATTGACACTGTAATCTTCCTCAAATAGAAATATTTTGTAAACTAGGATGGACTTGTGATACTTGTGATGGGACCAATGCATTTCCTCCTTCAGTTGTGTGGCTATCCTATCAGTAAGAGTGGACATAGGTGGGCCCCCAAGAATGGTAGCTCTGGCTGACCTGTATCCTAGTATCTCCCCAGGACATGCAATCTTATACTGCAATCTCAATTCCTTTGAGCAATATCTTAGGTGTCTTTTCTAAGATACAGATAAGTTAGGAAGAGAGCTCTTACTGAAAGGAAAGAATTGCTTTCTTACAAATGTTTTTGCTACTGATGGCCAGAGGCCTCCAGACGGACTTGTTAGGTGTCTGGCTTGGTTTCAGAGCCACTATCATTGGATTGCTTGCTGGCTCACAGACAGCTCCTACACAGACAAACCCCCACTGAGGACCTGGTGTTTGAGGAGGTCGTGGGCTGCAAGCTGGCAGGGCAGATTTCACTTCAGTTCTGACTACCATAGACATGAGGATACTGGGGTATTTTTTTCTATTTGTAAGAAAATTATTATGTATTTGTGTATGATGTGTGTGAAGATGACATGTGTATGGAGGTCACTGAACAACCTTATGGAATCATTTCACTTCTTCCACTTTCACGTAGCTCCAGGGATCATGCTCACGTCACCGTGTTTGTGCTATAAGCTCCTTCACCTGCTTTGCCACCTCACTAGCCCCCATAAGGATTCTTAAAGTCAACAGGGAGCTCAGATGCCACCTGTTATATTCCTTGCCCCAAGAGTGAGAGTATATAAACGGTGCGCAAACCACCTGTGGCTAAGATGCTGCGAATTAATGACTTTTATGGCCCTGTGTCCTTATCTCTCCCTTGTGAGTTCTGAAGGAATGGTCCAGGGGTACTTGGCAGCACTGCTGCTGCAACTTGTGCCTCATTCTATGGGAAGGTCAGACTGAGGATGGGCCAGTTGGTTAGAGGTCCTGGCTTGAGTGGAGTGAAGGCCCTCAGTGGTGCAGAAGGTGCCTCGTGCACAGCCTCCAGGGAAGAGCAAGTCTTGGGGGTTCTCTTTTCTTCTGGCTCTACAGGGAAGTGTTTTTTACACATTTGTTTGTGGGGCTGTGAATTAGTCATAGCGAATACCTTTGTGTTGAAGAAACTGAGACAGGGAAGGCAGGAGGTTGGAGACAGGACTCGAGATGCATGGGTAGCAGAGCCCTTGCTCAACACAGTGGGCTCAGCTGTAACTGCAGAATCCTTCTGCAGACACCCAGACAGAGTTCTTGTACTCTTATGTCCCCAAGATGGATTCCTTGTGACACCAGGTAACCATAGATAGCCATCTCCCCTCTAGCCCATGTCTTCCTCCTAGGGGACGATTGAACAGTGGAGGAGCTCTGGGTCTCCAGCACCTTGCTGGAGCTCAGCCTCTGTTAGAACAGGAGTTTTCTAAGTATGGAGCCCAGGTGTCAGCATCACCTGTTAGTAATCTGGTAATCCAGACCTCCGTATCAGAAACTCTAGTGGTGGGCAACACTGACAACACGTTTTCTATGTACCAAACTTGGAAAACCACTCTCTTAGACATTGAATCCCAGTACCCTGATGGGAGATCCCAGAGAAACCATGTATTGGGATGTCTCTCCTCGCCCCCGTACCTCCAGAAACTGAAATAAGGGTTTCTTGAAAGGCAAGTGTGAAGGAGGGAGCAGCCAGGCTGTCTCCCATCCCATCATGCGCTACTGATTGGACACGGGTAGGATTTACTCCCGAGGATAATGGCAGACTTTGCTGCAAGTATGTAAGCTGTTCCGGTTGAGTAGCAAAGCATGTCTGTTCTCCTTTGGACTGATTTCAGGAGCATTGTACATACCTGGCTCTGAGAAAAATAACCAAAGGCATATCTAGGGAATGATTCTAGGAACATCCTCTAGTGTGAGAAGCTTTGTATGTTGGTAAAAGAGGGCATAAAATTAATTAGTGTCCTATTGATTTTCAGAATGTTGTCCTTGACTCATCCTGTTGTCAGTATTCGTAGCAACTATCTGCTTTTACATAGCCCCAGTAAACAACTCTCTTACTGGTAAAGGAACTGGTATGGAATCATGCGTGCAGCAGAGAGGATATTGTTGCTGGAGGGGACTGTTGGTACAGAGGATTATTAATGCAGATTGTTTTGTGCTTCCAGGAACTATTCCTTTTATGTCCTGGACAACCAGAACTTGCAGCAGCTTTGGGACTGGAACCACCGTAACCTGACCATCAAGTCGGGGAAGATGTACTTTGCTTTCAATCCCAAACTGTGTGTTTCTGAAATTTACCGCATGGAGGAAGTAACAGGAACAAAAGGACGCCAGAGCAAAGGGGACATAAACACCAGGAATAACGGAGAGCGAGCCTCCTGTGAGTGACAACATCTAAACTACAGGCCTCCAAATTTCAGACCTCTTCTATGAAGAGACCATGACTTTCATGGGTGGTTCCTTCCTTTCACTTGGGACTACTAGGCCACTTTAGCTTAGTACCTAGCTTTTTCACAGTCAGTGGATAAATACCTGATACATTCATACTGATACATTTCCTGAGCATCCATTTGAGTGTACTGACCATTCAAGTAGGTTCTTACAGCGTGCACAATTAAATACTTTTTCAACAAGAGCACAGAGTGTCAAAGAACAAACCTGCTCCAGCCCTGTGAACAAGCCAGCTCTGCCTTGCTCTCTCATGTACTGGTCCGGAAGCCTCAGGGTAGAATCTGTATTTGGCACATCTCTGTAAGCCTTGGGTTCCCCATGCCTTACATTCAGCCTCTGCTTTGTTCTGTGCCCCCAGAACAAAGAATATAGAGCAAACCCACATCTAACATTCTAATGATACAGCTTTGACCTTAAGATCTCAAAGACTAGAGCTCTGCCTGTTAGATAAGCAGCTTTCCAAATGTTGTCCCAGGACCAGGATGTCCAAGTTTTTCCTCTAATCTTATATGGAAAACTGCCCTCAAAAGTGTCCTGGATCTGCTGGGTATGGTGATAATCTCAACGCTAAGCTGGCTGAGGCAGGAGGATCACAAGTTTGAAACCAGGGATATATAATTTGTTTCTAAAAAATACGTTAAAACTCTATTTGGTCCTCAACCTTGACTTCAGAGTATTAATGGGAAAATATGAAGTAGTTTATATGATGATTATTCACATATACAGATACACACAGAGGGAGGCAAATCTGTGAATTGCTTAGCATTACTCTGATCCAGTCTGTTGAATATTCAGATTAATCTGGTACCCTCAGATCCAGACATGAGGTAGAGGTGGAGTGTGTGTATAGCCAGCACCTTCATCTCCTGCAGCACCCTACCCCGCTGCCCGTTCAGACCACAGCAAAAGCTAGTGAGCAGAGCGTTCCCAAAGTGCTTTCTAACCTGCCAGGTCATGAATGCAGCAGCCCTTTACTTCCTTTGGAAGCACAGTCGGGGTTTTCTAATATTTCAGCAGGACCTGCAGTGTTTTCTGGATTTCAGTTGAGCACACTTTGCCCAGAAAGCTTCTCAGCATTTTATTGCCTTATCGCTTAGCTTTAGCTCCTTAGTGTGCAGTGAGACTCAGACAGTTGTTGGGGAAAAGATAGCTTACTGGAGAGTTCGGGGAGTTCCATAAGATGCTGTCATTTGCCACCTGTGTAGTTAGAATCTAGTGCAGAAAGCAGGACAGGCTGGAGGAGGCTCTTTACTGTCCCTCACAGAGGGCTTTCCCAGATCTGTGCAGTGCCTAATCACATTCTGGCTAGAGTACTTCAAAGGGTTTGTGTGTCCTTCCAGTTTGGTGCCCAGCTCAGACTCAGAGAAGCTTTCTGTGGCTTATTTCTGGCCTCATACCTGCCTTTAGTGCCTGCTCAGTAGCAGGCTCAGTAGCAGGCAGGTGCCCATGCCTGAAGAGCAGCTGCTGGCCTTTCCAGAAAGGATCCCTCCTGCTTGGAGATTTACTGTCACTCACCCTGGTCTTTGGCAGCCAACATCCTAGGATGGGCCAAAAGGTAAGGGAACGGCCTCTTTGTTCTCTGAAGTGACACTTCTTACAGTATGACAAACAATTGCAGGTTCATGTCCCATTCTCTGGGCAAGTGGCCAGTGCAGTGGACTGAACTAGAGTGAAAGAATGAACCTGTAGGAGCTCCCCAGTGAAACACTAGGGCTTTTAGTAGAAAATAAGAAAGCAACCTACAAAATCCAGATAAGGTTTAGCATGAGCAGCCATCCTCGGGGAAGAGGGAGGTAGTACCCACACTTTTGTGGCTCGCTCTCATTCATGGATATACCTCTGCCCCAGGTGAAAGTGATGTTCTGCGTTTCACCTCTACCACCACCTGGAAGAACCGCATTATCATAACCTGGCACCGGTATCGGCCCCCTGACTACAGAGATCTCATCAGCTTCACAGTTTACTACAAGGAGGCGTGAGTTTCTGTGTTTGGGGCTGTCACTCTAATGATGGGGGCCAGGGGTGGGGGTGGCCAGGTCTCTGTTCGTTGCATAGATTAGCTGAATAGGGAGTCAGTCCGGTTCCCATGAAGAATCAGGCCAAATGACCCCACTTCATCCTCATCCAGTTGTCATATTACACTGCCCTAGCCTATGACAGCTGCAGTCAGGAATGTGTTAGCTTTGAGGTTTTTTATTGTTTTTAGATGATACAGGTATTTGATTACATTCAACACAAAGGAAAAAAGACTGGGTTTGTGGGGGCTTGGGGTTTGATTTTTTTCAAGAGAATTGAGGCCATCCAAACTGTCATAAACTATAATGGAGACTTATTTAAATATTGTTCCAGCCTTTCAGGTCATAAACCCTTCCCTACTCCAGAAATGCCCCCTAGGATAGACAGCTCTCTTTGAGGTCCATTGTCTGACATTCACTGTATGTGTGGGCAGAACCAGTCTCTGCTCTGGGTCATTAGCCCTATAGCATTAAAGAAGAATGAAGAGGAATGTCGATGTCCCCGTTTCCAGGATCTTCTAAGACTTCCCATGTGCTGTCAGATGGCATTCTCCTGCCTGTGCCACCATGACTTACTCCTTCAGCTTGCAGCTCTCTTAGATCTGCCACCTCCTTCCTCAGCCTTCTGGATCCAGTCTACTAGTCATGCATTCACCCAAGTGCTTGGCTTCCCAGAAGGAAGAACCAGGGTACCAGTGACAGCATCTGTGCAGAATCCTCTATTGTCTTTGAAAGTGCTGCCAATATATTGGGTGTTTCAGAAAGTCACTCCACTAAGGAATAGATGCTACTTTCTGAGGCAATCTGGAAACTAAGTATTTGAATAGTATGAGATACTTAAGCATTAAAACTTGCTGTTGCCAACTTAACATTTTAGAAACCACTTTGGTTTATCTGTAAGAAAGTCAGTTTTATCTGAAAATTATCCTTTATCAATATCTGATTTCTGCATTAAACATCATGCTTGGTTTTTCTTATTAGTTAAAAAAAAAGTGCTGTAATTTAGAAGACAGAAAATTAGCATCTGCCTTTCTCTGTAAGGAACAGCATTTCAGTCCCTGTGAGACTGCTTATTCAGTTCTGTAGTGCATAGCTGGTGAGCTCCCGAGTCCAGATGTTTGATTTTATTCTTGTATATAAATCTAATTGATGATGAGTTGTATTTGGAATTCCCATTATAGAAAGTCTGACGTGCTCAGCTCCTGGGAAGGTTCTTGAGTGCTGTGATATTGGAACCCTTTAAACATTCTCTGTCCTTTGTTGATTGTCTTTCAGACCTTTTAAAAATGTTACAGAATACGATGGGCAGGATGCCTGTGGCTCTAACAGCTGGAACATGGTAGATGTGGACCTGCCTCCCAACAAGGAGGGGGAACCTGGCATTTTACTGCATGGGCTGAAGCCCTGGACTCAGTACGCTGTCTACGTCAAGGCTGTGACCCTCACCATGGTGGAAAATGACCATATCCGTGGGGCCAAGAGTGAAATCTTGTACATTCGCACCAATGCTTCAGGTATCCACATACCAGATGAGCTCCACCATTCCCTGCATCTTTATGATCTTGCTGTGTTTGAGTAGGCGAGGTTTGGTTGCAGGGCTAGCAGTGAGGGCCCTGCTGTCTTTCTCATCACTGCATAGCACTGTGTTATATTTTTTCCTCTCGCCAACACTTTACCTCTTCTGGGCCATTTTCTGGATTTATTACTATCTTAACCATCTGTCTCTGCTCTATGCCAGTGAGCCCATATCCTCCAGGGTAGTGAATTGGTTTTTTTGGAATGCCCAAACACGATATGGCTGCCCTTGTCTGTTTTGGTGTAAACTTCTGAGAACTGAAGCTTTGCTGATTTGTGCACCTGCTGCCGATAGTGGCTTACTGGTTTTCCATCTTTATTCCATAGCCATTACATTCTCAGGAGATAAATAAAAACTGGAAAACTGTAGACTTAGAGTGGGATATTAGAATATTCCAAATATGGACTGTTGACTAATGAAAATATTCTGCCCCTTTATCTTCCTGTTCTAAAGTGCTGATTTCCCAACTCCAAGACCTAGAAACAATAAAAGCATTTGTGTGTATTTCCCAAGTACATACAGACTAGAAGTTAAAAGATATATTTCATGTTTAAAGACACTGATTATCTTAATACATTTGGTTTATTACAAAAAAAAAAAAAAAAAAAAAAAACTCCATAGACTGAGTGGCTTACAAAGCAAAGAAACTTATTTCTCAACACTCCAGAGGCTGAAAGTTCCAGAGCACTGGCAATCAGTATCTAAGCCGATTTCTTGGCTCGTAGAAAGTCTTTTTGCTGTCTTTGAAGAACATGCAGAGAGAATGCACAGGAGCCTCTGACCTTTGTGTAAGGGTACTAATGCCGTTGATTAGGACTCCATCTCATAATCTCATCACTTTCCAAAGGGCCCAGAACCTTGGCAGTTAGCATTTCCACATGTGGATTTGTGTAGTGAGGAACACGTGCCGTCTGCAACACTAATAAACATTCTTTGGTAACAGATTCTGTTACAGTAAATAGGATGCATTGAAGTACCACAAGGTAACACAGAAGAGCAGAATGAGAAAATAAGATAAAAAACAAACCAACCCATGGCCTGTATACACTCACTTCCCGTATCCCTACCCCAGCCCAGTGATCCCATAAGCGATCTCTGACCCTGAAGTGTTTATAGAAATACATTTGGCACACGCTTCTGGTTTTAGGCATGGATTGATTTAGCATAGAAGTTCAAATGCAACAGAATAGGTTTTTTATCTTAAAATTTAGAAGTAGAGATTTCCAGTAAATCATTGTAGAAGATTTGAAGAAGAATAGGAATTCCCCTTTATTATAGAAAATTCTTAAGAAATCTGTTTCTAGCCAGATGTGGTGGTACACACTTTTAATCCCCGCACTTGGGAAGTGGAGTCAGGTTGATCTCTCTGAATTTAAGTCCATCCTGGTCTACAAAGTGAGTTCCAGGCCAGCAAGGGTTACATACATAGTGAGACCCTGCTTAAAAAATGGGGGGTCGGGGGGAGAAATCTGTTTCTTTTTCCTGAATATAAAAAACTGCATTTTGGCCCCTGTCCTTTACGTGCTAAGGACTGATAATAGAATACTTGGTCCATCCTCTGCTTCATTTGTGAAACCTATCATTGAAGTATCTAGTAATAAACTGTTTGGGAAATTCTTATTTTAGAAACCCTTTAGTGACAGAGCATCAAGTGGTTACGTGTTGTTTTCTGTAGAGACTGCATTAATCCTAATCTCTTCCCTCAGGATCTCTTCCCCAAAACCTTGAGTAGCCCTGTCCCAAAGCTGTTTGTCCCTTTTAGATTGTAAAAACAGCTTGGTTGAACTTTGTGCTTACGTGGCAGGCCATGCACTTCCAAAAGGCTGCCAAATCAGTGTGGCTTTGTTCTTTGTTGTGGGGACAGGAGTAAGGGTTGTTTGGGGGGTTGGGCTGTGGTTTTTCTTTTCATTGTTTTTGCTTTGAGAAATTTGTCAAGAACAGGTTAGTGGTCCTGAGCTGTTTTCCCTTTTCTATGTAAGTCAGTTCTACATTTGAGTTCAGGTGCCAGTAGTAAGTAAGGTTCCATTGGATTATTATGCTTTGCCTGTAACTCATTGATTGCTCTTTTTACTGCTAACAGAGGACTTTGCTTAAAATCGGAGCTTGTGTACTCTGGCTTTCCAGAGTCCTTTTGCAGCCGTCCCACCCAAGCTTGCTTATAGGATCCGTGGACTTCCATGCTCTTTGCTCCACTTTTCCCTCCAGTTCCTCTCCTGCAGATTCCTATGCATACACTTGCACTCACGCTCTCCAGCCCCCTCCTACCTCCACCTTTCATTTTGGTGTTTTGCTGTTTTGATTGGAGATTCAGATTCATAATCTCAGAAGAAATCCAAACTAGTCCAGTGGACTGTTTGTTAAAATACTCTGGAGATTAACATTTGTGATAAGTGAAGAAAATGAAGTGTTTGAATTAACTGTAGATTCCAAGAAAAGCCCCTCTAGCCCTGGCTGTGGTCCCACAGCCTCTTCCTTGCTTGGCTCCATGGAGCATGTGTATTTGCACAGAGATTACCTGAGGACAGATGCTCTGAAAGGAAGGACTGGCATTTCACTTAATATTCTTTCAAAACAAGGCTCAGTTTTCACTTGGGGTTCTGGTATCTGATCTCCCTATCCAGGTCAGACCTGCAGCTTCCTGTCAGTTTGCGTTAAGTCCCTGATAACCTTGACCTTAGGTTCATTCCGTTTTCTGAATGTTCTTTGTTCTTCTTTCTAGTTCCTTCCATTCCCCTGGATGTTCTTTCAGCATCAAACTCCTCCTCTCAGCTGATCGTGAAGTGGAATCCCCCATCTCTGCCCAATGGGAATCTGAGTTACTACATTGTGAGGTGGCAGAGACAGCCCCAGGATGGCTACCTGTATAGGCACAACTACTGCTCCAAAGGTGAGTGGGTGCCAGCAGCCTGACCCGAGGTGCCACTGATCTCAGCCTGTCTGAGATTACTGAACTCTGAGGTCATGCTTGTCGGGTCCAGGGTTGTTTCTCCATGGTGCAGACCAGCCACCGCCCCCCGCCCCCGCATTAATAGTGCTCACAAGCATGTTGTACATGGCTTTCATTCCTACTCTCCTTCTCTTTTCCGAGAAGACAAAATCCCCATCAGAAAGTATGCTGATGGCACCATTGACGTGGAAGAGGTGACAGAGAATCCCAAGACCGAAGTATGCGGTGGGGACAAAGGGCCTTGTTGTGCTTGTCCCAAAACCGAAGCTGAGAAGCAGGCTGAGAAGGAGGAGGCCGAGTACCGCAAAGTCTTCGAGAATTTCCTGCACAACTCCATCTTCGTGCCCAGGTGCCTGTCCCGTTTGGAGGTGCTGTAGGTGGTGCTGCATGGGCGGGTTCAATCGCTTCGCTCTCCATTGCACGGTGGGGCCGCAACGCTGAACCCACCCAGAGGGAACAACAAAAGATGGCATTGACATGGTCCAGCAGAGCTCCTGTGGAATCTAGCCTTGAAAGGGAACTGGGCTTTGTAGCATGGGGGCTGGGTGAGAAGTGCACTGTGAGCCCCATCACTTCTCTTGCAAAGAGCAGGTACGGGTGGAGGGATGCTTAAATCACTTGCCTAACCTCATAGAAAGCAGTGAAGGGCAAGCTAAGAGTTAAGTCTGTCTCCGTCCTCCCTCCATCCACTGACTCTCTAAGCCTGGCAGAGGAGGAGTAAAGCAAGGGGAACTGGAATCAGAGCCAATTTTGAAAGAGACCCAACGTTAAAATATAGCCATGTGACCCATGTATCCTTCACAGTCAGGCTTCATAAGCAGTTAGAACCCCATCCCAAGGATTCCTTCTATTCCTGTAGTCTAGGCTTGGTATTTACAAAGTGAGAATAAGAGAGAAAGAGAAGGGGGACTGGCGAGACAGTTCATTGGGTAAGGCATTTGCTGCCAAGTTCGGGTACCCGAGTTCAATTCCCAGAACCAATATGGTGGGAAGAGAGAACTGACTCCCACAGGTTGTCCTCTGGTCTCCTTTCTCTCCCTCTCCTCTGCTCTCCCCACCTCTCCCTTCTCTACACACACAAATGTATGAAGTTAGTGGGAAGAAAGGAAAAGTATTCATACTAAGAAAAACCAGAAACAACTCAGTTGTACACAGGTACATGAATAGATAAGTACAATGTGGTATATCTGTTTATTGAAGAGTTGAATATGAAAAGGAAAGAAATTCCGATCCATGATAGAACATGCATAAGCCCTGAAACCTCCATGGAAAAACGAAACAAAGCAACACACTAAAGGATAAATACTGTGTGATTTCATGTGTATGAAACATATAGAAGGCAAATGTTGCAAATTAGTATTTCCTAGCAAATAGGAGTAGAGGACGGAGGAAAATGGGGATTGTTTTTAATGGGTAGAGTTTATGTTTGGCAGTGAAATTTTTTTGGAAATAACTGAAGTAATTGTCATTAAATTGCACGCTTAAAATAGTTATGATGGCAAAAAGGTTGTTATACAGAACTTTTTTATTTTAGCATTTTACTTCATGACAATTAAAATAAAAAACAAGCTAGTTTAGTTGTTTTGATTTTTTTTTTTTTTTTTTTTTTTTTTTTTAAGAGACTAGAGGAGGCTTGAACTGAGGATCTGGCATAACTGGGGAAAGAGACAGGAAATGGAGTGGTAGCTCCGGACTCTTCCTGGAGAATTGTACTGCAAAATTTAGAAACAACCTCAAGGCTGAAAACTGGGATTCAGACCAATGATGTGCCTCAAGGTGCCCACCCTGGTCCCCACAGTGCCCTGCTGCCAGCAGTCCCCTGGAGGCCCCTGGAGCCTTTAGCAGCTGTTTATTTTGTTGTTACTTTGTTCTTAGTGGCTTTCTTGGGTTGTATCATCAAATGGATTTTAAAGTGACTTTTTTTTTTTTCTGGTCAAGTAATTTCCTTGATAGTTGCAAAATGGTCAAAGATAGCCATCTCACTTTGAAGGATTCAGTAAACTAGAACATAAAGACCTTTTAGCTCCGGAGGTACCAATTCCTTCTGAGGATGGAATGCCTGGCAGCTTGGTGGCTTTCTTTCCCTCCCTTCTCTCATAGTGAACATCACTAGAACTTCCTGTAGCAAGCTATGTGCTGCCCCCAGCCCCGCCACTCTGGGATCGCTCCTGTTGATTGGCAGGTTGGAGGGCTGCTGTCCAAATGTTAGCCCTGTGATTCAATATGTACTGCTCTCTTCTCAACCAATTTACCTGTGTGTTGTGCATGTTTTCTTGAATCTGAAAGCCCAAATACTGGGAACAGCATGAGGGTATTTGAAAACTGGAGCCCAGTGACCTCTCAGACATCCTAATTAGTTTACAGCTTGCATGGGTTCTTGGGCCTACAGTCTCACGCACGCCAAACCTCATTCCCTTCACTGCATTCCTTCTGCCTTGTTCAGCTCATCCTGTGTGTTTATAGTAGAGCCTAAGCTAGAGTTTATAAATTTGGTGGTATATGCCTTTCAGTGGCCACCATCTTTATTTTTCAAGTCTCATGGATTGTTTTATCTAGCTAAAATGTTGACAGATATTAAGAAAACAAAGCGTTTCCAATGGGAGAAGGTTATTTCATGGAGTGAGAAAAGCTGGCAAAGCTGTTGGCAGAGAATCATGCCTGGGCCACTCTGACTACACCGTCCTCCCTTCTACTGCTTTCTTGCCTCCCTCCCCAGTCCCTGACTGTGTCCACAGTAACTACCCTGCAGTCTGCAAAGTACAGTATTCACAGATAATTAGATTTCTGAGTATAATCCCAGTTTGATGGGCGTGGCCCAAGGCGGGGAGTGGACCCATCTTTTTTTGCAGCAAATCAAACCCAGACAATTTCTTACTTGTTGACACAAGTTTGCATTGTGTTGGTTTTGAAAGGAAGGCAGGAAACTTGCTGGTGATGTTTTGAAGATCCCCCCGTAATGAATGTGATTTCTTGTGTTGTTCCTTCCAAGAGAGGAGGTGGTTGTTTGTTTAGTTGGTTGGTTTGCAGGGTGTGAACATGGTGGACTAGTGGCCTCATTTACTAACTCTTCTTTCCCGAGCATTGTCACAAGTGCCCACACCTAGCCTTGTGGCATCTGTCTTTCAGAGATGGCATTTTCTGCTTTTAGTGGGGCTTGGTATGGGTCGTACAGGGAAGAACCTATGATTTTGCAAGGGGATCCATGGACCAAGCAGACTGTCCACCACCCTGGCTCTCTATCTCCCCGTTCTAGATGTTGGCCTAGGGACCAGCAAAAGGCCTAGGACATGGCCTCTAGGGTCCCTTCCTCCAAAATGGACTTTTGCCCTCCTCTGCCGTGTTCTCCCAAACTCAAGACTGATAAGTTCACATATGCTATGCTACCAAGTTGTCTTGTGCTCTTAATTTTCTTACCACTTGTTCCCCTCACGCCTTGCCCAGTTACAAGATAAACAGTGTCAGCAATAGCCTCAGCACCATTTCCCACTGTTTGCCATGGCTGGGCTTGAGGGTTGCTGGGGCCTCATTGGGTACTTGTTCCCTGCTTCGTTTTCTTTTTGTGGTTCTGTATATGTTAAAAAGCTGTTTTAAAGGTTTCTGGAGGGAACCCCACAGCCATCTGTTCCCTTTGCTTTTCTTTCTCAAGCCAACACAAGCTGATGACAGAGCCTCTATCCCTCTCACAGATGGGATCTAGGGAAGTCACAGGTACCCACTTGCTAAGCAGGATGCAAAGCCAGGCTCAGTGGACCTCCAGGACCATGACCCACACTAGGAACTAGGTGTGGGGAACAAGCAGTACGAGCTGCAGCCACTCCCCTACCCCCCAAGAAAAGCTCTGGCTCTTAGCTGCTCAAACCAGAGTGTCTTTATTTCAGATTTCATCTTTATTTCATTGCAGATCTTTTGGTCCCTTCTTCCCTGTCTGTCTTAGGCCTGAGCTACACTTTTCCCCTTATCAGTGTCACTGAGACGGAGCAGTTTGTCCTGTTTAATGTTCAGTCATCAGGTCTGTGACCGGTAGCACTAGACATCCAATGAAACAATACTGCCTGACTGAAGGGACTGAGGCACTGTTTATTTCCGGGTATCATTGAGGGGCCACTCGGGTCGTGTGTGTGTGTGTGTGTGTGTGTGTGTGTGTGTGTGTGTGTGTGTTGGTTATGAGGGTGCAAAGTAAAGAACGCAAGATGGATCATGAAGAAGGAAATCCCCATGTTATTTGTTGGTTCTTATCCAAGGAGCCTGAATAGTGTCTTTTCTTTCAAGGTTAAGAGTTCTCTTTTCTGTTACTTTCACCCTGGCCAGAGAAAAGACAAAGAAACTAAAAGCACTTCCCAAGTGAGCTTCTCTCTTCCTCGCAGGCCTGAAAGGAAGCGGAGAGATGTCATGCAAGTGGCCAATACCACCATGTCCAGCCGAAGCAGGAACACCACAGTGGCTGACACCTACAATATCACAGACCCGGAAGAGCTTGAGACAGAATACCCGTTCTTTGAGAGCAGGGTGGATAACAAGGAGAGAACTGTCATCTCCAACCTTCGGCCTTTCACTTTATACCGCATCGATATCCACAGCTGTAACCATGAGGCTGAGAAGCTGGGCTGCAGTGCCTCCAACTTTGTCTTTGCAAGAACCATGCCTGCAGGTATGGCAGGTTGCCCCTCTGATGACTTACAGCTTAGCGGAGATGAGACTCTGACCCCAGGGCAACAGCCCTTAGACTTGACCCTCCTCAAGACTATGTGATCAGTAGTATGCAGCCTGGTCTACCCGGAGCCCAAGGAAACGTCCGTGCCGTGGAAAGTCTTTACAAGCTTCCTGCAGAGTTCCTGTTCCTTTGCATGTTACACATGGTGCACTCATGCATCCCTGTGCCCCATAGCACTTGCCCTGTTGCTTTTGAACTTGTAGTGAGACCGTCCGTCGTGGCAGGAGTGCCAGGAAATGGGAAGAGGGGGCGAGGGAGAGAAGGGTTGGGTTCCCAGTGTTCCTTTAAAAGGCAGCTTCCCAGTGACTTCCTTTAATGAAGCCCCACCTCCTAAAGGTTCTGCTGTCTCCCTGTTGTGCCATGGGCTAGAGACCAAGAATACATGGCCTTCGTACACACAGGTCTTTAGGGGACACTCCAAATCCCAACCCAAAATAAGCAGCTGCCTTGATGCACAGTGAGCATCACGCAAGGTGAGCTAGACCAGCCCATGAGGCCCGCTGGATTGGCTTCATTTTCCTCTTAGACGTCAGACACTGCCTGTCACCCAAACAGCCACTCACTTGTCTCTCAAACTGTGTGAACTTCCAGCTCCCCTACTTAGAGGAGGTGTCAAGAAGTGGAAAAAGTGTGAAGTAATGAGAATTGAAGGGAGCTGAATGCAGCTTATGAAATTGGTTCTGGCACTCACACGTAAGCCTTATCTTCCAGTGCCTCAGTTTCCCTAACCTTTGTAGTAGTTTCAGAAACCAGTTTCTCTCCCAAAGCCCTTCTCACCTTTTATTTTTCATAGTCTTGGTATATCGTGTTGCTTTTAGAAGTGAGGTCAACAGAAGCTGGAGGAGTGAGTGGTGATAGGAACTGCTCCCTTGCTCTTGGCACTGGCTTCCTGGTGGCTGCCTTACTCACCAGCTCTGAGCAGCCCTCACTCCCACATAGGAGTTGCAGTTGCTGTGAGGATGTGGACTCCAGAGGATTGGTGCCCCAACTGGAGACTCAGCATACTACTGCAGTTTACCACTCTCTTTCAGGGCTGCTGTGTTTAATGGGTTCATTTTTTCAAGTGAGAGAAGCAGATCAGAAGAAAGTTACATAAGTTACCAGAAGCCACTTTGTACCCAGTACATAGGTGGCCAGGAGCTACCTTGTATGCAGTCAGAGGGTTTTCTAGTGGGGGCAGGGCAGAAGAGAAATGCTATGGCATCTTAAGATGACAGGTATCAGGCAGGTCCAGTTCCTCATCCTCTGTCTTGTGCCAGCAGCCATCTCAGGAGGAGCCACATGGTCCCTATTCAGAGTCCTGCACGCATGGATTGGGGGAAGAGTTATTCTCACTTTAGCTCACCATTTGTCTTCCTTCCTGAGGACCTAAGTCCAACTTGGTCACTTGTTTACATTGTTATGCAGAAGGAGCAGATGATATTCCTGGAACAGTAACCTGGGAGCCGAGGCCTGAAAACTCCATCTTTTTAAAGTGGCCAGAACCTGAGAACCCCAACGGATTGATTCTAATGTATGAAATAAAATATGGATCACAAGTTGAGGTAAGACAGTAACACATGCAGCTACATGTGTTTCCATCAGTGTTAAGAGCATGTGTTAGGAGCAAGCCATAGCTCACTTGCTGGCTAGGTAAACTGAGAACACTTAAGGTGGTAAGTCAGTGAGATCTGGGTCTTTCCAGCAGCCCCATGCTCTGTGAGTGAGCAGTAACCAGAGTGCAAGATGCTTGTTTCATTGAATGCTAGGCTTAGTGGCACATTTCTTTAATCCCAGTGCTCAGGAGGCAGAGGCAGAGGCAGGCAGATCTTTGTGAGATCAAGTTCAGCCTGGTCTCATAGTGAGTTCCAGACCAGCTGGGACTACAGGGAAACCCTGTCTCAAAAAGACATATACAAGGGGCTGGAGAAATGACTCAGTGTTTAAGATCATTAGCTGCTCTTGCAGAGGACCCAAGTTCAGTTCCCGGGACCCAAGTTCAGTTCCCAGCACCTACGTGGTAACTCAAAAACATTAGTTCCAGGAGATCCAATGCCCTCTTCTGGTCTCAGTGGGCATTGCACACACGTGGTACACTTACCATACATATAGGCAAAACATTCATACACATAAAATTAAAAAGATATACAGAGAGAGAGACAGAGAAAGAGACTGATTTCATTGAAGAAGGACCTTACAGCAAAGACTGGATACATCTTAATAACTTTATTCTTCTGTACTTTGGTTACACACGTTTAATTACAACTGTGGAGGACGACCTGAAGGCCACTTTTAAAGATGTGACTTCTTCCTTTATATTGATAACCAGGACAGTTTGTTAAGCAGATGTTGGATCGTTGGAGTTACCAGCATGGCAAGTTGAATTGGCAGGTGTGGGATCTCTGTTGTGCTTGTAGGAAGTTAACACATATGTTTCATTTCCCCAGGATCAGCGGGAATGTGTGTCCAGACAGGAGTACAGAAAATATGGAGGGGCCAAGCTTAACCGGCTAAACCCAGGGAATTATACCGCCCGGATTCAGGCTACCTCTCTCTCTGGGAATGGGTCGTGGACAGATCCTGTGTCCTTCTACGTCCCAGCCAAAAGTAAGTCTTGTTGAGGGAGAAGCATGATAAAAGTAAAATAAAAAGCTGGCTGCTCTAAGATTCAGGAGGCCTGGGCTTCTGATGCTGTCTGTTTTTCTTTTAGTACAGATCGAGCTGGCCAGGTTGGGGAGCTGGCTCAGTTGCTAAAAGTACCTACTGCACACACTTGAAGATCTGAGTTCAGATCCCCAACGCAGCCAGGAGTAGTGGTGGCATGCTTCTGCAACCCAAGTGACTATAAGCTGGGCAGGCAAATTCCAAAACTTGCTGTCCAGCCAGTCTAGCAGATTGATGAGATCTGAGTTAGATGAGAAACTTTGTCTGAAAAAAAAAAGGTACACTCAAAAAGAACAGAGCTGGCCTGCTGTCAGAGGGGTTCATGCTAAGCAGTCAGTGCATTATCTGGGAACTCAACCTGAGGAGATACTAACTCTTGGGTCCTTACTTCATGTGACAGACTAGAAGAGAGTACTACAACCTCTGGGGGCGTGCATAAGAACCTTTGTTTCCACCCAGTTCATTGCATAGACATTTTACAAAGCATTGAGTTGACCATTCCATCTCCTGCTTGGTCATTGAAGGCATTGATTAAGGCTCAGATCCATGGCTAAGAAACCTGAGGCCTGAGGGACTATCTGGTCTCACTGCTCTAAAGCAGGAATCTCTATCCCAGGCAGACGCCTTCTTCTTTCCTTGCCTGTCTGGAAGTAAAATACAGGTGCACTTTTAATTTACCACCAATATGAATTTAAAGAAATCACATTCAACATTTTTGCTGAGAGGCTAGTGGGTAATGTTGCAAGTTTCACTCAAACCATTGACAGGACAGAGTTCTTTAGAAGACTGTGCTAAATGATAATTTCAGATTTAAAAACTAAACTTTGTAAAGTGGATAAATACAAGGGATACGTACTTGTCTAACCATGAAAATTTAATCTTTTGTTTGGTGAAATTATGTACATACTGAGTTTTAAGTGACTTATTAGAAAGCTAATTTTTTAGATTGTTTCATGTTTACATAGCATATGAACACACACACGTGGATGAATGGATAGATTGATCAATCGATCGATTGATAGATAATAGGATCAACTGTGATGTGATAGTGTTTTTTCTACACCCCACCAAAAATCACAGCTCAGCATTGCTTAATGGTTCAAATCTTGGATCTAGTAGACTGGTCTTTCCTAGGTCTACATTCCTATTGCTCTTTTCTGTACTCTTATTGAAACAAGGTCTCAACAGACCTATCAGTTCCACTCCTGGATATTCATCCACAAGACACGAAGTCCATGTGTTATGAGAGAAATCCATACTCTCCTGTGAATTGCAACATTTTTCACAATAGCCAAGCAGTGGAAATAACCTAAGTGTCCATCAGCAGATGAGTAGGGGGGAACATGTAGTTCTTATGTATAACAGAATATCCATTAAAAGAAGGAAATCATGTCATTTGCAAGAACACAGATGAACATTAGGAGCCTTATATTAAATAAAATAAGCCAGGCACAGGAAGACAAAACCCACATGATCTCACTTGTATGTGGAATCTAAAAAAATGAACTTGGGGAGTACCATGGTGGTTACCCAGGGAACTTAGGGTGATTTTGGTCAAAGGATCCAGTTTCAGGTACACAGGAGGAGAAAGTTGAAGAGATCAATTGTATTACATGCTAACTATAATTGTATAACTATTGCTAAGGAAGTAAGTTTTAAGTACTATCAGAACAAACAAAAAATGGTAAAGATGTGAGTTAATGCTTAATTAAGGCAATTATGCATGTTTCAAAATATGTTGTACATGATAAAATATGCATATATAATTTTACGTCAGTTAAAATTAAAAATTTTAAGACTCCTGTCATCCACCTAGTCAGTACCAGAATCCAAAGATACACACAATCTGAAATCCTCATATTGACAGACAGTGAAAGGACAGGAGTGAATAGAACTCTAAACCATAAGCCAAGATTCTATGTTGCTGCACTCTGCCTACATTCCGGTTTCAGGAGTAATGAGATACTTAGAGAATTTTGTCAGTTAATATATTCAGAGTTCTCTGATTAAGTTCCATTAATCTAGTTTTACAAGTTACCTTATGTGGTAGCTCTCCATTACTGTGAGAAAATACTTGAGGTGATTCACTTAGAAAGAAGAAAGATCATTCTGCCTCACAGCTCAGAGGTTTCGGTCCATAGCCAGTTGACTATTACTTTTGGACTGTGGTGAGACAGCATCGTGGCACAGGGTACATGATGGAGCAAAGCCGCAAAGAGAAGGGGTCAGGTCTTATAGTTCTCTTAAAGGACACCCCCAGTGACTTGACTTCCTCACTAGGCACCCACCTCCTAAGGCTGCCACCACCAGTAGTGCCGCAGACTGGGAGCCAAGCCTTCGTTTGGGCCACCTTGCCAGCACTGGAGCCATACTATCCCTGCATCTCTCTCCAGACCCAGTAGTGGCTTTCTCCTTCCCACTTCCCCCACTCCTCCCCACTTCTGCTTGTTCCTAAGGAACAGAGTCTGGGTCTGGGAATTTGGCTTTGGTCTCTGAATTAGCTACATTGGTTTATGGTCCTGAGTAAGCTTGGCTTCTTCAGGGAGAGGACAGCTTCCTCTCTGCCTTTGCTGTTCTCTTTGTAACCCTGTGAGGCCAGGATGCTCCTAGGAATCCAAGAGGCTCTCTGTTGGAGTGTCTCCAGCAGAAGTTGGCATACCCCACTGCAAAATTGAAGCTGTATTCTGGCTTTGCTACCACAAAGCTTTTCCTCAGACAAGACTCTCCTGCTACAGTTTAGTCTTAGTTAAGAGGAAAAGGGAGTTCTAGGTGCTTCTTGGCACCTGCCCTTTTTAGGAACTCTTCAGACATGTGTGAACTCTATTAAATTCCCCTTTAGCCTCCTCCCCTCCAGACTAAATACTCTCAGATCTTTTGGCCTTTTCTTGTACACTAGCTGCATAGACCAGTTTCCTATTTTGTTCTTCTGGATATATTCCATTTTCTTTCTATCCTATTGAAATGTGAAACTCAAAAAGAAAATAGTACAACCTGACCAGTAGTATCAGTAATACAAATATAAGCTATAGTCTTTGTGGGAGTGTGGGGGACGGACTTGCTAGCTTCCCATTGGCAATGATCTCTTTGAGTACTTTTAGGAGTTAGATATAGGAGTCTACATTGATTTCAGAAAGATACTTGATATAAAAAATAGGTTTGGGGCTGGAGAGATGGCTCAGCAGTTAAGAGCTCTGACTGCTCTTTCAGAGGACCTGGGTTCTATTCCCAGAACCAGTGTGGCAGCTAACAATCATCTGTAACTCCAGTTCCAGGGGATCTGACACCCTCTTCTGATCCCCAAGGGCATTGCACAAAAAAGATGCACTTACATGCATGCAGGCAATACACTCATATATATAAAATAAAGAATAATAATAAAATATTTTTTAAAAATAGGTTTAATTTTTTATTGAATCATTGTGTTTCATACAGAACATCTCAGTCAATCTTAATATCCCTTTCCCCACCAGCATCCTCCCATAATCCCCCAACTGGAATCCATAGATTCTTTCATCTGTGTTAAGGTCTGTTCGGTCAAGTTAGTGTCCCCAAGTGACCTCAGTGCAGGTTCTTCCACTGAGATCCAGTCAGCCTACCTAGAGTCACTCACTTTAGGAAGACCAGCTCATCCTCACCCAACAGTAATCAGTTGCCAGTATTTCTTCAGCAAAGATTGGGGTCTGCTACCCATTTCTCCAGTTCCATACTGGGTTTTTGTGTGCTTGAATTTGCATGGATCTTGAGCATACCAAGATCATTGCTATAGGTTCATATGAGCAGGGTCCCAGAAGCTTGTAAGATTCTATTTTCATATGATCACACCCCTCCTCACTGGCTCTTACAATCTTTCTTCCCCCTCTTCCACAATGTTCCCTGAGCCCTGGATGAGTGAGACTTAATATCAGAGTCCTATCCAGGGACCCACACTCTATAGATTGCTAATCTCCATGATTTAGCCGTTTGTGACCTTTTGTATTGCTAGCCCTTTGTTGCATGCAGGAGTTTCATTAATAAGAGTTGAGAGATTCATTAGTGACTTCTATACCCTTGTTCTATATTGTGTGAGCCTTGGGTGTAGAGTTTGCATTGTAGATGTGCTACTTAGGCATGGGCAGTTCACAGACAGTGTCTGTGTGTGACCAGCTGTGGTACCCTGTATTAGTCTCCATCTGGTGCAAATGAGGCTTTTTTTGATGAGTATTGACTGGGATACTTGACTGTAATTATGAGGATATGTTTTTTACATTTAGTAAGAAGTTACAGCAGCCTAGGGATGTGACAGCCCTGGATCTCTCTAAGATCTATGACCTCTTCCGTCATGTGTATTTGGGTATGAGTATAGCACCGCACAGAGTTTCCTCCCATTGAGTGGGCTCTAAGATCAGTTAAGCAGCCGTTGATTGCCCCAAGATAAAAGTGCCACTACTACAATAGTATCGTATGCTGTGCCAGTCATGGTTATGTGGTCATGAAGCTGGTGTTGGGCCATCGATTGATGTTCTCCCTTGGCTACTCACATAGTGCTCTCCAGAACTATGAGAGCTAGCCTTCGGGGAAGTGACTTCCATGTCCGTTCTGGCTCCGTTGCTCCACATCTGGTCTCTGAAGTATGTCCTGTCTTCAGCATTAGGGTCTTACCTTCAGGTTCTGGGAGGCAGTCATGGGTTGTGGCAGTAGCCTGTACAGTCATTGGAGTCTCTTGGACCACCCTGGCTAACAACTCAAAGGAAGGTTTCTCCTGTCTGGCACTGTTTCTTGTTATGTAGCCTTCAGCTATGCACATGGACTCACGTAGAGATATTTATGTGGAATTTGTCCTTAGGTTGTTATACTAATGTGATTCCCTCTGGTGAAAAGTAGATTTGATTTTTTTTAAACCAATTCATCTTTTATAGTATTTCAAGAATGAAAATAGATTTTTGCACTTTTTATTTAACATTTGTGATTTTCATACAATATAGTATGATGACATTTAGATCCATTCTCTCACATACACACAGAGAATAGTTTTTAAGGACATAATAATAATCTTTGTTTAGTGACTTAGACTCATGTCATGTCCCCAATGAGTTCCAAGTAGACATTTCTACTTGAGTTTAAATTTTTATTGTTGAATATGTAATATATGCACATGTGAAGGTCAGAGGACAACATTGTGGAGCTGGTTCTTTCCTTCCATTTTTATGTGGGTTCCAGGAATTGAACTTACAGGCTTGTAAGGCAAGCACTTTTATCCATTGAGCCATCTCATCAGCCCCAATGTAGACATTTCTTCTTGGGTGTTTAGTGGGTACTGCAGGCTCCTTGTACACAAACCTAAAATCGAAATTGCTGCCCTCAAAATGCCTCTGTCCTTTTCAGTTCCCAACTCTGGTGGTATTCCACATTCCACTGGTCACCCAGATGAGGGTTCCCACAGCAATCCTGCTCTTTTCCTTCTCTCCAAACACTCATGTTTTTCATTTTCATTCAAGTCATATAGACTCTTATCTGTTACATATCTGGAATCCAGCTTTTCCACTGCTGTGCCCACTACCCTTAGCTCAGAGCCTCCCAGTTGTTTGTGCCAGGACTGTTATGAGCTACAGCTGTGAGAAGTCTAGGCTCCCATCTTGGAACCCAACTTACCAGTTGCCGATATCACCCTAGGTCATTTCTTGGATCTTGCTTGTTTATAGAAAAAGGATTTCTTTTTGTGGTCTGAACTGAGTGATACACAACACAACTCAGGGAATGTGGCATGTTCCCCCAACTCTTCCCAGCTGCAGCAGTGGCCGTAGTCTGCCATCTCATACAGCTATCTCCCTAGTGTGTGAGTCAGACCAGTAAACTGCCTTTGAAAGAGTTCATTGACTCCTTTTAATCTGCAGAATGGAGTTGAAACTACTTAGCTTGCATCATCAGCTGCCCTTGACATCCCTCCTGTGTCACCTGCAAGCCATCCCTCGGCTTGGGATGCCATTTACCAGAGGGAAAGCATACCTCTCTCCCTCAAGACTTAGGCTGAAGGGCTGTTCTTAAGGACGCATCCCGTGCTTTGTGGCTTCCCTCCTTTATGCATTCCCACCCTGTGTGCAGTTCACTTTTCTCTACGAGTTGGCATACTGAGTTGGCATACTGAGTTCTTGCATCTGACAGAATTTTCAGTGATACAGATCTGACTGCCCCACTTATTGTCCATCGTGCAAGTACAGGTGACAAATGCTATGTCAAGCTCTGTGGTCACAGGCTAGACCTTGTTTTTGATATTTGTCAAAAATGCAGAGCAATATTGGCAAGAAGTGCCATCTGTGTGTGTGTGTGTAACTATCTTAAAGATCAGCATAGTATAAGCAGTGTATGGGTAAGACTTTTATTTCAGTAGTGTGTGCATTTCCACTGCCTTAAGTCCATCACTTCAGCTATTGTATCAGCTAGTAGATCAGTACTTTAAAGTGAGTATATACTTCAGTCTGGATTTATTTACCTCTCCCCGCAACCCCTGCCCCTGAATACCAGAATTTGCTTAATGTGCTAGTTCTGGCACTGTTTATTGTGAGAACTCCATTGTATGATAGGAAAGGGAAAGCATTTTCAGAACTGGTTTTATCGTATTTCCAACTAAGACAAAACTGACAAGACAAGCTGATTAGTCACCTAGTGATATCGTATTGTTTCCTCCTTGTTTCTGCAGCAACATATGAGAATTTCATCCATCTGATCATTGCTCTGCCGGTCGCCATCCTGCTGATCGTGGGGGGACTGGTGATCATGTTGTATGTCTTCCATAGGAAGAGGTGAGTGTCTGGGCTGGATAAAATGATTTCTGTAGCCAGGTGGTTTGATGGTTTGAACTTGAGCAAAGGTCATATTTGGGAGGGACATATAGATTGGATAACTCGATTTCCTAGTCCAATGTTCTTCAGTAGAAAAAGAGAACATTTCCTAATGATTTCATAGCAACAAAGAGCAGCCACTTTTTCCTCAGTACTGATCTTCCCCTTACTGGCTGTTCTGGCACACAGACTGCTGGCTTATAGAGAGCTCCTCCAGGCATGCCGGCTTAGACCTCCCAATCAAATAAGCCTTGTTATTTCCAGTGAAGCAAAGAAACAAATGTTTCTTAAAAAGCTCAAATCTGAGGCTGCAGAAGAAGCCAAGAGACTTGTCCTCAAATGTCTCCTGGTCTACTAGGGCTGAATTGGGAATACAGACAAGAGGCCCATTAGCAGTGAGCACACTTCAGTCCATTTCTCAAGATCCTTAACAAAACAGTGGATGCAGCAAAGATGAAATGTGTATAGAAATGTATGGAGATGGGTTTGTTGACCTGAATTTCATCTTTTTTTGACAGAAATAACAGCAGGTTGGGGAATGGGGTGCTGTATGCCTCTGTGAACCCAGAATATTTCAGCGCAGCCGATGGTAAGAGTCCCGGCCAGGGTCACATGGAGGAGGGGTGTTAATGGGATTTGTCAGGGTGTTGCAAAGGACCGGAAGCTTTGCTTAATTTTGAGGCTCCTTTGTCCTGTGATCTTTGATAACATTTTTTTGTCTTTTAGTAATATTTTTAGCAGTTTGGTGACTTTGTCAGAAATTCTGGGATCCTATGAGATGGCCCAGAGAAAACTAGACTCCAGAGGTGAATGTGGCCATACCAGTTACCAGTTTGGTTACTTGCTTTAAATTTTATGCCATAATGAAAGAAGTGTTTTTAATTGCTAACATCTAGTCAGAGGATGTGCTGCAGAGTCCTGAGTGGGCTTCAACTAAGGTCGGGTTCCAGTTGTTTTCTGGCCTGTTAGGGATGTGTGACTTTGTGAGATCTTGGAAAAATAGCTCTGCCATTCTCTCCTAAGGAGGCTCAAACCACTTCATCCACATTCCCTGTGGGGTGGCTAATGAGGGTCATTTATTTAACTGGCTCAGAAGGTCTCACTTGGAAGCTGAGTTGTACTTACTGGTTATTTCTCCTTTTGCCTTTCTTACTCTTTTTTGCTAGTGCTAACCAGACTTGTTAGTTGTCAGGTTAGGGAGGGATGTCACTGTAATGCTAATATCCTTACTTTGAAGACCTTTCTAAAATGTATCCCCTGCAAAGTGAGATTTCTAGATGCAGGTAAAGAAAGAAGCTCTTAAGAAGGGACTTGCTCAGGGTCACACAAGTTGGGCAATGGGCATGTCAGGATGAGAATGCATCCCCAGCATCTCCTGTGGCATCCTGTTGACCATGTGATGTATCAAAGGACTCTGAGATCACAGGGGCAGACAAGAAAGCCAGCCACTGGAGGGGCTGGAATAGGCTCATGAAATGAATAAGCAGCGTGACCTTGGTGGAGGAAAGCATGTATATACTGCCTTCTTGCTTCAGAAGTGTAAGCCGGTATGCAGGAAATACAAAATAAAGAGTCACAATTGTTCTAATCAATTATCTTGATCAAATGAGAAAACATGGGGAAATGCTTTGACGATTTTAAAGCACTATTATAAATATGTGTGGTTTTCCTATTATTTCTTTAATCATTTCTAGCCAAATTATGTTTATAGTAAAGCCAGTTAAAAACAGGCTCTTCCAAAATGGCAGGAAGAGCAGAATACTGGGGACATTGTTCCTGTTTACTAAAAGGTCTCCCAAAGTTGTTTTTTAAATAAGCATGTATGTGTATGTCTATATAAGGCGTAGAAAATATTCTAGAAAATTCTAAAAATCATAGAAAGATGCACACTGCATTTAAAAGTGTAATCACTTGTGGAGAAGATCTTTCTGCTTTTAAAAAAAAAAAAGGACAGGGTTCAGTGGTTAAAAACACTGAAACACTGACTGCTCTTGCAGAGAACCTGGGTTGGATTCCCAGCATGCACATGGCAATGAACAACTGCCCATAACTCTATTTCCTGGGGATCTAATGTCTTCTTCTGACCTTCAAAGACATTGCATGACACAGGTACACTTATACACACTCATACACATAAAAAATAATTTTTTTTAAAGCAGAGGCTGGAGAGATGACTCAGGGGTTAAGAGCACTGGCTATTCTTGCAAAAGACCTGGGTTTGGTTCCCAGCACCCACCAAGAAGTTAACAACCATCTGTGACTCCAGTTCCAGGGGATTAAGTGCCCTCCTCTGGCCTCTCTGGGCACTGCATACATGTGGTGCACTTGCATACGTGCAGACAAAACACTCATACACATAAAATTTTTAAAATAATTTTCTTTTAGAAAAAAAAAGCAGAGCTGGGTATGTCCATAGCTTAGTGGTAGCTTAGTGGTAGAAGGTCTAGCGTGGGTAAGACCCTGGGTTCCCTCCTCAGCATCACCAAAAACAAACAAGCAAACCAGGAAAAAAAAAGTTCGAGCAAGCCCTCCATGCTACTTCAGTCTCCTAAGTTGCCAGAACCAGAGATCCAGCCATGCTATCCAGAACAATAAAACCTTTTGTAAAACAGCAAAAAGAGGAGCTGGGAAGATAGCTCAGTAAAGTGTTTGCCATGCAAGCATGAGGATGTGGGCTAGAATCCCTAAAAACCCACACTTTAAAAAACAGGCATGGTGGTGCATGTGTATGATTCCAGTGCTAAGGAGGCAAAGACAGGATCCCTGGCACTTGCAGGCCTATCAGCCTAGCCTACTAGGTGAGTTCCAGGCCAGTGAAAGACCCTGTCTCAAAAAAAAAACAAAGCAGAACAGTGATGGGGTGTAGCTTGGTGGTAGAGAGCTTGCCTTTATGGGCAAGGTCCTAGGTTCTATCCCCAGTAGTAAGGAAAATCAGAGGGATGAGCAGCTCCTGAGGATGACACCTGAAATTGACCTCTGGCCACCACATGCACACTCCCTCCTGTACAAATGTGTATAGGGAGGGAGAAGAAGAGGAGAGAAAGGAGCGGATGGAGAAAGAGAGAGGTAAAGTTTAAATTAGATTAAGGAGTCACCCTCCAGTGACTGATTGATAGGAGTGGGTCCAGGCCACTTATATAAGATTGTACAAGAGAATATACTCTGCTTCTAAACAAAGAACCAAGCTTTGACATTTGTACCTTTAACATGATGTGTCCTGGAAGTTTACAGTTTAGTGTTAATGTAGTAAAATCAAAGCCCATGATTGTGACTTGAAATCACATTTTTGCTTCCTTGCATAGTGTATATAGTTCTTCAAAACAAAGCAGGAACAAACACTGCCACCGAGGACAACAGGTAGGAGCACTGTCACTTTAGTTGAACTTAACTTACTCAGCCTTCTGACAAGTGCCACACAGCCATTTTCCTCAAGGGGCAAAAAAGTGACATTACAGCTCAAAGATGCTTAAAATTTTCTTTCTCCCAGCATTAATCTGCATGTCCCTGTTTCTCAGGAATACACTGAGAATCCCCTACAGGAAAGCACTGATAACATTATAGCGTTTATGAACAGCTTCTGGGGGATGGAGCTTAGGTATGCTGGTTGAAGTCAACTACTGAATTGAATTTCGAGAAAAGGCTTGAAGGCATTAACTTCAGGGACCTCCCAAGGAATGAATGTGATTGGTTTTAGCTCCATGTTCTATGGCAAGCTATGTAATTAATTCTCATTAAAAGCTAGCCTGGAGATAAATGGATGGAGACAGTGGCCCTATCCTTTCTGAGAGATGTTTTCTGAGAGGTACCTGGTTTGCTGTATTTTCCCTGAGCAAGCTGCCTGAGCTCTATGGAGGGCAGAATTCCATTTGAGAAACCCATAGATACATACGGACCGAGAAATTTAAAAATATGTATGGCAGCCAGATATGTTGGGACATACCTGTAAATCCCAGTACAGAGGAGAATTAAGGCAGGATTGTGAATTCAGGGACAACCTAGGCTATATAGCAAGTTCAAGGCAAGTCTAGACTATGTAGTAAAAACTTGTCAAAATCAATCAAAAGAAAAATGAATAAATAAATAAATATGTATGTGAAATTCCTCAAAATGTAAGTTGGTGTTGTCTCCCAGGCCTAATTTATAATAAATGTCTTTCCCTGAAAACTTAAGATAAGTGCTTACAATATAAGGATATTATATTACAATAGTGACCTTTCTGGTCTCTCATGTGCAGCCCTATACCCCAGCTTAGCATCTGAAAACATAAAGGCAAGCACAGTCCTGATTCCTTACCCAGTCTCAGTCTATGAGCCAGAACCTCCTTCTTACCAGGTTATATCCCGTCAGGCAGGGTTTTGTCAATGCACAGCATTGAACTGGGTTGTAATAGAAAGTTTTTTACAGAGCTTACGGACTAGAGTAGTGTTCTTTCAGTTTTTTTTATTCTACATACTGAAGTTGTGGGATGGAGCCTGTTTGTTTTTCTTACTCTTTTCTTCCCTTTTTTTCTTCCTTTCTTCCTAGAACTATCCGTTTATTTATTTTCCTCAAACCAGATCAAACATAACAGAAGCTAAAAAAGGAAGTTTACTCAGGCTTTGTATTCACTGTGGGTCCCCCAGCCTTTCGTTATGCAGGGTTAAGTCCCTGAGGTTACAGAGTCCAGGCCAAAGCCCTGGGGTTACCACCAGAGCCTCTCAGTCCCAGAGCTTAGTTGCTTCTATCCCTCTTTAGAGGTCCAGTGGTCCCCTCTGCTGGGGATGCTGGAGATCCTAGGCCTTGCCCATGTTAGGCAAATGCTCTACCACTGAGCTACGTCCACAGCTCTTAGGTTCTGTTTGGTTTGTCTGGTTTTTTGTTAGACTTTATAACTTTTATTTGCATATTTTCAAAAATTGAATATTCCAGTCACTAAAATCTTTTGAACAAAAAAGTGATACTCTGCTGAAACAGCATTTTACACCTTTAACTGTCTTCTATTTTACCACTTCCCACCAGCTCCTTCATTCACTAGCATGCAAGTTCTTCTTGCCAGTCAGACCGACAGACAGGCATGGCCTTGCCTGTCAGTGGTTCTCTACTCTTCGTTATGCAAGGGGCAGTGCAGCCATTTAAACTTGATCCAACCTCTCTACATCTTTTAAACGGCTAAAAGAAGTAAAATAAGGGTTGCAGAGATGGATCAGCAGTTAAGAGCACTGACTGCTCTTCCAGAAGACCCAGGTTCAGGTCCCAGCACCCACGTAGCAGCTAATACCTGTCTGTAACTGCAGTTCCAGGGAATCCCACACCTTCTTCTGGCCTCCTTTTGCACCAGGCACTCACTCACTGCACATGCATCTGTGCAAGCAAAACACATAAAATGAAAATAAAGAAAATCTTAATTCTAAAAGATATGAGCTATGACAGTGCTTAAGAAACACACTGTATTGGCTTCATTTACAGTTTTCCTGATAGCTTCTCCTGTTCAATCATTTCTTTTAAAAGCAGAAAATTTTTCTTTTGTGTCTCTGTCTTGTTTTGACTTACAAATATTTCTCAGTCTCAGCCCATTAGGTTTGTTAGACATGATTGTGGAAGGAGCAGAGCAATGTACATGAACCAGAAAGGTCCAATCAGTGTAGTGGCCATTGCCTGAGTCCCCTTGGTGTTTTTTTTTTTAAATACGGTGACCTTTTAACTCACAAGCCTCCTCTCCCAACCTCAGCCCACCAAGTGCTGGGTAGGATGGGATTATAGACATGTGATACCACACTCAGCTAGGAATCATATTAAAGCAAAGCTGATGAAATAATTTTAATTATGTTTCATTTAACTAATACATCCAAAATTCAATTTTAATATAAAAGAGCACTGGCTGGACCAGGGTTCAATTCCCAGCAGCCACATGGTGGCTAACAACCCTCCATAACTCCAGTTCCAGGGAATCCGATACCCTCTTCTGATCTCTGAGGGCATTACACAATATGGGTACACTTACATGCATAGGCAATATTCATGTACATAAAATAAAAATATATGTCATCAACTTGTTTTGTTTTAAAACAAAACCAGATCTTTGAAATCTGATGTATATTTTAAGCTTACAGCACATCTGAGTTGGACCAGCCACGTGCAACTGCTCAGTAACTGCACAGGGACTGAGTGCCTGTGAGATCACACAGGACAGGATTTCATATAGAAAGTACTTGGCACCTCTCGCACATACTGACTCTTTTCCTTCATCCAGAATAAAAAATAAAGCACTCCCTACTGTCCTCCACTCCTCCTCTCTCTTTCTGACATAGTTTTATCCACTGCCAAAGATGAGCAAAAATCCAAACTCAGAATCTTACCTCTTTATTTCTTGTGGTTAATTTCCTTTTTTCACCCTCCTGGGGAGGGGTTGGAATAAAGAAGGAACCACTGCTTTATTGCCTATCCTGGGTGTCTCTTTTTCCTTCTAGTTCTTATATGTTGGTGTTACCCTCAAAGTATCTTGGAATCCTTGAAGATATAGTGTACAGTCCCACTCAAATATGTTGCATGTAGGGACATTTATTAAGAGTAAGTCATGCCTTTGTGTCCTGGTACTTTGTAGGTTTTAGAAACAACATCTTGTATTCTCTAGCCTGACATTTCCCCTAAAAGGTCTGTCTGTCTAAGGGCTCATTCCCATGCCTCTTTCAATACTTGTCTCCGTCTCTTGCTTTCTAGTGTATGTGCCCGATGAATGGGAGGTTGCTCGAGAGAAGATCACCATGAACCGGGAACTTGGGCAGGGGTCCTTTGGGATGGTCTATGAAGGAGTGGCCAAGGGTGTGGTCAAGGATGAACCCGAAACCAGGGTAGCCATCAAGACAGTGAATGAGGCTGCAAGCATGCGTGAAAGAATAGAGTTTCTGAACGAGGCCTCAGTGATGAAGGAGTTCAACTGTCACCATGTGGTAAGAGAAAGTTCCTGAAAAGCCCAAGATCAGACATAAGGAGGAAACTTCCCCTGGACTACCTTGTGTGTCTGTGGCCACATCTATGGGCTTGGTGCCTTGTCCTCTGCCCCATGGACAATTAGTTACCCATTACCTGCCTGTTACCCACAGACCGTTGTGGTGGATATCTCTCACCTCTCATCTGGCCAACAGGCTCCAGAACCTCACAGTTCCAGATAGTACAGGGTTATCATGTGGGAAACCTCCCTCCCACACCTACCCACTCAGCGCCCCTCTTCTTGATTCCTCCCAGGTGCGGTTGCTGGGTGTGGTGTCTCAGGGCCAGCCTACCCTGGTCATCATGGAACTAATGACACGCGGGGATCTCAAAAGTTATCTCAGGTCTCTGAGGCCAGAAATAGAGGTCAGTTTTGATTCCCACTGTGTTATTTTACCCGTTTCCATTTCTTCCAGGAACTCTCTTGTGGAAAATGTGTTTTAAAATCAATGTATTTCTCAGCCTTGAGTGTCTTACTGCATGTTTGGTTATAGTTCCCTTAGGTAAAAGGTTTCCCAGCTACAGGCAGTTTAAAGTCTTTGTGAGAAGATCTTGCCTTTCTTCAGATACCACCTAGTCCACCTCAACATCTCTGTGCCCTTGTTTCTGCATTCCTTCTATCCCAGCATCTCATAACACCACACACCTACCCCCAGGACATATCAGTGCCCAAGGACCAGGGCTTGCCATCTCCATAGACTTCCTGATGCACTCGAATCTCTACCGAACATGCATTTTCTCTTGCCGTTGTCCTCTGAATGGGCCCCTTCTTCACCCTGTTGCCTGTAGTGTTCATCCTAGGGCCGTGCTTGTGGCAAGCGTCCTTTCAGTAAACACTTGGGTAAAGTTCACTGTTAGAGTGTGCCCTTGCCTCTGCCCTTGCCCCTGGAAAGTTACTGGGGTGATTTCCCACTCGGTCTGTGCACAAGACAGTTGTTTACTCAGGAGCCCAACACACGTGTGTGCACACACACATACATACACATATGGGTACATACATGTAGACACTGCCCTTGCCTTGCACTGGACAGTGGATTCTGCTTTAGAGACTTCTTAAACTATGCACCTGCTTTTCAGACTGAGTCCTGAGTCGATGTCTTGCTTGCACTTTTCGATGATAATCCCCTCAGCTGTATGATTTCTGCTTAGTCTAGTAAAAATTTCAGATTGTAAACCTGCTAAGATTTTGTGCAGTTTTTTGTTAGAAGGTACCTCCCTTCTATTGTATTAACTACCACAGCCAACTCTTTAGCATATGGAAGTCTGACTTATAAGTCATTAATTCTAATAATACGCTCATAGGCAAATGCTAAGGAAAAAATGCCAGGACCAGCTTCCTTTACTGGACTGCCTCAGTGGGTCCCTGACTTTATTTGTGGATTAGCAGCTTATCTGCCTGAATTATCTAGAAAAGGAAAGGTCCCTCTTTCCACACCCCTTTCGTGTTTCTGTTCCCATTCTCTGTTTAAGTTTTTGTTTTGTGTCAGTCTTCAACTTAACCATCTCCCAAGTGACAGTTCCTTCATTTTAGTTCCAAGCACACATTCACAAATGAACATATTTACGGATAGCACATGGTTTGGGACTTTGGTGAGAGCCACAAGGCTATGTGGGGGACCAAGGCTTTGAGTCCATAGTTGAAAACTTTTCTTGCCTCTTTTCCTCCCAGCATTAGTCCCTGGAATGCATGGTGGGCCCTTATAGCCACAGTCTGCTTGAAGGAGAAGAGTTTGTTCAGATAGGTGATTGGAAGTATGGTCGGATGCTGCTGCCTATCTCCTCTGAAGAGCTGGAAGTGTTTACCCTTTCATCCCTAATGTAGTCACAGAATAAACACTTGTAGCCTCAGAGCTGGCTCTGCCATTGGTTGCCTGCAATCCTCAGGCAGCTACTAGGCATTTCTGGACCTCTGTTTCCTCATGTACAAGAAACAGATAAGTGTCTAAGAGACAGACAGGATAACTCAGTGATTACTGAAGTCCTTTTTAGATATAAAATTCACCCTTAAATTCATCAGATTTAAATTTTGTCTTTCTAACTCATGTCAAAATAGAAACATATGCATATGTATCCTTGTTTCATCACTCTGCCCCTCCCCGTTGCAGTTTGCTGACTTGCTTCACTAAGTGTAGATACAGATGTGTGCTTGTCTTTAGTGGCTCTAACCAAATTAAAGATTCCCATTCTCTTGAGATAAATGAAAGAATGATACTCTTATGCTATGAACTGACAATCAACTTTTCTGCATAAAATTAAGTCTTTTCTGTTGTTTTTCACATGGTGAGTGACAGCTTCCCAGTGAATACTTACATTTCATTCATATTCCAGTATGTATTACTTTACATGCCACCTACATAGGTCCTAGTATATCATGCATATTTAAAGCCCTAAAGACATTAAAAGACAATGTTAGGTTCTAAGAGGGAAAAAAACACATGTAAAGAAGATATCTATAGGGACTAGAGAGATGGTCAGCGATTTAGAGTACTAACTGCTCCTACTAAGGACCCAGGTTCAGTTCCCAGCACCTACATGGTGGCCAATAACTCTCCATTAACTCCAATTCCAGGGAATCTGATGCCCTCTTCTGACCTTCATGGGCATTACACACACGTGGTATACTTATGCAGGCAAGACTCTCATACACATAAAGTAAAAATTTTTAATTTAAAAAAATAGAAGGCATCTGTATAAGAGAAATTGGTGATCTTGGCTTTCTCTGATGACATAATGCCACATCTCCAGAAAGCTGAGTGATGAACATTTAAATCATCAGAGTCACTCTTGGCACCCTCTTCAGAACTCAAATGTGAGCTGCTCAGTTGGTAGAGGACTTTCCTAGCATGCCTGAAGCCCTGGGTTTGATCCCCAGCCCAACATAAACTAGGTATGGTAGCACATGTGTAATCCTAGCCCTCAGGAGGTGGAGGCAGGAGGATCAGACATTCAAGGCTACATGCCAGGTTCAAGGCATGCCTGGACTATAGGAAAACTTGAATCAAAATCAAAATAATAATAATAAGGAACTCAAAAAAGGCTATGTTAGAAGAACCCACCTAGAGATGCTTGGAAGGCTAGTACCTGATACCTAGATACTAGCTTTCAGTGAGAATTCAGCCTTCCCCTGGACAAAATCCAGTATTTACTGAGTGTTCATCATGGCCAGGCTACATGAGGACTGGGTGGTGTAATCCCAGAGCCTTGTCATGCTCCTCCTGTGACTCACAAGCTGAGTTAGGAAGGTGATGTATAGGACCTAAAAAAGTGAGATGGCTTTGTAATGTTGTGTAAAATGTTTTGTACTTAGGAAAGCCAAGGCACAAATCTATTATATGGTACCCACCCACAAGCTAGTTGAGTGTCTAAACTGTGAGGTCGTGATTGGTTTTGTATCTGGGGGTGGAGTGTCAGAGAATCTTGGGCATAGTTTTTTACATTTATTTGTGTGTTGTGTATTTATTGTGTATATGCACACATATGTGTGTGTGTGGTGGTCAGAGGACAACTTTCAGGAGTTAGTTCACTCTTTCCACCATGTAGGTCCTAGGAACTGACCTCAAGTCATCAGTCTTTTTAGCCCTCTCATCAACCCCTTATATTTTATATAATCTTTTTTCCAAGAAGACTTATTATTACCAGGAGTAATTCTTTCCGATGCCAAAGGCAGGATTTTGCTCTCCTCTGCAAATGGGACACTTGCCAATGTTGCCAGTGACTGACCTTGGTCCCCTCCAGATGAACTTCCATTGTCCTAGGTGTGCAGAGAAAACAGTAATCTAAGATAAAGACATTACTTTTCATATCTCTGTACCTTAGAAGAAAACAGAAGGGAAAGAAGATAAATAAATGCTAGCAGAGCCTACATAGGAAATAAAACATACACTATCCATTTAGGAAGTGTGTTTGTTCCATTTGGCCTTGGTAAAGATGTGCTTGTCCTTTTACCTGCACTTTGATTATGAAAGTCAAAGGGACATATAAACTAGTAGGAATCTAAATAACTTAATCCTTAATAATTAAATCTGTTTGCTTCACTTCAAATAATTTTTGTCCTGGGTCTCGGGAGATGGCTCAGTGTTAAACAGTTGACCCACAAATTTAAGGTCTAGAGTTTGGCTCCCCAGAACCCACATAAATGTTGGGTAGGTGTGGCAGCCCACCTGAAATTCTAGCCCTGAAGGAGCAAGTTAGCTAGCAAGACAGGTCATATTGGCCAGCTCTGGGTTTGATTGCAAGACTCTGCCTCAGTGAATAAGAAAGATGTAAGAGCAATTAAGGATGATTTCCAACATCAACCTTGATCCTCCACATGCATGTGTACACATGTGCCCACACATAGGCAAACATGCATACACATGAAAATGGAACAAGAGGAAAAAGAAAATGCTGGTCTCAAGGAATGCTAATTGGTGTTTCTACAGCAGCTTGGTGGGATGTGATTGGGGAACAAGCATGTGAGCTTACCACCTGCAGATGCCAAGGTCCTGGCAGTGATGTATTACTTCTGAGTGAGTCTTGACTTCCTGCAGGATGAACTGCACTGCTCAGATTCAACAAACATACGTGTGTAACCCCTAGAATAACCCTAGAGGTAGAAAAAACTTTCCAAATTCTCATGTGTTTTTTTTTTTTTATATATATAATCTGCAACAGAATAATCCAGTCCTAGCACCTCCAAGTTTGAGCAAGATGATCCAGATGGCCGGAGAGATTGCAGATGGCATGGCATACCTCAATGCGAACAAGTTTGTCCACAGAGATCTTGCTGCACGGAATTGCATGGTAGCAGAAGATTTCACAGTCAAAATTGGAGGTGTGTCCCTTACTTTCCAGAGTGGAGAAAAAAAACTAAACTCACAGGTGTATTAGGGACTCTGTGGGTATTGGCCTGCTGCTAGAGAGGTTTTCCAATACATTACACGAGTGCAAAGACTTACTTTTGAGTGCAAAGATGTGTATAATTAATATTGTCTCTAGTTCCTGATTCTAATCTAAAAGTGTCCTGACATGGCAATCCAGTTAGGGACCATGGTTCCAGAAGTCAGCTGTGTAGAGTGTTGGTTACAGAAATCATCACAATAGCATCCTCAAGTGATTTTTGACTTAAGAATAAGAGTAACCATCCAGTTTCCCAGGAGCATTGTCCCTGGACTAGCCCATAGAAGTTCCTACAAGGTGAAATGCCCATAAGATGAAGCCCCTCCACAGAGCAGGGGTAGTGATAAGGCAGGCATGCCAGTCTGCAGGTGAGGAAGGTCACTACTGGCTCTCAGCATAGGGCTAGTCAGCTCCAAGATTTTATTGTATTTGTTGTTGCCACTACTAGGACCTTATGCACCATATTCAAGTACTCTATCACTGAGCTACATCCCCCAATGGTAGCTTCAAGTTCTTGATCCCTCTGGCATAGAGCCCTTCCAGTCCTAGTCTTAGCTGACCAGCTTCTTGTTAGGGCCCTTATTGCCACCGCTCACCGTAATATAAAAACATGAGCTAGAGCTGGACATGGTAGTGCATCCCTTTAATCACAGCACTAGGGAGGCAGAGGCAGGCAGATCTCTGTGAGATCAGGACCAGCCTGATCTACATAGGGAGTTGTAGGTTAGCTGGGGCTATAGGAAGACCCTGTCTCAGAAAGACAAAAAAAAGAGGGGGGTAGGAGCTGAATTGCATTGCTGATGATCACTGGCTATAAAGAAACTCTTCCAACTTCTAGCCTTTCTGTGTATTTGCTTTGGGAAAGATCCTCCTGGCTCTGCCTCCTGAGTGCTGGGATCGAAGATATGTGCCACCACGCCTGGCCTTGCTTTGATCTTTTAATCCACCTAACAAAGATACATGTAGCCTCAGGGTTGCTTAGGAAAGCACCTGCCTTCATCAGGACCTTAACCTTCCCACTGTGATAGGACAGAACTGTCCAACATACCAAATAATCATTCTGAGAAAGAACGAGGGAGGCAGCATGCAAAACACTGCTCGCAGTTAACCTTTGATCCAAGCCTTGTGCTTGGGAAACATTGCTTGCCTTTAGCAGTGCTTTGTATTCCCTTAGTGATGACTATGTTTTGGCCTTTCAGTGAGCAGTGAGTACCCATCTACAGAGGTTTCCAGACTGGGGCTATCTCTGTGTCTTCATTCTGCATTTACTTGCAGGAGCTAGGGGTATTGGCATGCAACTGTACTATAGAGCAGACGTTACTCAGTCATTGGAGTTACTCGGGTATGTCTGTCCTTGGGCTCAGCCCTTCAGGCATACTTCTACTTTCTGCCTTGGAACCCATCTTATCTGGAAGCCTCCAAGAAGCTGCCCTGCCCGGTTCCCGGATCAGAGCCGTGCCCCTTTCCAGCCTTTGTGATACTCCCTGCCTCCCCTCTGCTTCCCATCCTTCACTTTCATGGGGACCCAGATTGTAATTCCTCCCCCTAGTGCAGAGGAAACGTCCATGTGCGCCCGAGCCTCAGTCCTGGTCCCGTCACTAATTCCTAAAAGGCCTGGTAAGCCATTAGGATTCTCTACCTCTGAAATGAAGGTCATAATTGAACAAAGTCAAAAGGTAGGAAGGACTGGGTGCGAAGGGAAGTAAGCCGGTGCCCCTGTCCTCCTCCTGTTCTGTCTGCCCTTCCAGACACAGGCAGAAACTCAGGTAAGGCCCCTTTGCCCCACTTTGTGAGGAATGCTTTTTTGTGCTCTTTGTCATTTTAAACCCTAATCAGTAAGAATTGTATTTGCTGGTTAACCATGTGGCATATTTATAGTTACGTTTTCTTTTATCATTGTGGTTTTTCTTTCTAAAATTAAACTTTGTGTGCATGTGCTTAGGAAGAAAGGGTGTGTGTGTGTGTATGTGTGTGTGTGTGTGCGCAGAGAGATTGTTTTCTGGAATTCCTTCCCTCCTGTGTTATACAAGTGAAGGCAGATCCTCATTTGCATGTCGTGAAATTAATGCAGAGCAGAGACTTGAGATTGAGCCCTTCAATCCTGAGGGTTCCTCACTGTTCTCCCTGTGCCTGCTGTTTGTGGATTATAGACAGGCCAAGACACTTCACCTGGGGCAGTTTGATAGCTCTTATCAGAGAATAAGTCAGTACTGTTGGTTAACATCCAAGAAGCTTCGCTCTCTGTGGGTTTGTTTCACCTTTGTAATCTTACCTATTTGAGTCAGAGCTGTGAATGAAGGGGCTTTTCTTTTCTTTTCTTTTCTTTTTTTTTTTTTATTTTTTCTCGTAGAGCAGTTCTTTCTTCTGGAAAGGAGAATGGAAGAGTTTGTGTGGAAACAAAGGTTATGTGATTGAGTGGAAAATCATAATTTGATGAAGATGCAATAATCTGAGATTATAAAATAAGCATGCCATCAAACATAATTATGTGACACTTTCAGGATATGTAGAACATGGAAGAAAATTTTTTAAATGAGCAGGAGTATTATGTTGAACATGAGTGTTGGGTGATAGCCTCAGAGCCTGGTAAATAGCATCTCTTGGGCCTCTCACTGTGCACTTTCATCTTTGTGAATTGTTACTCTGAATATTTCCCCCTTACTGAGTAGTGAAAGGCCTTTTCCTTGGCAATAGGGCCATGCTACCAAGTAAATGAAGTCTATACTCTCCTGTGAATTTGATTAGGTTTTAAAAACATGTGTCACTTATCCTTGGTCTATGAAGTATATGTTTTCCATAAAGCATGGAACTCAGTAATTTGCAAACTACCTCTCATTTTAAGTGCAATAAGGCAATTAACTTCTTAAAGCTGGATTTTAAATGTATTAAGACCAGAGATTTCTTATATTTGCCTGTGAAGTGACTAATCAGGTCTTACTTTCTGCCTTACAAAATTGCAAGCTGTAGTACTGAGCCTCCTCAAAGTGGAGTACAGCTGTGTCCCGGTTGAACATGGACAGGGCCAACGGTCCATGCTAAGGCAGCAACAGTACTTGTTCTTCTGCTTCAAGAGCTGTTCCAGTAGTGTGACTGCATCTTCTCTCCACCTTCCAGATTTTGGTATGACACGGGACATCTATGAGACAGACTACTACCGGAAGGGAGGGAAGGGGCTGCTGCCCGTGCGCTGGATGTCCCCTGAGTCCCTCAAGGATGGAGTCTTCACTACTCATTCAGATGTCTGGTATGTGAGCCTTTCCCTGCGTGGCCATCTTGACCCTCCAGCTTCTGCTCATGTCACTGGCTTGCACACTCCTGGGTCATATCTTCCTGGTCTCTGTTCATTGCCACCCATTTCCAGCTTGATCCATCTTTGAGTTGTTCCTTTGTGGAGTATTAGTGCAGCAAGGCATCTATGGGACTCCAGGGAGTATGTAGGACCAACATTTCCTTCCATTTTTAGCTGATTATCAGTTATAGTTCCAAGAAGCTGACGCATTCCAGAAATCTGAGCCTCCGTTACTCTCTGCTTCTTGTCTTCCTGCTTTCCCTCTTTTCCCAGTCTCAGTAGAGGAGTACTCTGTGTGTGTGTCTGTGTGTGTGTGTGTTTGCCTCGCCTCTTTGAACCTTCAGGTTGCAGGCAACTCTTTATTTAGACCCAAAAGTTGAGGGTCTTGGTTGTGCTTACTGTTTCTGATGGTCATGGAAAACAAAATATCTTCCTTAATAATAAAAGTGTCTGGTAGTAGAAGCACATTGACCAAGGGGTATGAAGACTTCACTGTAGTACTTACTGTTTACTGCAGTTCTTTGGAAACATTGTGTAGAGGCCATCAAGTTCTGAAATACAACTGGAGTTCTTGGCAGGCGAGAGACCTGGCACGTCCCCCTCCTAGAATGTCAGCAAGTGTCTTGGCTTTCCTCTCGGGAGATCCCATTGCTGTTGCATTACAGAAACAGTAGTTGTTTACTCCAACTGCAGATGACCACACAGAGGAACTATTCCAGTAGTGACTGACATCATTTTTTTTAACCTTATGAACCTTTCGCAGTGGAGAGTCTTGGATCTTATTTCATGACAGGTGCAAATTAGAGATAACATTTGAATATGACCCAGCGTAGCCTGATTGCCTCCAGACTCAACGATGAAGTCTTTTCTGGAATCAGCCCACTTGAGGTTACCTCCTTTTTGTCAAATTAGAGCACTCGGCACCTTTTTTTAGATGTGGTGGCAGAAGAGGGCACGCCTAGGGCCATGCTTCCATCTCTCTATTCTGGGCTTCATGCTTCCAGAAGCTTTGAGGTCAGCTTGTAGGATAGAAAAACAGAGAGGCAGTGTAGGAAAATAAAGTCGAAGTCTCACAGGCAGCTTCTATCCCATTCTTGGTAGCAGCTGTCACTACAAGCAGCAACAAGGGCACATGGGGTGCTCCCCACCGATTTCCTCCCCCTTGACTACATAACCATTATGAGCCAACAAGAAAATGTATAAAGAAGGCAGGCATTCAAAATTCATTCTGCCAAACGCAGAGGCATTGACAGTGCTTTGGTTTTTGTTTTCTCAACCCAGCCTTTGAGGGATAGCAAAGACACTGGACCATTAGAGAATTTCCCAGCTGCCAGGGCTACCTTGAGACTGTGCCTCTTAGAAGGATGGAGATCATTTTCAAATGTATTCAGCAGCATAACTGTTGCTAAGTAGTTACAAATCCAAAAAGAAATGCAGTTTTGTTTGACTTGTAGGAGACCTTAAGATCGTGGGAGGCACCCTTGAGTCAGGATCGTGGGAGGCACCCTTGAGTCAGGATCGTGGGAGGCACCCTTGAGTCGGGATCGTGGGAGGCACCCTTGAGTCGGGATCGTGGGAGGCACCCTTGAGTCGGGATCGTGGGAGGCACCCTTGAGTCGGGATCGTGGGAGGCACCCTTGAGTCAGGATCGTGGGAGGCACCCTTGGGTCAGGATCGTGGGAGGCACCCTTGAGTCAGGATCGTGGGAGGCACCCTTGAGTCAGGAGTGGGAGGCACCCTTGAGTCGGGATCGTGGGAGGCACCCTTGAGTCAGGCCGAGACCGGAGTCCCACCTTTATTGCAGCTGCTGTTGAGCTTCTACGGGGATGCTCCAGGGACCACATGTCTCCCCACCTCACAAGGACAGGCAGGCAGTCCAGTGTCTCTAGACCTCTGTTCTTCCTAATGATGTGCTTTCTTCTTCCCATTTCACCTCCTCTGGCCTCTTCTCTACAGCACAATCATACCATGCGCTCTCTGTTCCTAATCATACAGGTCCAAGAACTGTCCAGGGAAACATGTCCACATGTTCATCAGAGTACTTCCAGGTTCCTTTCATCATCCCAGGCTTTTTTCTCCACCCTTCATAATAAAAGTATTATTGGGCACCCTTGCTGCTCTTTCCTCTCCTCTCATGTCCCATTCAGGTGACCAATTTGACTTAGAGGACACAGTGTGCCTCTGGGTTTGAGGCCTAGGGAGTGAGACCTCCCACAGCTTGGCCTTGCTTCCTTCTTGTGTGTCCAAATGACCTCTCCAAAACCTTCTTAACTAAGATACTTTACTAATAGATGAAAATGTACCAGGGTTATTTGCCTTTTTGATGGCTAATTCCTGTCATTGTGGATTCCTCAGTAGGTATTAATTTGCTGGTGGCTGGGGTGTTGCTGAGTGACAACTCCAGCTAATACTGGTGTTGGTACCTTACTCCTTGTGGGGGCCATAACTTTGAGAAAACAACTCCAGTGTTCATACTCAGAAAGAATGTCATCACTCAGAGGCAATTCTCTAGTGTTTAAAGGTTAAATCACCAGGTACAAGAAGTCTTAGTTTTATATAAAGGAGTAACAACACCAAAGAATAAAATGTGTGCTTTGAAAAATACATGGGACTACATATTTCTCAGTGCCTCTGATTGGCTATGTGGCCATGGTCAAGTCACAGGGGCTCTGCTGGGCTTCCCATGAGGATGTCTAGGGATTGTCTGTGCTTCTGCCCCTTCTGGTAGGTGTTTAAATGACTGCTGTGAAGGCTGGTGTTAGGTAGAGCAATGATGTGACATAGTTGTCTTTGAACTGAAAGGTATGGCCACAGACTGGAACATTAGATATCCCTAACTGACAGGTGATCTATCAAACAGGAATCACTCAGGGAAAAGCATTTACAGCAAGCTGGGTGTTTTGCATCCTGTTTTAGTTGATTTATGAGATCATGAGGACCTCAGTTTTTGGAAAGGGTATGGATGACAATAGACACCATCTCTGTCATCAGACGATGAAGTCTTATAGAGAAGAGGAAGTAACCTGGCAGGTTAGGGTCACAGGAGTTTTTATACATGAGTTGAAATTCTAGAGGAACCTTGTCTGGATTATAGCCCACAGAATAATGAGAAAGGGGTTCCTGGCAGTGGCACTACTAGGGTCTGGCATAGCAGTAGATGGCCCTAGTTGCAGGTAGGGAGGGGAGAGTGGAGCTTCTCTGAAGGATCATCAGGTCAAAGAGAGATCAGGTAAATCTTTGGACACCTTGCTTGAGATTTAGCGCTGATTCTGCAGGCTCTGCAATAACAGCTAAGGATTCTGAACCTTATGTTAGCTGGGCATGGTCATATCTGTCTTTAATGTCAACACTCAGGAGGCAGAGACAGGTGAGGCCACCTGGTCTACATAGGGCATTCAAGGCCAGGAAGACACTGTCCCAAAAGAAAAGGAAACAAAATAAAAAACTTATGTTAGCTACAGTGTAAGGCTGCCTTGGGTAAGTTACTGGAGCCAAAAGTAAAGATACAGTAGGCTAGGCAAGGAGGACCAACCCAGAAAGCACCAGGGCACAGACAGAAGGGTCTTAGGACAAACCCAAGCCTGAATCAGCAAGCTCTGGTGGGACTCCACAGAAGCCAGAGTGACTACGATCAGACGGTTCCTCTGGAACTGGGTACAGGCTTCAGGGAGGAATAGGGTGCAAGACAGACTTTAGCTTGAGACACATTGAGTTTATACAGAGCCAAGTACCTGGCAGCCTAGACAGAACAGTCAAAGCTCAAGGCCAGGGTTGGAACTGAAATGTCTGGAAGCTTGTGACTGTAACGAGGGAAAGTGTTCGAGGCTAGAGTAGGCCTGGGAGGAAACCTTGCCTGACCAGCCTGCGGTTGGCAAAAATAGAAAAACCGCATGCATCGTTGCTTGTCTTTGGCCACATTTCAGACATGAGGGTGGGCGCCACAGCCTCCAAAGTGTTCCTGTGATGTGACCACGCAACCCCCGGAAGGCAGAATTCCATGACTGAAGTTGACAGAAAACCCTTTTCCCTGAGTCCAGGTCTTCCAAAGCCATGCTTTGACTGCTGAGTCTTGGGCTTTTGGGGGATCTCTTGTACAACATGAAGACTATGTCTTAGTCACTACCAATTCGAAAGGACCTCGGGCCTTAATTGCTAAGGTTCTATTTCTGTCTTAACATCTGCTAAGTATCAATTTGCACAAAACCCTTTTGTTCATTGAAGGAAGCTGAAGCTTCAAACCGAGCATTCCAATTCAGTCAGAGGCTACCAACTTCAGCCTGGGTACCAGGCCAGGATCCCTAGAGTGCTAGATAGGAAATACCTGCCCCAGGCACTTCCACTGGGGTTTGGCTAGACTCTGAAGCCTTATGGATGACTTGCAGTAGACAACCTACTTTATTCTATTGACATGACTTAAGTGTGAAAGCACATGGCCACGTAGCTGGGAGATTTTTGCTAAGGCTGGGGATTCACCCTGGGAAGGTACATTCATACTGCAGATGACAATATTGCCTTGTTACCTATCTGAAGTTTACATGCACATGGATCTGTTTTAATTTGATCTTCTGAGATGAGAGGCAGAACCATACATATGGCAAAATTGCTCGTTGCTCTGCCTGGTGAATTTATTTCTCAGCCAACCTCTAGGCAAAGGAATTCTTTGTTATCATGACATGCCCCATGGGACAACACAGCCCACCCAGTCCCCTACCTGACACAGGCTTTCCCAACCAGCAGCGTCTGAGTTCTGTGGGGGGGTTTTGACCTCCCTTGACCAAGTCAAGATCATTGCAGAACTTTTAGACATTCAAAGGCCCAGATCCCCACCACAGACAATCACAGTAGAGCTGCTTTGGGGAGCCCAGGCATCCTCTGTTTTAAAAAACTCAGGAGATTGTCCTTTACAGCAGTGATATTAGCATAGATATTTCCAGACTATGAATAGAAGAATCCTCTAAGGAGATTGTCAAGGTACTTAGTTGCCCGGAGTCAGTGACTATGCTCTAGGGCCTGGGTATCTGCATTTTGCATTGAGCTAAAAAGCAAGTTGGGATTGTACCACCCACCAAGTAATTCTGGGACCAAGTCCCTGAACCTGTATGATCTAGATCAGGTACTTACAAACTATGTGGGAGATGCGGGAAGCTCCCTGGCCTCAGCTTCCTCAGCCATACCACCAGGGCTTTAGTAGCTCTACAGGGAGCATTAGCAGGGACAAAGGACACCAGATGTCCCACACATAGCCGAGTAGCTGGCTTGCCATCTGCAAACTGTCACTGCATTGAGGACACATTCTCAGCACCCAGGTTGAAGAAGTGCTCGCAAAGGGAGGGCACATGATCTTACCCATCCTTTCCCAAGAGTCTTATATTCTTTTTCTCCCATAGGTCCTTTGGGGTCGTCCTCTGGGAGATTGCCACGCTGGCTGAGCAGCCGTACCAGGGCTTGTCCAATGAGCAAGTCCTTCGCTTCGTCATGGAGGGTGGCCTTCTGGACAAACCGGACAACTGCCCTGACATGCTGTATGTATTTCCTGGACCACTTAAGATTAATAATTCCAGGAACCATTCTCTCTATTGCTTTGGGTATGGGAGAGGATTAGAAGAGGGCTTATCCTTGAGGGAGGAAATACGTTTGTAGGGTCTGTGCCTTTGTCCATTACCTTTATCCCACCCCCCATATTTCTTAGTCCTTCAGTACTAATTTTCACTTTGTACTGGAGTTTCTCAGTCCTACTCTCTATGAAGTATGTGACCATAGCAATCCTGGCTCATCTTTCCCATGCAAGATCTAAAATTAAAACAAAAAAGGCAGTAAGGCAATAGGTGCTACTCTTAAGCCAGAATCAAGAGCTTCTCTCTAGCCATTTCTCAGGCCTGGGAAATCTGTGGAAGTAGTACACACAGGGGTCTGTGATCGAGACTAACTTGTGCACCATGTAAGCTGAACCTCAGATAGTCCCAGCACGACATCACAAACCATCTGCTCTCAGCTTTAGGCCTGTGAGCCACATGGACCTGGAGCAAGGTTGAGCTCTGCCCCGTGCAGACACAAGCCAGGCACATCCACTTTAGTGGGCTGGTGAACTTTTTACCTAGCACCACATGTTGTGAAAGAACATCTTGTGGCCATGAATTCCTGAGAGTTGTCAGTGGTGCCTCAGTGCTCAAAACTCCTCAAGAAACTCCCCAAGATAATCATCTTACAAAGAAAAAAAAATTTACATTGGTTCACAGTTTGGAAGGCTTCTGTCCAAAGTCAGTGGGCTGTTGTTTTGTAGTAGACAGTACATCAGAGTGGGATGAGTCTATCATTGTAAATCTACTCGCCTTGTGTCTCAAAAGTGAAAGAGGCTACAGTCCCACAATCTCCTTGAAGGATTATCCTACTGACCTAAAGACCTCCCACTAGGCTCCACGTCTTAAAAGTTCCCCAGTAGTGCCAACCTGGGAACCACGCCTTTAACATAGGGCCTTTTGTGGGGCATTCAGCATCCAGAGTATATCACTCCCTCTTGAGTGGAGGTCTTGATATGTTGTCCAGTGATGGTGGCTCAGTAGAGGTCTGAGCTACTTGGAGTTGGGAGGATGGTCCTTCCCCAAGGAAGATGAAAAGATGTTCTGATTGGTTCATCAGGTACAGGTGGGAGTGAGTGGACTTGTTTTTGATATACAAACCTCAAGGCAGGACTCAGCTATTCTTTGGAATCCTAAGAGGTAAGCATCAAGGTGTGATCCCACTGGTATGTCAAGACCAGTACAAGAGTTTTCTGAATACATTTCAGGACAGATTCAACAGTACTTATAAAAGGATCCCAGGGGAATTGTCAGTTTGTCTTTTTTAAAACATTTTTTTTAATGTCTATGAGTATATTGCCTGCATGTATGTAAGTATACCCATGTTATGCAGTGCCTATAGAGGTCAGAAGAGGGCATCTGATCCTCTGGAACTGGAGTTACAGAGGGTTAGCCACCATGTGGATGCTGGGAAATGAACCTAGATCCTCTGCAAGGGCCATTAGTGCTCTTAACCACTGAGCCATCTTCCAGCCCCCGAAACTGTCTTTATATATGCACAAAAGACCCTCATATCCACCCATCCCTTGCCTACCTTTCCTCAGGGGAGCACTGACTCTGGTGGAACCCCGGGGTGATAAGATGATGCACAGATGGGAATCGGGTGCTTGTGGACATTGAGCAGGCACCACCACCCAGAAGTGCCAGCAACCCTGCTTCGGATCTCATGAGGCTGAAATCAGGCTGTAAGTGGGACTGCAGTCCCATGTGAGGTTCCTTCAGGTGGTTGGCAGGAGTTAGTCTCTTGCATTAGAGGACTGAGGTGAGCTGGGGATGGTTTTGTGATCCTAGAAACTGTGGCCACTCCACTTCTTCCCTGTGCCGCCTCCGTTGACCCTCACAACACAGCAGCTTACTGCTTCAGGGCCAAGCAAAGAGCCTCTCTACTGTCTCCCCTGTCTTTGTCTGTTTAAATCAGATCCACCCAAAATAGTCTTATTTGAACAACTCAGCATCAATTGATAAGCAACCTAATTAAAGCAATGAAACATCCCATCGTATTCAGAAATCCCACCCACACCCTAGAAAGAAGACCTGAGGATATTATGCCAGAGTAGGAATCTTTGGATCCTCTTAGAATCCCACAGCCTTAGAAACACAAACCATTGTTCCATAAAAGACCAAGGTCTTACTTTTATCCCAAAGTACTGTGTGTATTGTTCCTAAGACTAAAAGGATTCCCTGGCTCTAGTACCCTGTGCTGCAGAAGTACATTTGATAGATGTTTACACCCTAATTGCAGCTTCTGAACATTGGTCCAGCCAAAGCTTAGCCCATCCAATGAACCCCTTGAATGAAGGGTACAAGGAAGATGTCAGAGAATACTACTACAACAGTGTTGATCCATCCGCAAGTATGTTTGTTGGGTTTCTGAGCATAGGCTAGTACTAGGGAATCAAGTGCATAGCCTGGACTAGGGCACAGTCCTGGGCCCACAGGATAAAGCCACTAGTAATCGGTGCTTTTCAGTGCATACAGATGGAGAGGCACTTGATCCCCTGGATCTCTTGGTCAGACTTCCCAAGGGAACCTCTCAGAACTCCATTAGCCCAGCGTTAGAAGATTTCAAAGAACAATTGATGGTATTTTTTTGCATGAAATGTACCCTATCGCCACCTATATCCAGAATTTAGTTGAAAACAAATATCATCCCAGACTCTCTAACCTGGGAGCCTGGTGTGACGCTGGCCTGAGATCCCTAAAAGATTGCCACTGACTTCTCAAAGAGGCTGTGAACATTTAAAGACTCTTGGGGCAGCAGGCAGGTCGACTTCTGATGCCCTGAGAACACTGATGTGTGTATGTACCACATGAGACTATAGCTTCTCCATGAACTTTCCCATAGCACTGAGGAAGTTCTCTGATAGGCTGGAGAGTGAGTGTATATGGTGCTGTGAACCATGTGCTTATCACAACCCTTCAGCTCTACCATGGTGATAAAAAGCGGCTACAGAGACCAACAAGTGTGGGGCCTTTGAGACAGGGCATGTAGCCCAGGCTGGCCTGGTAATCAGGGTAATCTTACTGCTTCAGGCTTCCGTAGTGCTGGGATTACAGGTATGTGTCACCCTGCTCAGCTAAAACTTTACTTTTTTATATTGAAATTTAAACTTAACCCATTTCCTTGTCGTAAAATACTCTCACATTGATTTTTTTTTCACCCTGTTTACAAGTAGAAAATCCATCTTAGTTGGTAGTACCTTACAAAACTACACAGGCAGCAGGCCATATGGAGCCCATCAGCCTTTAACATCACCTGCCCTGCCCTAGAGCCAGTCCTGTCTGCAAGCAGGACTGTCTGTCTGAATTGATGTCAGAAAGGACTCCACAGCTGCCACCATCCTGAGCTCACATAATGCAGGAGGGAACTACTCAGAGAAGCTCTGCTGGTCTTGAATGCTGGCTGTCTCTGCCCACACCCACAGCGTCCCTCACAGGTTTACTCATACCCAAACTGTACAACTGCGTTATTATTAATGCAGCCCATTATAAGAAAAAAAATCATTATTTAGAGCCAAAGCTTAAGTAGTGGAGTATAAACATGGATACCTCCAACTATGCATAAAGGTGTACCATGCCGGCACATATTTGATACTAGAATCAGCAGTATTTCACAAGCTTAGAATGAGTTCAAAAAAGCAGGTATGAGTTTTGTTCCTACAGTTTGGGGCTAGTCTCAGGAAAAGTACTGTTTTTGTGCTTTCTTTTAGACTGGGTTAAACATTTGTCTCAGAACCTCATGGAATTCCTGAAGTTGATCCATCTCCAGATGACTTGAGTTTCCATATGAATTTAATATGCCTGGGAAGCAGCCACCTGCCGTGGGAAAGGCAGTGGACTTCCTGTTCTCAGCATAGCATGAGGAGGAAGTTTACACACAGAGGTTGCTCTTGGATATGAAATGTTTAATTCAAGAGGCATTTCTGCTCTGCCATCCAGAACCCCCTTGGCAGATTTGTCTCCTTTCTAAGAAAAGAACAGAGTGAAGGAAGGCAAGCTGGCTTCATAGGGAGTGTCTGTGGTGTCCTGAATTTACTGAGAAGCTGATGGGAGGAAGAAGTGTTCTGAGAAAGGGTTCTTTTGTTAAAGTAAATGAAAGCATGGGCTCTCTGAGTCCAAGGAGAGTTCTTGAGCCCTTGGGAGTTATTTAAAACCTGTTAGGTCTCACATGTAGAGGAAGGGTTTCCATTGTGTGGTTCTAAAGAAGGAATAGCCTTCCCTGATAGCTGGAGCATCTGGCCATTTCTGCATGTAAATCAGGTTGCATCAGGAGTAACCCAGTGTCCATCCTTAGGTGCCATAAAGTATTCTAGCTTTAGAGGAAAGACTACCATTTAGTCCCTGGAACATTCAGGTCTGAGTCTCAATGCCATGACTCAGTCTGAATTAATTTAGGAAGTACTATGAGATTGGATCCAGACTGGCTCCCTTCCACATCCATATTAAAATTGTAAAGAAAGCTCTTAACTCTTCTTTTACAATTAAATTTTAGTGTCTTGGGCTACAAATGTCAGTGTACCATCTGGTGAGGTGCTGCCTATTGAAGTGGTAGAGGCCAGTGAAGAATAGGCCTGGAATTCATGGGACCTAGAGACCCTGGAGCAGTACCGTCTATAATACTGCAGAATACTAGGACAGTGGTTTGAGCTCAACCATTAAAATTCAGGTGCAGAACCATTTCTTCTAGTAATCTTCTCAGCTTATCTGCCACATCATCAGGATGCAGGATTCAGGAAGGAACTTGAACTTCTTAAACCAGAGAGTCACTAGCTCAGATGCAGCAGAGATACACTCAGTCAGTTGCATTTGAGTGCTTTTGCATTTTCCAGGCACTGGTTTTCCTTTCTTGGGTTGCTGGAACTCTTGCTCTGGTTTTACAGAGCTCAGATGCTTGACGAGGATCCCAAACAGTAGGATAACCATGTCTGCCTGGGAGCCCCAGTATGGGTTTGCTCTAGCACCTGTGCTCCATAGCATCCCTCCTCTAGGTCCTGACTAGGAAAGTGACTCTTATGATAGCACTTCTGGGGCCAGAGAGATGGCTCAGTGATTAAGAGCACTGGCTGCTCTTGCAGAGGATCAGGGTTTGGTTCCCAGCATCCATATGGCAGCTAATAACCATCTGTAATTCCAGTTCCAGAGGATCTGTCACCTCCTGGCCTCTTCGGGCTTTGCATTACGCAGGTGCACTTACATACATACAGGCAAAACATTCATAAACATGAAAAATAATAAAAATAAGTAAAAACTTTTTTTTAAAAAAAGTCAGCCCTGACTGCTGGGATTCCTGCACAATCTTCCCAGGGTCTGTCTAGTCTTTGCTAAGAGTGAAATCCACTGGCCGAGGCGATAGGAGCACTCCACAGCAGGAGCTCCCGGCATGAGCTGTTGATTGCATCTCTACTTGCTGACATCCTATACAGACTGCAGTCTGTCCAGTTGGGACCCTGGGGAGAAGGAGACATTCAAGGGCCAAGAGAAGGGTGGGGCTATAGTATGTATTTACACCTGGGCTAGAGCTTTCTCTCTGGCTGCTTCCAGACAGGGAAGAACTTTCACTAAAGCCTGTCCTGCCCCCAGAGGAGAGAGAACTGGGTGTGTGCACCCTCAAAAAGGAGCATATTCTGTAATTTAGTGTTCCTGCTGACCAGAGGTTTAAAATATGCTTTTTAAAAGAAGCATTTTGTCAGCTTATTACTCCTTCTAGATTCTACTGGAGAGTTTTCTTGTGGAAAGAGTGTAAACAAGGACTTGAATCCCATAGAGCAAAAAAATGCTTCCTTTTATGGGCAGCATTGGAAGGTCTGTGACTCTGGAATGATTTAAAAGAGGCATCACATGGCTTGTTTGTGCTGATGTCACCACATTACTGCCCTGCCAGTGGCACTCCTCAGTACCCCCCACCCCCTACCGCTGGCCCCAGGGCATGGAGCCAGGCACATCTCATGTTCTTGGCCCCAGTTGCACTTCTATTCAGGGATAAGTCAGTCAGCCAGAGAAGAAATTACAGCCTAGCCATAGAGATGAGTTCCTTGTATTTACAGCCCATTTTCATTATTTTCTTGGGAAATGATAGGTACATGGGAAGGCAGGCCTGTTTGCCACCAAATCAGAAGAGGAGAACCCACCAGCTGCCAGTGTATCAATGCAAACCAAACCCTCCGGTGAGATCTGATTATCTCTGGACAGTCAGGAAATGGTGGTCCCCTGGGGGGACCATGGTTATTCTTGCTTAGGTGATTAAAGTATAACCATACTGTGTGACAGAGAGCCATACCCTTGCATTATTCTTTAGTTTTGTGACCTTGAATATATTATAGAATATTCCGTTGTATGAAATGATGGAATGCTATGATAAAAAGCACCATCTCTGACTCTCAAAATGAATGCAGCCTTAATGTACCAAACTCTCAGCTGCCTGCCTACAACCTGGCATGAAACACCAGGTTCAGTCTCGTGGCACCACTGAAAATAACTAGTTGGCCTGTCTTTGGTCTGGTTCTTTTTCTTCTGGAGCAGGTGTTGGCCACACTTTTGCAAGGACCAGACAGTAAATGCCTTAGGCTTACAGGCCAAACAACCTCTGTTCAACTACTTACTCTGCATAGGGAGCTTAAAAACAGCCATAGGTAAGATGTAATCAAATGAGCCCAGCTCTGCTCCAGTGAAACTCTACTTGAAAAAAACAGCTGGCTACCTTTGGCTTACAATAATTTGCTGACCTCTAGACCTCTAGAATGGTTAATTCTTAGATGGATTTTACCCGTTTCTACTCTCCCTTAAGGTCTCTGCCTTCCACCTGACCTGACTTGACTGACCCCAGAGCTTCTGAGGAAGCTGACCAGATGGGCAGAGGAGCCTTTCTCTCTGCAGGCAACTTTACACCTATCCGTGGATTACCATTGCATGGAGTCTTCCCCTTGGAATTCTCCCTAAGGCCCATTGTAAACAAGTGGTCTGGTGGTCCAGCGATCAGCCTTATAGAAGGCTAGAGACCATTCGGGGTGCTTTGAGCCTCCTGCATATACATAGTTCCCTTTGGTGACTTTTTTAGTGTAAAGCATCTGTTGGGACAAGAGCTTTAAAGTAAAAACATAATTTCTCACAAAAATAAAGGTAGAAGGTGCTTTGGTTTCATGCTCTTATGAATGAGTCTGGTTGCTGCTTAGAATCAAGGTCACTCCTGCTTGCTTTCTCTCCCTCTATTCTGTCTGTCTGTCAAAGCCCAGCCTTGCGGGTGGGGCAGTGACTGTGTGCACTAGCAGCCTTCCTCCTTTCTTCTGTCAGGTATGGTCTCTGGCCCATGTGACTTTAGAAAGCTTTGCTGTGAGGTTTGTGGTCCAGCAGGAGTGATGGAGATGCAACATAAGCATCATGCTCTGGTCTCACCTTGTTCTTGCTTGTGAGGAAACTCTCCCCGAGAATTCTCAGTGGCTTGTTGGCATCTGGTTTGAGGTGTCCATTAGGACTCTGCTTCCAGGTGCCCAGGCTCTTGGAGGCAGGGCTCTGTCCTGATGGGGCATGCAGCAGTCAGGCACTGGCTTGAGACAGCAAGCTTGCAATGCGTGCTCCTTCTGTCTGGCACCCTTGCCGCCTCCTTCCTCGGGCCCTCTGCCAGGGGCACCCCAGTGCCAGGGAGAAGCTTGGAAATAGCATAGGTGGGGTGTCGAGAGTGAGCACTGTCAGGAAAGCTGTGATCCTATTAGCAGGAAATGGAAGTTTCCTGACTTTGATTCTAGAGCCACATTTAGTGCCCGGCTGCTAAAAGGGCTTCAACCAGGAAATAGAGGATTTATTTCTTAGCACTGCCGCCATTCATACACCTGTAGTAAGGGGCTCTGTGAATACACCTGTAGTAATGGGCTCTGTGAATACACCTGTAGTAATGGGCTCTGTGAATACACCTGTAGTAATGGGCTCTGTGTGAATTGTGGCTTCTCAGAAGTGAGTTTGGGCTGGCACCACAGCTGGGCCTGAGTACTGGGCAAGATAAATTGAAAGGTGCCATTTGAGACAAAAGAAGTCAAGAGCTGCCAGGGCCATCAGATGGGAAGCCAGAGGTACAAAAAGGCATCACAACTGTGCAGACTCTCATTTCAACCTCAGCAAAGAGGCCACAGGCCTTTCCCAGATTGCTCACGCTTTGTTCTTCGCCCTGGTAGGTTTGAATTGATGCGCATGTGCTGGCAGTACAACCCCAAGATGCGGCCTTCCTTCCTGGAGATCATAAGCAGCATCAAAGACGAGATGGAGCCCGGCTTTCGGGAGGTCTCCTTCTACTACAGCGAGGAGAACAAGCCGCCCGAACCTGAGGAGCTGGAGCTGGAGCCCGAGAACATGGAGAGTGTCCCCCTGGACCCTTCGGCCTCCTCAGCCTCCCTGCCACTGCCTGACAGACACTCAGGACACAAGGCCGAGAACGGCCCAGGCCCTGGAGTGCTGGTTCTCCGAGCCAGCTTTGATGAGAGACAGCCGTACGCGCACATGAACGGGGGTCGCGCCAACGAGAGGGCCTTGCCGCTGCCCCAGTCTTCAACCTGCTGATCCTCCAATCCCGAGTCACATGCAAACAGTAACGTGTGTGCCCACTCTGCAGTGGGTGGGGGGAGGGACAGCAGGTCTTAACAATCCATTCACAAGCCTCCTGTACCTCAGTGGATCTTCAGAACTGCCATTGCTGCCCACGGGAGACGGCTTCTCTGCAGTAAACACATTTGGGACGTTCCTTTTTTCAATATGCAAGCAGCTTTTTATTTCCCTACCCAAACCCTTAACTGACATGGGCCTCTGCGAACCTTAATGACAACATTTAATAGCAACAGAACACTTGAGAATTGAGTCTCCTCGTTCTCTGCCTTTTTCTCTCTCCTTTCTTCCTTCCCTCTCTCTCGCTCTTCTCTTTCTCCTTCACTCTCTCTCTTCTCCTTTTTCTGCTTTATAATGGAGAAACATTTGCTGCAAGCCCAGCTGGGAGGCCTTTTTATTTCAATCAGATTGAGGAAATGGCTATCCTTGGGGCTTCCTCATCACCCCATATACACCTGCCTGACACCGTAGGTCTTTACAGAAAAAAAAAAAAGAAACAAGGAAGAAGAAAAAGGAAAAACACACACTAAGATGGAGTTTTTTTAACTATATCTCTAACCTTTTTAGAGTCATCTGAAATTCAAAAAGGGCCATTGTTCATCTGTGGTTGTTACCATTTTCACGCTGCCAAATTTTGCCAAAATTCCGTTCTTTCGCTCCCCATGCTGATTTTCTTCTGTCCTGAGGCGCAGAATGAAACATGGCATCCAGTTAGTAATGCCTCTGAGAGACACATTGGCAATGCTACCACTGAACCCCAGTGCGCTGTTCTAGCCCACATCCACCTGGGTCTCATTGCTTTTGATGATTAGGTTATTGTTTGGGAGAACTGGACAAGATGGAAGTTCCCTTCCTTGAAGGAAGGGAAGGCTGAACTGGCTCCCCACCCCACCCCACCCCACCCACTGACCCCCAAGAATTCTGGACTAAATGACCCTGAGCAAGCCTGGAAGTCAGGCTACAGGTCAAGATGGTCCTCCTGCCCACTTCCTCCCCCCAGTCACAGCCTCCTTCCTGGCCCCCAAGGGACACAGACGGGAAAGGGTTCCAGGGTCTCGGCCCAGCCATTGTTGCAGGTGTACAAGGAAGGGATGCAGACTCCACAGCAACGAGAAGCAGCCAGGCAGTGGATCCCAGCATTCTAAGCTTCGTTGACATTTTCTGTTACTAGGACTTCTTCATGGGTCTCACAGTTCTATGTTAGACCATGAAACATTTGCATACACATCGTCTTTAATGTCACTTTTATAACTTTTTTACGGTTCAGATATTCAGCTATACGTCTCTGTACAGAAAAAAAAAAAAGCTGCTATTTTTTTTGTTCTTTATCTTTGTGGATTTAATCTATGAAAACCTTCAGGTCTACCCCTCCTCCCTTTCTGCTCACTCCAAGAAACTTCTTACGCTTTGTACTAGAGTGTGATTTTTCTTCCTCTTCTCCCAGTAACTGATAATTCTAGAACGTAATTTGCCATGAACTGTTTGATGCCTTTTTATAAATACATCCCCATCCCCTGCTCCCTGCAGCCCCATCCGTTGTCTTCTAACCGGTAGGCCCTGTGGGCGCGACGCTGGCGAGGGAATAAGGAGATGGGACGCCCGGTCCGGTCCTGCTGGGCTGCGCTCCTTCCCACGCCTCCCTGAACACAGCATTGGAGTCTGTCACAGCACAAGACACGACGCAAACTCAGGTCAGAAACAAGGTTGGCTCTCTCACACACCCTCGTCTGGTGTTTCTCGTGGAAAGTCGCGCCCTCCTTTCCCCTCTTTGCGTTGCTTATGACATATATATATTTTTTTAATTCTTGGGTACAACAGCAGTTTTAACTGCAGACACTAGGCATTTGGATTACTATTTTTTTTAATGGATATTTAATCCTTCCATCCCACCAAAAAGCTGCTGAGTTCCAGGGTAGAGCAGAGCATGGCCTAGCAGCCTCTTTGCAACCCTCCATCACCACCCTCAACAGACCAACCTACCCATCTCTAGAACCAGAACATTCTAAGGGACCTTTGGGACCTCCATGTGGGTGGGGTACAGGCCCCCGATACCACCATGGCCAGGGGCAAAGCCAACCCTCTGGTGGCTCTTAGAGCCCTTTGCTCACCCCCAGGGGACCAGAGCCCGACTCTGGCAAGTGCTGTTACTTAGCCAGGAACCTTAGTCCTTGGGATCCTGGGGTCTTGTTTAGTTCTCTGGTAATAGCACAAGAGTGACTTCTGGGTGGAAATGTTTCGATGCTGAGTAAGAACAAAGCTGGAAGACAGTGATTGCTAGTTGTGACTGGAGAATGAACTTGGAAAAGAAAGCTTGTAGTGCTCTTTTGCTTGTCAGTTGTTTCAGGCTCATGACTTTCTTACTAGCCTCTGTCTCACAGTGTTTTCCCCTAATAAAAAGAAGAAGAAAGTTCATTAAGAAGGTATTATATGTAGAAGTTTTAATTTATTTTGTGATACCAGTTTTAATCACTGTAGAGAAGCCCCCATTATGAATTTAAATACTGAGGAAAGGTTTGTGTGTGAGTGTGTGTGTAAGACGGGACAGTTTTTGTTTTCTGGGGTGTTTTTTGTTGTTTTTCAAACATTTATCTACCTCACTCTTATTTTTTATATGTGTATATAGAAAAAAAGAATACATCTCACACTTCTCAGTACCTGACAAAGGCCATTGATACTGGTAACCTCATCCACGCCACAGGCCACACACCAGGTGATGCAGGGAGAGGCCAGGCTGTATTCCAGGTCAAAACAACACTAACCCACTTACCCTCCGCCCTCTCCAACAGCTCACCTTTCCTAAAACATCTTCTCTCGTGTTCCTTTTGTCCTTCTTTCTCTTCACCTGGTTCCCTCAGAGGTTGGAAGTCTTGGAGTTTCCTGGGTCCCAGCCCAATGCTCCCATGAGCTCAAGGAAGTTACCAGAGGATGCCTTGGAGATCACCTAGCCATCCTTGACCAACTAGCTTTGGAATAAAACTTGATGAGATTGAATGGCCAACAGATTTCCTCCCTGGGAGAGCAAGTGTCCCAGATTTTGAGGGCAGGAAGATGCCTACACACAGGCTGTGTGTGAGTCCCAGTATGTGCACACAGTACCTTTGATTTGGCTTCTTTCTAAGGTGCAGTTATGTCAGCAGTTGGAGAGCTCTGCCCTTAGCCCTCTGCTCCTGATGGAAGGCCAGTGTGATGAAAGGGGCAGGGCAAAGGCTGTGCCCCCTGCAGGCTGCTCTCTGGCCTCACCCTTTCCTCCTCCTCCTCCTCCTCTTCCTCCTCCTCCTCCTCCTCCTCCTTCACCTCCTCCTCCTCCTATTCCTCTTCCTGCTCCTCTTCCTGCTCCTCATTCTCCTCCTTCCCCAGGGCTTAACAAGGACTGACCAAACCTTGAGGCTGGAAGGCCAGTGGTCGGTGCCCAGCCTTCCCTGTGTTGTGCCTCCGTCCATCCCATCATTCTGCTGCTCACAAGGGTGGATGGTGTGCTCCTCACTTCCAGCAGCTGCTCTCATGGGTCCTGGGGACTTAAGCTGGAGAGCATGGTAGGTGGTTTTTCCCCAAGTGTGGACGGCTGCTTAACAGTTCAGTACTATGGTTAAGCACAGGAGTATTTCCCCTCCTGCCAGAATGCTGCCATTCTCCAAGTCCCTGGGGAACCAGATACTGTTTGATCAGGGTTTTTTCTTCCACACTGTAGGTGACCCCTTGGAATAGTGGCCTCCTCTCTCTTTTGCACGCACCTACCGGTCTCCACAACTGGATTTCTACAGATCATTCAGCTGGTTTTAAGATTTTTTTGTTTCATTTTGTTTTTTTCAACTGTCCAAGTTGTTGGTGTCATTTTGTTTTTCTTTTGTGTAGGTGGTTTTACTTCAAATAGAAAATATTAACAGTGTAGTGCCCATCATCATAACAAATGCTTCAGAAACACTTCAATAAAACAGAAAATTTTACTTGAGTGATGGTACAGTCATTTTACTGGACCAACCCACCCACCCTGACTATTGCAAGGCATCATGTATTCACAGTTCTAGCCTAATTTCATGCTGACTTCTCACCTCTACCCTGGTTTTTCCTCTTTTGTATGCTCCAAATAATCTTAGCAAGCTGAGTTGTGGCATTTTCCATGCAACCTCCTTTCTGACAGCAGCTCGCACTGCTTGAAGTAACATGAACCACTGAGGCACATCATTCAGTTGATGTGAGCGTTAAGACAGTCTCCCACACAGCTCATCCGAGGCAGCAGGAGCTGGTGTGTTCTGGAGACACCGTTGAACTTGAGTTGTATGAGACCCAGACCACCCAGGTCTCCTTTAGGGGATAACATTTGACTCTCAGTTGGAATGAAGCTTCCTTCTTGGAAGATAGAAGACTGTTCATGGCCATCACTGGCCTTTCCTTCCAGCCTGTTTCTTAGGACTCAGGACAACGTTTCGGTAGTAGGAAAAGCAGCTTCATAAAACAGAAAAGTGATTATTATGAAACTACCAGATGGCAGAATGCTTGGTGTGAAGCAGTGTTCTTTGGTTGGGGTAACAGATTGATGTGCTCTGTATAATGCCAAGTTCTAAGCTGGTGTGATCTCCTGAAGCCTCCCTCTAGGCAGCCCAGCTCTGCTGGTGGGTGGCTGTACCTAAGGCAGGCAAGCTGTTGTGGCCAGGTTACACTGAGCTCAGGTGGACAAGAAGGCTAGGATGCTCACCCAAGGTCCTCGGCTATCACTGTTGGGTCCTCCAAGAATGGACAGACAGGGTTGAAGACAACTTCTTTCCCAAACATGGGCAACCCTGCAGGTGACAGTACTGCTCCATTGATATGCTTTGGCCCATTCCAACAATCCTAGTAATGCATTTAATGGTTTAAGGTTTTTTTCTGTTCTTGTTCTTGTTGGATTTTTTAAAATGTTACTCTTGTGTTTGTCAGCTGACTTTTCATTTCCTGGGCTAAGCAGCAGCGTTGGGAGACATGGACCAGAGAGATTCTTAAAAACCAGTGATGACGGCCACACTTCCTCACTCCGCTCTGAATAGTGTGGTACAAGTGAGGACGCCAAGCAAGGATGTTATTTAGATTAAACCTCTGTTGCCAGAGATGCTGAAGATACAGACCTTGGACAGGCCAGAGGGTTTCACTTTGGGCCTCCAACTTGGATGACTAGTTGGCTTTTTAGGAAAACAAACATTCCTTGATGGTGGACGACCACACAGTAGGAAACCATGTAATGGGGATCATGATGTGAAGAGAAGAAGGGCACAGGGCTTGGAAGAAGCATGCACCATGTTTTTGAACTTGCTGGTTTCTGAAGGTATCAGACCACATCAAGGCTGTGGAGTCATCCATGGGCATTTGGTTTCAGCTAATAAACCTAGCATCTTGCTCTGGAAACTTCTCGTGGAGCTTAGTCAGATTTGTTGAAGAATGCAGACTCCATCGTACTCACCAGTTGAGTTGTCAATTCTGGAGTGTGATTTAGGGATTTGTTTTATTTTGTTTCTGCAAGAACATAATAATCACTCATTTGTAGATCCACTTTTGTGTCTGCATCTTTCCGGTAAACATTTTTTTTTAATAAGTCACTCATTAGTATTTTCAATACGGCTTCTAAGTCCAGTAGATTACGGGTAGTCAGTTGACGAAGATCTGGTTTACAAGAACTAATTAAATGTTTCATTGCATTTTTGTAAGAACATAGAATAATTTTATAAAATATTTGTAGTTTATAATTGCCGAAAAATAATTTAAAGACACTTTTTCCTCTGTGTGTGCAAATGTGTGTTTGTGATCCATTTTTTAGGACACTTGTTTACTAGCTAGCTTTACAATATGCCAAAAAAATTTTTTTCAGAAAGGAGCCTCCCGCCCCCAAGACCCAAGCCGTGGTCAGCCTTCTTTCCCCGTGCGTTGTGCCCTAGTTTATAACAAAGGAACAATGGTGATTTAAATAATAGTTCTGTATCTTTGGTATCTTGGTCTTCTAGAACCCTCTGCTGGGGAAGGGAATCATCTCCTGATCACTTCCCTTTGGACTGTAGTGACCTTAACAGGTTGGGAAGAACCTCACTGGCCAAGGAAAAGCAGCGGTGTCTGCCCAGCAGTGTGGGATGCTGTACAGTTCTGGCAGCGTCTGGCAAGTTTGGCTTGGTTGTCTTCCTGGTTCTGTAATGCCATAGAGATGGAAGGACTTTGGGACACAGTGAATGGTTTCACAATGATCACACAGGCGGTTCTGGGGCACAGGCCCTTTGCTTATAAGCCTCAGATCCAATGAAAGCTTTGCTCTAACAAGGAAGAAACGTTACTTGTATTTAAGGCAGAATGCTGAAGGTACATTTTTCCAGCACAGAACAAACTTTTAAACAAAAATCACAACACACACACCCATTTTTTTTTTTTTAAGTTAGATGCCATGTCCTCTGGCTCCCAGAACATTATTGGCTATATCTCCACAGCTCCATGAGCTAACCCATTGTTGAAAACATCTGGAATTTTTGCACTCCATAGGAGAAAAGTTCAGAAACCATTGATTTTGGTTTTGGTTTTGGTTTTTTTCTTTCAACTTCTCATGTGGATGTTGGGCATTGTGCAGACACATGAACAGGTGGAACAGATGCCTGGCAAGAACACCTGTCTGCTTCTTAAGCCAGTGAGGTTGGGGTGAGAGGTTTGCCAGAGTTTGTCTACCTCTGGGATTTAAAAAAAAAAAAAAAAAAAAAAAACCAGAAGGCGCGATGGAACGGATGCATTGCAAATAATGCATTTTCTGAGTTTTCTTGTTAAATTTTTCTTAAAAAAGAAAAAAAAAGGAAAAAAAGATAATATGGCCAATTTGTTACATAAAATGTGTATAAATTATTCCTACAAAAATCCTGTTTATATAAAAAAATCAGTAGATGAAAAAATTCAAAACTGTTTTTGTATATTCTGTTGTAAGAATTTATTCCTGTTATTGCGATATACTCTGGATTCTTTACATTATGAAAAAAAAAAACTTTGTCTATTTTGGATGGCTGAAGCTAAGGCCACTTTAGTTTCTCTTACTCTGCTTTTTTCTAGTAGTTAAAGTACTACATGGGTTAAGTTAAATAAAAGAATTCTGTATGCACCTTGTGTCTCCAAGTTTGTTTCTCTTTCTCTCTTCTAAAAGCCTCACACACTTTGGCAGGGGAACTGAACTCCACGTGGCATGTGTGTTCACACGTGTCACTTGACAGTGCTCAGTGTGAAAGCATTGCTGTATTCCTGACAGCTGAACTTCTCATGCAAATTGCTAGTGAACTTAGGAAAGCTACTCTCTCCCTATTAAATCAACTGGAAGAAAATCTGAACACATCAAGTACAGGTTTCTGTACTGATCTACGTTCCTTTCCTAGACCTTCCACTGATAAATGGCAAGGTGGGATCAATATGCTTTGCTCTGGGGCAGACTTCTTACATGCTTGCATTTCTATGACCTTGGTCATACATCATGGGGAACATGCCCACCTCAGTGCTTAAGAGAACCAAGAAAATCAGAGGCAGGATGTGGCTGGCCGCAGATCCAACATGCTAGTCCCTTTCTAGTCGGTGCTTAGTTATCTAGTTGCCCACAGGGACTAGAATCTTGACAGCACCTTTGCCCTGAAAAGGTGGGGGGCGATCATGGTAGGAAAACGAAGCAAGCTACACATTCTAGAGTAGGATCAAAGACACTTAGCCTCACCTTCAGGAGAGCGAACTGGTCATCTAAATGCTGATCATGGGAAACTACTCCAGTGACAAGACATCAGATGAAGAACTAAATGGTCACGGTGACTCTGACCTGGTGCCTTCACAGGTATTTAGCCTAAAGGCCTTTCTCAACACACCGTCAAATCTGGTTTTGTCCCAGTTTTTACTCACCAAGTGCCCAGGGGCCATCACAAGATGACTGGTGAAAGCCTCATTTCCAAGGAGGCCCCAATGGCTAGTGCTGCCCCTCCAGGTTGCCGTGGTGTACCACTTGGCCTTGGCTAGAGGCAGCCACTTCTGAGGCTGACTCATGGTGCTAGGTCTTTGAAAGTTAGACCCTCTCCCCTCTGTGCCACTTCCTAAGGGAATTTATATTCCCGCAGGTCCAGCTACATGTTAGTCTGTTGATACTTTAATCAAATACCTGAGGCAGACTAACTAAAGAAAAGAGGTTTAACTTTCCTAAAGATTTGAGAGCACGGTCCTAGCGCTCTTTCAGCTCCGACGAAGGCCCCATAGCTAGTGATGGAAGTCATCGCATCTCAGACAGGAAACAGGATAGCAACTGAGGAGCTGTCTCTTACAACACCACTCTTCAAGAGTACTTGACTTCTGAGGGTACCTGGTCTAAGGTGTCCCACTAGGCTCCACCTCTTAAAGGTCCCACCATTGCTTAATATCCTGTACATTGCATACCAAACTTTTAACACATGAACCCTTGGGGACCACCTTAAAACTATCCAAGCCATAGCAGGAACTAGAGTATTAAGTATTTTCCCATCCATTCCTTCACTGGATGTTCACAACTAACCTGCAGAGATGAGGCTTTTCATTCATTTGGGTTATAGATGAATACACAAGACTCATGCTTCAAACCACCCCTCTATTAAATGACCATTGCAGACTAACCTTTTATGCTTTTCAGATTCAGAATGGCCCTCTATTAGCTACAACTGAACAAACCCCAATACATGTTGCCAGGGGATGCCAGGCCATTTATACAAGCCATGATGCAAATTGACCCCTGGAATTTTCCTTGAGAGATTGAAGAGGTACAGAAAGGGAACCGGCAGGGGTGGCATGCTAGGTAGCTTTAGAGTCAACTTGACACACCAGGGTTGAGGGAGCCTCAATTGGGGAATTTCCTTCATTGGACTGGCCTGTGGCCTTGTCTGTGAGGCGTTTTCTTGATGAGTGATGTGGGAGGGTCCAGCTTACCGGGGGCGGTGCCAGCCCTGGGCAGGTGGCTTGTATTGTATAGGAAAGCAGGCTGAGCCAGAGGAGAAGGCAGGCCAGTAAGCAGCATTGTTCCAAGGCATGTGTTCAGCTCCTGCCTCCAGGTTCCTGCCCTGAGTTCCTACTTCGATTCCCTCAGCCATGAACTGTGACATGGGAGATTCTTTCCTTCTCCCCAAGTTGGTATCGGACAAAGTGTCTTGTCACAGCCATTGGACGCAAACAAGGACAGAAATCAGTGCCAGGAGCAGGGGGTTTTGCTGTGACAGACCTGCCCTTGGTGTTTTGGGGAGGACTGTGGAAGGCGTTTGAAACTTTGGGCTAGAAAAGTCAACTGAGCACTTAGAGCTTGATACTGTGGAGCTTGGAACAGTTATTCTGAGTGAATTGTAGACAATGGAGGCCTGGCTTATGAAGTTTCAAAGGGAAGAGGAGACTATCAGGGTTTTTTGTGTGATGTTTTGAATTGAGAATCTGTGCTTCTGGTTGGCTGTTACTGAAGAATCAGCTGTGATTAAGAAAAGACCAGAACCTGAGGTAAAACTTTCACTTTTCTAGGACAATTGATAATGGTTAGCTGGGGCAGAAAAATCAGCTCTAAGTAACAACAGACCAGCATCATCAAGATATAATCTTCTGGGAAGTATTTCCTTGGGGTCAGCACACAGAAGCTGTGGTCCAGAGGGGACTCAAGCCTCCATCTCAAACTGGAAGCAGGTTTTGGTAATGTGTATGAGTCTCCCACATGGTTCTGGTGTTAAAATCATGAAGGGGTCACAGAGCAGCTGAGGCTTGGCACCTTGAGAGACCAGGAAAGGCCACTGGTGAAAGTACAGCCTTGGTTGCAGTGAAGACCCCAGGATTGCAGGAGTCATGGAGAGAATCTGAGGCTTTGCACCAGGAGAGGCCAGAAGAGCCCATGGTGAAGGTGCAGCCTCAGTTTCAGTGGAGACCCCAGCTTTTTGGAGATGCCGGAACAATGGGGTGAACACCAAGAGCAGCTGGTCTGGGCCTGTGAGTTGAGCTGTGTGTGCTGTGGATGGCAGAGCCAGAGAAGCAGAGCTGCCAAATCCCTTTGAAGCCCAGAGGATCGGGAATGAATCCCAGATGTCCAGCCCTGAACTATTTGCTGGACTTAGGTTTTGCTTAGGTATACCAGACTCTTCCCTTTAAACTAAGATAGTACTTGTTTTGGATTCTACAGGAGCCAACGGTTAAGAGACTTTTAAGAGACTGAACTTTTAAGTGTTTGGGTTTTTTAAGGACTGTGGAGCTTTTAAGATTATACTATCTTATGCTGTGATCTTACTGTTAACATCATACCTTGGGGATAAGAAATGGAAGGGTTGTGGTTTAATAGTGATGTGCTTGTGGGTCAAGTTGACAAGAGGTCAATTGTGCTATACAGCTTTAATTGTGAACCTGACACACCTGGGTGAGGGAGCCTCAGTTGGGGAATTGCTTCCATTGCACTGGTCTGTGGGGTATTTTCTTGGTAAGTGATGTGTGAGGGCCCAGCCCACTGTGGGAAGTGCCACCCCTGGGCAGGTGTAAGAAGGCAGGCTGAGCATGGGCCAGAGGAGCAAGTCAGTAAACAGGCTAAGCCAGAGGAGGAGGCAGGCCAGTAAGCAGCATTCCTCCATGGCCTCCATTCCTCCAACCTTCAGCTCCTGCCTCCAGGTTCCTGTCCTGAGTTCCTACCTTGGGCTCCCTCAGTGATGAACTGGGACTTGGGAGATGTAAGCTAAATAAACCCTTTCCTCCCCAAGTTGGTATTGGTCAGAGTGCTTTGTCACAGCAATTGGAATCAGACTAGGACAGGTGGTTATTAGGAAGAGCTCTGGGGCACCCAACTGGGTACAAAAAATTTAGGATATATGGCAGAGTGCTGAGTGATCTGAAATAGTGGTGGAGCCTGGTCCTGGAACAGAAGCTGGAATGAGGGGAGGAGGGCTGAGGAACCTGGACAGCAGGTGTTTGCTCATGAACATAGAAGGTCTCCATGTGAGCAGCCATGTGTCTGGGTTCGTACAGGTGATCATCACCATCCCACCCAACTCTAACTTTGATCTGCCGCAGTGTGACTTGGATCTGTCCTTTGACCGATATTCCTAGTTTATTTGCAAAAGGAGTCTTGTAATGACTATTCTGCATGCCAGCAGAAAACCAGATGAGGACTTTGAGGACTTTTCAGATTATTTGATTTTGTTTCTTGATGGCTTCTTTTTTTTTTTTTTGGCCATTCTGGCTATTGAACCCAAGAAGAAAGAATGCCACTGAACTACACCCCCATCCTTTAGTTACGAGGTTACAAATGCCTTTTCTCACAGTAAGTGAATCTAGGTACTAAGCAACTGATTGTTTTTTCTAACATAACCAAGTAGCAAATGTTAGTTGTGAACAAATCATCAACATGACAAGAAATTGTCCAGCATTTAGCTATCTTCCACTTCCTTAAAAGAAACTATGTCACCGATGGGCTCATGGTGAAAACATGTCTCCCCAAAACACTGACATTGGACATTCAGAACCTTACTATAAACAGCTTGACACAAGACCTGGCACAGTCTCATAACATCAAGACAAAAAATGAAACAGGAGATCTGTTTTTTTTTTTAAAGTAAGGATAATGCTGGTAATGAAGAGAAGGTAAGTCTGGCTTGCAAGCTTGCTTTCAGACCAGACACTGCCAATGGCAAGGAAAAATAGTTCAGCCACCATAGAAAATAGTGTAACACTCCCTCTAAAAACTAAACAGAATTCCCAGGTGACATTCTTCTGAATATACACAGACCTGAAACCAAAGACTTGAAGAGGTATTTGGACACCAGTGTTTACAGCAGCATCTATTAAGTGACTGTCAATAAATGAGTGAGAAAACCAAGTGTGGCATATTCAAGCATATTCAGCCTTGCAAAACCAGAGATCCTGTCATGTGATAGCATATCGATGAACCTTGAGAACATTAGACAGAATGAAATAAGACACAAAGGAAAAATAATGTAAGGTTCCACTTCCACGGGGTCCCTGACTGAGAATTCATAGAGATTCATAACTACATCTATAACAGATGTAATGTGGTCACCAGAGGCTGGGGAAGAGAAACGATGGGAAGGTATGTTGTCTAATGGTACATTAGTTACTTTTTCTGGTGCTGTGACAAAATACCCTGAGAAAAGCAACTTCAGGGAGAAAGGACTTATTCTTGCTTGCAGTTCAAAGAGATCCTTCCAACATGGAGGGGAAGGCAGGAGAAGGAGGCAGGCTCTTCACATGGCATCTGCTCTCAGGAAGCAGAGAATGAGCAAGAAGCAGGGCGGGGCTAGAAAGCGTCAAGCTCCACCCACAGTAACTCTCTCCTAAAGATTCCACACCCTTCCCAAAGGGCACCACCAGCTGGGAGCCAAGTGTTGCAACCTATGAGTCTGCACAGCCCTGTGCAGGTACTAAATGCCCTTGAACTGCTCACTTAGAAATCTGTGGAAATGATTAGCAGAAAAGGAGAAAGCAAACCCTGGAGACTGGGTGGCCCTGAGGCAGCTCACAGGACCTGGGTGTCAAGCTAGGGGAGCAGAACTGGGACTCCTGGAGCAGTGGCTACACCTGCACTTCTGTGACCTCTGAAAGACCTTTCTGTGGTCTCTGACCTGGAAGGATTGTACCGCCTTTTAGAAAGAGGAAAAATACTGGCTTGAATCTTACAGTTGAGAAAGCCCTAACTGCAGCCACTTAATCCCTGTGAAGCATCTGCCTTTCAGAGCATCCCTCTTCTGATACTAAAATAACTCTTCATGATTTTGTTGGCTTAATTCAGTGCCCTCCCCCTCTGTGTAAACGATTTTACAAGAAACTTTTGAAGAGCTCACAGAGCAGATGAACTCTCCACCCAGGACTGAAACATTTAATTTCCTCTAAAGAAGGTACACACTGCACCCTGCATCCCTTCGAATGGCGTCTCCATTCTTGGAGCTTGAACTCCACTATCTTCCAACATTTTCTTGATGATGACCTGCAAGGCTTTGCCCAGAAGGCTGGCTGGAAGCCAACGTGAGAGTGGGGGGATGTGGATGAGTGCGGCTCGCCCGTTTCCCAGGTGGAGAGACAGGTAGTAGGTGTAATCACAGACGTACCTGCAGCGACATGAAACTGCCGTTACCACATTGCCCTTTCATCCCCAGAAAGGACTGTGCACCTTCATAAAGCGTGTGGGGATCACCACTAGGGGGCCTTAAGTTTGGTTCTTCTACAGAAAGGACATGGGGCTGGGAATAAGTGGGCCAAACACTGGCTCTTGGTCTCGTAACCTCATGACCAGCAGGTGACTAGGACAGAATTGGACCAGACTTTGTAGCCACTAGTCCAAAACACCTTTACCACAGTGGCTCCCTCATTCACATCTTCATTCAGTCATTTATTCTCCTTCCTTGAAGAGAAGAGAAAATGCTTAGGGGGAGGAGGAGGCTGAGTGCTTGAAGAAGTTAAATTAATCTGTGCTGTCTGTGACAAAGAAAGGCAACTCTGGGGGAGCCTGTAACCAAGCAGCCATCTGGACAGTATAGGGCTGCCTCCTGAAGGATCAGAAAGGACTATGAGACCATTCCCTCACATCTACCTGCTTGGCACATGGACACCTGCCATGTACTACCTGCCGGCATCTCCGGAAAAGGCCACATCCACATCCTCAACAGCAACACGTCTGCAGACCTCCTTCATGCTCACCACCGACCGCATCACTTCTGGGCCACCTGGAAGGCATATGCCACCCTCGGGCCGGAAGCCCCGTATGTCTGTATCTCGATAACCTCTGTTCTTGCCACACTGTTCCAGAAAGATCGCCTTGGCAGAGGTGTCCATGCCCACATGCACTGCGAACTGTGTGAACACACACAACAGAGACCCAGGAAACCAGATCACCAGACTGCAGAAGGGCCAAGGCGTGGGAGAAGCTCGCTCCAGGGTACAAAACCTCTGAATCCTCAAAGCCCCCACGAAGCCGGGATTTCTGCATGGACCCCTAATTAACAAGGCTGGGACAAAAGGAGTTGGGTTCTTTTTACTGACAGCAAATGTTGCATTTATAGTTAAGCACTTTTGTATTTCAAACTATTCCCCCAAGGTTGTGTACTCTCCTTCCCAGTGGAGGGGGTGGGGGCGCGTAATCTAGCATCTAAGACTACCACAGAGAAGCTTGCTCTTTTAGTGAAATCATACATCAATTTAATAAAATGTCCATAAAGCAAGTTAACAACAATTCAATAAAATTTTATTGGAGTTTATTTTTCTTGTTTTCAAAAATAGTTGTGGAGGATTTTTTCAGAGCGTTTGGGAGTGTCCCACCAAGCATGATAGTGTGATTGCCTTCACTATATGACCTTAAGGGGAATGGATATTTGTACCTCCTTTTCTATGTCCTAATCATGCGTGAAGGTGGGCTGTCCCTGGATGAACCAACTTCTGTCCAAGACCCAGGAGATTTTTGCCTCAAATCCCCAGTCCACATGGCCATGGGTCAGACCTGACTCCAGTCCTCTCTTAGTTGTGGGCTCTTTGAGTGCCGATCTGCAGTAAGATTTCCATTTCTCTCCCTCTTCCCCTCTCCAGTCTTCTTTTAAGATCTACCCCATGTTTCAGCCTAAGCTCACACACACAAAGCCAGAACCTTATGACACAGGATGGAATTGCATATTGTTGTTGGGACTTGGGGACAAAGAGCACTCTGGCCTGCAAACCTACACAGGGTCCTGAAACTTCCTAGGCGCTGCGTGCATCATCGGCCTCCCAGTCCACTGTCTCTTCAGTCCTCACTTACTTGTGGTTGAAAATCTCCCCAGATTCTGGTGAGCCTCTGCTTCACTTCCCTGTAATCTACAGGCAGCTGCAGAGTTCGAAGCTCCAGGTCCGTGGCCATCCCCAGGCCCAGCTTGGAGAGCTCCTGCAAAAGGCGGCAGGTAGACTTGAGTCAGGGGGAGTCCCTGCAGCCCAACTCTGGGGTTCCACAGCAGGAGCTCACAGTGACCAGGAACTAGCCGTGCCTACCCAGCTGCACCTGTCCAGAGAGAGCATGCTAGGAACATCAGAACAAGCTGTGTTTGCAGAGGTCAAGTCTGTGGGCAGACCAAGGTGAGTCCGAGGAAGAGGTTGGAGACTCGCACATCGGCGGAGGAGCTGCAGAGAAGCACGAGTGTGAGGCCTTTGTGCGCATGAGCGGATGTTCTTAGCTGCTGACAGGTGTCCTGCATGTCACAGGACAAATCTTGTAGCACCCCTGGCTCTACTCCAAGCACAAGCTGTCCAGTGTCCCCAGGTAATCTGATGAATTCCCCACCATCCCCATGAAGGATGGGATCTGGAAATGGAGAAGTCTGCCAATGCTACATAATGCTCGGGCAGATCTGGACTTCCCTAGGGAACTAGTGAGTCACGGAAGGATTGCGAACAGGGAGCCAAGGAGCCAGCGCCGCACCAGAAGAAAATGGAGGAGGTAGAAGTGGGCTGGGATATCGCGGGGCCCTTGGCTCTGTGTGCCTGGAGTTCACAGGGAGATTCTGTGGAGACAGGGTGTCCACAGCAGCAAAAACCATGGATTTAGAAAATCAGGGAGGGTGTTAAGAAGGAGGACAAAGAGGAGGGGAGGGAGAGAGGAAGAGAATGATGAGGGAGGGGAGGGGAGGAGGCAGGAGGAGTGATGAAGGGGGAGGGACAAGGAGAGGAGGGCTTTATGGCCCCGTCCTGCCAGGGAGGCAGGAACAGCTGGTGGACTGGGAGGAAAACAGAAACCTTAGGCCTTGGAAGTATGTGCTCACTATTGGACAAAGTTCTACCAGGGACATAAGACTGCCCCCAGACAGGCCCAGCGTGGGCTTCAACTCACGCTTCTGTGCTTCCTGGGGGAGGATCCCAGGAATCCTGCTCTGGCCTGCCCAGATCCCTGCCTGTCTGTGCTGGTCTCCCCTGGCGATGAGGTCCTTCTAGACAATTGTTGGAATCTTCCAAGCCTCCAGTCCTCTGCCTGGGCAATGCAGTCACAGGGGCCCCTGGTAGAATTGCTATGAGGCTAAGCAAGACCATACAGTCAGAGGGCTGCACGGAGGAGGATACGCTTTGGGTTTTGAAGGGTTAGTAGGAGTTTGCCCAGCAGAAGACTTTCCATGGAACAGGTGCAGCAGGGCTTGGAAGTGCGCGAAAGATCTTCTTCCCTTCTCCTCTCTACCTTCCTTTCTCTCATCCTCACTCTGCCCTCACCCGTTCCCCTCTGTCTCCTCCTCCCTTTGTTCCTTTCTTTACATCCTTCTTCTTCCCTTCCTTCCTTCTATTCATCTTTCTCTCTCTCATCTTTGGTTAGTGTTTCTGAATCTCGTAGTCCAGCCATCCCGCCACACAGCACACTTGGCTCTATGCCAGGCACGTCCCCTCATTCACATCTGTGTGGGATCCCTGCTGCTCTCTGGCTGATGTGTTGGTGTGTAGCAAGGGAAGTGACAGTGGAAGAGGGTATGATTGAGTGTCCCCCTTGCCCTGCAGGGAAGGAAGAGATCCTGGAACTGTCAGGTAGCACCAAGACCCAGTCCTAAGCTCCAGCACCATCCAGCCTGAATGCTTCAAATGAAGAGAGCAATCAAAGCCAGAACTGGGAAAGCATACGGTAGCTGGGAAGAGGAGTTACAGAGTCAAAAACAGGCCTGGGGGGCTGGGGCTCAGCGTTTGAACAGCTTGCTTAGTATGTGCCAGGTCTTGGGTTCCATTCCTAGCAGTGAAGAAATAAAAGAGAAAGGAGGCCTGCAGGGAGAAGAGGTGAGATACGTGTTAACCATCAGTGGAGTGTAAGGTAGCCATTAAAATGACTTTACAAAGCATTTATTGAAACAGAACCCCTCTGAGCTGGGATAAGATAAAGCAAGTCTGGATTGCACACTGATTTCTGCAGCCACAGCCGCAAATGAAAACACACTGAAATGGTCAGCTCTGAGGGCAGAATTAGGACTTGGTAAGATTTTTACTACAAATACATAATGTGCTGTTTTTCTGAGTTGGAAAACAGTCCAGTCATCTTCCTAGGCTGCCTTCAGCACTCCTCTAGGCTTCTCCCCACAACCTCATGAAGAGCAGCTGCATGCCCATCCTACACAGGAGAATCCTTAAGGCCACGGGCACATTCAAAAGGGAGGAGACGCAGGAAGCAGCCCCAAAGGAGATCTAGTGGGAAAGCCAAGCAAACCCCCAGGGACTAACCACAGTCCTCATTCCTGTCTTGGGACATCATAGGGTACTAGTTAAAGGCCATGTTCCTGACCAAAGCCAAGTTCCATCCTCTGTACATAACACTTGCCCCAGCCCTTGCCAACCAGGAATGAATGACAGAAGCAACACAATGCCTTCTATCCATAGTCACTATCTCCAAATACTTTAGATTATGTTTCCCTATTAATAAAACAACAGCAACTGGCCTGCAAGATAGGCCCACAAGTGTAATAGTGGCACAAATACTATGGAAGTAACAAACTACTGTCTAATAGGATTTAAAGTTCACTCCATAGGATGAAGGCCATACCTGACATTGATTTCAGGCCTAGGAACCTGAGCCTAGACAGGTCACAGGACACAGGGGAGAGCCTAATACTATTATTTTGCTAAATAGATATAATATTCAACTGACTCCTAATGATGTATTGTTATAGCCATAGATTAATGCGTCTCTCAGCTCCTTATGCAACAGATGGTCATTAACACAGAAACCTACAACTGGCCAATGTCCAGAGAATAAGAGACTACAGAGTGGTTCTCCTTGAGTTGGACACCTCCCAAGGCTCAGGGATTGTCAGTCTCTTTCAAGGATGTGATTCTTGATAGGTTAACGAAGCTTCAGTGGATGGACCCACACTGATGGACATTTGGGAACACAAATTAGACTCTATTGGCCTTAATATATACATATATACATATATATATTATATATATATGCAATTGGGTGGGAGAAAGGAGAGGGGATCTAAATACAATAAGAACACATTGTATGAAATTCACAGCAGCTCAATAAAAAAGGGAAACAAAACCATTTAACACAGCCATGCCTGATCATTAGCTGGTGTCTGGATGTCTCAGTACACAATATACATTTCAAGAGGCTTCATAGTTAATGGGGAGATGTAAATCTTTAAGAGCTTGATTCTTTAAGTACTTTTCTTAATTTCTTCCACTTTTTGTGGACCAATGTGCTACCAACTTGTAGTTTTCATATCAACATGCAGCTGAGGAGCTCATGCAAGGGGCAGGGGAGCCACCACCCTACATTTCCTCACAGTTCATTATTCATATTACCTCCTATCTGTGGTGTTTTTACAGATCATTTTTATGGAATTTCTGGATCATAATGTGAGGATTCATTTAATTAAGGCTGAATAGCATGATCCTGAAACACATTAACTGTTTGAAATACTTTCTAATTAACTAGCAGTGAGAGCCTGTTACCATCACGTCCTTTCCCCTAGGATGACAGGCTCCCTTTCTCTCAGAACCCTCTGCCTGTGCATATATACACAAAGCATGAAGCTCTGTTCAGCTGGGACTTTTTGATCAGGCTTAATTTCTTGTTTTTACAGCCTAACCAGAGACCATCCCATCCACTGAGTTGCCTGCTGTTAAAAACCAGAAAATCATGAGTATTACCGAGGATGCTTCTTTTAAAAAATGTTATTTTCTGTGTATGAGTACTTTGCTTGCATGCATGTAGGTGCACCATGTGCATGTAGTGCCTGAGGAGCCAGAAGCAGGTGTTGCATCCCCTGGAACTGGAATTACTGTGAATTGCCATGAGGGTGCTGGGAATTGAACCTGGATCTTCTGCAAGAGCAGCCAGTGCTCTTAAGCACTGAGCCATCTGTCCAGCCCCAACATGGAGGTTCAATTAGGTGGTTAAACAAACAACCAATCTTAGATTTGCCATACGACCCAGAAACTCCAAAACTGAAAGCTGGATCCCCAAAAGATATTTGTACATTCATGTAGACTTCAGCTCTGTTCATAATAGCCAAGAGGAAGGTAGAAGCAATCCACGTGTCTATCAGGGGATAAACTGAAAATGAAGATGTGCTAAAAATGTACAGTGGAATATTACTCATTCCTAAAAAAGATCCTGTCTCATTTCCCCTCCCTTCCTCCCTTCCTTCCTCCCTCCCTTCCTTCTCTTCCATCTTCCCTTTTCCTTTCCTCTTTGGCCTCCATTTTGGCTTTGTAATTTAATTTTTGCATTTATTTCTTTTGCGCCAATGTATATGTGTGAATGACTGCATGCCGTGGCACATGGGTTGAGATCTGAGGACAAGTTCAGGGAGCTGGTTTTCTCCTTCTACCATGTGGGTTCTGGAGATTGAACACAGGTCCTTAGGTTTGGTGGCAAGTACCTTTCCCCATTGATTTTGTTGGCCCTCTATTTTGTTTTTTTAAGACAGTGTCTCATGTGTCCAAGGCTGGTCTCAAATTTGCTGTGTAGCTAAGGATGACCTTGAACTCGGATCCTCCTGTCTCCACCACCGGAATGATATTATAGGGGTATGCCTCCACACTCAGCCTTCCTTTTTTATTTAGAGATAGGGTCTTCCTACATAGTCCAGACTGGCCTCAAACTACAACTCACAGTAATTCGAGTTCAGCCTTCTGAGTGCTGCAATTTCAGGCACACACCACTGTGCTCAACAACATGGATGACTCTTGAGGACATTATGCTAAATGTAACCAGTTAAAAACTTCAGTACTGTATTCCACCCCATGGAGTAAATAATACAGTCAAATTTGGACAGGCAGAAGATAGAATGATAGTTCCTGGGAACTAGTGGAGCCGGGAATGGGAGCCATTGTTACATCAGCATAGAGCTTTAGTTTTGCAAGATGAGAAAGTGCTGGAGACTTGATGAGTTGCCTGCTGTTAAAAATCAGAAAATCATGAGTATTACTGAGGATGCTTCTTTTAAAAAATGTGTTATTTTTGATTACTACACCAGGGCTGTGGGGAGGAGGCAGGGAGGGCTAGGTACAGAGTTTTAGCTTGGGATGTACATTTGTAGAAATGAATAGTGCTGGTGGATACACAGTGATGTGAATATACTCAACGACACTGGATATACACTGCAAATTTAATGATAGGTATGTTTACCACAATTTAAAAAATTATGGTCTTCACTATCCCTGCAACATGTTTTTAAACTTGACTAAAGGCTGTGGTCTGAGGAAGGACTGTACTCACAGTAACTTAGGTCAGGTTAACATCCCTGCAGTTTTAGACAGACTAATAATTAAACTGAGATTTTTAACTAAGCCAGCTCTTTTGAATACCTAAAATATCTGGAGTTTTATTAAGTTACCAAGATAGAAGTAAATAGTCATGTGTGTGCGTGCACGTGGGGGTCAGGGAACAACCTCAGGTGAGGTTCCTCGGGCTCCGTCTACCTTTAAGATGAAATTAAGACAGTATCTCTCAGTGGCCTGATGCTTACCAAATAGGCTAGGCTGGTTAGTCAGTAAGCCCCAAGGATCTTCCTGTCTCCTCCTCCGCAGGGCCAGGATTATTAACACAGTCAGCCAATTTTATGTGAGTTCTGAGAATCAAACACAGGTCCTCATGCTTGCAAGGCACACACTACCATCTGAGCCATCACCTCACCCCAGGAAAAAGTCTCATAGTGGAAAAAGAGAAGCCCCAGCAGGATACTGGTTGCAGGCTATTGCCCAAAATGCATCATATGGCTCCCCTTACTTCTCTGTCTCTGGAGAATGGAGTATCTGAGCTTTCACGTTCATGGATCCTTTGGGTTCATTGAGCCCTGGTTAGATATCCTTATAGATGGTCTATGAGAGAATTCACCATAGAAATGCAGGGGCCTGGGGTGGAGCCTGATGCTGGCAGAACAAGGAATATCCCAGAGAGATGCAGTCTTACAAGGCTGGTCCAGGTTGTAAGAGGGTGTCCACCTGTGATAACAGATGGCAGCATAGAAGCAGGGGACCTGATTAATGGCAACTCCAACAGGCCGGCAGCCCACAGGGCTGGGAAGGCCCCACAGATACTGGAACTCCAGCCGTGGTATCCCCGATGGGGTGATTTATGATGTGCTTCTAACATTAATGGACATGAGGGTGGGGCTGAGACATAGCCCCATTTCTCATTTGTTTCCCCAGAGTGCAGAATGAAAAGAAGCTAAGAACTGTTCTTGGAATTCCAGTTCAGAACTGACATTCTGCAACCCCATTTCCAGGGTCACACTTGGTGTATTCTCTTTGTATTTATTTAAAGCAGCACAAGCAGAGTCCTGGTGCCCTCAAGACTCAGGCCTGGCCTCCACTAAGTGAGAGAAGCTAGTTTGAGCATTTCCATTGCTGACAGAGTATGTGACCCAGGAAGGGCACGATATGATTCTCCAAATATAAACCCCCGAGACTAAATGCCAAGCATTATCGTTGGAAATATATATATGGATATATATATCTTGCTCAGCTATGACAAGCTGTAAGATGGAGTTAACTGTGATCTTCACCCAAGGTCAGGAGGCCAAAGCTTTCCTTAAGTAGTTCTTCAAATCAATGAATATGGTGAGTGGTGAGGACAAGGGCAAAGGACACACCTGGACTTCTGTAGCAGTCCCTTCTCATCCGTGGTTTCAGAGAACAGAGGTCATCTGTGGTCCAAAAACCTTAAGTGGGAAATTCCAGAAATAAACAAGAAAGGAACTTTCTTGGTAGAGATACCGGACACACACTGCCTCAGTCAGGTGATGGAAGGCAGCACGCATTTTCAATAACTTTTACTGCAGCATTTCCGTCACTGCCCTGTTTTATTCTGTATTGTTCTTGTTAGTCTCTTACTGTGCTCAGTTTATAAGCTTTATGATAGGCACGTGTGGGAAAAGATAGTGCATATAAGGTTCAGAATGTTGCAAGTTCAGTTATCCACTGAGGGTTTTGGAGTATACCTTAGCAGAAAAGAGGGGACAACTATACACAAAACAGTAATTACTTAGAGTGCCCTTCTTAATGTCCTATTCAATACAGTAGGCACACAGTTGTGGGAAAATAAGTCATAGAATCCTGGGTTTCACCTGAGCAGAGGGGCCTTAATAATCTATATGTAAACTAAGGAGAAGAGTCAAGTCGCATCTGCAGGTGCATACATTATGCACAGATATTTGGCCTTAAAGAGAGTTTGATCACTCTCTTCAAGTGCTGACTTGCAAAGTCCAGGGTACAAAGGGGAAGAAAGAACACTTTATAGTGATGAAGACACATGTCCCAGCCAGGTGATCAAAGTCAACATCTTCAATGACAAATCATATTGACAGCGTGTACCCTTAAATTGTCATTTTTGTGTTTTATTCATCATCACTGTTATCACTTAAAACCGTAACACTGAGGGTGAAGCTACTTCGTTTTAGGGCTAGAGAGAAATTCCCCGCATATCAAGCTCATCAAATTTGGCAAAAGTCACAGCCTCTTGGCTACTTGGGCTGTGTGTATTTTAAATACAGTTACAAAATGTCTTGGCCCAATGCATCTAGAGTGTGTTTTACAAAACCCTTCTTTTATTGGCTATCTTTCCGGGATCAGGCACTTCTAGAAAAGCTGAGGATATAAATTCTTTTGAATGAATATGAGGTGCTTCTGGCTCCAAAACTGGAATACTCTGAAGCCAGGAGATCATGATGGATAACACACAACCACTCACAGGTCACTACAGACACCGTGGGCTTGCGGAGGGAAGATGAGCCTGCCCCGGCCAGCTCAGGGCTAAACGCCTGTGCACACACAGCTGGTAAACAGCACCGAGGCGCCGTCCTAACACTTTGTAGAAAACATTTCTTTCGTGCAAACTTTTAGTCTTTATATTATTTTTGTGCATTTTCCTTTTCAACATTCTTTTCTCATTTATGAATGACAACACCAAAAAAAAAAAAAAAAAAAAAAAGCCTTTGGATTATGATTTGTTAGAAGCTCACCTCATTCTTAGAGGTAAAATGTTCCAAATGTAGAAATAAGCACTCTGTTCCCTTACTATCTATAATCCCATGCATTCTCATTTATAGACTTGATATGGGATAATTTGATATTGCTTGGTAATGCACATGACATCCACAGGGTTGAATTTTACTGGAAGGCTGCCAGAGGATGGAAAAAAAAAATGATACTCATTCATGTAGCTAGTTGACTCTTAAGCTCTTAGAACACATGCTCCAGGCCAGGGGACAGGATGGGTTGGTACTACCACCATGTGTCGCCTAGGGAGCTGTGTGAGATTATACAGGGCATCACGTCCTGCTTCTGTACGTACACCAAGTAACTTAGATCTTTACCCTCATGTGGTCACTTAGTACTATTGTGAGTAGGTGACTAGTGGACATGGTTGGCTGTCTGTCTGCTGTCCCCAAAACAGAATCCAAGTAGAGTCCACAGACATGTTAAAGAGGATACAGAACAATCCAGGGTGACCCAAGAAGACGGAACGGCCCTGCACATCGGCAGCAAAGAGGTGGCAACCAACTCCGTTCAGTGGGATAAAAAACAAGACAGGGGAAGTGGGAGCAAGAGCCTGACACAGGGGTCACTTGGGGGAGGCAAACTGGGGTGACAGAGGGCATAAGAAACTTGGGCATGGACGAACCGGCCTTGGAAACGTCTCCTTCCAGACACCCTTATAGGTGGGCTAGCAGCTGTTAACAGGGCTCCTACTCCAGTCGCCACCCTTTGGACCTGTTATAAATCAGAAGATGGACTCTCTGTCCCTAGCCCAAGCAGGAAAGCTGGGAAGATAGTGACTATGAGCTCATGGTAGAAGGTCACTAATGAGGAGAGGCTTCTGGATGAAGACCACCCTTCATTGTACTATATTTTAACTCAGTCCTTTTGTTGAAGTCTGAAAATTATTTTTTATAAATTATTTATTGCACTTTTGTGTATTTCATACAGAACGTCTTGATCATGCATACCCACCTCCCCACAGGCACCTCCCATAGCTCTCCTCCTACTGGATTTCATGCATTCTGTCATTTGTGTGAAGGCCTATGAAGTCAAGTTAGTGTCCCCAGACATCTCTCCGTGCAGGTTCATCCACCGAGTTCTAGTCAGCCTATCTAGTGTCCTCCCCTTTAAGAAAATCAGCTCTCCCTCACCCAGCAGTAATCAGCCGCCCAATAGTTCTTTGGCCAAGATTGGTGTCTACTTCCCATTTCCACAGCTCTATACTTGCTTTTGTCTGCTTGAGTCTGCATGGGTCTTGTGCATGCTGACCCCTCTGCTGTAGGTTCACATGAGCTGGTCCCAGGACTCTGTAGGACTCGGTTTCCATAGGGTCATGCACCTCCTCCCCGGCTCTTATACTATCCTTCTGCTCCTTCTGCAGTCCTCCCTGAGCCTTAGCTGGGTGGAGTCCTGTCCAGGGACCCACACTCTACAGACTCTTACTCTATATATTTTGGTCATTTGTGTCCTTTTGTGTTCATGGACCTTTGTTGCATCTCATATAGTGCTAGGGATGAAACCTAGGGCTTTTTGTCCTCATCTGCCTTTTGTGTGCATGCTGACTACTGACTTTCCTCAGCCTGCAGCTCGTGTGTTTGTCAGAGCTGTCCTTGACCTTCTGCAGGTCCAGCAAGACACAGAAGCTTGCCCTGAAGAGCACTCAGATTGCCAAGCTACCACCCTTCCTGTAAGTTCCAGCCTGCCTCTCTCTCCTCGTTCCCTAACATCGGCCTCGCGCCTCCCGATTAGCCCTCCCCTTGTGTCCGTTTCCTGTGCAGAGCTGCCAATACTTTCCCATGTGCCTGTAGCCGAGAACTCCGCTGGAACAGCCTCCTGCTTGTGGAGGAGTATCTGTGAACACTATCAGAGTGCCCAGCTGTCCTCAGGGACTTACATGTGTGAGCTTCCTTAGTCATCAATACCTCATTTTACAAATGAGGAAACTGAGGCCCAGAAAAGTTGAGCAACTTACTTGTGTCCCACTGCTCACAACTGTAGGAACTGAGAAGTGAACCAGAACAGCCTGGCTCTTTTCCATTGTCATGGCTGCAGAAAGAAAAGGAAGGGTCTAGGACCACTGGGGACTTGGCAGAAGGCACCCTATTGCTCAGGAACAGGTTGTACAAAGCCAGGAGCTCATGGAAGCCTGGGTTGGCCTTTCTCTGAGGTTGTGTGCCATGGCAAAGCAAAGCTTGGCAATAAGTCCAAGGTTCTCTGAGATTTTTCATGATTTAAAAAAAAAGCCCCAATGCTAACTCAAGGGTCAAGCTTCTCCTGCCTGCCTCTGTGTTGACAGGCTACAAAATCAATGCCACAGCTGTGTCCACGTGAGTGATTTTGCTGCATTTTCAGCTTGACTGGGAAGCTCTCAGAATAGACTCTAGACCCCACCTTCGGCTTGATCCAACCAAGGCATGAAATTGAAGGTCAAGTGTGAACAGGCATCTGTTAATATCCAGAGCCTCTAAGTGACACTCACGCAAGGACCAACAGTTGACAATTGGCCAAGGGAGAACAGGCAGGTCATTCAGTGGGACCCCAGCCCTCCTCATGGACAGTGGACAGTCTCCTAGTCACCCACATCCGTAAAAGTAAGCATGCAGTTTATAGTGAGGACCATTCATTAAGTGCTCACCTGTGCCCTGCATCGCACCCACCCAAAGTGGCACATACAAAACGACCCTGTAACAACAATGCTGCCAACACCATTTAGAAGAGAGGACACAGGCAGAAAGAAATGACTTTCGCCAGACCCTACAACCGGAAGGGGCAGAGACCACAGGAACTCAGCTCCAGGAGCAACAGAGCCTAGACTGAGCCCCGCCCCCCTCAGCCTTGACCCTTGGCGTTCTTTCTTTACTGTACAGGTAGCAGGGTATCTGTTCCAGGCAAGTCACTCTGCCCAAGGATCAAAACAAGCCTTTCTCCCTGGGGCTACTGTTCATCTTCCGGGAGGGGGGTGGGGGGTGGGGGGGAGGGGGTGTTGACTCTAGTTACCAGGGCTCCTGCCTACTGGGGTTTCTCAGCAGCCAGAAAGAAGCCGCTCAGCCTGGGGCCCCTTTACCTGCACTGCTTCCCAGCTGGAATTCACCAGGTGCTGCCGGAAGGGTCCAAAACCTGAAACCGAAGATACCAATGGCTGCTCAAGCCTGGCCACACCACCGGGTAACAAGTTCTTGTAGGCCCCAGGGAACTCTTGCAACCTGTTGTTAGAGGACAAATAGCTATCTAAGTTAAACAATAAATTCTCTAGTTTATCTGTTGAAAGACCCACATTTCCAATTTCACTGGTAAATCACCTGATCATAGAATCACCCTTAGGAAGGTGGGTTCACCTTAAGTTATACTAAATAGATGGGCAGAATACCAAGTGTGTTAATGAGGCAGTGGATTTTCCCTGCCTGGAATCCCACCTCCCAGTGCAGTCCTTCTGGACCTGGCCAGCCACAGACATGTAGCTCTCCGTAAGTCTGTCCACTTTTCAGAAAACTGTAATCTTTTCTTCTTCATATCCCTTTTCTAAACATGCTTCTCTGCTGGAGCCTGCCGGCAGAAATCGAACCGCGCCCAAAGCGGGGAGTGAGGATGAGAAAATGTAGAGATAGAGAGAGAGAGGGGAAAAAAAAAAATAGGACATACTCAGGAGGACTGTCAGTCACACTGAAGTAGCTTGCCTTTATTAAGTCCCCCCGCTATTTATATTGTGAAGAGAGCAGAACAATGGGTCAGATGTTCAAAAACAATACTAACACAGGCAAAATAACTTAAGATGTGATTGGCTTCCTTCAAAGATCTTCAGGTGGCCTCAGTCTTGGGTGTAGAATAAACTTCTCCTTAGGTGTAAACCATTTGCATAATGAAAACTCTTGCTTCCAACAGCACTTCTGTGCACGAGATTGACTTCCGCCTAGCCCAAAACTAGGGCATAGTTCAAGGCAGGCAAAGGGCTCCAGACACTTTTCTAAGGCTCTGGGCTGCCCTAGCATCTTGTATTTCTTTATTTTTTCTCTAATGCTTCCTTCTTCCAGCCATGTGGCTGCCAGTCCACCACGTGTCTGACCTCCCTGCAGGCTCTAAACCTGCATGACTTTTTGACTTCTTTCCTTCTCCCTCCATTCTCCTCTTCTGGGCAGCTGCTGAGATCCCCAGCTTGTGGGCCTTGAGGATTTTTCTTTAAATTCCAGTAAACTTGTCCTAAAGCTTCTGTTTGGGTCCATTCTTAAATTCTTTTATGAATGAGACTAAGAACCCACTGGGGGATGCTCTCCTTTGCCCCATTTCACTGTCATTGGCCTCGGTTCCCCAGAGTCCTCTGTATGAGGCACGTATGTGTAGGTGGGGAGAGGGGCTGGAAACTCTCAGGGGAGGAAAAAATTTTCAACCAAGTATCCCAACATGCTCAGAGTTACTCTTTAGCTTCTACAGATAGGATACAGAACATGAGACCATGCAGCCAGAAAGAACAGCAGTAGAAAATACTGAGATTAAAGAAAAATAGTATTGACAAGAAAGGGTCCTCCTAGGACAATAAAAACATGTCAACACGTGCACACACAAATCATATGGATTACATTTATACTCAACCTCACAAAAAATATTGTACCCCTTATTTGTTTCAAATTAGGAAAAGTAATTCAGTGAGTAAAGGTTAGAAGGTCTTATTTTGCTAGGCCACACTTCATTGTCAACTTGCTGGTCCTGGAGTAGAGCTTGGGAATCAGCTGGAGGAATCTTCTGGAACCAAGGGGCCTTGGGAAAGATGCAGGCTCTCCCCATCTCTCATTTTACAGTCAGTGTCAGTCAGAACACCTTGATCTTGAAGTAGTTGCTAGAGCCGTGGCATATCCACCATCTGCCTGTGCACCAGGCGACATTTATACATATAGCAAATCCAATTAAATGAAGAGATTGCCCCTAGCAGCTCAAAACATTGTTAATAAAGTCAGGACAGGCTCTGGAATCCAGTGAGCATTCCCCAATGGCGCCTGATTGCAAGCTACTTGCCAGCAAATGGCAGACTGACAAGACAAAGGTGGGGGTTAGGGTGATTCCAGGAGGGGCCAACACCCTTCCATTCTCGTATTTCATTTGTGACAAGTACTGAATTTACCAGCTGTACAATTTCCTGAGGAATTCAAGTGTAATTTGAACCACTCAATTTCTGGACCCAAAATAAGGAGATAAAAGTGCAAGGGAGATAAAAGTGTTTGAAAAGAATTTTCTTTTTCTTTTTTTGGAAGGTTGACAGGACTACGAGTTACCGTCTGAAAATATTTAGTGAGGTAGCTTTCTATTAAGACAGGTGATGGGAATCTATGTGCCTTTAATCGAATACAATTTGAAAAACTTTAAATGTGCCAAATGTGTCTGACTAAAAATAAACATAGTATTTTGGTGTCTAACTAAAAATAAGTGAAGAGTGTTGTGAGGAAAGAGCAAGCCCCCAGGGACCAGCTGTGACAATGACATGAGGGGTGTGTGTAAGCAGGGGTGTAAGGATGTGCTACTTGGAGGACTCAGCAGTCAGCCACCAGGTTGACCTTCCCCTGTTCGGAGGCTTCAGTCAGTGTGTGTGCTTATGTGTGTGTGTGTGTGTACCTGTCTCTGTGTGTCTGTGTCTGTACATGTGTTTATGTATGTGTCTTTGTGAGTGTGTTTATATGTATACCTGTCTCTGTGTGTGTATATCTCTGTGTGCATGTGTTTGTGTGTGTGTGTGTGTGTGTTTGTGTGTGTGTGTGTGTGTTGGTTCAGTGTTCCCATAGCAGCGAAACACTACCAGGGTGAGGACTGTGCAAACCACCGGGGCGTGGTCGTTGCGGCAAGGGGTCTGTTCTTTCTGAACCTGCAGTTCTACTCTTTCCACTGAGTCCTAAGCTCAGGGACAGCAGGTGCCAGCCTCGGTTTCCTACCCAGGGACTGAAGGATAGACAGGGTCTGAGTGAGCCTGAGCCACAAAGTGGGCATCTTCGTGCGCGCCACTCGAGTTATTTGTAGCAAATGAGGCACCGAGGCCGGAAAGCCTGTCTCCCCAGTGTTTTTTTTTTAATAGGACCCAGCAGGAAGTGAGCTTCCATCTGGAATTCCTAGCACCAGTTGCCACTCTTTTTTCCCCCAGGGGGATCAGGCAAAAAGCAGCCGCACCCGGGAACGCAGGACCCTGCGGCTTACCGGTCACCAGCACACAGCGGGACTGCGAATCCATGAGGCCCTCTGAGTCCGCGTCCCCTCCAGCCGCCCGCTGCCCCGCGCCCCTGAGGGCCGCCTGGCCTTTCCCCGAGGTGGCGATCGGGGGACTCCCGAAAGGCGAGGACGGTGCAGAGAGTGGCAAGGCGACGCCGCGGAGCAGAGCCGGACCGCTCCGACGCAGGGGCAGCAGATGAGCGCAGGGTCACAGCGCCACCAAAGCTTCCTTGGGCCTGGGTTAGTTTCCCGAGTGTGGCTCCAAAGTGCTTGACCATGTAGTGACCCATTGTCCCAGGACAGTCCTGGACCCACGACTGGAACTTTTCAAGACCAGGACTGCGGGTCACCTATTAGTGTTTTTGCATCCACCTTAATTTTTCTGTTTTTTGTTTGTTGTTTGTTTGTTTTGCTCCGTAGAACCCTCCCCCGCCCCCACTGCCCAGAGTCCCCTGTGTTTGGCTATCATCACGCGGGTTGTGATTGCCCTTAAATTATGCAAAACATTTAAACACCTGAAAAACACTTCTCCGCTGGAAGCTGCCTAGGCGTTGGCTGCAAGCACCTGCTGTCTAGACGCTGTGGGTCCGCGGTCCTGAGTGCCCCAGTTTCCCGGTTCTGTGAAGTAGAGCTCATCCCTCCCATCCCAGCAGCAGCCTGGAGGCACCGGGCTCACCACCCGGCTGAGGTCTGCTGACTTCCGACGTGTTGTGCTGCCTCGCCTTGTCTGCCTACTGAACGCGCCCAGTCTGAAAGTGCCATTCTTTTTTAGACTTTTTTTTTAAGTCTTGGCATTCCCCTGGACTCTCTAGGCACCTCCTTTTTAATTGTCAGGGAAAACAAAAAACAAAAACCTGCCATTTGGGGCTAATTCGTCTATTGAAGTTGTTATGCAGCATCTTGGCCTTTCAGAACTTATTATTATTACTAATTTTACTAAAAATACTTGTTTTCAAAAGCAGTGTAATATGAGAAGCAAAACTCATCATTCTCTTTCCCCATCTGGGTGAAACCAGGGAGCAGGCAGAGCTCAAGCACCACAACCTGCTGCTCCTAGAAGGTTCTCTGTGACCTGTGTGTGAGAGTGAGACCATGTGGTTGCAACTACTTAATTGAACCTCGATTTAAAAAAACAAAAAACAAGTGCGTCCTGAGAATTGGGATCTTTTGTAAGGATTCAGTCCCACTTGAGACCTTCCTGGGACTCGGAGCCTATCACCTTCCCCTTTAATTGGCCCCTGGGGGTGGGGCTATGGCTTCTTGTTACTCCGGAACAGGTGAGAAGTGGCCTTTGTTTCAGCAGCCTTGCCACCACCTGTTCTGAGAGGTTGAGGCCCATCCAGTTCTATAGAGATTCAGAGGGCTGTGCATTGACCCTGGTCAAGCACCTAGTTTTTCACATTCCTGTGGCATTTGCAGACATTGTCCCAACTCCCTTTAGTGAGTGCACCCTCTGCCTCTGGTTTGTGGCCCTTTCCTAGTTCTGTTAGGAGAGATTTGCTTCCCTGTCCCAGTTAAAGCAGACAACAAAACGTCAGTGCTTGTAAAGGTGGTCGCTGCTAGTCCAGGATTCTCATACCAAGCACTGTAACTAACTTGTGTTTACTAATGTTGACTTGTTTAGAGAAAGCAGGCACTTTAATTGTTACCAGTTTCAATTTTGAACCATGCTACTTTTCTGATAGTGAAGTTGAATTTTTATCACATTTATTATTGGTATCATTATTTTAATATTTTACTGTTTTTATTTTATGTATATGAGTGTATTGCTTGTATGTAAGTGTACCCTGTCTCGCAATGCTCAAGGAGGTCAGAAGAGGGAGTCCAATTTCCCTGGAACTGAAATTACCAATGGTTGTTAGTTACCATATGGGTGCTGGGAACTGAACCAGGTCCTCTGCAAAAGCAGCCAGTGCCCTTAACTGCTGAGCCATCTCTCCAGCCCCTTAATATGATTATTTAGACAGGGTCTTGAGGCACTGTCCTGGCTAACCCAGAACACTTAGACTCAAGTGATCCTTTGCCCTCAGCCTCTCAAAAAGTTGAGGTTATAAGTAAATGTCACCATGTCCAGCTGTTATTAGTTTTTTTGGATTTGACACGCCATTCTCATTTTATCTTAAACTGAAATGTGTCCTGAAGTTTTCCCTCTCTCTTAATTCACTTATTCTTCTTCAGCCTTAATGTTTTCTATAACTTTGTACTGAATTTAAAAAACCCGCAGAGATATAAATATATTGATATAAAATATTTTACTTAGACAATGACCTGTCTGCTATTGTATTCATTCCCACTTGCAAAAAGAAAAAAAAAGCCCACCAAGTTCCCACCCTCTAAAATGAAAACAGCCTAGAGAAGTATGGATTTTGAGGTCTGCCATCTGCTCTTTTATTTCTTTTTCCACTGTAAAAACAAATGGTCTCTAACAATTGCTGATGTCAAACACAATCTTTAGGCCGATGAAATACAGTAAGCCTGAGAATGACTCAGGCAACTAGAGGGAGATGTTTTGTTTAACAGAAAGCACAATGATCTCCTTACAAGTTGTTCCCTGGAGGGAAATATTTGTGATTATATTTGACTCTGGGATTAAGAGGGCAAGGTGCGACCCTCTTAGTGAGCTGTGGGCCATATGTGTTCTCACCAGTGACAGCGGAGACACAAGATCTCAAGACTTCAAATACCTCACGTTTTGAACTGAATATAAAACTGTGGGATTTGTTTTAAATTCCTTACTGGCAAGTGGTGGTGACTTCCTGCTGAAACAAGAAAATGGATTAAAAGGGTTTGTTTATTGTCTCTGAGACAAACAGCTCATACCATACAGCATAGTCATTTATACAATGGCCATCAATGAAATTGAATCAAACTGATCAAATTCCTTCAGGAGGAGAGAACAGAAATCAATAACTAAAGAAGTATTTATATAAAAAATAATACTAACATTGGGGCTGGAGAAACAGCTCAGTGGTTAAGAGAATTGGTTGCTTTTGCAGAAGACCCAGGTTTGGTTCCCAGCATCCACATGGAGGTTAACAACTGTCTGTAATTCCAGTTCCAGGGCATAGGATCGATTCTTCTGACCTCTGAGGACATTGCATGGCACAGGTACACTTACATACATGCAAGCAGTACATTTATGCACATAACATAAAAATAATAAATAAAATATTCAAAACATAATACTAACACAAGCCTTTCTGCATGCCTCTGCTTCCAGATCTGCTACTTACCTCTACCATCAGACAGCCTGTATCCAAACTGCTTCTTGTCAAAGCAGTGATTCTCCAAAGATGTCATTCCACATTTGAGAATCATCCTCTCTCTCTCTTACTCCCTCACACCTCAGCAGGACCAGCAAGCATAGTTGGTTGAAGGATTTCTCGCTTTGTGGAGCACATGGTTTCTGGTGCAGTTAGCTCTCCATTTCTGCATCTGTACAGCCAGATGATCAGTGTCTCTGGCTGTGTTCAGACCATTATTTATGGATGCTGAGTCTAGAATTTCATATAATATTAACATGTCATGAAATATTCTTCTTTTGATATTTTTCAACTATTGACAAGTATAGAAACTATTCTGGGGTCTTGGACTCACCAAAGTAGGTGGTGGGGCACTGGAGAGATGGCTCCACAGTTAGGAGCACTGGTTGCTCTTGTGGAAGATTGGAATTTGGTTCCCAGCACCCACATGGTAACTTACAACCATCTGAAACCCCAGTGCTAGGGGATCTGTACCCACAGAAGTTGTATACACACGGTACACCTATGTACATACAGGCAAAACACTCATACACATAATTTTTTTAAAGGTTAATTAATTAAAAAATAGTGGGTTAAATTGGTGCTTTGCTTAATACCATGAAAAATCTGCCAAAATTCAGTATTTCTCTATGGAAAACATGTTTTAGCTTGCTAGCATAGTGATGTCATGGTGTAAAGTACTGGAACAAATTTTCAATAAACTGAATAAAAGATTATAGTAGTATCTTATGGTGAACAGTTTGGCCTTCCTACATTTCAGTTACAGATGATCACTGGTAGCCTGGAAATATTAAATGCAAAAGCCTAGATATTAACAATTGAAATTACACAATGTTTGAAGTAGTGTGCTGAAATATTACATTGCTGTGCTCTGTCCATCTGGAATAGGAATGATCATACACTCTTCCAGTGGATCCACTCTATATGTGCTTCTTGTTCCTTTGTCACTCAGTAGCTCTTTTGCTTATCAAATGGACTATGCTCATGTCATAATACCTATGTTCATCTAACCCTTACTTTTCTTGATAGTGGCCCCAAGAAATGGAGTTGCTAGTCTATTAGAGCATATTGTTATAATTTTTCTATTTTATTATCATTTATTATTAATTGTGGATAATTTCTTATTATGCCTAATTTATGAATTAAACTTTAGCATAAGATTATTTGCATAAGAAAAGCATAGTATATTCATGGTTTGGGGTTATCTTTTGTTTGAGATTTCTGCTGAGAGCTCCTCACAGATAAGTGGCAACTATTGAATTGTACAATTCAAATAAACACAAAGGTGATATAATTTAGGGATCTGGGGAGATTGCTCAGTTGGTAAAGTGCTGGTCTGACAAGCATGAGAACCTGAGTTAAATCCCCAGGAACCATATGAGAAATCTGGGTTTGGTGGTGTACACCTGTAGTCTCAGCACTGGGGGGTAGAGACAGGGGTCCCTGGGGCTCGCTGGCCAGCCAGTCTAGCCTAATCAGTGAGCTCCAAGCTAAATTTTAAAAAGGCTCAAAGGAAATTTCCGAGGATGACATCTATAAGGTTCTCCTTTGTCCTTCACATACTCTTGCACACACATGTTCACTCCCTACATGCATGTACCCACAGAACACAGGCATACATGTGCCTTTAAAAAATTATGTGATTCAGAATTTTGAAAAAATATTTTATTATTTTATATTTTCTGTGTAGGAGTGTTATTGCCTGCATGTAGGTAAGTGCACTTGTGTTCTGCAATGCTTCCAGAGGTCAGAAGAGGGCACTGGATCCCCTGGAACTGGAGTTATGGATGGTTGTTAGCCATTATGTGTGTGTTGGGAAACAAACTCGGGTCCTCTGCAAGAGCAGTCAGTGCTCTTAAATGCTGAGTCATTTCTCCAGCCCTCAAAAACCCATTACTTTACTTTTTTTGTTAGGTTCATGCAGAAGAGCATTCTGAATAAATAAGGCAACCATTATTGTCTCCTAAATAACAGGATTTATTGTTTTTGCCAGAAATCAAGTGACTCAATTATAGATTTATTTTTCTTATTTGGTAAAATGATTACAATTCTCTCTCCAGCCCTGTCAAGCAATCACTGACTGGTTATACAAAGTGAGATTCGGCTCCAGCACCCCAACTAGATAAGGACCCCAAGATTTACTCTGTATTCTTGGAGTTATCTGATACTTATGTTCATGTTTTTGTCTAGAAACCATCCTGAACCCACCTAATCTTGTCTAGCATAATTCTTGCTTACCATACATTCATGTTTTTAAACTTCCTTCTAATAAAAAAAAAACTTTTAAAACTGTTTACTGCTGCTCTTAGTTATTTTAAGAATTAGTGCTTTGGCACTTTTATAACATCCTGAAATAACTTTTTTTTTTGTCTTTTTTGAGACAGGGTCTCCCCAGCTGTTCTGGAACTTGCTATGTAGACCAAGCTGGTCTTTAACTCACAGAGATCTGCCTGCCTCTGCCTCCTAAGTGCTGAGATAAAACTTAAAAAAAATTTTTTTTTCATTTTTATGTGTTTGTGTGTGTACTTGTGTCAGTTTATATATACCATATAAATGCAGGAATTCACAGGAGCCAGAAGAGAGAATCAGATCCCCTGGGACTAAAGTTATAGATGATTGTGAGCTGCCATATTCTACAAGAGCAGCATGCATTCTTAACTACTGAGCCAACTCTGAAGCCCTAACACTCTTTTTAAAAGAAAAATACCTATTTTTATTATCTTAATTATGTGGGTACATGAACATGGTTACAGTGCCCTCAGAGGCCAGAGGTGTCAGACCCTCTGGAGCTGGAGTTACAGGCAGTTGTGAGTCACCTGACATGGTTGCTGGGACCCAAACTCCAGTACTCTGTTCTTAACCACTGAGCCATCTTTCCAGCCCAAAATTCCAGACTCCGCTTGAACCACCAATCTTTCAATTAAGAGCTGAATGTGCTGATTGCTCCACAGATATATCTAAAACCATTCTAAAGTAGATTAAAAAATTGAAATGATAGATGTTATATTACAATGATGAGATTTCTTTTAGCATTCATAGGAAATTGGTATAGAAGATACTGAGTTTCTTTTTTCACTCTTCTTTTTTTTTCTTTTGACAAGGTGTATTGATATATTGGTTGGCTGATTTTGAACTCCTTAGGCTCAAGTGAGTCTCCTGCCTCAGCTTCTCCAGTCCTATAGATCCTACGTCACCACCCACCATGCACAGTCCAGATAGTGACTTTTCTTTTCTCTTTTTCACTTAAAAAAGTATTTTATTTATTTTTATTTTCTATGTGTAAGCGTTATTCCTGCACGTATGTTCATGCACGTCCTGTGTGCCTGCAGCCCGTGGAGGCCAGAAGAAGGCACTGAATCCCCTGGCACTGAAATCAAGGTCAGGTGTTAGCTGCCAGGTGGGTGCTGGGAAACCTAACCCTGGCCTCTGGAAGAGAAGTGTTTTAAGTGATGAGCCATCTCCCCAGCCCCAAGATAGTAGATTTCCTCATTTCGTTTGTGAATCCTGAATTAATTGCTTAATATTCAGTGTTTTCAAACTCCTGCCAGTCTTTTATGATATATCGTGATGCTTTTTTCTACATGCTATAGAACAACGATCTATCTTAGTTTTTGTCCATCCTACTTTCCCTCCTGTTTTCATTAACCCATGCTTCATCATTTTTTTTTAAAGGAATAATCTCCTTCACTGTATAGTAACAACTCTTTCGAGAGGAATTTGTTTATTCATTAAAATCCAGGAGCTTGCTAGCCCTGTTGTTAACATTACTAGGCTTTCTGTCGTATTTCACAAATATCTAGGGAATGACTCAACAGTTGTGTTCTTAGCACAGAGGAAATTCCCGTGTTGATAAGTGCAGAGGAAGAGCATAATATGGTACTGGGGTCCTCCGGGGACATGGAGCCTACAGCAAACATGGCCAGCTCTGCAGAACCTATACTACTGTACATGCATGTAAGTGGCGTTTTTCTTTCACACTGGCTCAGGGCCAAGAACAATTTTGGTGTCCGTAGTGAGTCAATTCTAAGAAGGTTTAGAAATGGAGGCTGGGCATGATGGCACAGGCCTTTAAGCCCAGCACTCGTGAGGCAGAAGCAGGCAAATCTCTGTGAGTTCAAGGCCAGCCTGGTCTACATAGTCAGTTCCAGGACATCTGGGCTGCAGCAGGGAGACCCTGTTTCAAAAAACCAAAACCAAAACCAAGAAGGTTTAGAAAACTGACAGTGTATTCATGGAGGATCTAATTGTCTCTCTAGAAAAATCTGTTAATTAACTTCTGAACATCATCAGAACTTAGGGAAGTGGTTGGAGATGAGACTAGCAGGTGCAGGAGCTAGTGCTTTAATTTATCAGCAATAATGAATTCTAATGTAATTAGAAAAAAAGAAGGGGCCCATTAATGATAACCATCAAGTATCAGAAAATATCCCAGGGTAATTCAGTCTTGGAATGTATGCAGTGCATTTGGAGAAAGTGGTAGAACTGCAGCAAATTCATAAAAGACCTGAAAACAAGAAGCAGCCTATAGTGTTTGATGGGAAGATTCCAAATCACAAAGATGCTAATTAAAGCTGATGTTAATTACTATATACAATATAGCTAGCTGGTTCTGGATTTGCCTTTTCAGAGATCTAAACACATGGTAAAGTTATAACAATTCAAATGGTGTGATATTGTGGAAACAGCAAAATAAAAGCTATAATACATATAATGGAAAGCTAATAGATGTTTAAGAACATTATGAAGGAAGGAAAAAGTACTTTTTAAAAATTAAATTTTAATTATAATTTTATGTGTGGGCACATGTGCTATGGTTGGCTGGCGTATAGAGGTCAGAAGACAACTTTATGGATTCAGTTCTCTCTCCTTCTACCTTTATGTGGGTTCTGGGGATTGACCTCAGATCATCAAGATGGTCTACAAGTGCTTTTACTGACTGTGCTCTCTCTCTAGCCTGGGAGAAGACAGCTTTTAATGGTGTGGGAACAAACAGGTGTGGTTACATGAATTCCTGACACTATATGTTTAAGGAAATTCTGGTTGGATTAAACATTCTAGCTGGGCAAGCTGTGCATGCGTGTGTTCCCAGCACATGGGAGGCTGAGGCAGGAAGATGAAGAGTTTAAGGTCAATCTAGCCAAGATGACATAGCAAGATACTGTTTTATCTTGTTCTTTTCTTTCTGAGACAGGGTCTCTCTGTGGCCATAGCCACAGGTGGCTTGGGACTTACTATGTAGACCAGGTTGGCATCCATCTCACAGAGATCTGCCTGCCACTGCCTCCTGAGTGCTGAGATTAAGGGTGTGTGCCACCACTCCTGGCCCAATTTTTTAAAAATCAAAATTTAAAACAAAATATATATTAATAAAAACATTGGAAGCAAGTTTAGAATAACTTATTTTTTAGTTTTGAGGTAGGTTCAGTCTATCCAAGAAAGATACAATACACAAAGACAGAAGAGAATCTGATTCAACACTGACTTTGGGAACAGAATTTCATTGAGAAGCAAGGAATTTTCCAATCCATAATTCTTTGGACATATATATTATACTCACACAAACACATAAGTACTTAAAAAAATTTTTTTTTTCACACAGGGTCCCCCTGTAGCCCCAGCTTGCCTGGAATTAGCTATGTAGACCAGGCTGGTCTTTATTAGAAAATATTAGATCGGGATTGACCAGGTCTACATGAGAATGAAAGATGAGACCAACCTCAGGAGCAGATTTTTTTTTTATTAAGAACAATAAAGGGCCACAGTTTCTCTAAGAACAATGAAAGACCACAGTACCTCCTGGGGATTGAAACTGAGGCACTGAAACACAGTTGGTCTCAGTTTTTATGGGGCTTAGGAGGAAAAATCAGGTATTTCTCTGCAGTTTTTTTTTTTTTTTTTTTTTTTATGGTTTGGGGTTTGGGACAAGTGCTGGCATATGTGCATCTTCACTGGTTTGGGGGTTGGGATTTACAGTTTCCAGGCTGGGGCTCTCCAAGCTGAGACATTTATCCTTCAGTCTCCATGGAACTTACTATGTACATCAGCCTGTCTCCCGAGTGCTGGGATTAAAAGTGTGCACCACTGTGCTCTAACAAGTACATCTGAAAGCTTCTATATGTATAATTAATAAAACAAACCTTTAGTAAATGTTAGCATTTTAAAGTTTCTATATTTATAATAAAAGAATTGTTCTTCAACACAGATTAATAAATCTTTAACCCTACTGCCAATAGTTTAGGTGACACCCATGATTATTAAGAGTGCTACAAAGACTGAAAGGCCAAAGGGCTTAGCTCCCATCTCAAGGCCTTTGTAGTTGCTGTCTTTTCCAGGTTCCTTTCAAATGTGCTTAGCATCCTCACTTCCTTTATGGTTTTGCTCAAATGTCACCTTTTCAGGGAGTCTTGAATCTAGACTTTATTTAAATCTCTTCCCTATCTGTTCTCAGTTCTTTCACCTTATCTTTTGTTTGACATAATATTATGTTCTTTCTATTTCCTGCCTACTAGAAGACACACTCCAGGGCTGGAGAGATGGCTCAGCGGTTAAGCACACTGACTGCTCTGCAGAGAACCCAGCACCCACATGGGGCCTAACAACCATCCCTAACTCCAGTTCCAGGGAATCCAATGCCCATGACAAGATTGCACTTATAGACATGCAGGCAATACACACACACACACACACACACAAAAAAAAAAAAAAAAAAAAAAAAAAAACCAAAACACAATAAATAAAAATTTTAAAAACAAAACAAAACACGGCTCGTGAGGACAAGGTATTGTCCTTTTTATTCACTACTGAATCCCTAAAATCTAGAATAGTTCAGGGTACCTACCAGGAGCCTAATAAATAGGTTGAATGAGGACACAGTGTTTATTATATGGGGAGAAAGAGCATCCCCCTAGAGGCCTCTTAATCTCATTCATAAAAAAATTTAAGAATGGGCCCAAACGGAAGAATGAGAACAGTTTTATTAGAATTTAAAGAAAAATTCTCAGGGCGGGCCAGCTGGAAATCTCAGCAGCTGCCTTGAGGAGAAGAATGGAGGGATGTCGGGGGCCATGTGCCTGCCTTGAACTATGCCCTAGTTTTGGGTTAGGCAGAAGACAATCTCATGCACAGAAGTGCTATTGGAAGCAGGAGTTTTCATTAGGCAAAATGATTTACATCTGAGGAGAAGTTTATTTTTCGCTTAAGACTGAGGTCACATGAAGATCTTTGAAGGAAGATCTTTGAAGGAAGCCAATCATGTCTTAAGTTATTTTGCCTGTGTTAATATTGTTTTGCTCACCTTACAGTATAAATAGGGGGGACTTAATAAAGGCAAGCTGCTTCAGTATGACTGACAGCCCTCCTGAGTCTGTCCTGTTTTCTCTCTCTCCCGCTTTGGGTATGGTCTGATTTCTGCCAGCGGGCTCCGGGAAGTGGCTCCTGGACCAGGGACCTGAAGACTGGGGGTAAAGTGAAGGACACCGTGGTGTGAGTGAGCTCACTTAAAGAATGTAAAGTAAAAGGAAGAGTAAAGGAAAAAGTAAAGGAAAATAAAGTAAAAGTAAAGGAAAAGAGTGCGGTGAGAAATCTCAGGAGTAAAACGGGTGAGGGTGATAGTCGTTTGCTTTTTGTAAATACGTTGGAAAATATGCTTTATGCTCAAGGGGTTAGTGTAAAACATCAGCAGCTTTGTAAATTTTTGAATTTTGTAGAAAAGTCTGTCCTTGGTTCCCTGAAGATAGGTCTGTAGATTCAAAAACATGGAAGAAAGTAGGAAGAAAACTTCAGGATTATTATGATGTTTATGGACCGAGTAAGGTTCCGGTAGATACCTTTAGTTTGTGGGCTTTAATTAGGAATAGTTTAGATCTTAAACAGAAAAAGTAAAAGAATGTACCGTAAAGGAAAAGTAATGTACAGTAAAAGTATGCAGTGAGAAATCTGATAGTCATTTGCTTTTTGTAAATATGTTGGGAGTCCCATAGGTTTAAGATAAGTTTATATTCATAAGTCATAAGTCTTATAGGTTTAAGATAAGTTTATGTATTAGATAGTTTATATTCATAAGTAATTCTTATACATTGTTACAACTTACAAACTAGTAAACCTATAAGTATAGGCAATAGGCAATTAGTTTATAAGTAGTGAATAAGTTGTGATCTTTTTTCTTACTAATATGGTGATCTAATGGGGCTTTGATTAGGAATGGTTTGGATCTTGAACACGGGATAGAAAAGGTTTGGAGGAGAAAAAAAAAAAAGGCAAATGGAAATGGGATTGAGCCTCAAGCTGCTTTGCTTGAGGAACTAGCTTTTGTGAAACCTGAAATTAAGCAACTGTTCAAGAGTCATTAGATCCCAAAGAAAAAGAAAGAGGAAAAAGGAAGCAGCTAGATGTCTGAGGAGGATTTTTCACCATTTGTTGCATAAGCAAAGCCTAAGGCTGAGCCAAAGGAAGAATATTGAGGAGAAATGTGGCATTTACAGGGTGTAGTTGAATCTCTATCTTTACAAATGTATTCTCCTACAGCAGCTCGTGGTTAAGGAGGCTAGAGCCTAGAACATCAAGGGACCATGATCTCAGATTTTGTTAATTACTATTTAATTGCCAGGTGAATCACATAAATTTCACCAGTCCTAGGGTGCTTTGTTTTCCGAAATAACTACTAAATAGGCAGTTCTTTTTTCAGTTTACAGTTTGCTGGGTTGAGACTATAGCTTAGTGGTAGGTTACTTACCTAGCATACATAATGCTGTGAGCTCAATTCTCATCCACGTCTCTTATTTGAACAACGCAAGCACAACTTCAGAAATCAGACAGCTGGTTCCTGTCCTAACAGTGCTTGGTATTAATTGTACTATTATTTTGCTACTCAGCAGAGGTGATGGCAACAGAAATAGGACAGGTGTTTTCATTCCTACTGGTAGTTACTGAACTTGGCAGCACTTCTGTCCCTTGTAAACTCTGAGTTAAAGGACACAGGATGAGGCTGGCCACCTGACCCTGTGCAAAACAGCCTCAGAGTAAGGACATTGTGCTGTTGAGAGTAACTGAGGAATAAACTAATTTCAACAGAGGTAGTTATTCATTTTATGGTGTAACATGTCTATAGCAAATGTAGTTCATGGAATTCTCTATTATCTCATACCAACAAAAAGTCACTAATACAATTTACAGTTCCTGGAGAAGGTAAATGGCAACCTCTAACTAAAAACTTCTCAGTGCTGTAAGCTTCAATTCCATAATATGTTCCCAGGAAGCTCTTTGGGACATGGACAATCAGGACATCAAGTGAAGCAATGTCCTAATAAAACAAAATATGTCTAATCAAGGTTTATTTAGGAATGTTTGGTTTTTGCCCAAGTGTTAGCTGCATAGCATACAGTAATTTCATAAACAAGAAGAAACTTTGCTCACAGCTTATGCTCATTTACAGCAGGCTCTGAAAGAGCAAGGGCTAATTGTAGCACCTGAGAAGGTACAAGCCGAATCTCCATATTCATATTTGGGTTATAGATTATATCCTAAAACAATTTTGCCTCAAAAAATTCAGATTAGGAAAGATGGGTTGAAAACGTTGAGTGATTTTCAAAAATTATTGGGAGATATTAATTGGCTTAGACCTCATTTAAAAATTGCTACAGGAGAACGGATTCCCCTTTTCGACATTTTGAAAGGTGATTCAGATCCTAAATCGGCTAGAAGCTTGACGGAGGAAGCCAGAAAGGCACTATCTCAGGTAGAACGGGCAATTGAAAACAAATACAATATATAGATTATAGCAGCATATATTTTGGCTACTATTCATACTCCGACTGCAGTTTATGGCAGGAGGGACCTTTGCTATGGTTGCGTTTCCCTGTCTCACCTGCTACAGTGTTAACTCCTTGTTATGAGGCAGTGTCGTGTTTAGTTCAAATGGCTAGAGCTGAGTCTCGTAAGTTTTTTGGAAAGGAACCTACTGTAATAGGACTTCCATTTACAAAACAACAGATAGATTGGTTATTTCAAAATGTGGATTCATGGGCCATAGCTTTTGCCTGTTATTCTGGCATCATAGATAATCATTATCCGAAAAACAAGCTATTACAATTTGCAAATAGTCATGCTTTTATTTTGACAAAAATTGTGAAACAGGATCCTATTAAGGACGCTTTAGTTATATTTACAGATGGGTCCTCTAATGGTAGGGCTACTTATGTGTTACAAGGACAATCCCATGTTTTTCAAACTTCTTCAGCTCAAGTAGTAGAACTTCGGGATGTGGCTGCTGTGTTTCAGTTTATGACCTCTACTTCTTTTAATTTGTATACTGATAGTCATTATATTGTTAAAGCCTTGCGGGTACTTGAAACTGTATCTTACATTGAGGCAACTAACACTCAGGTTCAAGAATTATTTGGTGAAATACAAACGTGTTTACATGCTCGTTCTCAACCCTGTTTCGTAGGGCATATTAGAGCTCATACTGGGCTCCCAGGGTCTTTGGCTTTGGGGAATAATTTAGCAGATAAAGCCACACGTTTCCTGGGCTTATCTCAATTGGAATTAGCACAAAAATCTTACGCTCTTCATCATCAAAATAGCCAAAGTTTATGAAAGCAGTTTCACCTTACCAGGGAGGCTGCTAGGCAGATTGTTAAACAGTGTCGCTTATGTCCTGAATTTCATTCTGTCCCTCAATGTGGAGTTAATCCACGTGGACTAATGCCCAATCAATTGTGGCAGATGGATGTAACTCACATCCTGGAGTTTGGAAAATTAAAATATGTTCATGTGTCCATAGATACTTAGGTTTTCTTATGGCTACTGCTCAAACTGGAGAAGCTACTAAGCACGTTATAGCATTAAATGTTTTACTATAGTAGGTTACCATCTATAATAAACAGACAATGGCACAGGCTGTACTAGTCAAACTTTCCAACATTTCTGTGCTCAATTATCCATTAAACATAAAACAGACATACCTTACAATCCTCAAGGACAAGGAATTGTTGAACGTGCCCATGGAGCTTTAAAAAATTACAAAAAAATAAGAAAGGGGGAGTTATATCCCAGATCTCCACAGAACTTTGAATCATGTTCTTTTTGTTTTGAATTTTTAAAATATGGATGCTTTTGGTCTTTCTCCTGCAGATAGGTTGTGGGGCATCCTAAGACTTTGGATACCTATGCACAAGTGAAATGGAAGGATCCGATTGATGGGAAATGGAATGGCCCAGACCCGGTACTAATATGGGGAAAAGGGTATGTTTGTGTTTTTCCACAGAACGCTGAGAATGCCAGGTGGCTGCCAGAGAGGCTGGTCCAGTTCGCAGGGACGGAACGAGGAAAGAATGACGTTGCTGTTGTTGTGGAATCAGTTCCTGATGGACTTACTGGACTTATGTAATAAATCCAACTATGCTGCATCCAGCCATATGGGAAGAAAGAGAGATTGCAGTGATGGAGAATGATACTCGCCTATCAAGACGTCATTATATGAGAAGAACAACAGTGAATCAGAATTCTACTGCAGGGAATGCTGATGAACAAGAAGAACAACTAAGTATAGGACTTTGGTAATCAGATGACAGTTTCCCACAGAGTTATATAGGGAAACAGACAACAGCCATGGACAAAGTTAAAAACGTATGATGGCTTGCCTAAGTCAATCCTATATATACTTTTGATTGGACAGTTTAAATATTGCTCATAATGGTACTAGGTTTGATGTTTTCTGTGTTCAATGTATTTCTGGTGTTTTAATGTAACTTGATTAATTGCATTTCAATTGTTTCCATGGGTGAATGCAAGTTATGGTATCTTAGTAATTTTCATTATGATTTCTGCAGCTGTTATGTGTGGTTTGAGGATTATAAATGTTGCAAGGTTTTGGCATAATGAATATATATCTTTAGATTTATGTTAACTGTAAAAAGTAGTTATTTGACTTTGACGCAGCAGAAACTGCTGCTGATTTGTTAGATAAGCTAAAAGTCTTTTTGCCTTCAGGATCTTCTTTGACCTCAGATCAGGAAATAGTATAATCTTGGGTCTAAGTTATTCTCCTTAAAAATTTGCATACTTCTTCCATAGGACGCATGTCCTTAGCACATTCTGGGATGTTACAGCTAACGTGCACAGTGTTCGGCTCCGAACTCTATAGAGTTGCCCCTTGCAGGAGAGGCTGGCAGCCAAAGACAGGCAACTTTCTCTCGAACTAAGCTGACCTAAGACAGGGCGTGGATGGTGGGCCTTCATGTACCAATGACGGGTAAGGCTTGTTTTGGAGAGAATGACCTAAGACAGGCACAGTCTTCTTGGCCATAATCAGAAAGGTTATGGTATCTTTAGAAAATAGAAAAGGGAGAGATGTCGGGGGCCATGTGCCTGCCTTGAACTATGCCCTAGTTTTGGGTTAGGCAGAAGACAATCTCATGCACAGAAGTGCTATTGGAAGCAGGAGATTTCATTAGGCAAAATGATTTACATCTGAGGAGAAGTTTATTTTTCACCTAAGACAGGTCACATGAAGATCTTTGAAGGAAGCCAATCATATCAAGTTATTTTGCCTGTGTTAGTATTGTTTTGCTTACTTTACAGTATAAATAGGGGGGACTTAATAAAGGCAAGCTGCTTCAGTGTGACTGACAGCTCTCCTGAGTCTGTCCTGTTTTTTTTTTCTCTCTCTCTCTCTCCATTTTCTCATCCTCACTCCCCGCTTTGGGTATGGTCTGATTTCTGCTGGCGGGCTCCGGCAGAGGGAGAAGGAAAAAAGCCATCATGCTAGTCTAGCACCTGCATGGAGGTCATACCCATGGAGGATTGGCAGCCACATGGCAGCGGGAAGGAAGCTTTAGAGAAAATGTGAAGAAATACAAGGTTCTGGGACAGCCCAAAGTGTTAAAAGCATGTTTAGAAAAGCAATATGAAGAAAAGTGGGCAGACTTACAGAGACCTATCTGTCTGTGGCCAGATTCAGAAGCTTCACCCTACATGGTGGGATTCCAGGCTGGGAAAGTTCACTACCTCATTAAACACACTAAATATTACACCCATCTATTTAGCATGACTTAAGATGAACCCTCCTTCCTAAGTGACTGACCAGTGAAACTGGAAAAGTGGGTCTTCCAATAGATTTTATAGTCTTGACTCTTATGAGGCCTTTTGCCTCATAACATTTAGAGGTCATCACTCTCCGATTTTCTTGAGAAAATGGAATTTCAGGCTTCTAAGAGGTGTCCCAAAGCCTGCTCAAAGGGAGTTATCCAACTCTGGTATATCCAAGTGCAGACAGGCATTGCGGTGGGGATCGACAGAGGCCAAGTTGGAGTCACTTTCATCCCACCCACCCAGATGTCCTGCTCTTCAGTAGGTCTATTGCTCAGAAACTGGGGATACAGACACATGCTGCTCCTTGTGGGGCAATGATAGAGCTACGAGGCAGGTAAATGAGGTCCAGATCTGTACTAGGGGCAGAGGCCCCTAGGTGCTAGAGATGCAGCCAGCCTGAGAGGGTCATTCCAGAAGGACCAGAGTCCTCGTGTTCCTATTTATTTATGTATCTATGAGGACACGGGAAGGGAAAGGAACCTCTTTACCCTGGAGTCTGGTTGAAGTCTCTTGCCAGCTGAGTGTGAAGATTTCCAGCTCAGTTAAAATTTGGTATAGAGATATTGTTCCTTTTATGTAGAGATTTTTTTCAAATAAGAATGTGAAAATAGCTGCGCGCTGTGCTTAAGGCCTATCCTTCACCAGGTGTAAACTGGCAGATTTCTGGGAATCTCACAAATAAGATAGTAAGCTTTTGTTTCTACTAAAAACACTTTAATTTACCCTTTGCCACGCCTGCACGGCCCTGGGTCCGAGTCTCTACGAGGGACGTCGAGGTTGAAGAGAAAAGTATACACACACACACACAGACACAGAGAGAGAGACAGACACAGAGAGAGAGAGACACACACTAGTTAGGAGGAAAGGAGAATGACTGACACACTGACTTTATTCAGAGGCAGGAAGCCTTATATACCCTGAGGGTGGGGCTTTACAGGAGGTTTCTCTATTGATGACACACAGCTGTAAACAGGAAAATGGAAGTTGTGGTTGGGCTAGCTTAAAGGTCAAGTTATTTACTTGAGCTTTGCAATTGACAAGATCCTGGCTAGCCCTTGGCCAAGAGTCTAGCACTAAGAGAGAAGGGCATGCACGGAGGATTTTTCCCAGGGCTGTTTTTCTCTGGGATGGAATCAGGCTAAGCTGGCTATTCTCTGACCTGTGGCCTCCAACACCCTTCAGCCCAGGAGACCTAGGGTTTGTCCTAGAAGTCCTTAATCCTGTACAAGGACTGCAGGGACCACCCTATGATCTCATTTAACTTTTTTATCCATCCTTAGAGATGTAACTTTAGAACCCACCAAGATCTTACTGGTGGCTACTGTAAAAACAATTAAGGAGCCCACACCCACCTGGGTGTATCTTGAGATCCAGGCCAGCCAGATCTACACAGCAAGTTCCAGCTGGGACTACAGGGAAATCCTGTTTAAAACAAAACAGCAACAACACACACACACACACACACACACACACACACACACACACACACACACTCAATTGCATCTTCTAATAAACTCCAACTCTGTTTCATACTGACTTGTTCTGAAATTCTTGGTACTGAAGATTCTGGCTTCACCTGAGTGGAGATCTCAAAAAGGAACTCCCCAGGCTGCTGCACACAGCTGAGACGTGTCTGCAGTTACTATTGCCCCATAGCTATTGACAGGATCGCCTTCTGTTGCCCAGGCTGGTCTCCAATTGATGGGCTCAAACCTGCCTCAGCCTCCTCAGTAACTGAGATTAGGGTGTGCGCTCACGGCAACCACTCGCAGATGAATTTTAGGACCACTTACTCCTGCAGCTTCTGCAACGTAACGCTTTGAAACGGGCTGAGTATCTAGAGAAAACTGTTGACACTGAATTTTGCTTTGCCAAATGAATGCCAGTTTGGCCATTTAGTAAACTGGTTAGATGGCAGCAAACTTGGGCACCCTACGGTTTCCAGAAAATGTTGGGAAACACTGAAATTATCAGAAAAGACTTTTGGATGTCCCGTGGTATGTGTGCTTTTTTGTATGTCAGGTATTTTTTTGCCATACAAAGGTTTTTGAAAACAGTTAATGCCGACAATTTTTTGCACACAGAAGTGGTGGTCGTGGTGGAAAATGGTGTCTAGTTCAGGCCTCGAAGCACTGGGTTGTGGGGGTGCAAGGCTCTAAAAGCGGTGGTGTAAGGAGAAACACCTCTTCGCCAACTCGGAAAAGTCAGGATTTGGGTACTCCGAGGCTGTGGCTCTGAGGGGGGAGGCGAGGCGCACCCGCAGCCCCCAGGGAGAGGGCGGGCAAGAGCCTGGGGGAGATGGCAGGGCGGGGCAGCCGGGGAGGGCGGGGGTGGAAAGGTGGCTGTTAAGGGACCCGGACGCTGCGGGTGGCAGGGCCCGAGGCTGCCTGAGCATGGAGGCCGACGCTGCCCTAGGAGCCGCAGGTAGGAGGAGCCAAGTCGGCGGGTCTCAGGGCCACCGTCTCCCACGCCTCCCCCACTTGTCCGCGGGTCTCGGGTTTCAGTGCCTCGACGAGCGCCCCAACGTTCCTGGGCCCCACGTTGCAAAACCCGCGCGTAAACAGCACCAGGGCCACTTGCCGGCCTCGGCAGGGGAGCCCGCACCTCGGCTTGGGGTCCGAGGCGGGGTTGGCCGGTTCCCGCGTCCCCTCTTTCTCCGGATCGCCTAAGCAGGGGCTGGGAGAAGACTGCCAGACTTGACGCCCTGAGGGCTTTGGACTGGACTTTCATCTCAGCTCCCGGTTTTGTTGGCCAACCCCGGGGAACACCAGGCAGGGGACCTTGGACTTGGGCTTGCTGGACAAGCCGGGGAGCGCGGGTGAGCTCCCTATGGAGCTAAATCCTTGGTGGCCATCTGGGAAATGGGATCACACAGTGGAGGATCTCAGTACAACAACGGGTCCTCGTCCCCAAAGAAGGACAACCGACGGGGTGGGACCTGGGCAGAGGTGGGAGCAAAGGTCGTTGGAGTCCTAGCTTAGCGCCTGCGCCTACTCTGCTCTGGGAGGCTAGCAGTGGAGACAGGATTTGAAAACACGCCCCCGTTTGAACCAAGCCGGCTTCCGAGCCCCAGGTGGTGACATGCCTGGCCCTCTAGATGCACGTCAAGAGGGTGCAGCTGCCTGGCCAAGGAGGAAGAGGTTGGCTAGGAGCAGGAATAGGGCCACTGGAGGCCTCTTTCCCTCCCTCATCTTTTCCTTCTTCCCGCAGGAACTCGTGGCAAGAGGCCTAGGTCTTGAGGTGGAGGGGCCCAGTGGCCGGTTCCTCCAGAGCAAGGCTCTTGCCACCTCACGTGGCTGGCTTCCCAGTCAAATCGTAGACAAGGCCACCTTCTCCGGCCACACAGTTATGTAAGGAAAAGTAAATCTTCCAGGAGCGCCTAGGCCTACTATGGAAAGCCAAAAGCAGCAGTCAGGGGCTCACTTTTAAGACCTGCGGTACATGTGACTGAGTTGTTTTTCTCCTCATTTTAGGTGAATGAGTTAAGGAGAAGATAGCCTCTAGTTAACTGTACGGATTTGTTCCGGTTTAGTTGAGCTAGAGATTAAGAAAAGGCTTTGTTTTTATTTTTGGAAAAGGAGATAGTATTTCTCTTTTTGGTTTCGTATCTTTTTCCTAGAATGTTAATGTTAATGGCTTGGATAGTGAGTTCTGTTTCCAGTTTAAGTGTTGGAGAACTGGAGTAAGAAAAAAACTAAGACGGTTCTTTGATCTTATCTTCTACAAACTGGGGAGAAGCCCCCCCCCCCCCTTAGGGCTTATTAAGTACAACAATCTCACTTTACACTGTCTCCTAGCCGCCTTCCTCCCTCCCCTCCACAGCTGGAAAGGGATACAGATGAGTCAGGGGGCCCCTCCTCACTATTGCTTCAGAGATCCCTGTACCCAGTGTCGCTGGGTTTTTGGTGGGAAAAGGAATATTCATTTAATCTTCTGGAAAAGTATAGTTGAGTTGGCTTAAAACAGTTTACGGATTTTCCTGCACTCACTTCAACCTTCTCTGTGGTTTTGATGATCACCGATGGCTCGGATGACACACAGCAGTTGCACATTTATCATTTCCACATGTGCTAGATCCTAATGGATTGGAGGTTTGCATAGTTGAACTGGTGCCTGAGCTTTGATTGCCCATTTCCAAAAACAGCTTAAGCAAATCACGTCTTCTGGGGAATCCCTTTTCTTTCAGTAGAGGAGCATGAAAGGAAAATGATGCTTTCAGGTAAGGCGACGTGCCAGCCTCTACTTAGCTCCACTGCAGAAGAATAAGGAAGGGCATGTGACATTCCCGTGGGAGCTCTGTTCTGTATTTGCATGAGGGTTCCCAGTGTGTCTGGTTTGCGGGGGTTCAAAGGGGGTTGGGTACCCCATAATAATTCACATCTTTACATGCCCTGGGACCATACACACATATTCTCCCTCTCTCCCTCTTTCTTTTTCTGAACATATACATGTTTTTAATTTCCCTGATGCTGAAAACCTTCTTAGGTTCCACCGGACCATCTGTTGCTGTCATTTCAGCTTAGAGTAGAGTGGAAAGAAAAGAGAAAGCCAGACACAGCCTAGTTCTCTTACACCACCCTCATCTTTTACCTTGAACTTCTCTTGTCTATGAGCTAAGGACCTGAGCTGCCTTGTGAAGATCGGATGAGACTCTGTGTGTATGAGAACTCATTGCTGGGCCTGCTGTCACATTAATAGTAGGCACAGAGAAGGCCATTTATTTTGATTTTTGAAAAGCTGGGTTTTCTGGTAATTTGTACCGGTAATAGAGCAGAGGAGAGGTTGACAGTTAAGAGCACTGGCAAGCAAGGGGAAGTTGCAAACAAGTGGGAAGCTTGGGTAGAGGTAGTCTAGTTTGTCTGCGGAGAGAACAAGAGGGTCAAGAGACGAGAGAGCAGGAATAGCCAGTGGAACCTTGGCTTGGAGACCTCCCCGTGCCCTTTAGTTCAAAGTACTCGGCATGTAAAGGGCCATGTGTTGGGGGTTATTTTCAATCTCTCAACAGACCCAAAATGGGGGTGGGGGGCACCAGAAAGTAAAGAAGCCATGGGTAGAGCCTAGCGCTGAGGGACCTGAGGCAGGTGTAGAGCTGGAGTGGCCCAGAAGTGGGGTTGGGGGAAGAGAGGGACATGTCACAGAACTCTGAAGGGTCCAGGCACAGCTGTAGCTTGAAAAGTGTTTGCAGAGGCAAGAAAAGGGAGGAAGCCTGGTGTGAGGTGAAGCTCATGGTGAAGGCGTGGTATACTTGGACAGACTTAGAAAAATTGTTTTGATGTGTTTTTATTTTATATGTATGTTTTGTCTGCATGTATATAAGTGCATCACATGTATGCAATGCCTGTGGAGGTCAGAAGAGGGTATCAGATCCCCTGGAACAGGAATTATAGATAGCTGTTAGCTGTCATGTAGGTGCTAGGAACCACCCAGGTCCTCTACAAGAGCTCTTAACCGCTAAACCATCTCTGCAGCCCCCAGGGCAGGCATATTTAATTTTAAAAAAATTTCCTTAACCTTTCATTTTTTCAGTATGTGTGTGGTGTGCATGTGCCTGCGCCTGTGTGGAGGTCAGAGGACAACTTGTTGGAGTCGACTCTCCTACCATGTGGGTCCCAGGGGTGGAACTCAGGTCATCCCCTTTGGGAACAAGTGACTTTGCCAGCTGAGCTATTTCTCTGGCTTGTGCATACATTTTAATGAACTTACCCTTTGGGGCACCTGGTGTCTGGTATTGTGTCAGCCCTTAGGCATTGCCTCAACTGACCTTCACAACAGATAGTAAGAAACTGTTATTACCTTATATGACTGGTGAGGAAACTGAGGCCCAGAGATGTGCTAGGGTACCTGGCCACTAAGTGGCAATGCTGGGATTGAAATGAGGGTTTTCTGGCAGTGCTTGAGATATAGCTCAGAATCAGAGCCATTGCCTACCCTGTCCACGCTCTGAGCTCCATCCCCAGGACTGCAAACAGTCACAACAGAGTAATCCAGTGGGCATTGTTACAGGTAGCGGTCTGGCTCCTCAGAGAGTGGAAATTCTCCCCACCCAGGAAAAAGAAAAAGAAGGAAGGAAGAAAAAGAAAACAAATGGAGGCTAAAGTAATTGGGTAGAGCCAGTTCTAAAGACGCCTCAGAGATGACCTGATGTTAATACAAAACTTAAATCACATGCTTATTAAACAATTTGGACCTTTTGTAATACATAGTGACTAGGTGTCCCTGGAGGGGATCCTGAATTTGGCTGCTCTGGGGATCTTAGTTCCTGGGAAGCAGGACCTCACTGGGAGCAGGCTGGGGAGAGGCTGGATACTGAGACTCATTTCTCTGCTCTTAGTTGCCCTACTGTGTTTCAGTGAAGCTTCTACTCATCCGAAAGGAAGGAAAGCAGAGGGGACTGTCTGACAGTCTACTTGGCTGTGAAGGTTGTCAGTCTCTTCTTACCCAGGCAGGGCAGGAGTCCTGTTGATCTTTTTGCCTAGTGCCCTGAGCTCCATGAACCTGAATGGAGGGAACACTTTTACTTAGGAGTTGGCAAAGGCGCTTGTTGGCTCTGTGGCTGTAGAAAGGATTTCTGAGAGATCTTTTCTGCAGCCAGGGGTATCAGGCTTGCCATACTGGGGGCAGCCTGACCCATAGAAGGGCCAGGTTCTCCTAAGGGCCTGAGTGTCCATGTACCCGCCCTTCTTCTCATGATGTCTTGCTGCACTGCGGTATGGGTACTTTAGCCAGTTCTTGCTCAACCACTAACAGACTTCTGTACTAGACAGAGATTGTCACGTCATGAGGCTGGGCTGGAGATGACTGAAGTCCCAACTGTCTCTAAGAGTCCTGTTGTGTAGACTGGTTGGAGGGGTGAATGACCTGTTAGACCCCACTCTCAGCCCGGGGACTCGAACCCCAGTGAGCCGCCTGGGTGACTAACGTCGGGGAGCCTCAAGCCCACTGACCTCACTCAGCCCAGGGGACTCGAACCCCTGTAGGCTGCCTGAGAGTTAGTCCCAAGAATCCAGACCGTCAGATGCAAAATGCAAGAAGTAGGTTTATTTCACTTGCGCAAGTGGGAGACTCAGTCTCGTTCATGAGACTGAGCCCGCCTGACTCCTGCCAGGCCAGGTTTTTATAGTAAGGTTCCACAGAATAGTTATACATTGACATACAGTTTAACAGAGGGTTCACAGACAAGATATTTGCTTACAGATCAGGGTTACAGAAAGGACAATTTTTCCATACATTACTTTGCAGTTCACAGGAGGTAAACTTTTCCACAATTTATGAATAGGATAATGGAGAAGCCTTCCCACAATTTATGGATGAGATAATGGAGAAACCTTCCCATAATTTATGGATGGGATAATGGAGAACTGTTTACTCTATAGTCCTATAACCGAGAGATTAGGGGCTGTCTAACCTATAACTCTATGTTAGGGGAGTGTTTATCCTACAATTCTAAAATGAGGTAATAGGGGACTCTTCCTGTGGAATGTTAAGCCCACAGACCTTATCTTGCATACCAAGGGATGTTTACATAACTCTTGAATTCCTTGGGTCTCTTCCTCCTGGTTTTATAGTTTCTTAGTTGTTTTTCTAATTGGGAGGGGGGAGGCCGAGCTCGTATCACCGAGTGCCTCATAAAACAAAATGTCTCACAGACCAAGTGGCCAGACCTCAGAGTGGGCAGAGGGACAGTGGGTGCTGAGGTGTTTTCTTTCTGACCTTTAAAACCCTAATCTGGTGACTGGCTGACTGGCCTTCTCTGCCTCCTGGATTCTCTAATATTTGTAGCTTAACCTTGGGAAGTTCTAGTAAAGGGCTGTAGAAAATGGCTGTGCTTTGTGGTAGAGAAAAAAAACTTCATGGCAAAAATTGAAGCACTTGGCTTGATGGCCCAGGGTCACCTGACTTTTAAAGTCAGAGCAGGTGATGTAGTTGTAGCTCAGTGACTGTCAGCAGCTAAAGGTCTGGGGCCTTAGAATAAGGCTTATCAAGATATGGTAGTGGAGATTTTGAAATGCTATGTACACTGTAATCCCAGCAAGCTGGAGGCTAAGGCAGGGGAATTATGAGGTTGAGGCCACCCAAGGCTGCATAGCAAGACGTTGTCTTAAGCTAGACCACCTAGATGTTCCATCCTGGGTTATGGGCTTACCTTGCCTTTCCAAAGTTAGTGATCAGCAAGCTTGGGTAAGGATGGGATGCAAAGCCTTGTGAGTCCAAAGGCCACTGTCTGTTATTATCTAGGTATGTCCCCTTCCTGCTGTTCTTCTGTCTTCCTTCTTGACCCATCTTCTGGCCTCAGGAACCCTTTTACATTAAACCTATTGTAATCAGTCATTCAGTGTCCCCAAGTGGTGGCCTCATTTTCCCAGGAGGAGTCTGCTTCAATCAGGGCCCATGTGCCTTTGCTCCCTCAAGGCAGGATAGACACCAGGCCATCCATCAGAAATGGAGGCTTTTGATTTCTAGGATGGGTGGCATGGGGTTGAGCTCTTGCTTAGGATAGTGGGCAGGGACTCCCTGCTCTGTGAATGTGGCCAGGAAGGGGGTGGGAGTGGGGCACACCATGTCTCACACCCTCCACAGCTTGTCTCGCTGAAATTAAGATAAAACGTGTTGCTCTTAGAAACCAAGTCTATAGCCACGACTGGCAAATTCCGTTAACAGAGAGAAATCTGTGCTCTTTTCTTCACTGCTTTTGCTGAAACAAACCCTAAGCAGTCCCTGAATATTTCATTCAGTGGTAAGTACAGGAGAAGTTGGCTTTGAGGAGTCTTCACCATTGTGTAAAATGTCTCACAGTATAACTGGCTGCTGCCCGGATGTACCCCCTGTTAAACTGGTCTCTAGCAGACTGGTTTTGGTGTGGTAAGTAAAGGAGAGCTGTATAAAGTTCAGACAGGGTGTTGTAAGGGTTGGTTGTTCATTTGGACCATCATGTTTTCTTTCAAGTAATTTGGGTAATACATGTATTTGGCTCACATTTAAGCTACCTTAACCAAAACATTTAGGGCTGGGGATGTAGGTCACTGGCAGAGTGTTCGCCTCGCAGGCACAAAGCGCTGGGCTCAATCCCTAGGTATGCATAAACCAGGAATAGTGGCCTAGCCTGTATCCCAACAATCCAAAAATAGAGTTAGGAAGACCACAAATTTGAGGTCATCCTGACCTACAAAGCAAGATTGGGGCCAGCCTGGGATATATGACTCCCTGTCTCAAAAAAAAAAAAAAGCTATACAGAAGGGAAGATATTGTTTTGTTTGTATTTTTTTCAGAATGCATGACTATTAGATTAAAATATTATTAAAATATTTAAAAATACTTGGTATAAAAACACAAATAAAACAAAATCTGTCCAATAAAAGTGTAGTTATTTGTTAACGAGTATCTGCTTTTAATCATGGTTAAACATGATTATTGGCAGATCATCTTTTTCATCTCAATTCCTTTTATATTAAGTGACATCGCCTCCATCCTTGCCCCAATTTAATCCTTTTCTATTTTGAAATTTAATAACCATGTTTCTCTTAAGTGCTAACTTAGAAATTTTAATATGCATATTTAATTTATTCCAAGATTAGTCAAACTTTTCACTTTCTCTGGAATAATTTAAGGACCTTCAAATGCTTTCACTTCTACTACTCTTTCCCAACTTACGTACTGTGACAGTTCAGCTTCACTATTGATTTGACAGGATTTAGCATCACCTAGGAGACATACCTCTGGGCAGGTCTGTTAGGGAGTTTCCAGAGAGTATTAACTGGGGAGAAAAGGCCTACCTTGAACATGTGTGGCATCATTCTGTGGACTAGGTTCCTAGACTGACTTTGAAGGAGAAAGCGAGCTGATCACAGGCGTCTATATTTCTCTGCCTCCTGACAGTGAGTTACCAGCCACCTCTCACTCCTTCCGCCACACCTAGTGCTGTTCCTGCAGCCGTGCCCTCTCCCACAGGATGAATTGTATCCTCAAACTGAGCCCAAAGAGCGCTTTCCTTCCTTAGGTTGTTTTTATCAGGTGTTTTGTCACAGCAATGATAAAAATAACGAATACACATGTCATTATACAATACTTTAGCTCTTACGACTTTTTTTGCTTCTTAAGGCAAATGTTTTATGCTGTATGGTCAGCATTGACTTAGATTGTATCCATGTTTAGTATCATTTTCTGGAACACATCTTGTCTTTAAAGATTTATTTCAATTTTAACCGTGTATGTGTGCGTGTGTGTGTGTCTGTGTGTCTGTGCATATGGGTGCAGGAATCTGCTGAAACTAGAGGCATTGGCTCTTTCTGGAGCTGGAGTTACAGGTGATCGCAACCCACTTGTTGTGTGTCCCAGGAAAAACCTGGGTCTTCTGCAAGAGCCCTCGGAGCCCTCTTCTAGCTCCCCATCTCTTCTTGACCACCTTTGTCTTCCTGAGATCAATCTCCTATATGATAATATGCATAAGAAATAATTTTTTTGGTGGGGGTCTGCTGGGAGCAAACTGCTTAATGGTATGTTTTAAAATATTTATTTCATCCTTGCTTTTGCTAGATAGAGAATGAATGTTAATTTCCCTTAGCACATTAAAGATGGCGTTCATTGTCTTCTGCCTTCCATAGCTGCTGAGAAGGCAGCTGTCAGTCTAATTACCAGTTGTTTGAAAGGATGTCTTGTCTTCCTGGATACTTTTAGGGTTGTGTTTATTGTTTGGTACTTTGGCTAATGTGTTTAAGTGAAGATTTTCCTCAGCGATGGGTTGTGATTACAGAATCTGAGATAGATGTCTCTCATTAATTCATCTACCATTTCTTCAGGTTTTTACTCTTCCTAATTTTTCTCCTTCTGGAACTTAGACTTTGTGTACTTTATACCTAGTTACTCAACTCCTGATTTATTGTATCTTGGTTTCTAAGTTTATTAGCTGTGTGTCTTTCCGTGTTGCATTCTGGGTCAGTTTCTCAGGTGTTTGGGACTGCCCTTTTTAGAAATTCTAGTTTCTTTCCCCTTGTCCTAGTTTGGTTTTCCATTGCTGTGACAAAACACTCTGATCAATACCAACTTGGGGAGGAAAGGGTTTATTTCACTTACATCTTGCAGGTCACACAGTTCATCAGGGACTCAGGGCAGAAACCTGGAGGTAGGAGCTGAAGCACAGGCTGTGGAGGAATGCTGCTTGCGGGCTTTCTTAGACAATAGACAACAGCCTGCCCGGGGTGGCACAGCCTATGGTGGGCTGGCCCTCCTGCAGCACTTACCACTCAAGAAAATACCCTGCAGACATGGCCGCAGGCCTGTCTAGCGGAGACAAACCCCCAATTGAGGCTTCCTCATCCCAGGTGTGTCAAGTTGACAGTAAAGCTATCCAGCACACGCCTTTCAAATCTTATTGGGCAGTTTGAATAATCTTGGTCCTTGAGACTCTTGATTTAAATGTTTACAAGGCATGTTTAGTATCGTTATCCTCTGTACTGCATTCAAGTGGATAGTCTCTACGTGTCTTATGTCAGAGTGCTTGCATCTCTTTCATGGCAGTTTGTTTTATATGCTCAGAGATTTTTTTTTTTAACTCAAACTTTTTTTCCTTTTATTTCTCTGAGTTTGGGTCTCATTGTTTAATCTTGGCTGGCCTGGAACTTGCTACATAGACCAGACTTGTCTTGAATTCATAGATTCTCCTGCCTCTGCCTCCTGAGTGCTAGAATTAAAGGTGTGTGCTACTACACCTGCTACTCAGACTTTTAGAATCAGTTCTGAATAACCTCAAGGTTGATATTCTTTCCCTTAGCATAAACACATGTAGCTGAATATTAAAGAAAGTCAAAATTGGATTTGACCCATTTTCAATGTATTATATGAAAACTGTCCTTTTGAAGGCCTTTTCATACTTTCCTTTTCATACTTTTTAAGCACTAAATATTTAGTATTTTGGAAGCATGTATATTTTATTTCCTGTTGACATGTTCATTAGTTTAACACTCTGGTACCACTCAGATCATATTAGACTTAGACTGTTTCCAATGTTCATAAATCCAGTGCAACTGAACACTGCCAGGTGAATTTCACTAGCTTATTTGGGAGGAGGGGTTAGAGTATGTCAGCTTGTCTTTCACCCTGCACATCCAGCTGGCAGTAAGTTCTGTCATGTGCATTTCCTAAATCTGGCTCCCATGTGTCATCACTCTTGCCCCCTTCAGTGCTATACCTAATCTAAGCTGTTCTAATTGATTGAACTCTTGGCAGTGCCTCTGGCTTAGTTCCCTACCTCAGTGTGTTCTGGATAAAGTGCTAAAAACACACACACCAACTTCTAGCTTTCCATTTTGTGCGCATTTTACAAAGGTGATGTCAGAAACTGAGACTATATTAGCAAAGGACATGTAGACATTTTTCCAAAGAAGATGTGTTCATGAGTACATGAAAAGATATTCACTATTACTAATCATTCGGAGAGTGTACATAAAAACCACAGCGAGACTTCCCCTTAGTCCCATTGGGGTGGCTATCATCAAACAGCACAAAACAGGAAGTAACAAGTGTTGCTGAGCTTGTGGAGAAATTGGAATCTTTGTGTTTTGCTGATAGGAATGTAAAGTGTTGTAGTATGGGAAATGTATGGAGAAGGCTGAGGCTGTGAATCAGTAGTAGAACTCTTGCCTAGCATGCCTGAGGCCTTTGGTTCAATCCCCACTACTGCTGAAAAGAAAGAAAGAAAAGAAAGAAAGGAAGGAAGGAAGGAAGGAAGGAAGGAAGGAAGGAAGGAAGGAAAGAAGGAAGGAAGGAAGGTTCTGAAAAGAAAGCATAAATTACCATATATGGTCCACTGATTCTACTTCTTGAGGTAAAGGCTGAAAAATTGAAAGCAGGAACTTGAACAGATATTTGTATTTTCAAGTTCACAGCAAGCATCATTCACAGTATCTAAGACATAGAAGCAACTCGTGTCCATTGACTGCTGAACAGGCAGACCAAACGCTTTCAACAATGGACTATTATTCTGCCTTAAAAGAAGTCCTGATACATGCTACAACATGGATGAACTTTGAAGACATTAAGCTCATTGAATTGAGTCTGCTACAAAGGAAAATACTGTGTGATTGCACTCAGATGACAGACCTGTACATCATCGGTACAGAGTGTAATGGCTACCAGGGCCTGGAGTGCAGTGTCAGGGTCTGGAATGTGGAGTATGATATTTGAATCTGGGAAGATGAAATTGTTAAGGTGGGTGATGATGGCACAGCAGTGTGAATGTACTTAGTGTCACATGGCTGTACCCTTAAAAACGGTCAAATTGCGAAAGTTTTGTGCATTTTGCCACAATAAAACAATCTGAAATAACTATGGATATATATTGTGCCTTCCATATAAAACCTCTTCAGGGCAGAGGTAGGATTTCGTTTTATTTTGCAGACAGGTCTCACTGTTTGGCCCTGGCTGGCCTTGAACTCACTATGTAGCCTAGGTGGGCCTTAAACTGCCGTCCGACTGCGGGGATTAAAGGACTGTGCTACCGCACCTGGTGATATTCAGTGTTTTTAAAATTTCCATGTATTGTGATAAAGTACACATAACATAAAGTTTATAATTTTAACTATAAGTGTACAGGTCAGTGCAATATGACCTGTCATCACTGTCCATTTTCAGTGGTTCTGAACAGAAACTCTGTGCCCTTCCAAGTCTCTGGGAGCTTCTCTTTCATTGTCTTTGTGCACTTGCCTATATTAAGGGACCTCAGGTGATTGGAAGCTGAGTCTCTTTCTCCTTTTATGCCTGACTTATCTCCTTTAGTGTAATGCCCTCAAGTTCTGTCCATGTCACTAAGTTCCCTTCCTTTGTTTTTTTTTTTTAAATTTTTATTATTTTACTTTATGTATGAGTGTGTTGCATGCATGTGTTTAAGTGCACCCGTGTCATGCAATGCCCACGGAGATCAGAGGAGTTCGTTAGATCCCCTGGAACTGGAGTTAAGGGTAGTTGTTAGCTGCCATGTGGGTGCTGGGAATTGAACCCAGTTCCTCTGCAAGAGCAGCCAGTGCTCTTAACTGCTAGCCATCTCTCCAGCCCCAAGTTCCCTTCCTTTTGAAAGATGAATACTATCCCATGATATGTACACCCCGCATTTGTTTATTCTTCTGTCAGTGGACACTGGACTTGGACTTGCTTCTATCTTTGGGTTCTTGTGAATAATACTGCTATGATTCAATGCATAGGTTCAAAAGTCAGTGTTATTTTGAACTCAGACTATCCTGACTAGCTGAAATTTGCAGAATGTGGCTGATTCAATATAAATTAGTAGGTAGTTATGTCAGTGAGGGCTCTGCTGGAGATATCAAGAACTGGGTTTGAGTTTTAGCCTCATTACTGATTAACTTTTGAACCCCTTTTTCACAGCTGAGAAGTGGGATCAGTTCACTGTGCTTTGTTGATTTGTGGGATTGATGTATGTTTCAAACAAGCGAGGATTTGTGATGCCCTTTGGAAACTGGAAAACTCCGCAAGTGTGAGGTTTAAAAGTACATTAAAAAACATTTTATTTTTATTTTATGTAGATGGATGTTTTGCCTGCATGTATGTAAGTACACCACATATGTGCACTGCCCTGCAGAGGCCAGAAGGTGTCAGATTCCCTGAAAGTTGAATTATGGACAATTGTTAGTTGCCATGTGGGTGCTGGAAACCAAACCCTGGTCCTCTGTAAGAATAACAAGTGTTCTTAATTGATGAGCCATCTCTCCAGCCCCAAAAGAATACAGTTTAACACAAGAACACATCATTATTTTTTCTATTTCTTCTACTTTAGAAATGTTGTTTATTCACAAAATGCAAAATATTACATTTCTATTTTTTCACTTTAAAACTGAGCTGGTACCAACCTCAATGCAAATATTAGGATTCCACATCTACTACCTCATTTACTTTTCAGCCTTATTTTTGACAAACGAGTCTAGCACTCTTGTTAAAAGGCAGTTATCTCGATGCATCTACTATTGTTGGGAAGCAAATGCATTTACCTCCACAGATCAAGATAGGTCTCAGCAAAGCCCACTAAATGCCATCGAGTCTTCAGTGTGGCCTCTCAAGGATGGGCCTAAGTATTTTAGCCGTGGGTAGCAGCCAAGTCCAGATCCTGGCTGCTCAGGTGAGGACCTGTTCTCTCAGCTCCATTCATTGCTCTGCACAGAGTCTGGCATGCATGATAGAAACATGCTTCTTCCTCTTCAGAAATTTTATTGTTTGAAGTGGAACAGGTGAATACACAGCGATGTGAATTTTTTTGGATAAAAGCTTGTGAAGTCAGTTAACAGCCATGATGCTCCAGATAGGTCTAGGAACTGTCACCTTGTGGTGAATAGTAACAGCATTTCAAGATGAGAAGTTATTTTTCCCTGTCTTTTTGGGTCCTGTGTGGTACAGAGCTCTACTTCCATGCTGAACAACTGTCCTATCACAGTGTTTGCCCATCAGCTTCCACACCTGGTCTTACTGACATGGGGGCATGGCATCTTCCCAAGTTCTTGGCCAATTAAATTCAGGATTTCAAGAGTCAGGTTTTCTGTTTTGTCCGTGTGTGTGTGTGTGTGTGTGTGTGTGTGTGTGTGTGTGTGTGTGAGAGAGAAAGCACTCTTTCTTCTCAGCAAAGACTTTAGGTGATCCGTTGGGATGGGGTGGTTCGGGGTAAAGGGGTTAGGAAGGTCTCAACTTCCAGTAGCTGTGTCAAGACAAAGACCTCTTTGGTCACTACTCATATGGAGGCAGATATTGAGAATGTTATTTCTTGCTGTTTGCTCCCAGGGAGATTCCACATGTGTCCAAATATGACACTTCTATGAATGCTAAGAACAGTATCACACTGGGCATGGTGGTGCAGGTCTTTAATTCCAGCATTTGGAAAGCAGAAGTAGAGGCAGGTGGATCTCTATGAGTTCAAGGCCAGTCTGGTCTACATAGCAAGTTCCAGGCCACTTGGGGCTACAGGAAGACCCTGTCTCAAAAAGAAAAGAAAAGAAAAAACCCCAACATTATCATGTAGTCCCATCTTATATAGTTAACATTTTAAAAACTTTGTGTGTGTGCATATGTAAGCGTATGTAGAGACCAGAAGACCTAGGATTGAACTCAGGTAACTATGCTCACTTGGCAGGTCCTTTTACCCATTAAGCCATCTGGCTGGCCCACCTCATATCTTTTTGAATGATTCAGGGGGAAAACAGTTTTATGCAGTTGTTATTTGACCAAAAGAAACACTGATGCTCAGATATAAGTCTAGAGATCTTCATTTTAAAAGCAAGTAGGAAGGCGAGAGAGATGGCTCAACAGTTAAGAGCATTTACTGCTCTTCCAGAGAACCAGAGTTTGGTTCCCAGCACTCATATCTGGTGGTTCATGACTGCTTGTAACTCCAGCTCCAGGAAATCTGACACTGTCTTCTGGCCTCTGCAGGCACACACGTGTGTCTATGCACACCACACACATACACACTTCTTTTTTAAAGGAATTAGGAGGAGCTGGAGAGATGGCTCAGTAGGTAAGAGCACTTGCTGTGCAATGATGATTGAGGACCTGAGGTCCTTATGTAAAAAGCTAGGTGTGGGTATTTACTCACCTGTATCCCTGTCCTGTGAGCAGCAGACACAGCAGTATCACTGGGCCTCGCTGCTCACCAGCCTAGCTCCAGCTTCAATGAGAGATCCTTTCTCAAGAGAATAAGGCAGACAGTGATAGAGCAAGACACCTATTGTCCACTTCTGGACTCTGAGTCCCCACGGGCACAAATGTGCACACTCACACAGACACATTCTCTTACACTCATAAAAATAAATACAAGCAATCAGTAGCCGACAGCATTCTTACATCAGAACCACTACTGCATGGTAGTCAGACTTAGCAAATCCTGGCAAGAAGTTGGCCAAAGCTTTAAAGCTATCAAGATGAAAATTAGAAACACTTTTATATATTACCCTAACATTCAATAATGAAGTTTTTCCATAAATGTGTTCTGTCTTGTTATATTAGTTCATAATAACAGCTAACCATAGGTAACTATTTCCTAGTATGAAGAAGTTGTATGTATATATTGCTTATTTCATTTAAGAAAATAAACTATATAGACATTTGTGTGGGTGTCACATAAAGGCATGTGCATATTTTACCATCTTAGACTGGGGACAAGTGATTTATTCTCAGCTAAGGCAATGACAAGTTACACATTGGCCAATATTAAACACGTGGTAACAGAGCAACAGGCGGCCTGTCAATTACCGGGGAATAAAACCCCCGCCACCAGCCACCTGCAGACCTTCAGCGGCGCCTCCTCATTCCCTGACAATTTTGCTCATCTGCTCAAAAAATTCTAACATATTCTACATTCTGTTTTCCAACTTAAAAAAAAATTCTTTGCTAAGAATATTTTGGCAATCAGATGCTTTTCAAAAACAACAAAAATATCCAAGTGTTTATTGGCCTCACCTTCTGTTCTCTACTTTTCTCTGGGGAGAGATGCTCTGCCCCACGGTAGGTTCTTCATGGTCTGACCTTGAGCTCCAGGAACCTGCCTGTTTGTTCTCTGATAGTGATGGGTCCTTCTGCTCTGATATTATTTCAAAGCACTCTTCTCCAAGGTATGTTTTGTCATCTGTTAATTAGTGTTCTGGGACAAGGGATCCCTAGTTAAGTAAGTTTGGGAAATAAATCCTGAGTTAAGCAAATTCTATTGCTGCAAAATTTCTGAAAGTACTTGATTGCTGGTAGAACTCCCAGCGGGTCACAGCATGCTGCCTTCTTCTAATCTTGCTGGCATCAAAAAAGCCCCCTCTGCTAGTGTACCCCAAGCATATCTTGTACAGCTAATATTTCACAAGACCATGCTACCAGGGAGAGGTAGGGATGTAAACACAAACCTTAGATGCTTTGATGCTGAAGAAATCTGGAGCTGTTTCTTGGTGATCATGACAGTTTTCTTCTTCAGTTTTGTGTCTTTTCTTTCTTCCCTCCCTCCCTCCCTCCCTCCCTCCCTCCCTCCCTCCCTCCCTCCCTCCCTCCCTCCCTTCCTTCCTTCCTTCCTTCCTTCCTTCCTTCCTTCCTTCCTTCCTTCCTTCCTTCCTTCCAAAAACAAACTTTTATGGTCTTTTGAAGTAGTGAAAGAGGATCTTGAATTTCTTATTTTCCTGCCTCACTTCCTGAATGCTGGGATTACAGGCATGAACCACCACACCTATTTTTATTGGGACTCGGACCCAGGCATGCTAAGCAAGCCCTTAACCAACTGAGCTACAGTCCCTTTTTATTTTTTTAAACAAACACAACTGGGCTGCAGATAGAGCTTAGTGACAGAGTGTATGCTTAGCTTACACAAGACTGTGGGTTCAGTCCCTAGCACCAGTAAACAGATCAGGTAAAATGAAATATAATCACTTTCAAGTTTAAAATAGCCCTTAGTTTTATGGCATGCTTTGATGAATTCTTTGGGGACTTTCAGTCTGCTTTTGTAAATGCATATCCTTAAAATGTACACTTACAGACACAGCCCGAGGGACTGGATTGTGCTGTACCTCACGTGCCTTCTATGAATCAGAGTCCCTGCCGTGTTGGATTCTGTATTCTAAGCAGCTATACTTGCCTTTGGGATTGCCCTCATTTAGGCTGTGTCTCGCCACTGTGGTGGTACAGAGCACATAGAATTGTCTGTTTCCTGCTTCTGGAGTTTTCTGCTGTCCTGTCTGTCTGGAAACTAATCTTCGAGCTCTCTGCTAAGCTCAGAATTAGTCTTTAAGCCACCCGAGTCAGTTTCTTCTTTAATAAGGATTCCTTCTATAATAATTTCCTTTTAGAAGAAAATTCACTTACGGAGGGAGAAAAAAGACCACGAATGTGCAAAAATACGGAAAGCAAACATGAAATATTTTTGATCAGCCCTGTTTACTATTTCATAAAAAAAGAGAATTGAGTATTACTTTAGTTCTTTATCCTCACATTTTTTCCACATTATCGAAAGCAAGAATTGTTCTTACTGTAATTGAAGAACAACAGTCCACACTACTAAAAATCTAAGCGATTACAGCCAGCTTTTCCAATGACATAATGCTCTGTAGTTATTGCCAGGTAGTGGCTTTTAGCAAAGGCCAAATTTGTAAGAGTGGGACTAGTAAAATTTAAAATATCTCCTAATGTTTCTCATGATAATAGGCCCATCTGAGGAAAATGGTGCATTGCCAAAATGAAAGAATTTTCCTAATCTCCATGCTGAGGTAGTGTTGGGAGAGACCATTCTGTAGATCTGAGTCAATAAATGATCAAGAGTAAACCCTTAAGCTCTGTGAATATTTTCATTAATTGGCATGGCTGTTTAAATCTGAAGAACCCAACATTGCTGGGGGTAAGCCTGAACCATAGACCTTGCTGGACCGGTTTTAGTGGCTGACTCCACAGGTTGATAGGCAGCGGGTGGCATGTGACATTGAGTCCACACAGTCCGTAGAACTCGAGCTTTGTTTCAAAAATCCCAAATCACTTAAGTATTTTCCCTATTAGAGTGCTTTCAGATGTACCATTACTTTTGTTTTCAGGGTGAGTCTGCCAACATGTGCTCAAGTGAATTCATAAATTCGGGGTTTGTTGAGTGATTTCAATTTCTTTACAGTTCGCAGCGAGTTGCTTCAACTGTGTTCCTTTTTAATAAATGCATTTTGCATTGCACTGAACAGATTACATTCTTTTGGCTTTGGAAAAATATTTCCTGTTCGGTTCAAGCCATTAAAGCCAGTTAGCGTTTCACATCTGGAAGCCTGCTCCGAGGGAGCCTGCCTTCCATCATCAACTGAACTTGTGTCGAAGTCTGGCCTGGCCTGGTCTCTGCCGCGCATGCGTAAACACGCCAGACTTGTTTACTTCCGAAGACGAACTGGCCGCGGGGGTAGGCGGTGCAGGGGTTCAGTCGGGGGCATCCGGACTTCCTCCTGAATGGAGGAGGAGAGTCTGGCCTTCGAAGCTGGTCCCGCCTCACCTCTCTTGTTCACTCTCACCTGAACGGTTTTCTGCGAAGGAAGGAAGCTGTGTTAGTTTGGGCGGGGGAGTTTTCCTCAGAGGGGAGACAAGATATTTAAGATGAACCAGGCGTTGTGGGTCCAGCCCGCAGTGTGCTTCTGGCACTTGACTTGGTGGCTCTACTTCCCTGGGGGCTTGGGTCTACAGCCAGGCTCAAGTCTTTAAAACAGAACCAAATGCCGGTGCCATGTTCTTTTTGGTGACCACTGGAACCCTCCGTGGTTTGCCAGTGTGGTGTGGTGTCTAGGGCTGTTAATTTATGTTCCCTGACACCCCTTGGCAATAGAAGACAGACCCCAGTCTCAAGATAATCGGGCTGGCCGGTGTCTTGCCGATTCTAGTAAGCTTTGGTTTCTTGAGATTCCCACGCATCTGCCCTTGGGGCCTCCTGGAGGAGCCCAGCGCCAGAGCCCTCTCTGGCAGCCAGTGGGTGTCCTGGAGATAGTAGTTCTTTGTCGGGTTCTAACCTGCAAGGGATATGATGTCATGTTGTGGACCAAGCAAAACACATTCATGACATTTGTCCTGACCACACACGACCAGAAAGGATGCCAGGCAACTCTTGGCAGGAGTCAGGTTCCCTGCCCTGCCCCGACCCTGGGAGTCAGGCCTCCAGCTGGTGGCCTTGGGTGGGTGCCCTGCCTTGGGAACCTGATGAGCATCAGTTTCTCCACAGGACTGGTAGATAATCGTCTTCTGGACTCTCAGCTCTGGACCCCAGCTCCCCAAAGAGGACTGACTGATGGTCCAGTCTGATGAACGTTTTTCTTGAAACACAGGGCAGCAGCAGAGAACACAAACCCAGGTTGGATCTTTGCACACTCCTGAAGCGTTCCTGGGGTATTTTGCTAATGGTAGCTCCGGAATCCAGCTTCATGAGACAAGCAGGTAGCAGGAGTTGGTACCCAGGGTTGAAGCAGCCCATGTAGTAGTTTTTCTTAATTTATTGGAATGTTCACCAGATCCTTTTGCATTCCTCTGGGAAGCCACATGACCGAGTCCATGAAATAAACAGCAGATTCAATGGAAAGCAGAGTGGAACAGCTTACCCACAGTTCCTAAGTTCTTCCTATGGGAGAGGCATGGGGAGGGGCCTTTGTGGTAGGACTAGAGGGAACCTGAGTTGTGCTTTACAAGCCCCAACCTCTTTCATTGTTTGTAGAAAATGAGTGCTGTTAAAGATAAAACTGAAGGTGAGTTGAGGGTAGGTGAGCAGTAGAATAACACTTGGCCAACTTGTATTGATTCCTGTCCTAGGCTAAGGAGGGATTTGAATACAGGCCTCAGGGACCTGTGGAATTCTTGTTCTTGGTTTTTGGGGTTTGAAAAAGGGCCTGGTGCCTCTGAGTAAGCCTTGAGGATGGGGGCTGGGAGGGGGGATGCAGGCAGAAGGAGTCAGAATAGTGGGTGCAGAAGTCCTTTAGATGCTCCACAGTAGTGGTAGAGATCACTGATTCAAATGATTGAGTCACTAATGTCATCCGAATACTTTACACAGAGTTTGAAATCAGACAGGCCTAGGTTCTTGCTTGGTTTCTTTCTCTTACTACCTTATGAGGCCTCACTTTCCTTCTCTGTAGATTGGGAGGGAGCAGATGATAGTGAGAGACAGACAGTGTAGATACTCAACAGCCGTTTGGCAGCTGGAACCCACAGAAAGTTGACTGGCTATCTTTGTTAACTGTAGGAGGTGGTAGGTGGAGGATAGCTTGGTAGAGGATGGGCAGATGGGTGGGTGAAGCCAGAGACTCTGATGGGAAGCTAGGGCCTTGAATGAAATGAGGGATGGGCACGAAGACACAAAGACAGGTTGAATTCGTCTCTGTGACAGATTTGAAGCAGTCTTTGGGTGAGGAATTTGATGTTTGGGTCCATCTGGCTCTGTGCCAGGTGAGGAGCCTGGGCTTTGAGTAGATGCCTTTGTGCATAGGCTAGGACTCAAGTGTGTGCCTGGACCTAATACAATTAAATGCCATGGGAGCAGTTGTTACACTTTATTATTTAGAGAGTATAGATAAAGAAGAAACATTTGTAAGAGTTTGGTGCAGCCTCAGTTTTTTCACAACATTTTCAGTCTATTGTTGGTTGGATCCATGAACTCAGAGCCCACAGATAGGGAGATTATCCGTTTTCACTCAGCTGTGGACAATCTGTGTATCCTTGACTTTGCACTGTGGAACTTAAGGGTTGGGTAGATGCAAGACCACTACTCTTGGCAGCCTGTATACTCCTTTGAGGTTTTTCTTCTAGAAACTAATTGGCAGAGGTAAAATTCCTCCTGGGCAAGCTGAGTGAACTGGAGGATTGAACTTTCTGCTGCTAACAGCATCTCTGATTCCGAGACAGGCTTCTGGGAAGAAGGGCACTCTTGAGAGAAGAATTGGAAGCTGAGTTTTCACCAGGGCTCAAAGCCAGACTGCACGTCCAGATTAGTCTGGAGGAGGAGACCCAGGTGGAGAAGGAGAAGGGAAAGGGGAAGAGGAGGGAGGGAACAGGTGGGATGAAAAGCTTTAGAGACAAATCAAAGGTAGAGGTGGAGTTGGGTCCATGCAAGGGGCACAGAGTTCCCTCTGCACTTGTCAGCCAGAAGACAGGAGGCATGTTGTTCATAGCTCCCAAGAATTGGATGCTGTCAATTTGTGTGATGATTTCAGGCTATTAGTTTCTTTCAGAGGTGTGATAGGAATGAGATGCTAAGGACAAGTTGTGGAATGCCTTGGATTAGTTTCCTTGCAAATGAATGCCGGGACATGATCTCTTTCCATTCCCATAAGCTACTGTACTAACAGTCCTTTACTGGGGTAGCCCAGTAACAGGAAGAACAGGCACAATCTTGGGCAATTGTATAGTGAATGTAATCTGGAAAAAAAATAACTCAAGGTGGCTTGTGACAAAGGCGCAGCTTGTGTCCACGGCCCCTAAGTGGACTCCAGTGAATGACATCCTTTTTAACCTGTTAATTCCTTAAACAAAACAAAACAAAGCGCCCCTTCAAGATCCCTTTACTGACAGCCATTTTCTCCTGCAGAGGCTTACCCTGTGGATATCCTGGAGGCCAACCCGGAGGACCACCAGGCAGCAGCACAGGCTTACTATGCCTTGCTCAGGGAAAGAGACCCAACTGCACTAGAGATTTTCTGTCTTCCCACTGGGGAGCAGGTATGTCTGATCTTCCTTGGAGGAGAGCTCTTTCCAGTCTAATTCAGAAACGTTATAGAAAGAATGTCTCAGATTTAGAACAAAAACAAAGAAGAAACTTCTGGAGGAATACCAAAATAATTGTACGTGGATGAAGAAGGAATCCTTAAATGGGACTCCAGAGTCCTGATTGTGAGTTCTGGTTGTACCAGGCAGCAGGCTAGATGACCTGTGGGAATCCTATATCTAGTGCTTAGCTGGGTGGCCTTGAGCAAGTATCTTATTTTTTCTGGTCTTGATAATTTTTATATAGAAAATTGATATGTTGAACATCACTTTCCTCACAGCCACCACAAGTATTAAACTAGATACTGTATGTAATGCCTGACTGGACCTTGGTTTCCTTATTTGTAAAGTGAGGGGAGTGGCTCATCTCCAGGCCACTGGTTTGATTCAGTTCTAATGTTATAATTTTTGGCCTTGATAAGATTCTGTCCATGTGGAAAGAGACTGGTAGGGGATACAGAGAACCGAAAACTTTAGTTGTTGGGATTGAGGATAAAATTTAAAAATTGTGTTGTATGTGTATGCATATATATGTATACTGTGTGTGTGTGTGCAGGAGTGTGTGTGGGTACATGCAATTTACATGAAGTGTGGCCAGAGGACACCTTCAGGTATTGTTTCTCAGCTATCTGCTATCTGCTATCTGGCCGGTGCTCACAATTAGGCTTAAGCTGACTGGCCAGCAAGCCCCGGGGATCTGCCTGTCTTTGCCTCCTCAGTGCTGGGACTATAAGTATGCTTCATCACATCTGTCTCTTTACATGGGTTGTGGGGAGCAAACTCAGGTCCTCATGCTTGCCAGGAGAGCACTTTCCAGACTGAGCTATTTCTGTAATCCCAGTTGTGTTCCTTCTAGGACTTTTCCCATTTCCCATGTGAGTCTGGGAAGTTTCTACTCTAGTCACCTTTCTTTGAGATTTGAGGTTGGTCCATTGAAAGAGACAAAAATTTGTTTCAGATGTATAAGATTTCACTTCTGTCAGGAATTTCTGTGATCTGTCAGGCAGCGTTGGTGAAGGAAACAAGGTCTGGTTGTTCCACAGTTAATCAAAACAGTGGTTTGTACAGTTATAAACTGTGGTTTCCTTGAGATTTGGGAGATGGGAGCTTATAGTTAAGTCACCATTAGAAGAATTCACCTCCCGTGGGGACTTCAGGGTGCTAGGCTACAGCGGGAGCTTTCCATCCTCGCTTGCTTTCAGCGCCTCCCAGTGGCACTAAGGCAGAAGGGCACAAGTTTCCATCAGGCAAGGCTCTTAGTGAGCTGAAGTCTGCACTGAGGGCCTGGATGGAGGCTGGGAGGGGAGTAATCTGAGAAGGGGGTGAAATACAAGAGCTAGCCACAAGGTTTATTAGGATGAAGTTTCTGCAGTGTGCTCCTAACTGCACACATAGTTAAGGATCGTTTTATTCAAAAACACTACTATAGAGTATGCACAATGAGGGAATAAAATCAGTTATTAATAACAGATAATGACAGTCAAGTGATATTAAGTTGTTTTAAGAGAATAGAAGTATTGAAATGACTGTACACGTTCTTGCTTCTCCCCTTTCTAAAAAGAAGGACGTTACATAAAAATCACTCGGTTTCCTCCGTATTAGTGTATATGGAGGCAGGGGCAGGGCTTGCCATTTGGTACACATGGAGTACGCTCCCCAGGAAGGTGCTGGACCTCTCCCAGCTTTCCCAGTATTGACTGGCCCTTTTGTAACCAGAAGTTCTCAAATGAAAAAGAAAGACAAGGAAGTGGTTTGAGGAGATAGTCTGTCTTGTCTTTTCTTTCTTTTCATAATTAACTCTTTTTTTTCTCCAATCCTGAAATTGTCTTGTCACATTTAAAACACAGTCGTTACTAATTCTCTTGTTATAAAACAGTGCATGCTCATTTCATATTTGGGAAATCTGGCAGAGGGCAGAGGAGAACACAGTCATGTGTGGCTAACTACTGTAAACACATTGATATTCTTTTTGACTTTCTGCGTACATTTTTTTTGGGGCTCTACTGTGTAGCTCAGACCAACTTCAAATTTGCAATCCTCTTGCCCCATCCTCCCAAGTGCTTCAATTTTTACCTGCTTTTTAAAGAGATTGTTTTCTGAATACCATGTCTCTAATAAGAATTTTTCCGGATTGACACAGTGCTCTGTAACCTTGGTGCTTAGTGGTCTAGTAACAGTCATTGTGTGGATGAGCCACGCTTAGTGGTCTAGTAACAGTCATTGTGTGGATGAGCCACGCTTAGTGGTCTAGTAACAGTCATTGTGTGGATGAGCCACGCTTAATGGTCTAGTAACAGTCATTGTGTGGATGAGCCACGCTTAGTGGTCTAGTAACAGTCATTGTGTGGATGAGCCACGCTTAGTGGTCTAGTAACAGTCATTGTGTGGATGAGCCACGCTTAGTGGTCTAGTAACAGTCATTGTGTGGATGAGCCACGCTTAGTGGTCTAGTAACAGTCATTGTGTGGATGAGCCACGCTTAATGGTCTAGTAACAGTCATTGTGTGGATGAGCCACGCTTAGTGGTCTAGTAACAGTCATTGTGTGGATGAGCCACGCTTAGTGGTCTAGTAACAGTCATTGTGTGGATGAGCCACGCTTAGTGGTCTAGTAACAGTCATTGTGTGGATGAGCCACGCTTTACAAAACCTCAACCGGAGACCCTTGAGGACCCTTCGTTAAAGTCAGTCCAAAACAGGGAGGTACTAAGATGTTTGCTGGCCCCAGGATTTGCTAAGAAGCAGCTGTCTGTAACTGTGTAACTGGGTCTGCTGTAAACTTTTACAAGAACCTGCCTGCCTAACTTGGCAGACACATTCTTTTCTAATTTTCTTATATTCTCAGTTTTCAAAACAGTTTTGCTAATGGAATGTAGTGACCTTTTTGTGTTGGAGGTTGGGAGCAGAGGGGCTGTTGGCTACAAAGAGGGCTTCTGGCACTTAGAGACAGTTCCAGTGCCACGGCCTCTCGTTCCTTTCACCTATAAGCAAATAGGTACTCTTAACTTGAGCTGGCTTCTCCACTCTGGGGCTGTAAACAGACAGGGCTGACCATGGTGGGCTCAAATATAGCACACATTTTAAAGACGCTTTCAAAGATATAGCAGGGTCACAGACAGCAGGAGCATAGGTGGAGGCTGGCGTAGTCTGGGCTCTTTCCTACCGAGTGGTAGTGCTCACGGAGGACAGATGTGGCCGATTCCACACTTCCCCGTGTGAAGTGGTGTGAGACTCTCAGCTTTGTAGGTTGAGGTCCAGGATTGAGAAAGCTGAGGGAGCAGGAGTCACATGGAGGGAGAGAGCCCTAAGGGTGTTGGTAGAAGGACCGATGTTTAATCTGTCCTTGGATGGATGGACAGGTGATTATGGGAAGAGGTGTGCTGGCGGGAGACAGAATGACCTTTGACAAGACTTCTGTCTTTGTGTTCCTATACTCTGCTAATTTAACCTCACTTGTAACAGTGGTATTTCAGAGAGGACTGTGCTAAGTAATTGTCTTGGTGTGATAAAAGAGTAAAATGCTAATTTCATTTGTTTTTTTTCTTTAGGTTAAACTTGAAACTTCATCTCTTTGTTTTTGTACTATGTACCGTGATGAACCTCAACATAAAATACTGGTTTTGGTTAATCCCCAGGAAACAAAGACAGGTTGGTAGTCTTTGTTATTAGTGGATGGGGTGTGTGTGTGTGTGTGTGTGTGTGTGTGTGTGTGTGTTCATTGAGGATGAAACATAGTACCTTGCACATGCTATGCAGACACTGCCACTGAGCCACACCCACAGCCCTGGAGATCTTGATTTTGTGGTGTACAATGCATAGGGTCAAATACTTTGGAAATGATGGTGGTGTTCAGACATTGAATTGGGAAGAAGGTTAAGGCAGAATGACTTTTTTTTCAGTTTTTGGGGACCCAATGGTATATTCTTATTTCTGCTTATTGACACCTTTGTACATGCCCCTGCCCACAGTCACCCTACTTAGAACTGCTTCTGGGAAGAGCACTTGTTATCTTTATTAACAGTAGCTCACAGAGGTGTATGCACTGGGCAGGGCAGTGTTGCTCCGGCATCACCAGGATCCTGTGGAATGAAGCGGGCATTCTCATCCTCCAAATACAGAGGAATAGGAGGGCCTCAGAATGGTCAAGTGAGTTGCCTCAGGGTCATCCAACAAGATCATGGGAATGTTTGTTTTTTTCCAAGGTGATGACTGGGTAGACATTCTGTTTCTGGTGGCAACGTTTGAACCATCTGTGACTCATTCTTCCTCTACTGCATTATGAAGAGTCCTTGTATTCCTTGGAGTGAGTCCTCTGGAGACAGCCACAATCATAGTCATCTGCATCTCAGGGGGAGACCTGGGGGGTTGCTGCAGTGAGCAGAGTTGGGGGGAGGGCGAGGAGAGAGAGCTGATTGGTCTGCCTGTGCCTAGAACACCAGTGAGCTAAAGGAAGGTACCTTGCTTCTGACCTGATGGGTGTTCCATTGAAACGTAATCCTATGTAGCAGTGTTCTCTTTTGTTGTACTGTCTCTGTTTTACAGATTTTGTTATGATCATGTATTGCTTTCCAGTAAGAAGCAATAATAATAATAATAATACACTGATAACAAACTTTTAAATTAGTTAACCCTCTTTAAATGATGACATTTTGAGATTATAGGTCTTTAACTACTGTTTTCAAAGGGGGATAGTGCTTTGACTTTGCACCTCCCCTGGAGAAATGCTTTTATTGTCACCTCAGTGTCTGCTTTGGGTTTGTGCTCAGAAGATCCCTCGCTCTCTCTTGGTGTCTCAGGGTGCAAAGTGGCATCTTTGGGGAAAGCTGTTCAGAAACTGTTCTTTATGCCTCCCTTCTTTCTATGTATGAAGCAGAAGTTTACTGAGCTAGGTAGCTGTCTGGGAGTTTGGGGTGTGTTGGGAAAGCCTCCTTATTGCTCCAAGACTGGTGAAGGCTGAGATTTGTGTGAGAGCTTTCTGAGCAGAGTCATGATGCCTCCTCCTTCCATCCATCAGAACCTTAACATAATCAGAGGGCCTGTGATAATCCCAGGCTTTTGACATTGCCTTGGGTGTCAACTCCACTACCAGGTAAGTAGAAGATGTGCACTTAAGGAGCCCCTTAATGCACGGATTCTCAAAACCCCTAAAGAGGATTGTTTACTCATTTTAAGACAATGTCTAAATATCTGCAGCCCCTGCCCCTTTTAGGTATTTAACAAGAATCTGGTTATAGGTCTTTAAAGACATAATGTAAACATATGACTCCTCTTAGAAATCTGTTTCTCATTTGCACTGGACTTAATTTTTTGTTGTTTTTAAAGAATGTACCATAATACATATTCATAAACACTAGGAAATCTCACTATAGACTCATGCTCATATACGAGTGCTTTAAATAAAGATTCTGAGTGTCTTCCTGCTGCTGTGGACTCTATTGTTGCTGGCTTTGAGTCTTTATGATTTTAGAGAAGCACTAGTAGTCTTGTCCATGTAGAATCGAGGGTTTAGAAGGCGTCTTGAGTTCTTCATGGAACACATCACATATCTTCGGACTTGAGACTTGTAAACCCTGCAGTACAGGACTATCCTCACTGCTATAACTGGTGTGTCACCCCCATGTTTATCTGTGTCTGTGGAGAAGGGAATCGTTAGGTCTTGGGTCATTTTCTTTGAGTTGTCGGTGAAGGTGGGGCATGCTTAGATGTATGTTTAAATGGAAGTTAAAGGAATCAGAAACTGTTTGATCAGCTCTGTGTTGAGTTAATTATTGATAACTGTGTGTGAGTTAATTATTGATAAGCAGGTTGACTCCATTACAGTAACTTCCGATAACTCTGTAAGCAAATGAAAAACATCCTGGAATGGCAAATTCCCCTGTGCCGAACAGTTGATGCTTATGGCATCCTGCTCAAATGAGAGGGATGAAGCGGTTTCCTTGACAAAGTTGCAAATGCAGGCTCTAAAAGGTGGCTTTGGAAGCAGGTACTCTTGCCCCTGATTGTTTACAAAGGGGCTGGTTTATGTCTCCTGAGGGGACATGCCTAAATGACTCCCAGCAGCCTCCCTTCCTAAGTGGCCTCAAGCAATTCCCCAAAGGCCTTATACTTCCTATATTTCTCCTTGTTTTATTTCCCTCACTTGTTAATTATTAACTAATCTCAAGTGTTTGTGAAGGTAACTACTCTTGGCAAGTAGAAAGTGACCTTTCCTAGTATTAAAGCTGAATCAGTCAACCTAGCCTCTAAGATCGCCATCGCTGGTGACCTTTGCTTCTGAACTCCTTTCTTCCTGTGTTCTGCATATAGAATAGGATGAACCTGGTCTTGGGTGTCAAGTAGAGTGACATGAAGTCTTGGTTATGCCAATTGCCTGTGTGTGTCAGATGGGCTGTTTGGCCTTTCTGAGCATCAGTTTTGGTATTTACAAAATGGGAACATCTTATAGTTCCCAGGAAATGACTTGTGGCAGAAAACTTGATGTGTTGGGGCCGTCCAGGCAGAGAGCAGGCCTGCAGTCGGCAGGGTCCTGTAGCCTGTGACCGCGAGCCTTTGCTTTCTCTGACTCTGTCTTTGCCTGTTCTGTCTCTTGGAAAAACAAGCTTTCAGAATGAGAGTCTCATTCTGGCCAAACTTTAGGTGCTGAAATAGTCTCCCCAATAGATTCTGGTTGCCGTAACACAGGCAGTCTAGTCTGGATTAGAACTACACCGACTGTAAAAGGTTGTTCTTTCTACCAAGCCCAAAGGAAATGGCTTGCCTTTGATCCAAAAGCACCAGATGATTGGGGTGGGCTGGGCAGCCATGTTCTGGGTAAAAATGTACATGGTTCTCCTTCTTGCGGGGTATGAGTGTCGGCAGAGAGGGGAGGTGCCAGGACGCAGCTGCGGGGGCCTCTAGAAGGGGTGGTAGAGTTCCTTATGGTCGGTTTTGCCAGTCAGCCCATGTCTAATCAGTGTCTATCCATGGAGTGTTTAGACGATGAAGAGAGGCTGGAATGCCCGAGGAGACCAAACTGCAGAGAAGGGATGTGAGTGTCCAAAACTCATGGTTGTGGCTTGAGAGATAGCTCAGGGGCTCAGAGTGCTTGCTGTGTAATCTTGAGGACTGGCATTGGAATCCTAGCACTCATATGACAAGCTGGGTGTTCCACAAATGCCTGTAACTCCAACTCTAAGGAATCTGATACTCTCCTCTGGCTTACACACACACACAGACAACATACACGTCACAAACAAAGGGATGAACAAGCAACCCAAAGCTAGTTGTTGAAAGTGTGCTGACATCCCTAGGACCAGAGCTTTCCAAAATGATTTTAGGTGTTACAGTTGCCTTTCGGGAGAAAGGACCATTTTGGAATCATTCTATTTCAGTTTTAATTATCTAAATTCCAATTATATCAATATCCAGCTCTTAAGTATATAATTCCTATTTTCTGAGAACATGTCTTTAATCCCACTTTAATATAGAGGTTAGGAGGACTGGAAAGATTGTAGCGCCCTGGCTATGTTCGTTGACCGAGTACGGATTGGCGGAGGGCTGCAGATTGAATGAAACACATAAGACAGAGACACAGACACACACACACTAGGTAGGAGGAAAGGAGAATGACTGACTGACTTTATTGAGAAGCATCAAGTCTTATATACCCTGAGGCGGAGCTTTGCAGGAGGTTAAAAGGCGGGGCTTTGCAGGAGGTTAAAAGTTCAGGTTCTCAGGAGACATCCAGCCACATGACACACATCTGATGTAAACTGAGGGCTAGCTTAAAAGTCAAGTTGTTTACTTCAGAACTGCAACTGACAAGATCCGGCTAGCTCTTGGCCAAGAGCCTAGCACTAAGAGAGAAGGGCATGCAGGGGGGCCAGACCCTACAAAGGTGACTCAGCAGTCAAGAGCACTGGCTGCTCTTTCAGAGGACCCAAGTTTGATTCCCAGCACCCACATGTTGGCTAACAACTGTTTATAACTCAGGTTCCAGGGACTCCAACACCCTCTTCTAACCACTGAGGGTTTTGCACTACACGGGTACACTTATATACATGCAGGCAAAACATTCATACACATAAAATAATAAGTAAATTAAAAGATAAAAGAGGGTAACCTCCTACCCAGACACCTTAGGCCAGGTCATAGCTTATTATTTATAAGATTTACTTAACACAATATTTTACTCTCTAACCCCAAGATTTACTTTAATCCTTAAAGCAAATGATGCCATATTGGCAGCTGGGCTAATGAAAGGACAGATGGTATACAGATATGTTAGTCATGATATCATGGTGTCTTGGAAACTCTCACTCCTGCCCCTATGGATGGTCTGTTCCATTTCAGGACAGCTTAGACCATTAGAACATGACCTACTGATATGCCTACATGTCTCCTTATTGACCCAGTGCCTTCCACACCTGGACCATTCAGGTGGTTGGTGGGTGTGGCTTCTGTACCCCATGGCTCTTCCTCAGCTTTGAGGTTGCCTTTTTCTTTTTTAGTAGATGATTTCTCTCACATTCTCTGGTTGTTTCTTCTGTGATGTTTTATCTGCAGAGTGGATCACATGGGAACTCTATGTAACCTTTTAGATACCTGCCGGATGTCTTCCCAAGGCTACTGCATTATTTGGCCTTTGTAGTCTGTTTCTGACTGCACGCTCTTGGAAAGAAGAGATTTCAACCTCACAATGATGTTCTCAGGTTCTGACTGCTGGAGGATAAATTCTCTGAGTCAGGAGCCACTTCGCTTTTCCAGCGAAGATGGTCTTCTGTGACCATTGAATGTCTGGCATTTCTTTGGGGTATTGCCCTCCCAAGTCTGCAGCTTCTCTAAGCAGCTAGCCTGCCTTAATTTCCCTCCCTCCCTCCTTCCCTCCCTCCCTCTCTCCTTCCCTCCCTCCCTCCCTCCCTCCTTCCCTCTCTCTTTCTCTCCCTCCCTCCCTCCCTCCCTCCCTCCCTCCCTCCCTCCCTCTCTTCCTTCTTTCCTTTCTAAATGCGTGCGCGCGCGTGTGTGTATGCACATGTGTCTCATGCATGGAGGTCAGAGGGAAGCCTTGGTGTCGCTCTTCATCTTCTACCTTGTTTGGGACAAAGTCTCTTTGTTGTTCACTGCTGTATACAGAGGGTAGCTGGCCCATGAGCTCCTGGGGAGTCTCCTGTCTCTGCCTTCCATCTCACCACCCCCAGGAGTGCCATAGCCGATCTTGAGCACTTCCTCAGCTTATTCAGTGCTCTGCCCTCCCCATGAGGGTCATATAGGGTCTTTTGGGGCCTGAGGATTGGTCCTTGCTAATGGGACACAACCTTCCCTCCTTTACACAGCCACATTTTGTAACAGAGGACCCTTTCAAATGGCTGTCCTCTCTGTGACTGCTGGTGTCACATCACTGTTGCTTCCTCAGGAAACTTCGTGAATTGTCTTGTCAGATGTTTTTTAGCTCTCTTTTCGGCAATATTTGTTTGCTACCCCTTTATTTTTCATCCTAAAATGGAGTGGTTAGATGATCATAGGGCAGGGCAAAGACTGTGCCAGAGGCTGATAAAAGATGACATGTTGTAATTGAGTTCGTGCCAGAGACACAATGCTACAGTGCTTCAGAAGTTTCTGGAATGATATAATAGTGTTGGGAGTAAGGGGTCCATGGGTGGTTCTTGGCAGGAAGGTAGCAGCTAGGTTGAAATAAGGAGTGTAAGCTCTGGGAAGATGTCCACTGTTTACTTCCTGAGACCTCTCGTTCTGTCTCATGGTACCAGGCCCAGTGGTGGCATCTGCCCTTCATGCTCACAGAGACTACTGGCTCTAGTTCCCTGCAAGACCCGGGGCTCGGGTCTCTAATCAGGTACTCCTGTGCTTGCTCCAAAGCACTTCCACACCTGGTGCCTTGAATTCATCAGTCCATTGTTTTTCTCCTGTAGCCCCAACTAGCCTGGAACTTGACCAGGCTGGCCTCCATCTCATAGAGATCTGTTTGCCTCTGCCTCTTGATTGCTGGAATTAAAGGCATGCACCACCATGCCTGGCTCCAGCCCATTTTCTGACAGAGTCCAGGTTTCTGTTCACAGTTGTCCTCTTACCCGCTGACCACTGCCTACCTTAAAGGCAATGCTGAAAGGGAGGAGAAGGGAACATAGAGTTCAAAAGATGCCTGTTATTATGGAGAATGGGACGGGGTCCTGGCTCTGACTCTAGTGCTCAGCCAATTGCCTTGGGGGTAACTGGGAAGAAAGCTGGGTATGTGCAGGAACCCAAGTGTTTGTCCCCGGAGGCTGCCAGCAGCCAGGGCAGGGGTTTGGTCCGTTAGCCTGGCACAGCTGGGAGAAGCAGTGAGGATGAGAGCAGGAGGGGCAGATGGAAGGAGAGGATGGAGGTTGTTTTAGTCTGGTCTGGTTCTGGTGCTAACTATACTTGGCTATTTAGGAGGAAGAGTATACTGTGAAGCCAACTGGGGCCTCTGTCTGCCTGGTCTGTGGGACAACGGCAGCAGAGAGCAAGTGTGCCTGGACCCGAGTCCTCTTCTGAGTGGGACTCTGACTGTGTCTCTTCAGAGTGGTGTGCATCAGTTTGCAGCTGTTTACAGGTTAATGTTCGTGGGCCCAGTCATTTCCTGTGGGACATGAGAGATCCTAAGTTCTCTGAAGGCAGGAGATGCCTCTTGGATCTAGGGCTGCTAGGTGACCATTTCCCAGAGGATCCCTGACAGGTGCTGAGCCCCACTGCCTAGAGAGCTAGGGGACAGAGTGGCAGCTCAGGCTCAGAACAGCAAGCAGGAGAAAGGAGACTGGGGTGGCTGTGTAAGCAGCTGGGACCATACCGTTGACTTCCCTGTTTCTCCCCTTGGCTCCCAGGACATTTTGTGACCAAGCGTAACGCTCAGCCTTCAAATCACTGCTAATTTATTTCCAGTTTTTGGTGATTGCACGTCATGTGCACCCTGAGAAAAACAAGCAGGGAATTGAAAAAAAAATGATAATTTTTTTTCCTGGAAAAACATGTCCATTATAGCCTGCGGTGACAGCAAGCGCCAAGGCAAGCAAACATTCACATGAAACCAGAGCCTCTTTGTAGCCAGCCCTCTGGAGGCGCTGTTATCGGCCAAGAGGGAATTGCAACAGTAAGACCAGACCTTCTGTGTCCTGCCTTTAGAGCAGGTGGTAAGCAGAGGTATTGGAGGGTCAGACATGAGCTATGCCCCTGGGGGTGCTTCGATGTCTTTCTCAGAACCAGGTGCCCTTTTTGAAGCACCCCTTACCTCTGAGAAGGCTGCCCAGACTCTGGGGATGGCTTAGGGATGGAGGCCGGGGACAGAGTAGTAGATCTGTGTATTTCTTGAAGGGAGGTGGGAGGAATGACCTGGGATCACCCCAGCTCTCTTAGCACAATGAGCCTGTCCTCTTGATTCTCCAGATGGGTGGTTTATGTGCCTCTGGTAAATGGCTCACTAATGGGTGGCAGCTCCAGGAGGCTTGCCCATGGAGCTGAGTTGATTTCAGCTGGTGGAAAAGAAATACAGTTTTCTAGCTTTGAAGTATGAGCCCCTATTCCATTCCCCAAGATTCCAAAACAGAGGATGCACAGTGGGACATCTCCTTTAGCCCTCCTTTGGTTAACAGGTATCCTGTTGCCTCCTGTGACCCGGGAGACCTAGCATCTCTCTGTTTTAGCTGGTGCATGATTTTTGGAGGAGACAAAGATGTCAGCTTGGGGCGTGCCAGATCATCCTGCCTTTTGCACCAGGAGAGCCCTACTTAGATAGTTCGGACCATTCCAGGAGGTGGGGATGGATTCTGCCTAGAAATTCAGCCTCTATTTAGATACTTGATTCTCTGGCATCAAAGATGCTCCTGTGGCCATGGGCATCTACAGCCCCCAGAGACTTGCTTTTGTTGTTCTGTGAAGAAAGCAGATTGGGGAGCTGCTTGCAGTGACAAGCACTGTGTTTTGGGGAGCATGTGTGGGCCATGGTTTGGGGTCCGCACCTTTTCCCTGTTCATTTTTGCCACTTACTTCATGTGTCCCATGAAGACATGTCAGTCTTACCAAGGGATTCATGGTATTTAGAAAACACAGAGACTCCCAAGAAAATATTTCCAGTGTTCAGGATGGAGCCTTTGTCCCGAAGGATAGGGATGGGGTTGCTTAGAGGCATATACAAGGCTTCACTGGGGTATCTTCCCCCAACTTGAGGAAAGTTACTGAGCTTACTTAACTTGGCCTACCTTGGTGTTTTTAAATTTCCCTTCTTAGACCGACTGGAATCTCTTCCTGCCCCCACACCCCATCTTTTAGCTCAGCTGTACTTAAGGATCCAGGCACTGTGCCTCCCATTACTCCATCTTCCTCGAGTTAAAATCTAGACCCATGAACACTACATTGCTTGAGGCAAGAAAGGCCTGAGAGAAATGGGAGGCTGCCGCCTATGCACTGCAAACCAGATGTTTCCTTCTCCATGACAAAGAGGCGCCCTAGTTCCCTAGCATCTGGGGAAGTGTTTTCCTTTAAGGCAGACATCTGTATGAAAGTGGTAGCCCGAGTAATGTGATGTGACAGTTGCCATGTCAACTGGTGTCTTTTCCCCTCCCTTTAAATTATTGACCAGCTCAGTCAATGTTGCACAAAAGTCATGCAATGCCGTGGAATGTGTTTATGTGCTGGCCTCTGCCAGAGCATTGCAGCATTTTTTTTCAACATGTATCTTGCTTTTGGGAAAGATGGCCTGTCACTTTGGTTTAACGGTGTTCTATTTTTTTTTTCAAACTACATATTTCTTAGATTTGTAACAGGGCAGTGGTGGATTAGGCTGCAGGGGAGCCACAGAGAGGGATGAAGGCAGAGTGAAAGACTTGGAGCCCCTTTAGTTGTGATGAAGAGGTTTTAGATCCTGGGGCAGGATGTGAACAATTTGCAGCTGCTTTGGGGAGGCAAGGTGTGTGTATTGTGGAGCAGATGATGGGCACTCGTTCCTCCTTGGCTTTCATGATGATGGCATGGGACATGGGCTGTGTCTCTCTCACTCTGAGCTGTGTGTTGGCTCTGTGTTGGCTCCCCTCTCCTTGCTGTCTGTATAGCCCAGGTTGGCTTTGAGCTCCTGGCATTCTTTCTGCCTCACCTTCCAGAGTGCTGAGATGACAGGTGTGCACGACCAGGGGTGCAGGAGGGTTTTCCTTGCTGCCTGTAATTGGCACTTAGGCCTCCTCATGGACCTCAAGTTCTCCTGGTTAAGGTGCTTGTTTCTTTCTACTCAAGTTTGAGAGCTGGCTGCCCACCTTGCTACCTAGGATGAGTCCCAGCCCAATCCTTTCCCACCTGGCACCCCTCCTTGCCATGAAGATCGCTGCAGTTCAGCTCCTCCACTCACAGGCTATGTTTATCTCAGTCTCCCTGCCTCTTCCTAATCTATTTTCCACACTTCAAAAACAAAAAAAGACTTCATTTTTTAAGGCCACAGTTTTAGGTTTCATAGTTGAGATTCAGGAGGAGAGAGCTTTCCTGGGACCACTGGCCTGCATCCGTGTCTAGCCACCCCTGTGGTCCATCTTCACTTTAGACTGGCGCATATGTAATAACTGCTGAGCCTGTAGGAACAGGTCCTAATTAACCTAGAGACGTTGTTGACATTAGACCCGCTCTTGCTGATGTACTTTCTGTGGAGTTGGATGATTGCATAAGGACCACATCCATTGTTTATAATCTACGTCTTGCAGAGTGTTCTCTGCATAATTTGTTCTTCTAGTGTTGGCATTGGAACTCAGGGCCTCAAGCTCTACCCTGTACCACGGAGCTATACCCTAGGCCTAAGTAGCACTTTGTTTTTTTCTTAATTGGAAAAGGACTGGTTCTTCTCCTCTTGGCATAACCAATTGTCATTCCTCTCTGATCATGCCTCTTACATTCCCAGCCTCTTCTGTGACTTGTTACAAAGCCCGATACCTGTATCTAAGTACTGGATTTCTAAGGCCAGAGCCAGTCTACTGACACAGTGCTTAGAACAGGGGCTTTGGAACCATTGAGACATACCAGGTTCCATCCTTTCCTAATAGTGCTGTTTACACACATACAACCTTTAGAAGGTTTCCTTCTTTCTTATCCTGACCTGCTTCCCACCCCCCCTTTTTTGAGGCAGAGTTTCCCTGAACTCAGAGTGATCTGCCTGCCTCTGCTTTATTCTCCAGGGGATCCTATCCTCCTGTGGCCTCTGTGGCCACCTGCACTCATGTGTACATACTCATAAGCACATATATGTACTAAAACTAAAAGAACAATAAAAATCAGTCTTAAAAAAAGTCTAGAGTGAGGGTTCAGTAGTTAAGAGCACTGGCTACTCTTACAGAGGACCTGGGTTCAGTTTCTAGTGCTCACATGGCAGCTCACAACCAAAGCTGGGCATAGCTATAATCCCAGTACTGATGAGGCAGGCACAGGCATATCTGTGCGGTTTGCTGGCTAGTCAACTTGGCCTAGTCAGCGAGCCTTAGGGTTGGTGAGAGACACTGCCTTTAAAATATGGTGGATGGTGCCTGAGGAAAAATGCCAAGTGGGGTTGACCATGCACATGTATACCCACGTACATGCAAACACACGCACACTACTCATAAGCACATGCACACACATGTACAGGTATTCACACAGTCTTATTGGGAGGAGCTGGGCTGGTTTGGTGCGTGCAGTAATCTGGAGCACTGTGATCCACTTGGTTGCTCCTGATAGAAAAAGAGTGATGATAGGAAAATGTAGTGTGATGGCGCATTACGGAGCTTCTCCAGTGTCTCGCTGACAGTGAAAATAAGAGTAACTTCATACTGCTTTGCAATCCCAGAGTAATGCTTAAAGCAGGGGGAGAACTTTCTAGAAAGCACAGGAAGACTTCTAACACTTTAAGAAATGCAGTTTTGTGAAGTGAATTATCTCTCATGAAACCTGCAATGCCAGGAGAGAGGCTACTGTACTGAACCAAGGATTGGGACGGGAGAGGTTGTGGACCCATGGGCAGTAATGAAGGACCCCAAATTTGAGGCCTAATTGGCCTTGAAGTCTAAACTCTTCTCCCTATATCAGGTGCCTAGGGCTGTGTGTGGAGCTGGACTGCTGTGTGCCCACTTGCTCACCACTGGTGCTGGAGTCCGTCAGACATTAGAAACCGTGAGTGAATGACTCTGAGGCTTTGCTGAGCTTGTGTTTGCAGCTTTGTCTTCCTAATTCTTCACTCTGTTGCTTGGGTTGCCCTGAACATGGCCTTGGACCTGTGGGACTCCATGCCATTGCTGTGCATTGATCGCCTGTCATCTATGCCTGCTGAATCCTCATCCAGTGATCTAGCGTTTGTATAGCTCTCGGGGGACACTGTCCCTTCTCTTCTCTGCCCCTGTACATCCTCATGACAGTCAATTCCAACTCCTCTAAATCTTACCTTGTTTCCCACCAGCTTGCTGAGCTCTGTCTTCCTCTGCAGGTTGCCAACCCCTAGGACCAAGATGGAGGCAGACTCATCAGTCCTTGGGGCTAGGGCCACCCTGTGCACAGAGTTGGGAACTTGGCCAAGAAGAGCTGAATTCAATTGCTCTTGATGTGCCTGGGACGAATCTGGGCCCCTGGGAGTTTGCTTAGGGGCCTCACTATCTTAACTCATTTGAGAAAGCTTAGAGTGCCATAGAATAGAATCCATCAGTGACATCTTTGTTATGGTCCATGTCACTTGTCACTTGGAGGGAGAGAGAATTTAAATTGTTGCAGTAAGGCAGGCTCTTCCCAGTGCCCTGGCAGTACCTTTCCTGGTCACCTGGCCTACCATCGCCGCAGCCCTGGTATGGGAAGAGTGGGGGCATATTGATTTGCATGGTATTTTTCCTTTTTCAAAACATAGATATTGTGGTTTCCATTTTGTAGCCTTGGTGCTGGCTGGCTCCAGGATCTCTGCAGTGATGGCCTGAGGCTGGCTCTGCGGCACCTGTCAGTCCCTGAGATTCATCACTTGTCCTTGTGGTGCTGGGACAGCCTTGGCAAGGGTTCTGCTGCCAATTCAATGTCTTGCTTTTCTGGACACATTGCAGTTCAGTGATCAAAAGGTGCTGTGTCCTACAGGCTGGTTTTGGTTTTGAGGATTAGTTTATTTTAGACTGTTAAATTTGATTGACTTAATTGTTCTATGTACTTAGCAGTGTAAGATGAGTTTTGAAAAAAAAAAAAACAAACAATTGAATCTATTTTGTAACAACCCGTGTGACTAATTAATGCTCTGCTGTGCACTGTGAAACTTGCAAGGTGCCACGTCAACACGTTTTCTGTTTGAAATGGTATTAGCAAATTGAACATCTGCATTACAGGAACACAGTCTATTAGTAAACTGAACGGCTTTGTTTGGCTCACCTTGTTGAGCAGGGGAATAATCCTTGTGACTTTAGAAAGCTCCTGCAAGTTCTAATGGTTGCCATTTTGGAAATGAATTGCATTGAATAAATGAAGGGGAATGTCAGGCATTTAATTGGCTCTTCTCTCCCAGCCGGCTATATGAATTTTGGAGCCATTGTCAGGGATGATAATATACCACTGATGGGAAGCTGACAGACTGGGATGCTGTTGGTCTTTGGAGAGAGGTGGGACTGGCTTGGCAACAATTTTGAATGTCTGATTCAGGTTTTGTAGCCTTGTCTTCACAGATTTCTACTAATGTTTCTCAAATAACAGCAGAACAGGAAAGAAGACTGTGGCGGTATGCCCCAAGTAGTCCACAAGATTTGTTTATGGTCTCAAGCCTTACGTTAAATTTTCTAGTGACATGATTTTCATGTTAACATTGTCCTCCAAATTTTCATTTAGAAAGGGTTGACTGGGAAGGGGCATCTTTCAATTCTTTCAATTCTGTGGCTTCTTGAACCCTTGGGATCAGTTAGCTGACTTGAGAATTAACTATAAACATGACGATTAAAAAAGTATAAAAAGATACCAGACAATAAGCAAAGTAACTCTCATGTATAAAATGAAAGAAATAGGGGCAGAAGCCAGGGGTTTTCCTTCCAAGAACTGGCCACTATGTAGGGATGGACTGGTGAGGAGACTGAGGCACAGGACCAGTTGAGAGGCTAAGTTAGTCATTGGTGATAGCAAGCAGGTGGTGGGATGGGGACAGGAGAAAGGGGAGGAATCAGTGCATTTATTGGTAGATGGGGAGTGCCTGCTGCATGCCAAGCCTATACTTGGCATTTCAAGCCCAGTCTCCATTGCAAGTTCCTTGCCACTTGAGGTGACAGGCAACTCTGGGGCATTGTGAGCACCTCTACAGTCTCTCCTAAGCAGGAGACCCGCGTCCAGATTTGGTTCAGTGGTGTTGTGGCAGTAAATCAGGGGGGCTCTGGAACTATTAAGATATGGCTAGGCAAAAGGGAGATTAGAGGACATGGAGCGCCCCATCTGTTCCTGTGAGTTTTAGCTCCAGAGCCTTCTTATCCAAAGAGCTCCCACCGCCTGCGTGAGTCACCCCACTGTAAAGAGTATACCCCCGTTCTCTGACTTATAGTCCAGCGTCCAGGGGCAGATCCACTTTCTGCCCTTTATCTTCAAGTCACTTCTCTCTGAGCTGTGTCCTTAGAAGAATTCTGATATTAGTTTCATTTTACTGGACGAAAATCATGTAAAAGAAGGCAGTGTTGAATCCAGCACCCAGACAGTACTCAGCATACTGGAAGCAAGTCTCTTCACTCAGTGCCTTAGATAACATTTGATTTCATGAAATGTGGGAAGTTATGAGTTGTACAAATGATTGAACTTTGACAGATGTTTGTAACATGAAAAAAATGTAATTTTTTTTGAATTTATTATGATTTTCAATTCTGATCTTCTTGTCTCTACCTCTCCTCCTTGCCCCTGAATGCTGGGATCACAGGTATGTGCCATTGCCCTGGTCTACATATCCGGTTTATGTGTTGCTGGGGATTGAACCCAGGCCTTCATGCACGCTAGGCAAGCAATTGTACTGAGTCACATCTCTAGCTCCCTGCGAATGCAGTTTTTAACCCATTGAATATTTGAATAGTGGTGCGTGTCTTGTTTCATCTAGTAGTGTTGGGATATTTTTTGTTTGAGCCCCAGGTGGGCTACATGTAAAACATGCGTTCATGTATGAACACAGAACACCCCTTTCTGGTGATTATTCTGGTCTGTGTTCTTAGAGAGCTCTCTAAAACTCACCCCAGGCTTGGGAGATACCTCAGTGGTAGAGCACTTGCCCAGAACATGCAGGGAGCCCCAGCATCACACGATAGAAAGATCACCTGTCTCACCCACAGAATGCTTTCCTTTTACCTTGTTGCCTCATGCTGTTGAAACCATTCCTGTAGTGAATAAATTTGCTGTGTCAATCAAATATTTTTCTTGTTTTTTTTCTCCAGTTGTGGCTGTTTACTTGGAGGAGTCCTGGTGGTCCACAGAAGATGTCCTGAGAACTTCTGATCCTACACGGAAAGGGCTCATGAAAGTGAGGGGATACAGTTTTATTTTTAAAAAATATTTATTATTTTTATGTGTATGAGTGTATTGCCTGCATGTGTGTAAGTACACCCATGTCATGCAGTGCCTACGGAGGTCAGAAGAGGGCACTGGATTCCCCTGGAACCAGAGTTATAGATGGTTGTTAGCTGCCATATGAGTGCTGGGAATTGAACCTGGGTCTTCTGCAAGAGCAGCTGGTGCTCTTAACTACTGAGCTATCTCTCTAGCCCAGGGGATACAATTTTAAATGGATGTTTTCAAAACAGGTTTTCAAGGTCACTTAATACCATGGTAATAGCTTAAGGTTATTGTATTCATTCCCTGGGGTGCCCTATGGGAGTACCAAGGTTGGAAGGCCTAGATTACAAACATTTATTGTCTCTTGGTTCTGGAGGCTGGAAATCCTAAGTTAAGGCATCAATAGATATTTTCTTGGGAGAGCTGTGAGGGAAATCTGTTGCAGGCTCTTTCCCAGCTTCTGGTTGCCTCAGCCATTCCTCAGCCTGAAGGTGGTGGTGTTCATGTGTCTGAATGTTGCCTTCTCTGTAAGCATGTCTCCTTGTGTTGAAACCACCTCCCTTTTTCTTTATTTTTTTTTAAATTAATTTTTTACAGTTTTCATACAATATATTTTGATCATATTTAGATTCCCTCATTTCCCCTTACTGCCTCCTGCCCAATTTAATGTACTCTATTTTATATATATATATATATATATATATATATATATATATATATATATATATATCTCACATACACACGTGTATATATAGGTATATATGTTATCGCCTATAGAGTCTAATTTGTGTCCCCAAATGTCCTTCACTGTGGCTCCATCCTCTGGAGCCTAGTTAGCTTCCCAAGAGATGCATCCTTGAAAGAGACTGACTCCTCCTCCCAGCAGCCATTGGTTGCTAATAGTTCTTCAGGTAGAGTTGGGGTTTCTTAACTACTTCCCCACGTCTGTGCTGGAATTTTGTCTTGTTTGAGGTTGCATAGTACTTGTGCATGCTGACACCATTGCTGTGAATTTGATTAAGTAACTGATTAGCTATCTGGAAGACTCATTTCCTTGTGGTCATTACCACCTCCGGTTCTTACAGTCTTTCTGCCCCCTTTTCTGCAATGATCCCTGAGCCTTGGGAAGCAGCAGTTTGATATAGGTGTCCTATTCAGGGTTACACAGTTTGCAGCCTCTAATACTCTGTACATTGGCCAGTTGTGGTTCTCTGTATTGGTCACCATTTGCTGCATAAGAGAGCTTCTCTGCTGAGACTTATGAGCTGCATTAATCTATGGGTATAACAATACATCATTAGAAGCCAGTTAGATACTATGTTTATCAGAAAGCTAGTATTAGGTTTTCCTTTATGTCCTGTGATCTGTCTAGCCTCAGGTTCCTAGGCCTGATGTCAGTGTCAGGTATGGGGTTCATCCTCTGAAGCAGACCTTAAATCCAATTAGAAAGTGATTGGTTGCTTCCATATTTGTACCACTATTGAGCCGGTGAGCATATCTTGCAGGGCCAGACTGGCCAGCCAGCAAACTCTCAGGATTCACCTGTCTCCACTGAACTGCTTGTTCATTTGGTTGTAGCTAGCAGGATTCACACTGAGTAAGGTTGATGATTAATTTTCTCTTCAGATAGTATACATAGCACCTTCCAGCACTATGAAAGCCAGCCAGTAGAGATGAGGCTCTGAAGTCAGCACCAGCTTGGTTTCTCCTTATATGTACAGCTCACGTATGTAGTCTTTTCAGCAATAGGGTCTTACCATCCAGTTCTGCTGGGTAACCAAGAGTAGGGGTAATGGCCAGTATTCTTTGACAGTTTATGGGACCTCTGGTCAACAGCTTCAAAAGACAGTCCATTCCTGGCATTGGGCTTGTACTTTGCTAACCTACGGTAAGACTCCCCATTTTTATAAGGCTGTCATTTATATTGGATTATGGAAGATCCTTATATCCCACCATGGCTTGATTACCTATAATACTACATTCCAAACAAGGTCCCATTCACAGGTACTAATAGGGTTTCAGCATCTTTTGGGGGTACACACTTCAGTCCCTTGCATCCTGCCATCAAAGAAACCAGGAACAAGTGACTGTATTCCGTAGATACCTCATTACCGGTCAGTATCTCTTGTGTCTCAGTTTGAAAACTTGAATCTGCCCTGTTTGTTGTGGGGACATTTTTCTCTTCTGTGTGTGTTCAGGCAATATTTATTGATTCCAGATTCAGAAGTCAATCCATTTCTACCCTGCATATTAGTTAACTCAGATCTTTCAGAGGGCAGGTCTGATTTCTGAATCTTCAAGCTCTTTATTTACCACATGAAGACACAAGGGCTAGATCACACAGCCTGTTAAAGTGATTTAATTGGGTTTAAACTTTGATGCTTCTAACGTCAGACCTGGAGTCTATAAAGTACTGTGGTTTTGTAGAGCAGTTGTAAAGTAGGGACCTAGGATGCTGAGAGTGAAGGCAGGTGCAACAGCAAACTCTTTAAAGTGCAAGAGAGTGGTTCAGCTGGGACGAGGCTAAGCTGTGAGGCACTTAACCAGCTAGGAGAGTGGACTGTGTGCTTCATTACTGCCCATTTGTTTGGTTGTCATTTCATTATGTAGGTGACATAAAGATGGTGTTTCTTTGTGATCTTGAAATGGTAGGTCTCTCCACAGTCGTTTGGAAGACTACTTGGTCCTTTTGGGGGGGTTCTGTAAATATATAAGCATTTGTTTATGTTCAATTTGAAGACAAGTTTATAACTTAGTTTCTTCTTTCTACTGAAATTTAGACCTGGGGCTGGGGAGATGGCTCAGTAGGTAAGAGTACTTGCTCTGCAAGCATTGAGGTGGAGGCAGGTGAATCTGGAGAGCTTGCTGGTTGGCCAGCCTAAAACATGGCGAGCTTCCAGTTCAGTAAGAGACCCTGTCTCAAAGCAATAGGCAGAGAGTGACAGATAAAGATATCTGCTGTCTTCTTCTGGCCTTCATATGGATGCACACACCCAAATACATGGAACACACACACACACACACACACAGAGACACGCATACACACACGTTAATCTTGTTAAACAACAGCTTCGATAAACATAATTCACTCTTTAAAAATGCAATGTACAGTTCAGTCAGGCATTCAGTGCTTACCTTTAATCCAAGCATTTAGGAGGCAGAAGCAGGTGGATCCCTGTGAGATCAAGACCAATCTGATCTACATAGTGAGTTCCAGGCCAGCTCGGGCTACAGGAAGACTCTGTCTCAAAAAAATAAAAAAATAAAATAAATAAAAAAGGTGTAATTCAGAGGCTGGAGAGATGGCTTAGTGGTTAAGAGTACTGACTGCTCTTGTAGAGGACCAGGATTTGGTTCCCAGCACTCGTATGGCAGCTGACAACCATCCTTAACTCTGATACCCTTTTCTGGCCTTCATGGGTTCTACATGCATATATACACACACATGCAGGAAAACATTCATACACATAAAAATAAATACACACATTTTAAAAATGTACAGCTCAATGATTTTTAATATACTTAGAAAGTTGAGTGTTGATCACCCCACATTTTCATTACTTTAAAATGAGACCCTGTGCCAGGAGCCATTATCCCCATTCTCTCTGGCTCTGGCACTCACTAGCTTACTGTTTTCCCAATGGCTTTGTTCTCTCTGGATATTCCATACCAGTGAAATCACGGTGCATTCATGGGGACGGGTCACTTTCACATAGCATGAGGTCGTCAGAGTTCATCAAGTTGTAGACATGTCTCAAGGCTTCATTACTGGTTCTGGCTGAATGACCAGTGTATGGATGGGCTGCATTCTGTTACCCACTCATCATTTGATGGATGTTGAGTAGTGTCCACTTTTTAGCTGGCCTAAGTAGTGTATCCATGAACCTTTGCATACAACTCTATATGAGGACATGTACTTCAATTCTCTTGGCTGTATACTTAGGAGCAGAATTGCTGGTCACATGGTGACTTTCTGTTTGTATTTTGAGGAACTGCCAGACTGTCCTCCACAGTAGCTGTACCACCTGACGTTGCCACCAGCAGTGACAGTGAGTTTCGGTACCTCCACATCGTCACTTACTGTTGTCTGCTTCTACTCTCCATCTGTGGTGGTTTGAATGAGAAAAGTCACCATAGGCTCCTGTATTTGAACATTTGATCCCCAGGTACTGGGGCGTTATGACACCTGTAGCAGGTGGAGCCTTGCTGAAGGAAGTATGCCACTGGGGTGGGCTTTGAGGTTTTGTTCCCTCACCCTACTTCTGGCCTCTCTTTCTGCTTCCTTTGTGTGGATGAAAGTGTAATCCACCATTTTCCTGCTTCTGCCACCTTGCTTCCTCTGACTGTTGCCATGTCTTCCCTGCCATGATGGAATCTATCCCCCTGAAACTGTAAGCTAAAATAAACCCATTCTTCCTAAAGTTGCGTTTGGTCATGGTATTTTCTCACAGCAACAGAAAAGTAACTGATTTACCATCCTAGTAGGTGTGAAGTGGTACCCTGTGGATGTTTTGACCAGCATTTCCTTGATAGCTAAGGATACTGAGTATCTTTTCTTGTGCTCACTGGTCATTTGTATGTCCTCTTTGGGAAAATGCCTGTTGAGATCCTTGGCTCACCTTTGACTTGGATTATCTGAATTTTCATTGTTGAATTTTAAGAGCTTTCCATATATTCTAGGTACAAGCCCTTTATTACATATGCAATTTGCATAAATCTTTTCCCATTCTGTAGGCTGTATTTTTTTTTTAAGGTTTGGTTTCAGGTGACTTAATAGATGTTATTCTGCTAAAGTTTTCTTCCAGCACATTAATGCTGGCTTGAGATTCAGCAGAGGAGCATGATGTAATTGTATACTGTTGTTCCAACACCTGCATCACAGGAGGACTCAGTGGTTGCTTGGTGACTGCTTGTGGTGAGTGCTAAGAAGACTTTGATCTGCCTTTTATTTTTTATTCTTTAAAAAGTAATTTATTTATTTTTATTTGTACAAGTGTTTTGATTGCCTGTATGTATGTTGATATGTATGTAGTGCTCGCAAGGGCCAGAAGAGGGCGACAGAGCCACTAAGTGGATGCTAGAATGGAACCCAGGTTCTCTGGAAGAGCAGCAGGTGCTCTTAACCCTTGAACTGCCTCTCCAGCCCCTGATTTGTTCTTTATAATGTTTTGGAATGAGAGTGGTTGCTGCTTTCATTTTTCATCTCTTCTGAGTTTTGAACTCCACTCTCAAATTTTCTGAGAGTATGCTGTATGTTACAAACAGCAAGAAAGTTGGATATTGTTTCTACTTATCTACAATTTCTGTTGTGAAGTTGTGCTTCCCTGCCCAACCCTATATGTGGGACAGTTCTTTTCTTGTTTATAAAACTTTACCTTTTGTTGCTTTTTCTTGTAATTATGTTTTATTTTCTTAGCCACTTAGTTTTCACATCTTACCAGAAACACTTTTTTAATGTTCTCTGTGTTAACATAGTGTTCCCAATGAGGAATTAGAAATGGATCTTCATTTTATGTTTGCGGGAATGCTTCTAAGTCAAAATTACAACTTGCGTGTTTTTTCCTCCTGTGATGGAAATGGACAAATTAAGTACATTTCCTTTTTCTCCCTTTGCTCTTGCCAGTATTTGATTGGCTGTTTCCTTTCTGCCACATGCAGTCATCTTCTCATGTCTGGTTTCCTAAATTGAAAAATATCTCACTCCACATGATACCCATCAGTTTTTTAAAAAAATGTGTATGAATGTTTTCCCTGAATGTAGGAGTACTACATTCATGCAGTGCCCGGGGAGGCCAGAAGAGGGTGTCAGATCCCCTAGAACTGGAGTATTGACTATTGTTAGCTACCATGTGGATGTTGAGAAAGGAAACCAGGTCCTCTGCAAGAGCAGCCCGTGCTTTTAACCACCAAGTCATCTCTCCAGCCCCTCCATCAGCTTTTGAGATCCAGTAGTTCTTCTTAAAGTTGAATTTCATCTGACTGCCATTATCTGAGACAGAAAGTGTGAACTGGCAGATTTGTACAAGTCTTTCCCTCTAAGAGGTGACATATTTTACATTTTGAATAATAAGTTTGTTGTGTTCTGTGGTAGGGTGCTACAAGCTGACTTATTATTAATTCTTTTTATTAACATTTAGAAAACAAATGGGCCAGTGAGATGGCTCAGTGAGTAAAAGTGCTTGCCGGGTGAACCTAATGACCTTAGTTTGATCTGTGGAACCCACATAAAGGTGGAGGGAAAGAACTGACTCCACAGAGTTGTCCTCTGACTTCCATATGTGTGCTTTGGCACACAGGTGTCTACACACACATCGTGCGTACACACCACCACCACCACCACCACCAGATAAGTCTTTTAGACATCACTTGAGTGCTCTTACCCATGACCTTTGAGGAAAACTGAGGCTTAAGGAGTGAGTGACCTCAATAAATGACCAAAATCTCCCAGCAAATGCAGGCTGAGATCCCACAACTATAAATGATGGTGGTGATGTTGGCAAGGGTGATGATTTTAGGGTCAAGTACTAAACAGAAAACCAAGGGACTGAGGAGATTGCTCAGTTGATAAAGGGCTTGCCATGTAAACATTAGAACCTTAGTTAAATACCCAGGACCCACATAAAAAAAGCTGGACATGGTGGCAAATTTTTGTGACCCCGGTGCTGGGGAGGCAGAGACAAGTGGATCCCTGGAGCTCGCTGCAGCCTGGCCTAATCGGCAAGCTCCAGTTTCAGTGGGAAACCCTACCTCAAAAAATAAAGTGGGCAGCACCTTAGGAATGACACCCAGTGTTGACACCCCTCTCTTTCACAACCCCCAGCACATAGATGTACACCCATCTGAACTGAAAAACAACATAAGTTTGACTGTAAGATCAAGCATTAATGTTTGCAGCAGTGTGTCTTTTCCCACAGCCTTAGTTCTACTGGTTGGGGATGCAAAAGGAGCTCAGCTGCTGGTTGGGCTTGAGCAGGTGTGCTGTTCTGGAATGCAGAAGCCCTTGCCTGTTATTCTAGTCTGCTTATGACAGAGCCCTAGTTCAGCCATCTCAAGTTGTCTTTGGAGTGAGGCAAGATAATTGATCATTGTAATCATCTACCCTCTTAAACCTCAGAGGAGGGTGGAGAATCAAGTGACGACATGTGGGTGGAATTCACATACAGTGTGGATCTGGTGGTAGTGTGGATCCATGCACACACAAACACATACATGCTTTCACACACATGTGCACACACATGCACTGCGTAGGCTGTCACATAGCAGGGTGGAGGGAGTAAAATCCAAGGCTGTAATAGTCACCATATGACTAGCTGGCTGGCTTCATCCCTTGTGCTACATTCATCAGTTTCTTGTGCTGTCTAGAAGACTGTATGCAAAATTCAGAGTCATGTCCAGGTTTGGCTAGGTGGCCATGTCTCCTATGAGTCTAGAAGGGGTGGGGGCACCTGATTTCAACTACTTGTTTGCCCTCCATGGGCTGCACGTGCAGATAATTTTAATGAACAGGAACATGAAGTCATTCGGCTTAGGCACGAAAAAGATTCCAGCTGTGTGGGCCTGACTTTGACCACAGGATGGTTTCCTTACCTGGGATGACTGAGCTAAAAGAAGAATTTTAGATTATAGCTTAGTACTGAGTGGGCCTTGAGTCTTGGTAATTTTGGGGATTGAGACTCCAGAATGTGTTCAAAATCTGTCATAAGTTATTGAAAATCAGTTGCTTTTGCTATGGCAACTTATCTCCTCAATTATCTCTCCTCCTCCCAGAGCCAGAATTCTTGGGGGAGGACCCTGCTGCTGTTAAATAGTGGACTGGTTTGATCTCAGGACACAGCTAGTGGTCCCTTAGAATGGCTTGACCTGGCTCCAGGGGCGGCTTCCTGTGCTATTGCTCCCCCACTGGTCGTGCTTTGTGGATTTACACTCTATGTCTGCGGCCCTGGGGGCCGGGGACTTCCCCTCCTGCCGCCGCTCTGCCTGCAGGCTGCACTGCTGTAGTAAGTTAGTGATGCTGAAATTCCATGATTCACATCTTAAGCAAAAATGAATCCTCCCACACCTGGGCCTGCGGTACAGGCCGATTCCAGACACCATTTGTCAACCTGATTTTCCTCTCTGGTCTCACTTGGTGGCTGTTCGTTCTTTTTTCTTCAAAGGTTCGGTCCTTTGGGGAAAGGATTGTACTTTTCATCCTCAACGTCATTATTTTTGGAAGGTTGGAGAGAAGTTTGGATGGTGAGGACATGTTTTTCCTACCTCACCCTGCGAAGGAGCAGGCTAAGATTCTGTGGAGAGATGGAGCAGCTGTTGGATTTTATTCAGTCAAAATGAAAGGTGAGAGATACCCGTGTGGCAGCATGGGGTGGGGGGACTCTAAATGTCTGCCTGTCTCTGTAGAGACCCTCAACAGGAGTGTTCTGTGGAGACAATCTTCTGTTACAGGAAGCATGGCTAATTAAACAGTTGTGTAAATAAGCCCAGGCCTGGATTTCATTTTCACATCTCTGTAAACCCCCTTGAATTCCCATGCAGAACCACATATATACACCTTTAAATACTTGTGACAGTGAATGGTGAACAAAGACTGAAGCATAGCGCTCTTACTTTAATGTTACCGATTAGCTGTCAGGAAAAATACTGTTGCTAACAGCTGACATGTGCACAAGAAGTGCCCAGATGCCAAGACTTATAGACATTACCTCAGAAGGAGTTGGCCACGAAAACAAGGTTAGATTAGACAACGGCAACCTCTTCCTAGGGGCTGTGATGAGCAGTAAGTGTGGAACCATAAGACTGCAGGATCAGTCTGTCCTTTAAAGTTGTTGCTTTCTCTAACAGTCTCTTCAACTTTGAAAGGCTGTCAGTCTCTCTTACCCGCTGGGTTCTAGCATCACCATTTGGTTCTTATACAGTTACCAGTTTTTAAAATAAAATAAATTAATTTTTTTATGGGGAGCATGGTGTAGGAGAAGAGGTTAGAGGATAACTTGTGGAAATTGATTCTTCTTTTTTACCATGTGGGGCACCTTACCTGCTGAAGCATCTTGTCCGCCCTGAAGTTATCAGTTTTAGCAGCAGTTAGTCTTCCCCGTGTGGTGGTTTGAATGAGAAGTGTCCTCCGTAGGCTTCAGTATTTGAATGCTTGGTGCCCAGTCGGTGGAGCTTGTCTTTTGTCAGACTGTCCTAAATGTCTTCATATCCTGCTGAAGGAACATGGTGTGTTTTTTCTCCTTCCTTGAATAACCTCTCTACTCTTGTCATAGGTGAAAGGTTTTTTCTTTAACATTCCTTTTCATTTACGTGTATCGTGTGTGTGTGTGTGTGTGTGTGCGCGTGTGCATGTGGGTGCCTGTGGAGACCAGAAAAGGCAGTTGGACCCTTTGGAGCTGGAGTCACAGGTAGTTGCGAGCTGGCCAACATGGATAGTGGGAGCAAACCCCAGTCCTTGGGAAGATCAGATGTTTTTAACTGCTGAGCCATCTTTCCAGTCCTGTAAAGATTTCTTCTTTAAAAGATGTTTTTATTGAGTTGTTGTGAATTTTATTTAATAGATCTTAATCAAATCTAGACCTCCACTGTCATTCATGCCTCCCTATAGACCCCAGTCCCCACCTCCCAGATTTAATGCATTCTGTCAGTATATGTAGTCTTACCTGGTCAGGCATTTGTACCCAGATGTCCCTTGATGCAGGTTCATCCACTGGAGTCTAGTCAACCTATCTAGGCTCACTCCCTTAAAGAAGATCAGTTCTCTCTCACCCAGCAGTAATCAGGTGCCCTTCAGCTAGGGTTGGGGCCTGCTGCCCATTTCTCTTGTTACATGCGGGGCTTTTGTCTGATTGAGCCGGCATGGGTCTTGTGCATGCTGTTGCCATTGTTGCAAGTTCCCAGCGGCCTGAAAACCTGTTTCCTTATGTTCATGCACCAACCACGCACCACAGAACCTTTCTGCCCCTTCTTTTGCAGGAGTCTCTGAGCCCTGAATGGGTGAGGTTTAATGTTTAATATAGGAATCTTGTCCAGAAATATGTACTCTGCAGTCTCTAAAACTTACCCAGTTGTGACCTTCTGTGTACATCTCATTTTGTTGTATGAGAGCAGAGGGATGTGTTAGTATTCTCTCTGCTCCCTGTTCCACTATGTTCCACGAACCTTAGGTATAGAGGTTCCGCTGTAGATGTGTCACTTGGGGCTAGGGAATTCACAGGTGGCAATGTAAATATAGCCAGAAATATGCTAGAAAAATCATAGGTCCTATAGAAAACTCTATTTCTGTCGTGTCTCTAGACAAGTGAAATTTCTTACTGTATACTAAATATGGATCCTTATATTTACAGGCATGTATACCATATACCACTTGGCAAAGGAGTTTCTTTTTGCAACAGATGGAGGCTATTACAGAGTCCCACTACTAGTCACACACAAAGAATATATGTCTGAGAGATGCCAGTAAAGATTTCATAATACAATTAAAACCAAGTTTCTACAATGAGACTTTCTGCCATCATCCTATTATGATTCCCTGCCGAAGTGTTATAATCCCATGCAGTGGAATCATAATCTGGGAGGGTCTGTAAATCAGGCAGTCATTCAGACCCTGACTGACTATGTGCTTTATAGCCTCCTCCCTGATCCTCTGTTTTTCCTCAGGGATACAGCATGTAGTCAGAACTAAGTGTAGGTCTTTCCATGTAAGCTCATAAGCTAAAGTTAAGGTCTGGAGGTTAGCGGTAGACCAGGATGAGTCCTCAGAGAAGCTGCTTAGCTTCTCATTGAATTGTTGATGGACTTTGCTTTTTTTGCCCCCTTCTTCTGGTAGAGGGCCATGAAGGTCTATAAGCCATTACCCTCGATGCCTACATAATAGGTCCAACCTCAGTTTGGTGTTATAGTTTAAGCTTGTGTGCTTTAGTCAAATCTCCACATTCTCCAGCTGTACTGAAGCCACATGGTTTTGTAGTAAAGTCCCTTCTTCCAGTTCTTGAAGCTGTATCATAGTTTGAAGTCCAAGGGATGGACAAGTGCCTCTGGAGTGGAGAAGTGTCCCTCTCATCTACTCCAAGTCCTCAAGGAGATTTGATGGGTTAGAGCTTTATTTCCAGTCATTTGCTACCTACCAGGTGTTCTGAGAAAGTCTGAACATAACCACAGAAGAGTTAAGAACACTGCTTTGAGTTCTTCCTTTTTCTGGGCTTACCTTTTCCCCGCCTGAGGTTTGAACCTATCATTCATGTTGTTTTTCAGGATTAAGTCCCACAGTCTAGTGCTACTACGAACATCTCTGATGTTTCTATTTATTTATTTCTTTATCTGTGTATCTATCTGTTAATGTGTATGAGTATTTTGCCTGCATGTATGTAAGTTCACCCATGTATGCACTGCCCACAGAGGCCTGAATTCCCTGGAGATCCCTTGGAACTGGAATTATGGACAGTTGTTAGCTGCCATGCCATCTGGTTGCTGGGAATGGAACATGCGTCCTCTTTAAGAGCAGTTAGTGCTTTTAACTGCCGAGTCATTTCTTTTACCTTGGTGAACAAGGTCTGTCTTTCAAGAAGCACTTAGAAAAAAACTCTGATCTATTAGGTTGCTATTCAGAGAAGAGACTTGCTTACATGAATGGCTTTGACTCTTGTTTTAAGTGGTCATTCAGGTTATGAGTGCAAATGGACTCAGTTTTTCTTTGGATCTCAGGCTCAAGGCGGTGAATGTCTTGTTACCTGGAGAACTGTCTCCATACTCTTGGGGGAAAGGACTGACTGGTAAAGGAACATGGAGAATTTGAGAGAGTTAGGGTACAGTGAAGCAGAAGTAAGCAAGCATAGTGGTAGAAAAGTGGGGAGGCATCAAACTTCTGAACAGTGTTCAGCTTGACTTCCCATCTGGCCAGGCTCTGTTGTTATTCAGGACCTGAACCTTATATCCCTTTTTTTGCTGGGCATTGGCATTGGCGAGAAATGGGAACCTGAAGGCACCTGGTGGGATCAGCAAACAAAACCTATAGGCCTTGGGATCTCCCCAGAGCGGGTTTCTAGGGAATTGTCTTTGGCACAAGAAAGGCTCAGAGAAGAGCTGCCACAGTACCCTAACACTGCCCCTCACTGCCCCTGTCATCCCAGCAGGCATTTGGGAAGGTGGACAGAAGAACGGAAGTCGGCAGTGACTGTTGGCATCCATCACAGAAAAGTCTGGGGGTGTAGCATGCAGAGCGGCCATGTGGGTTTATTATTAGTAGTATTGGTTTATTAGCACTCGCATGGCTGCCCCACCCGTGTGGCTGCCCCAGAATGATCACCCATGTGCTCAGGGGTCGGTTTCCTGCATCTCCTGGTGTTCATGGGCAGCTGCAGGCCGCTTCCTGCTTCTTTGCCCCAGTTCATGTCCCAGTGGAAAAGGGGAGAGGATCCAGTTACACTCTCAGCTCCGAACAAGGAAAACCGTGGCAAAAAGTAAAGCTAGAAGGACGACAGATAGGAGAGGGAGTGGTGCCACCGAGGTACCAGGCCTTTCCCGGGAGCTTGCCAAATGCTCAGAGTGGAGGGCACAGAAGGAGGGAGCATAAAAAGCAGCACAGGGCTTAGCTCCTGGCTGCACCAGCTGTTATAGGTACAGACAGGAGAGCCTGGGGCGCACCAGCTAAAATATCGAGGTTTTGTGCCCTGAAACAGTGAATTGAACCAGGAACACACGGTTAGAAGTAGAACTAGCAGGGCTGGAGGAATGGCTCTGAATGACGTTCCCAGCATGCACTTTGGGTGGCTACAGCTGTCTGTAACTCCAGCTCCAGGGGATCTAATTTCCTTTTCTGGCCTCCGTAGGCACTTGTATACACACACACACACACACACACACACACACACACACACACACACACACACACACAAATAGAAGTAACATACATCTTAAAAAAGAAATAACAACTTTGTTAAGAAAGGCGAAAAAAGGTACTTTGAAGAGTAGAGTGGGCTAGTGAACTGAACGTCTCATATCTATTCTTCAAGTATTTTACCTCTGTTTCTTCTAGCAGTTTCAAAGTTTCAGTCTTGCATTAAGGTCTTTGTTCTACTTTGAACTGATTTTTGTACACAATAAGAGATACACATCTAGTTTTCCTAGCACCATTTATTAAAAAAGGCTTTCTTTTTTCCAATATGTTGTTTTGACCTCTTTGTTGAAGATTAAGTGGCTTTATTTCTGGTCTTTATTTTATCCCATAGTTCTGTTCCATTGTTCTCCATGCCTGTTTTGCCGGCATCATTCTTTGTGATCATTATGGCACTGTGGAGTACTTTGAGATCGGGTATTGTGGTGCCTCTAGCATTATTATTCCTGCTGAGAATTGCTTTGGTTATTCAGGATATTTTGTGCTTCCATATGAATTTTAGGATTGTTTTTTCTAGTGTTGTGAAGAATGTTGTTAGGACTTTGATGGAAAATCCATAAGCAAAGAAAGTCTTTCTATCTTCTAGGTCTTTCTTTTTTTTCTTTTTTCTTTCAGAGCTTGAAAGTTTTCACTGTAGAAGTCTTTTACCTCCTTGGTTGAGTATTTTTTGTTTTTGAAACTGTTGTGAATATGATTTTTTTTATTTCTTTCTAGACAAATTTGTCATCTTCAAATATAATCTAATGTTTAGACCATTGATAAATTTATTCATACTTCAATTTTAGAATTTCAGGTATTATTTATAGTTTTAATTTTTTGGGTTGAGAACTTCATATCCATTTATTGATTGATCATATATTTTATTTTATGAATTAAACTTATTTTAATTTTTTGAACATATTCGTAAAGTTGATTTGAAGTCTTTTTCTGCTTATATCTCTTTGAAGTTAGTGATACTGAGCAACTTCTTTTCCTAAATGTGGATTTTACTTTTTCAGTTTATGTTTTCAGTTTCTTTGCATATTTAGTAATTTTTGGTTGAAAACTAGTCATTGAAATTATATTGCAGAAGTGATATTTGTGTATTTCAAAGAGTTGTGGGTTTGTTCTAGCAGGCATTTTACTTGCTGAGATTCAGACTGCAGACTTTTGTCTCCTGTGGGCCATGTAGCCACTGAGATCTGTTCGTTAGGCTTCCGGTAGCTGGTCTTAACCTGGCTCTGTTGAGCTCTGATGTAGCATCCTCTGCCTGTGGTTTCCTGACTTCTGCTACTTCAGTGTATTATACTTGGATTCTTCAGATTAATTTTGCTTTGTCTTTTGGTTAAGAAAAGTGCCACAAAGCTAGGTGTGGTGGTCTATGGAGCAGCCACAGGACTCAGGAGGCAGGATTGCTGAAAAATAGAGGCCAGCCTGGGTGTTTTCATGACACAGTGCCTCAAAAACCAAAGCGAAACAAACCAAAATGACAAATCTCTTCAAAGTCCCATCTACCTTCTAATTGTACCACACTGAAGACCAGGCTTCCCTTGGGGGCTGTTGTCACCTCATCTAGGCCACAGCATCACTGGTGAATACACATGGTCTAATTGACTTGTAGGAAGGTTTATAGTTCCCAAGTTGAAGTGTTACTGAAGAGTTAGTCTTGTCACAGCGTCATATAGTGTTGGATCTTAGCACATGGGTACAGCCACGAGGTACTGCTAAGTGTCTCAGCAGTACAGTTTCTCTTCATTAGTTTATGTTCACTTGGTCAGAACGCTCTAATTTAGTTTAGGTTCCCACAAAGGTTATAATTTCACTGTGTGAGGAAAATAAAAAATGCAAATTCACTGCCCAAACAGGACTAAGGGCCAGGTTTTGCTTGTTGAAGACTGTGCAGAGTCCCCAACTTAATGGCGATTCAACTTACACTTTTTGGACTCTGCGATGATAAATATTCAGTAGAAATTTTGATCTTTTTCTGGGTGGAGTGATTACTGGGTGGTGTGGCTCATTACTGTCTTGTGATGCTGGGCTGAAGCAGGGGCTGTAGCCATGCCTTCCTGCAGGGCGCCTGCTGACAGCCTGCAGTGTCTGTGTTGTGCTGTTCGGTAGGTTGGGCGCATTAAATGCATTTCCAGCTTGTATTTTTAATTTGTGATTTTTTTTAGGGTAACATAACCCTTTTGTAAGTAAAGGAATGTCTTTTGTACATTGTGTCTAAGAAAATGTTTATATATATATATATATAATGTATGCATATGAGCCTTTAAATATAATTTAACAGTTATCAGAGTGAAATTGACCTATTTTGGTATTTATAGCTCTAGCAGTTTTAACCCATGTGCACGTTCATATAACTATTACAAAATGAAAATGTCTTGATTTCATCATTGCCCCCAACCTTGATGCTATCCTTTTGGAGTCAGCCCCACCCCATCTGGCACTGACAGCTACTGACCATCTCCCTACCTCCATAGTTTTATCTTTCTGAGAAGATCACTGGAATGGGGCTGTTTCATTTAGCTTTTTGAGGCTGAGTTCTTTCACTGAGCATCAAGCCTTTGAGATTGTTCTCAGTCAACATGTGGATCAGTAGACTGTGCCTCTCTGTTGCTGAGGAACACATTCAGTTTTCAAACAAGTGAGTGAGTGTCTTTGTGTAGAATGAATAAGACATTTTCAGGTGGGTTCTCTTTGGGAACACTTTGCTAATAGGCTAGTTTGAATTTCTCTCTTGGTTTGATGGTTCTATAATTGCCTTTCTCACAAAATATTGACATTTAATCATTTCACTATTTTGTGCTGAAATTCTCTCTAGATAATAAAAATTAGTGAGTGTTTACTTTGCTCACAAATCACTAGTTCACAAGACTGTTAGTGTTCAAGAGAAGAAAATACTGAATTAGGGAGTGGAATGTACATTTTTCAATTAAAAATATTTATTTATTTATTTATTTTACTTTATGTGTATAAGTGTATTACTGCATGTTTGTAAGTGCACCTTGTTGTCCAGTTTCCATGAAAGTCAGAAGAGTGCATTAGATCCCCTGGAACTGGGGTGAAGGGCAGTTGTTAGCCAGCATGTTGGTGCTAGGAACTGAATCTAGGTCCTCTACAAGAGCAGCCAGTGCTCTTAACCACTGAGCCATCTCTCCAGCCCCAACTGAGTGTAGATATTTTTGATGGAGCTTATAAGTATTCTGCTTGTGTGTAAAATCTAAGAAGAACCACTTTGCATTCCAGATTCCTCAAAACCCAAAGAAAATGAAAGCCATGAGAGCAGAAGTGGTGATTACAAGTATTAATGAAATGATTGGGAACCCAGACATGCATGTGGCCTGGGAAAAAATTAGTGGTGCCACCAAGCTGGCCTCATGTGGCCCTGCCTGCGGTGGGTCTTCTTGTACCATCTCAGGACATTCAGGGCTGCAGTCACCTCTTGGACTTCTGGGATCCTTTGTGCCATCTTCTGGACTTTACTGGCCATCAGTTGTTTTTATGAATAAAGTTTAATTGGCACACAGCCATACTCATGCATATTGTCCATGACTGCTTTTACATAACTGTAACTGCAGCCTTCAGGAGCTGCAACAGAGCCCTGATTCCCAAAAGATAAAAGATTCACTATCTGGTCTTTTCAGAAAATTTTTGTTGACCCCTGTTGTAGAGACTATATTGTAAACATCTACTATGAAAACAAAACCAATTTAATTAAAATTGGTATTAACAGTGCTGCCTGGTGAGTGGACGTCAGGAACATATACACATGGGCATCTTCAGTAGATGCTTCACTGCCCTGGGTTCAGGGATTCTGTCCTTAATCTTAAAAAGTGGCCCTGGGACAAACCAATAGCATGATTATAACTAAAAGATTCTTAGTAATGTCTACTCCCACTTTGCCCATGAGCATCCGCATCTTTAATCTTCACTGATGTGTTACATGGACTCATCCCAGGTCAATCTTTGATCAAAGTGTCTGGTATCTTCTGTTCCTGGGTCATGTACAAACTAAGTCATGAAAGATCCCATTGCTTTTAAAAACCCTGCATCATGGGCACATGCAGAGTGGAATCAGGCATTACTAAAAGTTCACATAGAAAAGTGAAAAATTGAGGAAAAGTGAGACATTCTCCCTTGGGAGACTGGGAGAAGTTTCCAAGAGAGAAAAAGCTACTGAGCTCCATTACTTAGGGCTTCTTCAGAGCCATGGCGGAAGCTGGACAAAGGCTGAGGTAATCTGCTGAGACTGATTAATTCTCTGGGCTGTCATTGGCCAAGTCAAGGGAGGGTTCACTTGCTCTGTGCCCGTCCCCTTAGCCTGATCATGTAGATGATCGTGTGCTGTTTGTGTGCAGCCCACCCAGTCAGGGGTGGCTGAAATCCCTTCTGTCTGTCTCTGGCTTTTAAGCATTGTTAGCTATTGATCTTAACTGTCTTTGGCTGTCAAAGCAGTAGCTGATCTTGCTACTTCTGACCTTTCAGATGTTGGCTGGCTGTTAATTTCACAAGACCAGGTAGCATAGTAGAGAGTTAACCCTATCACAGACACCAAGATGTAGCTATAGTGTCCTTAGTTATCTCCTTGTCTACAGGACCATCTAGGGTCTCTTTCCTCAAATGGATGCAGGCTTGTTAGAAGTCATCCTTACTTAAACTTCATCTGTTGTAACTGGCTGCTTTAGAAGCAAGGATACGTGAAAGAGCAGGAGTGTCTAGCACACCTTCCTCAGGAGTCTCAAGGAAGCGAGTAGCTGACCCAACAGCACTGGCCTTGCTTCTTAGAACCTGTCTGACTGCCTCTTATCAGGTCTGCTTGGCTATCTCACCCCCAGCTGCAAGCTTTTTGTCTCCCGTCCTTCATACTTTGAACTCCATTGTTTTGCCCCTAACATTGTCTTAATTCTAACTTCATTCCCATTGTAACCTCTGTGACCGGCGTATGGTTTTCACCATGGGCCTCTTTCCTTCACTACGGACAGGGAATATCTTCTGCATCTATATCTCTATTTTAATTCTTAGTGTAATTTATGTATTTTTTTGTTTTTTCTTTGTAGCCACTTTTAAATTAAAAAAAATCCCCTCTGCCCTATCCTTGCTTTCTAGCACGAATTTCTTGTATGTGTGTGTGTCTGTGTATATATATATATATATATATATATATATATATATATATATATGTGTGTGTGTGTGTGTGTGTGTGTGTGTGTGTGTATGTGTGTTCATATGTATGCAGGTATTTGTGCAGGTTCATGTTGACATGTCATACACACATGCGGAGACTAGAGGTCAGCCTTGGGTATTGTTTCACTTTATTTTTTATTATTTATTTTTAATTTTTAAAATTTCTTTTTATTTGATATCTATGAGTGTTACGGCATGTGTGTAAGTGCACCCATGTCATGCATTGCCTGTGGAGAACAGAAGAGGGCGTCGGATCCCCTGGAACTGGGAGTTACTGGTGGTTGTGAGCTTCCATGTGGGTGCTGGGATATGAACCCAGGTCTTCTGTAAGAACAGCCAGTGCTCTTAACTGCTGAGCCAGCTCATCTCTTCAACCCCCCACAGCTTATTTTTTTTTAATTAAAAAATGTAAAATTTATTTGTGTGTGTGTGTGTGTGTGTGTGTGTATATGTGTGAGTATGACCATGCCATGGAATGCTTGTGGAGGTCAGAACACAACTTTTGGAAGTTGGTTCTTTTCTTTTACTATGTGGGTCCTGGAGATTGGGAGGTCATCAAGCCTGGTGACAAGTACCTTTTACCCATTGAACCATCTCTCTGGTCCCACTTTGCATTTTGAGACAAGGTCTTTCACTGGCGTGGAGATTTCCAAGTAGCCTAGCTTGGCTGGCCAGCAAGCCCAAGGGATCTGCCTGACTCTGCCTGTCTGGTATTAGAACTACAAATATACTTCATGCCTGGCTTTTTACATGTTCTCTAGGGATTGAACTCGGGTCCCTCACCTTGCATGGCAAGCATTTTACTAACTGACTTATCTTTCTGGTTCTTACCGTCTGAGCCTTAGAGGTATGTTCTTCAAGAGTGCTGCTCAACTCAAACCCCCTCTCCATTAAAAAGAATTACTCTTAGATTAGTCAGTTAATTGTATGTGTGTGAGATGTATGTATTCCTGCATGCATGCAGAGGCTTGATGAAGATGCATATCCCGCTCTGTTATTCTCTGCTGGACCTGGAGTAGGCTGGTGGACACCAGGCTCCAGGAATCCTTGTCTCTGCTGGGATGGTCATACTAGGGTTTTTACAGAGATGCTGGAGATCTGAACTCAGCTTCTCATGCTTGCACAGCAAGTATTCCTACCCACTGAACCACCTCCCCAGCTCCGTCCTTTCCATTTCTAATGATTTCTGATCCTGTCAGTTGCTGTATCTGTAAAATTGGTAGAATAGTTGAAACCATTGCTGGAGTTCCTCCCAATGATTTCCTCAGACTTTATGTTCTGATTATGACTAGAGAGTTAATTTAGTACAGTCATGTTATAGTTTAGCTCTTGTTCATAATTGGGTTCTAATAAGCATTGGCTTGGGAATTGATATTACAAGATGGATTTTATTTGGCAAACTTGAAGGTATAAGCTTTTAGAAAAGAATAGTAGAGTCGTTTTTTTATTCTAGCTGTGTATTTTGAGAGAATACTAAGTTTACAGAAGCATTGTTCAGATGTCTTCCCTGATGTCTGCATCTTATGTAATCATAGTAGAGTGCTCAAAACAAAGAAATTGCCATTGGTCAATTTTTGATGTATATTTTTTGTCGAATTAATATATTTTAATCATATTTAAATCCCCTTCCCTGTTTGCACCCTGCCCCCGTGGCCCACCCACCAGATTTCATGCATTCCATTGTATATGTTAAGGCCTTTCAAATCAAGTTTGTGTACCTAGGTGCCCCTTGGTGTGAGTTTATCCACAGGAGCTTGGTCAACAATTTTTCATCAGTGTCAGAGTACACATTTCCCCTCAGGTCTCCCTAGTCTCTTCTCTAGTCTGTGATGTTTGGTCTCTCTCTCTCTCTCTCTCTCTCTCTCTCTCTCTCTCGCTCACTCTCGCTTTCTCTTTCTCTTTATCTCCATCTGTACACATCTGAAGAGCATTGTTCAGGTGATTTGTGGGATGCTTTTAGTTTACAATCACAAGCTGTTTTCTGATACTTAGCTGTGGTTCTGGGGTAAGGCCTGAGGAGCAGCCTTCTCCTCACATGATTGGGCCCATGGAGCATGACTTTAAAATTAGGACTGATAACTCCGATTCCTGAGTTAAGGGGTAGGGAATGGGGTGTTAGTCACTTTCTGCTGTTGTGACAGAATACCCAGAACTTGAAATGACAGAGATTTATTTTGACTCACAGGTCCAGAAGTTTAAGTCCATCCATGGTCAGCTGGCTCCATTGCCTTTGGTCTGAACTGAGGCAGAGTATCATCGTGGCATGGGACACTGAAGATCATAGTGCATGCAGTACAGAGAACTAGTTCCTCACGAGAGTCAGCAAGCACAGAAACAAAGACAGGAAGGGGCAGAGACCAGACATACACTCCCAGAGCACTCGCCTCATGACCTACTTCCTCCAAACAGGTCCCCGTGCCTAGTGCTATCCAATTATGAATCTGTAAGTGAATCAGTCCATTGACTATTTTAGAGCCTTCATGATCCAGTTCCTGAGAAGCTAGGGAAGAAGCTTTCAACACATGAGCCCTTTGGGGGACACTTCCTATATAAGCCATCATGGGGTCTTGCAAGTTTTCTCCATGATGAGCTTGCTTTCTTCCTTCTCGTACTTTATTTATCATAATATTTATTTTTAAAGTATTTGCGTGCATATGTGGAAATCAGAGAACATCTTGCTAGTGTCTCTTTTCTCGTTCTACCAAGTGGGTTTTGAGGATGGAATTCAGGTCATTAAATTTGGTGGCAAGCACCTGTACTCACTGAGCCATTGCATTAGCCCTTGCTATCATCTTCTTAAAACTTAACTATCATATCTTTTTACATTGTCACATAATAATTATACATATTTATGGGATCTAGTATGATTGATGCGTATACCAATATGTAATGATCAAATATGGATAACTAACATGCCCATCTCTGTAAAATTTGTCACTTTGTGTTGGGAGTTTTCAAACTTCTCTTTTATAATTCTTTACAAAATATATAGTAAATGGTTAAAAACTGAAGTTACCTTATTGTGCATGGTGCATGCTCTTTTTTTTTTTTTTTAATTTTTGAGACGGACTCTCAGTATATAGTCCCTGACTGGCCTTAGACTCACAGAGATCTGCTGTCTTCTGCTTCCCAAGTGCTGGGATTAAAGGTGTGTGACACCATAACTGGCTGATTTTTTTTCCCAAAGCACTGAAAAATTTCCCATGCTTGGTTGTACCACAGGCATCTGTTATCCACCTGTTGGAAGAATCTTGATTGCTTATGTGCTTTGGCACTTATGAATAAATATGCTTTTGACATTTGTACGCAGTTTTTTTGTGTGTCCTTGCTGGCATTTGGCGACGTCAGCCTTCTGGGTTTTATCCATTCCTATAGGTATGCAGCAGCATGTTGTTTTGATTTGCAATTCTCTAATGAAACTTAACGTTGAACATCTTTCGATATACTTGCCATCTTTACATCTTCTTGAGTCAGATCATTCTTGGTTTCTTTGCCTATTTTTTTCATTCAGTTCTATATTTTGGACAGCAATTTCATATCAGATGTATTATACATTGCAGGTATTTTCCCCAGTTTGTGGTTTCTCATTCTCTTAGTGATATCTTTCATAGAAGAGCTAAATTTTAGTGAATGACATATCTCTTTCTTAACGGATTGATGTTTGGTGTTATCACTTGTGGAGAAATGCCACAAAAACGCATGCCTAAACAAAGACAGCCTGACTCTTGATATTGGTTAAAACCAAGAATGAGCCTAAGAACTTGTTCCTTGAGTTCTCTCAAAACTGTTCTCTTGAACAAAGGACTTGCTCTGTATTTATGGAAACAGTACATCCAGCATGATGTGGGAAAGAAAGGAGGGAGCTTGTCTTACCAGAGAAGAGTTTTCCCTTTCTGACCTCCACTAACCCAGAGAAGCACACACAACCACAAACAGTTGTTATCTAGTCCTACCTATGGTTTGCAATGCAGATGGTTCAATTAATTGCTTTCAATGATATTCACTGTTCTAGCACCAATTTTTCAGTGTATGTACACATGTCTATACACACATACACACACTAAATAAATGAATAAATGTAAAAAAACTTAAAGAGTTGACTTCTGTACTCCCTGATTGCCATTGCTCTGTAGTTCCCTGTCCATTGCCACACTGGATACTTGACAGTCTTAAAATTGGGTAGCATGAGGCTTCCAGCTTTCCTCTTTTCCAAACAGTGTTAGTTATCCAAGAGACTTTATATATCACATAAATTTCAGTATACGCTCAGTAATTTTTACTAAAAGTCTGCTGGGATTTTGCCAGGCCTGACTTTGTACTTGCAGATCAATTTTGGGAAGAATATCCACTTTGAGTTATTTGATCCGTGAACTCTTATTTAGATCCTTAATTTCCCTCAATAAGTTGTAGTTTTCATTTCCAAGGGTTGACTTCCTTTGTTAAATATTTTCCTAAGTGTCTTCTTCCTTTTAATTCTATGGTGAATAGAGGTGCGTCTTTATTGAAATTTAAACTTTCTTAGCTTTAGAAGGTTTCACATTAGGGTGAATCTGTCCTCCTAGAGAACTTGAAGCCATAAATTTCTAAACAAATTGATCATATCTTTTCAAGTAGGTTGAAGCTGAAATCTTAGATATTTTTACAGTTACTGCTATGATTGAGTTGTGGTTCCTTATTGGACATAAACTACCCACTATTCATTCATAGCATAAAATAACAACTTCATTCAACTAAAAATTCTTTTGGCTGGCACTTGGGGATAGCCTCTGTTAGATGGTTTTCTAGTTTTGGTGGGCTGCCTGGGACCTGCTTGTTAAAGTGGCCACGTTTCTTGGGCTAGGTTAAAGGTAGGCTGGGGCCACCAGACTTCCCAGGCTACATTTCTTTCATGGTATCAAGCTGGCCTACATTTTTTTTTTTTTTGTTATGGGTGATAGTTATTTGAGAGAGAATTTGAGGCACACTGAGCCCTAGGAGGCCTAGGCTCCGAGTTGGCATCCTCTCTGTCACTTTGCCTCATTCTTTTGCTAAAGCGAGTCACAAGCTAGCCTAGACTGAAGGAGAGAGGAACGGATCTCATCTCTTGATGGGAAAAACTTCAAAATCATACATATAGGCGTGTGGATGTAGTAAAAGAGAATCACTGTGGCCAGTTTTGGAAATGATTCTTCACAGTAGTATGTATCTTGCAATTTAGCCTATCTAATTAGAATCTGAGTCTTTTTTGGGCTTGGGAAAACTATCCGCTTTCTAATTTTGGCAAGTACAAGCTCTGCTCTCCCAGTAGGAGCCAAGAACACTGCATGCTTGTTCTTCTGGCTCTGTTGTGTCTGTAGCTTAGGCACCTGGGCAGTTAAGCAGTGAGAAAGGTGAGCTAGCAGGCTTAATGTAAAATTAATGTTCTGGATCAGGTGATAACAGAAATGGCTGATCCACAAGGCCCAGTTCTTGTTGCAGATAAAGTTTAAGGTGGAAAAGTGAGGAGAGTGCAGACGAAGGCCCTTCGTCAGCTCCAGCAGTCACTGGAGCTGCGTGGGTGTGCGGGGTCCATGCACTTTGCAGAACTGGATGCCCTGAGCACTTGTTGGAGTTGACTGAACACATCTTTCCTAGAGAGGGATCTGGTTGGTCTCCCAGACCCGCATGTGGTCTGGCTTCACTGGTGCAGGGGGAACTTAGATGTTGCCTGCATAATCCTCATTGTCTTCAAAGGTCTCCATGAGGAGAGAAATCTCAAGAGAACTGACTCCATGAGGCCCTGACTGGCCTTTCATTTTGGTGTAACAGTCTTAGTCTGTTTGCTGTGCTTGGGGCAATCACGAGTGTGGCTCTTTGAAGAAACAGATGGTCAATTGGCGAACTGGTATTTTGGAGTGATTTGGTGTCTTATCATCGGTTGTTTAGTTTGTGAAGCTAATTCTGCACCCAGGTGGTACCAATGACCCTGGCTGTCCCGGGGACCCTTTAGATCTAGCGGGGTCACCATCCAGCCCTGGGAACAGTCTGTATGTCTTGTTTTCCTGCAGGCAGCCTGTGTGGTGATGGCACTGGTGCGTGCTACCAGCTACCTGTCTTTGATACTGTGTTTGTCAGGAAGAAACACCGTCGCCAAGGCCTGGGAACAGTCATGTTGCAGGACTTCTGTGACACTTTTCAGGAAGATGAGGCCCTAGGGGTCAGTTGCCCGATTTCTCCTGCCATGTACCAAGGTAACCCCAACATGTGTTCTCTGTGAGCATTTAGGTGATGGTGACTAATAATACATGTGCATGTAGTTGGCTCTAGGGCAGGAGATTCTCAGAGCTCTCTGGGTGGATAAGGTAGATATGGGCCTTGGCTTCTCCCTCCCACAGCTTTAACATAACTAGAGATGCCTCATATTTGATCGCAGAAAGGAAACCTTTCCCAGCCTGAGAAATCACAAAGGAAAACAGCTGATCACATACTTTCCCTCAAGTGCCTTTACTTGTTTCTTTGTATTTTTAAAGCCCTCCAGCTGTTATTAAACTCTGGAAAGCCTGGACTTTCTGCAGCGAGCATGCTGGAGGCTTCCTGCATGGTGTAGCTGACTTTTGAGTGCTGGGGAATTTGAAGGCCCCAGGCATCCACAGTCACATCCCTAAGGCTCTCTCTTCGTTCTCGATTCAATCCTGAGACTTGGAGTATAGAGCCCTCACCTGGTGCAGGCTACCTCAGGCTCCCAGTTTATCTTGTCAAAGGAGCTGAGGAGCCAGTCCATTCCCCAGGTGGACACAGGCTGCAAAGACAGAGCTATCCCAGAGCCCATCTTGCAGATCCCTGCTGTTCCTCCTCCGTCTTCTTCTACAGAGACCTGAATGTGTTAATTCTGAATTATACTTCTACCGGGGGTTCAGTAAGCCCCAGGCCCTAGGAGCCTTTAATTGAGGACAGTTCTGCTTCCAGGTAGACAAGGAGACCTCCGGCCTTGTTCTCCACGCTTCTGGCCTCTGTCAGCTGCGTCCCTCTCCATAGGTTGAGAACTCCATAGACACAAAGAGATGTAGTGAGCTGTGCCTGCTGCTCCTTTCACACCTGTCAGAGTGTCAGGACCCAAGAATGCCTGCCACTGCCCACTGAGAGCCCGACTGTACTGCAACCCTGGGTCTGTGCTTGGAGAGGTGGACCATACCACTTGCTTGCACGCCCTTGAGGCTCCAGGACATCTGTGGCATGTGGGTGGGATCCTCACTCTGTGCACAGCCCCTTTGAGGGATGGAACAGGTTGGGAAGCTAATTGAGGGTCATTTCTCCTGGAATTGTCACACTCTAGTGAGCAACTCCAAGGTGTCCATGAACTCTGAAGTTGGAGCTGGCTTTCTCTGATAAGAAGTTAGATATGTCAGGCTAGGAGGGCAGGTCACCACCCAGCTCTTCGGTGTGCTTCCACCTGTCACACAGTATTGTATTCAGTGGATTTTCCTCCTGTGTTTTTGCGCAGGCCTGCTAAAGGTAGGAGTGTGCTTGCTGACACTCCCGAATTCACCTGCAGGCCAGAAGCAGCTTCCCATTTGTCGACGTTGGGGGGGTGCTGTGTGTTAAATGCTTATCTGAGAAACATGGGCTTGAAGGTCTTCCAGCTTTCTGGGGCTGCTGGGATCCCAGGGTCTCCCAGGATGAACGGAAAGCATTTATGTAAGGGGAAGTCTGAGAATGCTTGAGAGAGAAGAGGTGTGCAAGGGGAGCACCTGGCGAGGGGCATGTCGGGGGCTGGTTATGTCTCCCCCAAATCCATACATTGGCCATATTTGGAGATAGTGTGCCCCTAGTGGTCATTAAGTCAAGCAAGGTCATAAAGGGGGGCTTAATTCAAATGTACTAGAGCCTTCTAAGATAAGAGACCCCAGATCACACAAACATAGCCACATGAGGACACAGGAGACACTGTGGAAGTCCAGGGTTCAGAGCAGTCCAACCTGATGTACCTGCATCATAGCCTCCTGGCTTCCAGAACTTGGAGAGATCAGCTTGTGTTGTGGTGCTGGAAGCCCTCTGTATCCTGAATTCAAACCAACCGTGGACTGAAAATATGAAAAAGAATGTATGTGTGCTGAACACGTACAGATACTTTCCCTTGTCATTACCCCTAAACAATATGGTCTAACAGTGATGTGGGATCTGCATTGCATCAGGTGCTGAAAGGCATCGAAAGTTCGCAGAAGGATAGATGTTAGGGTCCATGCAAACACCGCCTGACATTTACATAAGTATGGCATTCTTGGGTTTTGGTTTCTATAACCATGGCTACCAACAGATGGCTATTTTGTAATTGCAGCCTTAGAAACCCTGTGTTAGATCGACAGAGTGGGAGTCTGAGATGAGCAGGGAGGATGCTGGACCGTCCCCCTAGGAGATTGCTGATAGGGTCTGGTGCAGCAGAGTCTGAGCAGGGAGGATGCTGGACTGTCCCCCTAGGAGGTTGCTGATAGGGTCTGGTGCAGCAGAGTCTGAGCAGTGACGAGGTGAGGGTGGCTTTGGGCAGAGCTGAAAGTGTGTGTGTGTGCAAGCACTCTGGAGAGAGCTGCCTGGGTGAACCAGGTCTTTTAACTGACTCACAAGCACCTCTCTCTCTCCCAGTCCTCAGGCAGTTCCTGTTGGCCTGTCCAGCTCAGCGAGGACGCCTGTGGGAGGTGGAACCCCCAGGGGCCTGGGGCCAGCGAGTCAACATCTGGCTCAAGATTCGGGAAGTGAGACTTCCAGATGGTGAGTGGTTGGAAATCTGTTCTTGGGTCTAGTTATGCCCAGTGTCCACAGCTGCCAGTAACCGGGACAGTTTTACTTCCATTGATTGAATCTGATTAATGTAGATGTCATTTCTGTTGAGTTTGTAGCAGGGTGAAGGAGGGACTGAGGCCTGGCTGAGGGCATTTGCTCTTTTTCAGTTTCTTCTTCCTGACAGAAGTTACCCATCTGGCTCGAAAACACCCTCCATTTAGCAACTGCAAGCTCTCTGAGACTAAGGGTCTCCCCTTAGTTATTAGACTAGATCGTTTAGACATCTAAGAAGACCACTTCCTGCTGTTCCTCTGTGTGACTGAGAATTGGGTGCAAATGTTATTTTGAGGACTAATGTGTGCACTTGGTTGAAAATTCAAACAGTGTTCAAGGGTTGCTGTGACAAACCTGTCTCTCTCTGTCTCTTTTCTGTGCAGGATACATGCAACTATGTAAATAGTAGTGTGCAAATCATCGTGCGCGTGCGCACACATTCTCAAATACATAGGGCAGAGGTAGATACTGGGTGTCTTCCTCTATCACTCTCCACCTTATTTTTTGAGACAGGCTTTCTCAGTGAATCTGGAGCTCGTTGATTAGGTTAGGCTGGCTGACCAGTGAGCTTCAGGGACCCTCCTGTGCCTCCTGACCCAGTGCTGGGGTTATAGAAACATACCACCCTGCCTGGTTTTTATGTAGTTGCTGGGGATTTGAACTCAGATCCTTATGCTTGCACAGAAGGCACTTTACCAACTGAGCCAGTTCTCCAGCCCCTCACTGATGAGTATTATTTTACTTTATTCTTTGAGAATGTCAAGCATGTACACAATGAATTATCATACACACCTCCATTTCCCCCTTTAACTCCACCTGAACTTTCCCAACAACTTTTATGTTCCTTCCCTAAGACTTTTATGTCCTCTTTAAATATCCCCCCCTGCATCCAATTAGTACTGCATGTATGTGCATGAATATGGGGCCATTCACTGGAGCATGGGCAACCTACAAGTGGCTAAGACCCCAAAGAAAAAATGTCCCTTCCCCAGTCACCTTATAGCTGCTCAGCTAGGAGTGGGACCTTGTAAATTCCTCCCCCATCATTGCTGAAGGTTTGACTGTCTTGATCTTGTGCAGATAACCATAGCTGTGGGTTCCTGGGTCTTCTGCTTAGCTTAGGATGATGCCTTTCAGATGTCCTGCTGCTTAGTTCCCCATTGACTAGACAATGCCCAGGTTAGTCCATCAGTGGGCTTTCGATAGAGGGAGTCTTTGAGGGACCAAGATTGGGCTTTGATGGCAGGTCCGCAGGGGAGATGGGATGAAATGTGGCCAGAGGGGAGTGCAGACAACTTGCCTCAGGATTTTCAGGTTGCTTTCTGACTCTCTCCGTGGGGGGAAGCTTTTAAGCTTAGGTTCCATCTAAGGGCCCAGCGGGGCTGGGTAGAGCCCTGGATACTCAAGGCCACACTTGTTCCTGGGAGACCAGGTACCAGCAGTTTCAATTTACTGCCCTATGTTAGAGCACTGGCATTTCTTCCCTTCTGGGATGTGGGACCCATCAGGTTCCTCTGGACGTTTCTGCAGCTGCAGGTGGCTCATTAGAGGCCTCTGGCCCTAGGTGTAGGTACTCCCCACTTGTGGGTGACTGCCTTCCCTCAGGTGGTGACAGACAAGTAAGTGCCTGAGAGTGTACTGATGATAATAGCGATAGGTTTTGCTTTCATGGCGCCTTTCAGTTGCAAGGCTTAATGGATCCTTACAGATATTAATGGGGCGACTGAGTGCCAGAGAAGGAGGTGGCAGCAGGGCCATGACTGTGATCCTAATGAGGCAGTTAAGTGACTTGCCCTGTGGCATTGCATTAGGAGCGAAGTGATGCCAGTCTACATCCCTGGGCGTGGAGCTGGCCAGCAGCATGGGTTTCTTGATGAGTTTCACAAATGAGGCTTAGGACTTTGTGCTTGGACACACATCCATTCCTTGCCTGGGAGTGGAATGTGAAAACAGCCATTGGCCGAGGGCTAGGCAGGGAGGAGGGTGTTTGGGCCTAATTGGGGAGATGGCTTCCTCCTGGAGAATTCCACTGGGGGTTATTTCAAGAGCTGGAAGTCTGTGTGGCCTGGTCAGAGGAAGCAGAGTTAGAAATCACATGCCAAACCTGTCACTTTTATCCCATCTGAGAGCCACCAACTCCTGCTTTCAAACAGCAAATGATAGAACTTTCACAGATAATGTTCCAGAAGCCTGCTCAAATTCCTTGAAGGAAGGAGGGGCATCATTATAATTAGGCTATAATGAGATTACTAAAACTTTGTTATTTTTGAGGGAAAAAAAGATGCTAAGGGTCTTTTCACTCCTTGTAAGTCCTGGCAGATTTCCAGCGTCACCCACACCTTCCATCTCTCCTAGGGCTCTCAGGCATTGGGTGATCCTTGAGTGATTCATGTTTGTCTTGTGACCCTTATGTCATTTTTATTGACATTTCTGGGGTTTTCCAAGTTGGTGAGCAAGGGCTGAGGACCTAGCAAAGATCAGCAAAGATGCTGGGCATGTTCTGCTTCTAATCTGTTTCTCTTTTCATGGAGATGAGCAAATGTTAGCAGACTAAAATTTCTCATGGGTTCCTTATGGTCTGGAATCTTCTCTACCCTGGGTATCTCATCAGACCATTTAATTTTAGTCTGTAATTAGCCAGAGTTGCCAATTCTAACTCTTGCTTCATTCCTTCTTTTATTTTAGAGAGTTCCTACAATTTCCTGTGAGAAATGACAGTATAAGCAAGCATCCCAGTGGAGCCAATTGCTTCTGACTTTAAAGAAGTCTTGAGCATGTAAAATATTTCAAAGGGAAAGTCACTTGGGCACCCCGCAAATGTACAGAATCTATCTTTGAAGCAGCCTCGTTTGTGGAGTAGGTCTTTTTAGTTTGCACAGTCCTGGCTGTTGATAACATCTGTGGCTTATAATGACCCTGAAAATACTTAGTTTTTTTCAGACTTTTTGAGAGAAGGCGTCTGTTGGAAATTTCTTTTTTCCCTATACTCAATTACTTAGGAAGCCTTTGAAACTTGACCAATAGGATCATAATTCCATCTGATGTGATTTCCCGGTCAGTCTGCACATGCCTGAAGTTTCTTTACTGGAGGGAATGAAATTGAATATGTCAGTAATGAAATGTTCTTTTGAAAAAAAATATTGCTGGAGGTAGGAAATAATTGCATACTGCTTTAAAAAATATTTTCCCTTCTAAAGGCTCACAGTTTTATTTTATTTTTCCAGATGAATTTTTCTGGAATCATTTTTTTTTATCCACAGAAAAAATACTTTTCTTCCACTTATATTTATTAAAAAAAAAAAAAAAAAGATATAGAAATGGGAACAGTCAGAGATGGGGAGGGGCCCCTTTTCTAAAAGTCTGATGCCCGGGAAACTGAAGTTCTAAATCTGTTTCAGCTTGTTCTCATGAGCTATACGTTGTGCAGTATAGCAGCAACAGCAGTTTTGTGATGGGTGTGCTTGTTAGTGCAGAGAACCAAACCAAGTGCGATATGGTTCTTGTTTAATGCTGTTCTTTGGCAGGTTTCATGGCTCCCTCTAGTGGTCATTGTCATGCGTTGCAGTTCTGGAATGCTGTGGGAGTTTACTATTGATTTGCTTGTACATCTGATTTTCAATATACTCATTCTTCCAATCAGTGTGTTCATAATTAAAAATTGTAAATCATTATTAAACATTAATTGGTTAGGAATAAAATTCAAGTAAACATTTTATTGATTCTGTCACAAGTTATCCAATAGCACATAAAAATATCAGGAAAGGTAGAAAATTGAGAATGGATTAATCCTTTCCATTCATCCTTCCATATTTTCAAATATGCTCTCATTATTTTACTTGATAAGAGTCAATAGACTAAGCAGGTGCTTTCATAGGCATTAGAGAGTAAGTGGATGAGGCTGATGAAGTCTTTGATGTCATTTATAAACTAAGTTTGTGGGTAGCTACTCCTGTATCATTTAAAAAATCGGTATTAGAGCTAATGTGTGCTGGAATTGTTTTTAAGTGCTTAAAATTATATTTTGCCTAACCATACTTTGCTAATTTATACAGTTCTGTAAAGAAACCTGAAAATTTACTTATATAGATAACAACTGAGCAATGTATTTGTTATTTAGTTAAAAAAGAAAGCATTATATATATATATATATTTTTTTTTTTTTAGCTCAAATGAAAAACTTGTGTATCCTATTCATACCCCCCAGAAACTGACTCCCTAGACCCACACAGATTTGGGGGAGATGGGGAGGCATACATCAGTTAGCATGGCGCTTTGGCCTCTCTTGGGAGGAACATTGGCAATGAATAGAGAGGACCCGGGAAAAGGCTTGGAGGCAAAGATCCCAGTCTCAGCTGGGAAAACTTTGAGTAGAGCCACCATTCTGGGTCTCCGGTATTTCTGGCTGGCCTCATGTGTTATGTGCTGAGGATGACCTTGACCTTGAACTTCTCATCCTTCTGCTTCCACCCTCACATGCTAGGGTTACAGGTGTGGACCACGACACATCGTTTATGCAATTCTGGGGATTGAACCCAAAGTTTTATGCATGCTAAGGAAGCAGTGTACCACCGTGTTGTGTCACTTGACAGGTGTCTGTGGGAGAGCAATTGTAGCAAAGATCAGAGTGGGGATCAAGAAGATAGAATAGGGCTGAAGCATTGATATGCTGGGAGGGGTCCTGAGTATGCTACTCATATTGCAGTTGTCCAGCCGTTGGAGCCCCACTGTTTACCCTGTTTTCTTGCTTAGAAAGTGTAGTCCATCCTGGATGTACTGAAGAGGACATGAGCAGGCCCAGGCAGACTTTGCAGGATGACCGACCTGTGCAGTGTGATCAGGGAAAAAGCCACAAGGTAGAGCTGTGTCATGTCATCCATGGACTTCCTGTCTCCTCAGTGATCACTGTGTCTTTGTTTAGTGATGCTGTCTGGCAGCTCCCAGCTCCCTAGACAACCCCGTTCCTCCCTGGCAGTGAGCCATGTAGATGTTGATTTGTGCTTAAAAATCTCTGTGTCATGGGGTGGGGGGGAGACATGGGGTAAGAAGAGGGCTTTGTAATTAGAGTTTTTGTGGTCCTTTCTCTAAGCTAGACAAGCACTAATGAAGCCAAAATGAAACCAGGAACACATGGGATCAGCCTGAGCCTGGCATCATTAAGGAAGTAGTGAAAAATCTGAATTTCAAATTTGGCCCCAGACCAGCCTCTTTCAGGCAGAACACAAGCAAGACAGATTTGTCCTGCTCTTTTCCCCGACCTCTCAAGTCCCATTCTGGAAAACAGAAGATGGTGTTAGGTTGGCATACTCCAGAGGGATTACGAAGTGAGGTCTGGGGGAGAAGGAAGGATGCTGAGTACTTCACAGTGTATTCTTGTTCAGTATTTTGTAAGATTCAGAGTTTTCTAGAAGTCAACCCGAACATACACCCTCACAGGATAACTGGATGACATTTGCCCTCTAGTACTGAAGGGTCTTTGTTCTCAAATCCCTGAAGAGTCAACTCGAATACTTAACTCTTTTTAGTTTTTTGAGACAGAGTCTTCTTGTAGGCTCAGCTGGCCTGGAACACTCTATGTAGACCAGGCTGGCTTGGAACTCATAGAGATCTGCTTTCGTATCTTACCTGTGTGTGTGTGTGTGTGTGTGTGTGTGTGTGTGTGTGATCTGAGTCTCACTGGTTGCTCACAGAAGCGTGGGGGCTTACCTACAGGAGCACAGGCACCTCTCCCGTTGGCTGTGCCACTGAAGAAAATGTCTCTTCTTCCCCTACCAACTGGTAACTGCCTGTAATCTGCGGGGAGGGGCAGGGCCCTGTGAGCCCCTCTCCCCGGCTCTCCCCGGCTCTATGACGGCATCCAGAAGAGCTCAGTCCCACACAGGTCTTGTGCAGGTAATCACGGCTACTGTGAGTTCAGGATGGCAGGGGCCAGGTGGTACCTTGGAAACAGCATCCCACAACATCCCACCTGCTCCTCCAGCTCGTACATCCTTTCTACCTCCTTTACTGTGATGTTCCCTCAGCTTGGAGGGCTTGATATAGATGTCCCGTTTATGGCTGAGCACTCAACTGCCACCTAGTCTTGGCACTTTGACCAGTTATGAGTCTGTAGTCACCACTGACAACTGCTAAAAGAAGCTTCTATGAGCAAAGCAGTGATTTATGTGCAGAACATAGTTAGAAGGCAGCTTGCTGGGTGTATTAAGTCCATTTAGCAAAACAATAGGAATAGCTTCCCCATTAGGGTCTATAACCTCCCCAGCCAAAGGCTTTTGACCAGGTTTACAATACCACACATAAATTCTTTCCCATGGAGAGGATCTTAAATTCAGTTAGAAAGTGCTTGACCATAACAGACTTGCCTGGTCAGTTAGTAAGTGTTGCACACAGGGTCTACAGCTGAGTAGACAGTTGATGACAGTTCTCCTCCAGCGACCCGTATAGCACCTTCTGGCATTATGATGCCTGGTGGGCTAGCCAACAGGGAAAAAGCTTCCAGTTCAGCTTGATTCTCTGTGTCCTTTGGCCGGAGCAGGTTGTGTCTTCAGCAGTAGGATCTTATCATCCAGTTCCGGTGGGCAACCCGTAGCAGTGGCAATAGCCCGAATTGCTGTGAAGACTTGGCTCCTTGGAAGGTAGCCCACCTCCAGCTCTGGGATTTTCACTGAATCACCTATGGCTTCTGAGTGCAGCTTTATCTACCGGTGCAGGGCACTGCTGTTCAAACTAGGCTGGGAATGTAGTTCAGTTCCTAGGGTGCCTGCCTACCGTGCGTGCTTGGATCCCAGCACTACATAAATTGGGTGCAGTTGTGCATACCTGTAATCCCAGCACTAGGGAGGTGGAAGCCAGAGGATCAGGTTATTCCTGGCTTCACAGAGACCTTATCTTAAAACAAAAAACAAAAAACAAAAAAAGAATGTCACCTTTTAATGCAGAGTTGTGCCTTGGTGTCTGTGGCAGTTGGTTCCAGGACCCTCCTTAGATGCTACAGCTGTTGCTCAAGCCCCTTCTGTAAAATTCATTCTCCCAGGCCCGTATCATCTCTACGTGAGCTGAGGGCCCCGTACAGTGTAAATACTGCGCAGATGGTTGTTCAGCACTATGGGAAACACTACAAAATGTGGACATGCGCAGTTCAGTCTCCGCTGTTTCGGAACATTCCGACTTGTGGTTAGCAGAATCCGTCCATCTCGGAGATACCAGCCTGCTGTGCACCTTCCTTGTGTCTTACCTCGGATCTCCTGGGCTAGATTGTCCTTCAGTTCCATCCAGTACATCTGTGCTCTTGTGACAAAACATGGTTTCCCTGTGTCTGTGAACATGGTTTATTTCCTTTAGTCTCAACAGGAAGTGTGAATTCAAGCCAGACCAGGTCACCTCAGGCCCTGAGTGAGTGTCCAGCCCTGGACTGTCCAGGAGGACTTTATGACGTTGTTTGAGTGGGATGCCTCTGAGTTCATTTCTGATTTCAGGAGGAGACCACTGAAGACCTGGCACAGAATGATCAAGCCTGGAGCGAGGGGAGAGGAAGGTGGGCTGCCTGTGACCCCCTGCTGAGCCGAGCTGGAGGGGAAGGGAGCCAAGAGGACAGTGGCAGTCACTGGGCTGGTTGGCAAGCCATGGTGGAAGCATGTGTGGCCCAGCCCCTGACCCCTCAGAGATCTGACTGGCTTCTCAGGATCTGGGTCTGTGACGGTCCCCTGAATAGCCTCTGGTCTTGGAGGAGATACTGTCCACAGGCTTTGCCTACCTCTGACACCCATGTGGGCTCCAGGATGAAGGACCCTGAAGTACTTTGTTAAGCCAGGTGCTCTGTTGGGCCATTTTCCCAAGCCTGTTGGCAAGTCCAAAAGAAGTTAGAGAAAGCTCTTAACCCATTCATTAAAATCCTGTGGTGTCTGTTCCTCATGATTACGTGGGAGACTGTGTGAGGTGAGGGCTTCCTGGACATACACCTCTTCTCTAGTGGAGGTGGGCTCAGAGAGGGACTGCACTGCCCATCCATGCTGCAGAAGCCCCTGGTCCATTCAACCCTACTGTAATCCAAGAACGAGACACCAGAGGTTTCCAGGGAGACAAGTTCCTTTTCTGGGACCTGTTGGCCACTTTAGAGCTCCCTGAAGGCGGGCACTAGAGCTAGATGTTCACTGTGCCGAGGCCAGACGGCCGTGGGCTCATAGTCTGGTGAACAGGCGGGCTCGGAATGGGACTTTAGGTGGGCTCCCCCAAGGCCCAATTTAGAAACAAAGCCCCTAGATGAGGACTTGGACCAGTGACTTTCAAGCACATGGATGGCCTTGAGTGGAAAGCTAAAATAACAGCTTGCCCCAAATGTGACTTTGCTTTCTGCCTTTTCACACCCCTCCGGGATCTGCTTGGTGACTGTGTGGTCATGCTGCGGATGCAGAGCCGTACAGGACCGGCCCTCAGGCCCAGGGTAGACATGACAAAGGGTTCCTGGCACTGTCTGCCTTGCATGAGTTTGGGCCGCTCCCTGGGAGCGTCTTTCAGTGCCATTGAGCTCAGCCATCTGGACATGTGGTCAGTTTCTCCCAGAGAAAGCTGGTCAAGTACTTTCTGCTGCCTGATTGGTCAAAGGACACATGTAGTGAGACTTCTGTTACTTATATATTCATCAAAGCATCTGTCTGCTCGTGTGTCTATCCACACATCATTCCTCCGCTCTCCTTTTCTTTCCTCTCCTCTTCCTCCCTTCCTCTACTTACTTGTCTATCACCCAATATATCGACTGATGTCTTTCTCTTTTGATTCACCTTTTCATCCATCTACCCGTCCATCCATTCATCCATCCATCCATCCATCCATCCATCTCTCCATCCAACTCTCCATCTGTCCATCCATCTCCATTCATCTTTCCATCCATCCAACTCTCCATTCACCTGTCTTTACCTCCCTCCCTCCCTCCCTCCCTCCCTCCCTCCCTCCCTCCCTCCCTCCCTCCCTCCCTCCCTCTCTCCCTCTCTCCCTTCCTCTCTCCCTCCCTTCCTCCTTCCTTCCCTCCTCACCTTCCATTCATCCATCTATCCATCCATCCATCCAGTCACACAGCAAACATTCAGTGTGCTTTCTCAGGGACAAGCTCTGTGCTGGACATTGAATTTTACTGAGGCCTGAATTTGACCTCAGAAAACTGCTCTCTTCTTTCAGAAGTTTCTTCTGGAGTGTCCACAGGAGTTTTGTTGTTTTTTTTTTTTTTTTTTTTTTCCTTCTCAACACCTATTACAGAGAGGGAAAGACCAGACTACATAAAAGTAGAGTTTACAGCTCCACACAGAGATGTTACAAAAGCTCCCAATTACATGTGGCGTCTGTGAAGGAGGCCCAGATCATAGGAGTGCACTAAATGGACTCAGTGGACTAAGCATTCACGGGGTATCTTTTCTGGGACACAGATATGTTCTTTAACATGTGTTTCATGTGCTGTGAACATTTTGTTTTCTGTGAATGACTGATGGTTCTGTTTACATGAAAATGTACCCATAAATGTCTCTCAGGGGTTATTATTCAATAAAAGAATCATCTAAAAGAAGAAAACCTGATGTATCTGTTTAAGGCTTCATTTAAAGACTTGTGAGGTGACCACAGTCAGGAGGTTCTCTGGAGCTCAGAGCTCAGAAGCTCTGGCCCTTCCTTTTGGGCAGGGCCAGCAGGGAACTGTCCTGCTTGTGTCTGTATGAGCTTATTTGGGAAATCAGTTCTGTTTGTTCAGTTTCTCTATGTTCTTGCCCTTTTTTTGGCAGGGACTGGGAGGAGGTAGACATATACAGCTGTATATTGCTGTATAGCCCAGGCTGTCCTCAGATTCAGAGTTTTCCTGCCTCAGTATCTGAAGTGCTGGGATTACAGGTGTGTATCATGATGCTAAGAGTCTTGATATTGTTGTGGATTTAAAAATTTTTTGCTCTTATTTTATGTGTACGAGTGTTTTGCCTGCATGTATGTAAGTGCACCACATGTGTGCAATGCCCATGGAAGTCAGAAGAGGGTGTTGGATCCTCTGAAGCTGGAGTTAATGATGGGAATTCACCACCATGTGGGTGCTAGGAACCAAATCTGGGTCTTCTTGTGCTCTTAGCTGCTGAGCCATCTCTCCAGTCCCTTGCTATAAATTTTCAACAGCTGTTGCAATATAATTTACAAACTGTAAAATTCACACATTTCAAGTACATAATTCAGTGACTTTGAGTAAGTTTTCAGGCTTCTCCAGCCAGCACCTCAGTCAGCTGCTCAAAGGAGCTGTGTGCTCATTGGCATGCTCTCCTGTTTCACTGAGCCCCCATGCCTGGGTAGCTACTAATCCACATTCTTTGGCTATAGACCTGCCTGCTCTGAGCATGTCCTGCAACCAGAATCATATCCTAGTAGTCACTGGTTGCTGACTTTCTTCGTTTAGGACAGTCATGTTCAGAGGTCCAGCCACATTGCAGTGTATGTCAGTGCTCTGGTCCTCTTTATGACTGAATGACATTCATGTATGGGTGTATGGTGCCGCATTTTACTTGTCCAAGTCACCAGCTGATGAGCTTTTGGATTGAGGCTATCTTTGGCTAGAAAAATAAAATTGAGAATACTATTGGTTGTAATTTGCATTATCCTGATGGATAATGATGCTGAACACTTTTTTAAAATAAATATTTTATATTTTATGTACATAAATGTGTTGCCTGAATGTGTGTAAGTGCACCCATGTCATGCAGAATCTGCATAAATCAGAAGAAGGCATTGGATTCCCCCGGAATTGGAGTTCTGGATGGTTCTTAACCACCGTGTGGGTGGTGGGAAGAAAACCCATGTTGTCTGCAAGAGCAGCCAGTGCCCAATTACTGAACTATACCCCCAGTTCCAGAAAAGAATGGAACTTTATTGCAAACTAATTGATGTTTTGAAATTTTTGAGATAAATTGCTTTATAATTCTCTGAAGCATTTCTTTCTGTTCCCCCATTCCTTTCTACAGGGTCCACGGTGACTGTCCCGAGGGGATCTAGGAAAGGGCTACCTGCCATTCCATGGCTTTTCCTGTGACACTGGGTTGGCAGAGGTCATACCAATTTTTGAGTCCAAAGACTTGGCCCAGTGTCTTTCCACAGATACCACTGGGCCAGGTACTCACAATTCAGAGCCGGCATGGACCAGCAACCCCAGGAGACCCCTCTGAAGTCAAGGGCTGAGACCCAAGACAGCAGCCTTCCATCGGCAAAAGTCTGCCCTCATTCGTTGTACCGTCGTCCCTTCAGCTGCAGGCTCCACTCCTCATGGGAATGTTGCCTGTGTAATTTGAATGGGAGACCTGTATTCCCCGAACAGTACAGTTTAACAGCTGTTTACACAGCGTTTCCTCAGTATTGGGGATGGCATAATCTTTTAGGGAGGAGGTGTGCAGGCTCTGCAAATAGTATATCATTTCATACACAACATTCTCCGATTTTGGCCCTGGAGGGGGCTGTCCTAGAACTGATGCTGTGGGGTCCCAAAGGCTGCTCTGTTTAGTTCTGACCTCCTGCACAGTTCATGCTCAGGTATGTAAAATCAAGACCCGCTCTTCTACCACACCTTATCTGTGTTTCAAGCCAGTGGGCGGGAATGCCATCTGGGAAATTCCTTGTATCATCTGGTGTCGCCTCACTCCAAACGTGGTTGATACCCCAGCAGCTCGCTCTTCCCGCAGTCTGCTGTCAGGGTGAGGGCTTGGCGATGTGGGGATATCTGCTCTTGGCCTATGCTGGTAGCATCTAATTCTACTGCTCTGTTGCAGTCTCTGGACTCATGTTCTGAGCCCTGTTGGCCTAAGAGACTGAGCTGGTAGCCTTTTCCACCTCTGATCCTGCTGACCGATAGATGCCTTCTGTGATCCCAGCCAGGAAGTGACATTGTGGCTTGTAGGTGTCCTCCTTCCTCTCTGTCCTCTGCTCCTGGCCACATAGAGGTCATCTGCCTCGCTTCCTAAGATGCCATAGCTTTGCTTTGGGACCGCCTGACATCTCTGAGTGGTCCTCACCTGAAGCTCTGGGACTCTGGCCACTCTTTTGGGGAAGCTGGGGACCTTTCCTTCTTAGTGAGCTTCAGGCTGGACATGTTTCCATTCTGGAGTTCCCAGAGTTTGGGAGTGAGTCTGGTTTTTCATATTTCAAAACCAGTAACTGGACATGTTGATTTCCCTAAAGACGTGCATTTCCACAGTTAGTGCTGAACCAGATTGGACTTGCACCCTGAGTTAGGCCTAGGTGCCAATCAGACCCCTGAGCTCATCCTGCCAACAACAGTGTCCGGATTTGGTACAAAGTGTTCTCAATAGGGTTCATGTGTTGACCGCTCTGTCTCCCACTGCTGGATACAATCATTGAGAAGTGATCGATCATGAGGACACTGACCTGAGCACAGATGGAATTTATTTATTTATTTATTTATTGGTACTGGGCATGGAACCCAGGCCCTTGCACATGCTAGGCAAGTGTGTTACTTCTGAGCTACATTTGCAGCTGGATTCATATTTGGTGGAACAATTGGAAGGTGGTAGAAGCTCCTGGAGTTGGGGCCTGGTTGGAGGAGTAGATCAGCAGGGACAGGTCTTTAAAGGGTACATCTTGCCCTTGGCTCCTTCCGGTCTCTCTTTGCTGCCTGTCAGCAGTGAGATGAGCAGCTCTGCTCTGCCACATTCTTCACCATGGTGTACGTGCTCACCTCAGGCCCAAAGTGATAGAGCCAGGTGACCGGGACTGAAAGCTCTGAAACCAGGAGCCAAAATATTTGTTCCTTTAAACTGCTTCAGGCATTTGTCTCAGAGATAAGAAACTGACACACTGCAGAGGAATTACAATCTTCATTCTCTGTTTTTCGTGATCCTCACAGGCAGGAGCCTCCTGTGGCATGGTTGTTGGGTGTGGACAATGAGGGGTGGACTATCACTGCAATGTCTGTGACCTCATGCACAGCTTGGGAAACATGCTGTTAGAGCTGTTGTCCATTTGGTGTAGTGGAAGATAGTCACTGTCATCTCAGGGTTGGGAGGAACCTGGGTGGAGTGTCACTGGGGCCTGGGTGGCCATGTTCCTTCCCACCACCCGTGGGGCCTCACTGGTGGAACGGAGAAGTGGGGGGTGCTGGAGTTTGAATATGGTTTGAGGGTGTCCCCCAAGGCTTTTGTGTTGAAACCTTAATTTCCATTGTGAGGTATTCAGAAGATGGAAACTTATTTCAACTATGGTGTTTAGGAGTGGGGCCTCTGGGAGTGTTAGCAACAGAATAATTCATTGGTGGGGGATGGGGTGGCGTGGAGCCATCATAATGGAATCTCAGGGGAATCTTTGTAAGACGAGTGAGAGAGCCCAGGGGAGATGTGAGGTCTTTCCTACATGCTCTTGCCATGATGTGATGTACCCGAGAGGGTCCACACCAGAGCCTAGCCAAGACCAGTGACATGCCTTTGAACCTGCAGGGCTGTGAGCTAAATAAACCTCTTTAAAAGTCAGCCTGCCTCAGGTAATTCATTATAGTGACAACAACAACTAGACTAATACAGTGAATTAAGATCTACAGACTCTCACCTTAAAGGTTCAAGTCCATTTACAAAGGACATCTGTTTGGACCACACATGGGGCTTTTGGACCTAGAACTTGCTATTCTTTTCAGCAGTGGTGTGTCCCTCCTGCACTGGTCACGTCTTGTAGATGCTTACACTTGTATCTTCTCACAGCAGGCTGAGTAACAGCTCCACATTTCCTAATCCCTAGAATAGGCCTCTGTATGGTAAAAGGGCTTTACAGAGGTTAGGAAATTAAGGATGGAAAGATGGGTGTGTTACTTGGGCTCTCCGTGTGTGCCCAGAAGGATCATGTAAGTCCTTATGGAAGAGATTGGGAGAGATTTGAGATGCAGCGAGAGAAAGGCTTAGTCAACCACTGCTGGCTTTGAAGATGGAGGAGGAGCCATGGGACGCAGAGGCCTCTAGAAAGCAGGACAAGGCTAGAATATGGATTCTCTTCGAGTCTCCATCATTCTGGTGACATCTTCATTTGCATCTTTGGGGCTGTACTGGGACATCAGACCTAAAGATTTGAAATGTCTCCTGCACTGTTGTGCTGTAAGCCAGAAAGCTGTCCCTAGACTCCCTGCCCTGGACCTCCTGTCCTGCCTAGACCAACAGTGTCCTGGAGCTCACAGTCATCAGTGACAGCCTTAGTCGACAGTGACTACAGAGCAAGGACGGGACAAACAAGGAAGGTCAGTTGCTGGTAACTGAGCACCTGCCTGGTGCTAGGCTGGGGAAGACTCTTGAAGGGGCTTAGGAACTCTAAGCACCGAGTCCAATTCTGGAACAAGGACATCTCACAAGATGACGCATGGGGCACTAGCCCTATGCCGGAGAATGCCTATTTAGATAGAACTTTCTGGCTGCCCTGACTAGTAAGAATTCTTAGAAATTGCTGCACGCCTTAGTGGAAGCTCACAGTGCCGTCTAGGAGATGCTCTGGAGAACACTCAAACCCTGATGGCAGCTTTCAAGCCCAGTTATCCTCTTGCTAAGCTGTCTGTGTCTTGAGCACTCTCATTCAAAATCAAGCTGGGCAGGTCCTTGCTCCCTGGCCAATTTCCGAGAGCAATGCTAGCCATGGCCACACGATGGCAGCCTTGCACAAACTAAGGCTATGGGGTCCACAGCCAAGGCCTACAGGGCATCCTGGGCATCCTGGCTTGTGTCTGGCAAAATCCCAGGAGGCCCTGCCAAGATAGGATTCCTTAATAACAGACGCTCTGCTCTTCCCAAGGAAAGAAATAAGAGCATCACAGAAGGCCCGCCTCTCCTGCATGCCTGCCCTGACGCAAACAGCGCCATTTGTTTCAAGACTGGGGTTTGCTTGCTGTCCCCCATCCCTGGAATTCCAGTAATGTGACAGACAGAAAATATAATAGGGACATGAGAGGGACTCCAGGGATCCCCTCCCCTCCGCTCCCCTCCTTCTGTCCTCCTCCTTCCCCCTCCCTCCTCCTCCCCCCCCTTCCTCTGCTATCTCCTGTCTTCTCTCCCCTCGTTCTCTCCTCGTCCTTTCCCCCTCCTCTTCTTCCTCCCTCTCTTCCTTCCCTTTGCATTCCTCTTGAGCTCAAGACTGTGGATTCCACAGCTCTCTCTCTTTTTTTTTATTAGCCTCACAGACTTTCTAATAAATAAGTAAATAAATAAATAAACAACGCCTCTGACTAATCTGAAGAACATGAGGCCTCTCTTTCCTGTTCTAAAGGTGGGTGCCTCTTCCTCCCTCCCCTGGGGTTGGACAGAGCTGGATGCTCCCGCCCCTCCCTGCAGCCCTTCTCTGGCCACCTTTCCTCTCCACATTTCAACACCCTTGGCAGCTTCCAGTGGGGGATGGAACTGGGAGTCCAAGTCTGATGGGTTAGGTTTCCTTTTCTGCGGTGCTGTCAGTTTGGACCCACATTTGCCTTTAAGTGTTATTTTTAAAAATGTGTTGCTTGGATTTTTCTTTTCAACACCGGCAGCCACAGTGTTTGGGGATAGTTTTGGTCCGTTAGAAAAGGATTCTCTTACAGGATTCACTGGGAGGCTGAAGGCCCACGTCAGTACCCAGGGATGCCTAGATCGAGGTGGCTTGCAATGATGAACTCCTGTGAGAAGATGGGCTGTTGGGAGGGGGTGGGGGGCTCAGGCCTGGGTCTCAGGTCCTAGTGGAGGAGATGGGCATACCCTCTGGCCCTCCTTTCAGTTAGCCAAACTGTGACTGGTCACAAGGTGCCCTAGATCCTCCTAGCCACTGCATACCAAGTGCCCCTGGGAATTTCACTTTGAGGCCAGGGTGCTTTTGGTTTATTGAAGTTCAACTCATATGGGTAACCAGGGTCAGTGTGACTTGCAGGCCTGGATAGCTGGCGAAAATCCTCAGCAGCACTTGGACTTTCAGGTCCAGTGGCCCTCCTCTTGTCATGCATCTTCCATGGAGATGCCTGGAGGTGGGTGGACTGGACACATGGGAGTGAGCTTCCTAGCCTGGGCTGCTGTTGAAACTGTGTAGGATATTCAGGGGCAGGGCTGGCTATCTTAGGTTGCTCTGGGGATCCGAGTGGCAATGGCGACCCTCACCATGTCTGTGGTGAGGGTCTTCCTTTGCACATTTCTGAAGGTCTTTCCTGCTTCAGGAGTAGGCAGCTCCTGTCCGTCCATGGAGATTTGTCACAGGCACACATCCAAAAAGCCAGGTGGGGCTGTGCTCAGCTTAGGACTGCCTGGCTGTTGGGATACCAGTGCCACCTTCACCACTGTGTCCACAGCACTGACCCAGTAATAATCAGAGAGGACACGAGTCAGGATTCTGAGGTAACTAAATGGCTAGGCCAGGGCATGCCAGAAGCCATGGAAGATACTGTGACTCTGGATGAGATCACACCTTACCAAGCTTGGACTGATGCAGTGGTCAGAGCAGTGCACTGTGGTGGAAGGATAGACCAATCTGTAAAAAAGCTGTGGTTAGATCAGAGTGGATCACCCACGCCGCTGGCTCCAGAACATCTTCCTTTTGTCACTTTGATGTCACAGCACAAGGGAGGCTGCAGGGAGGTCTGACAGAATACACATAGCAGAATAGCACAGGGAAGAGTCACCTGTGTTCTGGGATGACTGGTTAGCTCTGACTCCCTAGAGTGAGTCTTGAGCCTTTGGCTCAGATGTGGGGTGCTTTGGAGTGGCTTATCATAATGAATATTAAACAGTAGTTCTACATTGACTTGGAAGCAAACTCTTGACTTGAGACAATTGTCCTGGTTTTGAAAGGCAGTTGCTTTAAGGAGCTGTTTTAAATAATAAAGTTATTTGTTTTGGGCAAGCTGATTTAAGAAAGAAAAGTAAACAAGAATATAAGATCTGCACACACGGCAGAGGGGGTTTGGAAGTGAATCCGTGTTGAAACAGCCTAAAATCTATCAGCTGGTGGGAAGCCTTAAAATCTCAGAGCAACAGTGAAACAGTGTCCGGGAGGCCCCTCAGCCTTCCTCGCGAGTCTTTCTTTTCTTCCTGCTTTAGGCCTGTGACCCTCTTCTCTCTTGGTGCTGGGTGTTTGGATTTGGCTTCTTGCTCGGGTGCTTTTCGAGGGAGGCGACCTGGAAAGGCGAGGGGTTTATTGCCTCACTCTTTGTCAAACCTGAACAGTGGTGTAAGGGACCCAGGATGTCGGGTGGTTTTGTGGAATGAAGGAATGGAGGCTTGCCAGCCAAAAAGCATGGGCGCTGTCACTCTGCACAGCGCAGAGGGGACTGTAAGTGCTGCTGGCCTCCAGCATCCATTCTCTCCTCTTTCAGAAATAGCCCTTGATGGCTGCTGGTGATGCCCCACACCTGACGTCGTGGTTTAGTGGGGCAGGTGACCTGGGTCTAAGCAGCCAGATTGGAATTCCCCTACACAGGAATTGCTCGGGTTGTTCAGCAGTTGACTTAAATGGTCCACATAGATAGAGAGCTGGTTGGGAAGAGTGTGGAAGAGGGATGAAGTGGAAGACACTGTAGGAGGGCTAGAAAGTGGAGCAGGAATTCGGAGTCTTGAGGCTATGTTTGGGTTTAAGACCCAGATCTGGTGGTACCTGAAGCCAGAATTATCCCTAGAGTTTTCCATTTTCCAGAGTTGAAATTCTCTCCCTTTGACTGAAGTCAGTTTGAGTTGGTTTTACTGTCTTTTGTAATAATGGAGGGAAAAAGAGAATGGGAACTGAAAACTACCCAGGTTAAATCTGTGTGGGCCTTGAGGGTAACCTAACTCTGCACACAGTGGTCCTAGAGACTTTTGCCTTGGTGAGTCTTTCCCTATACAAAAATGCTAAAAATTACATTTTGCTAATGTGCTCGTGTAAAGATGAATATAATCCAGGACAGACTGCATTTTCCCCTCATATTTTAAAATCAATCAGAATATTTTCACAGGTCTTAGGTTTGGTGAGTAGGCTCTCAGATCAATGGATCACTTCTGATTGTTTGAACACATGAGCCGTCTTTGGGGTCTGTGTCAGGCAGAGCTCTGTGCAGGGGACTGCAGACTAAGGAGAAGAAGAAGTGGCCCGCTGGTCAGATCCTGCAGAGACTTCTTATTTGCGACGGTAAGTCTCTAGCATGAACTGCCTCCAGTACAAGTGAAGGTGGTGGGCCTGTTGAGGTGGCCTAGTATGGGAAGTGAGCTGGTCTCACACCTGGGTGTTGTGTCTGGGTCTTAGGCCTTTGCTAGCTAGCGTCTTGGCTAGCCTTTTCCTCCTGGGTGGGGGTCATACCTGCTGTGTGGGGCTGGAGAAGACGGTGCTCTGTGCTATCTTGATCCAGAACAAGGTCAATGCAAACCAGGAGAGTTTTGCAGTTCCTTTGGTGAGAAGCAGACGGAATGCAGGGTCCCTGGCCCTGCCCAAGTACTAGAGATGCTAGGGTGGCCGAGGGTCCCGGCTGGGCGCATACGTGCTGCCTTGGCCTTTTCCCTAGGGACACAATCTTTCCCTCTTTTGGAAAAAGCCTCTTTGTGAAGGCCTTGCTGATCTGCACAGCTCCTGCCAGGGGAACCTGCCTGAGAGTCGAGGGAACCCCGCGGCAGCGGCACTTTTAGGACCCTCAGGCACACCAAGCCGCGTAGGTCTTGTAGGCAATTTTGCTTTTACGTCTTTTACAGAGGTGGCAGCGAAAGCCTAACGGGTTAAGATGGCAAAGGCCAAGCGACTGTGCTGACATCAGTCCAGGGGGTTCAGCTTCCTTAGCACGGAGATGCGCAGTAGTCCTGAGAGACCACTAGATGGCGCTGGTGCACTTCCCTACACTCTCCACGGGTTAGTTCTGCACCAGCCTTTTGGCTTCCCTGGGTCCCACCGGAGTCTGTTTAACAACTGTGCGCTGAATGCCTAGGAAATGATATGCAGCTGCGAGGCTTTGGCTAGAGGGAACACTGTGGGATTGTAGCAGGAAAGCCCTTTAGGACTTTACAAGTCTCCCTCCCCGAGCACTGCAGGCTTCCCCAACTCCACTCCACCCCCAGCCCCTTGGGGTTGTGGAGTTCTGGCCACAGTTCCTAGTATCAGCCAGGTGGAGGGGAGCTTAGAGAAGCCATGACAGGCTATTTTCTTCTCAAGGAAAGTGTCTGATCTTATTCCTTTTTTTGTGTACCCACGCACCAGTCCAACCATCACAAAGTGGAGATTGGCAAGCAACCCCAGAAGGCGTTGAGAGAAAAAGAGAGGTCGTTGGGTTTGAGGAATCCGAGGCTGAGAGTGTGAGTGAACCTGAGCGCTGAGGTTGAAGCAGCCTGGGTGACGGGGGTGAGGCTGGAACTGGGTTTAGGCTAGACGAGCGTCAGAGCCTAGTGCGACCCCCAGTGCTGAGTGTATTTCACAGACCCTGCAGGAATCTCTGGGTGTGCTGGTTGTTAGGGGACCCACAGTGACAAGCCCACTTCTCCAGGTACAGTGAGCTCTGAGGCATTATAGTAATAAACATAAAAGCTGCCACAGAAAAGACCTGCCTTAGTCCTCACAGCCCCTAGAAGGAGAGAGAAAACTGGGTCCAAGTGCACAGATGGGAAATAGAGGCCCAGGGAAACTGAGTTCTGGAAGGCATCTAGGAGAGGCAAGATTCCAAACCAGGCCTTCTGATACCAGGGTCCCTCTCCTTGAAGTTAGTGTCCCAAGGCTCCTGTGGTAGAAGTTGCCAGCAGCCCTGATGGAGGAGGCTTCTCTGCCTGGAGGCCTGCTTGGGATTCATTTCTGCTCACTGCTGTCAGGCCTGCAGAGGGATCACAAGGCCCAAGTACTCTGTGGCCATGCTGTGCTTCTGGATGTCCTAACTATTGCTCCGTGAGCTTTGTAGGCCCTGGAGTTACTTGGGGGACATCATACCAGCTCCTAGAGGACAAAACTTTGAGAGTAAAAGAAGTTCAGGCCCACCACCATCCCTGGCTCCAGTTCATCGGGAGGTCTTGCTGGCAGCCACAGCTTTAGAGCGAAACTGCTGCTCGGAGGAGCAAGCCCATCTTACTGTCGGGTAGTAAGGCTGAGGGCAGTGGGCACTGAAGACCAGGTAGTGGCCAGCCGGAGGGGAAGTGACCAGGGAGGGTCACAAGGCACGGTGGCAAGCGACTGCCATGTGGCTGGCATCTCTGGAGCCAGGGGTCTCTTGCAGTGGCCTCTTCTCACTGAGTGGTACCCAGTTCCTTCACCTAATTACCTAGGCTCTCAGCCTTGAGAGTGTCTTTGTTCTTGCAAAATCGCTACCCCTTCTCTGGAAGCTCAGTGCTTCCAGGCTAATGCAACAACAAGCTGGTCAGGACCACCCCAACACCCAGCTCCTGAGCCTTCCAATTCTGGTTCCACTTGTCCCCCAAAGTGCTTTAATTTAGGTTTCTGAGTTTTCTTCCTTATTGGCTTCCACCCTCCTCTCTTCTTTCTTTCTGATTTTTCCCTGACAGCTTTATGAAGTTTGAACCATTTGGTGACTGGTACGATTTTTGGTTCTTTTTTCTTTCTTCTCTGGTTTGCAAGCGCCCTGAAAACCTCAGTTTTGCTCCCCACTGTCCTGGGGCCTCTAGAATGTAGTGGGGCCATAAGGAGTTTTGAACGGGTAATGAATCCTCTGCTGGGTTACAAGCCGGTTCCCACAGCCACCTGATTTCAACTTAACGTAAGCTGACCCTCCAGTAGTAGAACAGTCTCTGGCTCTATCCAAATATTAGATTTGAAACAAATGATTAAGACATTTATTTTTTTTTTATGTGTGTGAGTGTATTGCCTGCATGTGTTGTGTTGGGTCAGAAGGTGTTATAGGTGTTGGGAATTGAACCTGGGTCCTCTGCAAGAGCAGCAAGTGCTCTAAGAACCTCTGAGCTATCTCTCTAGCCCTTTGAAGCAAACTTTTTTAAAGTGGATTTAATTTTAGTAAGTTTGTGAGCATTGCGAAAATGCAAGTAATCCATGGGAATTCCACACGACCTTTATTCAGATTTGCTCTGCATGCAACTTTTTCTGAACCTTTTCAGAGCAACCCACATGTGTTGGGGTCCTTTATCTTCTCCTGTGCAGTGCATATTTCTCAAGAATGGACATCACGGCCTCTGTACCACTGCCAGGGGTCCTCATCTATTTACATTCATGCAACACTTGTGGGTCATCGACTGTCCACCTTCTAATTGGATCACCTGTTCTAGTGATGGAAGTCCTTTATAGCAAGCTCCCGACACCACCAGCACGAGACATGTCTCCTTAGACCCTTAGTCTGGATCATCCTGCACAGAAGCATTCCCTTGTTTTTTCTGACATTGACATTTTGGCCCCCCTTTTAAAGATAGGATGTCTTTATTTTGAATTTATTTGGAAATAAAATTTAAAAAGGAATGACCAGATGAGATGATTTAGCGGGTAAAGCACTTACTCTGTGAGTCTGATGAACCCAAATCAATCCCAGGAGATCATGGTGACAGAAGAGGACTAACTCCTGGAAGCTGACCTCTGACCTCCACCATGGCAGTGCCCCTCCTTTATCACACCAGTGAATACAATCAATTAAAAAAGCCTAGCGTGGTGGTGCACTCCTTTAACCTCAGCACTCAGGAAGCAGAGGCAGGTGGATCTCTGAGATCAAGGCCAGCCTGGCCTGCATAGTGAGTTCCAGGCTAGCTGGGGCTACAGAGAAACCCTGTCTCAAAAAGACTTCTCTGATGTGTCATTAGAATTATGCAGGAGCACACCAGAAAGATCTGGTTCCTTCTCCGGGTGTCACACCTAAGTGATAGATTTAAGGTCAAAATTTGCCTTCTCAAGGCTTAAACTATGTCTAACTCTCTCTGCTCCTGTGGGGCCTATGCAAATGCTGCGACATCAGGAGGAGGCTCTTTCAAAGAAGACTCTGGAAAATGCTTTTCTCCTTAGCCATGGTTCCCACCTTAATGAGCCTCCTGGCTCGCTCAGGCTCCAGTGAAGCTGGCGGTCCCCACACTTCTCAGGTGCTAGTTTCTCGGTCCTGACTGCCAGGGTCATGCTGCAAAGTCCTCCCCAGGAGCCTCTGTACTGGGAACAATCCACCTTTTACCTCCTTCATGGTTCTGCCATTTAGCTGTATACACCCCACCATGTGCTCTGCCAGGGGTGAACTAGAGGGAAGGGTTCAGAGGTTCCCTGTCACCTCTCTAAACCCAGAGCTCTGCTAAATGCCATTACCCTGCAGTAAAATGGGGTTGCTCCTCAGAGTGGCAGTTTTGTTTTAAAGCTGGCCAGTAACTGGGTATCACTGGGAGGGTTTGTGGACCGTGGACCACAGCACGTGGCCCCTGGGTTTATAGTACTAGTGGCACTTTCGAAGCTGTCTTTTCTGCATGGGTCTGTGTGGCAGTCAGACTGCTTGAGTTCAAAGGTGAAGGACGGCATGCAAACGCTCATGGAGCAGAGCAGGAAGGTAGACGTCCACGCTGATGAGGAAGGGTCCAAGATGTAAACACAGAGGCAGTTGGCTTGACATTGACCACTGGGCTCAGGCCAGAAAATAGAAGAGTGCAAACCAAATCAGTAATCTCCACGGGAAGTGAGCTGTACTGCGCTTCCTCCTACCCCCGCCGCCTCCACCTCCTCTGCGCAGTCAGTGTATTTCAGGGCCCAGAGAGAAAAATAACAAGCCAGAAAAGTCTCAGCATCTGCCTGTGTGGAGTTTATAATCTAGAGCAGCAATTTTTGACCTCGGCATGCTTACCATTATGACTTGGTGAGGGGCCATCCTGTGCTTGACAGCATGCGTTGTATCATCTCTGGTCTTTACCTACTAGATGCTCTGGCAAACACTTCCCTCTAGGGGTGTGTGTGTGTGATATGTGTGCTATATGTTCATGTGTGCATGCTGGTGCATATGCTTGTGCACACCACAGAGGCCAGAGGAAGACATTGGGTGTCCCGATCCATCACTCTCTGCTGTATTCCTTTGTGGCCTCTCACTGAATCTGAAATTAGATTGCCAACCAGCCAGTCCCAGCAGTCCTCTTATCTCTGCCCACTGCCCCTGGGGCTAGGTTAAATGTGTTTGAGGCCATGATGCAATTTTTGAGGTGCTGAGATCTGAACTCAGGTCCTCATGCTTGCATAGCAAGTGCTCTTACTCACTGAGCCATCTCTCCCAGCCCCTCCCTTCTAGTTTTGAAAAAAAGGGGTGTGTGTGGTGACACATGCCTTTAATGCCAGTACTTGGGAAGCAGAGGCAGGAAGAGTTCTGTGAGATGGAGGCCGTTCTGGTCTGTATAGCACGTTCTATGCCAGCTGGGATGACAGAGGGAGCTTGTCTCAAAAAAAATGTCTCCAGACATTGTCCAATGTTCCCTGGGTGTGATCAGTGAGAGGCAGACAACTAAATACATCCACAGTGCAGCTGGCGTAAATGGCCCTGGTGCCCACACTGGGTCTGATCAGGAGTCTGGGGACAGGGAGGCTCACCACACGTGTGAGCACATGCCTGTTACGAGAAAGTGATCGATCAAATAAAACCCCGGTCAAGAGACAAATCATCTTCACCTCACCGAGGGATTATTGCGGATATCTGCATGGATATTGAGCAGCACGGCACTGTAAAATTTAGTACAAGTGTCTCTGAGTAAGAGAAAGACAAAGTGACCTTCTCTGTTGTTCTCTCTGAGCCTTTCCTTCACCTTGAAGCAACAGAGAGACAGGATGAGCTGGTCTGGTAGCAGACCGCCTGAGGTTCATTTACTTTTTGAGTAAACTCCAATGAGCTCAGTGTGGTCCCTCAAAAGGGAGGCAAGCCAGATGTGGTGTCACAGGCATGCAATCCCAGGACTTGAGACGTGGAGACAAGAGAATCAGAAGTTCATGGTCATACTTGGCTACATAGGGTATTTGAGGCTAGCCTGGGCAACATAAGACCTTGTCTAAAAACAAAAAAGGTAGAGGTGGGAGGCAAGGAAGAGTGTGTTCTGACACTTTTTGGTCTAGTCCTGGAAGCTAGACGCAGCTTTTGCCATGTTTGGCTGTTTCCTGACACTTGGTGATGGCTGTGTGACATCCAGAAGAAGGACAGAATCTGACTGAAGAACCCATCTTAGAGGATGCTGTTAACACCCCTGCCTGTCCATCCCTCTGTCCAGCTGAGATTCTTTCTTGCTCAACTCCAAGGTGTTGATGGGTGGATCGATGAAGCTTTTGCTATTTTGCGTCATCTGGGAATTCTGACAGACAGCCGTGTGCTTAGTGCATGACTGCATGCAAGCTCACTCCTGGTCTGCATGTACTTGCTGCAAGTGCTACAAGATGCCACTGGAGAGGATGTTATCTTGCTTCATATGACTGTTGAAAAATGCAATGCCTGGCTTCAAGTTCCTCAAATACTTAGGGTGTTGTTACAAGTGTTTTAAAAACCAGCATATCAAAATGGAAACTTCATGTCATAGACATGCGTTGGCTATTATAGTAACTAAAATTAGGTGACTGCAGATCCTCTTCAGTGAGATTATGCTGTTTGTGGAAAGCATATTCTTTAGAAGGAAAACTGTCCTGGATTTGTGCTGAGTCAAGTCCAGCTTCTTACCTAAGCCCCCCTGACTGGCACAGCCTGCTGCCCTCTCAGTATTCTCGTATGCTCTACGGTTACAGGCACTCCCTGCTTTTATGTCCTGTGCAGGTGTCTCTTTGGAAACCAAGGAGTCACAGGGGTATGAGCCCCAAGAGCCCAAAGACGTCTTAGGGATCAGTGAACTTTATACCCGGCAAGAAAGGGGAGGGGTCCTCAGGCAAGTCTATGTAGACCTCCAAGGATGGGGTTCTGCAACCAACGTCTCATTAACTCCCTAATTACTTTGACCTTGAAAATGAGATCCTGTCCTGAGTTCTTGAAGCCCGACAGCACCAGCCAGCATCGCTGTCACAATCCCTCACAGTCATACGTGGCAGGGTAAAATGTCCAGAGGAATTCTACATTTTTAAACTCACCTCCAAATTAAGGAAATAAACTCATGCTCATTCCAACGAAAGAAACCACATTTTTCAAATAGTTCTAGCCTGTTCTTGCCTAACACAGGCAGTACTGTGACTTGACGTGATTGCTTAATTATATGGTCCTTCAGAAGCCACAGGGGAGTGGACACCAAGATTTAGGGATGCTTGGGTGCCTTACATAAGATGTTGTAGAGTTTTTGTGTAACTTCCCCACATCTCTCCTGTTTACTTTAAATCATCTCTAGATGACTCCTGATACTTAGTGGATATTAATGCTGTATAATTAACTGTTATACTGTATTGTTTAAGGAAAAATGACAAAAAGAAAAAGCCAGTATATGTTTAGTACAGGGTAGTGGTTACCCCCCTAGAATAGTTCAGTTTATGATTGGTTAGAATTGTGGATTTGGAATGTGTGGATGTGGAAGACTGACTGTGATGTAGATACAGTTGGCTTTCAAACAGAATAATAAGGGAGCTGAGAGCTCAAGTGCTTTGCTAAACACCAAGTGAAACTGTCTTCTGCAATGGCTCCTCTTCCACAGTGAGCTGTCCAAGTCTGGGGGAGGTTTGAGTCCTTATCTCTACATTGTTCTTGTGGGTCCAGCTGGTTTGCAGGGACCTCACTGGCAGTGTTCTTGTCTTATGGTCTTTGGTAGTTGTGATGGTTAATCTTGCTTGTCAACTTGATTGGATCAATTCAAAGCCAAGCCTCTGGATGGGTCTGTGAGGTCATTCCTCAGAGAATTAACTGAAAGGGGAAGTCCCACTCTGCTGCTATCCTTCATTGACTTGAGAACTCAGTTTCTTTTGTCTTCCCTTATGGACAGAAGACACTGGATTCTCCAGGGATCCTCCAGGGATCAGCACTTTCTGCTTCCTGACTGCAGACACAGTGTGACCAGCTGTGTCAAGCTCTTGCCACCCCGACTTCTCCACCATGATGAGCTATGCTCTGAACCTTTGAGCCAAAACAGACACTTCCTTCATTAAGTTGCTTTTGTCAGATATTTTGTTACAGCTGTGGCCTCCAACAAGCAATGAGACAAATAACTAAGACAGAAAGAATCATTCATATTATCTAAGAGATAATTCCCCGTCTTCTCACTCTGGTGTTATGGTGAGACTGTGCCTCTTCATTCTCTTGTGGTTGGGTGGTGCCAACTGCTTATGCATGGACCATGTTGCTTATACACTGGATACATTTAATTGCCAGTATGAAACCATCCAGGGCCCTTCTGTACCCGAGGCTGATGTTCAACACTGTTTGAGATGGAGCTTGGATCTCTGAGCTGGGTCCTCTTGCTTATCGTAAAGGACATGCATTGTCAATCAAATTTTTTTTTCTTTTATGTTTTGGGACAGGATCTCAGTAAGTTACAAAGGCAGGCCTTGAACTTGCAGTCTTCCTGCCTCAGCCTCCTGAGGATTGTAGGCCTGTGCTACCAGGCCCAGCATGCATTGTGATGCTTAACTCACAGAGATTTTGGAGTCATTTGTTACTGTAGCACAACTTGACATATCCCAATTGATAGATGGTGTTGACATTTCAGCAACTTCATATTTACCATAAATTCCCTTTACACAGAGGCAAAGATCTTTGCTTTGTCTGTTTTATCATTTCACACTCTTTGGAGGTAATGTTCACTGTCCATTGGAAGGTTGGAATTTATCTTGAGGCTGGGAAGAAGGAAGCAGTAGCTAGCAGTCTGATATCTTTAGAATGACTTTGGTGTAGCTTGCTCAGTGAATCCCTCCTGGTTTGCAAATGGGTGTCCCAGCTTTGTCCATGGCACTCCATCACAGGGCTTGCTTAATACTGAACATCCATACCTTGCTGAGCACCAGCTATGAATTAGGCCCTGAGCATGCGTTATCTCTACCATCATAACACTGTAAGGTAGCTACATTTTATTCCCATTTTTTCATGTGATAAAACTGGAGAACAAACAGGCTAAATAGCTTACTTAAACTCACTTAGCTAGTAGAGTCAAGATTTGAACCCAGCTCAGCATGTAGACTCCATGTTTTTTAAAATTACATATAGCCAGAAATCTGCAGATTTCTAGGAGAGAGATGAAAGAGGAGGACTCAGTCCTGGGTATAATTCTTGAGAACAGTAGAGTGATAATATTCTGTGTTTGGTTGGACATCACATTTTTATTGGTTAATTAATTCATTCAGTAATTCATAAATTCACCCACCATCCACTCATAAATTAATTCGCCCACTTAGTAGGCTTTGTTGAGACTTCACTAGGTATTGGATTTTATTTGGGTCTGGAGTTTAGATATGAACTGGTTTGATTCATGCCTTACCGTCCATGAACCCTAGGGATTTCCCCTGCCACAAGAGGAGATACACCCCCCCACACATTGTATTATTCCAGGAAGAACAGTCACACTGAGGAGGAGGTGGCTTCTGGTATAGTCAGAGTGTTGAGTTTTAGGTGTTTATCACCTATTTCTTTCTAAAAATCTCACCCCCCCCCAATTTCCCTAAATCTGAAACCTGAAGGTCAATGTCATTATTACTAGCTATGAGCTTTCTGTTTCTGAAGGTCACCCTGTCAACGACTTCTATATTTCATCTCCGACAGGTGCTAACCTGGTTTCTGTCCTCCTGTCCCCATCAAGTCCCTGCCTCAGTCATGTTTTTCCACAGCTTTCAACAAGAAGGTTAACAGCCCCTCCTAAGATCAGGGAGTTAGAATCCTAGCCCTTTTGGAGGTATCTATAGATTTCTCCACAGTTGGACCTGTCACTTGCTCTTAATAGCTTGGGGTTGGTTGTAGAACTACTCAGCAGGAAAAAGTGAAAAAGAACCCTCTGATTATGTGCTGCTAAGATGGCTGGGGTAATTTGAGCAGAAACGGCTTTGCAGCTCTGGGGAATAAAAAAAAAATGTAATTCTCGTGTATGAGAAGTGTGAGCCAGACTTGCCATGTTCGCTTCTTGTTTTTAAAGCCCCGACAGACCAAGCCACATATCTGGGTCAGAGGGTCTATTGATTACCTGTCAGGCCTGGAGGTGTGGGTGATCAATAATACTAACCTACAGGAAAGGTGGCCTTGAATGTAGAAATCCTGTCATGTTGACCATCGTTTCTTCTGGTCTTCGAGTGCTTTGTGGTACAGCAGAACTCTCTAAAGTGGAGCTATAGATGCCCTGACGCACTCAGGCCAAGGGAAGGCTCTCTGTGAGGGATACAAAGTCATGCTTCCCTCAGCCCCTCAGTCCTTAAGCAGCCATAGGGCAAGCATGGAAGCAGGGACAAGACGCTGTAAGAGCACTGGAATAATCCTAGGGACCATGGCCTTGACCTCATTAATCCTAATCAGATGCTTAGAGCAAAACACTCAGACCCACCCTGAATGTCTATGACTGATGAGGGGCCATGTGGTGGAGAAGGATGCTCTTGCCCAAATCCACTTTGAAGCTCTCTGGATGAACCATGCTCTTTTTAGCAAGAGGTGCCACACAGTCCATAGTGGCTTCTTTCTGTGTCTGCTGGTGTCTGACCTAATGTCAGATGAGAAGGACCACTGTCTTAGGAACTACAGTGGCCTTGGGGCCACCTGCCCTATATTTGCTTCCCCTTCCTTCTTTCCAAGATTTTGTTAACCACAGCACCCCCGTGGATGTCAGAAAATACCAATGGAAAGCCAGAATGTAGTAGATACCTGTGTCTGAGCTGAGTTTCAGGTAAGCATTTCACTGGCTTGGCTCAGAAAAATCCTCTAGGCTGCCGATGCGGGAGGGGTTCCTTCTCTTACAGAACAGGAATCATCTACCTTCCACCTTCTTCAATGATGTGGCCTCCCAGTGTGATGGAAGCTGCTTGGCAGGTATCTTTGGAACTCTGGATAACCAAAGTTAAGGTGAAGTTGAAAGGATGCCATTTTGCGGGCGGGGGATATAGCTCCTTTGGTGGAGTGCTTTCCTAGTATGCATGAAGCCCTTGGTTTGGTCCCCAGCATTGCATAAACCAAGTATGGTAAGACTGTGGTGGTATACATCTGTAACCCCAGCATTGCATAAACCAAGTATGGTAAGACTGTGGTGGTATACATCTGTAACCCCAGCCTTGGAAGGTAGAGGCCGGAGGACTAGAAGTTCAAGGTCACTGTTGGATACATAGCAAGTCTGAGGCCAGTCTTGGCTTCATGAGACCCTGTATCAAAAACAAAAACAAACAAACACTACACTTTGTTAAATTGGCAAATCAGTATCCAACTCGGTCACTCTGTCATAGGAAGTGTCACTGTCCAAGTCCTAAAACCAGTTGGAATCAGACTGCTCTTTGTTTGTACAGATGAGTCCCTTGTGTGCAGTTTTCTGGATTTTTGTCTCATTGAATAATTTTCTTGATTAATCTGACCTATCTGGGAGGAAAGGACTTGAGAGTGAAAGAGAACATCTCCGATATAATCCTCGGGATGTCTCAGATCTCCCTTCCTGGGAGTGATGTCCCAAGTCGGTGGTGTCATCGTCTTAGACATCCACCTTCCTGCTTCTGCAGGATTCCACCCATGTACCCCACATGCTTCTCTCATGTGCACCACTGAGAGGAGCTTCTCCCATGGTGCACTGCTCTTTAGATTCCAGAGTCAGATAGCCTGGCACTGAATATATGACCCCGGGCATGGGATGATACCCCTGGGCCTCTGCTCATTTGTGATCCCCAGAAGGTGACTGCGCCACAGAAAGTACTCTACGAAGGCAATGTTCGCCACTGTGCTCCCAGAGTTGTGTTCATAAAGTTAAGGGAGAAGACTTCCTGCTGTTTTGGGATCATGCACATTGGATGCTGCCACACTTTTCAGTCCAACTTTCCTTTCTTGCCATCCAGAGAGTTGGGCTCTCTGGGAAGCCTAGCTTCACAAAGCATTCTGGGAGTCTGTCTTATTTCTATTACCCAGGGGCACAATCAGCTCCCAAGTACCTAAGTGTATGTCACTGGAGACAAAACTTACAAGTCCAAGTCTGGTTGGGTGAAACACCATGCTACCCACAAGAAATTCCAAATTCCTACAAGATTAAATTCTGCAAGCAAATATCATTAATTATTGCCCAATAGATCAATGTTGTTGGTTGATGGGGTTGAGAGGCTGTTTTGGAATAATAGTGTTATAGAATTCACAGTTGGCCTTCAAGTACTGTTTGTAGAGGTTTGCACTAGGTTGGGTCACCTAACACCTGAGGAATTTCCTTTGCCGATGCCTTGGCCATAAAACTCCATGTGAACACAGATTGGATATGCTCCAGATGCAGAGGACAAAGACCCAGAATGTACCAGTGGATTGGACAGCAGCCCCAGCTGGAATACTAGATCCCCCAGAATACTAGGACATTCCTGCAGGTACACCATCCACACCTTACTTCCTCCTCCCTGGCCCTCACCCACTATCCTGCTGCTGCCCAGGTCCTTTCCCTTCTGGATATAGATAGCCCTTTTCTTCAGAACTTGAGTCCACCCATGTAGAAAGAAGAGTGCCATGACTAATTATGAAATCATTATATGATTAAACTCAATTAACTTCAAATAACCCTTGAAATTTGCTTAATGTCAGCCCTTGCCCTACTTGAACTGCTAAATATTGCTCTCCTCTGGAATTCTGATGGGATGAGCTGATTATGGAGTGGTACCTGGTGTGCCGTGAGGGGAACACATGCCAGATTATGATGGACTGCTACAGAGGCCCCGGGTGCAGGCAAGGGAAGTTTGGGGTGATAATGGAGATGGAATTGGGGAGCCTGTAGCTCTCCTAGAGATCTGCCCATGAATTGCTAGAGGGCACCTGCTCTCTGACAGGTCTACTCTAATCTTTCTTCTGACCTGAGGGAGGCCTGTTAGGTATGGAGTGCTGTGGTCCTAACACTCAAATGTTAACATCCTCCTCTGTGCCTTAGAATGTGACTGGATTTGGAGACAGCACTTTGGAAACAGTAATTAAAGTTAAAAAATTAAGGTTGGTTCCTAAACAAATGTGACTTGTCCTTATCAGAAGAAATTTGGACACAGACACCTACAAGGAAGATGTCAGGGAGAGGGAGAAAGAGGCCATTGGTAGGCTAATGGGAAAGGTCTTTGAGGAGCCAAGCCCATTAAGACATTGGCTTTGCACTTCAGAACTGAGAAAAAGTAAACCCAGTCGGCCAACCAGTGTGTGGTCTTTATGAAAGCCCCAGCCACTGAGCAACGCACCCTTCAGCCTCTGTTTCCCCGCTAGCCTTGAAGGAGGTCAGGAACACTGAGTGAAGAGTAGGGTGGCAGATCCCCTCAGTCGACAATGTACAGAACGATGAAGGATTGGGCCAGTGATGCTGGGCCTGGAGGGTGGGAGGCCAGCGCCTTCTGGAACTATTGAACTCACTGTTAGAAGAAATGCTTAAGGACTGGCTGGATGCCCTGGTTTCCTCACAGGTAGAATGGGGGTGATAAGAGTATACCTTCATGGGACTGGGAAGATTCATGGACTTAACTGGACATAACTACCTGGTAAAGAGAGAACTCTAAAACTCTGAGTCTTACCTATTGGGTTCATTTTCTATTGTTGTACATACTTAGTGGTTTCAAATGACTCCTTAACATGGCCTTCCATATCTGTAGGTGATACATCTATTGATTCAGTCAACCAACTGTGGATCGAAAATACTGCTCCCTATTATGGACTTCAGACCTTGTCCTCTTATGAGTGATAGTATCACCCTGCCTCGTTTTAAACACTGGCACCCCATGGTGAACAGCAGTGTTGCTGGGCTTGGCTCTGGTGCCCTGTGGTTTGCCCAGTCATGAGCTTGCTCTCTGGAACAGGTTCTATTCTGTGGGTTGGAACAGCCGGCTTGAGTCAGAGGCCATAGACTGCTTCCCTTACCTGCCCTCATTTACGAACCAGCCAGCCTCATTTCCTCAAAGGGGACAGTAACGAATGCAGTGTTCCCAGCTGCTTTACAAGGTCGTCTCAAGAGTGGGGACAGAAACACATTCTCCTAGTGCAAAGCAGCAAACTGAGGTAGGATAATGTTATCAGTCGCTTTCCTATTAGATCATTCATTAGGTCAACCTAGTAGATGGTTACAGGCCTTCAGACAACTTTTAGTTCTGAAGTAGGTTTCATATTTGCTACAGGAAACACTGTTCTTTCATTAGGAAAGATGGTCATCTACAAAGATGGAGGTAATCCTCCACATTATCCTGCTTTGTATTTTATGTTTTTTGAGACAGGGTGTCATTGTAGCCCAGGCTGGCTTTGAACTCTCTATGTAGCAGGAAATAACTCTGAAGTCCTGATTCTCCTGCCGCCACAACCTGACTGCTGGGATTGTGCCACCACGCGCATTAAAAAATTATTTTTTATTCTTTGAAAGTTTCTATAATGAATTTTTGCCCTTCTTACACCTCAATGAATGTCTTAAGAATTCTCCTCTCCCAGTGAGGCTCTGTGTTTGGCCCCGCCCCCCTAGGGTTGAACGGATTGAGTGAACAGAGAATGTTCTCCAATTAGAGAAACCAGTTTATTTGGGGTTACTTACAAAGGATTCATCCCCAGGGAGAGAGGCAGAAATTTTGTATTCTGATCAGAAGTATGGTGGACCTCTAGCACACACACAAGATGGAGACTAGTCATGCCAAGCTCGCCATCTCCTACCCAGCTTTCACTGCTTTCTTGCTGGACCCTCCCACACAAGTCACTGGTTGGTTGGAAAGTAGTTGACTCTAGATGAGTCTAGAGACTCATCTCTGCCAATCACATTCTTGGAGGCATGTCCCTTGAGGCAGAGAGAAACTCTGTAAACGGAACCTACAGTGAACCTCTCTCCCCTAATTCTGTCCCCTTTGGGGAACTGAGGCTGGCTGGTTTCCTAATTCCTTCCTTCTTCCCAAGAAGTCTCCTTCCTGGGTTCATGTCTGGTTTTGTTTTGTTGTGTTTTTGGTGTGTGTGACCCACTGAATTTAAATAGGGTTATTTGCATGAACAGGGGTAGAGGTTATTTACTAGAAATGAACAATCATCAGTGGCTATACTACCTAAGAAAGTGAGCTCATGAGTGCATCAGCTGTGTCATGTCCATCAATTCTGCTGCAGTCCTTCCTAATTTCTGACTCTTACAGTCTTTTTGCCCCTTCCACTATGACACCTGAACTTACAGGTGTGTGTGTGTGTGTGTGTGTGACATAGGTAGACCATTTAGGGCTCCATGGTCACTTATTTTTTTGCACTTTGACCAATTGTGAGTTTCTATATTAACTTCCATCTACTGTGAAAAGAAACTTCTCTAATGAGATCTGAGAGCTGCACTATCTGTGGATCTAAAGAGAAGTATTTAGAAGGCAGTTCAATACTACGCACATTTAGCAAAATAATAGTAGTAGGTTCTCCCCTAGGCCCATGACCTCCCCAGTTATGGGGTCTTGGCCAAGGTTAACAGTTCCAAGCATGAGTTCCCTCTTGTGGAATGATCCAGTCAGAAAGCAGGTGATGTGGTGGTTGGAATGGGAAATGGCTCCCATAGGCTTATGTATTTTAACATTTTGTCTCTAGTTGGTGGCCCTGTTTGGGAGGTCATGGACTCTTCAGGAGGTGTTGCCTCGCTGGAGGAAGTGTGTCACTAGGGACAGGACTGAGATCTCATGGCCTTGTTCAAGTTTTCCCTCTTTGCTTGTGTTTACTGTTGAAGATGTGAGCTCTCAGCTTCCTTCTCCTGCTGTCATACCTATCCCTTGCTGCCATGCCATCCCCCATGATGGATTCTTACCTCTCTGGAACTATAAACCAAGCTAAACTTCCACATGGTGCTTTTGGCCTTGGTGTTTTATCATAGCAAAGGAAAATACTTAATGGAGTTGGTCACCCACATAAGATTCATGCTACTGTTGCATCACTTGGCATATCATACCAGCCTGGTCACTACTGTAGCTTGAGGGGTTCAAAGCTGGGTAAATGACTGTGGATGACGGTTCTCCCCCAGCACCCTACATAGCACATTCTGGCCTAATGAAAGCTAGACAATGAGGAGGAAGCTTCTAGGTCAGTACCAGTTTGATTTCTCCATGTTCTATGACTAAAGTGTGTTGTATCTTCAACAGCAAGGTTTTTACCATCAAGCTGTGGTAGGCAACCAAGAACAATAGCAATCAGCTGTAGTTTTTGGGGATATCTGGCTCACAAATTGAAAAGAGATAGCCTACATCTGACATTGGGATTTAAAAAATATTTTATTTATTATTTTTTATTTCACGTGTATAAATGCATTGCCTGCACGTATGGAAGGGCACCCATGGTGTGCAATGCCTGTGGAAGTCAAAAGAGTGTCTCGAATTCTGGAACTGGAGTTACAGATGGTTGTTACTGCTGGGAACTGAACCCAGTCCTTTGCAAGAGCAGCCAGTGCTATTACCTGCCGAGCAATCTCTCCTGCCCCAAAGAATAACATGTAGAGAAGTAGCACACAGAATGTGCTAAGTTTTTGTTGCTTATTCTGACAGTTCTGGGGACTGAACCCAGGACTTTCTGCATACTGGTCAAGTACTCTACTACTAAGATGTGTCCTCAGCTGACACTGGGATTTTTGTTTACTAACCTATGATTTCTGGGAGGAGCATCATTCCCCTTCCGTGTATCATACCTCTGTTCAAGACATATTTTACTATATATTTTTAGCAAGCTTATAAAATAGTAAATTTCCATCCATATGACTTTTCCAAACAAACTTAGTGATAGTTATCCCTCCATCCTCTCCTCTGTCTAATCCTTCCACTCTCTTCCTCACTTAAACTTTTCCTCCGAGAATAGAACCCAGGGAGTCACTTTGTAGTCAAGCACTCTAAAAACTGATCTATAGTCCTAGCCTACTCTTTCTTAATCATGCTGATTATGACTGAACTCTGCAATAATTCCTACATTGGTCCTGAAGCTTGCAGTTGGTTCATGAATGGAACTGGAAAGTTTCTAAAGACTCTGCACAAAGGATGGGAGTAGCATGCTGCAGGATGGATCTCAGAGGTCCCAAGTGCTGCTTCCGTTGGCACCTGCAGGAGCCTCTTCTAGTTCTTCAAGGAAATGTGTGCCTGGACCTGGTGGCTGAAATCTTTAACTTCTATGTACTTCAGGGAACAGTTAACTCTCACCATGCTGATGGGCAGCGGAGCCAGGTGACATTTCAATGGTTTTCCTCATGGTTGATATTAACTGTCTACTTGGAAGATGTTTTTGACAGAGTTTTACCTGGTAAACTTTGGGGAAAGCAAATTTCCCTCCAAAATGAGAGTGGGCTTCATTTGGTCAGTGAATACATGGATAGAACAAGAAAACTGGCCACGCCTTCCAGTAAAGGGGAACTTCTGAAGCAGATGGCTTTGGGTCTCTGCCTGCTCAGTCTGTAGGTTTGCCTGTGCAGCCTCCATGAACCAGTGACATGGTGCATTCCTTAGTGTATACCACTTTCTGTCTTTACACATGTCCTGTTAGTTTTGCTTCTGGAACAATCTGAGGAGCACCAATCTTCACTGATAATCTGTGCTCCTTTCTCTCTGGTTCAGCACTGCTGTCCCATCCTCCATCTCTCCAAGTCTTGGAAGCTCATGTCTGGTTTCCATCACTGCCCTTGGGTAGCTGGCGGCTCACCAGGCCCTGTGGATTCCATCTGTGAAGGCCTCTGCATGTCCACCCCTTTCTCACACTCCTTTTCTCAGGGCTGCAGTAACTTTTGGATAGAGCTTCTGACACTGCTGAAGTGACCCCCTTATTTCCAGTTCAGCCTGAGTTCCCCCCACGCCCCCACTGTCCTGCTGAAGTCCTTCACACCCGCCCACGTGTGCCATCCTGGTGTCTCCTCATGACTTCCCCTTTGTCCACTGACTCACTTAACCTTGGTCATCCTCAGGAGCCGGTCCACACCACCTCTCACCAGAGGCCTTTCTAGTCTTTGCCTTATGTTTTGAACAAATATGACTCAAGCATGTGAAAAATGTCTCTGTTTCTCCCCACTGTCCCTTCTCCGTGAGGACTGCCTGCCTTGCTTGGAGTCCATGAGTATGTAGGTCAATGTGAGGCAGGAGAAGTTCCCATAGCTTTGTAGAAAACACAGACTCCATCAGGAAGGAAGATGGCCACATCTATGTAATATTTACCACACTGAATCTGGTCTGTTTCAGCTTGTCCCCTCCTCAGTGTGGGTCAGCTTTCTTACAAGTTCTGACTCCTGTCCTCCTCGAGATCAAGTGCGTGGGAAAGGAGAGGGGGAAAGGAGGTGAAAATTGTTTTAATTGATGCCTTCACTTGGGCTGACATTGCAGAATACCATAGCCCTGGCTCTGTAAACAACAGATGTTTATTTCTCATAGTCCTAGAGTGTTGGAAATCCTAGACCAAGGTGTGAACAAGGCAAGATTCTGGTGAGGACTCTGTCCTTTGATTTAGATGACTGCCTTCTGTGGCAGAAAGAAGGCTCAGCAGGTCTGTGGTGTCTCTTCTGAGGGCCTATCATGAAGAGCGCCTTCCGTCGTGAGGGCCTACCTTATGACTTTGACTAATCTAAAGATCTAAAGTCCCCACTTCTTAATTCCATCTCAGTGGGTATCTTAGTTTCTTTTCTGTTGTGATAAAATACTGTGACCAAAAGCAATTTAGGGACGAAGGAATTATGTTGGCTTACATTCCCCGAAGAATACTATCTATCAAGGTGGGTAAGATATGACAACAGGTGGGCATGGTGACAGGGACAGGAAGCTGATTGATCATATTTTTATCCTCATAAAGGAAGCTGAGAGAAAGAACAGAAAACGGGGCCAGGCTATAAAATCTCAAAGCCCACCTCCAGTGACATATTTCCTTCAGCAAGATTCTGCCTCCTGAAGGTTTCATAACCTGCTAAATAATGCCATCAAGTACCCAAGTCTGTGGGGGACATTTGTTATTCAAACCATGACAGTGGGGTCGGGGTTTAATGTGTGCATTTTGGGAGGGCAGCAGGGTTCAGACCATTGCACTGTCTGCTACCTCTGTGAGATGCTCTTAGCACTCTAGGTCTGGCCTAGCTCCATGAATGCCTCTGCATGATGTAGCTGTGGGTCCTTCAGAGGCGGTTCAAATGATGCGGAGGGGTTTGTCTCCCGCAGATCTCTTTCCATTAAATTATTTTCCTCAGGACCTACTGTAACCCTTGTGGTCCTCTCTGGGTCCTTGGTCCTCTGCCAGGGCTCCAGTCTCTCTCCTGCAGATTCCATAGACACTGGCCATCATGGGCACTGGGAAATGGCTGCTGCTCTGAAGCACTGACTCTCCAACTGGGCCCATATGATAACTAAAAGCAGGGTGAGAGCCTGGCAGTCTCCTGTCTCCCTTCTCTTAAAAGCCTGCTTAAATCAGCATGTTAGTCACTGAAGGAGTGTCTACCTCAGAACTGGGACACCTCACCCATCTCGTCTCCCTTCAAGGGTGAAGATGCAAAGTCAAGAGGGATGGAGGCGTCTCACTGTCAGTTTTTACAGTGTCTTGTTCTACATCTCCAAAGAAGCCCAGGATCTCCAGCCATTGTCCTAAACTTCCAGTCACCTTGGATTCCAGGGACAGCAGAATCTTGAAGACAGTTAATCCCATGTTGAACTCCCCCCAAAGCAGGAGTGATCATCTCATGGGAAAAAAGAAACTCCTAGGCTGAAAGGGCTTCTTCAAGCCATGTTTGATGTTTATAGACAATGCTTTGACCAGAACTGCTCAATTATGGACAGTTCCTGTGCCTGCCTGAGTCCTTCCTCTATTTAAGCCTAGAGCTCATGTTTTTACCTGAAAGGCGGGCTGATGTGCTTAACCTCATTCACTTTCTAACATTGCTCTTTGTTCATCCAAATCCTTTCCTGCCTTTTAACAGTTACTTTCTTTGAGGTGAGTGGCCAATGTTAGAACTCCCAGAGTCTGGTCTTAATTTTGCTTACATGATTATGTAGTGTCTGTATCCTGAAACCCAAGGGCCTCTCCTGAGTTCCCGGTGATTTTTATGTAGCTCCACTGAGAGATAGGGAGAAGAAAGAGAGAGAGAAAGAAAGAGAGAGAGAGAGACAGATATATATATATATATATATATATATATATATATATAGAGAGAGAGAGAGAGAGAGAGAGAGAGAGAGAGAGAAAACAAACACCATGTAAATGGAAGCTAGAGGTCGGCACCTGAGGACCTGCCTGTTTCTCAGGGCCTCGAGGCTACTGTGGCCGTGGCCATGCACAGGACTCACACATCTCTGCTGCCATCTAATCTCTGCTTTCATCTCCTCCGGGTGTTTAGCCTTTTCTGCAAGCAGAGTCCTGTTGGTTGTTGGGTTAGCCACATCTCCCAGCTCTGTGTCTTGTGGTTTATCTTATCAAAAAAGATGGCTATTGGTTTCTGCCAGACCTCAGAAGGATTGATCTCATATCTGGGACATGGGTTTTGCTCACCAAGTCTAGCCAGAGCTAGACATTGGGCTGTCACCAATGCTGGCAGGTAATCCAACGAGGCTGGGGTTTTAGTTTTCCTCACAGCTGTGACTTTCAGCTCATGACTTTGCATGAACAAGGAACCAGGTGAAGCAGTGAGATGACTCTGCCTACCTCCAGAAAGGCATGGGTGTGCTTGATTTCCTTCTCTCCCCACAACACTTTGATGTGTGCTTTATGTGACAGAGGTGCTTAATAAATATTGTTCACTGGGAAGAAGGTAGTCCCGACATGCCTTCTGGAAATATCCAGTAAGCTCCATTATTCCATTCTACAGTCAATTGTTGTGGAATGGGCCTTTTGGCATTAATCCCGAAAGGGCAGTAAACAAGAGAGGGTTGTATAATTTTATTAGCTCTGACCCTCCATCAAAGCGGGCTTCCTTGTCTCCATCTCTGTCTCTGCCTCATTGCTCCTGGGTTCGTCTCTTGTACTGCTGTTGGATCACACTAATAGCCCCTGGATCTTCATTGTGAACAATAATGTTTGTTTTCAGGGTAATTGAATCCGGTGGGGACACAAAGGGTGTGGAATACTTTATAAAATTCACTGTGAAAAAGGGAAAATGAAGAATGTCATTGACAGCATTTAGTTTAGGGAACACAATTCATCTGAGTTGTCTTTATCTACTTATGTTTCAGTGATTAAATGCTGGAGGAAGATAGCCTGAGACGTAAAATTAAGAAGCCCTTCTGCCAAACCTACTGGCTTAATTCAGATGTTAAATATTTTCAGGAGGGTCAAGTGCTCAAGGCCTGGATGTTTTGTCCTTTGAGTGAAACTAGCTCGAATAAAAAGGAGATAATCAGGAGCCCCAACCTGGGATGCAATTCAACACAGACGGGTTAGAGGTCCCCATTTTGTAGGAAACCAATGTTCCAGCTCTGGGCCTCTGAGGAAAGAATCTGAATCATGGGCAATTTCACTATGTAAAGGCAGCGTATAAAAACCCCTCTTCCTGAAATACAGGCTTTATTTAAGACTGATTAAGTTGGAACTCTCTTAACAACATTAATTTTTTTGATTAGCATGTATTAATTGTGTATATAAGTGGTGCTCTGTGTGATGTTTTAATGTATACTTCTATCGTGTGTTCATCAAATCCAACCTTCTAATTCCCACTCTCCCTCTACATCCCAACCTCTTTCCTACCTTTCGAAATTACTAGTCTAACCTTAGGTCAATTTTTTTTTTTTTATGAACTTTCATATTAAGGAAAGAACACACTTTCTTGTACTTGTCTTTCTCTGTGTGGCTCATTTCACATCGTATAATGTTCTACTCTTTCATTTATTTAGCTTTGAATGCCAGGATTTTATTGCTCTATGATCTATTAATACTCCAATAATATATATATTCTCTTCTGTCTCTCCAAGGTCTCACATAGGGCTAGGCTAGCCCAAACTCCCTAAGAAGCCAAGGATAACCTTGAGTTACTGATCCTCCTGCCTCTACCTCCCAAGTGCTGAGATTACAGGTATGTGCACCACACCCATTTTTTTATGCAATGCTGCAGATCTAACCCACGGCATGCTAGGCAAGCACTCTACCAATGGAGATATCTTCCCAGCTGATTCAACATTTTCTTTACCAGCCGATTCACTAATGAGCAGCCCGGGTCATTTCATATTTCATTGGATATTCAGAGATCTGCTTGGAATGCTGATTTTATCTCCTTTGGGTATTTACCTAGGAGTAGGACAGCTGGGTCATCTGGTCGGTCTACTTGTAATGTTTATAAGAACCACCATGCTGTTCTTCCTGGTGGCTGTACTAATTTACATTCTCACCAACAGCTAGCTGTTGAGAGTTCCTTTTTCTCTACATCCTCATCAGCATTGGCTATTCATCTTTTTTTTTTTAAGTAGCCATGCTTACTGGGTGAGATGGTACCTCACTAAGTTTTGATTTGCATTTCCCTGATGGTTGATGATACCGAGCAGTTTTCCTGTAGTTATCGGCCATTTACAGTTCTTTTTCTGAAAAATGTCTGTTCAGATCATTTTCCCATTTGAAAATTGGAAAAGGGAAAAAGGGAGAGGAGGAGAGCAAGGGAGGGAGTAGGGAGGAGGGGAGGAAGGGAGGGAGAGAGAGAATATGAATGAATGAGAATGTGGCCAGGGTCAAGGTACATCCATGGACACACCCCCCCAGGGACCAATTTCCTTCAGCTAACCTCCTAAAATTGCCAGAACCTCTCGAACCTTCTTCCCAGATAACAGCACCAGTCAGGAATTTAGACTTTAACACATGAGCCTACGGGGACACGTCATGTTCAAACCATTCAAACACACACACACACACACACACACACACACAGAGTTCACACACATGTACAAACACATATATGATCTGGATATTAACTCTTTATCAGATGAATAGTTGGCACATATTCTCTTCTGTTCTGTCACTTGTCTTTTCATCTGCCGATTGTTTCCTTTGCTCAGCAGACACTTTCCAGTTTGATGCAATTTTCCCATTCTTGGCTTTGTTTCTTGTGCTTTTGGCATCTTATGAAAAAATGCGCATAGTGACGTATTGATGTCTCGCCAACAATTTGATGTGTCTGCAATTTCCTCAACCTAGACAGGAGGATATTCCAGTGGAGGAATGGTGCACAGCAGCCTGTTACCTGGAGCAGACCATGTCATTTCCATGGTTTCATGTTAATCTTCAGATCTGAGTGGACGTTGCTGGCTTTCCAGATCTAAAGGAGCAAGTCCCCAAGATCCCTGGAGAGAATTCAGGATTCTGGATCTCCAGCTATTAGGAGCATGAGGTTCGCATACTGAAGGATTCTTTTCTCTTCCCTACCACCTCACAACAGAACTGGCACCATGACTCCTCTTCCTGTGGTCCTGGAGGAGAGGTACTCAGAGTTGACAGCAGGACTTCTCATAAAATTACAGCTTAAACATGAAGAAGAAATCCTTATAATACTGCTAAGTTAAGACGGCTTAATTCCTACTAACTCCAATACCATATTTAAATAGAAAACATTTAGGGAATTGCACTTTTATGTTCCTCTCTCCTTATTGACTAGCTGTAGTTTACTGAAATTGTTGGAAATAATTCTATAAAATAAAACTCAATTTTTATTAACTTTATTGACTCAATTATACATGTACATTGATGAGTTTTAGTGTAAACAGCTAAAGTGAACCATACAATTAGAATGAGATCTAAGTAGTCACCTCCTTTGTTTATCAGGTACACTCACAGAATAGATGAAAATAAAATAAGTGGGTTGAGATGTAGCTGAGTGGTAGAGCACTTGCCTGGTATATGCATGGCTCTCATTTAATCCCCAGCATCAAAGACATATATCTACAAATGTTTTAGTGATAAACTATCTGACATGAAGTAACTTAAGAGAGGAAATATTTATTTTGGTTTACAGTTTGAGGGGATACCATTCTTTAAGGATTATGAAAAAGCCTAATGAAAACTCACTATTTTGTAAGCTAATTAAAGAAGTATCATTCAAAAGAAGTTTGACTGGAAGTGCCCTGCATGGGTGGATAACGCTTCTTTCAAACAACATGGGCTGGTAAATGAAAATTTCAGTGCTCAGCATGGGATACTTCCCTCAGAGTAGTTGCTCAGGGGCACCCCACAGGAATCCCAAACTTCACAGGCTATCGCTATTGCTTTTGGTTGTCCTCCATGACTAGATGGTAAAACCCTGTTGCTCAAGACACAACATACTTTGACCATAGGACATAGAAAAATCAAGCTAGAGCTTACCTGAAAACTCCCTCCCTTGATGGTTAGCTTTCATAGTGCCAAAGTGAGTATGCAGGCCACTGGGGCAGAAAAGTCATCAATAAACTTCCCTCTTCTGGACTCCGCATCCTACATACTGACCTGCCAGCAAGGTGTAACAGTGGCATGACTGTTATGGGAGGTAAACAACTTTCTGATTTGATTTGAGGGATTTGTGGTTGGTACTGTAAACATGTTAAAAAGCCCATGGCTGGAAAGGCTTTTGTGAGGGAATCTACCACTGTTGTTTTGCTAAAATGCCTTCTAAATTATGTACATTTATACCCATAGATGAGTGATATTCTCAATCTTGACAGAAGAATCTTCTTTTTCATGTAGGCAGCAGTCTATGCAGAGACTCACAACTGCTCAAAGTGACTGCTGTGACTGACTGTTGAGGCTCAGCCCTAAATGGGACTTTATATCAACCACTGCATATCATGGCATATCATAAAAGAGCGGGTGGAAGGAACGTAAGAGCTGGAGGATGCAGAGGAGTGTTAGGAAATGTCTTCTGGACCTGACATGGCCGTTGCACTCATAAACTCACAGTAGCTGTGGTCACCTGCATAGGACCTGCCCTTGATCAAGACAGTAATTTCAGCATGAATGACACAGGAGCTCATGAGGATCCACCCCTAGATAAGGAGCTATTGGCAACTGATGACTACTGGGAGAGGGAGGGTCATCTTTCTTTGGGAGTGTGCCTGCTCCTAGGTTACCTGTGCCCAAGCAGGCAGTTCTAATTAAGCTCAGTGGGTTATATAAAGAAAGAATTGGACATGAAGGTAGGACTGACATGTGTTGGGTTTGTTTGAGAGCAGTGGAAGGAGAGAGGTGGGGGTGGATATGCTCAAGGTATATTGCATGTATATGTGAAATTGTCAAATAATAAATAAAATGTATTTTTTTAAAGCAAAAATTGGATGTGGTGGTGTTTACTCGTAATCCCAGTGCTCAGGGTCAGGGGGAGGGTAGAGATTTCACACACCCTGCATAGTGTGAATTCAGCTTTTAACATCAACTGCCGTTTTTCCAAATCTGAAACTAAGTGGCTGAGAAATAAAGATGTCAGGTAGCGAAACGCACGTATGTGGAGCATCATGTTGTTAAACTGACATACATGTAGGAGTCAAGCCCCAGCAAGCCTGGGGATCTAGGTTTACTAGAAGTTACGCAGCTAGCTGAGTTTACTTGGTGAATTCAAGGTCAGCAAGAGATCCTGTCTCAGAAAAACCAAAGTAGACGGTACCTGAGGAGCAACATCCAAGGCTGTCCTCTAACCTCTACAGGCACTTGCAGACATGGGTACCTGCATATCCACATGAAAACATAAATCTTAAAAAAAGAAAAAACAATTTCCTGAGGTTTCTCTGCTAGGTGTAGATGTCAAGCACACATATGGATGGAACTATACTTGAATGCAAAGGGCACACCGTGCCTCAGCTGGTCTGTCTTGGAAATGATGTAGCATGATTGCGTGGGCACTCTTGTGCAAGCACACCAGCTAGAGGCTAGGGGCCCAGATTCATGGGAGGCCCTCCAGCTGTCTATGTGACTGTGAATGGCCTCCCTCTCCCATGTGTATGTCAATGTAACAACAGGATGCTCTGCATGTGTGCGTTTCCTGCCTGACATCTTTATTTCTCAGCCACTTGGTTTCAGACTTGGAAAAGCTGCAGTTGATGTTGAAAGCTGAGTTCACACCAAGCAGGGTATTTTAAAACTTAGCATCTGATGCCTGAAGTGTGAAAAAAAGTCTTTATTCCTTTCTGTGGGTACCAAATGCTGGACAAGTTTTTCTTTACTAAGTGGGGAACATAGAACGCTGGCAAAGGATGATGCTGTCTGTTGTTTCTGAGTGCATTTGGAAATGATTCCTGATGTTTCAGTCATAAAACAGGTCATTAAGATTTTGGCTTCATAGAAGAGTGGCTCAAGTGTTCAATGGAAGGGATAATCTCAGAAGAGATGAGTCACATGCAATCAATAAAAATGGATTTAGTTTATTTTTAAGACAAATTATGCATTTACACACATGCTTTAGGGCTTATAAAATGAAACACACACACAAAAACCACTTGAGGGAATCAGGGATAAATGAAGATGGGTAAGAGAAAAAGAAAGGCAGGTTATCTTGAAGAAATGATTACAGGTGGCTTTCTATTCTGTTTCCATGGCTTGAGCTGACCTAACAAAGAAACAAAAAAAACTCTTTCAGGAAGGTCAGTGGGCCTGTATTGAACAGACTCGTTTTATTGTCATTATTCCCTAAGCAATACAGCATTACAATGGTTCACAGAGTAGTTACGTTGTACTGGGTATTGCATCATCTAGGAATGATTTAGGTATAGAGTAAGACATGTTCAGGTCCTATGCAAACATTGCACTTTACCCTTCCTTCTTCCTTCCTTCCTTCCTTCCTTCCTTCTTTCCTTCCTTCCTTTTTTTGTGGTGCTAGGGATGGAAGCCAGGGCCTTACATATACTAGGCAAGTCTCTTGCTGGGACACTTCATCCTCAGCCAAGTACACCCTTTTATATAGTTAAAGATTTTGTTATCTAATGGTATGGGGGGCCCTGGAACTACCCCTCATGGGATATAGGTACAGAGAGGTGACAGTCAATTTGAACTTCTGTGGGACTGGGCATGACTTTGTCAGGGTTATACTGCCATGATATAAGGCCTTCCTTTCTCAGTTCATTCTTTCCTCTTGTCTTCCACAGGTCTGAGCTACATCCCGAGCTGATGGCTCTCCCTTCTCCTGCATTCCTCTCCACTCCCTTTTGGGGCTCTCTTCTGGGCATGGTCTTCCAGAGGCATCACCCTCCACACACACTCATGAGTCATCTCTCTCAGCACAGATTTTGACTCAGCACATCTGCCCTGGGTCTGTGGCTCTTCATTTCTAGCCAGTTCCTTGGGGATCCTACAGCTGTAGGTGCTTGGGCCCTTCACCAAGTACTTTGTCCAAAAAGGCTTATTTATTTTCTATTTTTGGGCATTTTTTGAGGCAGGGTCTCCCTGTAGTCCCAGCTGGCCTGGAACTTGTTAAATAACTACTTTTTACATGGGTGCTGGGGATCTGAACTCAGGTCTTCATGCTTGTGTGACAACCTCTTTACTGACTGGACCTTCTCCCAGTCTTCACAATCCAGCATTTTCCCCTTTGGGTTTCTTGCTCTTGCGTTGGAATATGGCCTAGTTGGCTCACAGTGCTCATTGTGGCATCAAGGGGTCACTCACCTGTGACCAGCAACTTTATTACAGGTATTTATCTCTTGCCCAAATCTTAGGCTTGTGAACAGGTAACGTATAAACAACAGTGTTGCCTTGAACCATGTAGCTGACTGAGTTAGACTTTCTACAACAGGCCTTTGGCATAAGCTAGTGAAACACCATTGGAAAAAAAATAACCTTATCACAAATTAAAAGAACAATCCTTAGAAAATAGCTGAAACGTAAGGTTAATTGGAGGCAGAAATGTCAAATTAATGCAGCAATGCACCGGGGAGCCTGCCCTGGCCTTTGTGCACAGAACCCGAGCGCATGACGGAGGGAAGCAGGGAACGACATAATAGGATTTTAGGGAGTCCCCTGTCATATTAAACAGGCTCTGCAATTAATTTCTTGCTGCAATGTTATTTTCATTGGCCTATATTTTCTTTGACCTCTCACATTTTTTAAGCTACCAATGCTGGGCAAGTGGGACTTAGGACTGAAACAAAAAAACTCCACAAAACTGTTTTGACTAAAAATCAGTAGAAATGTGACAAAACTGCTTTGGGATGGGTGAATGGTCTGGTGCCCTTGGGGTGATCTGGGGTTCACGGATGCTGACCTGGCCTTCTCTGCTCAGGGACTTACCTACTTTGCCACAGCCTCTTTCTGAGTCCCTTGAGTCTTCTCTTGTCGGGAAATCTTGGGATACCGGGAGGAGGACGGTGGCCTTATAGGCCAAGATCTTTTATTCATTGAACATGGAACACAGGCCAAGCACCTTTTAAAACTGCCACCATATTTAATCTTCACAAAACCCTTTGAGATATAATTTATAGTGCTAGTTACTTCCAGATGAGGAAATAGAGGCACAGGATGGTTACGTGCCTGGCCAGAGTCACACAGGTGGTGAACATCCGGCTTCCTCCTCCTCAGGGTAGCTTGAAAATTCACCTGCTGTGTCTGCTCCACACACAGTCACAATCAGTTTATCTTTATTCTTTATTTCTCATTCTTAATTGTGTGTGTGAGAGAGTGTGTGTGTGTGTGTGTGTGTGTATGTATGTGTGCGTGTATATGTGTGTGTATGGGGTCAGGATATATAAGCCTATGTGCCTGTAGAGGCCAGAGACCAATGTCGCGTGTCTTCAATTGTTCTCTACCATGTATTTTCAAGACACTGTCTCACTGAACTTGGAGTTTTCAGGCTCGGCTGAACTGGGTGACCAGGAAGCCCCAGGGATCCTTCTGTCTCTGTCTCTCCGGCACTGAAATTGCAGGTGTGCACCACTATATCCAGCTTTTAGTGGGTGCTGGGGACCTAACTCAGGTCCCCGTGCTTGTACAGTCAACACCTTACTAATTAAATCATCTCCTCAGGCACTAGTCTTTATTTTTAATTGTGGTAAAATATCATGAAATGTACAATTTCAAAGATTCTTCAAATTTACAGTTTAACTGTATTAAGTACATTCATCGAGCTGTGCAGTCACCACCACCACCTACTCCAAACTTTGACATCTTTCAAATCTGAAACTCTACACCCATTTAATAATCCCGCACCATACTATTTTCTGTCTCTATGAATTTGACAACCGTAGCTAATTCCATGTTATAATTCATATCATAATTTCACTCCTTTTAAGGGATGACAGTTCTGGATGGATAATCCCACATTTTGCTTATCCATTAATTAGCTTCTTCCTTTTGTCTATCATGAATATGCTGTTATGAAACACAATTCTATATTATTATTATTATAATTATTGGGACAGGTCTCCCTGTGGCCCCAGCCGATCTGAAACTCACTATGTAGAAGAGCAGGCTGGCCTCAGTCTCACAGAGATTTTCTGCCTCTGCCTCCCCAGTGCTGGGATTAAAGTCATGGGTGACCACACCCAGCCCACAATAAATCCTAAAAGTCAGTTTTGGATTGTGACTCAAAAGGAGTTCCACTAACAAGTTCTGATGTAATAGTGGAATGTTCCATGTCATGATGGTGGTGGTGATTATGCACATCTACTCTCGAATCAAAATGCTCCCACCCATGTAAAAACTGATAAAATAGAATAGGGTCTGGTTAACGGTGTTGTGCCAAAGTCAGTTTCCTGGTTCTGACATTCTGCTTGGTTTACACAAGGTGCATTTTTTTAAAAAATAAAAATAAATACAGAAGTTTTTGTGTATGGTGTCTGGGCATGTGTACATGTATGTGAGTGTGTTTGCCCATGTAGGCTCATGTGGAGACCATAGGTTGATACTGGAATGTCCTCTTGAGCTGCTCTGCACCTTATATTTTGAATCACGATCTCTCACTGAACCTAGAGCTTGTTGTTTTGATTACAGTGGCTGGTCAGTGATATTCTAGGATTTTCCTATCTCTAATCTCTGTTTCTGGGTTTCAGGGATGTACTGTCATGCATGGTTTTTACATGGATGCTGGAGATCCAAACTCAGGTCTTCATATTGTGTAGTAGAAACTTTACCCATGGAGCCAGCTCCCCAGCCCTCCATTATAGATTTCTGTTCCATGTGAATGCACTGGCTCCATGATGCTTTTGTAACTTCCTGTGAGTATATGAGAGCTTAAAAGGGAAATTGTCTGACTACAGTGAAGGAACTGGCACTGAGGACACCTGAGTACAAAAGCCTGACTCCACAGGCCTTAACATATATGACAGATGCATGAAATCTAGGGGAGGTTACGGGAGATGTGGATGGGAGAGGGGATCTAAATATGATTATGATTTATTGTATGAAATGTACAAAAATTCAATGAAAATCTACATTAAAAATAAATAAAAAACCAACCAACCAAACAAACAAACAAAAAACCAAAACAAACAAAAAGAGGAGTTATACACATTAAAGAGAATTTAGTTTGGTGCATCAGCTCAACCCCTACAAGATGGTCATATTGTGAAATATTAGGCAAGGGTGTTACTTCCAAAACCTTCCAAGATTTCCTCAATTATCAAAGGCCACTCACTATCATATTAGGAGACTAAATGTTGTTCACCAGAAAAATGACCAATAACAATGGCAGTACTGCCTCAAAAAGGTCAGTGGCTTGTGTTTGGGGTTTTGTTTTTTACAAAGGGAAGGCTTAGTACTTTGTTCTCCAGAGGTAGGTACTGGGTGTGTGGAGCACCCAGTATGCACTGGGGCATGCTGATCCTGTCATATATATTAACATCGCATCTGTGGATAAGGAAGAGACACAGAAAGGGTAAAGGACCGTTCAGGCTCCTGTGGTGAGCAAACTAGCCAGGCTGAGCATATTTATCTACTGACAGGTTCCTGTGCTCTTATTCAATCTGCTTTCCATGAGAAATAGATCTGTAAGAAACAGAAGTGAACATGACTCCGTTTCCTGGCCTAGTATCACCAATACAACAAAGATGATGTGAACTTTTGGTCCTTGGCCTGAAATCGCGAATGCATGTCTATATTGAGTCTTTTAAAAGATAATTTATCCAAATGCCTGAGGAACCTATAAAGGAATCAGGTACATTCTGAAATCAGGGTTGATTTTTTTTTTCTTGCGAGACATACAACAGTTAAGTAAGAGACAAAGTGCTGTAAACCTTTGCTACATTGAGGCTGGGGAGATGGCTTAGGAAGTAAGAGAGCTTGCCATGCAAGTGTGAGGACCTGAGTTCAAATTCTCAGAATCCATGTAGTGGGAACATGTGTGATCTTAGCACTCCCATGAGAAGATGGGAGGTAGATACCCCAGAAGTTCACAGGCCAGGTATCTCGGTGTACACAGTGGACAAACAGCAGAGATCTTGTCTCAGACAAGGTAGGGGGCAAGGACCAACGGTGGAGGTTGTCCTCCGACTTCCACACACATGCCTTGGTACATGCATGCCCATGTTCACACATAAATACGCATACATAGTTACATTGGGTTTATTGAAAAGAATACATATCTCTAGAAGTTCCTTGGATGGACTTGTAGAAAAATTTAAAAAAGCTTAGTATATTTAAAAGCTAGAAGTTTGAAAAACTGGGTATTATATTGCTCAGATTTTCCCTGTCTTTCTTGAAAAATGTTGTTCTTGGGAGTTGACAACTTATCACTGTAGTTTATATTACTGGGTCCAGCCTCACCGTGTATTACATTGTATCAAAGCCTTCTTCCATAGTCAATCTAACTTGGAATAAAATGTCTATATCTCTGCAGAAACAAATGGTTTTCAAAGGCACTCCAACACTGAATTCTAGGTAAATACTAGAAAGTACCCTGCATTACCTACAGTGCTAATCAGAGAAATCCCAACTCCTCCCAAGGGCAGAATGGAGAGCTGACTTTCTCTCTCAAAAAACAAAGTGAGCATTTGGCTCCTTCTGATCCAAAAATTGTCACATCCTAGTAAGACAAACATTGCTTTCTCTATGTTGTCACTGAGGAGGCTCAGAAGGGTAAGCTTGCTGGGGACCAACAGGCAGTCTGGATCCTACCTTTAGACTGTAAACTCAGTTTTCATTCCTCCACCCTGTAATGGAGTCCCTGCCTTGTGGTTCTTCAGGAAAGATGATAAAGTTAGAGATTCGACAATTCCGACTTCACTATAAATCTTCATGATTGTGTCTTCTGTGGATATGTATGTGTATTTACATATACATTGGCACTTGTCACAACATAGGATTAAACGTGATTTTTGGTATGCTAGTGAAGTTCTTAAAAATGTTAATTCTGATTTTTTTTCAGTGCTGGGGATTGAATTCAGGGTTTTACACATGCAAGGGAAGTACTCTGCCAATGACTTACATTTCCAGCCCCCCGAGTTCTTGTCGTCTATGAAATGGATAGTTGGAAATCCACCTAACTTGAAGAATGAGTGTGAATGTGTTTAGCCAACTCAGCAATTCATAAGCTCTTAGGAAACATGAAAATACCATAAAGATAAGTGGGGACGGTTGCGTATCTTCAGCAGTTTGCCCTCCACTGAGAATTTAGGATTCAGAGTTCTCTTTTAGCCTTTTTTAAAAAAATAAAAAACCCTCCCTACAATTTTCCTAACTGTATTTCCGGAATGCTGAGTTGTCGGGGAGCATGTAGCTGAAACATGGGCAGATCCTTAATTGCCTCTGCCAACCAGGTGGCTATTTGATGAACCACTGTTCTTCAATGGTATAAGCATCAACTTATAGTTAAATATTTGCACGTGTATCTAATTGCCTATGCAAAATTGTTCTTGCCAAACAGGAGTCTGCTTGAGCCTTCGACATAACTTGGCATCCAACATGCATTAATATTTTAAACTGTTGCAAACACTTGGTGATGTAGATCCAATTTTACTAATGTGGTTTTTAAAAACACCTCCCACTGCAGTGTGTAATTTTTACATATCTGTAGCATTCTTAGAATTCTATGATAAGGCTCTGGGAGCCAAGAAATCTGTTGGTGTATTCACAATGCCCAAATAACGGTAAGAGAAAAAAAATCAAGTTCATCAATGTGTTGTTATTTTTTCCAAATAACATAAAAAGAAACTGGTCTGACAGATAAGGTTCCTGAGTTAACTTTACATTATGGCCCAGAGTACAGAAGCAGTGGGTCTTTCAGGTAACGGGGAGTGGATGAAAACAGTAGCAGTGACTTGGTCTTGATCCATGAATGAAGGCCGTCACCATACACGCACAGGTGTCTGCCCTGCTCCCGGCTGGAGTAGAGCTTGAATTTTGGCAGTGATAGGACAGCTGGGACTTGGGAGAGGAACTCTTTCATCTGGCCTAGGGAGGGTGGGGAGCTCAAAACGTAAAGTTGGATCACATGAAGGCACCCTGCAGGGAGAAAGAAAGGGGCCAAGGTGGTCCAGGGTGAAGAAGCAGTCATGAACAAGGAGCAGAGGAAGAAGGAGCGTGGTGTTGAGGAGCCTGTGGGGTTGACTTGCTGTCTGCCAGGTAAGGGACCATGGAGGGCCATGGCATGTTACTCTGTTCTGTGTTGCTATAGCAAAACAGCTGATGTCGGATATTTCATAAGGAAAAGAGGCTCATTTAGCTCGTGATTCCTACAGCTAGAGGATCCGAAGAGCATGGCTTCCATGTTCTGGAGAAGGCCCTGGCAGTGCCACAACATGGGGAAGATGAAGAAAGAGAGGCAGCCGCATTCGAGAGTCTGAGCACACGGGTAGCCCTGCTTTATACGAATCTGCTTTCTTGGGAACCAAGACCACTGATTCCTTTTAAGGCTGTGTTCCTGTGACCTTCACCAGGTCTCACCTCGCAGTCATCCTGCTGCCTCTACCACTGTCACTTTAGAGACCAGGTTTCCAACACAGAGACAGCTGGGAGAGCCGGCCAACTGACCTACACTGTAGCAGGTGGGAAGGGAAGCTGTGAGGCTATGAGACGGGAGATCATGAAAGAACATGAGTCATCTAAACACTTGGTTCTTAGCCCGAGATTTCCAGAAAAGTGGATGAAGCAGGGCAGTGATGTAGCCCATGCCACAGATGAGCAACTCAAGGCTGCACCATCCACACTACCTGCCCAGAATCCTTCTTAAAACATTGTGATCTGTTGCTCAGAATCACCCCTCACCAACTCTGAAGTCTTATTTCTACAAAGACCATGAGGTTAAGCAGATCTGGAGAACATTAGTGATTTGCGTTTTAAAGCACCACTGGAGTGGTTCTCATACACGATGGTGACCATCTTTGTATTTCATTTAACATTTATTTTGTCCAGTGTTGTTTTCTATTTTTTTTTTTTCTAACCTGAAGAAAACCTCTAGAGACACTGTTGGTTGCCATAATCAGAAGAGAGGCGCTACTAGCACGTATTGAGCAGAGACGGAGAGACACTACACATCCTGCGGTGTAGAAGACAACCCTACCTCAAGGGCCAGTCAGCCCAAGGCACCAGTGGTCCTGAGGCTGAGAAACCTAGCCTTGGAACCTGCTAGCAATACAGTGAGCCATTAGATTTGATGTATGGTTCATTAGAATGTGATGCACAGGAGGTGGCAGCCTGGGTGGTCAGAGCTGGAGGTCCCTGAAGGTGTCGGGCCTGTGTGTTCCGGAAGCAGGAGTAGTGTGTGGCCGGGCTGCCCCCAGCATTCTTAGGAATAGGGTGTTTGCTTTCCCTTTCCATGTGCTGTTTCATTGCTGGGCCCAGCTCTTCTTTGGCCTGCCAAAGTGAGACTGGTGCTGGGAATGGGAGGAAGAAAAGGGCTAAGAAAAGACACTGAGTTTAGAAGTTCATTTTAGGTAAAAATTTGTGTGTATAGACAGTTCAGCAGATTTGGGGAGAAGCAAAGACCTTAATGTTCTGTAACTTGTAAGTTCCAGGTCTGAGCTAACTCCTGTTCTCTCCTCCCCAACCATCCCTTCATTTAAAAATAAAATTCCTGGTGTATTTTGAGGTATATAAAATGTTGTACAGCACATATTTAGAGGGTAAGATGATTACTGTGGTCGACCAATGATGTACCCATCATTTCACATGAAAGGTGATAATAAATACCCTAGTTGAGCTGGAATCTGGTCTTGCCTAATGCTACTTACTTTCTGGTGCCCTTTCAGAGGGAGTGTTTTTTTATGGTGTCACAGGTTTCCAGATGACTGTGTAGCTTAATCCAGGGGGAGCAGTCCCGCTGAGAAGCATCCTCCAAGCATTCCAGTTGGGGTCATTATCTCAGACTTGGCCACTTTTCCTCCACGTGCTTTTGCAATCAGGCTAGTTACCAAAGTCCTGGCTTCCTGCTGACCTTAAGGTGTGGAGAACCAACTGTAGCTGCTCTGCCTCTGAAAGCTGACAGCATCCCAGATGTTGGAACCACAGGGAGGATGGTTTCTTCTCAGTCCACGTGCCCAGTTTCAAGGTATCCTGCGGAATCAAGCCTGCAACCTCCATGTCTGAGACCCTGTTTTTCTCAGAGTCACCCTGGGTCACAGCAGCAGGTACAGTAACAGAAGGGAGGGAGGGGGACTGCGGTTGGACCCAAAGCTCCCTGGAAAGCAGAAGTGTGGCACAAAGGGGGAAGAAAACATAAAAATTCCTGCATGCTGGAGAGACATTATTGCTGGCTTACCCACTGAGCTCCTGCTGAGCATGGTTGTAAATTGGAATGTACTCTTTGCAAAGTTTATTGGGTCCTGGAGCTACTTGTTATCGAACTGGTCAATTAATCTATTATTATTATTTTTTAATGAGTTAGGGGATTTCCTTGAGCAGAAAATCACCAGGAAGCATGACCAAATGCCCAGAGCTCAGGGAAAGTCTGGCCTTTCCTTTAGAAAACCCGGTTCAACAATTAAAGGAGGAAACTGATGCCTCCCACTACAGGTGGCAAATTGGGCTGACTTGAGAGGCTGCGAGGAAGGTGAGCGTGGGACGGTCACCATGAAGCCGGTTACCAAAGTGCGGCAGCTTAAGTCTCGGAAATAAAGTCGTTGAGTTCCCCTGCTGAGAGACAAATGATTTCTATTTAAAAACCTTCTTCTTCTGTGCAGTAACTCCCAATGTAGCAATAATTAATGATATCAGGAGGTTAAGAAAGATCTTCTGTTGGAATCCCTCTGCTCCAGGCGAGAAATTGGATTAAAGTGAAGATAAACTTAGACGTTAAATCTGCTGAGGAACTCAGTAATTATGTGTGAATGCACATATTTGCAGTTATTGGAGCAAACCAGGTTGGGACTCTGTGGCTGGTCTTGTTCCAGACATGTGGGGTGCTTGGAGATGAGCTGTCAGAAGAAGTCACTAAACAAGTTGGTATTTCCACCTCAGCTCAACTTTAGATTTATTTTTGCTCCATTGTGAAGTTCTGCTCTTTTAGACACACTCTGTGGCCAGTACAGTGGCTTTATTTCTAATTATTTTTAAGCAGATTTTTTTCCCCATGGGGGCAATGCACACACCAAAGAATGTACAGGCATCCGTCAGTGTCTGTGACAGGGTGATTCCAGGATACCCCAACAGACACACCTATTCAAGATGCTCAGATTGCTGTATAGTACAATATTTGCATAGAACATACACATATCACCATACACTTAAATCTCTAGATTATTTACACTACATAATTCAATGTAAATTTTATGTTACTAGTGATTACAATATGACTATATTGCCCAGAAAATAGTGGTAAATAGTGATAAGAAACAATGTGTGGACATATTTAGTACAGACACTTTTTTTTTCTCCAATATTTTCACTCAGTGGTTGATTGAATCCATGGATGGGGAATTCATGGATACAGACATCCAACTATAATTGTCTAGACAATCTGGCAGGTTAGGGATGGCCCTGTGACATGGTTTTGCCTGATACTGAAGTGGAAGCTGGCTGAGCAGGATTTCTGGGAAAGTTACTAATGTTTTTCTTGTAACAAGGGGCAGGGTTGGCTGAAGTGCACCTTTCCCCTCTGCCTTTCACCTTTCTTCCCGCCTAGAATGGCTAATGAAAACCTGGATGTTTGGATGCCGTTTTAAAAGCTATGTTTTTATTATTTTTGTAAGAATTTCATACAGTGTATTTTCATCACACTTCTCTCCCTTCTCCAGCTCCTCCCTGGTTCACCCCCACCTTCCCATCCACCCAACTTTGTGTCCTCTTTTTTTTTAAAAAGCCCAACAAGTCCCATTTGTGTTGCCCAAATACTCATGGGTGTGGGACCATCTCCCGGAGAATGGCCCACCTGCTGGAGGCCACATCCTTAAAGAAAACTGACTCCCCTTCTCTCAGAAGCTCCCAGTTGCCCATAGTTCCTCAGCTAGAGGTGGGACTTTCTGCCAACTCCCCTGTTCCATGCTGGGATTCTGTCTGGCTTGAGCCTGTATAGATCTTATGTATCCCATCACAACCACTCTGAGCTCATATGTGTAGCTGCCTTGCTGTGTCTAGAAAACACTGTTTCCTTGTCATCCAACACCTCTGGCTCTTATAATCTTTGTGCCCACCTTCTTTGACAATCCTTGAGCCTTGGAGGGAGGGGTGGGACATAGATGCCCCATTTAGGGCTGAACACTGCAAAGTCTCTTATTCTCTGCAGAAATGACCCAGTTGTGGGTCTCTGTGCTAATTACCTTCTGAAAAAATAAACTCACCTGATGAGGGATGAGAGATGCTCTGATCTATGAATATAATCGTAAGTCATTAGGAGCTAGTTTAATACTATGTCCATTTAGCAGAATAATGGCAGTAGGTTCTTCCCTAGGGTCTCTGACCCATCTATCCACAGGTTCTTGGTCCTGCAATGGTGCCAGGTATAGATTCCATTTGTGGAGTGGAACTTAAATCCAATCAGAAAGTGTTAGTTTACTTCAAGAACATCTGTGCCACTGTTGCTCCAGTGGGCATATCTTGTCATGCCAGTAGTTATTATAGCTTACAGGGTTCACAGCTGGGTAAGACTGATGATTACTTTTCTCCTCTGGTAGCATGCATAATGCCTTCTAGAACTATGAAACCTAGCCAGTAGGGAAGAAGTCAATACCAGTTTGATTTCCCTACATTCTATGACTCAAGTATGCATTGTTTACAGCAATAGGGTCTTAGGGTCATACTGCCAAATTCTGGAGAGTAACGGGGAATAATGGTAATAGTCTGTAATGTTTAGGAATCTATGGGATCCCACTGCCAACAACTCCAAAGAGGTAGCTCATTCCTGGCAGTGAGTGGGCTTTTTGTTTGCTAGCTTATGGTGTTTAGAAGGGGCACTGCCTCCCATTATAGGGTAACTCTAAAGTCTTTATATATATGCATATATTTTAGGAAACTTCTATAGTAATGTTTCCATATGGCTTTTTCAAATGGCTCTAATGCTAGTTATCACTCCTCCCTCCTCCACGCTACCCTCCTGCACCTGTGCACTGAAGCCTTCCTGTTCGAGTGTTCCTCTGTACCCTTTATATTACTGCATTCTATCTTGCCTTCCCTTGTCCCTTTGCCTTCCCTTGCACTCCTCCCCATGGTCTCTTACTTGTTTCCTGGCCTCTATGGATTTTCCAAATGAAACACACATATCTAAAAATTCAAGACTAACATCCACATATGAAAGAAAACATGCATGTGAAGTTTGTCTTTTTGGGGTACCTCACTCAGGATGATTCTAGCTCCATCCATTTACCTGTGATTTTCATAACTTCATTTTCTTTACTAGCTGAATATATTCCATTGTGTAAACGTACCACATTTTCATTATCCATTCATCATTATGACAGACCTAGAAATGATAGGTTGTTTCTGGCTATTGTGAATAGAGCAGCAATGAATGTGGATGAATAGGTATCTTTGTAGCAGGCTATAGAGTCCTCTTCCATTTTGTAACAATTTGAATAAAATTTCTGTTTTAAGGATCAAAGCATCACCAGCTATAAAGAGCCCTTCAAGACTTCCTTTGGTGAAGAAATGGGAAAGAGACAGCATTCCAGAAGATAATTTTAACTGACTAAGCCCTAGGCCATGAAGTTTAAATTTAGAATAAATTCCTTTTCCTGATTTTAGGCATAGAGAGAGTCAAACCAAAATCCAACCTGTGCAACACAAGATGCCATTTGGAAGGACTCTGTGTAAGGTATGCCCCATCTTCTCCCAACACTGAAGGGATGGGTCAGGTCAATAGTAACACATTCTGAGCCTGGGCATGGGTGCTGATGGCCTTTGTGATATGTGGCTGACAGACATAGCTCTTTGGATCTTCTCTGGGTCTCTTTAGTGTATCACATATATATACTTCCAGGGACCCAGTCCACTTTACTTGCTCCAGATGAGTTCTGGGACCACCAAAAGACATCCTGGTACTGATGCTTTATACTAACAGAATAATGAATTCAAAGTGAAAACACAGAACTTCACATCTTTTCTGCATAGATCCAAAGGCCACTGTCCTGACAGAGAAGGCTGCACTTGCTCTTTGCCAGTCCTCCTTGGTTTTAGGATGTCAGATGTGAATTAGTGCTGGACCAGAGGTTCTTTCCTGATCTGTGATGGGCTTGCTCTGGGCACTTGGGACTCCAAGCTTGGCACAGGGCTATGTGCTGAGCAGGTCCCTCTGGATCTGGGCAGGGAATGCATGAGGAGGCTGGGCACCTATGGGAGGCCCTCCTCCAGCTAGTAAGAGTTGTTCTAGTTTGCTTTCCGTTGCTGTGATAAACACCATGACCAGAGGAAACTTGGGGAGCAGAGGGTTTATTTAGCTTTCAGGGAGGGAGGCCAAAGCAGGAACTCTAGGCAGGAACTGAAGCACAGACCATGGAGGAATGCTGTTTACTGGCCTGCTTTCCCTGTGTTGCTCAGCTATCTTATACTGTCCAAGTCCAGCTGCCCAGGGATAGCACTGTGCAAAGGACCTTCCCACCTCAATTAGTAATTGAGAAAATGACCCACAGACAGGCCTCAGACTAATCTAATGGAAGTAATTTTTCAACTGAAGTTCTTGCTTCAGGCATGTGTCAAGTTGACTGAGACAGGAATCATGAGCTGCATTGTGGGTGGGGGTGTCTTGAGTCACATGATCAAAATCCTCTCTTGGCCAGTGGGTCCATCATTTGGTCTCTAACCACTTGAAGCTCACACCTCCATGAACTTTTCAATCAGTGCTCACAGTTCTGAGCTAGTAGCTTAACATTACATGTACGAAACCGAGGCTTCAAGAGCCTCAGTATGTGAGTGTGATCCATGGTAGAGACCCTTCTCCCTGAGTGTTTCCACATGGCCTCTCCTGTCCTCTCCAAACTTCTGCTCTTCTCATGAAGCTCCAGAAATCAAAGAGACTAGCATCCACATATTGAAGGTTCTGCTCTTCCTGGGCACACAGCTATACTGTTTTTTAAGCCCCTCAGTCTCATTTGCACAGGTTATGCAATGAATCTGGGCTGATGAGATGGAAAGATTTTTTTTTTCCTACTTTCAGTTACAGTTCCTAAAATGATTTATGTGAGGCATGTAGGGGATCCAGAGGCCAAGACATATGAGAAAAGGGGTCTGACACAGGCTTAGAAGATAGCTTTTCAGCTTCCATTCGCCTGTCATGTCTATGAGAACTTTGGGGATAATTGTTTCAGCAACTGCTGTTAATAACACTGGCTAATACAGGCTGCTTGTGTTGCTGACACAAAGTCTGTGCTGGATCTTGTAAAAGTCATGTCTTTTGAGAGAAGTGCTACTGACATTATCATCCCCATTGTGTGATGGGTGTAGAGAGGTTTTGGTGGAGAGTCTTGCGAATGGAGATTTCTGACTCTAAGTGTTTGAAGATGATGCTGTTACAAAGGTGTTCTGGTAGACTGTAAACCACACTTGTCAGCTCTGTCATCAGTCTCCCCCTTAATAATGTCTGAATTTTTCTTAGGGGTTTCCATAAACACAGCACTGAATTTCTTGCACCCACTTCCTAAATATAACTTGTAGGGAATTATTCTGAAGTTGTGGAAACAGCTCCAGACATCTTCTGCCACACTCCCCAATGTGTTTATGTATCTGTGAGCAAGTTACTTTGTTTCTGAAATGGAATCTTTCATGCGGAAAGTGGAGATAACATACTCACCTCTCTGAGTTGGTGTGGGAATGGAATATGATCATGTATTTAAAATGCTGAGCTCAGTGAGCTTGCTTTCCAGGAGACAGGACATTCATCAACTGTGCAGACTTGTCTCCAGAACTTCATCAGAGGGTGGAGCAAGTTCAGAGTTCAAGTTGCTGGGTGATGGTTTAGGAAGTACCTGAGCTATGGCAAAATATCCAACAATCTGCAAATCAGTCACTATATTTTCTGTTAGGTTAACAAATGATTTGTAGATCGGTTTTAGGTTCATAGAACTAAGAAGAATTACAGAGATCTGTAGTCCCCATCCGTTCTCTTCTAGTCACATGCTGTACTAAGCACATCTCCCACTAGCTATAGTGATGTGCTTGTGACAAGTGATAAAGCTACATGGACACATCGTGGCTGCCCAGGCACATAGTTTATGATCGTGTTTACTCAACATTTTACATTGACTGGTTTTAGAAAAATATACAGTGACAAACATCTACTTCAGTCATATACAGAATACATTCGCTGCCCTAAAAATCTTGCTCCACTGTTTACCTATTCCTTTCTCTTCCTATGATCAGATTTTCTCTCAAGTTGTCTCCTGGAAATTTTAAGGTTTTTTGCAGCTTATATTCAGGTCAGGGATCCATTTTGAGTTAATCTCTGGAAAGGGCATAGTCTGCAGATTTTTTTCCCCAGTATGTGGATCTAGTTGTTTCAGTGCTATTGTTGAAGAAACAATCTTTTCTCCATTGTTGTGCCTTTGTTAATTTGTCAAAGACCAGTTGATTATATTCATGTAGATCTATTTCCAGGCTCTATAGTTTGCTCCATTGATTTATTTTCCTATTTTTCAGTAATATCATATTGTCTTGACTAATGTCACTTTAGCGTAAGTCTTGAAATGGGGTCGTGTCAATTTTCCCCAACTTTGTTCTTCCTCTCTTTCAGGTCTTTTGCCTGTTGATATAAGCTTTAAAATCGCTTTTACTATGTCTTCAAAATAATGTGAATTTATAAGTCAAATTGGGAAGAAATGACAGATCCTGCTGCCACAGAGCCATCCTGCCACATCTGTTCTGCTATGATGGACCTAAATCCCCTAAAGCTGTGAACCAATATGAATTTTCTTCCCCCAAGTTGCTGCTGCCAGGCGTTTTGTCACAGCAAGAAGAGAAGTAACTAATGCAATATCAATCATTCAGCTAGGCTGGCTGACTGACTGGTGGGCTCCAAGGGTCTTCCTGTTTCTACCTCCCCAGCTGGGATTACAGATATGCATTGCCATGGCTGGCTGTTCTCTGTGGGTGCTGGGGATCTGAACTCAGGTCTTCATGCTTGCTGTAGTAAGCATATTACGGACTGAGCTGACTCCCCAGCCCTGTTCATTTAATTTGGAGGGCATTGTTTTGTCATGTGACTTCCCTGACAGATCAAAAAGAACTGATTTTTTTTTTTTTAGCTTTTTTAGTGTGCTTACCTCCTTTCATGTCAGACCAGAAACTAAAGCCAGTCAGTTTATTCTTAAAAAGACTTGTCTTATGCTTATTAAAAAATAACAGTTTACTCCAGGATCCTCTTCCTATCTGACTGTACCTTTTATTGCCTGCTTCAGTCAAAATTTCTTTTCTAACATTTCCCTCTGAAGAAGGTTAGTGTACATACTGTAAGTGGTTCTAAGGGACAAGTCCTGTAGATTTGCACATTTATTTATTACTTATGGCTCCTCTCTCTTGCTCCCAGCAGGAATGTGCTGGCATTTATAATCAGTAGCTAAATTTGAATCATCATTTCTCATTCCTCATAGCGAGAGCCACAAAGTTACTCAGCACTCCCTTTGGGATAGTCTCCATGTGGGGTGTCCTTTAAGGTATCTACGCTCTTTCTGTTCATTACGCTTTAGCATATTCTAGCATTGTTGGAAGTGGTCAGAGTTGGCAGCTTTTACATTAGGTATGCAGGGAAATATTTCAGGGGCCTATTAATTCCTACCAACTTCAGCTGGCAAAGGGAAGGTGTGGAAACAAATGAGTTTGGCTAGCAGCCCAGGCTGTCAGACCCAGCTCCTGTTTGTTAGCAAGGTCCTATCTTTTATATTCAGGTGCAGTTATTCCTTGCAGATGGCTCTTTACCTGAGTGAGTGGATGGCTTGGGGAGCTTGGGTGTTATTACTTAAGCAGGACCTCGGGCACTGAGGGTTGTATAAAAGGCAGGCACAACTGGGATTTGGAAGCATTCTTCTTGAACATTGTTTTTAGTTCACACTTGAGCTGTGCATTTCAGTCCTACACATGGGGACACCCACATTTTCCTTCTGGAGCATTGGTCAGATCTTGTGAATGTCTTGCTTAGACTCCTCCTCCCAGCCACCATCTTCCCCCTTCCCCCCTTCTAAATTTTCATTCAGAGACTGAAGAGATGGCTCAACTGGTAACGCGTTTGACACACACACACACACACACACACACACACACACACACACACACACACGAGGAACTGAGTTTGAATCCCAGTAACCACATAAAAAGCTGATCGTGGTGATGCACACTTATAATCCTAGAGTTGGGGAAGCAGAGACAGGTGTATCTCTTAGGGTCACCCGATATCCAGCATAACCTAATAAACTAGCCCCAGGTCACAGTGAGAGAGATTGTCTCAAAAAACAAGGCAGGGGGCCAGAGAAATGGCTCAGTGGTGAAGAGCACTTGCTACTCTTCCAGAGGACCCAGGTTCTGTTTCCAGTACCCACATCAGGCTGTTTACAACCAAGTGTAGCTATTCTTTCATGGGATCTAAGATCCTCTTCTGGCCTTTCTGGGCATTGCTTGCATTGATGCACACACAGAAAACAGGCATACACATAAATAAAATAAATAGAATAAATACAATATAGATGACTTCTGAGGAATGACAGCCAGGGCATACCCTGGCCTCCACATACATATGCACACATCTGCACTTATTTTTGCATACATATGAACCTGCTCATAAGTGGACCTGTACACTCACACACCTAATACATGAACACTTAATAAATCAAATTTTTGTTCAGAAATTATGGTTATTTCCTTTTCTTGAGATATGTCTCATGTAATCCAAGCTGGCCTCAAACTCACTCTGTAGGCAAGGCTGACCTTGAACTCCTCATTCTCCAGCCTCCACCTCCAAGTGTTAGGATTATAGGCATGTATCACCACACTTGGTTTAAGCAGTGCCGGGGATTGAACTCAGGGTTTGTGCATGTTAGGTAAGCACTCTACCAATTGAGCCACATCTTGAGTCCCCTATTTTCTTATTATAAAGGGACCATTTGTTTTCTGAGGAAGCTGTGTATAATGTACTTAGTGAGGATGCCTTAGTTGACTGGACACTGGAATTCACCTGATTGCCTGGCTCTTCCTTTATCCCAGTTCACTGCATGGCTAACTGAATGGCATGAATTTACTGATTGTTTTCAATTTACTGAAGGCTTGCCAAAGGAAAAAGAGGCATGCTAATCAGAGAATAGTAAATGCAAGAACTGTCCCAATGCACCTGGCTTTTCTCTGTGGAGTTCTCATGGACACTGCTTGTGGTTTCTCCAGACCATCTTCTACCTCAGCAGCTGGTGAAGGGTAGTCCAATGATCCCTGAGGATCCCCAAGGCACCTTCAAAGTCCAAAAGATCTGCCCATTTTCAGTTGCATATCTGTGTGAGTCTGGATTTTGTTCACACGCTTCAGTCAAACAACATATTGCAACAGATGAATCCAGTGATACAGCTGTCTTCTATGCAGTCAGTGTTAAAGAGATTTGAAAGATGTGAAACGATTCTAATTATATATTTTTTGGGGAAATATGGTTATTTTAATAGAAATGTTATTTATATTCACACACAATGTTATTTTTAAATGAAATAGCAACTGCTTTCATACTTCTGAGTTTTCATTTATAATACAACAGAGATGAATAAATGAAATGTGTTTCGAAGGAGAAGTGTCCCCCATGGACTCCCAGTGTCTGGAGCCATTAGGAGGTGTGGCCACGCTGGAGGAAGCCTGTCTCTAGGGGCAGGCTTTGAGAGTTCATACCCTTGTCCCACTCTGAGTTTGCTCTCTTTCTGCTTCCTGTGTGTGCTTGAAGATGTGAGCTCTTAGTTTCTTCTCTGGCTGCCTCATGCCATGTCTCCCTCACCCATGATGGACTCTTCCCTCTGGAAGCATAAACTCAATAAACTCTTCCTCTGTAAGTTGCCTCAGTCTGGTGTTCTACCACAGCAGAAGAAAAGTAATTAACACATGAAACCAGCATTGGAAATTACTTTGAGAAATGTTCTGAAACCAAAAGGTTTGGAAATAATTGTCCTATTTCTTTAAGTATTTAAACAGGCATTTCCATGTCTTAGAAATAATGGTCATTTGGAAGATATCCTTCAACTATAAGGGCTAATAAATAATTATATATTTATACATGGACTACTATACAACAAAAAAGGAATTAAGCATAGCTGTGTACAATTACCCAAAATAAATACTCTAAGTACTATAGGTTTAAAAATTACTGAAAATACATGGCATTTTTTCAAGGATAGATTGCATATGTGATTGTGGTTCCATAAGAATATGTTGCCTAGTGATATCATAACATAATCACCTTGGTTTGTGTAAGCATATTCTATGATATAAACGTGATGATGAAATTGCCTAACAAGCCATTTCTCAGAACTTTGTTATTATATGACATGAGTATAAAATATTGAGTTTAAGAATGCATACATAGGTGGGAAAAGTTCAAAGGAAAACACAGAATGATGCCTTAAAAGTTACGCTCTTAATGGGATGAAGTGAGGGCCAGTAATGGAAAAACACAGCTAGGGACCTCATAGTGCTGGCCATGTTTACCTTGAGTTCTGAGAGTCGACACCTTTCTCTGTACATGGCTCGATTGAGCTCTAAACTCACCATGAAACTATATCCCCCCTTGTCAACTGACCTGATGTCCAAGGCTGTAGAGTCCTGCTTCCATGTTTCCAAATTTTAATATTTCCAGTCTCTTCCCTTTATCTGTACTACCAGGGATAGTTGCTGTTCCCTATGGAAAATCTGTGTATTTTGTTCAAACCAAGGTTATTAAATGGTGCTGGGTACTTTTATTGTCATTTTCATGGAAGCACCACACATAGATTGGAGGAACTGTTACGAACTGGTAGCACTTTTGTCTCTTGCCTGAACCCTCATGAAACAAATTGAGCAGCCCTAAACTGAAACGTATACTCCAAAATGCTCCAGATTCTAAAACTTTGTCAGCATGCATTTGATCTCATGTGCAGTCAAAACCACAGGTGAATTAATATATTTATAAAATTACTTCCAGACTACATGCATACTGTACATACAAACCATAAATGAAGTTTGTGTTTCGGCTTAGATCCTCTTCCCATGTTAGCTCATTATGTATAGGTAAATGTTCCCAAAATCAGAAAAATGTCTGGAATCTGAAACACTTCTGAGTCCAAGCATTTTGGATAAGGGGTGTTCCATCTGGGCAGAGAAAAAGCTCAAGGAGTGACTTGAGGATAAAGACCCTCAAAGACAAATTGTGGGTGTGGTCATTTCTGTCACTGAGCTTTAATACAGTGCTGAGCTTCTTGTCATGACCCGTGGGGTTGTCAGTGTGTTATGTGTCATGGCCTGTGATGAAATGCTCACTGAAGCAAATGCCTGAGGATCAAGTGCTGCTTCATGTGACTGTGAAGGTAGTAATGATGACTGCCTGGCCACGGGGTGCGTGAACTTCTCCACAGTTCCGGGAGCACTTACAGGAAGAAAAATGAGACCCAAGGTTCTAAAATAAGAAATTATCATATTCCTCATGTACATACATGCTTGTGTGTGTGTGTGCCTATTTGTACACATGTGTGTGGAGGCTAGAGGTCAACATTAGGTGTCTCCCTTGATCACTGTCCTCCTTATTTAAGAGATGTCTTTATTCTTAGTAAGTTCATACGTGTACAATGAACTATGATCATATCCATCCCTAGTTCCCCTCCAGCTCTCCTTGTACACCCCTACATGTCCCTTTCCCAACTTCATGGCCACTGATAGGATTCCTGTGCTTTATTTTTGAAATATTTCATTTATTATTATTTTATGTGTATGAGTATACTGCACATATGTAAATGTACCCATGTCATGCAATGTCCATGAAGGACAGAGAGTGTATTGAATTTCCCTGGAACTGGAGCTACAGGTGGTTGTTAGCTGCCATGTGGGACTGGGAATTAAACTTGGGTCCTCTGGAAGAGCAGCCATTGCTCTTAACTGCTGAGCCATCTCTCCAGCCCTCCACCTAATTTTTTGAGATGGAATCTCACTGAACCCAGCACTCACAAATTTGGGTAGACCGACTGGCCAGCAAGCCCAAGAATCTTCCTGTCTCCATGTCTCCACACTGCAGTGAGAGGCTGGGGTGCTATGCTCATTCACCTTTTGCATGAGTGCTAGGGGTCAGACTCACATCCTCATGTTGTAAGGCAAACACTTTACCAATAATAGCCATCTTTCATCCTCCAAGTCTTTAAATTCTCAATTATGGTCCAGTTAGAGAACTGAGTGATCTCCTCAAACTTTTTTTTCCCTTTAAGCACCCAAGGTGGCTTTGCTGAAAATCAGCCAAATTTTTAATTATACAGGATGCAGAATTGTAATCTAAACAGAGTCTGAAGCAATAGGAAGTCTATCACATGAAATTTAACACGTTTTCTGAGGAATGAGACCCTGAGACCTGCTACAAAAATGTTTGGATGGATTCATACGAAGCTGGCAATGGCTGAGCCCTCACTCACTTTAATTCTTCTCTGTCATCTGTGTCTCAGGACACCAGGCTTTTACCACTGGAAGATACTATAGTGCTCTCGCAGGGGGGACTTGCTTGTGTGATAGTCAGCCCTCTGTTACTGTAACAGAATAGCTGATATAATAAACTTACACAGAGGGAAAGTTCATTTTGTCACACAGTTTTGGAGGTCTCAGTCCATGATCAGTTGGCCGCATTGTTTTGGGGCCTGTAGAAGAGCAGTATGTCATAAAGGGAGTGTGTAGTGCAGAAGCTCATCATGTCAAGCCCAGGATACAAATGATAGGCAGAAAGGACCAGTGACTCACAATCTCCTTTGATACTATACTCACAATGACCTATAACTTCCTATTAAAGGTGTATCATGAATTCTTTCATGGTGAGGCCCGTCGTGCAGCCCCACCCCCGACATCCCTAGGTGGACAGAGAATGCTCTTTTAGAGAAATTCATTTATTCCGGGTTACTTATAAAGGATTCATCCCCGGGGAGAGAGATGGAGATTTCATATGGCAGAGCCTGCATTTTGATCATAAGTCCCCTGGACCTCTGGGACACGTGCCCAAGATGGAGCCCTGGCACTGCCCATCTCTCTCCTTCCCAGTCTTTCCTGCACTTCCACTAGACCTCCCTTCTTAAGCAATTGGTTATTGGGATGTCAATCACATTTGGAAGCCTGTCCCAAACAACAGAGAGGAAACTATGGATTTATCCAACACCCCACCCCTTTTTCTCTCTGGCTCTTATAACACTTTCTGCCATCTGCTTCCACGATAGTCCCTGAGCCACAAGAGTGAGGGTTTTGGGGAGGGAATAACAAGTGTAGGATGATGTTCTTTTCACTGTGGCCTGGGTTATCATCTTGCTTCAGTGATAGTCCTTCTACTGTAAATACACAATTGTAAAACAGCAACAACAGCAGCAAAAATAACATCCACACAAATACTGAATGACTTAACCTATGGGTGTAAACACAAGTACTTAGGCAATACCTAAGTAGGCACATCATATTTATCATGCAAACAATTACTTTAGCTTCTTTATGCGGGCTTATAACTTTCCCTCTCACCACTGGAGGTTGATATTCTTTTCCTAATATCAGATGTATGTGTGCTCTCCCTGAAGAGTAGGCCCTGAATCCAATTTTAAATATGCTGGGGGTGCACATACCAGATGAGCCTCTATTACACCTGTAGAGACATCTGACAGTGAGGCATGTAAGATCTGTCCTCAAGCAGAGCTTTTCAGGACCATTCTCCCATAGTGGCCTACATAGCGCCCTCTAGCACTCTGAAAGCCAGCCATCGATCTGTGGGCGGTTTTCAGCTTGGTCCCAGCTAGATCTCTCTTTCCATGCTCGAACTATGTCACATCTTCTGTAATAGGGCCTTACCGTCTACTTCCAGTGTGCAACCAGCATTATAATGTGGCAATTGCCTTTTGTTGGTCGTAGGGGGCTTCCAAGGCTCCCTTGGCCAACAGCTCACAGGGGGAGCAACTCACACCTAGTATTGGAATTGCTAGTTAACAATCATATAAAGTATACTTTTACTCTTTGGCATCTAAAGGCCTAGGCCCATAGAGCTCCCAGAATTTCACAGCTATACTTCACCCTTGTACCCTGTATGAGTTACATTCCATTCTTGTTTCTTCAGGTGTACTTGATGTCTCTCTACTAGGTTTCATATCTGTAAAACACTCAGAAGTCAACATTATAATCATGTACAAGGTCTAACATAACAAGGAAAATTCACTTTTATTTGCATCAGCTGTTTTGTCAACAGATCTAGGTTGGGTAGAGTGTCATGTAAATTAGTCAGTCCTTTACTGACTTTAGTTATTGTCAGGAATCCATTTAGTGTCCCGGAGTTCTCACATGGAACCTCCATGCATCCCTTTATCCTTGCTAACCTTGTTGGGGCTGGCCCAAACCACTTGGTCCTACATAGGGCCAAGGAGGAATAAGGCTTCTTTTGCTCCTGTCACAGCTGTTGTTTCCTAGGGCCAGGGAGATCCTGGGTCTGATTCCTGACCCTAGCCACACCTATGGTCTCTCCGTTGACCACACCTGGCTGTTGGGAGAGGTCCTTCCCAGGCAAACTGTCTCCACCCCTTGAATAGCCAGGCACAGGGGAGAAATGTACCCTGTTTATTCTGGGGGGGGGGTTAGTATCCACCGCTGGGATAATCTTTATCCTCTGTGTACCTTTTGTGAACCCTTTCTCAGGGCTTAAAGCCTCCCAGAGCTGCATTAGCACAGAATTTGGCTTTTTACCAATCTTTTCATTAGGAAATTGGGCTAGATGCAAATCTTGCCACATTTGCCTATGAGTAACCCAAGCAGACCTCCTTTTCTGTTTTGCTTCCCTTACACAGCTTTTATGTTGTTCTATTCTTCTACAGACATACTTCACATGCTGGTCTAGGTTGCTTACATCTGTCAAAGCCTCTTCTGCCTTGTAAAGCTCTTGTCCCACTAGGGGATCTAGCAGGGACACTAAACCTCCATACCAATGTTGAGGTCCTTATTCAATGAAGTCCTTCATTAAGTCTCTAGTGAACTCAGTCCTATCTGGTCCTGTGAAAGGGGCCCCACATGTGGCTTTCCTCATACCCAGTTCTCTCAGCAGTCCCTTTTATTGTTCTCCAGCTCCTGACATTCATGGGAACCTCCACTGGTGGTAACCAGGTTTCTCTAATGGCTTGCACAAGCCAGTCCATCAGAGACTGCTTCCATTTGTACTGCCTTATGCTATGCAGCCTAAATCTCAAGGAGGGGTGAGCTGTTATGTAGCTCAGCTGTCCTGCCTCTCAGGCATTCAAGTTAATATCATCTGCTCTTCTGTCCCATATTCTCAGGAGCCAGGTGATGATAGGCTCTTTTGCAGCTTGTTTGAATGTCCTCCCTATTTCCAGCAGCTCTAGGGCCGAGAACCCTTTATTCACTAAATTCTTATGCTTGTTAAGACCTTTATCAGTGTGCAAGCATTTGGATTTTTCCTTTTTTTGTATTACAGTTTGAATCTGAAAGGCACTTTCAGCTCCTTCTGGGTTGCTTGCTTCTTCCCAGGGGTTCCAGGTTCTAGGGTCCCAGGATGGGTCCTGCATTATTAACCTGACCTGGGTTTTCATCCCTTTTCGACTTTCTTGCTGTAAAAAGTGGCAGGCTAAAAGCTCCATCTCCTTTTCTCTTTTATCCAATTTGCTAGCAAGCTCAGAGACTAGTATTTAAGAAGCAAGCTCATATCTTTCTCTCGATCCAATTTGTCTCTCACACTTTGACTCTCTCTCTGTGCTAAGGCCTCAGCCTGAGACTGCCACTTTGAACTGGACCCGTGTGCTGCGGCCTCCTCCGTGGCATCTCCGCCAGGGTGCGCCACCACCACCGCCGGTATTTGTGCCACCGATCTCATCTGCTTAGGCAAGTTCACCTTAATTACATATTTCACCATAAACTGCCCCAACCCTGCAATGGCCTCCATACACACCAGTCCTATGGGGATGATCCTCCATATCAGAATTTCTTCTGCCCACACTTTCCCCTTAGCTGGTCCCCATATGAGCGGCAGCTCCATAAATCCTTTCCTCAGGAGCATTCTCCTTTTGTCAGTCGATCCTGCCGGTTATGCAAACTGTATCACGAATTCTCTCACAGTGAGGTCTGACGTGCAGCCCCACCCCTTCTACCCCTAGGTTTGAACCGATTGAATGGACCGAGAATGCTGTTTTAGAGAAATTCATTTATTCCGAGTTACTTACAAAGGGTTCATTCCCAGGGAGAGAGATGGAGATTTCATATGGCGGAGCCTGCATTTTGATCATGAGCACCGGGGACTTATGGAACATGAGCCCAAGATGCAGCCTGGTGCCACGCCCACCTCTCTCCTTCCCAGTCTTCCCTGCACTTCCGATAGACCTCCCCTCTTAAGTCATTGGTTATTGGGATGTCAATCACATTTGGAAGCCTGTCCCTCGCAGCAGAGAGGAAACTATGGATCTATCCACCAAAAGGCCTTCTGTCTTAAAGGCTTCATTATCTCCCAATAGCATCATTCGAACCTTGAATATTCACAGGTCTTTGGGGATTGTCTAGATTCAAAATATAGCTCCTTTCAAGATGAGTACATTCTCCCCCAACCTAACCAACCACTTCTGTGGTTCAACTCTCTCTGAGAGTAATTACCAAGTAGACACAAGAAGAAATAGCTTGTATTTCAGAAGAATCACAGATTTTGTTAATTTACGATGTCAGAAATTGGGGAGTATTAGCAGTAACATATGTTAGAGGGGCTAGATGCAGAAGATAGAATGTTGAATAGGTCCAAAATTCTCTCTGTTATGCAATTTGACTTGATGGACTTAGAACTTGGACTAAGGGCTGGAGAGATGGCTCAGTGGTTAAGAGTGCTGACTGCTCTTTCAAAGGACCTGGGTTCGATTTCAAGCATTCACATGGTGGCTTACAACAGTCTACAACTCCAGCTCTAGGGGATCCAGTGCTCTCTTTTGTCCTTTTGCCAGCATTGCACAACATGGGTTCCCTTACATATATGCAAGCAATACACTCATACACATGAAATAAAAATAATAAACTTGAACTCATTATATCCAAACATAATGGGGAATGGAATTCAGGAAATCTTTGCTGTAACATAGAGAAAAAGACCCAGAAATCTTCTAGAGACCAGGATGTTGAGGTATAGTCACTATGTGTGGCCCACTGTCTTCTCAATGACATCTTTGAAAGGTCCAGAGTGGCTCTGAGAAGCATGGAAGGACCGGGGAGTGAGGGGAGGATCGGGGAGTGAGGGCAATGTTGTTTCTCTGGTGGATGCTCTGATTGCAGTAAGTGGCAGACCCTGGAGTAGCAGAGATGGAGTTGTTGCAAGGTAGACTATGCAAGGATGGGGGTGTGTGGGGATGAGGGGTCCTATAGTCCAGAGGGTTCTTTGTTGGTGGCTACTTGATTATGGTGTTATTAAGTGATGAGGTAGATGGAGAGTGTATTAGACTGTTGCTGTATGCGTATAGTGGCTAAAGCTCTAAGGCTGATGGCCAGAGGTACATCACTGGAGGTCATACCTCCTTTCTCCAAGCCCGGGTTTAACATGTTTCAGACTGGGAGATCCTTGATTCAGTTGCGTTGAGGACTTATATACTGTCATAAGTATAGACTGTGAATCTTCCTCCAGACTTTCCCCAAAAGGACTTGGGGTTCTTGTAGAAGAGTGATGCTATATGGAGGAGAATGAAATACGAAGTCACCTCAGGATGTTCTAACTCAGAATTGGTGCTAATAACTAACATCCCCAAATGCCTCATTAGAACTTACTCATTAAAGTATGAGCTTATAGTACTCAGAAAATAGTGGTGAACTGAACCATGCTCAAATCAGAGTATCCCTGTAGATCTCTGAACTCATTTCATAACTATCTTTCCAGCTGTGGATCCTGGATTTGCTTTGGATATTTGGAAACAGAATGTCCAAGTTTACTCCTTTTGATGGGAAAATCTTAGAATGTCTCCACCTTCCCACGATAGTACACTAAAAGTCATGACTTCGAATTGGTATATTACCTTAGGGTGTGGGTAGATTGGCTGATACTATGTGCTACAATCTCATGTGACATGCATCTATTGCAAAGATGGTTACCAATCCTGGAGGGTCATTTGTTTGATCACGTGATGGCTTCAACTGCTGCTGTTATTCCAAATGTGGACTTTTATTTTGGAGCAAAGTATCACAGCATCCTATAATATAATAAGATACAGCTATTGAACAGATAAGTGATTCTTTTCTCTAGACTCTTTTATAAGGAGAATCAGAAGTTTGCTCTTATCACCACTGACTGATGCCATATTTTGTACTTTATCATACAAGTTTTAAAAAAAAAAATTCAGAAAGTAATTGTAATGCAACTCTGACCTTTATAAATGAAATTATATTTATCTCTACTATATTGCACGAGGATAAAGTCACTGAAGAGATTCTGATTTGAATTAGCGGTATAGTTGAAATGGCTTAACTTAAAAGATGGATGTCATACAATGTGTACTGAATTTGCATCTGGGGATATGTCACTAAGAATTATTTGTAGATGTGTCCCCTAGGATTGGGAATTTCACAGACAATCTCTGTTCCACAGACCAGTTGTGGAACTCTGTAAGTCACCATCTTCTGCAAGAGAAGCTTCTTTGATGAGAGTGACTGGGGTACTTGCCTACAGTGGAACCTCTGCACCTAAGGCTCATGGAACACAGTAGAAGAAGGGGTAGAGAAAATAATCCAATTCTCAACTCTCATCAATGAAGCTCTTTCACACAACAGAGGTCCATGAACACAAAAGGACACAGATGGCCAAAGCACAGAGAATAAGAGTCTGCAGAATGTCGGTGCTTGGACAGGACTCCTATATTAATATCCACCCCTCCCCCCAGGCTCAGGGACCACAGAAGAGGGGGCAGAAAGATCATAGGAGCCAGGGACAAGGTGCATGACCATATGGAAATGGAGTTCTACAGGATCCTGGGACCCTGCTCATATGAACCTACAGCAAAGGTATCAGCATATACAAGACCCATGCAACGTCAAGCAGACAAAAACTCAGCACAGAATTGTGGAAGTGGACAGCAGGCCCCAATCTTAGCTGAAGAATATTGACAAATGATTACTGCTGATAATAAATAAATAAAGAGCTGATAGGAGCCAGGGACAAGGTGCATGACCATATGGAAATGGAGTTCTACAGGATCCTGGGACCCTGCTCATATGAACCTACAGCAAAGGTATCAGCATATACAAGACCCATGCAACGTCAAGCAGACAAAAACTCAGCACAGAATTGTGGAAGTGGACAGCAGGCCCCAATCTTAGCTGAAGAATATTGACAAATGATTACTGCTGATAATAAATAAATAAAGAGCTGATCCTAAAGGGAGGAACTCTAGATAGGCTGACTAGATCTTAATGGATGAACTGGAACTGAGGGACATCTGGGGATACTAACTTGTTGTGATAGGTCTTAACACAAATGACAGAATATATAAAATTCAGTGTGGGGGCTTTGGGAGACACTACTGGGGAAGGAGTATAAAGCTGATTAAGATGTCCTGTATGAAATACACAAAAATTCAATTACAAATTAAAGAAGAGAATTATTCTGTGTGTGTGTGTGTGTGTGTGTGTGTGTGTGTGATCATGCACATGTGCATATGTGGGAGTCAGAAGACAACTTCCAGTGTCTGTTATTGCCTTTCTGAGACAGGATAGGGTCTCTCATTGACCAGAAACTTTGCCAAGTAGGTTAGGCTGACTGCCCAGAAAGTTCGAGGGATCTGCCTGTTTCCACTTCCCATCTCACTATTGCTGCAATTATAAATGTGTGTCATGGAATCTTGGCTCCTTACTTGGGTTCTGGGGATGGAATTCAGGTCCTTATACTTTTGATGGGAGACTTATACTGACTGAGTTGCCTTCCCAGCACAACAGTGTAACTCCTGAGCAGCTTCAGTCATCTCACACTGATATGGCTATGGACTGATGACTAGGACATTATTGTGGATTGATCCTTGGGTAGAGATGGTGAAAGAAATCCAGGTCTTCTGCCCTTTGGAAGAGTTTTGAAGTTCTAGTCTGTGGTTCAAGGTCAAGTTCTTCTCACAAGGACATCTCCATGCTGTGTGTTCTGGAACCAAGCCCTGCAGGCCCCAGATCATTCCTAAATCACTGTAGAAAGCTCAAGGCATTTGTGAGCTGGGCAAGAGAAACATAACATACTGTTTTAATTATACACCCTCTGAACTAATCAGAACCAATCAACAGGACTGTCTGACCTGTCAGAGGCTGTCCTGGGTGACGAATGCTTTTAGAACAAAAAAGGAAAATTCCCCTTTTATTGTATTTATTTATCTTACTATTTTCTTTCTTTCTTCAATTGTATTTTTATTGAATTTCTTGCATTTCACGTATCTTAATCATAATAGACTCCCTTCCTTATCTGCAATCCCCTAATAGCCTCCCCCCACCGGATTTCATGCATTCTGTCATATATATTATGACCTATTGAGTCAATTTTGTGTTCTCAGGTGTCCTTCAATGTGAGTTCATCAGCCTATCTAGCATCATTCCCCTAAAGAAGACCAACTCTCCCTCACCTAGCAGTGATCAGCTGCTAGTAGTTCTTCTGCTAAGATTGGGGCCTCCTGTCCATTTCTCCAGTTCTATGCTGAGATTTTGTCTGATTTGAGTCTGCGTGGGTCTTGTGCATGCTGTCACCATTGCTGTAAGCTCACACGAGCGAGTTCCTAGTCACCTGGAAAACTCTTGTTTCCTTTTGGTCACCTACCACCCCTGGCTCTTTACAACCTTCTGTCCCTTCCTTCCACAGTGGTCCTTGGATGAGTCTATCCGGTGATACTCTGAAATTTTGCCCATTTTTGGCCTTCTGCATTAGTGGCCCTCTGTTGCATGACAAAGCTTCACTGGTGAGAGTTGAGAGGTGCATTAGTGTTCTCTCTACCCCTCGTTCCACTGTGTTCCATGAGCCTTAGGTGTAGAGGTTCCTTCATAGATGTGTCACTTAGGGCTGGGCATCTCACAGGCACTTGTTCTCTGTGTTTGATCAGTTGTAGAACTCTGTAAAAGTCTCCGTATGTTTCAAAAAGAAGCTTCTTAATGGTTTGTGGCCGGACCTTCAGAAAAACTGAAGACTTGCAGCACACTTCCAAGTAATTAGATTGACCTCACACCCAAACCAGGGGGAGGCCTGTAAAATATAAGGCCAAGTTCTCACACATTGCTGGGAAAGGCTACAAAGCAGCCTTCTGTGCCCACCCTTGGGTTTAAGTGGGATTCTTTTGCCTCTCCACTGGCTTGAGAGCTTTCTATGGCTTCCTGTTAGCCATGCTTCTCGTCTCTGTTGCTTCTGCTGCCAGGCACGTCCCTCTTTTCTCCTTCCAGGCCCTAGCAATGGGAGGTGTCCCAGAAACATTTTCCAAATGGAAATAGTTCATGTCTCTTTTATCATTTTATCTGTCTGAAATGACAACTAGCTGCTCCCTAGACAGACACATGCAGGCATGGACACTTATTCTTTTAAGAAAGCTAGGATAAAGGAGGACAGTTTGGACTTATTTTGTTTTAAATTCTAATTTTGTACTAGTGGGCATCTAGAAAGAATTACAAATAATTTCTCCAAGTGGTCAAAATAGAATTTGTACTCATTTGAATTTTAAAGTATCTACAAAAGGGTTTATATTTGGCTTTAGAGGGAAGATACTGGGCAAGATATGTCAATACAAAGCTAGATTCTGAAGATGCCAAAAAAAGTCCCTCTGTAGATACCATGGGATTTGCATTTAGCAAGGGACTGGGCAGCAGAATCTCTTTTTCCTTCACTGATTATACTAGCCAAAGCCAGGGTTTTAGTATGCACTCAGAGCTCTGAAAGTCTGGCACTGAACACCCCATGGAGAATTTTGTAGTTCCAGTGGGTTCAGGCTCTGCAATGAAATGGAGCCTGGAGAGATTTAGATTTTTCACTTAGGTAAAGATGTCCAGCAAGTAAGTCAAATTCATATAGTTTTGCTGCCTTGGCTATTGTTCTCAAGCCTCTACTTTTTGAGCCTTTGCTTTGTAAGCCATTTAATACTCCCAACATGCCACATTATTCTCCATCCTCACTATAAAGTTGAGGGGACTGAGACTCAGATGGAGTGAGAAAACTTTCTCTATATCGTCCCCAAATGAAGCAGCTGAGTAGTTTCATCAAACCTGTCTGACTCCTTTTTCGTGGCCCTCTTTCTTCCCAAGCGTGTGTGTGTGTGTGTGTGTGTGTGTGTCTGTCTGTCTGTGTCTGTGTCTGTGTCTCTCTGTCTGTGTATGTGCATGTGCATTTGTGTGCATGAATATGTAGAAGTTATCCATGTCTGTTGTCTTCCTCTATGCATCTCCATCTTGTTTGAGATAGGATTATTCACTGAATCCTGAACTCACCCATTGACTAGACTGTCGGTTAATGAACTCCAGAGATCTGCCTGTTTAAGGTCCCCCAGCACTGGGGTAATAAAAGTTCCCCATTACCCAGCTTCCCTATCAGTGCTGGGATCCCAGCTCAGGCCCTTGTGCTTGTGCAGCAGGCACTTTATTAATGGACCCTTCTCCTCAGCTCCCCCACGTTGAGGAGTGTGGGTAAATGGAGACTGGCAGTTCTGGGTCTGCCATGGTCCAAGGCATGGACTCAGATGTGACAATCACACTGGGCATTGTTTTACTTCCTGTAGGAACACGAGGATGACTTTTTTTCTTTGTTGCTAATTCAAGGGTTTTAAGAACCAGAAACTCTTTCTGGACATACACCTTGGGAAATTTCTCCACCATTTTAGCCTCAGTTTCCTTCCTGACCATAAATTGTTGGTGGTTCTCTGAGACTGGCGATGGGAAGAAGTGTAACAAGCATCTGAAGAGAATAAGCACAGACACCAGAAATATGGCAGCCATTGAGCTATAGATTCATTCAGTTGGCGATGCCTTCTATCTGAGCTAAGGGTGTGTAGTACCCTAGGCTTTATCTTGTAGAAGAACCTGATGGGTGTCTCTCTGTCTTTCTCTCTCCCTCTCTCTCTGACTCTATGTCTCCATCTCTCCCCCACTCATTTTTTTGGTTAGTGTTGGGAATCAAGTCTAGTTCCAGAATAAGTGTTCTACATCTCCAGTTCCATCTGCTGCCCTTTAAAGAAGATGGTTTTTAGGGGCAAGAAAGGTACCCCTGTGATAGGGCCCAGTGCTTAAATCTAGTGTTGATGTGTATGTCTAGGAGTTATAGCTTTGGTGTGTCATCACTGGAAAATGTCTGTCTGTTTCAGTCAACTACCAAGTTCTAAATTAGGCAATATTTTTCCTCTTGAAGTTTAATATTTGTCTTTTTGTGTTTCTAAAGAAGAATATAAGACGCTAGGTAACTTATTAAAAACAGGAAACTCATTTCTCACAGTTCTGGAGGTTGCAGTGTTGGAGAGAACAGTGCCAGCATTTGGTGGGGACCTCTGTGCTGTCATCACCAGGAGGAGGGTGTGAAGCACGTATGAGTGATGGAAGCAGTGGAGGGCCAGCCTTGCACAGCATCCCACTCTCTCAATATGTAGGCAACTTCTGAGATTGCAATATTTATTCTAACCACATCTTAGCAACCGTTCTAGCAATGTGACAATAATAATTAGATTGTAACACGAGTTTTGGAGGCATTCAAACTACACAAGGTCTTAGATAAGATAAGAATATAGATAGAACTAGATAGCTAGAACACAGATAAAATAGAAGGCAGGATGGTTTTCTCTGCTCTACCTAGTATGGCAGGAGAAATGATTGCTGGTCTTGCAGGTGTTTCATTGGAAAGATCTCCTAGACTATGGTCTTGGGAGCCCTTCTGCCTGGTGGACTGGGGGCCAAAGGTCCAATAAGAGGGGGAAAGTGTGAGAAGATGAAGCACAAAGGGCCTCCTAGACATCACTGAGGACAGGAATGGCAAATGCCAAGAACTGAATTTTGTATATGATCACAGTCATTTAATGGAAATGACTAGTACCTTCCGGCACTTTCAGACATCACTCCCATCACAGTGAGTAATCTATGTTGATAATTTTTAAAATGGAATTTTTTTGTATTCAGTATAGAACATCTTAATCATCTTTATACCCCCTTCTCCATTGAGAAGCTCCCTCCCCCTCCCCCCACCAGAATTTGTACATTCTGTTATTTGTGTTAGGTGTCCCTAGATGTCTCTTAGTGCAAGTTAATTCACTGAGGTCTAGTCAGCCTATCTAGAGTCCCTCTTTTTAAAATTAGTTCTTCCTCACCCAGTAGTAATCATTTGTCAATAGTTCTTCAGCTAAGATTGGGGTCTGCTGCCCATTTCCACAGCTCTGTTCTGGGCTTTTGTCTGCTTGAGTTGCATGGGTCTTGTGCATGTGGACAACATTGCATTGCAGGTTCATATGAGCAGGATCTCAGGAGCCTGTAGGACTCTATTTCCATATGGTCATGCACCTCCTCCCTGACTCTTACTCTCTTTCCGCCCCCTGTTCTGAAATGGTCCCTGTGCAGAGGTTAACCTTGATAGTCATCTCTTTACCTCTCTGTTACCAGTCTATATTACAAAATGTACCCAAATATCTAGGCAAGTACATAGTATATTTAGGCTATTCCAAATTTACAATTAAGAACAGCAGATAAACTATGTATATCTTAAAATAAATTTTGGACATTGCATAAGCATACACCTTGTCTTCAAATGTCACTCTAAGGAATGCCCTTCTGTAAGAGCTCAGGAGATTTAGGGCTTCAGGATCTTGTAAGACACTGTGAGCTCTCTTGACCTAGATAGAGTATAGTTCTTTTAACCCTAATTTAGTTTGGGGAGGGAGTGTGGGTTGTACGCTATGGGACTCTGTAAACAATGGATTTTTTTTTGAGATAGGGTCTCCTTGTAGCCCCAGCTGGCTTGAGACTCACTATATAGCCCAGGCTGGCCTTGATCTCACAGAGATCTGCTTGCCTCCTGAGTGCAGGGATTAAAGGCATGTGTTACTATGCCCAGCCACTGGAAAAATTTTAACTAGGTTTTTAAACTGTATTATTTTTCCAAGAATTCTTTAACAAAAGACCACATGCTTAAGAAAACAGAGAGATACATAATCTTACAGTGATGGAGGCCAGAAGTCTGAAATAAAGGTGTTACTGGGAAAATCTCTCTCTCTTTCTCTCTCTCTCTCTCTCTCTCTCTCTCTGTCTCTCTCTCTCTCTCTCTCTCTCTCTCTCATCTGTTCCAGGCTCTTTTACTATCATTTGATAATCCCAGGCATATACATAGCTTCTTTCTCATTGTCTTCTCCCTGTGTATTTTTACCACTGTGTTCTGTTTATGTATGTCTCAGTGTCCAAATTACCCAATTCCCATGTTTTGAAGACCA